>OZ004337.1:37526593-38901993 GCA_963924445.1 Philereme transversata | reverse complement strand
ACAAATCATGTTATACAATTCTTAATACATCGAAGTTTCCAGCAAAGTTAGACGGGGACTTACATGTAGCTATCTCACTCTTTTGACCTTTACAAGTTTAAACTGTTACAATCTTAGCTACCTGTTAACATTTGAATCTGATTCGATCTTATAACTACCTAATACATTTCAAATCTAGATTCGATCCTTCCCCGTCTTTGATCGTCCGTTACAGTTTGTCTCTTTCTGCACACAAACGGACGTTTAGGCATTAACGTGCCACATATCTATAGACCTAACTCGAAAAACGGCCCGCACTAGATGGAAAGACAACCTGATACGAGTAAAGGTTGCTGGGAGGTGTTAGGCGCAGAGCGCACAAGATCGGTCGCTCTGGAAATCTATGGGGGAGGCCTATGTTCAGTAGTGGACGTCTTGTTGTTGATATGATGATGATGAAACCCTAGACATCTACACGGGTATACAGGGGTCTTAGTTTATTGTCAAATGTTCGGTCGTGGCTGCTTTGAATAGGCTTTTTTAGCTTAGAACGAAATTGCCTATAGCCAACGCATTCATAAATCATCTTTCATAGATGAAAAGGTGATGATAAAGATAAGATTTAATGTGTGTCGAACATAGCAAACACAAAATAAAATTATAAAATATAAATTAAACGTTGGCGCGATGATCTGGATGGGTTCCACTTGTAGCGTTACAACTCTCTCCTTTATAAGGAGAAAGCTGTAAGCCAAGTTGAATTTAGACCATAACGGTTTAAAAAGAAAGAGGGATTTTACAATGTGTTATGATATAATACAATAACTGACTATGAATACGATACTTATCAAAAACACTCATTGTCCCACTATGGGGCGCACAATCGATAAATCCGGGAGTCTGCAGGACCGGTAGAATGCACGCTGGTTGAGGGCTAGTGAAGCCTATAGCCAACGTTGACGAGAGGCCGAGAGGACAAAGTAGCTCCACCGTGTTCTGGTTGAAGTAAGATCAATATGTTAGTTTAATAGTAAATGCGGTGGGCGATTCCGAGGTTAGGCCACCAGATCTCGGTCGATGTAGCAGGCTAGACCTCCAGGTCTGTATTGAGTAAAGGTCTCACGCCTCAAGGGTCCAAGAGGCAGACGTGAGGACTCCAACCTCGACGGGGTCAGGCTCCCAGGCTCAAGCCGGTAGAGCTTCGCGGTCAAGAATAAACTGTTACCGGGCTGCACTGACTGATTGATAAAATGAGACTGTTTAAAGCGTTTCTCTCTGAGATCTTTCTCCGGCTGTATTCAAGTACAGATTGTTTTTTTCCAAGGATCCCAATGTCATCCGGACCTGTTCCAAAGTTAAATTTTTAGTATATTCTAGTTGGCGGCCAGTACAGCCATACATGAAATTCAGAGGTTCTATGTAAATTCCAAGTAAAACCTTACGATTTTATCGTGAATTAAAAGTAAATAAATATATGTCTAAAATGTCATGTCAGTTCCCATGTCAGGTCTGTTTATTTTTGTGTTTCTAGTCCTAAAAAGTTAAAATAAATTTAGCATCATTTATACTCCTGTGACGAGAAAACTCTGCTCTTTCCACTCATATAAAAATGTAATAACGGGCATTTTAAGATTTCGAGAATTAATTTACAGTTTTCTGACCAAAATAATGATGAAAATGTTAAAGTATGGTAAAAGGAAACACAGAAAATATCTCCCCATGTACATTAGATAAAGTGAATATCACGACCAAAATCTAGATGCAAAAGTGAGTGATATTACACACTCTGACTGGCAGGAGATTACTGGAGAACGCAAGGAATGGAAGGAAATGGGGGTGACCTTTGCCCAGCAGTGGGACAGTATAGGTTATTAAAAAAAATTAAATTAGTTTAAGCGAAATGTGTTGGACCTAAACTTAAATAGACATCCTATAATTTAACTACATTTAATGCAATAAAATATTTACATTTTATTTTAAATATAAGAGCTACTTTACGAACCATTCAAAAATTCATACTCATTCGTCTTTAAAATCCCATTTGCGTCCCAAACATAATTTATTATACGTTTCAAATTCAAGGAAAACTGGAAAATAATCCTTGTTTTTCCAGCGTGTGAGCGCGTAGCCATGTAAACATTATCCCTAATTTTCCACAGGTAAGGTAACATGCAATCTGACAGATTTTACCAACATTTAAACATCAAACATTTTTAAAAAACATTGGCAACAGTTATGAGTTCTTTCCTTTTTATTTAAGTTAACTGAAAATAAAGAAAATTGTCGTCGGTCTGAGAACGACCAATACGCAAAATTATTCTTCTATCATCATCATCTCAGCACACATCCACCCACTGCTGGGTATAGGCCTCCTTGATAACTCGCCACTCTCTCTGGTCCTGTGCCGAGTGCATCCATTGCCACCCCGCAACTCTCGCGATGTTGTCCGACCATCTGGCTGGTTTTTCCATTCTTCCATACCATAATATGTATAAAAAAATCATTTTTGGTTACTAAAGTCGTAAGATAGGTTTTTTTACCTCATATTACTTAGTTATAACTACGTTGACTCGTTTCGTATACAAATAAACATTATTTTATTTTTTGTTTTTAGGGTTCCGTACCTCAAAAGGAAAAAATGGAACCCTTTGATGTCCGTTTGTCTGTCTGTCTCTCAAGACCCTTTATCTCGGGAACGCGTGGAGGTATCGAGTTGAAATTAAAACCAAGTCTACAATCTTGAAGCTGTGAAAAATTCAAACTTCTAAGTTAACATAAAAAAAGATACGCCCGTTTATGCCGCAAAAAAACGTATATTTCGACACTCTCAAGTAAATCAAAATTTGTAGGGTACTCTTTGTTGACCTAGATCTATGAAATTTGGCAAATAATATCGTCTTAGACTACAAGTACAGGGAAAAATCTGAAAACTATACATTTGTAATTAAATCATAAAAAATAGTCTTTATTGAAAGTACGTAATCAATCATCGAAACTGTTGGTACAAATTTGTACGGAACCTTCGTTGGATGAGTCCAACTCGCACCTGTCGAGTTTTTTTTTTAATTAAAACACCTTTTATGGACTATTAGTCAAGTGCGTGTCAGACCAGGCACGGTGAAGGATTCCAGTTTGGCCGTTTTCTGGGACACGTGTTTTCGTGTCTTCAAGTCGCGAGTGAAGAAGTTTCTTCTAAGCGTGTTCCATAGTAGACTGCATCACGATATACTACTTGTTTACATTAACACATATACTACTTTTTATCCCATAAATCAGGTCCCATGGGAAAAAATGGGGTGCCAAGTCAAGTTGCAACAGCGAGTTTAACTTTATTTCTAGGTTTCCTACACATTTAGTAGTGTAACGCGTACGAAGTCGCGGGCAACAACTGGTATTTTCATATATTATACTTTACATGTATAAAAAAAAAGACCATTACAAAAATTATCACTTTGAAGCTTCATATTTTGTAAACTGACTCTGGCAAAGTGTTGTAGAAACCTTATCATGTTTTAGGAGACCGATTCAACGACATCCTACACGAAGGAGTGAATACAAAAAAAAAATTACTGCCATTTGAGGTAGGTACCCAAAAAGCACAAGTTTTTTCGTTATTAGTCATAAATTATAATAGCTGGCTGAGACGAAGGAGGTTGCGGGGTCGATTCTCGCCGTAGAACAAAATGTTTTATTGTTTGTATGTGAATGGCGTGAAATGGCGATACCCAGTATAGGTTTACAGACAACAAAAGAATTACGAACGTATGCATGATCTACTGATAAGTGTTCTGTTTGAAGTGTTTCTCTATTTAAGAAAGTATTAAAAAAATATATAGGTAAGTATTTTCTCAGTTAATGGTTCTCATAGTACAAGCTTCGTTAGTTTTGGGTTAGATAGTTCAGCGTGAAATGGTAAGCATTATTTTATATTTTTTTTATATTAGTGTTTTTATCTCAGGTCCACTCGCAATTTTTTTTTCTTGTGTCACAGTAACATTTTATCTTACAAGATATTTCCATTTTTCAACCTTTAAATGAAGATTGCGATCAAAGACCAGTCTGCAGGGAGGAGCCATCCATTTCTATTTCAAAGAGGCTTTGCGGCAACCCAGCTTGATTATAAATCTTTAGATGCAATTCCCTTAGACCTGAGTTTTGAATTCTTGTTGCGTTGTTTTTTAAATTACCTAACGATTCCAGAATTAAATTCAATAGTATTTTTCAAACTTTCGCGATTATTGTATATAATTAATGATTTAAACGGGTATTTATTTCGTATGTACCTTTTTTATTTGTTATCCCGACGTTTCGACTGTTGCAACAGCCAAGGTCGCTTATTTATTTCAAATTCAAGATGTATAATTGCATAAATAAGTGTTATTATACGGGTTGTCTGATTTGTATAAAATGTAAAATATATTTCATTCAAAAAAGCATTTAATTATAATCATCAAATACACAAATTCAAATTCGTGTGTTACGAGTACGAGTACCTTTGAAATAATATAAAGATTAAAGCGGTTTGGATCAAAATTTCAAAATAGGCTTACTAGGTAGGTAGGGGATTTATATCAAAAAAGCAAGTTTTATTTTTATTTTTTTTACACATTCAGAAACCATTTTTTTATTTTGTACTGTTTTAGAGTTATGATAATTTCTAAATAAAACTCCCCTCCTTCTCATTTCTTAAAACACTGTCATTTACTAAGAAAATTCAATTTTGAAGTCAGAAATTCATCAATATTCGTACCAACATTGCTTATAAGTAATAAATACCAGAATAAATATTGCTGGACATTTCACACAGCGATATCTAGCCCCAAACTAAGCAGAGCTTGTACTATGGGAACCAGATAACTGATAGAATACTGATATATACTTTTTTACATACTTATAATATATAGGAAAAAATCCATACCCAGAACAAATATCTGTAGATCATGCAAACATTTATTCCGCGGTGGGAATTGAACCCGCTACCTGCGCTACTGCTACTGCGTCAACACTGAAACTCAATTTTATTTCAGACCGTACTTAGGTACACCTATATGGGTTGTTTGCGAAAAGTATTATAAGTTTAAGAAAGAAATTTGAGCCCACAGCGAACTTTTAATACTTTGGAGTTTGGACACTTTACACTGTCTTTATCCGATACCGGTTTACTTTTACCGGGTAGGTACCGGTCGCGGCTTGTGACAAGATCTCGGGAAACTTTGAAATTACGAAACAACGAAGCATAAGGGTTGTAGGTGCTGGATGCAGCATTTTATAAAACTAACGTAATTTAGTTAAGTTTCAAAGGTTGCAAAGAAACAGCTATTCTGGAACATAGTAAGAAACGTGTATTATCGTATCGATAAGATAAAATCAATAGGTTAGATGTCATTGAAAAGGGACCCGAAAATACGATTCAACGTTTTAATCGTTCCTAGTGTATAGATACAGTGGCTCGAAAATTGGCCGAAATGGTTTCACCGAAGGTATTTACGGCAGTTTGTGTTGCGCTCGACTTGGCGGGGATGCGGTCGTGCCCCCAGATACATATTTTGGTACCCATCATATAAATGCTCGCGCTAATGTGGCTTGGCTTGGCGGAGATTGTAAAAAACCATTTCACTGATTTAACTTAGAGTATTAGCAAGTTAAAGTGACAGTGGGCGGCACAAAGTTCCAAAAACTGTTGGCCTTTGGGGTAGTTAGGTTGCCTAGGAGTGACCAAGGAAAACCAAAAGATTTCAACTCAATTTTTTTTAGGCATAATGGGCATAGGTTTCATCTTTATTCTACCATTCTCTTCAATATCTTGCGAGTCACATACTTTAGCACCCAGCTACGTTTATACAAAATATAAAAATGCAAAAAAAAAATTTTGTACCCAACAAAACCACTCGGATTGTAAACGCTCGGTTCTTATTTACTTATTCATAAATGATTACTTATTCATTGCACTTCCGTATAGTCTCTTGTGAGTTGATAAAGGAAAGAGTCGAATAAATAAATTAAAAACATGAGAGAAGAATTAATTGAGATTAAATGATTAAATAATTAATTTAAAATAAATATTACTGCTATGGCTATAGAAGAGTGGTATTTTTTGGTTAAAAGGAGATACCTCCCTATGTAAACTATCTATAATTTACCGAAATAAATTGGTAAAAGTAATTAAAACCAGATAAAACGGGTGACATATATTATAATACCTACTGCGCTGCGTTTACAGAATTCCGCTCGGTACACTCAAGCAAGACCAATATACAAACTGTTTTGTTATGTTATTTACGACATTAATTTAAAACACACATCCGGAATAGTATTAACTGATTTTAGCTCGAATATTTATCCAGTAATCGATATACTTCCATTAAACAATTTTTAACGTAAATCGGTGGTGCTCTTGCGACGCTCGATCTATCTGTAATAACGTCTTGCCTTGAGACTTTATTCGGAGCGGATCGCACTCACCCTGATGAAGGTTCACGAATTGAACCGAAACATACCACACCGATAAGACGGTACGTGATAAATCACGTATTTATAATAATGATTAAATTACATTCAATGTTATAAATGTTACTGTACAAATATCCTTTTTGTTTTGATTTATCTTTCCATATTTTATTCAAGAAAAACACACAAAAAAATGGCTAAGCGCGTATCGGCCTACAGGTCTGTATAGACGACGAACGTATTTGCTCTGCCCCATTCGCTTGTGTAGCCATTACACCATTAGAGTATTAAACCAGAGGTACATAAGTACTTGATAGATCCTAATACCCATTCGCATATTTTATGTGACCGTAATCCTTATAGGAAATGAGGCTCAATATTTGCTGGTAGAATAATATAGAGGCTATTGTGCTGACTGGTAAGGCAGTGATGAAATGTACCAAACAAACATACGGCATACCTGATGGTAACCGGTTACCGTAGCGTAGGTTACGATTGTTACAGTATATTTACAATGTGGTGTCTAGGTCTCCTAGGCAAGCATGTACCATCGTAGACTGCATCATCGCTTACATTGCATTGGGCGAGATCGTGGTCAAACGCTGGCCTATAATTTATAAAAAAAAAGTGTCTCAATTATTATGATCAAGAATTCACTATCGATTATGAACGTAGTCAACCGTATAAGATTACCGGTTACTCTTTAGATGGTCTACCGCTGAACGTTGCGTACGTAACCAAATTAATTTTGAACGAGTATTTTGAACTAGAGATTTTTCAGTGTTAAATTTCGTGCGCCGCTACGTCAGTCTTACAAATTAATCTTAGAAAATACTGAAACGATTTAGAAAATTATTTTATTGATAGAATGCTACGCTATCCCTGAGTGGTAGAGAGTTATTATTTTGATAAAAATCCGTGTGAAGCCGGTGCGGATCAGCTAGTTTTTAATAATAAATTATAAGGATAGTTTTGGACGTCACACGTTGTAAACTTCAAGACGTGGCGGAATTTTAGATTATCATAAATATCTACGCCCCAAACGCTTTGAAGACCACCATCCATCTTTCCGTGACCTTTACAACATAGATCGAGAAGGTCTAATTCTCCAAACCGAATGAATTTTTGTTTTGTCAACGTTCTAAAAGGACTCGCTAATTAAGAAAAGCTTCTGGAGGCTAAGAAGTATTTAGCAGATTAATTATATTAATTAGCCTATAATAACTTGAGATTGGTTTATTTATGTTAATTAAGCAACGTCATCTAGCATCAAGAAAACTTATAAGACAGATCTAAAAAAACTGTTCTAGAAAGAGACTTTTTTTAACTAGCCTACTATTTCCCATTGATGGGCAAAGGCCTCCTTCCACCTATCGCAATCCTTGCCACCCCACTGGCATTGCCGATGTGGGAGACAAAACCGCAAAGCTCGGTGTGTGGGATTGGGCCGGGCACGCAAGTCGAATGCTTCAGGAGAAATGGGCCAGCATCGTAACACCCTGGGTACCGGAGGATGGACAGCGACGTCGGGGTTAGCCGCGAAAGCGTTGGCGCGACGACATCAGTGGATTCGAGAAGTTGGGATCGAGACTTGTCTATGAAAAATATTTCATTTCGCAAACGTCGGACCCGGGAACGGTATTTTTTTCGTCATTTTTCATCATAATTCCAAAATTGAGCAAAAAAATTATTTTGGAATGGGAAGATGATGAGATAATCGTTAATCGAGGTCGAGGTGGTAAGATGTTTGTGGAATAAGAAGCCACAAAATATAGTGAAACATTAAAAGAACAATTCTTAATTAAATTAATCTAATAAAATTAGGTCTAGTACCATGACCGCCATAGACAAATAACAAAGTCATATACATATAATACATTTTTATACCGCCTTCAAAAACGAAGGTGGTTCTCTATTTGTTATAATATTTTATTATGTATTTTCAACGATAACTCTTTACCACGTGGTCCGAAATAAATAAATTGTTTGGAGTAAGAAGATTCTTGAGTCCAACTCTGTTCCAACTGAGTTCCAACTCATTGGAAAGCTAAGTGTAGAACGGCTGCCCACGATGGGAAAACGATCAATTTGATTGCTGGGAGCCGTTGGGTCGCTCTGAAAATCTATAGTGGGGCCTGTTCTACAGTGACATCCAATGACTATGATGATGTTATCTGAGAGATTTCGTTTAATAAATACGAAGACTTAAATAAAAAAGATAAATAAATAACAGTCTAACAAAAGCAAATGCCTACAAAAAATTATCAGGGCATAAAACGCAAGGATCTCATTGTCAGTTGTTCTTTTAGACAAAGGACTGTAAAACAGAGAGAAAAATCGATGGCAAATGCTATTTCGCTATGGCAGTCCCTTCCTTAAACGAGGACTTACCCATTGTGGGTATCGTCTTAGATGAATAATTTAATAGAAAGCATTTAGGGATATAAAAACATTAGGTATATGTACGTATGAACAACATCACATATGCGAACTGTCAAAATGATTTTAAAATTAAATTAAATTCATTTATTCATTCAACAAATACTGGTTTTACAAGTCCATTTGTGTTAGTAGATATACAGTGTGTCTGATAATATACGCACAAAATTTGTGAAATGTTTACCATAGAAATGTGAAATTTATTTTGGCATGTAAAAACAAACACTTTATTACTCATGTTGTGCTATTGCATAATGCTTGCCATGTAACCACAGATACTGTGTTGGTGACGTCTCGAGATATCTTTTGTTGTCCCTTTCTAACCCATAACCCTCAGTCATTTGCGAAATAGATCAATTCGGCTTTTATTTTTAGATGTCGATTGCAAGAGTAGGCATTAAGTTTTATATCGAATTAATCACCTAAACTTAGTCGATTTTATTTTTAAAATTTGATAATATAACTAGTAGTTTTTTTTGAGAAGTCTTTTTTTATGTTTTGAGAAACCGTCACTTGAATATCATTAGTATATTACCAAACAGCATGTGTAAACTTAAATAGGTATTAAAGTTAGTGACATTACAAGTATTTTTGTTAAAAAAATTCTTTCGCAACCTGGCCTAATAGTCATGAGGTTATTTGATCGGAATCCGAATGAAAACTTAATCACAGGCAAATCATATCTATCAGGTATGCCTGACCCGAACACTGCTTAATAATAAGGCCGTTTTTTTACGGATTATGGCGCGGAAACCATCGACCCGCGCCTCAGCAAACATGGTAGATGCACTGCAGTATTGAGGCAACCCCATCAACATTCTGAAGGCATAGTTGTACTGGACGCGTAGGGCACTTATTGATTTTTGAGTACAGCTGAACCAAATTACCAGATTTAAGTAAGCGCAGGGCCCGTAGCAAATTCTATCGAGGGGCACTTGATCTGCTATGGGTTCTTACGTATAAAGTGGTGGAGGTGGGCGGGTTTGGATACGGGGACCCCCTTTTGTGCGTGGCCACTACTGCTACGTGGATAATACGGCACCCGGCGTCTGTACTTGAGACTTTGTAAATTAGCTTCCACTAGGGAGTCATCGCCGCAGCACGTCGCTCAATTGAATCAAGGGTTGGACGTAACCAGTGAGGTAATAGGCAGTGGTAACCGCTATGGGTTTCAGCCGTCAACTCAAGTTATAAAAAAAATTTTGACAATAAAGTATTTCCTCTGAGGTATGAACTCGAAATATTGAGATATGCGGGCTTTATTATTTTATTTCTGACTTCGATCCTAATATAACTATGAAGCTGTGTCGTATACGACATGTGAACGATTCTGCGTGAAACTTATTAAAAGTTGGACATAGTTTCTGTTGTCACTTTGTTAGCGTTTTTGCCTGTTCTTGTTCGGTGTAGTGTCAGTCAGCATGACTCATGACATTTATATGAAGTAGTCGTAGGCGGGCCACATAGCTCGAAGAATTGATGGCCGTTGGGGCAGAAAGGTTTTAGAGTGGAGATTACACACTGGAAAGCATACTGTACGAATGAATTAATTAATAAAAAATATGTAATATACATATCAAGCTGGACACAACAACAGTTAAAAATAAATAAATATACTTATAAATATGAGCATAATGGGCGGTCTTATCGCTACATAAAGCGATTTTCTCTAGGCAACCTTTGGATGGAGAGGATCATTGTTTAATGGAAGATAGACATAGACAATCATTTATTTATTAAATAACACACATAGTACATTTACAACAGATGAGTGAGACACGAGAAAGAAAGAAAGATAAAGATAATAAGAATTAAGATCTGATCTTGAATAAGATTGGCCGGGGTGTAAAAAAATTATACTTATTAATAGAAAAAGACATAAGCTTTACCTTAATTACATGACCTTAAATATATACACATTAGGTACTTAAATAATTGTTAATAAATAAATACCATGTATAAAATTAATAAACTGTAGTACGTCCTGATAAAGGTTGCTGGGAGCAGTTGAAGAAACGGTCGCTCTGGAAGTTTATGGGGGAGGCGTTCATCACTGGACGTAGCCAATCAATATTAATATAAATCATTTATTTTCTCTCGACAAAATGTTTACAAATATCACTTATATCTAAGGGTGCATATGCTGAAGTACACCTGTTTTGCGAGAGACTGGTGCCTGTGATAAGTTTATAAAACCTGTGATACTAGTACAGGTTACCAGTGCCCCACTCCGCTGGCTAACTTACATTTTATTTTTCTATTCTACAGTGATGTGTGCGAGTACATGCGTGGGTGTCCGTGTGTGTGTCAGTGTACGTCAGTTTTTTTTTCTAGGTACATATTTATATAAGTCAGTAAAGAGTCTTATTTCAGTGAGCTCATGATACCTTCAGTTTCTTTGTAGTTTAAAGTTTTAAGGCATTTACTTATTACTTTTTTGTATTTATATTTAGTGAGGGGGGTAAATTAAAAGTAAGTTATTTATTTTATTATATAGATCCCTAGGAAGCAAAATAAGTTACGAGAAAGGCTAGTGTGACAGGAGGCAGATCGGCATACAGTACCTTTTCTACGCTTTCCTTATCGTTTCTGGATTGTAACTTAGCTGAGCGTGTTTAGTAAGTGTGATATGTAGTAAAAAAGTTTGCCTAACTGTAAGGATATCCCACTTGTTATACAGGTCCACAGTAGGAAAACGATACGGTAGGCCAGTGCTCACCTTCAGAATAGATCTCTGAGCTTTCTCTTAGGTGGATGATATGAGTTTTAGCGGCACCACCCCAAGAGGTGATGCAGTAAGGCCGATCATGTCTGGAGTACTGTTCTTACCTCTGGGACGGATCAGCGAAATACCAGCTAGAGGCTCTAGATTCTATTGAGAGAAGAGCCAAGAAGCTCATTTGCAATGACGAGTTAGCAAATTTAAGGCTCCACGGCCTCGAGTAACGCCGAAGGTTGCAAGTCTCTCGGTTTTTTATCGGATACATTTCGGAGAGTGTGCTGTGGAGCTTTTCAACCTTATCCCACCATCCCCATTCTATCATCGGACAACCAGACGCTCTGCGATGCGCCACCGCTACATGGTAGACATAACCCCCCATACGCACAAAGCGATACTCTTCCACCTTTATTATGCGCACCGCCAAGGAGTGGAACGCCTTGCCTGAGTCTGTGTTTCCTGATAACTACAACCTTCCCTAGGTCTTCAAGTCACGAGTGAATAGGTTTCTTCTAGGCAAGCGTGTACCATCGTAGACTGCATCATCGCTTACCATCAGGCGAGATCGTTGTCAAACGCTAGCCTATAATTTGTAAAAAAAAAAGTAATCGACAATAGCTTGACAGAGTGTCAGGTTGACCAGTTTTGTATATGGTAGCCAATATGATGATGATGATAGATTGGAGCGATATCCTCCTCCAACGTTATCCCTACATATTCTGGTAAAAGCGATCGTAGTAGAATCCCTGAATGGCTCGCAGAATGCCTATTAAAAAGATTTCTGTGATATTCACGATGTAACTTTTTGTAGCGGCTTGGATTGGAATTTAAATGGATTTTTGTAAAAACCGGTTGGATTTTTATGAAAAGATCCTTTGTTTATATGATGCTTGTTTGAAGTTATGTGGATGTTGGTATCTGGTATTCTATGAACAGATATTTAATTAGATATACATTTTTTTATTCCACATAATCAATCTATACTTAAGCTAACTTAATGCTAGAAAGCGTTATCAACCTTTGTGTGATGTGGAAAAACAAATTGCTAGATAGTGCACATTAGGGGCGATGTAGTGGAAGAAATACCTATATAAATACAAAAATAAAACAACACTTTCTAATACTTCTATAAACACTAGTTAAACATAAAGTAATAAATAACACATGAGCTAGATGCTACGTTTTGTTTCTAAAAAAAATTATATTGTTGGACATTTCACACATCGCTATCTAGCCCCGAACTAAGCAGAACTTGTACTATGAGAACCAGGCAACTGATAGAATATTTATATGCTTTTTTTTGTAAATATATGTACTTATAATATATAGACATCCTCTATATAGCCATCAAATTACACGAGGCCGCCTGAAAAGTCGTAAGAGTTTTCAGTGTTCCACGCAGGCCACCAGCGACGACCCATCTGTTACTAGACGCGCACTGTGAATAGATAGTAACCCCCCACCACCTGATTTCATTCCCCTTCAAGAACAGCTTCCACCAGGGCACGACCTGCCGTGACCAGTGTGGAAGTCCTTAAATAGGCTTCGTATATAGGTTGGTCGCTGCAGAGTCAATATGTGGAAATGAGGGTTCAGGGATCCCAGCCAAACGCAATGCGATTGTGGTAATCCTGCACAGTCGATGAAACACCTGCTAATATGCCCTTTGTGCCCGAACACCTGCACAATGGAAGACTTAAAAATGGCTTCTGCTGACGCCATCATTGTAGCCAAGTACCTATCTAACACAGTATAAGTAGAGCTACTGACACGCTAAGAAGAAGATATATATAGAAAAACAACCAGACCCGGAACAAATATCTGTAGATCATGCAAACATTTATTCCGCAGTGGGACTCGAACCCACTACCTTCTGCGTCTCAGCTGGCTATTGGCCCACTTCGCCACGGAGGTCGTCAATAAATATAACCATTTATTTGCAGAAAGAATAAAAATAATTCGAAAAATAAAACGAATAGGTACTTAGTTTGAGTTAAAACCGCAAACGATCTGTTAATCTCGGGTTCAACTATTCTAGATTACAAGATGCTACTGACGTTATATATAGAAAGATACATAATACATTAATGCACACGATAAACAACAAAACAATTAAAATTAACATTTATCAAATGATTGAAATAGAGATGGTGCTAGTGGTCATGTCAGCATCGGCTCTGTATTAATAATTTATTAAAAAATATGACAAGTTGAGTTATAGCTAATTTGGAGTGTTCAATGTATTAAGTGTTCAACAATATACGGCATACAATGTTTGCGACAAAAAATATACAGGGGACTTAGCCAAAAAGCATTCGCTTCGAATCGATTCGTTTTCTAGATAGGTATCGATAGATCACGTGATATTTCCATAGCATATGTCAATCCCATACGTTTTGACTTATCGAATAGCATCATCGACGACGTAACTTGACCTAATAGTCTCATTTTAATTTTTTTCCTCCTTTTGAACCCCAATATCTCAACAACCACCCCAAATTTTTAGCTCATTGAGTCACACCAAAATTGTGCCATCACCTATATACCAAATTTCACGATGATCGGATAAACGCTTCGAAAGTTATCCTCGGACAAACATACAACGCCGATTTGCCCAAGTTGATTTAGAGATCTCGGTTCGCTCGATCAATAAAGAATATTTACTCGTCAAATTTACATTTTGTATGACAAGAACGGGTTATTTGTATTGCTTTAAGTCCAATCTTTACAATCTTCTTTTATTTTATAATCTTGACAGAAAAAATGTAAGATTTTCTTTTCTAGTATACAATATGAAAAAGGGTACATGAAAGAAAAATGCTAGTTATTCGGGATCGGTAATTTTGGACAATAGACGCGTTCGACCAAAGCCGCCCGCAGTGCTGAAAAATTCAAGCCATAGGTACATAAAATTTACCCATATCATAAAAGGGTTGTCTTGGAAAATTAAGAGAATAAAAAATAGACTTATTTGAAAAAATTAATCGAATCGACGATAATTTATTCAAATTTCAAAAAAAATAATAATCAGAATAATCACCTTTATAGGATCACTTCGTAGTCTGTCTGTCGTCAAGACCCTTTTGCTGAGGAACGCGTGGATATTTGTCACTTGTCAGATTTAATAAAATTATTCAACAGATTTATCGCTTAGAAACTCATTTATATTGTAGTATGCCTTTTTTATTAATATTAGTTTCAAGTTTCTCTTGAACACATTGAGACTGAGAGAATCCAGTACAGACTCAGGTAGGTGGTTATAATGTATATACGCGGAGCCATACAAATCACACTCTGATTAAACAAGGCTGTCTTATTAGGTGGGAAACAAATTTTATTATGATGCCGTTTACTCTCACGGTTTATGAAGAGGTCCATATTTGTTTTAATAAATGTTGCGTTTTCGTAGATATACAGGCATGAGAGAATCAAAATGCTAATCCTGTTTAACAAGAATTATGAAATTTGGCAAGAAATAAAATAGAAATCTTCTTTAAACCTATACTAAAAACAACTGCAGTTAACCTAGCTTTCTCTTTTAAAAATCACGTCCGAATCAGTCCATCCACCAAAACCAGACAGACAGACATAACTTATAACATCTAACCCTCCTTTTACGTTGGTAGTTAAAAAGTTACAGCGCAAGCAAAACCGAGAGCAGAAGCTAGTTAAGCCATCAAATTAGATCAAAGAGCTTCAGAAAACGCGAATCCATACAACACCCATTCCAAATTACATACAAATGAAGAGTCATTTCAGTAGAAGCTGTACAACACGAAATGTACGATCTTAAAGGGCACAAATTCAAACACTGCGAATTTGATTTTATACAATTTGTAAATTAAATCACGGGCATGACTGAATCTGACGTTCTATGAATAATTGGACTCCATTATTGAAGCTACCCACTGAAATATTATATTTTTAGAAGAGTGGGTACAAATAAAATAAAATATGCATTTAATTCAGACAACAAGCGATATAGGAGATATCTTTTAATGAATATGTCGTCGTTTGACATTTGACGGTTTGAAGGTATGATTGCCGGTGAAATTACAAGCACATGAGGCTTTACACCTGTATGCCTCAAGTTGATGGACGCAAGGCAGTGCATTGTAGCGCACATTTCTAATATGCGTGACCTACGAGGAAATACTTTGCTTATCTGGGTCAACGCATAAGCATTGCAATTCAGCGGGGCAATGTAGCCAGTGTCTTGGGGACACTTCCACCTGGTAGTAATCTGGAGCAGTTGAGCTATCTATAGATCGTTTGCAATGGTTTTTAGATGTTTCTTCTGTATTCTATTGTAAATAATTGTATGTTATACAAATATAATAGATTATTAAACGAGGGCATAAAGCAGTGTCTTGCGTCTCGGGCGCTATATTGAATCCCGAACGTAACGAAGGATTCTAGAGTTAACTCACGAGCGGAGTGAGGGAGTTAGTAGACAGCTTTATCCACGAGGGCTGTATCACATATTCTGCGGGACAATATTAACCAAATATAAGTTGGTGTATTCTGTGCAGAGGTTAATTCGATTTACAAATAAGTTCTTACTGTGAGGGTCTCTTTGGTTCATATTTTAATACAGATGAGGTTCCAAATTCAAATCACATTAAGCCCGCGAGGCCATAATAAAATTAAATAATATTTTACTCCCGGCTCAGCCGTAGGGATTTAATCACCTGTTTTCTATGAGGTTTACATTACTAATATTATAAAGAGGCGAATATATATAGAGAGTTCTCTCGCCGAAATATATGAGCTCAAAGCAAAACGCTTCGATAGCGCGTTCTAGGATCGGAACGAATTTAGTCGCGCCATCTAGTGACATATAATTTGACTTTGTCGAGCAGGTGGTGTGAAAAACCTTTTGCTTCCTTACATATTCATTTGTTTTCCTAAAAGCCGTTCCTCCCTGTATTATTTGATCTCGTGGCATTTCAATTCGTTTTCAGTTTTTTCGTAAAGCATCTGTAAAAACACAATTATTTACTTTTAATTTTGTCCATTGTGTTGGGCCGTTTGTTTTATCAAAAATCCGAATGTGAATGAAAAATAATTGGACTTCAAATACAAGGTCCCTTTGGCCCCCAAGGTACAATCGCAGTGAATTAGAGAGCAAAAGTAATTAAAATCGCAAAAAACTCAGATTTTTCAATACGGTATAAAACAATAGGTTGGGGAAAAAGTCTTTTCGCATTATATTCAAAGAGATTTTATTACAAGTTCATACATACGTATGAACTTGTAATAAAATCTCTTTGGCTATACTAATATTTATAAATGCAGGCGTCCGTAAAAGATTTCATGAAGTAGAAGTGGATAATCCATATCTCTGTCTCTCTGTTTGTTACGTTTTCACGACTAAGCGGCTGGACTGATTTCGATGAAAATTGGTATATATATTGATTACTAGCTATTGCCCGCGATTTCGTACGCGTCACACAACTAAATATGTTTGTACCCTAGAAATAAAGCTAAACTCGCTGTTGTAACTTGACTTGAGACCCCATTTTTATCCCATGGGAACAAATTTATGGGATAAAAGGTGGGCAATGTAGTAATCCAAGTTTTAATCTACGTATATAACAAATTTCATTGAAATCGGCTCAGCCGTTACGACGTGATTGAGTAACAAACAAACAAACAAATAAATAAACATACATCCAAATTTTCACATTTATAATATTAGTGTGATGTGATACCAGGACTGGGTCATAGGTAAAAATTTTACCCGACTGCACAGAAGGAGGGTGATGTTTTTATTGCCAAACCACGTGAGCGAACCCGCAGGAGGGTGAGCTATTAATTTATATAATAAAATAAAAAAAACGTTAAATCCGTTAAAATATTGTACTCACAAGATAAAGCGCTAATAACTTGGTAAATGGGCTAAAGTTACCCCTTTAGAAGTGCTTTAGTAAAACCACGAGACGAAACTGAGAAATATATTTTAGATTTAACTAATGTCTCATTTAAAAAATAAAATCTCTTTCATTCGTCTATTTCAAATGCTATCGTCGTAATAAATTAAGCAAGAACAAGGATTTATATGAAGTTCGTGTATTTAAATAGCGCGATGACCTCACAGCGAACTGCTTTTATTTCTTACGACATAAGTTTGAAATATATTTTGTCTATAGAACTTTATAATATATATCCGAAATTACCGTTTACACGTTCATAATATGTACAGGTCGCTCAGCGTGCTATGAAGAGGGCTATGTTTGGTATTACTCTACGAGATCGAATCAGAAATGAGGAGATTCGTAGACAAAAACAAAGAAAACTAAAAAAAAGATGATTTTGATTTAATTTGATTAGCATCTAAACACTTAATTGGTAAATAACTTAATAGAACCATTGCCATCAGATGAGATTGTGGTCAAACAAAAGTCTATCTTTGTTTAATAATCAATTAAAAAAGTTACTTACCTAAGTTGTTACCTATACCGTATTGAACTAGTTAGCAAATTCTCGTTATTTTAAATTAATCATATTTTGGTCGCATTCGGTTTGCATTCGTCAACATTTTTCTTATAAATATGGACAATGACACTTTTAGGGTTATCTATCATACATATTCCAAAGCAAAAAGGTATGATTCCGATCTCGGCAGCAAGCAGCAGTGCTGCCTGCCGCGCTGATTCCGAGCAAGGCGGCAGTGTTGCGCTGTTCGTGGTGATGCGCTATTGTATAGTCATTTATTTATTTGTCAACATTCACGTAGGTGTTATCGGTGTGGCGTCGGACGCGTCACTACTGGTCTGCCGCGGCGGCAGGCGACACTGCTGCCGCTGCATTGCTGCCGAGCTCGGAATGTAATCTCATATAAACCTATAGAGAATGTATGGGGACCAGTAGTGCTGCGGCAGTACTGCTGCTTGCTGCCGAGATCGGAATCATACCTTAAGGATTGTAAGAGATCGAAAGATTAACTATAGCTAGTTACTAGAAATTAAGGTACTGATACAACTTCTAATTTATTAATTTGGGTACTTAATCTATGCTTTACGTTATTGATAGGTTTGCAACAGCGTAATATTTGGTCTATTATCCCATAATATGATGGTTGGTTGGCGTGGCTTAACTGTTCGTAGAAAGCCTGACATTAAACGATAAAGCTTTGTAGAGTGAAGGCAAACCACTGGAAATTCACTGCTTTAATGTAGACCAACAAGCTCTTTGTTGAAGAATCACACTTAACACTAATCAAAAATATGCGAAATTTTGGATATTTGTTTGTTTGTTTGTTACTCAATTACGTAGTAACGGCTGAACCAATTTCGATGAAATTTAGTATTTACGTAGATTATAACCTGAATTAATACAGCGGCTACGTTTTATCCCATAAATTAGAATAGAAGAATAGAATAGAATAATTCTTTATTGTACACCAGGAATACAAAAAAAAAACTAATTTAAGCTAAATAAAGTACAATGGGTGGCCTTATCGCTGAAAACGATTTCTTCCACCTTCGGAAATCAAGTCCCACGGGATAAAAATGGGGTGTCAAGTCAAGTTGCAACAGCGAGTTTATTTTTATTTCTAGGTTACCTACACATTTAGTAGTGTAACGCGTACAAAATTGCGGGCAACAGCTAGTTATATTATAAATAGGACAGTTTGGATGTTTGTTTGTTACTCAATCACGTCATAACGGCTTAACCAATTTCGATGAAATTTTATGTGTCGATAGAATATGACCTGGACTGTCACATAGGTAGGCTACTTTTTATTGACAAATCACGCGTTTGGGGCTAGATAGCTCTGTGTGAAATGTCCAGGAATTTCAATTTTATTTTAGAAAACTATTCACACAATTCGTGTTAGTGTAGCCTGAGTTGAGGTCCCCCACTGAAACACACACAGGAAAGACAACCTGATAAAGGTTGCTGGGAGCCGTTAGGTGCAGGCCGCACAATATTTGTTACTCTGCAAATCTAAAGGGGAGGTCTATATTTAGAAGTGGAAATCTTTTGACTGATATGATATGACAAAAAATTTTTTGTCTAGTCTTAAACTCTAATCATGATAACAAAACGGGTCGCTACTCAGCGGTGTTTTCTGTGACGCTTTCCTCTGTACCCAAGTAAGTACACTTAAGGGGCTATAGCTTCATACCTAGGTAGGTACACTAAGCATATTGTCCCCAAGATAGATGCGATGTATCAAGTGACACTTGACTCGGAAGTGTCCTCTGACCGGGCAGAGTGGGCCAAGACGGGTCAAATCCGCCCCGTAAACTGCGCCTGCAATTGTTACTATAGGGTTATGTTAGAGTTTAAAGGTGAATATTGTGAGTGAGGATCTTTTAATAATTTTATATGAAAACCCTGCAAGTCACTTAGTCGTTTAGGACTAGTTAGCGCTGTATGAAATGTTCAGCATACCCCTATAACTTTTAAAACTATCATGGTTATGAACACTATTTGTACCTAAGTACTAATAACGGGATATTTACCATGATTTATGAGTTTTTAGTAATAATAGTATTAGTGAATTCATTCCTAGTAAGATACTAAGAAAGAGAGTAGATCGTTATATCTGCCAATAATTACCCACTCGCAAAGACTCAAGTTTACCCGTGATCATGGCGCATGCAACTGCATCGAAATATCGGGATACTCAAAAACTCACAAATCATAGTAAATATCCCGTTTTTAGTTCAAATAACTAACCCCTTTTCGAGTGATCACTTCTCGACTCTATATATTCGAGTTTGTAAGTACCTATGTATGCATCTACGAGCCCTTTTCCCGAGAAAATAAACTCGATAGAAGCTTCCCAAAAGCATATTTTACAAACTCATTCAGCACGATAACCATAAATAATAAAATAACATCTACCCTCCATATTTGCACGGAGAATGGCATGGGATTAAGTACCTAAGTGCCTAACCACACTGGCGAAGTGCGAGCGTGTTTCTAGCGAGGCGATTTGTGAACGTGTTCGCCGCGAGTGCGTCGTGAATTCGCGACGTGCACGCGTTATCTCATTTATGATTCCTATGTCCGTCGGTAACCAGCTGCGACTCGTTTCTCCTTGGAATCGTGTCAAAAGTTTAAAACTAGATTAACACTTCTTTAGGGAGATACGAGTCACAGTCGGTTATCGATGGATATAGGAACCCGCCATAAGACGAGTATCTATATCTATAGTATCTATATCTATAATAAATCCAGCGTTGTTATCGAAATTCTGTTAATAACAGTATTTATATGCTCTCTGAGTTTGATTTGTGGATGTTTGTTGTTGCTAAAATGTCTGAGGATCCAATCACCATTGCTAAGTTTTATGTAATCCTGATTTTCAATTAATTGCTTTATGACTTTTTTGAGCCCTTATTTGTTTTAAGTGGTCTGTCCCGAATATTCATCTTGTGTGTTGTGTAATACCAAGGATTCAGTATGAGTGATGTCGCTAAATCATCGTACTCCGACAGCTCTCGTCCAAACTCGCGCGCCTCGTCACACTTCAACTAGTCATAGTGTAGAAACTATAGTAATGTATAATTTACGCATTGTTACCCCCCGGCGTGCAATTCGGCGAGTTCGCGACGCACTCGCCACCCATTGTACTTACCTTTATTTTTGTGTATTTTTTGTATATTTAATTTGGTCTGGTGTGCAATAAAGAGTATATCTATCTATTTATCTATCACTCGCGGCGAGCACTTTCACAAATCACTTGGCTAGAAAAACGCACGCAATTCCCCAGTGTGATAACGTTCTAAGGTAGATTTTTATTATGTAGGAGAAATGTGAAGGGGCTGCGGTTGTTTTGAAGTCATGAGTCGAGTTATATTTAATATGATTTAATCTGTTTTTGCATGTTTTTAGGAAAATATAAAACATGTTAAGCCGCGAATTGTATTAGAAAATTCACGTAACAGCGTCCCGCTGGACATGTCGGCAGCGCGGCGCTGCGTGTTTTTATGGACGTCTTTTATTTACATTTTGGGGAATATGCCCAGGAACTACACGATCTGATCCCGTCATCTCCTTTCCATTAAAGGACAAGCAGGCGCACGGCTCAGTATCATCCGTACCTGGTTAATATACCACCCACCGTTTTGGTTCTACGTTCTTCATGCGTTACAGCTAAGATGTGGAACATTTTACCGTAGTTTGTTTTTTCTTAAGAATCAATTCGGAGCTCTTTAAGGTAAGAGTGAATAGGTTTCTTCTAGATCTTCGTGGTTCATATTAGACCACATCATCGCTTACCAACAGGTGAGATTGTGGTCAAACGAAGATCTATCCATTTCAAAGAAAAAGAAGCAAAGTCGGGGCGTCGCCCTGCGTCCCGTCTTCTCTGTATGTTTTGTACAAATATATTTGTTTCGTATCTAAAGTAAACATCTTTAAAACAATACAAACAATAATTAAGGATAACAAAATAGGTCGTACTCAGCATTTGTACAGGAGAGTGATAACGCTTGTGAAGCGCTTTTGTTCTGTGCGTTTTACGACGCTTCTGTACATCGAATATGAAAGTACAAGCCACGTTTTCGCCTCGTTTTAGAATAGAATATTTACTCTTTATTGCATATCAACAAAATGAAAAATACAAAAAAATACACATAAATAAAGGTAAGTACAATGGACGGTCTTATCGCTAAAAGCGATCGCTTCCAGACAACCTTTGGATGGACAAGACAAAACAAAATAAAAAAAACGGCGGTGTATATCTATTCTATGTATGTTCATAAACCTACATAAACTACCTATACTTACTAATAAACTAAATATCACGTTGTGTTACGTTTTCGCCATAAGTCTCTTCTGTCTAGCCCGCATCTTAGGCGTCGTTCATATTTTTCACCATGTCAAAATGTGTAATAATATCGCCTACCACTTATATTGGTATTGCCACTTGTAGACTCCATAAAGTTAGTAAATCGTTTAAAGGGCAAGGTGTACGCTTTTATAACAAACTCCCAAGGGATGTACAAAAATTGACAATTAACAAATTTAAAAACGTAATTAAACCAAATCATTATAAAAAAGCCTACTATAACATATTCGGTTATTTAGATGATAGTGAAGCTTGGGATTGAAATTGCTCAACTCGGTCAAAAATGTTACAATTTAGACTTAATTCATTTTCTTTATTGTTAATGTATTCTAAAAGGATCGTTAAAAAGACGAAGCCTTGTTTCTTGCCTTTTTTACTGGCTTGGTCATGAAGGAACAGGCAGTAAAATTGACGTTTCAAAGTGATCCATGTGATTTTAATGAATAAATACATTTTTGATTTGATTTGATCGATAGAGCACAGATTGATGAAAGAGTGATTCAATACAGCTCAATTATAAGTAACGTTAGGTATAAATGAAGAGTGATCGTTATGATTGAAAAGCTGAAAGTCTTTTAGGCGCACTGTTTCCTTACATTCCACCAGCGGAGTGTTTTCCTTCCGGCTACAAGCTGCAATGGCGAATTAGGAAGTCCCTTAACCAGTTGCGCACTCAAATTGGCCGCTGCCGAGACAATCTAGCCAAGTGGGGCTATACGATCCATTCCAGAGCCAGTGTCACTGCGAAGCCACCTTATAACCAATGCCCCACCTGCTCTCATGTCCTCTCTTCCCAACCACCTGCACACAAAAAGACATACCAGTCAACAGAGAGGGATGTGGAAGTTGCTCTCTATTGAGTTAATAAAATTTAGAAGTCAAACAGCCATTGAAATGAAAGAAGAAGAAGACTGTTTCCTTAGATTAAAGCGAAGCGGGAGAGAGATACGAACTTTGGAAAAGTAAGTTTCCTCCTTCCATTTGACCTGACTAAGGAAGAGAAGCAAGTCTGTGTTGGAATGGGTTAAAGATTGACATGTTGTGGGACTGACAGGCCCAAGGGCCACGCGGGGCGAGTGCGGACAAGTACTTTGATTAATGACCTTTACTAATTGAAATAGGTTACCATAAACACGACCATACAGATGAGGTATAACTATAATCAGCCCACGCTCAGTTAGCATAACGATTGAAACGGTAGGTTTTAAGAATTCTTTAAATCTAGGGTTCCCAGATTAAAAAATCGGAATTCCGGAGAAAATTCCTGACATTTGATGAAAATTCCTGACTTTCTTGTAAATATAACAATAATGTCGTTAGCATTGTGCAAGTGAATGAACAAAGCAAAATATTTGGTTTATTTTATGTTTTATTTTACTCGTTACCTACTTAAATTGTAGAAATTCCGGACGGTTTAGGATTCCCCCCGCATTCCGGACAAAGACCTATATTACCGGACATGTCCGGAAAATTCCGGACGTATGGCAACCCTATTTAAATCTGACTTTCCTACCAGAAAAAGAAAACCATAGAGTAGAATAAAATAACGCTTTATTGTACACCAACTTTAAATACAGAACATAATTTATACAAAAACATTTAGAATAGATTATATATAAGATAAGACCGCCCCGGTCTTATCGCTAAAAGCGATTTCTTCCAGACAACCTTTGTATGTACAGGATAATAATACAACTGACTACATTACTAGTATTTCTATGTATATTTTATCTTCTTGTGTTTTACCTGTCTGTGTTTATATTTAACTAAGTATGTTGTGCTCTGTGTGTGTCAAATAAATGTATTTTCTTTCTTTTTTTTCTTTCTCTGTTTATTTGTTACGTTATCATGACTAAACGGCTGGACCTATGTCGATGAAATTAAGTACATAACATAGATTGTGACCTGGATTGGGACAAAGGGTACTTTTTATTGACATGCACCGCATACAAAGCCGCGGGTGGAAGCTTGTACCAAATATAGTACATCGGTATAGCACATAGGTAAACTATAGTATTTGTATCATTATAATAAATACGGGATTTATCACGTACCGTCTTATCGGTGTTTCAACCGACAATGTTTCGGTTCAATTCAGGAACCCTTCATCAGGGTGAGTGCGTTCCGCTCTGAATATTGTCTCCTTGCACTACTCGCCTATTGTATTTGTATATCAAAAGATCTTGATTAAACAGGTCACCACTCTTTTCTTACTCTCTTTCACACAATCCATCCATCTCTTCTTTAGTCTTCATCTACTTCTATATTATATACAATTGACACATTACGAAATATCTAACCACAACACAGTTTCCCTAGAGTGGCGGGCGTGGCAGCTAATCTACTTCAAAATTAAAAATATGCTTTTGTGAATCTTATTTTAGGTTATTTGTAATAAACGCTGTGCAGGCTTAGTGTGGGCAGACAATGTTACGCACATTGTCTGCTCACACTAAGCTCACACACTGCTGTTGGAAACAGAAAGTCATCGGAACAATAAGAATCGAGGAGTTTTCTAGTGATGTACGACGGCTTTCAACCTAAGAACCGTTCGATGTCTAGTTATAACATTTTCACGACTTTTATTGTTTTTGACAAGGTATGTTTTCTCATATACAAAGTTTTTGAGCTCGATAAGGGTAATAATGTTTTAAAAATCCACTGTATTTCATATTTTTATTTCTCCAAGTTTTTGATGAAAGTAAGTAGTATTAAGTATTAGTGAATTTATTCCTAGCAAGAGATTGAGACAGAGGGTAGATCGATATATCTGCCAATAACCATCCACTCACAAATACTTTAGTTCACCCGTCATCATGGCGCATGCAACTGCGTCGAAATATCGGGTTACTCAAAAACTCACAAATCATGGATAATGTCCAGTCCAGTTTTTGTTGGAAGTTTTTGTATTAGTTTGTCTTTGAAAAGTCTTAAGTTTTTGACTCTTTTTCTTGGAGAAATTAGTCGTTATCCGTTACCAACGCATATAGGAACCGGCCATTTGACGATATGCGCACTCTAGCTGGCTGGAAACTGATGAGAAGAGCCGATGGTCGGCCTCATACTAATAATCTGCGATGCACCACCGCTTTATAGTTGAAATACCCCCCAAACACACAAAGCGGTTCTCTTCCACGTTTATTAGGTATGCGCACCGGCAAAAAGTGGAACGCATTACGTGAGCCTGTGTTTCCTGATAATTACAACATGAGTCTTCAAATCGCGATTGAACAGGTTTCTTCTAGGCAAGCGTGTTTATCGCTTACTATAGACGAGATAATGGTCAAACTCAAGCCTATAAAATAAAATAACTAGTGGTTCGCCCCGAAATGAGATCTCGCGAGTCTCTGATTAAAACAAAAAAATATTATTTGTAATCTTTGAATATCAAAATAGTACCACGAAGTAATAACCAAATTACTTGACCCACGGTTTCATTCAAATTACAGGTAACAGGAGTTCATGTTATTTGGTTAATCTGTTTTGGGGTACAAATGGCAGTTATTCTGGACTTCAGACTTTTGCCTATATTTGTGTCGCTTAAGCTATACGCATACCAAATTACAACACTGGGGCCAATTAATCCCTGTAAATTTTTTCAAAGTTCTGTTTTTATTATGGCTAATAACATAACAACTACAAGGTTTGTACTAAAAATAAAAAGGGCTCAAAATGTACTCACAAGGACCTTTTATTAGACGTGCCATTTGACCGGAGAGTCCCATTTTGTTTTTTTACCCCTCTTGAACCCCAATATCTCAAGAACCCCCCAACATTTTTAGCTCATTTAGTCTCAACAACATTGTGTCATCACTACCTACCTACGTATCAAATTTCACGATAATCGGATCAACGCTTCGAAAGTTATCCTCAGACAAACAAACATACATACACACATGCATACATACATACATACATACATACAACGCCGATTTGCCCAAGATGATTTAGAGATCTCGCTTCGCTCGATCAAAAAGGCATAATATTCATTTATGGGCAATATTCATTACAAGTGATAAAGATTTAAGTACAAGCTATCTAATGATATCTATTACAGTAATAAATTTAATAATAACATTAAATAAAATCGTATAAATCTAAATTCAATGTCACGCAAAACAAGTTAAATGAATATCAGTGAAGAACCTTGGAACCGTGGGAAAACTTGGGAGATACCTCAGTCCAGCAGACCAGCAGCGAACTGCTATAATTTGATGATGATGACGTCAATATTAGGTAGTTACAATAAAGTTTAGTTTACAATAAGATATCACCTGCGTGGCGCAGTGGGCGTATAGCCGGATGAGACGCAGGAGGTAGCGGGTTCGATTCCAGCCGCGGAACAAATGTTTGCATAATCTACAGATATTTGTTCCGTGTCTGGGTGTTTTTCTATATATTATAAGTATGTATTTACAAAAAAAGAAGTATATAAGTAATCTATCCGTTATCTGTTTCCCATAGTACAAGATCTGCTTAGCTTGGGGCTAGATAGGGCTGTGTGAAATGTCCAGCAATATTTATTTTATATTTATATTTAGATTAAGACAATTTTTAATACCACGCGGTTAAGTTCGTAATATTTAACTTTAACCCTATTTTTCGTGCTTTCGAAGTTTCCTCAGCACATCACTGCTCCCAACAAGTTTGCAAAGCTTGTAGGTAAAACTTCCTTGTTTGCAACTGCTTGCTACAATTAGTTCGAGCTTTCTGTATTCACAGAACTCTTTGGCAATCAGTGTCTCCGAAGAACAATGAATTGCCTTTGTACGGAATTCAAAGTACTTCGAAATTAATTGTATTCTTGAGAAAGGGAACGGCTCTACATAGTAACTATTTTTTATTAATAACATTACCCTCCTTCTTCGCAGTGAGGTAAAAATAGTTAAGCGTTTGACTACTACTTCACGATGGTAAGTGGTGGTGTTAAGGTTTTCCCCAGGGGCTACAGGGTTCTTCAGAAAGGGCGATTTAAAAGTTTTAAAGGGTTGGCAACGCGCGAGTGATACCTTCGGTGTTACAAACATCCATAGGCTACGGTAACCGCTTACCATCAGGTGAGCCGTATGCTTCTTTGCTACCTTAGTACTATAAAAAAGACTTCGTAGCACTCAAACTATTGAGTAACTTTAATTAGATAACATTCTCTTAGAACAATAATTGCTTTTGTACGAGCTTGATGCTTCTTCAAAATAAATTGTTTTCTTACGAAGAGGGAACGATATTAATTATCAACTTTTTTTTTTAAATTGTCGATCATTTACGATAAAAAATCGAAAGGAATTATATTTGACACAGAAAAATGTTTTTATTTTGTTATACCACTAAGGTAGCAAACAAGCATACGTCCCACCTGATGGTAAGCGGTTACCGTAGCCTGTGGACGTTTGTAACACCAAAGGTATTACTCGCGCGTTGCCGACCCTTTAAAATTTTCAAAACGCCCTTTTTGAAGAACCCCATACTGTAGTCCCTGGTGAAAACCTCGGCAGGAGACCATTCCACAAGCGAATGAAGTAGGTAGGAAATTCCTCTGGTACGCGACCAGATATAGAGATATAGAGTTCCCATGATATAGAGTGTAGGGATATACTACATACAAAATATACCACTCGCGTAAGTCGTACAAGTAGATGTTCGCTGTTGTAGCGTGGCCGCGCCAGTCGTCTCTCCCCGCTCATTCAGTAAATACATGTACAGTTGTGGAAATATAAATTGGTAATTGGAAGATGCATCTACTCATTACAACCTCCTCATCAAGAAAGGATTAATCAGTCTATCAGGGGTTGCATCATTATGATAATCACGAACATATAAAGCATACACGCGATGAAACACCAATTAAAAATTCCTTTTGTTATAAATAACACGGAAAATCTACTTTTGAACAGAAAAAAAGTGGAAACTGTATTCGATTCGTCTTGTTTCTTTATATATTCTTTAAATTGACGACCTCTGTGGCGTAGTGAACAACTAGTTGATTGAGACGCAGGAGTACAAGATGCTTAAAATACTGAAAACCACTAAAATTCTCTTGAATATATTGCACTTATAGCTAAGTAAAGACTGCCCTTTAGGGCCCCGTCGCATCCTTTTTATAATAGCGCGTATTATACCCACAAATTTCTCGAACATTCGGGTTAACTTCCGTCAGCTCGCAGTAGTATATAATAGATAAGAATGACCCAGCAAAGACATTTAAATAAATAGTGACTCTTGTTACGACGGAATAAAGTGCAATTCAAGACGCATCTCTTTTTAACCACGCACTGAAAAGCGTTACACGGCACTGAACGGCCGTTAGTTCTTCGAGCTATATATATGACTAGCTGATCCACCCGCGGCTTCACACACGTGGTTTTTATTAAAAAAATTACCTTCCTTTTGCGCAGTCGGGTAAAAAGTTGCCTATGTCCTTCCCCAGGATATAATTTATCTCTTTGCCAAATTTGATTAGGATCCGTTCAGCCGTTTAGTCGTGAAAGGTAACAAAGTAATGAACGAAAAGAATTACCTACGCATTTATAAGTAATGATAATAATGTTTATTTAAATTGGTTAAAGTAAACTACTTACAATAAGTTCCTATAACCGGGACCATTCTACCGCATCAATTTATTATTTTGTAAGACAACATTAAAACAAGCCCTTGCGAAAGCAATAAACTTAAGGCGCTTACGGTTCTAAATGTACAATGTATAGTTGTATTTATCCTCCACCCTTACTATGCGGTTACCTACCACCAAATTCATTCTAAGTTGTGAAAACCCCCGACCGATATATATACAAAAATAATTAATCGACCGAAGCGAGATCTCCAAATCAACTTGGGCAAATCGGCGTTGTATATATATATGTATGTATGTTTTTTTGTCCGAGGATAACTTTCTAACCGTTTATCCGATCATCGTGAAATTTGATACAGAGGTAGGTAATAATGGCACAATTTTAGTGTGACTAAATGAGCTACAAATATTGGGGGGTTGTTGAGATATTGAGGTTCAAGAGGGATAAAACAAATGAAAAAGACACTATTAGGTCAAACAGCATGTTAAATGAAAGGTATTCATTAGTACATTACAACCCTGTTTTTACTTTTAGTAAAGTTTTTGTAGTTTTTGAGTTATTAGTCATAATAAAAACTAAATTTTGACAAAATTCACAGGGTACACCAGTGACCCCACCAACACCAGTTCTGTAATTAAGTATGCGTGTAGCTTATGTACCTATCACAAATATAGGCAAAAGTCTGAAATCCAGAATAACTGTATTTTGTACCCCAAAAAAGAGGAACCACTTTATATGAACTCCCCTTACCTGTAACTGAATGAAATTGTAGGTCACGTAAATTGGTTATGCATTTCGTGGAACTATTTTGATAGTACAAATAATATTTTTTTGTTTTTATGGGAGATTTGCGAGATCTCAGTTTAGGGTGAACCACTAGTACTCAACAATATTGAATAATACCCGACAACTGGTAATGAGCATAACATCATGGTTACATAATATTAGGTGACCATTTGCTTGTTCCATATCCATGTAGTATAAAAAATAACAATTAAATATTATTTACACTCTATTAAAGGTATTTCAGTGCACTGACGGTAAACGACATAACAGAACATTATACCAGACCCTTATTATAAACCGCGAGAAGATAAGATTTCAAAAGGTAAGAAATTACATCAATAAAATCCCGAAGCTCGGCGAGCGGAACTCACCCAAGTAACAGACTTTAAACATAGCTACAAAGCAGGCAGCTGGTTTAATCTCACGCTTTTACGTGAAAAAAATAATAAGAGTAGGTAAATTTTTAGGTAATCACCTAAGGTTCGTCAGTAGGAATAAACTGAGCAATCGGATCATTGATGTTTTTTATGTCCTGCCTATTATGATATTTGATTTTACTTAGAAAAAATTCGTGATTTATTTCAATCATTATTATATATACGGGATTTATCACGTACCGTTTTATCGGTATGTCAACCGACAGTGTTTCGGTTCAATATATAATATGATAGTATTTTTCAAACTTTCGCGATCACTGTACATAATTATTGATTAAAACGAGTATTTATCGCGTATGTACCTTTTTTCAAACCAGATTGGTCAGATCTGGCTGTGGACCGTGATGGATGGAGGGGAGATGGGGAGACCTTTGCCCAGCAGTGGGACAATATAGGTTAGTAAAAAAAAAAAAAAAAAAAAAAAAATGTACCTTTTTTATTTGTTATCCCGACGTTTCAGTGTTGCCACAGGCGTAGTCACGGGTTGACACGGGTGGTCATTGAATTGTGATACAATTAATGCTTACTTCACGACCTCCGAGTAACTTTAATAATTGACGGATAAAAATCATTCTCTAAGAACAAAGCACGTACCTATAAATCTTTTTATCTCTTAGATAGCGTTACTCAGATATGGTGAAATAGGCACTTAGAGTACTTACAATAAAAGTGTACAGTGACTATCAAAGTACCAAAAAAAATGTTGGAGAGGTTCAGCTGTTTACTCCAAAGCTACGTACTAAACGCAATTGCAATGAAAATGTGCCGTAATATAAATTGAATTCGTATCACATAGAGTGCGGTGAATGACTATAATGGCTCATGGCTCGGTGTCCCTAAGCCTTTACTAAATAACTCACAATGCCACTTTTTTCCACTAAGGTGGCAAATAATCGTACGGCCCACCTGAACCCTATAGAAGTTTGGGAGCTCGAACTTGTTTTTGTGATTTTTTGGAGAAAAAATCCCTTGAAACTCCCGAAAGAAGGAAAGTATCGTCCAAATAAGAAAATCATTGTTTATATTTTTCTCAGAAAACACTAATTGAAAACACTAGATGGAAAGACGCCCTGTTAAAGGTTGCTGCGAGCCGTTGGGTGTAGGCCGCACAAGATCGGCCGCTCTGGAAATATATGGGGGAGGCCTATGTTCGGCAGTGTATGTTCTATGGCTGGTATGATGATGATGATTGACGTCTAATAAATGTGCGCGTCGAGACGTAGAGGGGGTGAGAACACATCGCGCAAAATTAATAAAACTTAAATTAAACATTAAACAAAAAACGCTCTAAAAAGCTTCCCTGCAGTAATTTTTGGTTAGTTAACAAATGAATTAAGCTTAGGAATGATAAAATGGCCAAAATCTATTTTCTAATCAGATAGCTAATTTTAAGAATTTTCCCCCTCACCGTCTTTGAAGGCCGATTTTCGCCAAAGTAGCCCATTAAGTACTACTTTTTTTTAATGATTATGAAAGCTGAGAGTTTGGAAAATTCTTAAGACTTATTTAAGAACCATGAAATCACTTGTTAAGATTTTTAATTTAAAGTTGAAAATTTAAGTCATAATTCACCGAATGTAATTTTTTGACTTTACACCAACATTTTCATAGTTTTCATCAAAGTCATGTAGCTGGTAATTTTATGCATAAAAGAACAACTCATAACAATTCAGTAGCAAAAAAATCTCAAAAAAGTTTTCTACTTATTTTTTTAATTTTTAAGTTATTCAAGTCGAAAATTTTCAAAAATTCGGAAAATATTCATAACTCGAAAACTATAAATAACGGAACATACATGGGGGTGATTCGGGTACCCCAAGGGGTGTTCTGTCTCTGTTCTTTCGCTTGACACTATTTTTTGGGACAACCTGTATAATATTTATGTATAAAATCATATCGAAATTGTATAAATTTATCAATATAAATATAAATTATTCACATTGCTACTAAATTATTGCTTCTACTCTGTTAATGAATTTTTGATTATTCTTATCATTATCATCATTAACTTATAACAGTCTACTACTGGACGTAGGTCTCTCCCAGGGTGCGCCATTGAGCTCGTTCTCAGCAATTCTCATCCAATCCTCGCCAGCCACAGCGCGCAAATCGTCACTCCATCTAGCCGGAGGGCGTCCTACACTTCGCTTGCCTAGACGTGGTCTCGACTCCAGAACACGTTACCCCTACGGTTATCGGTTCTGCGGCAGATATGACCGGCCCACTGCCACATCAGCATATATGTATATAAATATTATTCTAATATTGTTTTAAAATTAATTCAGTTTTAAGCACCACCAAGCATTGTAAAACTAACAAGAATTTGTATAACTTTCCAAGCCAGATATTCTGTCAGACTGTCAGATATGAGTCGGGGGTTTATAAATATTTTAATTGATACTTGTTCTTTATTCTGTTTATTTTCTCTACCTCGGTTTATCTGCAATCGGCTTTTAACCATTATTAGATTGACCTGGGTTGATTGTGTTGGGTGGGATTCTATTAAAAAGCACCGTCCATGGCAAATACTGGAATTGGACCAGAAGAATTAAATTAAATTCATTTATTAAACCAAACAATAGTAGTTTACAAGTCCATTTGTATTATTAGGTGGACATATAAACTTGAAAAATGAAAATGAAAATGAAATTTATTAAATTATAACAGACATCAAATTAACATAAACAATCCAAGAATTAATTGTCTTTCACATAGACGGATCCTGGTGGGATCGCATTAGTATCCAGAATAAATTGGTTTTCTATAATCCTAAATGATGCTTTGTAACATACTTTACTAATGTGTATGTCGAATGAGTGGTCAAATTGGTGGTATATTTCTTTGCAAAGATTGATCCTTATCAGCAAAAAAATCCATTTGTTCAATAATACAGGGGGTATTTTTGAAGTAAAACTTCATACGCACGCTTGACTTGGGGAGTAAGCTGGTGAATGCGTGATGAGAGCGTTACGAAAGGTGTGATCGGGTGAGGCGAACGGAAGTTGAGAGGGAGATATAAGTTAGTGAAGATAGAAAGAGAGAGAGTTACGTTTCGTATATTACTGTAGGGGCAAGAGAGAGAGAGGTGCGTGCACACATTTTCTTTCTCTTTTTCTCTCATAGCCAGTTACGTTTCGTATATCTAAGACACAGTGCAGGCCTATTGTCTGTATCACACTGTAGGAGCAAGAGAGAGCAGTGCGCCCGCACATTTTCTTTCTCTCTTCCTCTCATAGCCAGTGCATGAAATATATATATATCAGTCAGTAGTTTATTTGCGAGTTTGCTAGCGTTACGCGAACGGTGATTTCTTGATTATTTTTCAGAATTTCATTTCGTTCTTGAACAATTTTACAAATTTATATTTTGAAAGAGAAGTTTTACTTCAGTCGTGTCGTCCAAAGCACACACGTTTAAAAAAAAACATTCGGGTCGATTTCTGACAATTGTAAAAGATTAAAAAAAAAAACAAAATATTCAGTTATTATTTTTTTATAAATCGAGGGCGTGACTCCTTTCACTTTTCTCTAACTCTCGTGGCTTCGGACTTCTCAAAAAACCTTCCTGAATAAATTGTCCATTTATAAAGCGAATAAGATATAAAAATTCAGGTTCACCTATTAAAGCTGATTTTCTAATGTTTACCAAATGTTTCATCAGTTATAAACAATGAAACTCTTGGGAGAAAAAACATACACATTTTAAGTATTTAAAAAAGTAAAATACAATCAAAATAAAAATTCTTAATCCGTTACAACATAAGGAAAATTATGGTATACTGTTTCATGCAAGTGATATTAAACTTAAAACAAGCACATGACAGCTCAATTCTGTTTATTCAAATTAGCATATAATCGGTAGGAAGCCATCCAACTTTTCGTTGGCATTTGGAACTTAACTAAGCTTGCGATAGAGAGCGTTTGTATTGTAAGCATTTTTGCATCGAGCCTGGTGACGCCGCACATCCATCTTAGCATCTTCATGTTGGCGACTTGAATGGTGTGCACGTTCTTCTGCGTCACGGCCCACGTTTCGCTTCCATACATTAAGACTGGTCTTATGATAGTCTTACATTGCGAACTATCTAAAGTCGCAAAATAAATACCAGGAAACTAGTTCTAAGGGTTGGTTTGAAAAAGTTGCAAACATCGAGGTAACACAGTATGATTGGATAGTTTACATAACCACATCTGACACCATAAGCCACCCTCATCCCTTTTTACTCTTTTTACTCTATCTTAAGTCCGTAGTCCGCTGGAGCACTGTCTTTCTAATAAATAAATAATGCTGGACATTTCACACAGCGCCATTTAGCCGCAAACTAATCAAAGCTTTTACTAGAACATAGAAAGGTATACTTTTTTTTTGTAAATACATACATAATGTATCAATAAATTTATTTTTGTCCATGAATGAAAACACTTTATTGTACACCATATAAATAAAAAATTATAAACATAATAGAAAACACAAAGCAAATAGCAAATGTAGTAATGACCGCATAGAATGGAAAAAGAGAAAGGAGGCTTTAGCCCTGCAGTGGGATCACAGGCTACTTAGATTAGATTAGATACACATTCATTGGTTCCGATGAAAAAAATGCGGGGTGGATGAAATGGCGACAGGTTACAGGAATAACGTGCGATCCTCGAATGCCCCTTAAACTTAAGGGGAAAATTTACAAGACGATCGTAAGACCTGTCGTAATGTATTGTTTTGAGTGTTGGGCCACGAAAGGGACGGATGAAAGAAGATTGCACGTGGCGGAAATGCGAATGTTGAAATGGATGTGTGGGGTAACGAGAATAGATAAGATAAGAAATGAATATATTCGAGGAAGGTCGCGCCCGTGATAGAAAAGTTGAAGAGTAATAGGCTAGCGTGGTATGAACATGCCATGCGAAGGGAAGAAAATCATGTGACTAGAAGAATGTTAGATATGAATGTGGATGGATATAGAAGTAGAGGAAAGCCGAAGAAGAGATGGATGGACTGTGTGAAGAATGGTATAAAAGAAAGAAGATGAGTATATTATATGGATAAGAAAGAAGTGACAACGGAGATGACGGCTGATAGAGAGGTATGGAAGAAAAATACATGTTGTGCCAACCCCACGTTATGTGGGTGAAAAGGGCAGGAAGAAGTCGAAGGCACATTCATTGGTTCCACAAAAACTTCACTACTATGACCCCTAAAAACTATTTTTAGACTGCAAATAAAAGTACTAATTTGTTCTGCTTAGACTCGTTCAATTTCAACTCACCTGACAGGTCTGTTGTTATCCGCGTGAATGTGTGCGTTCCCTTTATTATTAGATCAAATATTGTAATAAATGCCTACTATTAAGAATAACATACTTTTGACCAGAACCCACATTATCGAGAACCTGGTGTCTGGACAAACCTAGTATAGGTTTTAAGAAATCATCGAATTAATGTATATACCTATATAACCAGCTTTTGTATCTGATAATAAAATAAATAAATAAATAACTAACTAACTCTTCACATCCTTTTTGAGTATACTTATGCACTTTAGGATAAAATATTTCTAAAAAATTTGTTATGACTTTTTCAACAAAAAAACTTTTAACAAAGATCAACCGCTGTTTTCAAGAAGATTAAATTATGTTTTTTCATTCATTTATCGCATTGATCATCAATAATTTGCCGAAATAACTGCAAGAGACTTCAAAAAGGTTCTATTAAAACACTGGTTCGTCTCACTCTAGCTGATACTACCCTTTATGAAATAAGGAAAGCCTCGATTTGTATTCACAAGGTACCTGACGGGGATGTCTACGAAACTTTCCACGTCACCTCGCCTAAATGAATTCTTACTGCGCAGGAAGTGAAATTGTATGGTATTGCAAACTCAGCTGCCGAAAAAGGAACGAAATGAAAAATACAACATTCGGTGCAAAAAAGAGATGGATTTTATTATATCACGATAACATAATATAAAGGTTTTATTATTTTCAATATTTTTACTAAAAACGGGATATTGTTTTTACCATGATTTGTGATTTTTGCACATAGCTCGAAGAACTGACGGTTGTTGAGGCAGAAAAGTTATTGAGTGGAAAGCTCAGCGTAGAACGGCCCTCCACTAGATGGAAAGACGACCTGATAAAGATTGCTGGGAGCCGTTGGGTGCAGGCAGCACAAGATCGGTCGCTCTGGAAATGATGATATGATGATGATTATAGCCAGTAGTTTTTTACTTCGTTTTTCCTTTCCATTTTTAAATCAACAGTACCAAGTAGCACAAAGAAAAGTGAAAGAAAAATACTGATATTATTTCGCAAAAGGGTGGAATACGAATAATGGTAATCAAATGTCAGTGCCTCTAACCGTGAATTTTACAAATGGCTTCGTAAAGTAAAAGGGGCTTTCCTGTCGTGAATAATAGAACTAATTTAGAACGAGGCAAATAAGAATTGGTAGAAAGAGATGTGTAATTTAAGATATTTTTTAACTGACTTTAAAATAAGGATGTTCTCATTCTTTATCCATTATCCGATTTCAATGATTTTTTTGTTAGAAAGTCCCGTATAAGTTAGGTTGATTTAAATTTGGTAAGACGGGATCTATGAGAAAATGATCTAACTCTTCAGGTTGTATTTTTTTTTGTTTTCTGAAGCCTGGTTTTTTTTGTACATCCGCTTTGATGATAATTAATCAAGCGAAGCGAGATCTCCAAATCAACCTGGGTAAATTGACGTTGTATGCATGTATGTATGTAGGTTTGTTTGTCCAAGGATAACATTCGAATCGTAGATCCGATCATCGTGAAATTTGATACAAAGGTAGGTAGAGATGGCACAATTTTGGTGTACCTAAATGAGCTGAAAATGTTGGGGGGCTGTTGAGATATTGGGGTTCAAGAGGGGTAAATAAATGAAAATGAGACTATTATGTCAAATAAAACGTTCATAGTTTTAGTTTAGTCCTTGCAGTTTTCGAGTTATTAGCTATAATAAAAACTGGATGAAATTCACAGGGTAGGTACACCAGTGACCCTGCAGTGCTGAAATTTGGTATGCATGTAGCTTTAATGACACAAATATAGGCAAAAGTCTGAAATTCAGAATATTGCAATTTGTACCCCAAAAAAGGGTTACCAACTAACATGAATTCCCGCTACCTGTAATTTGAATGAAAATGTAGGTCAAGTTATTTGGTTATGCATGGCACTATTTTGATCGTCAAAGATTACGCGAGATTTCAGTTCGGGGTGAACCACTAGTGATTTATGATTACTTGAAATGTTAACTGACGACCGTTGGGGCAGAGAGGATCTTGAGTGGAGACCACGACCTAATAAAGGATGATGGGAGCCGTTGGTTGGAGGCAGCGTAAGATCTATCGCTCTGAAAATCTGTGGATGTGGACCTCGTGTGGCTGATATGATGATTATAAAACGTTAACAGAAATCATATCTAGAAAGAAAGAAAGAAAGTACGCATTTTATTCAAATTTTATTTTATTTTAATTTAATTTTATTTTTATCTAATTTCGTCTCTAGTAAGAGTTACTAGACACGAAATTAGATAAAAATAAAAAACAACAACTACAGTATCTCACATAGGAACTTTTACCGAACGAATTATGGGAAAAAGTATATGTTTTGAAGCTGCAATATTATTTAATAAATGAATGAAAATACTTTATTGTACACCACACAAGAAACAAACAAAAAAATAAAAATTCACAAAACAACAAGTACAATGTCTGAAAGAAATCGCTTCTAAGCGATAAGACCGCCCGTCTTATCGCTTAGAAGCGATTTCTTTCAGACAACCTTTGGATGGAGAGGATTTTTGAATAAAATCCCTAAAGAAATTAAAAACCTAAATAATTTTAACAGTTTTAAGGCAAAACTAAAAAAACACATTATTACAAAGATTTAAATCCGTCCCTGTATCCTCGACTTAGCCGTCCGATCGCTGTTAGACACGTCGCGCGATGCTTTTGTTTAGTACCCACAATGACCCACTTTAACAATTATTGTTGTTCTTATGTTTTGCAAAGCTCCTTTTCTATTAGATTTAAACTCGATAGTCATTAAGTAAAGTAAAATAACAAAGATCATCCAGTAGAATTATAGTTTTGCTCTAAACGATAATGTAAACAAAATGTTTAAGTATACCCTATATTTCAACTACCCACAATGTTCTGCATGCTCACTGTATATTTAACCTAAGTTTAAACCTATTATTTCTCATGAAGTGAAATGTATATATTTCTTTTGAGAATAAATTCTTTAACCACAACTTTTAAAAGCTGTGTGTGTGGATGAAATGGCAATCAGCTCAGCATGATGCTATGAAATGTTAATATTTTAATATCTCGTTTATGATGCGGAAGTTTAGCTTCCTTAATGCGTCTAGGAGAAAACTTATATAAAGCCATGTAAAAAGTTTTACTTCTACTTGTTATTTCTTACTTAATCGAACGACTTTTGGTACCCAACGGATTCTGCCTAAAGAGAAAAGAAAATATTTTAACCATAAAAAACAAAACAATCTAAAGAAGAATGCCAGTATAAGCTAACACTAAGATAAAGTAAGATAAGATAACGTTTATTTGCTAGAACATATTAAATACATCAGCAGGTCTTAGTCTATACGCTAAGCACATTTTTGTTCTACCCTAGTAAGGCGCAAATTTTCAAATTAAATACAAAATAATTAAATAAGAGAAATTGAATCACACTAATATTAGTTTGTTATTCAATCACGTCAAAACGGCTAAACCGATTTCGATGAAATTTGGTATGAACGTAGATTATAACCTGGATTACCACATAGGCTACTTTTAATCACATAAATAAGTTAAGATTTGGCGAAGCTACTGGCAACAGCTAGTACAGAATAAATTAGATAATATTAAATAATATCAAAATATGATTTATAATATGACGAAGTCTACTATTCACGTTCAGCGCTTCAGAATCTATTCACGGAGAGCTGAGAAATAAAGGCTTATTGTGAAATATTTAGGGCTTTTTGTGAGCTATTTAGGGCTGTACTAATATAGGTATTCTTTTGTTATAATTTGTGCATATCTCTGTTGGCTTTATAAGACATTTATAACGCTTGTAATAGCGCTATCAGTACCGACTCCGAAAACACAGGTAGGTACAGAAAGCTAGATTCAAGACGACCGACGCGACGACCTTTAAAACTTCTAATTGGTACAAACCTCTACTTGCTATATAAGACACTGTCGCCGTCACTAACGCTGTCTATTACCGTCATAGAAATGACAGATAGGTACAGATAGCTCAATCCAAGACGACGACCTTGAAAACTTCATTGCAGATCGTGTCTATACAAACGAGAGATTCACGCCTATTGTGAATGTGAGGAAAACTGAAATTGGAGGTGCTTAGTACTAAAAATATCGATGAATTCCTAAAAACTTAATATATCGATACATATTAGCGTCATTTAAAGTAATTAATTATGTTATTTCTCGCAAATATAAATAAATGTTACTACGTGTAGTACTAATTTTATGATTATAATTTTAATTGTTCTATTAAAGAATACTGCCGAACATAGACCTCCCTTATAGTCTGGAGCAACCGTTTTTGTGCAGCCTTTTTTAAATTGGATGGAACTTCGTTTGACTACAATCTCACCTGATGGTAAGGGATGATGTGATCTAAGATGAAGCACGAAGATCTAGACCTTAAAGAGGCCCGGATTGTATTCTTTAGGAAAAACAGACGACGGTAAAGTGCACCGGCTCCCAGCGACCTGTCTATCAAGTGGGGGGCCGTCCTACGCTGCGCTTTCCCGTGCGTGGTCTCCACTCGAAAACATTGCTGCCCCAACGGCTGTCCTGTGACTGATATGATGATAGATAAATAGATAGATAATTCTTGCACACAATAAAACAATACAATTGCAAAGATGATGGTTATGAATACGGAATAAGGATCCTTATAATTTATTAAATACATTTAATGACTTCAGTTTACCCGCATGCAATAGCGTCGAAATATCCCGATACTCAAAAACTCACAGATCATGGTAAATATCCCATTTTAGTACAAATATATACCTATATTTACTTGGCTGTAGCTATAATCATTATAGTTGCCATATTTTATCCCATCAGCCCTCATTTTACTTAGTCCCCAATCAATTTCCAATTATCTTTAATCGAATCATCGACCATATTAAGCCGGCTAATCCCAACCCTACTGAACAATTTCACTCGGTTTTTGCTCGTCCATTAGTTGAATGGCCCTCATTGTTCAGTGGGCCGACAATGTCCGACAACGGCCGACAAAAGCTCTTTTCAACATGGACAGGCCTGAACTAGTTTTACAGCATTACGAGCTTAAGCCGGCAGAAATCTGAAAATCTGGTTGCACTGAAATTTATAAAAGTTGAGGGACGGTGAGTGTTACAGTAACAGTATGCCTATGAGTCTGTGTTTCCCATTGGTGGTGGTGGTTTTTCGTAGTTACAACCAACCTAAGTGTCTTGAAGTCGCGAGTGAACAGGTTTCTTTTAAGCAATCGTGGTCAATCGTAGACTTCATTATCGCTTACCATCAGGCGAGTTCGTAGTCAAACGCGAGCCAATTCTTAATAATACTCGTAGTTCGCCCCGAACTGAGATCTCGCGTAATCTTTACCTCTCATAATAGTGCTACGAAATGCAACACCAACTAACTTGACCTACAGTTTCATTCTAATTACAGGTAACGGGAGATCATGTTATTTGGTTCCTCTTTTTTGGGGTGGAAATTGCAGTTATTCTGGATTTCAGATATTTGTGAATATTATATTTTGTATTTGTCCTTTCCCTATATTTGTGTCACTAAAGCTACACACATACAAAATTTAAGCACTGTGGGGTTACTGGTGTACCCTGTGAATTTCGTAAAGTTCAGTTTTTAATATAGCTAATAACTTTAAAACTACAAAGTTTAAACTAAAAATAAAAACGGGTTGAAATGTACTCACAAAGACCCTTTTTTAGACGTACTAATTTACCGAATAATCCCATTTTGTCTGTTTTTACCTGTCTTGAACTCCAATATCTCAACAACCACCCCCCATTTTTAGCTCATTTAGTTACACCAAAATTGTGCTATCTACCAAACCTATATACCAAATTTCACGATGATCGGATAAACGCTTCGAAAGTTATCCTCGGACAAACAAACATACTTACAAACAACGCCGATTTGCCCAAGTTGATTTGGAGATCTCGCTTCGCTCGATCAATAAGTTCGATAGTAACTCTGTCAGTATAAAACATTTTTGTACAAATGTGTGTTAAAAGTTAATCAAAATTAGATGAAATGACTTTTATACAATGAGAAAATCGTGTAACGGTTTTCAGTTCTGAACTCTGAGCGAAGTCGCCGTTAATTAACAGAAGTTAAACAGTAATGGGCAAGTTTCCACACCGAATAGTAATTAAACAGACGGTCAACCGGTTTGTAATTAAACGATAAAACCGTAATTACTTTGTACAGTCACCAGGAATAAGCTGCAACAGATTATTAGAACTTGGGGTCTTCAAGTCGCGAGTGAACAAGTTTTTTGTAAGCAAATATGTACACCTACTAATCGTATACAATAGCCGAAGTTTTTGAACAACTTCTAATTACTAACACAAATAACACTAATAAGTTTCTTTTCATGAAAAATTACGTTTTCAAAAGAAACTTTTATAAAATTCACTAGCTGTTGCCAGCGGCTTCGCGCAGCGGAGTGCAAAAATACATATATAAACTTTGCCATCCCATTTTTCTCCCATGGGAACACATTTATGGGATAAAAAGTAGCCTATGTGGTAATCCAAGTTATAATCTTCGTACATACCAAATTTCATCGAAATCGGTTCAGCCGTTTCGACGTGATTGATTAACAAACAAACAAATAAATAAACAAAAATCCAAACTTTCGCATTTATAATATTAGTATGATAATCGGAACCGCCATAAGATTCAAATGAATCCAATCACTATTAGCCTACTATAATCCATTAAGAAGTTTCGATACTATATTATTGCATAATTTATTTATTAAGAGACACATATTTAATCAACACTAGACGAAATTGTCACCAAAATTACATATTTATTCCAAATTTAAGCTCAATCGGTTGGGGGGAACCGGTATATAATTCAGTTGCAAGCCTTGACCTAAACAAACTAACAAACAAACATTGAAGAATAAAAGCTTCTAAAAGTGGTGCCCTGTGCTGCGTTTTGTTCATCGAAAATAGACGCTATCATAGTCCGTTACCAAAAACCCAAACTCGACCCTTATACTATCGATATCTTTCTTCTTCACCCTGGTAGCCAATGATGAGTGAAAACCTCTTTAGGCGCGTTGGGCATTTTTTAAGATGGGAAAAAACCATTAAACTCGCGACACTGTTACGGTTACCGACACCTCTGTATATAAGTATAAGTAGTGCAGTCTGCTTTTAAATCATAAATATCCAAACATTGAGCAAAATTTTTCACTTCTGTCGGCACTCCCGGAGTGCCACTTTTTTGTTTTTTTTTTACTTTTTTAAGCTTCCATTTTTTCGCTCGCATTACTTTACTCCTGGATATGGAACCCTCAGTCCATATTCTCAAATTCGGATCCCAAAATGTGTTCAAGATTGAAATAAATAAACAGTTATTATTATAAATACGGTATTTATCTCGTAACGTTTTATCGGAGTTTCGACCGTATTTATCGCGTATTTATAATAATGATTGAATTTAATCACTGAAGATTACCAAGGAAATAAACAGCACATTTAATTGCTTAAAAGCAATAATTGAGCCCTTATTCCAAATCAACGATCAACCCGAATGTTCTCAGTCCTGCTCTACTGCATCATGAAAGAAAGAGCATGAATGTTTATTGCTTTCATTTAGCTGTTTCGTTTATACGTAATAGAAGGCCTGATCCAATCATTAGTGGTGGCTTGGGGCAGCTATTGACTGACCCTCATTTTACTTATCGGCAGCCTTCGCCCATTTTATTGCTTTATCGCTGTTTGATGAGAAAAGGGTGTTATAATTTTGATATCTCTTACTGCAGAGATTTAAATACCAGGGGTTCGGTCATATTAACGATTTAGCTTTATTAATTCTTCTTCTTCTAAGAGTGTCAAAAGTTCTACGTTTTGTTTCATAGTATGTTGGACAGGTGTTTGGCCACAATAATACCATTAGGTGAGGTGGTTATCATGTCCTTCAACGTGCAGGTGTTCGGGCACAAACTGCGCGGGATCACCGCAGTCACACTGCGTTAAGTGAGGGTTCCTACACCCCCATTTTCACAAAGTCTGCAGAAGCCATTTTTTGAAAACTTAGCTAAAGTTGTTTTACCTTTCTATTTTCTGGCAATACCACTTTCTCCACACTCCACAAAGGTTAGCTGGAAGAAAATGCTAATTAGCATTGAGTTCGTCTATGTATTATTTTTTTTGTGTAATAAAGAATTTTCTAATCTAATCTATTCTGTGCTCAAAATTGAATGTGTTCGGGAGGAATAATATTTTTTTTTTAGCTAGAACGGAATAAAATGTTACTCCTCATAAATAAAACCCCAAATAAAAGCCACAGTCCTCAATGTCAACATTCGGTCGTTAATCATAAAAATCGACAGAAACCTCAATATTTGCAAGGGAAATAACTCGTTGACATGAATATTCAAATTAATCGAGAACACTTTAGCGAGAGGCCGTTGTATTGTAAATGGGTTTAAATAATTTCAGATAATAATTTAAACGTGTTGTATCACAATGTTAATTTATTTATTAACCTCATTAACACCACCCTCAACTTATGGCAGTCCACTGATTAGCAAAATGACAAATGGGTACTTACTTACCTTATATAATATTGTATAAAATTATGTTATGATTATTTGTGTTGTTTGTCTGTTTAAAATCACAATAAAAATATTCCCAGTAGTTCAGTCAAAAATATCACAGAAATAGTGAAAATAAAACTCACTAGTTCTGTGCTTTAATGTTTTTTTAAGTAACGCGAGAGCGAAGCGAGATCTCCAAATCAACTTGGGCAAATTGGCGTTGTATTTGGGCAAATCGGCGTTGTATGTATGTATGTATGTTTGTTTGTCCGAGGATAACTTTCGTACCGTTTATCCGATCATCGTGAAATTTGGTATATAGGTAGGTAGTGATAGCACAATTTTGGTGTGACTAAATGAGCTAAAAATGTGTGTGGGGGGGGGGGGGTTGTTGAGATATTGGGGTACAAGGGGGGTAAAAAAAATGAAAATGAGACTATTAGGTCAAATAGTCCGTCAAAAGAAAGGTCTTCATTAGGACATTTGAACCCCGTTTTTATTTTTAGTTCAGTCTTTGTAGTTTTTGAGTTATTAGCCATAATAAAAACAAAACTTTGACATAATTCACAGGGTACACCAGTGACCCCACAATGCTGATTTGGTATTCGTGTAGCTTTAGTAACACAAATATAGGCAAAAGTCTGAAATTCAGAATAACTGCAATTTGTACCCCAAAAAATATTAACCAATTTACAAGAACCCCCGTTACCTCTAATTTGAATGAAACTGTAGGTGAAGTAGATTGGTTATGCATTTTGTGGCATTAATTTATTAGTTAAAGATTAAGGCCAGCATGCACATAGATCACTAAACGTATTTAGCGTCTAAACATGTTAAAATTTGACGTATTTATATGATTTGACAACGCCTTAAGTCATATTTAGCCACTAAATACGTTGTGCAAATCGCCCTAAGAATAATACTTATTTTGTGAGATTCGCGAGATCTCAGTTCGGGGCGAACCACTAGTTATTTTTGAATGGTACTTATATTTTCAATATAAATTTATGTTTAGGTACGTTAATAATTAATTGTCATTACACTCTCTCTTTCTTGTTATACCGATGACTGTTTGTATGTATTGACAGCGTCGCATCCACTAACGTTCATTTCTGCCGGAATCTACAATCGCTAGCAAACAAGCATACGGCCCACCTGATGGTAAGCGGTTACCGTAGCCTATGGAAGCCTATGTACGTTTGTAACACGCGCATTGCCAACCCTTTAAAATTTTCAAAACGCCCTTTTTGAAGAACCCCATACTGTAGTCCCTGGGGAAAACCTCGGCAGGGAGACCATTCCACAAGCGAAGTTTTCGCGGGAGGAAATTTCTCTGGATCCTCATGGTACGCGACCACATCATCTCCAAGGTGAGTGGATGGATTCCCTGCCGATGGCGAGCGGTGCGATGATAAAAGGAACCTGCAGGCACCATATCAAACGACTCCTCAGAATACAACCCGCTATACAAGCGGTAGAACACACACAGGGAGGCAAAATCTCTCCTGAGACTTAAGGGCTCAATACCGCTTGTGAGAATGGGATCGTCAACAATTCTCACAGCTCGTCTTTCCGATTCAAACGGCCCTAGTTGATATTCAGGTGCTCCTGCCCATAAACGACAGCAGTACTCCATGGATGTAGTTCGCTATGGATTGCCAGTGGATTTGCAAGAGCTAGAAATAACGATGTTCTCAACAGAACAATTGTTCTGAGTTTTTTCCTGTCGTGTTTCTGTCCAATTTGAACGATAGGACAAGTCAGAAGGAATGAATAGTACGAGTATGTTCATCGCTCTGCGCATCGCGCGAACTTAACTCGCGCGCGCGATGTTACACTGAGACATACAGGTATAAATAATGTGATTTTATTTTTTTAGATAAATAAATAAATTATATTAGGTATATAAATTAAATATACAATTATTTAAACAAGAAGAAACAGTTGAATCATGTAAAGACCGTTGCGAACGATCTATAGATAGCTCAACTGTTCCAGATCACTACCAGGCGGAAGTGTCCCCAAGGCACTGGCTGCATTGTCCCGCTGAATTGCAATGCTTATGCGTTTACCCAGATAAGCGCCAGCTCTCGGATCACACGTCGCTTCGACCAGACGCCCAGAAATAGTTTTGAAAACGCGATGGGCCCCGGTACCCCATGGTTCCAGGGTCTCGATCCCAATGGCTCAAATACGTAAGCTCTGTCGAGACTTCCATATTTGCGCTGCTTGAGATCTTCGGTTGAATTTGCCGCCGCACCGGCCCCAACTGCTGTACCAGACAGATGAGATGGCGCAAGGGCATCGACGCACGTGGCGTCCTACACCAAAGGCCTACCCTTCTCCCAAAGTATAAGTGTCATACCGTCAGGTCTCTTACCATCGTCACGTAACAGACCGATCGGTTCGAGAACGGCTGGAACGTTGACGCGTTTAAATGAAATTAGTTTAGTTTAGAGAACACTACAGAATAGACTCAAAAGTATGATAAATATTACAGGCAAAACTTTCTTGGAAATTATTAGTAAAGTTTAAATATAGCAGTAGGTCAGTTCAGTTTACAGCTTTACATCGACGGCCGACTGCTTATGCGTAATGACTACGTACATACTTACTCGTAAATTGGTTTAAGGTATCGAAATAGTTTTACGAAACATTGAATAGTTACGTAAAATTATCTGTAAATAGGCGTAATGGTACAGAACTTTAGATTGAGTAGACTTGACCAGCATTTAATCAATACAAAATGTTATTATTCATTAAAATCACAAGGATAACTTTGAAACGACAATTTTACTGCCTGTTCCTCCGCGAACAAGCCAGGAAAGAAAGGAAAGAAACAAGGCTGGTTGTTCTTTTTAAAGATTCTTTTAGAAAAAAAAAACAATAAAGAAATTTAATACGTCTAAATAGTAACATTTTTGACCGAGTTCGAACAATTTCAATCCCAAGACTCTTTATCATCTAAATAATCCGATATGTTATAGTAGACTTTATAAATATCACTTAGGAGTTTGTTATAAAAGCGCACACCTTGCCCTACTAACTTTATGGAGTCTACAATACATGATACAGGGAATCCTAGTGCGAGGTTAGAAAAAAGCGCGCTATCATAAACACACACAGTTTATGTATTTTATCTATATATTAGTCTATATTATAAATTTTTTAAGAATTAGGATTGAAACTTTATATTAAGACCAAAATTGTTGACGTAGCCACCAAAGCCGCTCAGCTGAAGTGGAACTAGGCTGGGCATGTCTGTTGCATGCCACAATTTTTTATTGTTTTTTTTTATTTTAGTTTATTATTTTTATGTTTACAGTTTTACAAATTTTTAATTTTTAGACAAATTTAGAAATATCACTTTTAATGTCATTCTAATTTGATCTTTAGTGTGAACGGAATAAGACCGTTCGTATTTTACACAATTGTAGTTAGCGTAAACAATAGAATTGCCACTATTATCTAATCACACAATATTATAGATGTGAAAGCTTGGATGTTTCTCTATTTATTAGTTTGTTTGTTACTGAATCACGTAGATTATAACCTGGATTACCACATAGGCTACTTTTTATCCCAAAAATCAGGTCCCATGAAATAAAAATGGGGTGTCAAGTCAAGTTGCAACAGCGAGTTTAGCTTTATTTCTAGGTGGTAACCTACACATTTAGTAGTGTAACGCGTACGAAGTCGCGGGCAACAGCTAGTACATAATAGAATTAAAAAAAAACATCATTAATCTATAAACACAATTGTCTAAAAACCACAGTGATAGTTTTTTCTTAAATATGTTCTCTAGAAATCTCTAAAGTATCTCTAAGTCTAAAGTTCTCTAAAGTATTACACACTTTCAGTTCTTCAGGTATTTTACTGAATATTTATATGGACATATTTAACATCCATAACAAATATTTGCGATTCCAATACTGAAATTATCTTTTATTTGTAGATCCTAAGTAAAGGTTACGATACGACGTCACAGTTCTTTTATCTGTCAACGTCATTGTTATAAAAAATCGATAACATAATGACGTCACGAATGTAGGACGCTCGATGGAGGCTTTAGACAGGCTTGGTCTACGTCATAACTTCATTCACGCGAGATTTTAAAACCTTTTTCGTATTTTAGAAAACTCTTGGCATATACTGTTCGTTATTAAAGCTCAGCTAGGGCGACGTTCTGCGAGGTTATTGCTAAATTGGGTGACCATTAGTGGCTTTCTCAGTTTTACTGTTTATTTTAATTACTTAACATTAATAATACGATGTAATAAGTTTAATACACTATTTAGGAGGAACAAGAGGACTTTAATGACAAAAATGTACTGGCATTTTTTATGAACACCAAATGTCTAGTTTTACAAACAATGAATGAGTATCTATTATAAATATGGGATTTATCACTTAACGTTTTATCCGTATTAAATCCCGTATTGTAAGAACAATTGAAATTGATTAGGAAAATTTTTAGTGAAATGCTACATGATGAATAAGATCAGTTCTACAACTCGTTCAAAAATGTTACAACTTAGACGTAATTTATTTTCTTTATTGTTATGTATTCTAAAAGGATCATTAAATAAACAACCAACCTTGTTTCTTGCCTTTCTTTCCTGGCTTGGTCACGAAGGAACAGGCAGTAAAATTGACGTTTCAAAGTGATCCTTGTGATTTTAATGAATAAACAGATTTTGATTTGATACTCGTTCGAGGCATTTGGCCACTGACTTATAAGAACTGTTTTTAAATAGGTAATCGATAAGTTTATTATTTATCAGATTGCACTTCGTCTTAGATTAATTATTATCTAATCCATGCTATTAAAACGTTGTCAGAAAGAAATTTTTGCTTTCTGGCGTGAGACCGCCCTATACACTTAGATTGAGTATAAGTTTAATTCCTTTATTTTTTATATGTAGCTTTTTTATGATACTAGTAGATGGAACAAGTATATGGCCCACCTGATGTTAAGTGGTAACCATCACCTATAACAAAGTATTGCCTCATAGGTCACGCACTTTATAAACGTGCCCTACGATGCACTGCCCTGCCCATCAACGTGAGGCATACACGTGTAAAGCTTCAGTAAGCATGGTTTATAAAAGTTATGTATTTTTTTACCATTTATTTACACACTTTCTATGCAGAATTTATTTTAATGAACTCGTGGAGTCGCCCCGGTTTAGCTTTTTTCTGAATTAACTGCCAAAGTATTCAAATTCTAAATATAATATTAACACCAACTCGCGAAATGAATTACGCGTAAACTCAAAGATTGGAAATGCACGTACAATCATCGGCTGCTGCTATGGCACAACTTTTGTCTCCTTGCAGTGCGGTAATAATCATGTTATTGATATTGATACAACTTATGAGGTATTTTCTTTCTAACCGTCCAGTTTAGGTAATGTCTGTGATGTGCCACAACCGCCGGTAACTTTAACACGTTACACGTAGTACCCGTATAGCACGCAGATCACGTAAACATGATTTAGGTGTCACGCACGAACGGTTTGCGGCTTAACGAATTTAACCTTGTTTTAGACGGCTGTTGAGAGATTACACTCTACTAATGAATACATACCAGCGGGTTATTTAAAAAGTCGGATAGGTTCATTTGTTTTGTTTTAATTCTTTATTGCACAAAAAGAAAAATGTACAAATGGAGGACTTAATGTTAAAAGCAGTTTCTACCAACCGTGACAGGCAAAAAAACTTAGGTTGGCGTGCTTAGGTGTTAATCGGCTATAGGTGTTGGATCGGAAACCTCAGTTTTTATTGGATTCATTTCAAAGACAACACATTCTACTTAAAAATAATTCGAAAAAACACACACAGACTGACATAAAAACCTTCGACCTTATATGTTACAGCGGCAAGACAAACTATACTTCAGCGTGGATCCCCTTATTGACATTCCCCCTAACCACATTTACTTCATTTTGGAGACAAACCACATTTTATGGCAAATCGGTTCGGTGGACTAGAAATATTGAGGCGCTTACCTGGATGGCAAATCCGTTGAAGGGGTTTTAAATGTCAAGGCATCGAGGCTATGGACGGATCAATGCTTGGAGTCAAAATTGTACATTTTTGGGTTAATAATAATAGTACCTAATAACCCTTCTGGACACGCTTGTGGCGAGCGTTCAGTGCGTGGCGACACCGCGTAGCCCCATTACTCCCTGGGGTTGACAGATATCCCTGACCCTTGGGTTGCCTTAGTTGGGCGGTCAAGGGTGAAGGTGCAAAAGCGGAACCTATGCTCCAAGGGTTAAAATGTAAAAGGCATAAAGCCGGGAGTAGCGCTTAGTGAAACTGCAGCATACCTCTCAAAACCCTTTAACTGCCCACACCAACATTGCCCCTTACCCTGCCGTCTATTAGCGGCACTTATGGAGGCCGGTTTAATGGACGGCTACTCCACCTGCCTCAATCATTTTCTCTCAATAACCCATACTCTATTTCATAAGCATTACTCTAATAATAGCCCGAACTTTAATCCATGTATTGCAATCCTAATCCATCTGTCTCACCTCCATCTTGTCAGTGATTTTTATAAGAACTAAACAGGCCTCTTACTCGTTGGCTTCGGCCCCGGTAATGCCTTTGTAAAGATCCAGGCTTATAACCTGAGTTAATAAATAAATACGTGGAATAATAATAAATATTACTGGACATTTAATACAGCACTATCTAGCCTCAAACTAAGCTGATATAATACTTGTATACTTTTTTTTTCATAAATACATACTCATCATTGAGTGCGATCATGTGGTTTGGAGCGGATCGCACTCACCCTGATGAAAGTTCACGAATTGAACAGAAGCATTGTCGGTCGAAACACCGATAAAACGGTACGTGATAAATCCCGTACCACCCATGTGATAAAACACCCAGACCCGGATTAAATATCTGTAGATCATGCAAACATTTGTTCCGCGGCGGGAAATCAAACTCGCTACCTCCTGCGTCTCAGCCGGCTATTTGCTCATTGTGCCACGGAGGTTGTCAAGTATTAGTTATTAGAGGCTATGCTTGGTATTTCACTTGAGATCAAGTCAGAAATTATGAGATTCGTATACCAACTAAAGTCACTGACATAGCGGAGAGGATTAGCAAGTTGAAGTGGCAGTGGGCGGGGCATAAAGCTCGAAAAACTGATGGCTGTTGGGGCAGAAAGGTTCTCGAAAGAAAACAATGCACTGGAAAGCACGTAGGACGGCCCCGTACTAGATGGAAATACTTCCATATGATAAGTTTCTAGGAGCCGTTTGGAGCAAGCACAAGACGGTTGTTCTGGAGATCTATGGGGTAGGCCTATGTTCAGGAAGTTTCTTCATAGTTCGAACCTTTTTCTACTGCTAACACCTGAAATTACAGGCACATGAGACTTTTCCGAAAAAGACATAGGTTGTACTTATTGTTATTATAAATACGGGATTTATCACGGGTTTTACCGGTGTTTCAACCGACACTGTAAATCCCGTATTTATAATAATATCTAATTAAAAATAAATGACCAAAGTTTTCTAAGTAAAATGTACCTATTATGTTATAGGCGATGGTTACTATTTAACATCAGGTGGGCCATATGCTTGTTCCAACTCCAGGTAACATAAAAAAAGGTACGGTGAAAATACACAGTCCACAGATTGGTATATCCATGATTCTCGCCACTTTTTTGTTGTGGTGGAAATATGAAGCGCTAGCTATTTTAAATTGAATTTTTACGTGACTTCCATCGAATGAGATGACGAAAGGTTTTTGTTAGAAAAAATTGTGTGTTCAGTTTATACGAAATATCCCGTTGCAAAAGGTTTCCTGTTTGCTTGTTTATTTTTTGTTGGGGAAAAATGATAATATTGTGAGGGTGTATCTCCTATATCTAGTGCAAAAAATTAAAAAAAGGTCCAAGCTAGATTCCCTTCCCTTACTAATGAGTTTTTAAGAATTTACAAACTGATTTTATAAATGTAGTTGAATCTTTTTCATTGAAGAAACACTTGGTGAAAATCAGCTGTAGAAAATTATTTATTTATTATTGTACACAAACAAATTTACAGACAAAAACAGCTTACAAAATGGGCATCTACAAAGGCGAGCTCAACCCTAATAAGAGATTTCTTTCAGCAAACCTTTGAAGATAGAGATAGTTGATTAAAGTGTGTAGTAAAATACTAATAAATACATTATTATAAATACGGGATTTATCACGTACCGTTTTATCGGTATTTTGACCGACAATGTTTCGAATATCCGACATTGTCGGTCGAAACACCGATAAGACGGTACGTGATAAATCCCGTATTTATAATAATGATTGAAATAAATCACGAAAGTTGTCTAACTAATAAATGCCTATAGTTAGACTAAATATTTAGTGATCTCCCTAATAGGCACGCCTGCACCGTGGAGATCTAATTACGATAAACCAATTTTGAACTTTACTTTCTATTTTCAATCGTCTAATCTGATGTGAAGATTACTTAAAAACAAGCTAAATATACATTAAATATTATATTATTATACTAAGCCCTGCCCGCACGATATGAGAGATTGTTTGGAATATTCTGCTCTAGATTTGAATAGATATTTATACTAAGAGAAGGGTAAACTCTACACTCTGAATTGGGCAATGTGGGCCAATGCGGGCATCAAAGCTCAGTTATTTGATGCGCCTAAATGAGCTTGGCATAATTTCCATGGAATCGTGTCATCTGGGCTTCCCTTTCTCTACAGGGTACATCAAAATATATCTCCGAAAAACATATGGTTATAAACATGCCTCAGAATGCATCTGAAAATGTACTAAGTAGAGTTTTCTTTATTATTTCGAGCTTTGAGCAAAAATAGCTAATTTTTAACAAGTGTTTCAAAATATCGAAAGATTCTTCTCTTTAGTCAGGACAATGCCCCAGTTCCAGTTTAACATACAATAATTCTGAAGCACCCTGTGAGAGGGGTGATTTGGCGAAGTATTTATATCATAGCGGGGATATTGAATCGTAAAGAAAAAAGTCGCAAAATCCAATATACTTATATTTTGTGTTTCGTAGCAGGTTTGACACATTTTTAAAGTACTAGTATTTTCACTTTAATTATTATTATTTAATTTATTTAATTACTTTATGTTGTCTGGTAGATATAATCACTCAGCTATAAGACTGCCAATTCTATACCTAAGCTAGATTTATGTTTTCTTATTTTATTTTTAACTAGCTAACCCGTCGATCTAGCTCCAAACTAAGCAGAGCTTATACTATGAGAACCAGATACTGATACAATACTTATATAGGTAAATTTTTTGTAAATTAATGATTATAATATATAGAAAAACATCCAGACCAATATCTGTAGATCATGCAAACATTTGTTCCGCGGCGGGAATTGAACCCGCTACCGCCTGCGTCTCAGCCACTGCGCCACGGAGGTCGTCAAATATGATGGAAATATCTGAAGCTTTGCGTAACCACAGTAAAATGACTCGATTTTATCTGAAAACCCATGCGGCGCAAACGATATCCCACTAAAGTATTTTCCCTCATTTCCCCCCCTTGAAGTGGCCATTATACAACTACCCTTCCCTATTAAGGTACATTACTAAGCCTCCGGAATTGAAGATCTAAGCCAGTATGATTTCATTACCGTCACAGTTCAGTGCATTGCCACGAAAATAATAAGCTTTCCTTATATTAGAATGACAGTAGATGGCAGGATAATAGACGTGGAAGGCTCTGTTCGTAAGCCTCTTAGAGAATTAAACAATGTTATATGGAAGAGAATGATTTTTTCGGCTATATTAATTCCGCCTTTGTACTGTTTTTTGGTCACCTTCTCCGTTCCGTCGTGAGTAAAATCGTAACAATAATTTTAGTCTACCGCTGAATATTGAAAGGAAAAATAGACATACTCGTACATAGAGACCTTACCCAAAGACCTTAAATTTTTAATTTTATTTTTATTAGCTTTTGCGGCTTTTGTATCACTACGGCCATTGAGGCCTATTGCGATCGCCACTTGGGTATAAACCGCCTCTAGTTCATGGGGGGTGTCCATAGTTCATTATTATTATTTATTTATTTAATCAGATAACAATGGATCTATTTTGTTAGTAAAAAGCTTAAATCTAGGGGAGTTAGTACTTAATTACTAATTGCGATTTAGTCCTCTGCGTGAACTTCCACGTCAGAGGACAGTCGAATTTCTTGGCAATGACGTTCAGGACGGTGTTGCTGCTCTCGCGCACCGTGCGCAGTAGTGATGCTGTTTTTTTACGCCAGATGGCATCTAAGTTGTCTGAGCGTGCTTCGGCAAACATGCCTGTGGCACTACAGAAGCGCGGAAGCCGCAACAGCGCCCTGAACGCATTATTAAATTGGACTCGCAAAGCATTGCCCTTTGCGTATACTCAAACCACAGACTCGCGGAGTACAGCGATGTACAGTACTCTTTAAAAAGAGTCACTTTGACCGCGTCTGTACATCGCGCGAATATGCAGGCCAGCATATTCGCCCGGACTGACAATGCTCTGCGTTCCCTCTCCATATCGGTGTCATCTCGCAAGTCGTCAGTTACCAGATGCCCTAGATATTTAAATTGGAATACCTTTTTTAGTGGTGCCCTATTGAGAGTCACGGGGGGAACAAAGGTAGGGCACTTGGTACCCGACCTGAAAACCATGAGCTCCGATTTTTTGACATTATAAATAAGGCCATGTGATCTCACATACGACTCACAGACCACCAGTAACTTTCGGAGAGCGCTAATCGAAGGAGCCAGCAGCACCATGTCATCGGCATAGCTCAGGTTATTAACACACACACCGTCTATGTAGCAGCCCACAGGCATACTGCTGAGTCGCTCGATCAGCCCATTCACGTACAGGCTGAAGAGCGAAGGCGAGCTCAACCCTCCCTGCCTCACCCCGCACTCCAGCTTACACGAGTCCGACAGCTTAAGCTCTTCAGCTGTTAGAACTGAAGGATATTCTTAGGGGTGATAGCTGTTAGCTCCTCCGAGCTGAGGATGTGTTTGCCCAGATGAATGCTACATTTGCACATTAGTAGACCACACTCGCCTAATAGATGTAGGGACGTTGTTCCGCCTCATCACGAAACCTTCATGGTCGTATCAACTATAAGACGACCTGAGCTGGCTGAGAGCCTACGTGCAGTCGCAAGTTTAGCAAAGTAAAAAAATTTATTACATTCATTCATGGCTAATAACTCAAAAACTACAAAAAATAAACTAAAAATAAAAACGGGGTTCAAATGTACAAGACCTTTCATTTGACGTCTCAGTTGACCTAATAGTCTCATTTTTATTTTTTTTACCCCTTTGAACCCCCCAATATTTTTATTTTGTCGAGTCACACCAAAATTGTGCCATCACTACCTACCTATATACCAAAATTCATGATGATCAGATAAACGCTACGAAAGTTATCCTCGGACAAACATATAGGTACATACATACAACGCCGATTTGCCCAAGTTGATTAGTTGGAGATCTCGCTTCACTCGATCTATTATTATTATTATTTTAGTCCATAGAACTATAATAAGTAATTTCCAGATTGTTATGGTGGATTTCAATTAATTAGCAATCTCAAGTAGGCTTACAACATTGCCCTCCCGGTCTATATGGTTCCTACCAGTGCTCTTTACATAAAAGCAGTTGTGTATATAGATGTTGTGTGTATTTACACGGACTCTCCTACTCGTATAATTGTGTCGACTGTTTGCCAATTCACTTAATAATGAGATTATTTCCTATTTGATCCCGGACCCAAAACACTTTGAAATAAAACCTTATTCGTACTGAAACTTTAACTATTTTTCGTACATTCACGCTACCTCAATGTTTCCTTCAGTAGACAAAAGTCTTCAGTGGACGGGAATCACCCTTCAGATTCTTTTAAGGTACTATTCCGCTGCCACTGCAACTGCAGAAAGTCATCACACTAATATTAAAAATGCGAAAGTTAGTATTTGTTTATTTATTTATTTGTTTGTTACTAAATCACGTCGTATGTAGATTATAACCTGGATAAACACATAAGCTACTTTTTATCCCATAAATTAGGTCTCATGCTATAAAAATGGGGTGTTAAGTCAAGTTGCAACAGCGAGTTTAGCTTTACTTCTAGGTTATACATCATAATACATCTGTAAAAAAGCGTCGGCAACTTTGTATAATTTTCTACAGTTGCAGACGGCAGATGCATTCAGCAGTTGCAGTCGGTAGCGTAAAGGTATACTGACCAACGCTGGCGACTCCAACTGCAGTCGTACTTGCAGCTGGCAACAGTGACAGGAGCACGGCAATCATAACTTTTTAACTCATAAAACTGAGTTCAGCCAAGTTAAACTTTTAATCCTGAACGTTGTTGGACCCAGTTTGGATTGGCTTACCCTCCTGAATTAACTACGTCTACGATTGGTACGGTTCGGAGGCTGTAGATACAGAGACTAATTAAGTCCATAGTAAGCGCAGGCAGCACAGGATCGGTCTATGAAATCGAATCAGGAATTAAGAGATTTGTAGACAAACTTCGTCACTGATAACCACCTCTGGGTTTATTGATCGAGCGAAGCGAGATCTCTGAATCAACTTGGGAAAATCGGCGTTGTATGTATGTATGTATGTAAGTATGTATGTATGTTTGTTTGTCCGAGGATAATTTTCGTACTGTTTATCCGAGCATCATGAAATTTGGTATATAGGTAGTGATGGCACACTTTTGGTGTGTCTCACGGCCTCAGAGGCCAACAGCGAGATTAGTCCATTCCAAAAAAAAAAAAAAAAATTTGGTGTGACTCAATGAGTTAAAAATGTGAGAGGGCTGTTGAAAATGGGTCTATCTGGTCAAGTAGCACGTCTAATAAAAGGTATTTGTGAGTACATTTCAACCCCATTTTTATTTTTAGTGTAAACCTTTTTAAGTTATTAGCAATAATAAAAACTGAACTTTGACAACATTCACAGGGTTGACCAGTGACCCCACAGTACTGAAATTTGGTATGCGTGTAGCTTTAGTCACACAAATATAGGCAAAAGTCTGAAATCCAGAATAACTGCAATTTCTACCCCAAAAATGTTTTACCATATACATGAAACTGAATTAAACTGAATGATGTAATTTGAATGTAACTGTAAGTCAAGTAAAGTGGTTATGCATTTCGTGGCACTATTTTGATAGTCGAAGTTACCATTAATATTTTTTTGTTTTTATAGGAGACTCGCAAGATCTCAGTTCGGGGCGAACCTCTAGTATTAGTATTATATTAGTAAGATGAAGTGGCAGTGGCTGGGGTACATAACAATAACGTCTGGGGGTGAAGTCCTGAAGTATGTGAATGGACGTTTCCAGAGTTGGAATATTGAGCCACTTTCGAAGCTGCTTTTGACGCGTCTGGAGTCGACAAGAGAAACTAACTTCAAATCCTATGTGCTCCGGGCTTGCAAAGCAGAAGTATATTTGCCTTGCTCCTGATTTCTGGCAGGAATTGTGTTTGGATGCTATAGAGCAGGAATTCCCAAAGTGGTCGATATCGACCCACTGGGGTCGAAATCGGTTTCCCAGGGGTCGACATACATTTTTTTCTCTTATCTATCTTGACTCACTGCTGAACAAAGGTCTCCCCTAAGTCCCTCCAAGCATCCCGATCAGTCGATATCTCCCACCACCCGACATGTATATTATATTTTTATCTTTACTAAGCGATATTAATGTTTTTTTTTCAAAAAACAATGATCTACTTATGTGTTTTTAGGTAATTTGTATTAATAATAATTAATTACACTTGATATTTACTGAATTTTATGTATTTTGTTACATTTTGATGAGAAAATTATGTCCAGTTGACTCATTTAACCAACCACAGAGTTTTTAAATTGGTAAGTGTTTTGTATCAATAGGAAAAAAAAATAGAGATATGATTTTTAAAGCAATTCGGCTTTAGGGGTCTGAGGTATCAGTTCATTTTGGAATAGGGGTCTATTGCCCAAAATAGTTTGGGAATCCCTGCTATAGACAGACGCTAACGCAGAGAAAACTCTAACTATTAGTGTAGTGTAGTTTAATATTTTAATAGGTATGTTAAGTCTGTAAGGTATTTATAGTTATGGGCTTTGTATAGATATTTTTTGTAATTTTACGCGTCACCTGAAATAAAGATTATATTATATTACGCCTCAATATTATATACTTGGAGTGCAGCGTAGGACGGCCACAAACTAAATGGAAAGGGGGAGTGTATACATATCAGTGCAGCTGACTTTAACCATACCAAAGTTACATAATATTTCTTTAGGCCTTAATTCATCCACTATATCCGAGTACCTATATAGGCCACAGGCGACCCCTTAGATACATCCACACAGGTATTCCCACTCGAGGGTATGCCACCGATCGGTTAGTCATCCCAATTACTGAATGGCATTCGACCACAAACACGCAGGCTTTCATTCCAATTAATGTTGTACAATAGTCTAAAGTGGAACGGTTTAAGAGATTGAATCATCTGTGATTTCAGTGAATTGGACAGTCAAGATTCCAAATCTTGACTGTCAATCGGACTCGGAATTGACAATCGGAAATACGTATGAAATTTTAGTGCCCAATCGAAGAACATCTTATTTAACAATATTATGTTGCATATTGTAATTAAATTTTAGTTAAGCATAATTTAAATTCCTAGTACTTATTCTAAACACTATTCTTGTTACCACAAAAACAGTTAACTGCGTGTTTAAAAAAATCCTGATTAATTTTAGTTTAAGATATTTTTAATCAGTTTTTAGTGAGTGTTTAACTTTTTTAAGGTAAGGCCGTATTAATTTTAGTTTTCGCATATATATGTACCTACTCTCGATATAATCGCACTTGTCCAATTTATTTAAAATTTTGTAAAATGATTTGTTTTAAATTGTTTATGTTTGTTACAGGTACGTCAATAATGTAACGAAATTGAATTCAAGAAAGTGCGCCGGAAGGTAATGATTTTTTGCCTGTTTTATTTAACGCGATTATTCAGTATTCAGTAATTTATTGCGTTCATACAAAGTGGTTTAAAATGTTACATGTCAGATCTTATTGACATGTCTGTGTCAGAAACACAGATTTTCTTCCAACCATAAATAGATAAATAATGCTGGGCATTTCAAGATACAAGACACTTATTTGCATAAACAATAAGCTCTTAAAAACTGGGTAATGTCACTTTATACTTGTTTAGCCTTTACGAGCATCGCAAATTACTTATTACACAGGACACTTTTTTACAATAAAAAAATACGAGCCTTACAGTAGTCGCATATGATTTGTAACATCTTTTTTATGGTATACCCTACAAACAAAAAATTACAAACAAAATCTTAATCTTATCTACCGAATTCATCACTCTGAAAGTTGGTCATTGAAAACTCGATAACGGCTCCGTAAATGCGATTAACCGTAAGGAAATTTAAAATTAGAATGAGGCTCATTGTATTCATAATATGCTATGATGAAATATAACCTCCATGACAAATCCTTATTTCTATTAATTGAAAGAGGCCATAATATAGTCCAGCGCGCGCTCATTGGTCAAAGCACTTCCCCGGTTTCCGTCACACATTTCCGTCCCTTTTGCCAAAATCACTCCTACAAACCAAGAGGAAAGATGATACACATCAAAAATGACACACATTGCCACCTAGCCCAAACTAAGCAAAGCTTGTACTTACTATGAGACCAGTTAACTGATAGAATCGTATATCCTCTAAAATAGTTTATTTTCTACATTAACAACTCACTACAGGCTGAATACGAATTCTTGACGAGGCAGGGTGTGTTCACAGTCCATTTCCCGCCGCCGCCCGCCCAGGGCACGGGCCAATGAGCTAGAAATGCGGAACTTTCGAACAAACGGGGAATAATATTGTAGGTAGATAGTACTGAAGGGGTGCAAAACGGTTTTACCGCTGATAAGTTCAACAAGTTTTTGAAAATAGATTTTGTGAAAAATTGCAAAAGTGTAACAAAATTTGTGGTCATTTTTAATTTGATAACTTCTTTGATTGGTAAAAAAAATAAAAATGAGACAGTCTTCATTAGTACATTAGAACCCCGTTTTTATTTTTAGTTTAATCTTTGTAGTTTTTGAGTTTGTAGCCATAATGAACTTTGACGAAATTAACAGGGTGCACCAGTGGCACAAATATAGGAAAAAGTCTGAATTCTAGAATAACTGCAATGTCTACCCCTAAAAACGTAACCATTTTACGTGAACTCCCGTTACTTGTAATTTAAATGAAACTTTAGGTCAAGTTGTTTGGTTGTTGATGACACTATTTTATCAGTCAAAGATTATGCATGTATTTTTTTGGTTTTTTGGGGGACATGAGATCTCAGTTGGAGGCAAACCACTAGTTATCTGCATTTGGCTTAATTTATGTAATGATTTTTTTAAATCAATTTCAAATTCTAGTCGAGACTCCTTCCTAATTAGTTCTATAATTCTCAAACTCTACACGATCTAAATCGTACCCTATAACAATGCTATTAGTACTTAAAATTACATCCTACCAACCAATTGTACAATTAAAACAAACAATTTTGGTAGGTAGTATGTAACTGGGTACTTCGCTCACCCAATTTTGACCTAAATTCACACCAGAAGTAGCATTTTGCAGTTAGTAATTATTATCTAAATTTTGTTCATAATTGCTAACAGTGGCGTAGACAGAGTGTTGTTTTTGCTAATTGCAATAACAGGAAACTAAATAGAGGCAGGAGAATAAAAAGAAAGTAAGTTCGTATAATTCATGGTTGATAAGACTAATTTTATTTAACCTTAAAATCAGTTTTTTTTAAGTCAAATTTTAACATAAAATAATAAAGCAATGCACGTCAAGTCGTAATCTGTGAGATAATGCAGTTGTTCTAAGAAATGGTTGAAAATCTAACTGTATTTTCGAAATGATTCTGCAATATCAATAGTAGATTATTAAACGAGGGGATAAAGCAGTGTCTTACGTCATGGGCGCTATATTGAATCCCGAACATAACGACGGATTCGAGTGAGCACGCCCAAGATTCAGACAGCTTTATCCACGAGGAGAATACTCTACTTTTCACACTTTCTGCGAGACAATAAAAACCAAATATAGGTTGGTGAATTCTGTACAGAGGTTAGTTCGATTTACGATTAAGTTCTCTTTGGTTCAAATTTTATTACAGATGAGGTTCCAAATTCAAATCACATTATGCCCGCAAGGGCGTAATGCACTTCAGTACAATTTTACTCCCGGCTCAGCCGTAGAGATTTAATCACCTGCTTTGGTTGAGGTTAACGTGACATATAATTTGACAATGTCGAGCAGGTGGTGTGAAAAATAGTTTACAGTGTTAGTAGTTAAGTTGTGCAGATTATGTATCTTTTGATTATTAACTATTTTAGTCTAGTTAACACCATCTTACATTACAAACGTATGTTTAATCCCTAAGGCCAAACAATCGAGCGTTTTAGTTTTACAGAATACTCGTACTTTTAACATTTTTATGTGTAAGCCTTGTTTCGAGGATGAAACCGTCTTCTGTAATACAGTTTTTTGAATAAAACAGAAGACAGAGGTCTCATGTTTTATTTGAAACTAGCTGACCAATCCGCAGCTTCGCACGCGTAGTTTTTCAATAAAAATATTATCCTCCTTCTGCAAAGTTGGGTAAAAAGTAGCCTATACTACTGAGGGATAATGTAGCATTCTAATAGTAAAAGATTTTTTAAATTTGACTAGTACTATTTGAGTTTATTTGTTACAAACATACAAAAATACAAATATTTCCTCTTTATAATATCAATAAAGTATAATAAATTATTTTTTTATACAGTTGATTAAAACCGAGACCGCAATCTTTTTCTCTGAAGCACAAAAACGCCCACAGATAAAACGCAAATGTCCAAATAAATCACTTTTCGATACAAAAGCATTTTAACTGATTTTCTTACACAACAGTTTCACATAAACAACATTTGTTTCACATCAAACGAAATTTCCAATTTTAAATCTGCCGATTCGAAACGCGACCGGTCCGAAAATAGTCGAACGCAACCGACGCGCGTCGAAAATAGCCTAACGCACGCTCTGACTACGTAATTCTTGACCCTATTACTAAATATTTAAGATCTATTTTAGTATTGTGACGTAGCTGAACCCTTTTAGAAAACGTTCGTAACAAACCTCTGCTTAAATAAATAGGGACAAAATGCGGAAAGACGAAGACCATTTCCCCTAATTTAATGAAATTCTAGATTATTACTAGACGTATCTAATGTGATGCTGCCCTTTTAAATCGTAATGTAATCGAAATTACAAGAATTGTGTTACATTCAATACAAGATAAATAGACGAAAAACGTTTTATTGTAAGTCACATTTAAATTAATAAACAATATTCAAACAAATAACTAGACACGTGGAAATACAATAAGCGGTATTATACACACATTATATATATAAGATGAATCCGCTTTTAGCGGATTCATCAAAAATCAATTCAGAAAGTAAGTTTTATATCAAATTAATCACCTAAACTTAGTTGATTTTCTTTAAAATTTGATAATATACCTAGTATTTTTTTTCTCGAGAATTATTTTTTATGTTTTGAGAAACCGTCACTTCAATATCGTCAGTATATTAACAAACACATATGTATATATATAATATATATCTTTTTTTCCTATTTTTCCCTATATATTATAAGTAAGTATTAAAAAACAAATAAAAACTTGCAGAAGTATGATTTCATATGTGATTTAAGTTATAATAATATAACTCAATACATAAACATTCCATAACAAGAAGCAAGAGTAATTTATCAATAAACATTAATAGATAGATAGATAGATAATTTCTTTATTGCACACCATTTAAATACAATCATTTATAAGAAAATACACTCTTAAACAATAGGTACAATGGGCGGCCTTATCGCTAAAAACGATCTCTTCCAGGCAACCTTTGGATGGACAGGATCTATGTGAACAAAATAAGGACGGCGGCGTAAATCCGATATTAATAGTACACGTATATTTATAAAAAATATAGATATTATAAAATAAAATGCATAATTATAATGTATAATATAATCATAAAATTACATAAATATTAATATTATAATACATAAAAATATATATTGTCATACCTACATATATAAATTATAAAAATGTAAAATTAATAAGTGGTCTAGTGAGCATTAATGATTTATCCTAAACACACATTAATGTCGTACGAATGAAATCATCAGTATGGAGAATGTGATGAACGTGAAATAATTACGCATAAAATCTTATTTAAAGATATCGTCGAGAGTGATATTATAATATTTTGTTTAGAGATCCTTACGCGCGCGTCTATGTGTGATGCGCCTGTAATCGCTCGTTGTACAAAACTTAACTTCTGCAATGACATATTTTGTGTATAAGGCCTATTTGACTATTGGGTATTATTTGTTTAGGATTCAATTTAGTTAGCATTCGACATTGAACTGGTCGGCCAACATTTACAATTTCAATTTTGACAATTGTATGAAAATTACTTAACTTTAATGTAAATTAAGTTCTGAAACTTCACATTTAATCAAATCACTGTCAACCCACGTATGTGTATGCAAATCTACCTTTCAGTTTAGCATTAAACTTTGTTCAAATAGGTCTTGATATACTCATTTTGATTTTATCCTTTTGCCCAGAAACAGAGTAATGTTTTTACGAGGTGTCAAATGAACAAACATGGTGTATGTTTGTCTATTTGACACCTCGTAGCCGTTTAGGCTTGACAGATTTTTATAAATGAGGTGTCATTAGATTTGTCTGAAAGTGACATAGGATAAATAAAATAAATGCTGAACATTTCACACTGTGCTATCTAGTTCCAAACTAAGCAAAGGTGCTATGGGAACCTGATAACTGATAGAATACTTATATACTTATTTTTGTAAATACATAGTTATAGTAAATAGGAACACACCAACATCCAAATCTAGAACAAATATTTGTAATATTTGTACATCATGCAAACATTTTTACAGCAGAAATCAAACCCGCAACCTCCTGCAGGCTAAGACGCAGCAATGGACTAGTCGTCCATTGCGCCACGGAGATCGTCAGATATTTCCGACCGATGTCTAAACGTAACTTAAGGCGACTTGTGTAAAGATACCTAAACGTATTTAGTGGAAAAATATAATTTAGAGAGTGGTCAAATCATACAAATAAATCATATTTAAGCATTTGAATCGGTAAATACGTTTAGAGATCGCTGTGCAAGCTGGGCTTAAATAATACCGCAACTTTAGTGTCATCACACCACAGACATCCATTAAATAATCATTATTGATGTTAATTACTCGCTCATGTGCGCTCGCTCGTACGTCAATCTTTCTCGGATGTAAAATATATTACTTAGTCCTTATAAAATATAACGATGTAATATACTAGTGGTTCGCCCCGAACTGAGATCTCGCGAGTCTCCCATAATAACAAAAAAATATTATTTGTCCCTAATCTTTGACTATCAAAATAGTGCCACGAAATGCATAACCAACATACTTGACCTACAGTTTTATTCAAATTATAGGTAACGGGAGTTCATGTAAATTGGTTATCTTTTTTGGGGTTGAAATTGCAGTTATTCTGAATTTCAGACTTTTGCCTATATTTGTGTCACTAAATCGACACGAATATCGAATTTCAGCATTGTGGGGTCACTGGTGTACCTCTCTAGTCTCATTTTAATTTTTTTACCCCTCTTGAACTCCAATATCTCAATACCCCCCCATATTTTTAGCTCATTTAGTCACACCAAAATTGTGCCATCACTACCTACCTATGTATCAAATTTCACGATGATCAGATCAACTCCTATATCGAGTGATCCTCGGACAAACAAACATACATACATACTTACATACATACAACGCCGAGTTGCCTACGTTGATTTGGAGATCTCGCTTCGCTCGATCAAAAATGTTTCCACAAACGGCGAGGGTTTAACTGGTCAACTTTTGTCACCAGGTAACTTTCAAGTTTTTTTTCATACTACCTGGAGATAGAGCCTCATAGGAAGGCTCAAGGTCGCACAGCGTGCTTTGGAAATGGTTATGTTTGATGTTTCTCTACGATATCAAATCAGAAATGAGGAGATTCCTTGACGAACGAAAGTCACCGACAGGTAGGGCAGGGCACATAGCTCGAGGAACTGACGGCCGTTGGGGCAGAAAAGTTCTCTAGTGGATACCACGCACTGGAAAGCGTAGCGTAGGACGGCCCTCCACTAGTTGGAAAGACGACCTGATAAAGGTTGCTGGAAGCCGTTGGGTGCAGGCCACGTATCTATGGAAAAGGCTTGTGTTTAGCAGTTGACGTCCTTTAACTGATATGACGATGATAGTGGACCATGCATATGGTCCACCTGATGTAAAATGGTAACCATCGGATATAACAAAGTATTGCGTCGTAGGTCACGCACCTTAGAAACTTGCCGTACGATGCATTGCCCCGCGTCCATACAGTGTTAAAGCCGTATGTGCCAGTAATTTCACCTGCAACCGTGCTCTTCAAACCGAAACACAGCAATTCTTTTTTTTTAATATTATAGGCTTGCGTTTGAGCACGACCTCGCCTGATGGTAAGCGATGATGCAGTCTACGCTTCCTAGAATAAACCTATTCACTCGCGACTTGAAGACCCCTAGTTGTATTTATTTTTTATTAGCTTTTGCGGCTTTAGTTTCATTGCGACCACGAGGCCACTTGTTTTTATGTCGCCACTATTTTATGGGGGCGTTCAAAGTTCGTTTAGTCACAGACTCGTGCAAGGCGTTCCACTCCATGGCGGTGCGCATAATAAAGGTGGAAGAGCCTACCATGTAGCGGTGACGTACAGCGGAATGCTGCTTGGTGGAAGAAATAGGTATTAAAATCAAAATCTTTTTATTCATTAAAACCGCAAGGATCACTTTTAAACGTCAATTTTACTGCCTGTTCCTTCGCGACCAAGCCAGGAAAGAAAGGCAAGGAACAAGGCTTGGTTGCTGTGATTGTTCTTTTAAATTATCATTTTAGAATACATAACAATAAAGAAATTAAATTACGTCCAAATTGTAACATTTTTGAACGAGTTGGAGCAATTTCAATCCCAAGCTTCTCTATCACTTAAAATACTTAAATAATCCTATATGTTATAGTAGGCTTTTTATAAAGATTTTGTATATTTAATTTATTAAATTTGTTAATTCTCATTTTTTGTACATCACTTGGGAGTTTTTTATAAAAGCGTACACCTTGCCTTTTGCCTACTTTATGTATGGTATGGTACGGTGGTAGTACTTCCCCGGGTGAGCCCTTTCACAAGGTACTTTTAACAAAGATATAAAGTAGGGCATACACGTTATCATAGTGGATACGTCTAGGGACGTAATGAAGACATAGTTAGCTGTCACGTCCCGATACCCGCATTTGTTCAGGACCCTCTTGTGTTTTGACAAGACCCTAATCAAGACCTTCTAGCTTAGGATTGGAACGTATATGGGATAACTGTCAGAAGTGATTTTTATAGTCCGCCCACAATGCAGACTTACGTTGTTATTGGTACTGTTTTATGGTGTGCAATCAAGAATTATCTTATCTTATCTTATTTAATGCAAAAATTAACAATGATTATTGTCCTATAAGTCTTTTTTGATCGAGCGAAGCAAGATCTCTAAATCAACTTGGGCAAATCGGCATTGTTTGTATGTAAGTATGTATGTTTATTTGTCCGGGGATAACTTTCGAACCGTTTATCCGATCAACGTGAAATTTGGTACGTAGGTAGGTAATGATAGCACAGCTTTGGTGTGAATAAATGAGTTAAAAATGTGGGGGGGTTGTTGAGATATTAGGGCTCAAGAGGGGTAAAAAAAAACAAAATAGGACGGTCAAGTGGCACGATTAATAAAAGGTATTTTTGAGAAATTTTGAGTAAATTGGTTCTTAGTTTAAACCTTGTAGTTTTTAAGTTAGTGGCCATAATAAAAACTGAACTTTGACGAAATTCACAGGGTACACCAGTGACCCCACAGTGTAGAAATTTAGTAAGCTTTAGTAACATAGGCAAAAGTCTGAAATTCAGAATAACTGCAATTTGTACCCCAAAAGAAAACCAATTTACATGAACTCCCGTTACCTGTAATTTAAATATAACTGTAGGTCAAGTTGGCTGGATTATGAATTTCGTGGCACTATTTTGATAGTCAAAGATTAGGTATAAACAATTTTTTTGGTTTTTATGGTAGACCCGTGAGATCTTAGTTCGGGGCGAACCACTAGTTATAAATAATATTGAAATATTTTATTTAAGACTACTTAAACCACCATATTCACAAAATAAACAAGCATTTTTTAATTATTTATGCATCAAACGATAAGACCGCCCACTGTACTTGTGGGTTTGTGTATGGGATATGTTTGTTTCTTTTGTGGCATGAAGCAAGTTATCTTCATTCCTCCCCCCAACCTCTTTTGAGTTTACATACACATCATTATATCAGCTGTTGCTTAGGACCTACACTTCTGAACATAGGCCTCCCCCATAGATTTCCAGAGTGGCCGATCTTGTGTGGCCTGCATCCAACAGCCACCCAGCAACCAGGTCTTCTTTCCACTTACTGGGGGCCGTCCTACGCTGCACTTTTCAGTGCATGATCTCCTCTCGAGAATCTTTTTTCCTAACGGCCGAGGGGTAATTTTATCTTTGAAATGCTATAAAACTATTTTATTTCCTGACTGTATCTCTTCCTCATTTCTTATTAAAATGTCCTTCCGGCCACAGTGTTTTAAGGTTTTAGAAGATGGCCACATTGTAACATCAAGGATTCCGTCCATATATTATCCGGCCACAACGTAAACAACCCTCTTTGAACCTTGCCGACTGTCGCTGCAGCTTGCATTGCGGGCTATGTCAATTAGGATGCACTGTTTAATTTATATTCCAAGTTCTCAACTTAGAGTTTCTATAACCTCGCATAGAGCTGACGTTTCCCGCTCCTAAATTATCTGTAGACTAGCTCAATTCACTGGAATCATTTGTTATTTCAGCACAATGTCTGCTGTTTTCCTTCTACGGTCGTGGAAATGTTATTCCAACCATTTATAACTTACTTGTGAGAAACATTGGCTTACCCCATCATATCCAACACAGGATGTCCACTGCTGAATATAGGCCTTCTCCCAGGGCAAAAAATCTTGTGCAGCGTGCACCCAACGGCTCACAGTAACCTTAATCAAGTCGCCTTTCCGTGGGGAGCCGTCATACGTGTTATACTTTGGATTACTAACGTATTAATTTCAAAAGATTTTATGGTATCAAAGAACATTTTTGTATGATTTTATTAAGAATTATTTAAATTTTAAAACCTACAGTTGATTTTACGCAGGATATTACATTGCCTAGTGTTTTGTTTTAGATGTATTGATTGTATTATTTTTAATTAATTAATTACTCCCTCAAAATATTATATATGTATTACTTTAAAAATAAGATTAGTTTTAAAGTATGTTTTAAAGAATTACAAAGTTCAGCTGATTTATCGGAAGTGAAGTCGGACGGACGTTAGTAATACTGTTAATAAGTTTAATTTAAATATTAATGTTGTAAAATCCAAAGTAATATAAAAATCATGTTATAAATTGCTTAGTTTTTTATAATGAAGAAATAATTGTATATTTTACGTCAATTAGTAGAGAAAGTTGTTAATTGATTGCACGAAGTTGCTTGGTGGGCAACGTCACGTGATAGGGAAGCCATCTTGAGGAACAAGGGGAATGGCGTGGGCAGTTTCGGTTGGACTGTTGAACAGGAAGGTGGTGCGGTGCGAGTTTATAAAGTTAAGTACTTGAAATGTGACGTTCTAACCTCATTTAGTTTTAGTGATGTTTGGTGGGGCTTTAATTGTAATGTACTTTTATCCGGATTATTTCTGGGTGTACCCATTAAAATATTGCTATTATGTTAGTGAGTATTCTAGTATAACTAAACTCGGCGCGGCGAACCTTGATCCCTATGACAGTTCGTGTTAGTGATGGGTCGTGTCTTTGGTCGTGTCGATAATTTTTTTTTAGACAAAGGCGTGGCTTGCAATCAGCCACGTTGGTAAACATGTTTTAAAAAATATTATAATGTGCATTTTTAATGTCCGTTATGTTGTTGTTGTATTAATTTAAGATTTTTGGCATAGATTAAGTAGGTAAGTAAAACGAAAGTTTCCAACCTTGTTATTTTCTAATAATGTTTAACCCGGTAAACACGTTTTTGCTACATAAGTATATATTTTATCATGAAAATGAATGTTCCCCATTTATTTATTTTGTCTGAAAAAGTGCACTCGTTTCCATTACCGACGTTTTTTTATCGATACTTGCCGCCCTAGTCGATAAACGTCACACGACGTAAGTTTTGCAGGACGTAAACATAAATTCAGATTGAGATAACTTCTTGTAAATGTTAAGAATTGTTAAAAATATCAACGGAATATCATTACTAATGGTATAAAGCTACGTAAAATTTATAAATGGCATTTTTAGACGCCCCAATATGATCCCAATTTAATGGTGACGCCACTACAATGTTATATGGTGACATTAGCTGTCAGTGTCATAGGGATCAAGGTTCGCCGCGCCGAGTATAGCTATTATTAAATTGTAGTGAAGTCTGTAGATTATAATGGGAATAAAGTATTGCAAAGTATTTTGTGTATATTCGTATTGGAATTAAACATATCTAAGTTATCTGGGATTTTATTTCCTGACATTGTGAGGTAGGAACATTATTTTTTTATTTATTTATTTAAAGATACACCAACAGTACACATATTTTATCACTTTATAGTTAATCACTATATACTTTACCAGATTTATGACGATAGTCATAAACACATTTCTGATACATGAACCAATTACAGGTGTATACAACATTCGCCAGCGACGGTCAAAATATAATTGAATTTTTACATAACTAATAAACTAATCTTATTACTAACTAATAACATAATAACATTGATGCAATATCCAGTAACAATCGAACAAACATACATATTATACGCTTCCAGTTCTTCTTCGGTCCTGGAAATTTTATTCCAACTGTATATTTCGTGTTTTGTTATGTATGACATTAAATGAAAACAAGGGTAGGGAAATGGCTAGTATTGTTGTAAAACAGTTTTGTTACAAATTCATTATCATAGAATTTTTTAAAATTTTCTTACATCTTTAATTTCAACTCCTAATTTATGAATGAAACAGCCTGTGTAAAATTGGCAAACTAATCATATTCATTTATTATGTAAGTAGGTACCTGTTAAACTGACTCAGCGGCTCATTTATATCACAAAATAAATTTGGTTTAGCTAGAGTAAGAAACTATTGGTTACTTTTTTAGAAATAAAACTTTTCTACCATTTCATCTTCCAACAAAATCACGTTTCTAGAAAATGGTACACAAAAGAAAATGGTCGGTTATTGTATTATTTTTGAGTTAACTTTGTTCTACGGGTTGCTTTGTCTACGTCTTGGAACGTCAGATTATGAAACGGTTAATTATAACGGAAACTACACGAGAATTAATAACACGTGAAGACAAACCAGGCAACAGGGAGGGGTGTGGAAGCTGCTCTCTTATTGGGCTAGTCAAATTATTTCAAGTGAAAACTTCTTTAAGCGCGTTTGGCATTTTTGATATGGGGAAAAACCATTGAACTCGCGACACTTACCGTTACCGAAACCTCTATATGTAAGTATCTGCAGTGTAGACTGCTTCTATTCAAGTTTTCATTTCTGTCGGCACTCCCGGAGTGCCACTTTTTTTATTTGTGGAGAAACAGGCTTACGGCCCACCTGATAGTAAGCGGTCACCGTCGCCTATTGACACCGGCAACACCCGGGATATTGTCGATGCGTTTCCTACTCTGTAGAAACCGCTTTACATTTCTCTTGAAGCGTGCCATGTCGTAGCCTAACGGGAAAACCGCAGATGGTAGATCATTCCACATCTTGCAAGTATGGTATTTAGAAGTTAAACAGCCATTGACACGAAAGCTGAAAGAAAGAATAGCTGAAATATTTCTTTTTGTGAAACGTATTTATCTAACCTGTGGATAACGTCGCGGACTACAGTATTAATAGCTCACACATGATATACCATGTACTAACACAGGTTGTACATTACTTGTATAATGTAGTTGTTTGTTATTCGTTAATAAATAAAAAAAACAACTAGAAAATACTCTTAGTTCGGAACAATTAAAGTGCTGAAGAGTTGGAGCTTTGCTCCAACCAATAGACACGCAAAGTAAGTGACTCGCGTAATCTATTCAATACAGATCTGTGACGAGTACTTAATGCAATTTAAAGTTTTAAACTGGTCAATGTTTACTGGAACAATGTTAGAGAAATTGCAGTTGCAATAACAGCTTTTAGTTCTAAAACTTTGATAATAAAAGCTTACCGCTTCTGAGTGCGGCAAATTCCAAAGTTTTATAAACGAGTATTCATCATTATCATCTTAATAGCCATAGGACGTCAACTGCTGCATATATATATCTCCCATATTACCAGAGACTGATCATGTGCGGTCTGCATCCAATGGCTTCCAGCAACAAAAGTCAAAAGTCAAAAATAGTCCGAATCTTGCAACTGAATTTTAAACCAGTTCCCCCAACCGATCGAGTTGAAATTTAGAATACTTACATATGTAACTTCGGTGACAATGCTATAATATGGTACCATGGAGGTGGTCTCATGATGGAGACGGATGCTAGACCACGGAACTTGTGTATGGATTATAGGCTACTAGTGTTTGAACTTATTTGAATCTGCCGCGGTCCAGTTACGAATTTAATAAAAGTTTCTTTTGAAAAAGTAATTTTTCAATAAAAAATCTTATTATTCGCATGTTTTTTCTTGCGGTGAGGCGAATAATCAAACGATACGTTTGTTCGTTTCGCTCGAATGCGAATGTGCAAACCAAACGCATTATAAACGGTCTCTCTCGTCGGTTCATCTAATAGAGCATAATATATAATCGAGGGATAAGCGCGAATGTCCGTTATCGGCCGAAGTATGCCGGACTTCGTCGGCTGAACTCGGCCGGACAAACCTACCATACAATTTACAACCGAAATCGGACGATGACGGTGTACGCGCTTTCTTTATTTTACATAATTTTAATTTGGCATACTTCGGAAGATGTAGAATATGGTATATTGAGGTCTATAAGGTAATCCTAATACCAATGTTTATTTTTAATTACTATACGTTTTTTATTCAGGTACTTACACGTAAATGTACTCTAATTTTATTACAATTTAGCCAAGTAGGCTAATAAGCAATTTTAAGCTAACTCAGTTTTATAATAGAATGATGATTAAGAATGTCCATTGACACTTTTCTTGCAGTCTTTAATTACGAGTAAGTGGAAGAAACTTTATACCCACCTATGAAATAATACCACACCTCAGAAGTGATGGCACTTCTAGTAAATTTGTTCGCTGTTTTGTTATTCCATTTTTGTCACGTAGCCCATTCATCCAGTCAAAGTTTGTTCCTCGAGTATTTAGATTACCGCTTTCGTTCGTGAAAAAGTTCTTCATGTCCGTACTTATAACTTTATTTCGGTGTTTCGTTACTTTTTATTTCCCGTTTTATGGACGTGTTTCATGAAAGGTCAAAACCCTTGCAGAGTACTAAACTCTTTGAACGTTTTAGTTCGCTCAAAGTTGATCACTTTGGTAAATATTATCTCTTTCTCATATGGTTTGGGAAAAGGGTTTAGAAGATCCGCTTAAAATTGCAGCTGTAAAGGGGATTAAGACACGTACCAACCATTTATATGGGGTCGGCACGCCATGCATTCCTCTTCTAAATATGTTTAAAGACATTTATTCTCAAAAAACATAATGAAAATTTACAATGAGATAGAAACAGTGCATATTATAAATATTTCTGGAGCTAGCAGTAGATAACAAAATGCTTACATAGTAAACAAGTGCGTAGCGTTTATAATTATCCCTCTATCAGCCGTTATCTCAGCAAACAATCCTTTCTTACTCAAGATTTTTAGAATCTTACGAATAAAACTTTCTTGTTTTATTTCAATCATTATTATAAACTAGCTGTTGCCAGCGACTTCGTACGCGTTACATTACTAAATGTGTAGCTAACCTAGAAATAAAGCTAAACTCGCTGTTGCAACTTGATTTGACACCCCATTTTTATCCTATGGAACCTGATTTAATTTTATGGGATAAAAAGTAGCATATATGTTAAACCAAGTTATAATTTACGTACATACTAAATTTCATCAAATCCGTTCAGCCGTTACGACGTGATTGAGTAACAAACAAATAAATAAACAAACATCCAAACTTTCGCCTTTATAATATTATATTAGTGTGATACGGGATTTATCACTAACCTCCACCACTGCGCCCGTCGACTCGCGCGCATAGCTGCGGCGCGTGCGTAGTGCGTCGTAGACGCGGTGGGGATCGCACTCGCCCTGATGAAGGTTCACGAATTAAACCAAAACATTATCGTTCATAACATCGATAAAACGGTATGTGATAAATCCCGTATTTATTACAATGATTTATTAATACATTTATTTCAGAACAAGTCAATAAGTACATTCACAGATACAAAAAAAAAACATTTAAAACTATACAAAACAAAATAACACACACTAAAATAATAAAAATAAAAAATAACATTTCAATAAATCATAATTAAAAATGGTCTAATCACAATAAAAATGTCAATAATAAAAAAGATTTAAAAATTCATATAGAGAGATTAGAGTCATTTTAATTACCTACAATTAATAAAACAAATATTTAAATCATCGTAAAATTACGAGCCATACGAGACTTGAACTTGCAACCTTCCTCTTGATACGATTTTATACGACAATGCGATACCAGTTCAGTTCAAGATTTTAAGGTTTTCAAAAGTTAATATTTACTGTCAAGTTGTTCGCCAGAAAGACGGTCAATATTAGACAAGAACGGCGCCATTCATTAAGTTTGAAGTATACTTCAAGACCAACTTGGTCAAATCACAGGCCATAATGAAAAAAGTTAGATCACTCCGAGGGCTCCGTAACGACACTGCCGACCGCAACTGCCGTGGCGGCACTGTGCAAGTGCTGGGGGGGTACGCAGTCGGCTGCAGCGGCACTACTGGTTTGTATGTATTTCTATGATACGTTCTGAGCACCTTGGCAGCTGCCAGTGGTAGAGTACTTTGGTAGAGTTAAAAACACCCGAAAAAACATTTTTCATAGATTTCGTTCGTATAGTGACGTAGAACCTAATTATAAAAAATATACATCTCCTAAATAAACATGTTAAAAAAAGTGGTATTCCGGGAGTGCCGACAGAAGAGAAAACTTGAATAATTACAAAATGCTTATATACAGAGATGTCGGTAACGGTAACAGTGTCAAGACTTCAATGGTTTTTTCCCCATCTGAAAAAATGCCCAACGCGCCTAAAGAAGTTTTAATTAAAAAAAAACCTTTTATTTGCTTTATAATTGAACCCATGGTTTCTTTTAGCGCTTTTCTCAATAGTTCAAAATCTCCCCATACAAGTCAGAAAAAATAAATAAAAACTGTAAATAAAAAAAAAAAAAAACAGACACGAAACAAATTCACAGATTTCTTTATTAAATTAAACAGTTGCTTACAGTTTTAACTAAAGCGGAAACTGCCCTTAAATTGACACTTAAACAAAAAACTTAATACTACATAAATATGCCACAAGGCACACATAAATAGAACTAAGACTAACGTTAAATATATCAACATGTTGGAACTTCTTCTTCAATTAACTGTAAATCATACAAACATTTGTTTCGCGACGGGAATTGAACCCGCAACCTCATGCATCTCACGGTACAGTATATTCCATACGTATTCCGTTTGTCATAACCTTTTACGAGTACTCTACTTCCTCACCTTATCTTTTCCTGGCTCTAAGCTAGGCTTTTAGTCCCTTAGCCCCACTCAAGCTTGTCATCACGTAGTGGACTAGCTGATCCCATTATACTCTGTGGTAAGTGCCTGCCAACATCAACTGGTTAAGAAAGGCGGTCTGTGGAAGTTGCTTTACTGTATTTATTATACTGTCTATTGAGTTTGAGACTTAGGAACACTATTAAACTATTTATCAATAAGTTCTTTGTTTATGCTACGTATATCCTTAAAATGAATATACAATTATTTACAAATTAATACAATAATGCGCGAACTTTGTATGCCTTTGATGAGTATAAATTTGCCACTTCTATTGCGTTGTCAGTGGCTAAGTTTATGTCGTCCTTTGTGCAGGTGGTAGGGCACAGAGGACAGATTAGCATGTGGACCATACTTTGAATGGGTTCCCCGCAGTCGTAGCCAGTTAATTTAGGGTCCCGCATTCCCCATCTACACAGATTCTTCCTGCACTGACCGACTTAAGTTCGAAGTCGGTTCATGGACTTCCAAACTGGCCACGGAAGGTCGTGTCCTGGAGGAAGATGTTCCTGTGGCGCGATAAAGTCATGTGGCGGTGGGTATTTTTGCTAGAATTAAGCTAAATAAAATAAATTATGGTCGAATTTCGACCACTGTGAACTGACAACTAGTTCATTTTAAATCTACAGAAGAAACAGTTGAATCATATATGACGCAAACGATCTTTAGATAGCTCATGCTCCAATTAATACCACTTAAAGTGTCCCCAAAATACTGACTGGCATTACCATTTTATTTAAAGGTTAGAGCAAAAAAATATTTCATGTAATATTTGTTTCATTATTATAAATACAGGATTTATCACGCACCGTTCTATCTGTGTTGCGACCGACAATGTTTCGGTTCAATTCGTGAACCTTTATGGTCAATTTAATTTGTTTATCTATTGTTAGAAATATCCGGAAAAGAGGCGGGGCCTAGCGACAACGTTCGATGACGTAACGCTGTTGGCATGCGCAAGCGGCTGGCGGGGCGGCGCGCGGCGATCGGCACTCACTTGAGCGTGGTGGACGTGTTTTTCGACTGTTATTGTGTTGATTTGTTCATAATATTTAACTTCAAATTGTATTATCGTGTACAAGTTGCATATAGATTTTGTGATTCACTTTAGGTTTTTGATTTCTTTTTTTTAAAAATCATTTTCATTATCGATCCATAACATCAGAAGTGGGATAACAGGACGCCTGTCGCTAACGGCAATCCGACTTTAGTTTTATTTTTTTTTTTCTTTGTGATTTGGTTTGTGAGTTTTTATAGCAGTAAAGTTAATTGTTGTACTATAAAAACGTTGAATTTGTATACCTAGTGGTTTTAACAAATTGTAAGTACCAAGTAGATTTTATAATGCCGAGGCATTCTTCTAAAAAGAAGAAAACCCGTGATAGATCACGACATCGCAGTAAGTCTCGTAGGCGACGTCATGACAGCTCATCTGGCTCCCGCGAGAGTCATAGCAATCAGGCATTAGACGTGATTCTTGGTAGACTGAGCGCGATTGAAGACAGGCTATCTGTCCAGTCGTCAACGCCAATATCTGTGCCACCACGTACACCACGTGAATGTCATACGCCGCCCCTGCCTACCTCAGAGCCCAGTGTGAACTCTCATTCCACTGCGGCAGAGGTTCCGGCAGAACACGTTAATCAGGAACCTGTTCTCAACGACGTAACGGACAAGCTTGTGGGCGCGTTGTCATCCTTAATACAAGTAAGATCAAACCATTACTATGTATCTAACTTCGATCCTAATGTTCACAACTTCAGTGTTTGGTGTGCAGAGGTTGATCGTGGCCGCGTAGCAAATCGTTGGGACGATCGCGAGTGCTTGTCGCGTATTGGTAGCTGCCTCAAAGGTGACGCGCGGACGTGGTTATCCGACTGGGTTACGAATGATCGTACCTGGACTAATTTCAAATCGGAATTTAAGTCCCTCTGCCCACAAAACATTGATGTTGCTAATATTTTGTATGATGTGATGTGTACTGACTCGAAGAAATTTGTGACGTATGCCGAGTATGCACGTAAGTCATTGTTGCGTTTAAATATCGTCAGCGGGTTATCAGACGATTTAAAAACTGCTATTGTTATTCGTGGTATTACAGACCCACAAGTAAAAGCAGCCGCATCCAATGCTAAACTACAACCTAACCAGTTAGTTGAATTCTTGACCGTGTACAATAAACCGAAAATAGATTCTCGAACTACCCACAATCTTGCCCGTTCGTCAAACAATGAGAATAGTTTTTACTCTCGAAAACGTGATGCTCCGAAGTCAGACACGCGAATAAAATGTTACGGTTGCGGGGGTTTAGGTCACAAAAGAGACACCTGTCCTAAAAAGCAGAAAACTGAATCGAACAAATCTGATACCACCACAACCGCAATAAACAAACCATCAGTGGCCTGCACTTATTGCAAAAAGTTAGGACACTCGATAGACAGGTGCTTTGTTAAGCAACGTACCCTATGGTCTCACGAACGCTCCAATCGTGTACCAGAGGATAATTTCCAAGACCCTTAAACCACTGACAGACACTGGAAAAGTTTTATGTTACATAGATGACGTGTTGATCATGTCTGACTCGGTTCTAGAAGGTATCGCTACTCTCCGTCAGGTTCTTGAGATTCTTACGAAGGCAGAGTCCTCGACAAATTAAAAAAAAATGCTCTTTTCTGAAGACAGAAGTAGAATATTTAGGTAGACTCATTAGCCAAGGTCAGGTACGGCCGAGCCCTAGAAAAGTAGAGGCACTAGTCGAATCACCCAAGCCTAGTAATGTAAAGCAAGTGCGGCAATTTTTAGGTCTTGCTGGCTATTTTAGGCGGTATATAGCCAGTTACGCTGTTAGAACTGCTTGCAATGCGAGGTTAACTAAAAAGGGGCAACCGTTTATTTGGGGCGCTGAACAAGATTCAGCTCATAAATACATCATTGACTGTTTAACACAAGAGCCCGTGCTCGCAATATTTGACCCAAAATTGCCAACTGAGCTACACACCGACGCTAGTGCAATTGGTTTCGGTGGAATTTTGTTGCAAGAACATGAGGGTAAGCGGAAACGAGTAGTCGGATATTTTAGTAAAGCAACCCATGGTGCTGAGGCTCGTTATCATAGTTACGAGCTCGAGACCTTAGCAATAGTTAAATCACTCCAGCATTTCCGTCATTATCTCATTGGTGTGAACTTTAAGATAGTGACGGATTGCAACTCATTAAAACTGACTGAGCGAAAAAAGACCTTATTCCCCACGTAGCTCGATGGTGGGTCTATCTACAAGACTATCACTACACGATTGAATATAGGAAAGGTGCTCTCATGCAACATGCCGATTTTCCGGAATCCGGTTCAAGTTTCCCACATTCGTAGGCCAAATAATTGGGCTCAGATAGCTCAGACAGCTGACACTGGGACCCAAGAGCTGATGGAAAAGTTAAGAGATGGCCACTTAGATTCATCCCGTTATGCTGTCAAAAACAACCTGCTGTACTACAAGTATAGTCCTACTGGCGAGGAAACACGTCTCTTATGCTTTATTCCTAAAGGACACAGACTTAGTCTCTTACGTGTTTTCCATGACTACCATGATCACTTAGGTATTGATAAGACTTCTGACCTGATTCTCCGCCATTTTTGGTTTCCCGCCTTAAGACAATTTGTAAAGAAATACATTACCCATTGCGTAGTTTGCTTTTCGCATAAAAATATACCTCGTGCACCTTACCAGCCCATTCAGTCATGGACTAAACCCGATGTACCTTTTGCTAATGTCCATCTCGATGTTCTTGGTCCTTTGACTGAGTCAAATGGCTTCAAATACATTTTAATCCTTGTAGATGCGTTTTCGAAATATTGTCTCCTCTACGCTCTCTATAGGCGAGACACCGAAGAATTAAAACGCGTATTTTCAAACGCCATTTCCTTGTTTGGGACTCCATCTCTGATTATAACTGACCAAGGTAGAATGTTCGAAAGCTCAGGCTTTCAAGATTTGGTAAATGGTATGGGATGTTCTACGCATTTGATTACACCGGGAATGCATTGTGAAAACGGACAAGTAGAGCGTTACTGCCGTACTGTCCTAAATATGTTACGAATTGAGGTTAATGTCAAGGGTGGTAGCTGGTCCGATGTATTGTGGAAAATTCAGTTAACACTTAACATAACAAAACAGTCTACCACGCAAACCTCCCCCCTACTTCTATTAACTGGGGTTGAAGGGACTACGCCCGTCCTTAAGTCGCTTGTTAGGGATGTGGCTTTAGAAAACAGTCATCCGAATCGGGAGGCCATAGTCACACTTCGCCGACAAAGAGCTTCCGAGTTGTTGGAAGCCAACCAGGAGCGACAAGACCGCCGTGTTAACACAACTCGAAAGGAGCCGCGTGCATATGCGGTTGGCGATTTTGTTTTTGTTGGTAAAAGTTCGCAGAGCTCTGACAAGCTAGACTCCGGCATGAGAGGTCCATACAAGGTCGTTCAAGACCTATCTCACCATCGCTATGAGCTGGAGCTCCTAGCTGGATCATATGGCAAGAGGACCCAAGCCGCCGCTGAGCACATGGTTCGGTGGCGCGGCGAATGGACGCCGGATGCGTGTGCAATCTTCTTTGAAGGTGGTAAGTCGACGTCGACTCATAAATTTTGGCCTGTCAGATTGCTTGTGATGTATCTCATGTTGATGTGATATGTCGCGTATGACCATAATATTGCGAACTTGGTGCTTACGTTATGGTCTAGGGGGTCGCGATAAGCGAACTTGGTGCTTGTATCGCGGGGCATAGCGATTGCAGCTAAAATATGATGCTTTCGTTATGCGAGTAGTGGCCATAATATTGCGAACTTGGTGCTTACGTTATGGTCTAGGGGGTCGCGATAAGCGAACTTGGTGCTTGTATCGCGGGGCATAGCGATTGCAGCTAAAATATGATGCTTTCGTTATGCGAGTAGTGGCCATAATATTGCGAACTTGGTGCTTACGTTATGGTCTAGGGGGTCGCGATAAGCGAACTTGGTGCTTGTATCGCGGGGCATAGCGATTGCAGCTAAAATATGATGCTTTCGTTATGCGGCACAACGACGAAGATCCGGAGTTTGTCGTTTGTGGTTCTATTTGCATTTTTGCTTCCTGTTTTGTTTTTTGAGTGAAGGCAGTTTCGCTTGCGATGACTTGAGTGCACGCTTGTTATCGTAAAGTGAAATTTTCGTAGCTCTCACACTGTTTTTCAGCTTTGTAACGTTATGTTCTTTTTCAGAAAACAATTTGCTTGATGATAGCCCTCTAGATTGCGAAGAGATGTCCATCCCAGACCCAAATGAAGCGGTCGGGGACGCCTCGCGGTCAGGAGAGGCCGTGTTAGAAATATCCGGAAAAGAGGCGGGGCCTAGCGACAACGTTCGATGACGTAACGCTGTTGGCATGCGCAAGCGGCTGGCGGGGCGGCGCGCGGCGATCGGCACTCACTTTCGGCTTGACACTTGAGCGTGGTGGACGTGTTTTTCGACTGTTATTGTGTTGATTTGTTCATAATATTTAACTTCAAATTGTATTATCGTGTACAAGTTGCATATAGATTTTGTGATTCACTTTAGGTTTTTGATTTCTTTTTTTTAAAAATCATTTTCATTATCGATCCATAACACTATTTTATACAGGCTGTTCCATTGATATTTTAGGACTTGAAATTAAGAAATAAAAATTTCTGTGCTAATGAATTTGAAAAAAACCCATTTTAGAACAATAACCATTAGCTCTACTCATCTTTTCATTAACTGTCGTTCATATTTTTTTTATTACCTTTTGCGGCTTTAATTCACTACGGTCACGAGGCCTATTGTGATCGCCACTTGTTTTTGTGTCGCCCCTAGGTTATGGGGGCGTTTAAAGTTCACTACTAAGCCCTACAGCTGCTAAAAACTGTTTATTATTCTTAGGGGTATCTGTCGTATATATGGTGTTTGGTAATATACGCACAAAAATGAAAGGGGTTATTTTGATGACCATTTCCGAAAGAGATATCAAATCGGCCTCTATTTTTGGATGTCGATTGCAAGAGTAGTAAGGCAGTAAGTTTTATATCAAATTAATCACCTAATCTTAGTCGATTTTCTTTAAAATTTGATAATATAACTAGTAATATTTTTTTTCGAGAAGTCTTTTTTTATATTTTATTATATTATTTTTATAACAAAACACTTACCTAGTATATATCTAATTTTTGGAGTATACAGACTTAACGTGCATACAGTATTAATAAGTATCGTCTGCAAATAATTTATAGTTAGCTATCAGAAACCTCTCTGAAATATTCAGCTATTAATGCGTAATCTCCATAACATGTTTGCCAGACGATCATTTTTGATTCAAGGTTGGCTTTATACATTATACGTTAACATTTTTCAAGAGCTCTCCATAGATTGAGATAACTGCCAAACTTCAGCCGCGTAGCACTGATCGAGTTATAAATATTAGGATTATGAATTGCTTATTCATTCACTTTAAATAGAATAGGCGTTGGGAATAGAGAATTTTTTTTCTGAGACTCAAAAATGATTACGTAACGTTTTATCGGTGTTAAGACCGACAATGTTTCGGTTTATTTCGTGAACCGGGTGAATGCGATCCGCTCCACACCGCGTCATTCGATTATAATAATGATTAAAATAATTACGAAAGTTTTCTTAGTAAATAGAAGCGTAGTCTTTGACCATTGTGTGTTACCAGTGGAGACAACATGGTCCTACTCTGAAGGCCTCATATGGGCTCTTCCTTTAATCACGTGAGGTTTTTTCGGATATTTTTTTAACTCTATATCCCCCTTGGTGATACGCCGTGATGTTTTAAACTACCTCATCCCCTCACATCCAACATCACGTATATTTTTTTACGGATACTCTGTTATACTGCAAAATTATCATAAATTTTGATTCTAAAAACAGCACAAGGTCCCGCATGGGAGGACCGTCTGCTGAACGCTAAATTGTGTGATTGTCACAACATACCTCCCCTCCCCACCCCCATTCTAACTTCTGTTGTTATTCTAATCCTCTCTGTTACCCTGTTAGAGCCTCACGTGATTAAAGGACGACCCCTAAGAAGCTTAAAATCGCTCAACGTGTTATTGATCAAGGCTTTGCTTGACGTTTCTCTGCGAGATCGAATTAGAAATGAGGAGATCTGTAGATAAAATAAAGACATTGATATACCTCAGAGGATGCAAGTAATTTGTAATTTATTTATTGCAGCGAACTTTTTACATGTAACTAAAACAATGTTAACACTGAAAATGCATTAATAAAATACTGTGTCGCAGTTTCCAGTGCCCGTACATGGAACTAAATGAGTTTGACGTTCCTGATTATAGGTAGAAAATTCACCCATTTACAATATTGATTCAAAAAGAAACATAATAATAAAGAAAATTTAAATAAATTAACATGCTATGCCATGGTAACCCTGCATTTTTGTATTAGCATGTGTGTGTGTTTTAGAGTGGATGTATGTGAGTGAGGGTGTGGATGTGTGTAGTTGTGGGTATGCGGGGTCTGCATGTGTGAGTGTTCGAAGGTGTGCGGTAATGTGTGTATGAGTGTGTGGTAGCGTTTATGAGTAAGGGTGGGTGTTTGTGTGAGTTATGTGTGGCAGGTGGGTATGTGTGTCTGGTGAGTAAAAGTGACGGGCAGTGATCATAGAAGTCGGAGCACTGACAACAGTTGGAGCAGAAAGGTTCTGAAGAAGAGACCACGTACTCGAAAGCGCAGCATAGAATGCCCCTCTGCTATATCTAAAACAATGAATAACTAGTGGTTCGTTCCGAACTGTGATCTCGCGAGTCTCCCTTAATAACAAAAATATATTATTCGTAATCTTTGAATGTCAAAATAGTGCCACGAAATAATAACCAATTTACTTGACTTACAGTTTCATTCAAATTACAGGTAGGTAGAGATCGCACAATTTTGGTGTGACTAAATGAGCTAAAAATGTGGGGGGTTCTTGAGATATATCGAAGTTCAAGAGGGGTAAAAAAATGAAAATGAGACTATTAGAACAAATAGGACGGTAAATGAAAGGTCTTGATTATTACATTTCGACCCCGTTTTTATTTTTAGTTTAGTCCTAGCAGTGTTTGAGTTATTAGATAATAAAAACTGAACTTTGACAAAATTCAAAGGCTACACCAGTGACCTCCCACAGTGATGAAATTTGGTATACGTGTAGCTTTAGTGACACAAATATAGGCAAAAGTCTGAAATCCAGAATAGGTGTAATTTGTACCAAAAAAAAAAACAATTTAGGTACATGTACTCCCGTTACTTGTAATTTGAATGAAACTGTAGGTCAAGTGTTTTGGTTATGCATTTCGTGGGACTATTTTTATAGTCAAAGATTACGCGAGATCTCAGTTCGGGGCGAACCATTACTTATTATGAGTTTATAAATAAAAAAGCCAAAATAAATGATGTTGATAGGTCTACAAAACATGTTTCTTAAGATCACGTCGCGATTGCGTATACAAAAACGATGTTACGGAGTGATTTATTTGAGGAACAAAAACTGCGTGTTAAAATACAGTCTTAAAATAAATTGAAGTTTTATAAACATTCTTCACCGTGTGAAAGATATAATAGTTTCCTTGATGTGAAGTATCTTAAAAACAGTTTTGATAAACAATAATTATATTGGTTAGAAATTAAGTAAATTACATTCCTGTAAAAATAGATGTAAGGGAAATAAATACATACTAAATACTAAATTTATTCACATAAATAGAGACACGTAGTTAGTACTCTAGTTTATTTTATATACTGTCTGTCACCGCATTTACGACGTTAATTTAAATCACGGGTAGGACTGATGGCTAGTATTGTTGTTAATAAACAAATCATATTCATTGACTATGTAAGTAGGTACTTGCTAAACTGACTAAGTGGCATCTGCGCAAAGGCGCCGCCGATTTACGTTAAAAATTGTTTATTGGAAATGTATCGATTACTGGATAAATATCCAAGCTGGTATTAAACCAATCTCTAAAATCAGTTAATACGATTCTGAATGTGTTTTAAATTAATGTCGTGAATGCGGTGACAGACTATATTTGTTTTATTTTCTTAGTTCTTGTTCTTAGTTTAACATTATACAATTGACATAAAGTTCATTAAAATATTTACAAATTCGTTATAAAAATTCGCTTCCATACCGTTCCGCGTCATTGTATTTTGAGAGTGAGGACAATGACTTTGAAGAATATTTGTATACTTGGAGGCGTACAAGGTGATTTACTGCATAAGATATTATTGTGTCATTGTAACTTTCAGTTTCGAAATTTACGGCAAAACTTTTCCCAGCACATTTGAGTTTTATCTTGTGTCCATTACAGAATATTGAAATATCGCAATTTATTATATCTCCGTGATAAATTGCATGATAACATGCTCATTATACGGTAATATCATCATCATCATCATCAAAGTGGCATGTCTAGCAATCTTTTACAGGATACATTTTGGTGAATACCAAGGACCTACATAAACCAATTTGTGATTGGAGTTTATTGTCATCTATGTTTATCATAGTTAATGTCATCAATAAGGTCATAAATTGTGTGTCATTATAACATATCAGCAAATAATTAATTACTTACGAGTCATAAAATAATAATGTTATTATTATGTTATTAAGTATGTAACGCTTATCCTACGATTATGTGAATACGTGTAACGTTCTCTTATCTCGTAAGAGCTAAAACATAATGAATGTTAATGTGGTGTCATGGGATACGTTATGAGTATACTATTAATTGTACCCATGCGCTTGGTGCGCGCCGCTATTTATGCATTCCAGCGCCACGCGGAAAAGTGTTACCTACAATATAAAATAGTTTAAATCTGTCAATGTCAAAATTAATATTAAAAGGATGGAGATATATTATCTGTAAAGTTGTTAGTACCATATTACACACATCATTTTAGAAGTACCCCGTAATAAACGTAGTATCGCGTAAACCTAAATCTATTTCGCATGGCGTTTCATTGCAAAACTATTGATATTATTATTACTTTGGGAACATGCCAATAATTTGATTGCGATCCGCGACCAAATGTTAACCTAGGTGTACACTGGATGACCAATGACTAACAAAAAATAAAAGTTCAGCAAACATTATGCTAAATAAAAAAATATAGGTACGTTACCATCTTTGCGTCAACATATTTTTAAACTTACATTTAATCGCAAACATAAAATACATCTGTCTGTGCAAATGGGTTGCTAGCAGAAACCCCACTTCACTAACAACTATTAGGTATGTATACGGGCTAAGCAAGTACGACCACATCTCACGGTACCGCTCGCAGTTAAAGTGGCTCAAAATCAGATTTCGTCGGGATATCCATATACTCTATCTTCTTTATAACATCCTTCAAAATCCTCTGTCTCTATGCTGTCTGCATATTTTAGAACGTTTTCTCTTCTTTTTCCACCTGATCGTCCTTCTTGTTCTCCTCAACATCTTTTACTCAAGGAGCCTAAGCATAAAACTTCTTTCTGGAACATGGAACTCTCTTCCTGTGGAAATCCGTATGGACGCCTCTATATGATATATTTCAACTCATAAATAGCACCTGCGTCTTACTCCAATAACCCACTGGCCATACATTTAAAACACATCTAACTTCCAAAGTAAAAGTTCTGACAACCTTATCCCCTGAGGATACAGTTCAATTTGGGAAGTTCTGTCCTTTAGTATATTAGTTTTATCAGACACGAAAGAAAGTATTTACGAAGATACGAGTAACAACGTATATTGGTCGAATAAATTATGGGCAAGATATTATTATTTCTATGCTACGAGTATAGATAGGACTCCCTAAATATTTTTATTGTTTCTCTACGAGATCGAATCAGAAATGAGGAGATTCGTAGACGAACCAAAGTCACCGACATAACACAAAGGCAAGCTGAAGTGGTAGTGGGCGGGGCACATAGCTTGAAGACCTGACGGCCGTTGGTGCAGAAAGTTTCTCAAGTGGAGACCACGCAGGGAAGCGCAGTGTAGGATGGCTCCCCACTAGACGGAAAGTAGATCTGATAAAGGATGTTGGGAGCCGTTGTGCTCCCTCTATAGGGGAAGGCTATGTTTAGCAGTGGCTGTTCTATGGCTGAAATGATGATGATGATTTTTATGATTTTGCTAGTTTTATCTTAGTCCACGTGCGGAAAATAAGTTATAAGTACCTATCGTACATTTTTGACCATCCATAATATTTAAGTAGGGTGGTCATCCCTATTAAGAGAGTCCCTTTAGGACTATGAAGATATATTTACAATGGCGAAGATAGCGGGTATACAATATTAAGAGAGGTTGGCCGCAAGTGTTTATTTATGTTGCTTATGTGATAGGAGAATAGAGATAGTGGACTTGCCCGACTGCTGAAAAAAATGTCGCCGTCATGTGACGCCCGGCAGATGTGAAACATCTTATTGAAAAAAATTGTTATTAAAGGAAACCATTTATATTATCTTAACATACGCAATACAATGAAATTCCTTAATATGTAATGAATGACTAATGCAATCCAATGTTTACAATTTTATTGTTAGTTATCGACATAGCAATTTAGTATTCAAATTAGGTATTATAATAAATTCTTTGACAATGGTGGCAATTCTGTTGTTTACGCTAACTAAAATTGTGTAAAATACGAACGGTCTTATTTTGTTCACGTTAAAGATCAAATTAGAATGAAATTTATAGTGACATTTCTAAAATTAAGTAATTTTTGTTATGATGGCATGTTTGCGGGCTAGTTTTAGTGATCAATCAAATTGGTTTTGACTAAAACTAGCCCGCGAACACGCTTTCTTATTTAAAAATATTTATATTTAGAAATGTCACTTTAAATGTCATTCTAATTTGATCTTGAGTGTGAACAAAATAAGACTGTATTTTACACAATTTTATTTAGTCAGCGTAAACAACAGAATACCCACCAATGCAGCACAGCAGCTATAATCTTAAGTACTTATTAATCAGTGTTTAGATGGTTAAATGTATGAAATGCTTGTCTGTTTCTAGCATCTGCAAAATGATGGTGCAATGAGCTACTAGGTAGATAATAAGGATAAATTGATAAACACTACCTTTTGATTACAAAAATCTAACAAAAGCTTTGTTGGCAATGCGGTGCGGTTTTATAATAAATTACCCAAACATGTCATAGAATTGAATGAAAATGCATTCAAGAAATACATAAAAAATCACTTTACGGAATAAGTATATTATAACATCAATGATGAATGATCTTAGACTCAGAAATTTGGAATGAATAGTTTTAGTTTTGACAAAGCCCTGTACAGCTGCAAAATTTGTATTTTATTGGATAAGGCCTTTTTACAGCCGCTCTAATTTTAATTATTTTTTAAGGTTATTTTTATAATAGTTGAAGCCCCTATACAGCTGCATCTTTCACATTTTGCTTTTATGTTTGCATTTGTTTGTAACATGACATAACTAAGTGTTTCTAGTGATCCTAAAGTTTGAATAAATGAATGTCTAATGTCTAAAGCCTATGTAATTATTTATGTATTATTATTGACGTAACCAAATGTTCTATTGTGTCCCTAGGGTTTGTATAAATGAGTATGAGTATGAGTAAATACGCGTGATGGCCCAACGGCTCAAAGGCCCAAGGTGGTCCTGGGACTTGACTTATCTTATCATTCGCAATATAAATACGCGAGACGGCATGCCATCACTACTAGGGTTATACCATGGGGGTATAACACTAATAAACGATTTTCGCGAAAACGGGTTTTCCCGATTTTTGTCAAATTTCATGATTTTAGGTGAACGGGAAGTACTGTATAGGTTTAAATAATACGGAACCCTAAAAAAGACCTCTGAGGCGCAGTGGGTGAATAGCCGGCTGAGAGGTAGGAGGTTGCGGGATCGACTCCCGCTATGGAACAAATGTTTTCATGTTCTACAAATATTTGTATAATATTTGTATTTGGTCTTCTGCTTCTTAAAATGTTTATCATTTTTTCAGTTACCTAGTTTGTTAGCGAGTTCCACTTTTGTACAATACAAGTTGAAACGAATCGTTTGTGAAGGGTGGTAAATGGTTAGTTAAAAGTTGCGATTACTTATTTCAAGTTAAAACTAGGTATTTTACAATTTTATATTCTTTCTTACGAGTGTAACTGAGTAAAGCCTGCGGTAAAGCCTCACACGTAAAAACACGATAAACGTAAAAGGTTTTTAGGTATTTTAGATCAAGGGTAGTAGGCTAGTAGCCTTCCCTAATCGAGTACCAGCAAAACGACAGCCAGTAATAAACAAACAATAGTACCTACGTTGTACACCTTAGGGCAAAGAGTCGGTTGGGAAGCAAGAGGTTGCGGGTTCGATTCCCGTCGCGGAACAAATTTTTGTGTAATCTACTGATATTTATTCAGGATCGCGGTATTTTTATATATATTACTAGTTGTATGATCGCGACTTCGTCCGCAATTTTCTGGATCTCGACACCACCAATGCCACCTACCGGGTCCAATTGTGAATCTAAACGATCCAGGGACACAAATCAAATAAAAAAAAATCATCCAAATAGGTCCAGCCGTTTAGAAGGAGTTCAGTGACATACACACGTACAGTAGAATTATTGTATATATAAAGATAAGTATTAATTTACTAAAAAGTATGTTAGTATTGTATCAGTTATCTGGTTCCCATACTTATTACAAGCTTGACGTAGTTTGTGGCTAGATAGCGCTGTGTGAAATGTCTAGCATTTTTTTTGTTTAATTTTATATATAACGAGCAATGAGCCATATTCTATTTGCAAATTTACTTACAACCCTTGGTACGTAAATCGCATTTACGCATCAGGTATCGAGCTAACAATTACCAACTTTCAGAGCATGAGTGATGAAAACAAATAAACAATGCTGTACATTTCATATAACGCTATCTAGCCCGAAACTAATAGTACAAGCTTTTTGAATTATAAGCAAAGCTATGGGAACCGGATAACTGATAGAATAATTATATACTTTTTTGTTGTTTTTTAACTCAGATACATCATCATCATCATTAGCCCACATTAGTCCACTGCTGGACATAGGCCTCTCCCAATACGCGCCACTGAGCCCGGCCTTCGGCTCTTCTCATTCAATATCTGTCCGCCACCTTACTTACGTCATCACTCCACCTGTCCGGGGGGCGCCAAGACGCCTTTTCAGTTTGCTGATCCGCTGGGCTATGTCGGTGACCTTGGTGTCGGATAATCTCGTTACAGATTTTATCCTTCACAGAAACTCCAAGCACAGCCCGTTCCATAGCTCGCTTCTTAATCTTAAATTGGCACCTTAGACTCGGATACATATTTTAAATTAAGGGTTCGTGAAATGAATAGCTGTGGACTGTAGTAATAGCTGGATATATTGGGACGTAAAGAATGCGCGTCAAGTTTGTCCGTCGATTTGGAATGAATGATGAGTCGACGCCGATGCGCGCTGATGGCTAGTGGCTTCGACCAAATTAATAATTAAATCGGTGGCGTAACTTTAGGCAACGTCTAATGCCTCTTTTCATCGCCTTTTTTTGCTCTAGGCAACTCCTCAATATATAGGCATCCAATTTAGGCGTCTGCTAGGATTCGTAAAACTAAATAAAAACAATGATACCCGCAGAAGGTAAAAAACTATAACGTAGGCATCAACGCTCTCCTAAATAAACCTTAGTCGAAAACATCGCCTTATTGATTACAGAATTCCTAAAATAACTTAAAATATAGATTTAAATTAGGTTTTAGATAACCTCCGTGGTGTAGTGGGCGAATAGCCGGCTGAGACGCAGGAGGTAGCGGGTTCGATCCCCGCTGCGGAACAAATGTTTGCATGATCTATAGATATTTGTTCCGGGTCTGGTTATTTCTCTATATATTATAAGTACGTATTTACAAAAAAAAATGTAAATAAGTATTCTATCAGTTATCTGGTTCCGATAGTACAAGCTCTGCTTAATTTGGGCTAGATAGCGCTGTGTGAAATGTCCAGCAATATTTATTTATTATTATTTATTTATTAAATTCCAGTTATAAATTATCAAAAATATTTTTAAACCTAAATCATGAATCAAAACCTAGCGATACATTAATCTACTTATATTGCTGACTGTACTAGATCATAACTTTTGAAACTCTGATCCAGTCAGTCATGAACATATTTGTACTAAAAACATCACACACATCATGGTTAATATCCCGTTTTTAGTACAAATAGTGTACTAGATCAGGTAGGATTATTTACAGTGTCCTCTTACGCTAATTCTCCTATAATAAAACCCGGCATTCGTTCGTGTTGTCCTTGGCTCACGAATTCAGATTACATGTGAAAAAACTCATAATTAGGTACATTATGTTATCAACATAGCCTTAGTTTTTAAAATAGCGGTAAACGTAAAATAAATGCTTGTTATAATTATAAGTAAAGAAATAAAACAACAAAAAGTAATTCATAAAATCAAAAAATTATAAAACAATTAAATGTACAATATGTTTTTAACGTTAATCAGCGATATTTTTGTCGAAATAAATTAATTATCGTATTATAATTAAAATACTATGCCTTCTTGTTTATTTACATAAGTAGACTTTTCGCATATTCTTTATAGTTATTAATTCTTTTTATTTTGTACCTACCTACCTCTACTATTCTCTCTCTAGCCTCAAAGGTTTGATGGAAGAAAACTCTTTTTAGGGTCAAGCTCGCCTTTGTACATATCCTCTATATTTCATTATTATAAATACGGGATTTATCACGGATCGTTTTATCCATGTTTCAACAGACAATGTTTCGGTTCAATTCGTGGATTCATTAGGGTGAGTGCAATCCGCTCCGAATAACGTCTCGCCTCGCACTACGCGCCGCAGCCTTCTGCGCGCGAGTAGATGGGCGCGGTGGTGGGGATTGCGTCAACGATGGCCCAACGTGTTGACAGGCTGCGTCATCTTCACTGCTTTCTTCGGTAGTTCTCGGTACAGGCAAACACACAATACTAACTATGTCTCTACCAGGTTCACTCATTCTCCGTCGCTTGCATCATGAAGACACGGCCTCCAGGCTGGCGGTAGAACACATCTTCTATCTCTGTTAAAGTTCGGCACACGACTTTTTTCTGTCGCCTCTCGGATCTTGCGAGGAACGAAGAACTTCTCTATTTCTGTATTTTATTTATGTATTTTAGTGTCCAATTCAATTTCATTGCAGTCTTAAATATTTATTATCTTCGACCAAATCTTTTTGTAGATTTTTAAACTTTTACCGTAGTACGGAACCCTCGCTGGGCGAGTCCGACTCGCACTTGTCCGGTATTGTATGTATATTTATTATAGTCATTATTTATTTAAAACAAATTATGTACATATGTGTGGGTTTTATTATATATGAATCATATTATATTATATAAAGCTCGATTACCACTGACTGACTGACTGACTGACTGACTGATTGACTCATTGACATGTTTGTTCTCCCAGATGCCACCTCGTAGGGTGAAAATGTTTGGTGGGATCGTATAGAGGGAGTTCCGATGAGTTGGGAATAAATCCTAAAGTACCCCTTTTGTCCCCCATTCGCTCACATCGACCTCGTATCTCGGAAAGTATAGGTCTTAGAGAGTTGGTGCAAAAACTAATGTTGCAGAGGACATTTTTTTATATCCGGTTCCATGAAAAAAAAATTGTCTTTCATACAAAAAAAAAATTGTCCCATACAAAATATTTCTGTATGAATACCGTAAACCGTATATTTCGTTTGCCGTAATTTTCATACTGTTTTTGTAGGGAGCCAATGGCTTGTGTGTACTATAAAATTACTGTAAATTTGCTTGATTCTATATAATGTTGGTGGAGGGGCATGAGACAACTTTCATAGTTTTTGCAAAGGTCATCATCATCATTTTGGAACATCCAATTTTTTTTTTTTTTTAGTATGCAATGTTCATCATGTTTATTTTGGAACATCAATTTTTTTTTAATTATGCCTCATCCACAATGATCACTTTGGAACGTCAATTATTTTTTTTTTATTATGCAACAGCCACTGTGATCATTTTGGTACATCATTTTTTTAAATTATGCCTCATCCACAATGATCACTTTGGAACGTCATTTTTTGTTTTTTTTTATTATGCAACATCCACTGTGATATTTTGGTACATCATTTTTTTTAATTATGCCTCATCCACAATGATCACTTTGGAACGTCCATTTTTTTTTTATTATGCAACATCCACTGTGATCATTTTGGTACATCATTTTTTTAAATTATGCCTCATCCACAATGATCACTTTGGAACGTCAATTATTTTTTTTTATTATGCAACATCCACTGTGATCATTTTGGTACATCATTTTTTTAATTACGCCTCATTCACAATGATCACTTTGGAACGTCAATTTTTTTTTTATTATGCAACATCCACTGTGATCATTTTGGTACATCATTTTTTTAATCAAGCCTCATCCACAATGATCACTTTGGAACGTCAATTATTATTTTTTTTATTATGCATCATCCACTGTGATCATTTTGGAAAATCAATTTTTTTTAAATTATGCCTCATCCACAATGATCATTTTGGAACATCAATTTTTTTTTTTTTATTATGCAAAATCCACTGTGATCATTTTGGAACATCAATTTTTTTTAATTATGCCTCATCCACAATGATCACTTTTGGAACGTCATTTTTTTTTTTATTATGCAAAATACTTTGTGATAATTTTGGAAAATCAATTTTTTTTAATTATGCCTCATCCACAATGATCATTTTGGAACGTCAATTTTTTTTTACTATGCAAAATCCTTTGTGATCATTTTTTTAAAATTATGCCTCATCCGCAATGATCATTTTAGAACGTCAATTTCTTTTTTTTTTATTATGCAACATCCACTGTGATAATTTTGGAACATCAATTTTTTTTAATTATGCCTCATCCGCAATGATCATTTTGGAACGTCAATTTTTTTTTAAATTATGCCTCATCCACAATGATCACTTTTGGAACGTCAATTTTTTTTATTATGCAACATCCACTGTGATCATTTTGGAACATCAATTTTTTTTTATTTATGCCTCATCCACTATGATCATTTTGGAACGTCAATTTTTTTTTATTATGCGACATCCACTATTCGAATATTCTCTTTGATTGCTTGTTACACTTCGTCATCCTCTTTTATTGTTTCTTCCGCCTCCACATCTTCTATTTTTGCATGTTCCACTTCGTTATCCTTTTAAAATGCTTCTTCTACTTCATATCCTCTTTAATTGCTTCAGTTACTTCATTATGCGCTCTACAAAATTGTGGTGTTTCATACAAAACTTCAATCGCTCATATCTTCTAAACGGGAAGAGATAGCCCTAGCAAACTTGTACAAAATATTGGTATAAACTTTTGGTGGAACTGTTTTTTTATTGTCATCATTGACATCCTTTTTGAATGCTTCTCTCACTTCGTCATCTTCTTTGAATGTTTTTTCCACTTCGACATCATCTTTGACTGCTTCTTTAACTTCGATATCCTCTTTGATTGCTTCTCCCACTTCGATATCGTCTTTGACTGCTTCTTCCATTTCGATATCGTCTTTGATTGCTTTTTCACTTCGTCATCTTCTTTGAATGCTTCTACCACCTTGGTATCCTCTTTGATTGCTTACTCAACTTCAATTTCCGCTTTGATTGTTTCTGCCACTTCGATATCCTATTTGATTGCTTCTTCCACTTCAACATTCTCTTTGATAGTTTCTTCCACTTCGATACCCAATCAACAAATTTATGATTTTTCTCACAAAACTTTAATCGCTCGTATCTTCTAAACGGGAAGAGATAGCACTAGCAAACTTTGACAAAATATTAGTACAAATTTTTGATCATTATCATTTTGCAACATACATTTATATTATGCAACGTCAATCATGATCATTTTGGAACGTCCAGATTTTTTTTTATGCAACGTTCATCATGATCTTTTTTGCAACGTTCAATTTTTTTTATACAACCATTATCATGATCATTTTGGAACATCCAATTTTTTTCTCTTTGATTGCTTGTTCCACTTCGATATCCTCTTTGATTGCTTCTTCCACATTGATATCCTATTTGATTGCTTCTTTAACTTTGATATCCTCTACGATTGCTTGTTCCACTTCGATATCCTCTTTTATTCCTTCTTCATCTTCAATATCCATTGGATTGCTTCATCATCTTTGATATCCTCTTTGATGGCATTTTCACTTCGGTATCCTCTGTAAGGGCTCCTTCCTCTTTGATTTCCGTTTGATTGCTTCTTGCACTGCAATATTTTCTTTGATTGCGTCTTCATATTCGATATCGTTTTTGATTGCATTTTTACTTCGATATCCTGTGATTGCTTCTTCCACTTCGATATCCGCTTTGATTACTTCTTCCACTTCGATATCCGCTTTGATTGCTTGTTCCATTTTGGTATCGTCTTTGTCTATTTCTTTCACTTCGATATCGTCTTTGATTGCTTTTTTCACTTCGTCATCCTCTTTGAATACTTCTACCAACTCGGTATCCTCTTTGATTCCTTAGTCAACTTCAATTTCTTCTTTGATTGTTTTTGCTACTTCGATATCCTATTTGATTGCTTCTCCCACTTCAATATCCTCTTTGTTTACTCCTTCCACTTCGATATCATCTTCGATTTCCTTTTGATTGCTTCTTGCACTGCATTATTCTCTTTGATTGCGTCTTTATCTTCGATATCGTCTTTGATAGCATTTTCACTTCGATATCCTCTGTGATGGCTTCTTCCCCTTCGATACCCTCTTTGATTGCTTCTTCCACTTCGATATCCTCTTTGATTGTTTCTTCCGCCTCGACATCTTCTATTTTTGCATTTCCACTTCGTTATCCCTTTAAAATGCTTCTTCTACTTTCATATCCTCTTTAATTGCTTCAGTTACTTCATTATGCTCTCTACAAAATTGTGGTCTTTCATACAAAACTTCAATCGCTCGTATCTTCTAAACGGAAAGAGATAGCCCTAGCAAACTTGTACAAAATATTGGTATAAATTTTTGGTGCAACTGTTTTTTTATTGTCATCCTTGACATCCTTTTTGAGCTTCTTTAACTTCGATATCCTCTTTGATTGCTTCTCCCACTTCGATATCGTCTTTGACTGCTTCTTCCATTTCGATATCGTCTTTGATTGCTTTTTTCACTTCGTCATCGTCTTTGAATGCTTCTACCACCTCGGTATCCTCTTTGATTGCTTACTCAACTTCAATTTCCTCTTTGATTGTTTCTCCCTCTTCGATATCGTCTTTGACTGCTTCTTCCATTTCGATATCGTCTTTGATTGCTTTTTTCACTTCGTCATCTTCTTTGAATGCTTCTACCGTTTCGGTATCCTCTTTGATTGCTTACTCAACTTCAATTTCCTCTTTGATTGTTTCTGCCACTTCGATATCCTATTTGATTGCTTCTTCCACTTCAACATTCTCTTTGATAGTTTCTTCCACTTCGATATCCAATCAACAAATTTATGATTTTTCTTACAAAACTTTAATCGCTCGTATCTTCTAAACGGGAAGAGATAGCACTAGCAAACTTTGACAAAATATTAGTACAAATTTTTGATCATTATCATTTTGCAACATACATTTATATTATGCAACGTCAATCATGATCATTTTGGAACGTCCAGATTTTTTTTTATGCAACGTTCATCATGATCTTTTTTGCAACGTTCAATTTTTTTTTATACAACCATTATCATGATCATTTTGGAACATCCAATTTTTTTCTCTTTGATTGCTTGTTCCACTTCGATATCCTCTTTGATTGCTTCTTCCACATTGGTATCCTCTTTGATTGCTTCTTTAACTTTGATATCCTCTACGATTGCTTGTTTCGCTTCGATATCCACTTTTATTCCTACTTCATCTTCAATATCCATTGGATTGCTTCTTCCACTTCGATATCGTCTTTGATTGCTTTTTTTACTTCGTCATCCTCTTAGAATGCTTCTACCACCTTGGTATCCTCTTTGATTTCTTCCTCAACTTTAATTTCCTCTTTGATTGTTTCTGCTACTTCGATATCCTATTTGATTGCTTCTTTCACTTCAATATCCTCTTTGATTGCTTCTTCCACTTCGATATCATCTTTGATTGCTGCTTCCACTTGGAAATCCTCTTTGATTTGATTGCTTCTTCCATTTCGATATCGTCTTTGACTGCTTCTTACACATGGATATCTTCTTTGATGGCTTTTAACAGCTCGATATCCTCTTTAATTACTTCTTCGACTAAAAGAAAAACACGCGAGCTGCGAGCAGCTCGCGCACAACGCAACCTCTAGTTATATTATATAAAGCTCGATTACCACTGACTGACTGACTGACTGACTGATTGACTCATTGACATGTTTGTTCTCCCAGATGCCACCTCGTAGGGTGAAAATGTTTGGTGGGATCGTATAGAGGGAGTTCCGGTGAGTTGGGAATAAATCCTAAAGTCCCCCTTTTGTCCCCCATTCGCTCCCATCGACCTCGTATCTCGGAAAGTATAGGTCTTACAGCGTTGGTGCAAAAACTAATGTTGCTGAGGTCATTTTTTTATATCCGGATCCATGAAAAAAAAATTGTCTTTCATACAAAAAAAAAATCGTCCCATACAAAATATTTCTGTATGAATACCGTAAACCGTATATTTCGTTTGCCGTAATTTTCATACTGTTTTTGTAGGGAGCCCATGGCTTGTGTGTACTATAAAATTACTGTAAATTTGCTTGATTCTATATAATGGTGGTGGAGGGGCATGAGACAACTTTCATAGTTTTTGCAAAGGTCATCATCATCATTTTGGAACATCCAATTTTTTTTTTTTTTAGTATGCAACGTTCATCATGTTTATTTTGGAACATCAATTTTTTTTTAATTGTGCCTCATCCACAATGATCACTTTTGGAACGTCATTTTTTTTTTTTTTTATTCTGCAAAATCCTTTGTGATCATTTTGGAACACCAATTTTTTTTTAATTATGCCTTATCCACAATGATCACTTTTAGAAAAGTAATTTTTTTTTTTAATATGCAAAATCCTTTGTGATCATTTTAGAAAATCAATTTTTTTTAATTATGCCTCATCCACAATGATCACTTTTGGAACGTCAATTTTTTTTTTATTATGCAAAATACTTTGTGATCATTTTGGAAAATCAATTTTTTTAAATTATGCCTCATCCACAATGATCATTTTGGAACGTCAATTTTTTTTTATTATGCAAAATCCACTGTGATCATTTTGGAACATCATTTTTTTTTATTATGCCTCATCCACAATGATCACTTTTGGAACGTCAATTTTTTTTTTATTATGCAAAATCCTTTCTGATCATTTTGGAAAATCAATTTTTTTTAATTATGCCTCATCCACAATGATCATTTTGGAACGTCAATTTTTTTCTATTATGCCTCATTCACTGTGATCATTTTGGAAAATCAATTTTTTTTAATTATGCCTCATCCACAATGATCACTTTTGGAACGTCAATTTTTTTTTTTTACTATGCAAAATCCTTTGTGATCATTTTGGAACATCATTTTGTTTTAAATTATGCCTCATCCACAATGATCACTTTTGGAACGTAATTTTTTTTTATTATGCAAAATCCTTTGTGATCATTTTGGAAAATCATTTTTTTTTAATTATGCCTCATCCACAATGATTATTTTGGAACGTCAATTTCTTTTTTTTTATTATGCAACATCCACTGTGATAATTTTGGAACATCAATTTTTTTTAATTATGCCTCACCCACAATGATCACTTTTGGAACGTCAATTTTTTTTATTATGCAACATCCACTGTGATCATTTTGGAACATCAATTTTTTTTTATTTATGCCTCATCCACTATGATCATTTTGGAACGTCAATTTTTTTTTATTATGCGATATCCACTATTCGAATATTCTCGTTGATTGCTTGTTACACTTCGTCATCCTCTTTTATTGTTTCTTCCGCCTCCACATCTTCTATTTTTGCATGTTCCACTTCGTTATCCTTTTAAAATGCTTCTTCTACTTCATATCCTCTTTAATTGCTTCAGTTACTTCATTATGCGCTCTACAAAATTGTGGTGTTTCATACAAAACTTCAATCGCTCATATCTTCTAAACGGGAAGAGATAGCCCTAGCAAACTTGTACAAAATATTGGTATAAACTTTTGGTGGAACTGTTTTTTTATTGTCATCATTGACATCCTTTTTGAATGCTTCTCTCACTTCGTCATCTTCTTTGAATGTTTTTTCCACTTCGACATCATCTTTGACTGCTTCTTTAACTTCGATATCCTCTTTGATTGCTTCTCCCACTTCGATATCGTCTTTGACTGCTTCTTCCATTTCGATATCGTCTTTGATTGCTTTTTCACTTCGTCATCTTCTTTGAATGCTTCTACCACCTTGGTATCCTCTTTGATTGCTTACTCAACTTCAATTTCCGCTTTGATTGTTTCTGCCACTTCGATATCCTATTTGATTGCTTCTTCCACTTCAACATTCTCTTTGATAGTTTCTTCCACTTCGATACCCAATCAACAAATTTATGATTTTTCTCACAAAACTTTAATCGCTCGTATCTTCTAAACGGGAAGAGATAGCACTAGCAAACTTTGACAAAATATTAGTACAAATTTTTGATCATTATCATTTTGCAACATACATTTATATTATGCAACGTCAATCATGATCATTTTGGAACGTCCAGATTTTTTTTTTATGCAACGTTCATCATGATCTTTTTTGCAACGTTCAATTTTTTTTTTATACAACCATTATCATGATCATTTTGGAACATCCAATTTTTTTCTCTTTGATTGCTTGTTCCACTTCGATATCCTCTTTGATTGCTTCTTCCACATTGGTATCCTCTTTGATTGCTTCTTTAACTTTGATATCCTCTACGATTGCTTGTTCCACTTCGATATCCTCTTTTATTCCTTCTTCATCTTCAATATCCATTGGATTGCTTCTTCATCTTTGATATCCTCTTTGATGGCATTTTCACTTCGGTATCCTCTGTAAGGGCTCCTTCCTCTTTGATTTCCGTTTGATTGCTTCTTGCACTGCAATATTTTCTTTGATTGCGTCTTCATATTCGATATCGTTTTTGATTGCATTTTTACTTCGATATCCTCTGTGATGGCTTCTTCCACTTCGATACCCTCTTTGATTGCTTCTTCCACTTCGATATCCTCTTTGATTGTTTCTTCCGCCTCGACATCTTCTATTTTTGCATGTTCCACTTCGTTATCCCTTTAAAATGCTTCTTCTACTTTCATATCCTCTTTAATTGCTTCAGTTACTTCATTATGCTCTCTACAAAATTGTGGTCTTTCATACAAAACTTCAATCGCTCGTATCTTCTAAACGGGAAGAGATAGCCCTAGCAAACTTGTACAAAATATTGGTATAAATTTTTGGTGCAACTGTTTTTTTATTGTCATCCTTGACATCCTTTTTGAATGCTTCTCTCACTTCGTCATCTTCTTTGAATGTTTTTTCCACTTCGACATCATCTTTGACTGCTTCTTTAACTTCGATATCCTCTTTGATTGCTTCTCCCACTTCGATATCGTCTTTGACTGCTTCTTCCATTTCGATATCGTCTTTGATTGCTTTTTCACTTCGTCATCTTCTTTGAATGCTTCTACCACCTTGGTATCCACTTTGATTGCTTACTCAACTTCAATTTCCGCTTTGATTGTTTCTGCCACTTCGATATCCTATTTGATTGCTTCTTCCACTTCAACATTCTCTTTGATAGTTTCTTCCACTTCGATATCCAATCAACAAATTTATGATTTTTCTTACAAAACTTTAATCGCTCGTATCTTCTAAACGGGAAGAGATAGCACTAGCAAACTTTGACAAAATATTAGTACAAATTTTTGATCATTATCATTTTGCAACATACATTTATATTATGCAACGTCAATCATGATCATTTTGGAACGTCCAGATTTTTTTTTATGCAACGTTCATCATGATCTTTTTTGCAACGTTCAATTTTTTTATACAACCATTATCATGATCATTTTGGAACATCCAATTTTTTTCTCTTTGATTGCTTGTTCCACTTCGATATCCTCTTTGATTGCTTCTTCCACATTGGTATCCTCTTTGATTGCTTCTTTAACTTTGATATCCTCTACGATTGCTTGTTCCGCTTCGATATCCACTTTTATTCCTTCTTCATCTTCAATATCCATTGGATTGCTTCTTCCACTTCGATATCGTCTTTGATTGCTTTTTTTACTTCGTCATCCTCTTAGAATGCTTCTACCACCTTAGTATCCTCTTTGATTTCTTCCTCAACTTTAATTTCCTCTTTGATTGTTTCTGCTACTTCGATATCCTATTTGATTGCTTCTTTCACTTCAATATCCTCTTTGATTGCTTCTTCCACTTCGACATCATCTTTGATTGCTGCTTCCACTTGGAAATCCTCTTTGATTTGATTGCTTCTTCCATTTCGATATCGTCTTTGACTGCTTCTTACACATGGATATCCTCTTTGATGGCTTTTAACAGCTCGATATCCTCTTTAATTACTTCTTCGACTAAAAGAAAAACACGCGAGCTGCGAGCAGCTCGCGCACAACGCAACCTCTAGTTATTATATTATATAAAGCTCGATTACCACTGACTGACTGACTGATTGACTCATTGACATGTTTGTTCTCCCAGATGCCACCTCGTAGGGTGAAAATGTTTGGTGGGATCGTATAGAGGGAGTTCCGGTGAGTTGGGAATAAATCCTAAAGTCCCCCTTTTGTCCCCCATTCGCTCCCATCGACCTCGTATCTCGGAAAGTATAGGTCTTACAGCGTTGGTGCAAAAACTAATGTTGCTGAGGTCATTTTTTTATATCCGGATCCATGAAAAAAAAATTGTCTTTCATACAAAAAAAAAATTTTTTTTTTATTATGCTAAATCCTTTCTGATCATTTTGGAAAATCAATTTTTTTTTAATTATGCCTCATCCACAATGATCACTTTGGAACGTCAATTATTTTTTTTTATTATGCAACATCCACTGTGTTCATTTTGGTACATCATTTTTTTCAATTATGCCTCATCCACTATGATCACTTTGGAACGTCAATTTTTTTTTTTATTATGCAACATCCACTGTGATATTTTGATACATCATTTTTTTTAAATTATGCCTCATCCACAATGATCACTTTGGAACGTCAATTTTTTTTTTTTTATGCTACATCCACTGAGATCATTTTGGTACATCATTTTTTTAATTACGCCTCATCCACAATGATCACTTTGGAACGTCAATTATTTTTTATTTTTTTATTATGCATCATCCACTGTGATCATTTTGGAACATCATTTTTTTTTTATTATGCCTCATCCACAATGATCACTTTTGGAACGTCAATTTTTTTTTACTATGCAAAATCCTTTGTGATCATTTTGGAACATCATTTTGTTTTAAATTATGCCTCATCCACAATGATCACTTTTGGAACGTAATTTTTTTTTATTATGCAAAATCCTTTGTGATCATTTTGGAAAATATTTTTTTTTAAATTATGCCTCATCCACAATGATCATTTTGGAACGTCAGTTTCTTTTTTTTTATTATGCAACATCCACTGTGATAATTTTGGAACATCAATTTTTTTTAATTATGCCTCATCCGCAATGATCATTTTGGAACGTCAATTTTTTTTTAAATTATGCCTCATCCACAATGATCACTTTTGGAACGTCAATTTTTTTTTTATTATGCAACATCCACTGTGATCATTTTGGAACATCAATTTTTTTTATTTATGCCTCATCCACTATGATCATTTTGGAACGTCAATTTTTTTTTATTATGCGACATCCACTATTCGAATATTCTCTTTGATTGCATGTTACACTTCGTCATCCTCTTTTATTGTTTCTTCCGCCTCCACATCTTCTATTTTTGCATGTTCCACTTCGATATCCTATTTGATTGCTTCTCCCACTTCAATATCCTCTTTGTTTACTCCTTCCACTTCGATATCATCTTCGATTTCCTTTTGATTGCTTCTTGCACTGCATTATTCTCTTTGATTACGTCTTCATCTTCGATATCGTCTTTGATAGCATTTTCACTTCGATATCCTCTATGATGGCTTCTTCCACTTCGATACCCTCTTTGATTGCTTCTTCCACTTCGATATCCTCTTTGATTGTTTCTTCCGCCTCCACATCTTCTATTTTTGCGTGTTCCACTTCGTTATCCTTTTAAAATGCTTCTTCTACTTCATATCCTCTTTAATTGCTTCAGTTACTTCATTATGCGCTCTACAAAATTGTGGTGTTTCATACAAAACTTCAATCGCTCATATCTTCTAAACAGGAAGAGATAGCCCTAGCAAACTTGTACAAAATATTGGTATAAACTTTTGGTGGAACTGTTTTTTTATTGTCATCCTTGACATCCTTTTTGAATGCTTCTCTCACTTCGTCATCTTCTTTGAATGTTTTTTCCACTTCGACATCATCTTTGACTGCTTCTTTAACTTCGATATCCTCTTTGATTGCTTCTCCCACTTCGATATCGTCTTTGACTGCTTCTTCCATTTCGATATCGTCTTTGATTGCTTTTTCACTTCGTCATCTTCTTTGAATGCTTCTACCACCTTGGTATCCTCTTTGATTGCTTACTCAACTTCAATTTCCGCTTTGATTGTTTCTGCCACTTCGATATCCTATTTGATTGCTTCTTCCACTTCAACATTCTCTTTGATAGTTTCTTCCACTTCGATATCCAATCAACAAATTTATGATTTTTCTTACAAAACTTTAATCGCTCGTATCTTCTAAACGGGAAGAGATAGCACTAGCAAACTTTGACAAAATATTAGTACAAATTTTTGATCATTATCATTTTGCAACATACATTTATATTATGCAACGTCAATCATGATCATTTTGGAACGTCCAGATTTTTTTTTATGCAACGTTCATCATGATCTTTTTTGCAACGTTCAATTTTTTTTATACAACCATTATCATGATCATTTTGGAACATCCAATTTTTTTCTCTTTGATTGCTTGTTCCACTTCGATATCCTCTTTGATTGCTTCTTCCACATTGGTATCCTCTTTGATTGCTTCTTTAACTTTGATATCCTCTACGATTGCTTGTTCCGCTTCGATATCCACTTTTATTCCTTCTTCATCTTCAATATCCATTGGATTGCTTCTTCCACTTCGAAATCGTCTTTGATTGCTTTTTTTACTTCGTCATCCTCTTAGAATGCTTCTACCACCTTAGTATCCTCTTTGATTTCTTCCTCAACTTTAATTTCCTCTTTGATTGTTTCTGCTACTTCGATATCCTATTTGATTGCTTCTTTCACTTCAATATCCTCTTTGATTGCTTCTTCCACTTCGACATCATCTTTGATTGCTGCTTCCACTTGGAAATCCTCTTTGATTTGATTGCTTCTTCCATTTCGATATCGTCTTTGACTGCTTCTTACACATGGATATCCTCTTTGATGGCTTTTAACAGCTCGATATCCTCTTTAATTACTTCTTCGACTAAAAGAAAAACACGCGAGCTGCGAGCAGCTCGCGCACAACGCAACCTCTAGTTATATTATATAAAGCTCGATTACCACTGACTGACTGACTGATTGACTCATTGACATGTTTGTTCTCCCAGATGCCACCTCGTAGGGTGAAAATGTTTGGTGGGATCGTATAGAGGGAGTTCCGGTGAGTTGGGAATAAATCCTAAAGTACCCCTTTTGTCCCCCATTCGCTCCCATCCACCTCGTATCTCGGAAAGTATAGGTCTTACAGCATTGGTGCAAAAACTAATGTTGCAGAGGACATTTTTTTATATCCAGTTCCATGAAAAAAAAATTGTCTTTCATACAAAAAAAAAATTGTCCCATACAAAATATTTCTGTATGAATACCGTAAACCGTATATTTCGTTTGCCGTAATTTTCATACTGTTTTTGTAGGGAGCCCATGGCTTGTGTGTACTATAAAATTACTGTAAATTTGCTTGATTCTATTTAATGGTGGTGGAGGGACATGAGATAACTTTCATAGTTTTTGCAATGGTCATCATCATCATTTTGGAACATCCAATTTTTTTTTTTTTTTTAGAATGCAACGTTCATCATGTTTATTTTGGAACATCCACATTTTTTTAATTATGCCTCATCCACAATGATCACTTTGGAACGTCAATTTTTTTTTTATTATGCAACATCCACTGTGATCATTTTGGTACATCATTTTTTTTAATTATGCCTCATTCACAATGATCACTTTGGAACGTCAATTTTTTTTTTTTTTTTATTATGCATCATCCACTGTGATCATTTTTGAACATCATTTTTTTTTTCAATTATGCCTCATCCACTATGATCACTTTGGAACGTCAATTTTTTTTTTATTATGCAACATCCACTGTGATATTTTGGTACATCATTTTTTTTAATTATGCCTCATCCACAATGATCACTTTGGAACGTCAATTATTATTATTTTTTTATTATGCAACATCCACTGTGATCATTTTGGTACATCATTTTTTTAATTACGCCTCATCCACAATGATCACTTTGGAACGTCAATTATTTTTTATTCTTTTATTATGCATCATCCACTGTGATCATTTTGGAACATCATTTTTTTTAATTATGCCTCATCCACAATGATCACTTTGGAACGTCAATTTTTTTTTTATTATGCATCATCCACTGTGATCATTTTGGAACATCATTTTTTTTAAATTATGCCTCATCCACATGATCATTTTGGAACGTCAATTTTTTTTTATTATGCAACATCCACTGTGATCATTTTGGAAAATTAATTTTTTTTGTAGCACAAATTTTTGGTGGAATCGTTATTTTACGGTCATCATCGCCCTTGCCATCATTTTGAATTCTTCTCTCACTTCCTTTTCGTTTTCGAATGTTTCTTTCACATTGATATCCTCTTTAATTGTTTCTATAACTTCGAAATCCTCTTTGATGGCATTTTTACTTCAATATACTTTTGAATAGTTTTTTTCTATTTTCTTCAATTACTTCTCTTACTTCAATATAGACTCTACAAAATTATGGGTTTTAATACAAATCTTAAATCGCTCGTATCTTCTAAACGGGAAAAGTTACCCCCAGCAAACTTTTACAAAATATTGGTACTAATTTTTGGTGGAATAGTTTTTTTAATACCATCATTGCCCTTGAGATCCTTTTTGAATGCTTCTCTTACTTCGTCTTCCGCTTTGAATGCTTCTTTCACCTCGATATCCTCTATTTTTGCTTCTTCCACTTTGATATCCTTTTTAATTGCTTTTTCTACTTGTATCTTTTCTTCAATTGCTTCTTTTACTACAATTTCCACTCTACAAAATTATGGGTTTTAATACAAATCTTAAATCGCTCGTATCTTCTAAACGGGAAGAGTTACGCCTAGCAAACTTTTACAAAATATGGGTACAAATTTTTGGTGGAATAGTTTTTTTAATACCATCATTGCCCTTGACATCCTTTTTGAATGCTTCTCTTACTTCGTCTTCCTCCTTGAATGCTTCTTTCACCTAGATATCCTCTATTTTTGCTTCTTCCACTTTGATATCCTTTTTAAATGCTTTTTCTACTTATATATTTTCTTCAATTGCTTCTTTGACTACAATTTCCACTCTACAAAATTATGGATTTTAATACAAATCTTAAATCGCTCGTATCTTCTAAATGGGAACAGTTACGCCTAGCAAACTTTTACAAAATATTGGTACAAATTTTTGGTCGAATAGTTTTTTTAATAACCATTATTGCTCTTGACATCCTTTTTGAATGCTTCTCTCACTTGGTCTTCCTCCTTGAATGCTTCTTTCACCTCGATATCCTCTATTTTTGCTTCTTCCACTTTGATATCCTTTTTAATGTCTTTTTCTACTTATATGTCTTCTTCGATTGCTTCTTTTACTTCAATTCCACTCCACAAAATTATGGGTTTTCATACAAAACTTAAATCGCTCGTATCTTTTAAACGGGAAGAGATAGCTCGAGGAAACTTTTACAAAATATTAGTATAAGTTTTTGGTGAAACCTTTTTTTATTTTTATCATTGTCCTCGACGTCTTTTACTCAATTTCAATTTCCTCTTTAATTGTTTCTGCTACTTCGATATCCTATTTGATTGCTTCTTTCACTTCAATATCCTCTTTGATTGCTTCTTCCACTTCAATATCATCTTTGATTGCTGCTTCCACTTGGATATCCTCTTTGATTTGATTGCTTCTTCCATTTCGATCGTCTTTGACTGCTTCTTACACATGGATATCCTCTTCGATAACTTTAAACAGCTCGATATCCTCTTTGATTGCTTCTTCTTCTTTGATATCCTCTTTTATTGCTTCTACCAATTCGATGTCATCTTCGATTTCCTTTAGATTGCTTCTTGCACTGCAATATTCTCTTTGATTGCGTCTTCATCTTCGATATCGTTTTTGATTGCATTTTCACTTCGATATCCTTTGTGATGAATTCTTCCACTTCGATACCCTCTTTTATTGCTTCTTCCACTTCGATATCCTCTTTGATGCTTCTTCCACTTCGATATCCTCTTTGATTGCTTCTTCCACTTCGATATCCTCTTTTATTGCTTCTTCCACTTCGATATCGTCTTTGATTGCTTTTTTCACTTCGTCATCCTCTTAGAACGCTTCTACCACCTCGGTATCCTCTTTGATTGCTTACTCAACTTTAATTTCCTCTTTGATTGTTTCTGCTACTTCGATATCCTATTTGATTGCTTCTTTCACTTCAATATCCTCTTTGATTGCTTCTTCCACTTCGATATCGTCTTTGACTGTTTCTTCCACTTCGATATCGTCTTTGATTGCTTTTTTCACTTCGTCATCCTCTTAGAACGCTTCTACCACCTCGGTATCCTCTTTGATTGCTTACTCAACTTTAATTTCCTCATTGATTGTTTCTGCTGCTTCGATATCCTATTTGATTGCTTCTTCCATTTCGATATCGTCTTTGACTGCTTCTTACACATGGATATCCTCTTTGATGGCTTTTAACAGCTCAATATCCTCTTTAATTACTTCACGACTAAAAGAAAAACACGCGAGCTGCGAGCAGCTCGCGCACAACGCAACCTCTAGTTATTATATTATATAAAGCTCGATTACCACTCACTGACTGACTGACTCATTGACATGTTTGTTCTCCCAGATGCCCCCTCGTAGGGTGAAAATGTTTGGTGAGATCGTATAGAGGGAGTTCCGATGAGTTGGGAATAAATCCTAAAGTACCCCTTTTGTCCCCCATTCGCTCACATCGACCTCGTATCTCGGAAAGTATAGGTCTTAGAGAGTTGGTGCAAAAACTAATGTTGCAGAGGACATTTTTTTGTATCCGGTTCCATGAAAAAAAAATTGTCTTTCATACAAAAAAAAAATTGTCCCATACAAAATATTTCTGTATGAATACCGTAAACCGTATATTTCGTTTGCCGTAATTTTCATACTGTTTTTGTAGGGAGCCCATGGCTTGTGTGTACTATAAAATTACTGTAAATTTGCTTGATTCTATATAATGGTGGTGGAGGGGCATGAGACAACTTTCATAGTTTTTGCAAAGGTCATCATCATCATTTTGGAACATCCAATTTTTTTTTTTTTTTTTAGTATGCAACGTTCATCATGTTTATTTTGGAACATCCACATTTTTTTAATTATGCCTCATCCACAATGATCACTTTGGAACGTCAATTATTTTTTTTATTATGCAACATCCACTGTGATCATTTTGGTACATCATTTTTTTTAATTATGCCTCATCCACAATGATCACTTTGGAACGTCAATTATTTTTTTTTATTATGCATTATCCACTGTGATATTTTGGTACATCATTTTTTTTAATTATGCCTCATCCACAATGATCACTTTGGAACGTCAATTTTTTTTTTTTTATTATGCAAAATACTTTGTGATCATTTTGGAAAATCAATTTTTTTTTAATTATGCCTCATCCACAATGATCATTTTGGAACGTCAATTTTTTTTTTTTTTTTTATGCAAAATCCACTGTGATCATTTTGGAACATAATTTTTTTTTAATTATGCCTCATCCACAATGATCACTTTTGGAACGTCATTTTTTTTTTATTATGTAAAATCCTTTGTGATCATTTTGGAAAATCAATTTTTTTTTAATTATGCCTCATCCACAATGATCATTTTGGAACGTCAATTTTTTTTTATTATGCAAAATCCTTTGTGATCATTTTGGAAAATCAATTTTTTTTAATTATGCCTCATCCACAATGATCACTTTTGGAACGTCAGTTTTTTTTACTATGCAAAATCCTTTGTGATCATTTTGGAACATCATTTTGTTTTAAATTATGCCTCATCCACAATGATCACTTTTGGAACGTCATTTTTTTTTATTATGCAAAATCCTTTGTGATCATTTTGGAAAATCATTTTTTTTAAATTATGCCTCATCCACAATGATCATTTTGGAACATCAATTTCTTTTTTTTTATTATACAACATCCACTGTGATAATTTTGGAACATCAATTTTTTTTAATTATTCCTCATCCGCAATGATCATTTTGGAACGTCAATTTTTTTTAAATTATGCCTCATCCACAATGATCACTTTTGGAACGTCAATTTTTTTTATTATGCAACATCCACTGTGATCATTTCGGAACATCAATTTTTTTTTATTTATGCCTCATCCACTATGATCATTTTGGAACGTCAATTTTTTTTTATTATGCGACATCCACTATTTGAATATTCTCTTTGATTGCTTGTTACACTTCGTCATCCTCTTTTATTGTTTCTTCCGCCTCCACATCTTCTATTTTTGCATGTTCCACTTCGTTATCCTTTTAAAATGCTTCTTCTACTTCATATCCTCTTTAATTGCTTCAGTTACTTCATTATGCGCTCTACAAAATTGTGGTGTTTCATACAAAACTTCAATCGCTCATATCTTCTAAACGGGAAGAGATAGCCCTAGCAAACTTGTACAAAATATTGGTATAAACTTTTGGTGGAACTGTTTTTTTATTGTCATCCTTGACATCCTTTTTGAATGCTTCTCTCACTTCGTCATCTTCTTTGAATGTTTTTTCCACTTCGACATCATCTTTGACTGCTTCTTTAACTTCGATATCCTCTTTGATTGCTTCTCCCACTTCGATATCGTCTTTGACTGCTTCTTCCATTTCGATATCGTCTTTGATTGCTTTTTCACTTCGTCATCTTCTTTGAATGCTTCTACCACCTTGGTATCCTCTTTGATTGCTTACTCAACTTCAATTTCCGCTTTGATTGTTTCTGCCACTTCGATATCCTATTTGATTGCTTCTTCCACTTCAACATTCTCTTTGATAGTTTCTTCCACTTCGATATCCAATCAACAAATTTATGATTTTTCTTACAAAACTTTAATCGCTCGTATCTTCTAAACGGGAAGAGATAGCACTAGCAAACTTTGACAAAATATTAGTACAAATTTTTGGTCATTATCATTTTACAACATACATTTATATTATGCAACGTCAATCCTGATCATTTTGGAACGTCCAGATTTTTTTTATGCAACGTTCATCATGATCTTTTTTGCAACGTTCAATTTTTTTTATACAACTATTATCATGATCATTTTGGAACATCCAATTTTTTTCTCTTTGATTGCTTGTTCCACTTCGATATCCTCTTTGATTGCTTCTTCCACATTGATATCCTATTTGATTGCTTCTTTAACTTTGATATCCTCGACGATTGCTTGTTCCACTTCGATATCCTCTTTTATTCCTTCTTCATCTTCAATATCCATTGGATTGCTTCTTCATCTTTGATATCCTCTTTGATGGCATTTTCACTTCGGTATCTTCTGTAAGGGCTCCTTCCTCTTTGATTTCCGTTTGATTGCTTCTTGCACTGCAATATTTTCTTTGATTGCGTCTTCATATTCGATATCGTTTTTGATTGCATTTTTACTTCGATATCCTGTGATGGCTTCTTCCACTTTGATATCCTCTTTGATTGCTTCTTCCACTTCGATATCCGCTTTGATTGCTTGTTCCATTTTGATATCGTCTTTGACTATTTCTTTCACTTCGATATCGTCTTTGATTGCTTTTTTCACTTCGTCATCCTCTTTGAATACTTCTACCAACTCGGTATCCTCTTTGATTCCTTAGTCAACTTCAATTTCCTCTTTGATTGTTTTTGCTACTTCGATATCCTATTTGATTGCTTCTCCCACTTCAATATCCTCTTTGTTTACTCCTTCCACTTCGATATCATCTTCGATTTCCTTTTGATTGCTTCTTGCACTGCATTATTCTCTTTGATTGCGTCTTCATCTTCGATATCGTCTTTGATAGCATTTTCACTTCGATATCCTCTGTGATGGCTTCTTCCACTTCGATACCCTCTTTGATTGCTTTTTCCACTTCGATACCCTCTTTGATTGCTTCTTCCACTTCGATATCCTCTTTGATTGTTTCTTCCGCCTCGACATCTTCTATTTTTGCATGTTCCACTTCGTTATCCCTTTAAAATGCTTCTTCTACTTTCATATCCTCTTTAATTGCTTCAGTTACTTCATTATGCTCTCTACAAAATTGTGGTGTTTCATACAAAACTTCAATCGCTCGTATCTTCTAAACGGGAAGAGATAGCCCTAGCAAACTTGTACAAAATATTGGTATAAATTTTTGGTGGAACTGTTTTTTTATTGTCATCCTTGACATCCTTTTTGAATGCTTCTCTCACTTCGTCATCTTCTTTGAATGTTTTTTCCACTTCGACATCATCTTTGACTGCTTCTTTAACTTCGATATCCTCTTTGATTGCTTCTCCCACTTCGATATCGTCTTTGACTGCTTCTTCCATTTCGATATCGTCTTTGATTGCTTTTTCACTTCGTCATCTTCTTTGAATGCTTCTACCACCTTGGTATCCTCTTTGATTGCTTACTCAACTTCAATTTCCGCTTTGATTGTTTCTGCCACTTCGATATCCTATTTGATTGCTTCTTCCACTTCAACATTCTCTTTGATAGTTTCTTCCACTTCGATATCCAATCAACAAATTTATGATTTTTCTTACAAAACTTTAATCGCTCGTATCTTCTAAACGGGAAGAGATAGCACTAGCAAACTTTGACAAAATATTAGTACAAATTTTTGATCATTATCATTTTGCAACATACATTTATATTATGCAACGTCAATCATGATCATTTTGGAACGTCCAGATTTTTTTTATGCAACGTTCATCATGATCTTTTTTGCAACGTTCAATTTTTTTTTATACAACCATTATCATGATAATTTTGGAACATCCAATTTTTTTCTCTTTGATTGCTTGTTCCACTTCGATATCCTCTTTGATTGCTTCTTCCACATTGGTATCCTCTTTGATTGCTTCTTTAACTTTGATATCCTCTACGATTGCTTGTTCCGCTTCGATATCCTCTTTTATTCCTTCTTCATCTTCAATATCCATTGGATTGCTTCTTCCACTTCGATATCGTCTTTGATTGCTTTTTTTACTTCGTCATCCTCTTAGAATGCTTCTACCACCTTGGTATCCTCTTTGATTTCTTCCTCAACTTTAATTTCCTCTTTGATTGTTTCTGCTACTTCGATATCCTATTTGATTGCTTCTTTCACTTCAATATCCTCTTTGATTGCTTCTTCCACTTTGATATCATCTTTGATTGCTGCTTCCACTTGGAAATCCTCTTTGATTTGATTGCTTCTTCCATTTCGATATCGTCTTTGACTGCTTCTTACACATGGATATCCTCTTTGATGGCTTTTAACAGCTCGATATCCTCTTTAATTACTTCTTCGACTAAAAGAAAAACACGCGAGCTGCGAGCAGCTCGCGCACAACGCAACCTCTAGTTATATTATATAAAGCTCGATTACCACTCACTGACTGACTGACTGACTGACTCATTGACATGTTTGTTCTCCCAGATGCCACCTCGTAGGGTGAAAATGTTTGGTGGGATCGTATAGAGGGAGTTCCGATGAGTTGGGAATAAATCCTAAAGTACCCTTTTTGTCCCCCATTCGCTCCCATCCACCTCGTATCTCGGAAAGTATAGGTCTTACAGCGTTGGTGCAAAAACTAATGTTGCAGAGGACATTTTTTTATATCCGGTTCCATGAAAAAAAAATTGTCTTTCATACAAAAAAAAAAATTTTTTTTTATTATGCAAAATCCTTTCTGATCATTTTGGAAAATCAATTTTTTTTTAATTGTGCCTCATCCACAATGATCACTTTGGAACGTCAATTATTTTTTTTTATTATGCAACATCCACTGTGTTCATTTTGGTACATCATTTTTTTCAATTATGCCTCATCCACTATGATCACTTTGGAACGTCAATTTTTTTTTTTATTATGCAACATCCACTGTGATATTTTGATACATCATTTTTTTTAAATTATGCCTCATCCACAATGATCACTTTGGAACGTCAATTTTTTTTTTTATGCTACATCCACTGTGATCATTTTGGTACATCATTTTTTTAATTACGCCTCATCCACAATGATCACTTTGGAACGTCAATTATTTTTTATTTTTTTATTATGCATCATCCACTGTGATCATTTTGGAACATCATTTTTTTTTTTTTTACTATGCAAAATCCTTTGTGATCATTTTGGAAAATCAATTTTTTTTAATTATGCCTCATCCACAATGATCATTTTGGAACGTCAATTTTTTTTTATTATGCAACATCCACTGTGATCATTTTGGTACATCATTTTTTTTAATTATGCCTCATCCACAATGATCACTTTGGAACGTCAATTTTTTTTTTATTATGCAACATCCACTGTGATCATTTTGGTACATAATTTTTTTTAAATATGCCTCATCCACAATGATCACTTTGGAACGTCAATTATTTTTTTTTATTATGCTACATCCACTGTGATCATTTTGGTACATAATTTTTTTTAAATATGCCTCATCCACAATGATCACTTTGGAACGTCAATTATTATTTTTTTTTATGCAACATCCACTGTGATCATTTTGGTACATCATTTTTTTAATTACGCCTCATCCACAATGATCACTTTGGAACGTCAATTTTTTTTTTTTTTTATTATGCATCATCCACTGTGATCATTTTGGAACATCATTTTTTTTAAATTACGCCTCATCCACATGATCATTTTGGAACGTCAATTTTTTTTATTATGCAACATCCACTGTGATCATTTTGGAATATCAATTTTTTTTTGTAGCACAAATTTTTGGTGGAATCGTTATTTTACGGTCATCATCGCCCTTGCCATAATTTTGAATTCTTCTCTCACTTCCTTTTCGTTTTCGAATGTTTCTTCCACATTGATATCCTCTTTAATTGTTTCTATAACTTCGAAATCCTCTTTGGTGGCATTTTTACTTCAATATACTTTTGAATTGTTTTTTCTATTTTTATATTTTCTTCAATTACATCTCTTACTTCAATATCGACTCTACAAAATTATGGGTTTAAATACAAATCTTAAATCGCTCGTATCTTCTAAACGGGAAAAGTTACCCCCAGCAAACTTTTACAAAATATTGGTACTAATTTTTGGTGGAATAGTTTTTTTAATACCATCATTGCCCTTGAGATCCTTTTTGAATGCTTCTCTTACTTCGTCTTCCGCTTTGAATGCTTCTTTAACCTCGATATCCTCTATTTTTGCTTATTCCACTTTGATATCCTTTTTAATTGCTTTTTCTACTTATATATTTTCTTCAATTGCTTCTTTTACTTCAATTTCCGCTCTACAAAATTATGGGTTTTGATACAAATCTTAAATCACTCGTATCTTCTAAACGGGAACAGTTACGCCTAGCAAACTTTTACAAAATATTGGTACAAATTTTTGGTCGAATATTTTTTTATTACCATCATTGATCTTGACATCCTTTTTGAATGCTTCTTTCACCTCGATATCCTCTATTTTTGCTTCTTCCACTTTGATATCCTTTTTAATTGCTTTTTCTACTTATATATTTTCTTCAATTGCTTCTTTTACTTCAATTTCCGCTCTACAAAATTATGGGTTTTGATACAAATCTTAAATCACTCGTATCTTCTAAACGGGAACAGTTACGCCTAGCAAACTTTTACAAAATATTGGTACAAATTTTTGGTGAAATAGTTTTTCTAATACCATCATTGCCCTTGACATCCGTTTTGAATGCTTCTCTCACTTGGTCTTCCTCCTTGAATGCTTCTTTCACCTCGATATCCTCTATTTTTGCTTCTTCCACTTTGATATCGTTTTTAATGTCTTTTTCTACTTATATGTCTTCTTCAATTGCTTCTTTTACTTCAATTTCCACTCCACAGAATTATGGGTTTTCATACAAAACTTAAATCGCTCGTATCTTTTAAACGGGAAGAGATAGCTCGAGGAAACTTTTACAAAATATTAGTATAAGTTTTTAGTGAAACCGTTTTTTATTTTTATCCTTGTCCTCGACGTCTTTTACTCAATTTCAATTTCCTCTTTAATTGTTTCTGCCACTTCGATATCCTATTTGATTGCTTCTTTCACTTCAATATCCTCTTTGATTGCTTCTTCCACTTCGATATCATCTTTGATTGCTGCTTCCACTTGGATATGCGCTTTGATTTGATTGCTTCTTCCATTTCGATCGTCTTTGACTGCTTCTTACACATGGATATCCTCTTCGATAACTTTAAACAGCTCGATATCCTCTTTGATTGCTTCTTCCACTTTGATATCCTCTTTTATTGCTTCTACCAATTCGATATCATCTTCGATTTCCTTTTGATTGCTTCTTGCACTGCAATATTCTCTTTGATTGCGTCTTCATCTTCGATATCGTTTTTGACAGCATTTTCACTTTGATATCCTCTGTGATGGCTTCTTCCACTTCGATACCCTCTTTGATTGCTTCTTCCACTTCGATATCCTCTTTGATTGCTTCTTCCACTTCGATATCGTCATTGACTGTTTCTTCCACTTCGATATCGTCTTTGATTGCTTTTTTCACTTCGTCATCCTCTTAGAACGCTTCTATCACCTCGGTATCCTCTTTGATTGCTTACTCAACTTTAATTTCCTCTTTGATTGTTTCTGCTACTTCGATATCCTATTTGATTGCTTCTTTCACTTCAATATCCTCTTTGAGAGCTTCTTCCACTTCGATATCGTTTTTGACTGTTTCTTCCACTTCGATATCGTCTTTGATTGCTTTTTTCACTTCGTCATCCTCTTAGAACGCTTCTACCACCTCGGTATCCTCTTTGATTGCTTACTCAACTTTAATTTCCTCTTTGATTGTTTCTGCTACTTCGATATCCTATTTGATTGCTTCTTTCACTTCAATATCCTCTTTGATTGCTTCTTCCACTTCGATATCGTTTTTGACTGTTTCTTCCACTTCGATATCGTCTTTGATTGCTTTTTTCACTTCGTCATCCTCTTAGAACGCTTCTACCAACTCGGTATCCTCTTTGATTGCTTACTCAACTTTAATTTCCTCTTTGATTGTTTCTGCTGCTTCGATATCCTATTTGATTGCTTCTTTCACTTCAATATCCTCTTTAATTGCTGCTTCCACTTGGAAATCCTCTTTGATTTGATTGCTTCTTCCATTTCGATATCGTCTTTGACTGCTTCTTACACATGGATATCCTCTTTGATGGCTTTTAACAGCTCGATATCCTCTTTAATTACTTCTTCGACTAAAAGAAAAACACGCGAGCTGCGAGCAGCTCGCGCACAACGCAACCTCTAGTTATATTATATAAAGCTCGATTACCACTCACTGACTGACTGACTCATTGACATGTTTGTTCTCCCAGATGCCACCTCGTAGGGTGAAAATGTTTGGTGGGATCGTATAGAGTGAGTTCCGATGAGTTAGGAATAAATCCTAAAGTCCCCCTTTTGTCCCCCATTCGCTCCCATCCACCTCGTATCTCGGAAAGTATAGGTCTTACAGCGTTGGTGCAATAACTAATGTTGCAGAGGACATTTTTTTATATCCGGTTTCATTAAAAAAAAATTGTCTTTCATACAAAAAAAAATTGTCCCATACAAAATATTTCTGTATGAATACCGTAAACCGTATATTTCGTTTGCCGTAATTTTCATACTGTTTTTGTAGGGAGCCCATGGCTTGTGTGTACTATAAAATTACTGTAAATTTGCTTGATTCTATATAATGGTAGTGGAGGGGCATGAGACAACTTTCATAGTTTTTGCAAAGGTCATCATCATCATTTTGGAACATCCAATTTTTTTTTTTTTTAGTATGCAACGTTCATCATGTTTATTTTGGAACAATTTTTTTTTAATTATGCCTCATCCACAATGATCACTTTGGAACGTCAATTTTTTTTTTATTATGCAACATCCACTGTGATATTTTGGTACATCATTTTTTTTAATTATGCCTCATCCACAATGATCACTTTGGAACGTCAATTATTATTATTTTTTTTATTATGCAACATCCACTGTGATCATTTTGGTACATCATTTTTTTAATTACGCCTCATCCACAATGATCACTTTGGAACGTCAATTATTTTTTATTTTTTTATTATGCAAAATCCACTGTGATCATTTTGGAACATCAATTTTTTTAATTATGCCTCATCCACAATGATCACTTTTGCAACGTTCAATTTTTTTTATACAACTATTAGGTATCATGATCATTTTGGAACATCCAATTTTTTTCTCTTTGATTGCTTGTTCCACTTCGATATCCTCTTTGATTGCTTTTTTCACTTCGTCATCCTCTTTGAATACTTCTACCAACTCGGTATCCTCTTTGATTCCTTAGTCAACTTCAATTTCCTCTTTGATTGTTTTTGCTACTTCGATATCCTATTTGATTGCTTCTCCCACTTCAATATCCTCTTTGTTTACTCCTTCCACTTCGATATCATCTTCGATTTCCTTTTGATTGCTTCTTGCACTGCATTATTCTCTTTGATTGCGTCTTCATCTTCGATATCGTCTTTGATAGCATTTTCACTTCGATATCCTCTGTGATGGCTTCTTCCACTTCGATACCCTCTTTGATTGCTTCTTCCACTTCGATATCCTCTTTGATTGTTTCTTCCGCCTCGACATCTTCTATTTTTGCATGTTCCACTTCGTTATCCCTTTAAAATGCTTCTTCTACTTTCATATCCTCTTTAATTGCTTCAGTTACTTCATTATGCTCTCTACAAAATTGTGGTCTTTCATACAAAACTTCAATCGCTCGTATCTTCTAAACGGGAAGAGATAGCCCTAGCAAACTTTTACAAAATATTGGTATAAATTTTTGGTGCAACTGTTTTTTTATTGTCATCCTTGACATCCTTTTTGAATGCTTCTCTCACTTCGTCATCTTCTTTGAATGTTTTTTCCACTTCGACATCATCTTTGACTGCTTCTTTAACTTCGATATCCTCTTTGATTGCTTCTCCCATTTCGATATCGTCTTTGACTGCTTCTTCCATTTCGATATCGTCTTTGATTGCTTTTTTCACTTCGTCATCTTCTTTGAATGCTTCTACCACCTCGGTATCCTCTTTGATTGCTTACTCAACTTCAATTTCCTCTTTGATTGTTTCTCCCTCTTCGATATCGTTTTTGACTGCTTCTTCCATTTCGATATCGTCTTTGATTGCTTTTTTCACTTCGTCATCTTCTTTGAATGCTTCTACCGCCTCGGTATCCTCTTTGATTGCTTACTCAATTTCAATTTCCTCTTTGATTGTTTCTGCCACATCGATATCCTATTTGATTGCTTCTTCCACTTCAACATTCTCTTTGATAGTTTCTTCCACTTCGATATCCAATCAACAAATTTATGATTTTTCTTACAAAACTTTAATCGCTCGTATCTTCTAAACGGGAAGAGATAGCACTAGCAAACTTTGACAAAATATTAGTACAAATTTTTGATCATTATCATTTTGCAACATACATTTATATTATGCAACGTCAATCATGATCATTTTGGAACGTCCAGATTTTTTTTTATGCAACGTTCATCATGATCTTTTTTGCAACGTTCAATTTTTTTTATACAACCATTATCATGATCATTTTGGAACATCCAATTTTTTTCTCTTTGATTGCTTGTTCCACTTCGATATCCTCTTTGATTGCTTCTTCCACATTGGTATCCTCTTTGATTGCTTCTTTAACTTTGATATCCTCTACGATTGCTTGTTCCGCTTCGATATCCTCTTTTATTCCTTCTTCATCTTCAATATCCATTGGATTGCTTCTTCCACTTCGATATCGTCTTTGATTGCTTTTTTTACTTCGTCATCCTCTTAGAATGCTTCTACCACCTTGGTATCCTGTTTGATTTCTTCCTCAACTTTAATTTCCTCTTTTATTGTTTCTGCTACTTCGATATCCTATTTGATTGCTTCTTTCACTTCAATATCCTCTTTGATTGCTTCTTCCACTTCGATATCATCTTTGATTGCTGCTTCCACTTGGAAATCCTCTTTGATTTGATTGCTTCTTCCATTTCGATATCGTCTTTGACTGCTTCTTACACATGGATATCCTCTTTGATGGCTTTTAACAGCTCGATATCCTCTTTAATTACTTCTTCGACTAAAAGAAAAACACGCGAGCTGCGAGCAGCTCGCGCACAACGCAACCTCTAGTTATATTATATAAAGCTCGATTACCACTCACTGACTGACTGACTGACTGACTCATTGACATGTTTGTTCTCCCAGATGCCACCTCGTAGGGTGAAAATGTTTGGTGGGATCGTATAGAGGGAGTTCCGATGAGTTGGGAATAAATCCTAAAGTACCCCTTTTGTCCCCCATTCGCTCCCATCCACCTCGTATCTCGGAAAGTATAGGTCTTACAGCGTTGGTGCAAAAACTAATGTTGCAGAGGACATTTTTTTATATCCGGTTCCATGAAAAAAAAATTGTCTTTCATACAAAAAAAAAATTTTTTTTTATTATGCAAAATCCTTTCTGATCATTTTGGAAAATCAATTTTTTTTTAATTATGCCTCATCCACAATGATCATTTTGGAACGTCAATTTTTTTTTATTATGCAAAATCCTTTGTGATCATTTTGGAAAATCAATTTTTTTTAATAATGCCTCATCCACAATGATCACTTTTGGAACGTCAATTTTTTTTTTACTATGCAAAATCCTTTGTGATCATTTTGGAACATCATTTTGTTTTAAATTATGCCTCATCCACAATGATCACTTTTGGAACGTAATTTTTTTTTATTATGCAAAATCCTTTGTGATCATTTTGGAAAATATTTTTTTTTAAATTATACCTCATCCACAATGATCATTTTGGAACGTCAGTTTCTTTTTTTTTATTATGCAACATCCACTGTGATAATTTTGGAACATCAATTTTTTTTAATTATGCCTCATCCGCAATGATCATTTTGGAACGTCAATTTTTTTTTAAATTATGCCTCATCCACAATGATCACTTTTGGAACGTCAATTTTTTTTTATTATGCAACATCCACTGTGATCATTTTGGAACATCAATTTTTTTTATTTATGCCTCATCCACTATGATCATTTTGGAACGTCAATTTTTTTTTATTATGCGACATCCACTATTCGAATATTCTCTTTGATTGCATGTTACACTTCGTCATCCTCTTTTATTGTTTCTTCCGCCTCCACATCTTCTATTTTTGCATGTTCCACTTCGATATCCTATTTGATTGCTTCTCCCACTTCAATATCCTCTTTGTTTACTCCTTCCACTTCGATATCATCTTCGATTTCCTTTTGATTGCTTCTTGCACTGCATTATTCTCTTTGATTACGTCTTCATCTTCGATATCGTCTTTGATAGCATTTTCACTTCGATATCCTCTATGATGGCTTCTTCCACTTCGATACCCTCTTTGATTGCTTCTTCCACTTCGATATCCTCTTTGATTGTTTCTTCCGCCTCCACATCTTCTATTTTTGCATGTTCCACTTCGTTATCCTTTTAAAATGCTTCTTCTACTTCATATCCTCTTTAATTGCTTCAGTTACTTCATTATGCGCTCTACAAAATTGTGGTGTTTCATACAAAACTTCAATCGCTCATATCTTCTAAACAGGAAGAGATAGCCCTAGCAAACTTGTACAAAATATTGGTATAAACTTTTGGTGGAACTGTTTTTTTATTGTCATCCTTGACATCCTTTTTGAATGCTTCTCTCACTTCGTCATCTTCTTTGAATGTTTTTTCCACTTCGACATCATCTTTGACTGCTTCTTTAACTTCGATATCCTCTTTGATTGCTTCTCCCACTTCGATATCGTCTTTGACTGCTTCTTCCATTTCGATATCGTCTTTGATTGCTTTTTCACTTCGTCATCTTCTTTGAATGCTTCTACCACCTTGGTATCCTCTTTGATTGCTTACTCAACTTCAATTTCCGCTTTGATTGTTTCTGCCACTTCGATATCCTATTTGATTGCTTCTTCCACTTCAACATTCTCTTTGATAGTTTCTTCCACTTCGATATCCAATCAACAAATTTATGATTTTTCTTACAAAACTTTAATCGCTCGTATCTTCTAAACGGGAAGAGATAGCACTAGCAAACTTTGACAAAATATTAGTACAAATTTTTGATCATTATCATTTTGCAACATACATTTATATTATGCAACGTCAATCATGATCATTTTGGAACGTCCAGATTTTTTTTTATGCAACGTTCATCATGATCTTTTTTGCAACGTTCAATTTTTTTTTATACAACCATTATCATGATCATTTTGGAACATCCAATTTTTTTCTCTTTGATTGCTTGTTCCACTTCGATATCCTCTTTGATTGCTTCTTCCACATTGGTATCCTCTTTGATTGCTTCTTTAACTTTGATATCCTCTACGATTGCTTGTTCCACTTCGATATCCTCTTTTATTCCTTCTTCATCTTCAATATCCATTGGATTGCTTCTTCCACTTCGATATCGTCTTTGATTGCTTTTTTTACTTCGTCATCCTCTTAGAATGCTTCTACCACCTTGGTATCCTCTTTGATTTCTTCCTCAACTTTAATTTCCTCTTTGATTGTTTCTGCTACTTCGATATCCTATTTGATTGCTTCTTTCACTTCAATATCCTCTTTGATTGCTTCTTCCACATCGATATCATCTTTGATTGCTGCTTCCACTTGGAAATCCTCTTTGATTTGATTGCTTCTTCCATTTCGATATCGTCTTTGACTGCTTCTTACACATGGATATCCTCTTTGATGGCTTTTAACAGCTCGATATCCTCTTTAATTACTTCTTCGACTAAAAGAAAAACACGCGAGCTGCGAGCAGCTCGCGCACAACGCAACCTCTAGTCTTTGTAATAAAATCGACAAATGAATTACTGCTATATGACGGCCGACATTTAAAGTTAATAAATAAATGCAACGCTATGTAACGGCCGTTATTTTGACCGCTTCTACCGGAACCAAACCTTCGTTCCATCTAACTTTATACCAACGAGCTGAAAAACAATTTGAGTTGATATTTTAGTTAAAATGTAGAATATTTCAATTACACGCTCAACCAACGAAATCGTGTTGCCGAAACCCAGCTTACTCGGATTTTATAAAGCCCGGAGATTCCATTACTTACCCAAATAAAATCAGGCATTGGCCTAAAGGAAACGGGTGCTTATGACCTTCAGAATCCTCCATGGCGTAGTGGGTGTATAGCCGTCTGAGACGCAGGAGGGAGCGGGTTCGATTCCCGCCGCAGAACAAATGTTTGCATTTTCTATTGATATTTCCGTTCCGGGTCTGGGTCATTTTCAAAAATATTTTAAGTATTATTAGAAAAAAAACCGGACAAATGGGAGTCGGATTCGCCCACCGAGGGTTCCGTACTACGGTAAAAGTAAAAAAAACCTACAAAAAGATTTGGTCACTCATACAATTATGACCGCGCATACCGTTTAACCTCGATGATTGATTACTTTAAATAAATACTATATTTTCTATGATTTAATCACAAATTTATAGTTTTCAGATTTTTCCCTGAACTTGTAGTATAAGACAATATTACTTGCCAAATTTCATAGTTCTAGGTCCACGAAAAGTACCCTATAAATTTTGATTCCCTTGAGAGTGTCGAAATATACGTTTTTTGCGGCATAAACGGCCGTATCTTTTTTTTACGTTAACTTAGAAATTTTATCTTTTCACAGCTTCAAGGGACTGTATACTTGAGTAAATATGGTTTTAATTTCAACATCGTTACGAGATAAAGGGTCTTGACAGACAGACAGACAGACAGACGGACAACAAAGTGATCCTATAAGGGTTCTGTTTTTTCCTTTTGTGGTACGAAACCCTAATAAGTGTTGTATAAGTTATCTGGTTCCCAAATGACAAGCTTTACTTAGTTTGGAGCTAGATAGCACTCTGTGAAATGTCTAGCATTATTTATTTATTACAAGCTTCTACAAGAGGCTTCAGCCGCGTGTTTATCGAAATCGGTAAAGCCTTTTAATCGTGAAAACGTAACAGATAAGGGTTACTTTAGAATTTATAATTATAATCTAAAGAGAACGCTGGATCCCACTGCTGGGCAAAGGCCTCCTTTCCCCTTTTCCATTCATCCCTGTCTAGGGCTTCCGTCAACCAGTTCGCACTGTGTGCGTCAAGTTCGTCCCGCCATCTCCACGCGGTCTTGCGCCTTCTGGGACCCACTCGGTGGTTATCTTAGCCCACAAGTCATCGCGCATTCGACATACGTGTCCCGCCCAGTCCCACTTCAATTTAGCTGTCTTTTGCGTGACATTGGCGATTTTTGTATTAGAACGTAGCATGGTGTTTTTCATGCGGTCTGCAAGTCTAACTCCCAATATACACCAATACGCTCAAGGGGCAGACCCCAAGTTTGGACTTTTGATTTATAATATTAGTAGGTATATGTTAATGTATGTGTATTATCATTGACCTCTCTACATCAGCCATCAATTTATTATACCTAGGTACAATAATTAAATTATGAATTACTAGCTGACGCCTGCGACTTCGTACGCGTTAGTTTTTAACTTATTTTTTAAATGGAGCCGACCTAACGCGCTCATTGTAAAACAAATCAACTTTATTTTAATGACCAAAAACTCTTTTATAAACGCGATAAAAATGTAGTCTCCTCTCCAAGCCGGTCTGTATGAACGGGGACTTACACTACTAAATGTATTAGGTAATCTAAAAATAAAGCTAAACTCGCTGTTGCAACTTGACACTCCATTTTTATCCCATGGGACCTGATTTATGGGATAAAAAGTAGCCTAAATCCAGGTTAATCTACGTTAAACATACTAAATTTAATCAAAATTGGTTCAGCCGTTACGACGTGATTATATGACATAACAAACAAACAAACATCCAAACTTTCGCATTTATAATATTAGTGTAATTTGGTCACTGAAGTTCAAGTTTCAAGAAGGATAGTGTATTCCACTGTCATGCAACATGGAAACATATAGAAACGGACGGCCGGACACCTTTCCCGTATCGGACGGTGGATCAAAAGCGCTAGACGCTTTGTGTCCGCCCGCCCAACGCTTCCGTCCAGCGAGCTCGTGGGCGGACAGTCTATGACCGATACAGTCTGTATTTGTAGAAAATATTTAAACCGCATTTGGAATTCTTATAATGAAATTACAAAACATATTTGAATTGTTTCTTCAATGCTTGTTTTTTTCTAACGATGTTATTCCATTTGTTTAGCGAGCTTGAGTGACACTTAAGTATCACATCAGCCATAGGAGTTCTACTACTGAATATAGGCCTCCCCCATTGACTTCTAGAGCGACCGATTTTGTGTGGCCTGTGCCAACGGCTCCCCGCAACCTTTATCAGAACGTCTTTAAATCGAGTAAGGGGCTGTTTTCCGCTACGCTTTCCAGTGCGTGGTCCAGAACCTTTCTGCTCCAACGGCCGTTAGCTCTTTGAGCTATGTGCCCTGCCCAATGCCACAAGCTTGCTAATCCTCTGGGCTATGTCAGTGATGTTTCTCTACGAATATTCTTATTACTGACTTGATCTTGTAGATATATACGAAGCATAGTCCGCTCAATAGCACGCTCAGCGACTTAAAGCCTTCTTATGAGGCCCATAGTAAGAGACCACGTTATGTGCCGCATGCCATTACATCACTGAATGAAATCAAATTTTGTCGTTAACTGTATCTACCGCGTATCTATATGGATAGGCACATACATGCAGAGCTCTCTCGGTCTAAATAATTGTCCTAATTATCTCAGTCAGTTGTGTGAAACCCGCCCGCATCCACTCTGCGACTGACAAAATGGCATGTATGTGAATTTGGATAGGGTTTAGAGTAAGGGTTTATTTGATAAAATTATGACATCCCTGCCCAATCACTTCAGTGGCTGCGACCTTCACCAAGCTAGTGGTGCAACTACCAGCCATTACATATACAGCCAGAATAATCATTTTCAGTTGATAGATTCAAAGGATCAGCGTCATTAACATCATTATCAGTCTACTGTTGAACGTAGGCTATCAAAATTATAATTTTATGTATTTTATGATCTATTTGGGGGACAGTACTACCCTTTGCCTACCAGCGCGTGATCCTTTCTGCCAAAACAGCTGTTCTTCATGTTAGGTGCACCGTCAAGCCTTTTTAAGAGTGTTCCATCGTAGACTGCACCATCGCGTACAATCAGGCGAGATTGTGGCCACTAGCCTATAATAATAAAAAACAGCTTGTTACTCATTGAATTTAATATAGTATTTTTTTCTAATACTAAACGGATTTTTATCGTGAATTTAAACATACGTGGCCCGATGGTTTGGGATTTTCCTACGTCGTCCAATCACATGATGCATACGCGGTGTGACGTCTGGAGATTTAGCGGCGGCGTCACACAATAAAAATAATACGACCGCTTTGATGTGTTACTAGATTTATCGAGCACAGTCGAAACATTGAGTACTTTAGCCGTTATTTTTACGGGATTTACGAAAACATGACAAAGATGTTCAAATGGATCACGGCCCCACGGAGATGTAAGTCTACCTATGGTCCAACTGGTTGTACCACGGGGAAGAAAGTCTACCCATAGTCCAACAGGTTGTACCATGATGAGGTAACTTTACCCATGGTCCAACTGGTTGTACATCGGGGAAGTAAGTCTACCCAAGGTTCAACTGGTTGTACCACAGTGTAGTAAGTCTACCAATAGTTCGACAGGTTTTACCACGGGGAAGTACTTCTACCCATAGTCAAACAGGTTTTACTACGGAGAAGTACATCTACCCTTAGTCCAACAAATTGTACCATGGGGAAGTAACTTTACCCATGGTCCAACAGATTGTACCATGGGGAAGTAACTTTAGCCATGGTCCAACCGGTTGTAGCATGGGAAATAACTTAACCCAAGGTCCAACTGGTTGTACCACGGGGAAGAAAATCTACTCATAGTCCAACTAGTTGTAACACGGGGAAGTAACTTAACCCATGGTCCATATTTTGCACGCCACAAGCAAGACAGAGCAACATGTAAGACAGTAGGTAAAAATTTATCAAGACTGCTTCAAAAACATCAAACGTTTATTCTGATTCTTACGAGAAAATCTTCTAATTCTTCGATATTTGAAAGCTTGTTGAGTTTTTTCTAATCGACTGTATGATAACAAAGTCGGGTTTAAATTTACGACGAGCAAAATAACGTCAGTGAAATAAAATGATTTTTCATTACTTTGTTTTTTTCGTGATTTTTTTCTGAATCCATAATTTTAATAAACTATCTCCTAGAAACAGTGTCTTGTTAGTATAACGCTAATAATAATAGCTCACACATTACATGATATGATAGGTATGAGCCGCTGGAACACAATGCCTAAACACGAAAGTATTCAACCAGTGCGTCCTACCTGTGATGATTTATGCAGCCGAAACTTGGACACTTACGGTGGGACTGGTCCACAAATTTAAAATCGCTCAGCGTGCTATGGAAAGGGCTATGCTCGGGATTTGTCTGAAGGATAGAATCCGAAACGAGTTTATCCGATAGAGAACCAAGGTGATTGTCATAGCTCAGAGGGTCAGCAGGCTGAAGTGGCAGTGGGCCGGTCATATCTGCCGCAGAACCGATAACCGTTGGGGTAAACGTGTTCTGGAGTGGAAACCACGTCTAGTCGAGCGAAGTGTAGGACGCCCTCCGGTTAAATATGCCTATTCGCGCGCTGTGGCTGGCAAAGATTGGATGAGAAGAGCTGAGAGTCATGCTCCATGGCGGACCCTAGGAGAGACCTACGTCCAGAAGTGGACTGTTATAGGTTGATGATGATGACACATGTACCGATTGTACCTTTACATAATATACTATACTTAGTTATTTAATATACCTTATTAAATAAACGCAACTAGTAGCTACTTTTTGTGCGCCATTAAACTTGTCTTACAAAATGTAACGTCATAAAACCTAAGAAAAACACAGCCATTTTTATCACTTCTGGGCCACGAACTCCAACTCTTTCCACCCATCGCGGATTCCTGGCAGATTCTATATTCGTTATTGTACATAAATAGACTAGTGGTTCGCCCCGAACGATCTTGCGAGTCACCCATAAAAACAAAAAAATATTATTTGTACCTAATCTTTGACTATAAAAATAGTGCCACGAAATGCAAAACCAACACACTTGACCTACAGTTTCATTCAAATTACAGGTAACGGGAGTTCATGTTGTGTGGTGTTTCTTTTTTGGGGTACTAATTGCACTTATTCTGGATTTCAGTCTTTTCCCTATATTTGTGTTATTTAAGCTACACGCATACCAAATTACAGAACTGTGGGGTCACTGGTGTACCCTGTGAATTTTGTCAATGTTCAGCTTTTATAATCGCTATTAACTCAAAAACTATAAATATATTACTAAAAATAAAAACGGGGTTGAAATTTACTAATGAAGACCTTTCATTTGACGTCCCACTTGACCTAATAGTCTCATTTTCATTTTTTTTTACCCCTCTTGGACCCCAATATCTCAATAACCCCCCAACAGTTTTAGCTCATTTAGTCACACCAAAATTGTGCTATCACTACCCACATATGCATCCAATTTCACGATGATCGGATCAACGCTTCGAAAGTTATCCTCGAACAAACAAACATACATACATACATACAACGCCGATTTGCCCCCGTTGATTTGGAGATCTCGCTTCGCTCGATCAATTACAGGCAAAAAAGCTTACAAAATGGACATGTATAAAGACGAGCTTAACTCTAATAAGTGTTTTCTTCCAGCAAACCTTTGAAAATAGATACAGTTGATTGTAGTAGTGGGTGGGTACGTTATAAGCACAGAAACGCGTGAACAGAAAATAAATATTCGAATAATAAATCTATAAACCTACAAATTAAATTAATAACTACAGTTACACATACCTACTTTAATAAATACGGTGGTCGAATTCGATCGTAACTCATAAATTATTATTAATTAATTAATGATTTATATAATGTTCTCTTGATCTCATAATTTTAGATAATTAATAGGGAAGTAAATAATATTTGGTGTCATTAAAAATGTCAATGGTGTATTGATACTTAAGCTGTTGGCATCCCTATCAGACTAATATTATAAATGTAAAAGTTTAGATGTTCGTATATTTGTTTGTTACTCAATCACGTCGTAACGGCTGAACTGATTTTGATGAAATTTGGTGTGTTGATAGATTATAAACTGGATTCAAACATATACTACTTTTTATTAACAAACAACGCGTGCGCAGCCGCTGGCAGAAGCTAGTTTTAAATAAATAAATATTTTTGGGTAATTTTAGCATTCGCCTTTCTGTCTCTTCATAAACTTTATGCCAAATCTCACACTCCTCCGAGCACGCAAAGTTTATAAAGTGGTACAAAGTTTTCTCTTCCCATATTAATATTATTATATAGATAGCTCTCACTACTAAATCACAAATAAATCGATCTCATCGAGCTAACGCTTCTGCGTCCGACCCCGTCGGTCGTCTAAAACATCGTTACCACCTCTAGAACTTACACTGGAAGTTGAAACCCTATTATAGCCTGGTAGACTAAGGTTTCTGAAAGGGTTAGGATGTTTTTAATATTCCACAATATATTTAGTCCGTAACCGAACCAAACTCCTAACTCCTCATTATGAAGGAATTATGTTTCACATAAATTAATGCAATTATTTTATAGCTTTGATATTCTCGTAAAACCTTAATTAATGTTAAACGAAGACTGAAAATTTAATGGCGTTGTTACCTAAAAATAGACCATAATTTATAATTTAAACAAGGGCGGTCAAGTGCGAGTGAGACGCGTGCACCGAGGATTCCGTATCTATCTAGATTTATTCTAGCTACCAACTAGATATATGCATCTAGTTATGTGAGCGGTAAGCTCAGGAAACTTTTAAGGTTAATTTCTACAAAACTATTATAAAAAGTGATTTCGTTTTAGTTTTCTTGCTACCTTTATATCAATCATATCAATTTCGGATTCTTCGCTTTGCAAAATTCGGAGATCAGTCGAGAAGAACGTTATTTTTTTATTTTTTTCATAATTACTATATATATATTTTTTTTTTTGAATGTGAAAACTGAGTTATTTTAATGAAAAATTGAACAGGGAATCCATCCACACTTGGAGACGATCTCGTCGCGTACCGTGAGGTTCCAGAGGAATATTCTCCCGCGAACACTTCGCTGTCTTGACTACAGTATGGGGTTCTTCAAAAAGGGCGTTTAGAAAATTTTAAAGGGTCGACAACGCGCGAGTTGCCTTTGGTGTTACAAACGTCCACAGGCTACGGTAACCGCTTTCTATCAGGTGGGCCGTATGCTTGTTTGCTACCTTGATGGTATAAAAAAAATAAAAAAATGGAATAACACTACATTGTATTTCAATTTTCTTAACATGCTCATTTTCACAGCATTCCCACAGCCGAGTCTCATCGCAGTGGGAGACAAATAAAGTAAATTGCAAAACGATCCTGCTTTTGACAACACGCTGCATGTGAGCAGAAAACAATAGACAACAAATATAAAAGACTTTTAATATAATAATCAATTAAAAGAACTGAGAAGACTGTAGACTTGGAATCCTTTCATACTAATAATAGCAATTCAAAAGGGGACCATATTATTTGATCCTCAACAATCTAATTGATCTATTGTAAATGTGTACTTTTAAAAAATATTTGGTATTCTAAAATAATATTTGATCCCCTTTTTTAATTATTGGTCTAGATGAGTGGGAGAACCGAAACTGAGATAGCACCCCGACGGTCAGGTAGTCTTGTGCGTGATACCCCTAGAGTGTTATAAAAAAGCGTGGAGCCAGAAGCTTTGGCTCCGCGCTCTGGAGTTCTGGCGAGAGCCCACCCCAAAAAACTACGGTGGCGTTAATACGTAAGCACCCATTTGGTATTTACGTATTATCGGCACCGCAGCTCCGGATTTGGCAGTTTTTAAGTGCCGCCAAAGTTAAAAATGTATGAAACTTTATTATTAAATGCTTATTTCTTTTAGTTTTAGGGCCTAACATGGATCTACCAAACTTAATTTCTACATCTCAAACATTTTATGCGTAGCTCCAAACAGGTTAAAGTATCGTTTGTTTGATTTATTTTATGTCGCACTAAAAGAGCATCAATCATTTAAAAAGGATACGTTTATATTTTTTTGCTTGTTGTTTTTGAAAAATTTAAATGATCATTTAAATACATGCCATTTGAAAGTAACTCTTAATTACACATTGTCTTGAAAGTCTCTTTAATTTTTGATTTAAGACATAGACATAATTACTTATTTAAACGGGTATTTATCGCTTATGCACCTTTTTTATTTGTTATCCCGACGCTTCGACTATATTGCAACAGCCGTTGTCTCGGGCGGCCTGGAGTACTTGGTGCTACCGTCGATAGCAGAGCATCTGGTAGACTCGGGACCGAATGATGGATTGAACTTCATGATCCTAAGGTTCTTTCTAGTGAACGCCATTATTACAAGACAATGGTTCGTGAAGCGATTGAAATCAAAAAATTACTAAATTTCAATCGGCAAGATGGCTATAGACTTTCAGCGTCCTGGAACCCGAGTGAGTGATTATTAGGTATGCGTGTCGTGATTGGTCGTCTCAGTGCGTAGATAGGTACGGTTAGTGTAGTGCATCGAGAACGAGGACATTTCTAATTCTGACGACCAAGTGAGGGTAGTTGCTGCAGCTGCCATCACTTCTCGACGGTAGCTCGAAGTACTGCAGTCCGCCTGCGACCACGGCTGTTACAATACAATGGAAATGTCGGGATAACAAATATAATAGTTACATATGTGATAAATACCCGTTTATATCAGTAATTATGTACAGTGATCGCGAATGTTCGAAAAATACTCCGTCTCTTTGTCTGTTTGTCTCTCTGTCTGTTATGTTTTCACGACTAAACGGCTCAATTAAATTTGAATACGTGCATTGAGACACAGCCAACCTTTTACTGAAAACCACGTGTTCAAAGACGCAGGCGGAAATTAGTGAGTATATAAAACCGGATAGGAATTTTTCCGCTAGTTTTATTGACTACACGGAAATTCACATGTTGACAAAGGGTTGTCTGGAAGAAATCGCTTCAAAGCGATAAGACGGCGGTCATTTTGCTTCGGATCTTCTATTTTTTATGTATTTTTTTTTCGTTTTATGGTGTAACGGTGGGTAACGAGTTCATCAGGCTCGTTAGCTCATGTATTTAGATAATGCCTTATTGTCGTTAAATAACCAGTATGTGGATTCAGTTTGCGTCAAAAGGTTAAAAATTAAGACCTTTTGGAACAATCATGCATGGCTAAGTTGAGAAAGTATATCCTGAGTTTAAACTTTTCCGTTTGCTTCCACCACATCTTTGTGAGAAAGTTGAGCAAGGAGCGAGAAAAAATCCCACCAAATGAAGAATCTTTTCAACCTAATCCCACCATCTCCATTTTATCATTGGACAACCAGACGCTTTACGGTGCGCCACCGCAATATGGTTGAAATACCTTCCATTCGCACAAAGCGGTTCTCTTCGACCTTTATTATGCGCACCACCAAAGAGTGGAACGCCTTGCCAGAGTCTGTAGACCTGCCGTAGACTGCATCATCATTTACTATCAGGCGAGACCGTGGTCAAACGCAAGCCTATAACATCTATCGGTGGATTTTTCCTTGCGATTACCTTGGTGAAAAGTCTAGTTTATACTTTATAATAACCCGTTACCAAGCAAACGAAATTGAAGGCGGATGCTAGTAAATAAACAAAGTATAATTGCAAAGGAACGTGCCGTTCTCTTCCATACGGATGTATTTTGATCGCGGCATAATTATTAACAACCATTACTGTTATAACAAGTACGTATAGTCAGCGACAAAAGTTAGTTTACTGCACATAATACATAATAGTAGATTATTAAACAAGGGGATAAAGCGGTGTCTTGCGACACGGGCGCTATATTGAATCCCGAACGCAACAAAGGATTCTAGAGTTAACTCACGAGTGGAGCGAGGGAGTTACTAGAATGCTAAGTGCAGAGAGGGATATAAGCACGCCCAAGATGCAGACAGCTTTATCTACGAGGAGAATACTCTACTCTTCACTTTCTGCGAGCCAATAAAAACCAAATCTAGGTTGGTGCATTCTGTGCAGAGGTTAGTCCGATTTACGAATAAGTTCTTATTGTCTCTTGTTTCATATTTTAATACAGATGAGGTTCCAAATTCATAACAAAATTGAAAAAATCTCAAATGAAATTCAGTATAACTTTACCTTCGGCTCAGCCGTAGGGATTTGATCACCTGCTTCTGGTGAGGTTTACATGACATATAATTTGACATTGTTGAGCAGGTGGTGTGAAAACACATTTATAAAAGGGACGCCAACAGCTTAACGCACATAACACACACACAATGAAAATGCTACAATACTAATAGTTTTATCCTCTACAGGTGTCATCCCAAATCAACTGTTTCAGTCCCTCTCACTTTTGGATTTCCCAGGACACTGAGACCCTTAGCTTAGGACCATGCACCTCAGTTATTTCCTGGCTTTTCCGAGCCGAGTTGATAAAAATCACAATTAAAAAACCGGCCAAGTCTATAAAAATCTATATAATCTATAAAAACAGCAAAAAAATCATGTCTGTTGTATGGGAGTCCCACTTAAATGTTTATTTTATTCTGTTTAGTATTAACTGTTATAGCGGCAACAGAAATACATCTGTGAAAATTTCAACTGTCTAACTATCACGGTTCATGAGATACAGCCTGGTGACAGACGGGCAGATAGACAGACGGACAGAGAGTCAGACTGACAGACAGATAGACTGACAGACAGACAGACAGCGGAGTCTTAGCAATAGGGTCTCGTTTTACCCTTTGGGTACGGAACCCTAAAATCGTTTATTTCAGGCAACAATGTGAACATACAAAAAATGATGACAAGGCTCATATCTATAAATACCTTAAAGACTAACATACTTAAAACAATAAACTTAAAAACTAACACAAATTTTATTTGGGGAATTTTGCTTGTAACAATTTTTTGCGTTGCGACATCTATCGCTACATGGAAGAACTAGGTACATTTTCATCAAATTAACCTATAACACGCGCGAGTTAACTGTGCACCTCGCACCGTGACGTCACTGTCACAGTGATGCTATAGTTACTAAGCGCGTCTGGCAAACGCGGGGCGCCGCGCGAGGAAGCGGGAGTGGGGTCGCATTCCAGGGAAGTGCACAGTTAACTCGCGTGTGTTATACAGAGCGAGCGTCAATATGGAGACGATGAGATGACGACGTTATCTAACTGGAATTGGAAGAACATATCCTAGATCGCGAATACGAATTAATATAAAAACTGAAACATTATATTACTTCTCAACGTGACCTGTTGGTCTTAGACCCCAAGCCAAAGGTCGCTCGGTGGAAGATCTCCCCTTTTCCTTGGCAGACACCCTTCAACCTGTAGTTCGCCATAATGATAAAATATCGCTCGCCATATACCGTGACAACATCGTCAATTTGTGAAAATCGAATAGGTCGGCTCGTGGAAATCAATTAGGTCGAATTTCACGCGTGTCAAAATACCAACGAACAAGAGAATCAAATGATACAATATTGGAATATCGCAGTGTGAAATATTGATCCAGGATTAACTAGTGTTTCCGAATGTAATTTATCAATGTAAAATGAAATTTGGTGTTAATTAATGATTAATATTATACTCGGTATAATGTATGCATAACTTAATAATTGTTTGACATTATGAGGTTGGTTTTTTGATTTCTTGTGTAGACGTTCGTACACAATTATACTATGCCTATTTCACGACATCTTTGTAACTATAATTAACTAAATAATGAGATCAAAATAAGACTTTCGTGTTTTTCTTTTTTGAAGTAAAAACTGCTCTCGCAAATTCGAAAACTTGCGACACTGTTACCGTTAACGTTATCGACACCTCTGTATATAAATAGTGAAAACTTCTTTAGGCACATTGGGCATTTTTTGAGATGGGGAAAAACCATTGAACTCGCGGCACTGTTACCGTTACCGTTACCGACACCTCTGTACATAAGTATCTCGTAATTGTTCAAGTTTTCACTTCTGTCGGCACTCCCGGAGAGTCACTTTTTTTTCTTACGTGACGATGGTAAGTGGCCTGACGGTATGATTCTTGTACCGTGGGAGAAGGGTAGGCCTTTGGTGTGGGATGCCATGTGCGTCGATACCCTTGCGCCATCTCATCTCTCTGGTACAGCAGTTGGGACCGGTGCGGCGACAAATTCAGCCGAAGATCTCAAGCGGCGTAAATATGGAAATCTCGACAGTGCTTACGTATTTGAGCCATTTGGGATCGAGGCACTGGATCCATGGGGTACCGGCGCCCATTGTGTAAATATTTATTGTATATTCTTTCTGTATTAAAGACACTTTGCCACATTTTAACATAACATCTTTTAAAGTTAACAAACGTTATAGATAAATACGTAGATAGTTTTACTGAATTAACACCTTACCAGAAATAATTGACAATGAAACATCAGGCGAGATTTTGATCAAACAAAAAAAAATCAATAAGTGGTAGCTAGCCAAGCAAAAAAGGCAATGCAATGAGCGGCCTTATCGCTGAAAGCGATCTCTTCCAGGCAATCTTTTGATGGAGGGAAATTTACGAAGATTAACGGAGTGCTGTGTACATACTATGAAGGATACATGATGTTATAATGCTGAGCGTACTGGAACGGTGCTCAGCTGGATTTAGAACGAAGGGTTGTTGGTAAACATCTGGCGATTGACGTCAGAGCTCCACCTCATACACTCCACTGTATGAGTCAGGGCTATTGCCGGTGTACAATCAATTGCAGCTACCTGCAATGGGCTTAACTATTATACCTAGTCAGGTCATAAATTCTGTCACATGTTTAATATAAAATAATTGAAAAAAGTTTATTCATTATGTAACCATTTATATACCAAAATGAACTTAACAAAACATAGATTCTTATGACACTAAAGTTTATTCAAAATGACCTCCGTGATTTTGAATACAGGCCTTCAATCTGCGCGGCCAGTCGTCTATCGCAGCACGAACGAGGTCCATGTCAATATCAGCGGCTGCCTTAATCAAGGATGTCTTGAGTGACTCCAAATTGGGATGAGGCTTTGAGCACGCCTTTTCCTCCAAGTGTTGCCATATCTTGTAATCTAACGGATTCAAATCTGGACTGGAGGAGGGCCAGTCTTCGTGCCGGATGAAGTCGATTTCACGCGCCGCCAGCCAGTCTTGTGTGCTCTTCGCTCTATGAGCTGGCGCCGGATCTTGTTGGAATACCCAGTGCCTGTTATTGAACATGGTATGAGAAACAGGTTCCACAAGGTTCGTCAGGACTGTATTTTGATACACAACTGCATTCGTTTTTACACCTTTCTCACAAAAATGTACCTCTGTTAAGCCCCAATAAGAAACTCCCAACCATACCATGAGCGAGGATGGAAAATGACCTCGTTGGACACGCGGAATACAGTTGCTCGGTTCTTCACTACTGTGTGCGTACACCTTATCATTTTGTTTGTTGTAGCTCTCTTCTACGGTAAAATTTTTTTCATCCGAAAAAAGAATTTCTCGATATTTTTTTCCCGCGTACCGCTTCAACAAAGCGCGGCATCTCTTCAGTCTCAGGTCTATTAGACGAGCATTCAAACGATGTACTGTTTTTCTTCGATATGACCGAAGCCCTAAGTCTTCATTTAACACCCTTTTCACCGTGGTTCTGCTTAACCCCATCTGAAGGGCCAACAGTTTCTGCTTACGTTTGGGATTTCTTTGAATTCGCGCCTTCACAGCTTTTATCACTGCTGGAGTCCTAACAGACCGAGGGCGACCACTTCTTGACCTGTCATCTACACTAGAGTCTTCATTGTATCGTTTGATGATGCGATAAACGAATCTTTTGGTTATATTCAAATTTTTCAGTATGTCAAAAATTTGAATTGGCGCGTAACGCAACGATGCAACGCAATAACTGCAACACGGTCTTCTTTAAGCGTCCACTCCATATTTAAAAATGAGTAAAATTCTAAAAAGTATACATTTTTATTTTCATGAACAATTCGAATTTCGAATTCTATAAACTTTTTTGTGGCCAACATTCTAAAAGAAAAGTTATTACTGTGTGACAATACTTATGACCTGACTAGGTATAAAAAAAAATCTATATTTATAGTACACATTATTTGTGATAAACAATTTATTTATAATAGGTACCTACTTACTTATATTTTTGTATTGTTCCTATTGATATATTGTGTAAATGATTATTAAAAAGAATAACCGGTCTTGTTTCTTGCCTGATTCTTCCATGGCTTGGTCGCATGGAACAGGCGTTAAAATTGACGTTTTAAAGTAAGTGGTGATAATTTTCAGAGTCAGTGTTATCCAACACTGACTCTGGAAATTATCACCACCACCGTCGAAAGACAAGTTGAAAGTTATAGTTGAAAACCCAGTAAATCGTATTTATAAACATCTCATCAGGTACCCAATAGCCTACATTACAGGCAATTGAAATAACATTTTATGTTCGCACGTTGCCTGACATTAAACCGCAAAATATTCATTAACACATACGAATAGGTATAAATAGGTATCGTATGTAATCGTAAGAACGTAGTAACATTGCATAGGTAATACTCAGCTCTAAGAGAAGTGAAACTGATGTACCAGGCTGAAACAACAGAGATTTTACACCACCACCACAGACATATAAAAAAAATCAATTGTTGAAACGATTCGTTACATAGCGATCTCTCTGCAAAAGTATATTAGCGTAATGTGTTCTTTTTACCATAAGAACCCCATTAAGTTAACCCCATTTACGTTTTTAAGTCAATGTATAATAATTAATTAAGTATAATAATTACACGATTAAAGAATGGGGGAACATATTTCTTCACCTTGTTTTTCAACACAGTGTTTAGTTAGACATAATTAAGTCTTTCCCCGTAATCCACTCAAGCCAATTATCGTTCGCTCAAGTAGGAATCGGAAAATATTATCGGCATGGGGATACTACAAGTAAATGATTACAGCTTATGCTGAGACAGGGACCATTTTGTTCCCACGCAACACCATCATTTTCTGTCAGTGTGAAACTTGTTTTTACTGTGTTTTTATGTCTTTTCCTTTGTTTTTATTGTGTGTGATGTCATGTGGGTTCAAATAAATGTATTTTCTTTCTTTATTTTTTTCTTTCAAAATATTCACTTTTCACCTAACTTTCTCTAATATCTTTTAATTTATGTTGTTGTTAGTTTAAGTATCTTGTTTTTTGTTTTGTGATTGTTGTTATGTACATCTACCTAAGTGTAAGTGTAATCTATCTAAGTGTTCATCTACCTATCTATATATAATACTCGTAACTTAGAATCATATTGCAAACACCAGCTTTTAAAAATCGCGTTCTAATTGGTCCGTTTGGAGATACTTTTAAGGACACTACAGACATCATCATCCACAGGCCGACTTCACCCGCTGCTGGGTATAGGCCTTCCTTTGCATGTGCCATTCTCCACAGTCCCGTGCTAGCCTCATCCAGTTTCGACCCAAGACGCTTGCTCCATCATCCGTCCATCTCGCTGCTGGTCGGCCGACGTTTCTGTACCCTGTTCGAGGATGCCATTTAGTTACCGCCTTACTCCACCTGTCGTCACTTTGCTTGACAGCTGTCTTGTCGAACTCCATTTTAATTCCGTTATACGATCCCCAACACCTTTGTCGTACGTCTTACTTCGGATTTCAATGTTGGGAACACGGTCTATTATGACGGACTTGATGCCGAGCATACCACGCTCGATGGCTCTCTGTGTAACTCTTATCCTGTACACAGCTTCCTACGTGAACGTACTTGTATCGGCACCGTAAGTCATGGTGGGCAGAAAATACTGATTCTCGTTAGTTTTCTGCATTTGGGGCTGAAAAAAGAACTTCGCTTCCATGTACCAGTGTTAATTAGTAAGCGCATAGTAACTACGGCTAACCGTTCATACCCACAAATAGCTGAACATACAGAGTGCATTACTCATCTCAGCTATGAGCGAGCATGTTACCGAATATTTTAAGTCTTGTCTTAACTTAGTCAATAATAACTATAACTGTATTAATAATCTCTAAACGCATATTTCTCTGGTTTTTGGGCTATCTTTTATATAATTTAAATAATTCATGCTTTTTTGAGGTGGACGATGCTTTGACAAGCTATTTTATTTAGTAGATTTTAAAGATATAAAAACATACACAAATCAATTATATGCCAATCGTAGTACGATTTGCGTATAATTGATTTGTTTTGTGACGTCAAAATAATATGTATTGCATCGACAGGCCTCAAGGTAAGATCGAAAGATGAAAATTACGGGATACAAGATGTCTATTTGCACAAATAAGACTTAGATCTTATACTACCCACCCTTTAGGAAAAATGTTGAAGTGCGAGAAAATTTGTGAAAATTAGGACGTCCTTTGATCAAAGATTCGATTCAAAGTAAATTAATTCTCATTTACTTATATTTAGATTCTATTCTAAACCAGATTTCCCTTTGAAACAAACACAAAGTGGGACGTGATCCGCAAGCTGGTGATTCAATATCCGTGTAACATGCGCTAAGTCCCAGGTGCTCATTCAATGAGTTTGCGCCTCGTCTTCACCGGTCTTCATTTATGACTATTTATAGATCTGTATTAAATCATTTGTTGCTTAACCGACGTACGAACCGATTTAGATTTAAATTTGTTTAGTTTTTAAAATGGCTTATTCAATTAATTTATTTGCTTCAATGACCTCGGTCTAGATATACTTAACGTTAATATTTTTAAAATGTACTCCAGTATCACTCAATCCATGATCTAGTGGGCTAAAACATCATCAAAATAAATGTGAAGACGCGGGTTCAAGTCCCGCCAGAAATCCGTCCAGTGTCAGTCTAATTAAATATAAATAATAAATAAATATTGCTGGACATTTCACGCAGCGCTGTCTAGTCCCAAACTAAGCAGAGCTTGTACTATGGGAACCAGATAACTGATAGAATACTTATATACTTTTTTTTGTAAATACATAATTATAATCCATAGAAAAACAACCGGACCCGGAACAAATATCTGTATATCATGCAAACATTTGTTCCGTGGCGGGAATCGAACCCACTACCTCCTGCGTCTCAGCCGGCTATTCGCCCACTGCGCCACGGAGGTCACCAATTCTTGGAAGAAATTTAGTTTTTTGTTTGTTAATACTGGCAAATTATGGTGCAATATACTGCCTGATACAAAAAAAATCGAAACAAACCTGTTCCACTTATGTTCCATCATATTAATATTTAGCACTTTGCAGATAATATAAATAAAGACCCTACAAACGATAATAATAATTTATTTTGTTCCAGGCATAGTAAACCGAGGGGACTCCTTCAGACGGCGCCGTTCCCGGTCTGGAAGCCTCGCACCAGCATCACCAGCACAGTCAGCACCAGAGCCTACAGAACGCAGGCCGGTAGCCCTTCACAGGGTGGCCATGGTTGGAGCCCCAGGGGTCGGAAAGACCGCCCTGATTAGTCAGTTCCAGACCAGTGAATGTATCAACGCTTATGATAAAGAAAGGGGTATGTATAATACACATTAATATGACAAACAAAATTAAAACGCCTGAGGGCAAGTACGAATATTGTAAATTGCCGTATGGGTTTGGCAAGGACCCTAATTTGATATATGCGTACACAGGGGGATCATGACCCCATGGTGATGGTATCAACGCATATGATAAATTGTTACGATTTATTACTTTTTATTAAGCTGAACTTCCGGATGGCACGTATTATACTCTTACTACTGGCTACTTAGCGATAAGACCGTAAATTTTATAAACACATTTTAATCATGTTAATTTCAATTGATTTTCATCATTCATGCTCTGAAAGTTGGTCTTTGTAAATGCGGTTTACGGCCCTAGGGCCGCCTATGTAAAAAAAAGACAAAATAAATTCAATTTTTTTTTGTTATAAATTCTAATTTTTAGCATTCAGATTAAAGCCCTGAGGGCTTAGCCAAGTTACGAGTACAGTCGATTAGCGATGACGCTAGTCGATAAGTCCGAAAATGTATGGGATTTGACACATGCTATAGAAATACCACGTGGTATAATGACAGCAAATGTATGTAGAAATCGAATCGATTCGGAGCGAATGTAATTTGGCTACGGGCCCTGGTTTCTTACCTAGCGTTAGCTTCTGAGGTTAGCTTACAGAAAAGAAACTAGACATTAATGTCAAGCTTGTGAAATATCTAAGATTAATTAAAATGGTTACAAGACGGAAATTTTTCCTCCTTTTTAAAGTTTAATAAAATAAAACTCGCCTTGAGAGAACCCTTACCTAGTTATTCTTCAAAATGCAATTTCAGGCTCACTTGACTCGCCATAAGCAAAAAAGCAGTAGCAGAAAACTGAACTCCACAAAACATTCTCATCGCGTCTCCACTTAGAGAATAAAAGTGTTTGCGCCGTTAATTAAGTTCCAGTCCAATGTTGCGAGACGCAGGGCTGGAGTAAGGATGACGTACATAGCCAAACATTCTTGAAAAAGTTTAGATTCGTGCTGGTAATAACAGTAGGCTTTGTTTGCATGATCTGCTACAATTTGTTCCGGGTCTAGAAGTACGCCGACATTTGAAGTTTTGATACCCACGATACAGAAAATCCTTTGCGATAGATAGATAGTTATATAGTTGCACTAATCAAATAATACATCAGCGAACTAAATGCAAATTAGAATATTCTTCCCGCTAACCTTTGTATTAGATTGAGTGTTAGTTGTTTCTTAAAAATAGATTTTGAAACATTAAATTAAGAAAATTACTATAAACAAACTTCTAACAACTAATAATAAGAATAACTCATATATGAACGAAATACAATATACAAAGTGCTCAATTTTGTGTGAGCTCAGGATAATGTTACTGTTACATACAGGACTGTTACGTGTTTTTCTGTCTAAACTTGCAACTCCATATTTTAAGTACCAGCATAGAGCTTATATAAACTGAAACAGGACAAACAATAACGTAAAACTTAAGCACAATAAAAAAAGATTCTCAGATTCTCATTTGTAAAAATTTACAATATGCATTACTCAGTCAGATTATACAGGCTGTGAAAACTACAGGTTGGTTCTAACAATTTAGACAAGCTGAGACTGAAAGGTAATTGCCCCACGGCTATATTGGCTACTTCTGAATCCATCCCTGGATTCAGATCGCAAAACAGCAACTACGGTAGCGGAGTATAACATTATTGTTGCAGGCAGTAAATGGAAAACTAAAAAATAACAAATTAAAGGCTTTCCTGCACAGACGCGATGTACCGGACGGGTTTATCAACTTGTTTATTGCGAATCTGCGATGTATAGTTAGCTAACGCTTTTACGCTTTTTAAATTACTATACCTACTTTGATTTTTTATCTTTGAAACATAAATATTTAAATATTATTAAAATCGCCACAAAATCTTGGTGTTTGGAAAAAATCGGAGGAGGCTTTTGCCCACCAGTGGGCTGAAAATAGAAATAGAATCGTTTTTTTTATAAATTTGCAGAATTGGTCCCCTGATCACGCTTCGCTTTGACGAGACACATACTCGTAGATATAATTTTTATGTTGAAGAGATATTTAATTAGAACCAGAATCTGAAATTTAAAACTATTAGGTACCTTTGTGTTAAAATATCTTTTTTATTTGAGTTGATTCTGCTTCTTAAAAGCAAAATTTTATGGATAAAAATAATATGGATTAGGTTCACATTTCTAATATTGTCTTTTTAAAGTTACATATTATAAATAAAGATCTAAATACTCCATGCAAAGTTCACGGACCTCAGTAATCCTGATGACCTTTGCTGATTATTTTGCACCAAAAAGTATTCACAAAAAAGTAACAAAAATTCAATGTTCCTAAAAAACTATGATCGTTTTGCATTGCTGTGCAAACACGAAAATTAGGAATGTTCCGGAACTATGAATATTTTAGGTAACTAATTACATTTCAGTTTGGTAAGCTACGAAAACCTAGAATTCCTAAGTATTCATGCAGCGTTTTACAACGGATGTAAAAGCGCAGCGTGAAAAGGACTAAATAACTAAAATAAATCTAAACTAGTGGTTCGCCCCGAACTGAGATCTCGCGAATCTTCCAAAATAAATATTATTCTTAGGGCTACTGGTACAACGATGTCTAAACGTATTTAGTGGCTAAATATGATTTAAGGGGTTGTCAAATCATACAAATACTTCAAATTTAAACATGTTTAGTCGCTAAATACGTTTAGTGATCTTTGTGCATGCCGGCTCTATCGTTGATATCATCGGCTCGGCATCTTTGACTAATAAATTGGTGCCACAAAATGCATTCCCAACCTACTTGACCTAGAGTTTCATTCAAATTAGATGTAACGGGGGTTCTTGTTGGTTGGTTATATTTTTTGGGGTACAAATGACAGTTATTCTGGATTTCAGACTTGTGCTTATATTTGTGTCACTAAAGCTACACGCATACCAAATTTCAGCACTGTGGGGTCACTGGTGTACCCTGTGAATTTTGTCAAAGTTTTGTTTTTATTATGGCTAATAATTCAGAAACTACAAAAATTAAACTAAAAATATAAAACGGGGTTCAAATGTAGTAATGAAAACCTTTCATTTGACGTCCATATTTTTAGCTCATTAAGTCACACCAAAATTGTGCTATCACTATATACCAAATTTCATGATGATTGGATAAACGCTACGAAGGTTATCCTCGGACAAACAAACATACATACATACAACGCCGATTTGCCCAAGTTGATTTAGAGATCTCGCTTCACTCGTTCAACTATATTATAAATTCAAAATACCTCTGTCTCTCTGTCTGTTTGGTACATTACAAACCACGCGTGTGAAGCCGCGAGCGAAAGTATGATCTTTTATATTTAACCCATGGTAATAAAACAGGATTGTTATAAGATTAAATCCTTATAAGGGTTCCGTGCCCAGAGGGTAAAAAGAGACCCTATTACTAAGACTCCGCTGTCTGTCTGTCTGTCCGTCTGTCACCAGGCTGTATCTCATGAACCGTGATAGTTAGATAGTTGAAATTTTCACAGATAATGTATTTCTGTTGCCGCTTTAACCATAAATACTAAAAACAGAATAAAACAAATATTTAAGTGGGGTTCCCATACAACAGACATGATTTTGCCGTTTTTATACGGAACCGTTCGTGCGCGAGTCTGACTTTTGTCGGTTTTTTGTTCCTGTCTATCAGTGTCCCTATCTGTTGTATTGGAGCTCCCAGACATAGATCGATTTCAAGTGGACTTTTATGTGCGATATGGTTATTGACTTTGTTTGGGGTAAATTAGTAGAAGCCAAAAACCTTAAAGTATTTAAAACAAATATAAATGTACCACTACTTCGTTATAGGAAATATGACGTTCGGCGATTTTTGAAAATAAGAGTTAAAGCTAATAATATCGATAAGTAATATGTAGAAAGATCATAATTATTTTATTTAATAAATTTTAGGCTAGCGTTTGACCATGATCTTGCCTGATGGTAATCGATGATACTGTCTACGATGGTACACGTTTGCCTAGAAGAATATTCACTCGCGACTTGAAGACCCCTAGGTTGTAGTTATCAGGAAACACAGACTCAGGCAAGGCGTTCCGCTCCTTAGCGGTGCGAATAAAGGTGGAAGAGTACCGCTTTGTGCGTATGGAACGTATGTCTACCATGTAGCAGTGTCGTACCGCATCTGGTTGTCCGATGATAAAATGGTGATGGTGGGATCAAATTTCAAAGTTCCGCTGCATACTCTCCCAAATGTCACCTATAAAAACAGAGAGGCTTATGTGATCATAGGATAATGTGAAAGTTACGTGGATTTACGTGACTCTACTAGATTTACCTTTTGTTGATTCGTTGGTACCTACTTAGAAAATACTTGTACAACTAGGATTTTAAGGAAGTATTCTGACGGACGGCGTTTCGAAAATCAGAGTTAATATATCTACTCTGGTTATGTAATATGTCAAAGGATCCTAGGATAATGTGAGGCTTTACGTGGATTTACCGCTTCTCTAGTTTATTGATTTATTGGATATCTATTACCTATCCTACCTATATAAAATTGATATATTTCTTGGATTAATCGTTTTCATTTACTATTATCATTATTATCATCATGATATCAGCCAAAGGACGTCCACTGCTGAACATAGGCCTCCTCATAGATTTCCAGAGCGACCGATTTTGTGCGGCCTGCATCCAACGGCTCCCAGCAACTTTTACTAGGTCTTCTTTCTATCTAGTGGGGGGGGGGGTCGTCCTACGCTGCTTTTTCCAGTACAGCCTGCATCCAACGAGTCCCAGCAACCTTGATCAGGTCGTTTTTCCATCTAGTTGGGGCCGTCCTACGCTGCGTTTTCTAGCGCGTGGTCTTCACTCGAGAACCTTCCTGCTCTAATGGCCATTATATCTTCAAGCTATGTGCTCTACCCACTGCCACTTCAGCTTGCTAATCCTTTGTGGTATGTCGGTGACTTTGGTTCGTCTACAAATCTCCTCATTTCCGATTCAATTTCATAGAGGAACACTAAGCATAGCCCTCTGCATAGCACGCTGAGCGACCTTGATCCTTCTTATGAAACCCATTGTGAAAGACTACGTTTCTGTACTATACTTCATCACTATACTTGATGCGCGGTAGCTTGGCAATAGATGTCATTCACTTTCCTTCACCACGATATCCCAAAATGGTAAAGATGTATCGCTATTTCTGTCGCTCACCATACAAACGTGTCGCAAAACTGTTATCGCTAGAATCACGTAGTACAAGACCTACAAGAAGTCAACTTTACAACTTGAAAATATACAAAATCGGAGAAAATCACTGCATGAAATGTCTACCATGTAGCAGTGGCGTACCGCGTCTAGCTGTCCGATGATAGAATGAGGATGGTGGGATCAAATTGCAAAGTTCCGCTGCACACTCTCCCAAATATATCCTATAAAAACAGAGAGGCTTATGTGATCATAGGATAATGTGAAGGTTACGTGGATTTGCGTGACTCTATGGCAGATTTACCTTTTATTGATTCATTGGTACTTACTTACTTACTATACTTGTACAACTAGGATTTTAAGGAAGTATTCTGACGGACGGCGTTTCGAAAATCAGAGTTAATATATCTACTCTGGTTATGTAATATGTCAAAGGATCCTAGGATAATGTGAGGCTTTACGTGGATTTACCGCTTCTCTAGTTTATTGATTTATTGGATATCTATTACCTATCCTACCTATATAAAATTGATATATTTCTTGGATTAATCGTTTTCATTTACTATTATCATTATTATCATCATAATATTAGCCAAAGGACGTCCACTGCTGAACATAGGCCTCCTCATAGATTTCCAGAGCGACCGATTTTGTGCGGCCTGCATCCAACGGCTCCCAGCAACTTTTACTAGGTCTTCTTTCTATCTAGTGGGGGGGGTCGTCCTACGCTGCGTTTTCCAGTGCGTGGTCTCCATTCGATTTACGTACTGCACGAAGTATTTAGCTAGTTCTCTTTCGTTTTTCGTCTCTTCTAATTTGTTGTAACTTATTAAGATTCCGTTACTAAAAATAAAAAAAGAAATCCTTATAGGATCACTTCTTTGTCCTGTCTGTATGTCAGGATCCTTTTTGATATTAATTTCAACTTGATCCCTCCATGAGTTCCTGAATAAAAGCGTCTTGCCGGATAAACAGACAACAACAACGAAGTGATCCTATAAGGGTTTATTTTTCTTTTTACGGTATGAAACCTCCTTTTATGTAAACAATACCTGTATTAGGAGATTTCGCTTTTCTGTAACATAAATTGTTTTAGATTAAAAAATAGGCGTAACTTATAAAAAACAACTTCAACGGCGGTTAATTTTTGTTCAAACCCTTTTAAAACTTGTCATAAGTTCCAACACAAATCCCTAATAAGTCCCGCTTTTACAAATACCCGGGTAATTCATCATTCTTAACAAGTAATTGATACCTGGTTATTTGTCAAACAAAGCTTTCGACCAATTTACGATTCATAATATATAAGCTTGAATCCATTTGTGTTTTCATCGATGTTGCGTTTCGACGGAAAACAATGAATTTAATGTTTTTTTCATCACTCTTACTGAAAGTAGGTCATTGTTAACTCAAAAACTGTTCCGTAAATAAATAAATAAATATTGCTGGATATTTCACACAGCGCTATCTAGTCCCAAATTAAGCAGAGCTTAATTTCATTAATTTATCAGGCACCCTAATAAAATGGATTACAACTGGTATCACATCATTAAGATACCGTCATTTGTTTTTCACTTTACTTCTAGCTCTGCTAACCCTTCGTGGATTTGAACTTTAGCTACAAAAATTTACTTTATTACCCAACATCCATATTCATCATCATCATCATATCAGCCAAAGACATCCACTGTTGAACATAGGCCTCCACCATAGATTTTCAGAGCGACCGATCTTGTGCGGCCTACACCCAACGGCTCTCAGCAATCGTTTTCAGGTCTTCTTACCATCTAGTGAGGGCCGTCCTACGCTGCGCTTTCCAGTCGAGAACTTTCTACTCCAACGGCCGTCAGTTCTTCGTGCTATGTGCCGCCTACTATCACTTCAGCTTGCTAATCCTTTGTGCTATGTCGGACTTTGGTTCGTCTACAAATCTCCTCTATCTATAACATCCATACTATCCATACCTACTAACTTATAAATTCGAAAATAGTTGACTAAACGACTAGACCAATCTTGATAAAACTCAACAATGAAATACTGTAGTGTGTAAGGTGTATCATGAGAAAATACAAATGTTAGTTTTAGGAAAATTAAGATTATTGCCCTTAACTAGTGGTTCGCCCTGAACTGAGATCTCGTGAGTACCATAAAAATACAAATATATTATTCGTAATCTTTGACTATCAAAATAGTGCCCTGACATAATAACCAAATGACTTGACCTACGGTTTCATTCAAATTACAGGTATCGGGAGTTCATGTTATGTGGTATAATTTTTTGGGGTACAAATTGCAGTTATTCTGGATTTCAGACTTTTGCCTATATTTGTTATACTTAAGCTACAAGCATATCAAATTACAGCACTGTGGGGTCACTGGTGTACCCTGTGAATTTTGTCATAGTTTAGTTTTTATCATGGCTACTAACTCAAACACCACAAAAAATTTAATAAAAATAAAAATGGGGTCAAAATGTACTAATACAGACCTTTCATTTGACGTCTCACTTGACCTAATAGTCTCATTTTCATTTTTTTTACCCCTCTTAAACCCCAATATCTCAACAGCCCCCCAACATTTTTAACTTATTTAGTCACACCGAAATTGTGCCATCACTACCTACCTATGTATAAAATTTCACGATGATCGGATCAACGCTTCGAAAGTTATCCTCGGACAAACAAACTTACATACAATACATACATACATACAACGCCGATTTGCCCAAGTTGATTTAAAGGTCTCGCTTCGCTCGATCAAATATTGAAAATTAATCAATTATGCTTGGACTGCGCCATAGATTAGAAAATAGAAATTGACACATCGTCGCGTCCACTAATCCGGTTAAAAGGTTTAGATAAAAAGGTCAGACTGTGTGTGGGAGGCGCATAGATTAACCAAAGAGGTTTACGGTTTTGGTTTTAACCAAAGAGGAAAAAAAATATATTTTGTTATAACATTGACTGACCCAAACGGGCAGACATTTTCGGATGTATGCGCATGTTACGTTTTCAAAACTAAACGGCTGGATCGATTTGCAGAAATTACAGATAGATTATGACCTGGGTAATGTCTCAAGCGTGCAAAGCCGCGGGCGTGTATGATATAAAAAAAGCTTATCCGTACAAATGTTTCATTCTGTACTTTAACTATTTCAAAGAACCTAGGTTGTCTAGAAAAAATTGTTCTAAGCGATAAGGGCGCTCTTTGTATTGCCTTTTTAGTCCTTGTACATAGTATTTGTTTTGTTCTGTATGTTAATTCAATAGAGTTTTCATCTATCAAGTTGTTTGTGCTAGACGTGATCGATCGTGTGTAGATTTACTCCTTTGAGAGATAACATATATAATTCTGGTACAACCTGTCTAAGCCAGTAATGTGTAACAAAGGGGTTATTGGCTTTCCAACGAGCAATACGCCCCTGAGGCTGTGGCCATAAAATACGCGGGATCGAGCGTAATTGAAATACCTATATAGGGATGGGTAACAAACGTGTTAGGGAGGGGATAATAAAGGTTCAATTTATTATGTCAATCCTCTAGATTGTTTCGATCGAAAAATGTAATCTTAGTGAAAAATATCAATACAAAATCTAGAAATTTTCTTTCAATGACTTTGTAACTAATAAATTATCACTCATGTACTCATATTTATCTGTTTAAAATTAAGCAAAAAAATTATATTAAGTCAAGACAGTTTGTGCAAAGGTAAATTCCCAGGACGTTATTATCACAGTGGGGTTTTACAGGCGGAATTTGTTTTAGTTGAATGGAATGGCCCTTAATCCAGTACAATAACCTGTCATTATCATGATTTATCACGTCCGTCCGTGATATCGGTGCTACGAGCGACAATAAAATATCAATAAAACAGTACGTCATCCCGTATTAATATTAATTAATATAATCACGAAAGTTTACTAGCAATAAGCTGTGTTTAATTCAATCCAATACTGAATTAGAGAATACCTACTTCGCCCTTACAAAATCTAAATATATAAAACAAAGTCGGGTTAGTTACACCATTTATTACTCAAGAACTCAAGAACGGCGGGACTGATTTGTATGATCTTGGATTTGTTGGATTTGCCTCCCGTCCCGAATAGCAAAATAACTATTAAAAGATCAGAAATTTTTACGAAATAAAAATTTATTAAGAAAATTCATTTTCTCACACATAAATGCAGCTAATGATGACCGATTGACATTCTACCGGCGACGTACAGTAAATTGGCAGATTTGGCAGCCCGCGTTGTATGCATGAATATACGCAAGATGCAATGACTCTATTATTTATTGTACACAAATAGATTACAGACAGCTTACGAAATGGATATGTACAAAGGCGAGCTTAACCCTAATAAGAGCTTTCTTCCAGCAAACCTTTGAAGATAGAGATAGTTGATTATAGTTGTGGGTAAGTGCATAGAAAAAGACATTGGAGTAAAAAAACTGGATTTAACTCAGCTAATAAGTTAACACAAAATTGATTGATTCTAAAGCGGTACGAAGTTCGTCGTGTCAGCTAGTCATGTATAAAATCGCTGAGTATGTAAGCAATTACACGCACTTACATGCATTCCAACAGATAAACATTAAATAAATATCCTGCCGACATCCGACCTTTTTATAGCTTCATTAACCTTAACAAGTTAAGCTTTTTATAAAATCTCTGCCCGTAAATTACATTTAATCTAATAATTCCGCTGACTTTATGGGCACACCCTTGTCGTGCGCAAAAAGTTCAATCGACACCCCACCGATATTCGATGTACATAAGTACTTCAGTTAATATTTATCACATATGACATAATCATATCATGTGATAAGGCCGCCCATTGTACTTTATTTAGCATAAATTAGTTTTTTTAAGTATTCCTGGTGTACAATTAATAATAATTCTATTCTATTCTATTCATCATTGATACCTTCATATCAAACCTAGCGCTTAGTTCATAAAGTTATATCAAACGCACGCATAATATTGTTACGCCGAGGCTGTTAAACAATGAGTAATAATCGAACCTTCTCGAACGCTTTTGTCTTGCTGTGTTATTGTTGCTATTGTTTGTGGTTTCGCAGAATGGGGAGTGGCCATTGTGTCGAGGGACCGACCCTTTCCTGGAAGGATCGACATCGTTCTCGAACAATCGAAATGTGTGCGATATAAATAGGCCGGAGAGATGGCCGGACAGTCAGTCTCGAGTCTGAGCGAGTCTCAGTCAGTGAGTGAGTGAGTCTCAGCGAGGCCCTGGAGGACTGACGTGGAGAAGGGTCTCGCGTGAACAGTAGTTGCTCCCGAGTCAGTCTGGATTAAGCTATACGTGCGATCATTTCGGTGACTTTAAGTGGTGTGAATTAGTGTGTTGTGATTACGTGTGACCAAGTTCGTGTATTCATCGTTTAGTGCTGAATAAAAGTGTTTTTGGTTAGACTGATTCCCATTATTTTATCCCGAACCCTCAGCTCGTAACAATTTGGTGTCAGAAGTGGGATAAAATAATGCCGGTTCTACCAAAGGATAACGTGGACGGTGTCAGGACGAGAGGTCAACAACAACAGGAAATGGATGAAAGGCGGTTTGGAGATTCTCCGGTTCAAGAAGCTCGGCAGAGTCGTCAGCCGATGGAGATGGAATCAGCCGCCGCCGAATCATTTGGAGCACCATCATCATCATCCGTGGGCCAAGCTCCTGTGGGAGGCGATCTTGCTGCTATTATGGCAATGCTTTGTCGTCAAGAAGAACAGCGTCGTCAGGATAAAGAAGAGCAGCGTCGTCAACAGGAAGAGCAGGCTTGGTTGCAAAAGGAACAACGCCGTCAGCATTAGAAAGAGAAGCGGCGTCAACAGGAAGAGCAGGCTTGGTTGCAGGAGGAACAACGCCGACAGCATTAAGAAGAGAAGCGTCGTCAGCAGGAAGAGCAGGCTCGCTTGCAGAAGGAACAGCGACGTGAACAGGTGGAGCAGACTCGGTTGCAAGAGGAACAGCGACGTCAGGATAAAGAAGAGCAGCGTCGTCAACAGGAAGATCAGCGACGTTGGCCATAAGAGCGTGCTCGACTGATGAGGGAATCGTTCGGTTCATCTGGAAAGGAATTCCAGGAAGTGAAAGAACAGATAGAAATCATGAGAGCCGTGTTTTGGAGGCTGGAATTGGGATCGCTGATGAGAAAGGGACTCTGGGTGTCCTGAAGTACTGGAGACGGCAATGTGGCTCCTCTAGTTGCTACATCTTCAGCGCGAGGTGCGCCTAAAATTGTTCGTGTTGATCGGCTGCCGCGATATGGGGCTAAGAATGCTCGGGACTAGCATGTTTTAGGAGGGGGCAGTGTTACGCCGAGGCTGTTAAACAATGAGTAATAATCGAACCTTCTCGAACGCTTTTGTCTTGCTGTGTTATTGTTGCTATTGTTTGTGGTTTCGCAGAATGGGGAGTGGCCATTGTGTCGAGGGACCGACCCTTTCCTGGAAGGATCGACATCGTTCTCGAACAATCGAAATGTATGCGATATAAATAGGCCGGAGAGATGGCCGGACAGTCAGTCTCGAGTCTGAGCGAGTCTCAGTCAGTGAGTGAGTGAGTCTCAGCGAGGCCCTGGAGGACTGACGTGGAGAAGGGTCTCGCGTGAACAGTAGTTGCTCCCGAGTCAGTCTGGATTAAGCTATACGTGCGATTATTTCGGTGACTTTAAGTGGTGTGAATTAGTGTGTTGTGATTACGTGTGACCAAGTTCGTGTATTCATCGTTTAGTGCTGAATAAAAGTGTTTTTGGTTAGACTGATTCCCATTATTTTATCCCGAACCCTCAGCTCGTAACAATATTGTAAATGAAAACTATGTTTTAGAAAATATGAATGAATGGAAACAATTATTGTACACTTTAAATACAAAAAATTACAAACAAAATATAGAACACACAGCTAATAGTATTTTTTTATATTTTAACTTTCATAAAACCGCTAGACTTATGAATTCGTGATAGCGTCGAAAGCAGAAATCACAATCCATATTCCGCTAACATCCGTCCTCTGAAAAAATCAGTTCTCTTATGATAACTCTACGTTACTAAAACCGCTATGCTTATGAAACTGCTTAACACATGGCCGTACTAAAACGCCCCCATGTCGTCAATAGTAAAAAATTCAATCAACACGTTCAAGTAACTACCTATTCCCTCATAGCTTGTAGTAAATTGAATAATAAATTGCCGAACACGTAGCCAAAGTAATATATATTTTTTAATAATAATAAATATTACTGGACATTTCACACAGCGCCATCTAGCCCCAAACTAAGCAGAGCTTGTGCTATGGGAACCAGATATAATACTTATATACTTTTTTTTTGTAAATACATACTTATAATATATAGAGAAACAACCAGACCCGGAACAAATATCTAGGGAATCGAACCCGCAACCTCCTGCGTCTCAACCGGCTATTTACCCACTGCCTCATGGAGGTCGTCACTCGTTGAAAAATTACTTTGTAAAAGAACCTTTTATTAAATCAAAATCGGAACCGTAAGCAGATTCAAATCAGCCCTAACACTACAATCCATTCAGAAGTTCCGTTGTCTAGCATCCGTCTCCATCATGAGACCACCTCCATGGTACCATATTATTGCAATGTCATGGAAGTTACGTATATATTCCAAATTTCAGCTCAATCGGTTGGGGGGAACTGGTCTAACAATTAAGGCCGTATGGTAGGCAAAATAAGCAATTCGACCGGACGGTAATCCGTTTTTACAACATTTAAAGCTAAGAAAGATGTTTTTTTGAATTGATAATTATACTTATATACAGAGGTGTCGGTAACTGTAACATTGGTCGCGAGTTCAATGTTTTTTTCCTGTCTCAATAAATGCCCAACGCGCCTAAAGAAGTTTGCACTTCAAAAAAGTGGCAATCCGGGAGTGCCGACAGAAGTGAAAACTTGAACAATTACGAGATACTTATATACAGAGGTGTCGGTAACGGTAACAGTGTCACGAGTTTAATGGTTTTTTCCCATTTTAATAAATGACCAACGCGCCTAAAGAAGCCACTTCAAAATCGCAGTTTTCTCAAAATTATCATATTTTAGTACGTCCGTCCGGGAAAACATCCTTTTGATTAGTTTATTATGAGAAATATTTCAATAAAGTTCTCTTTCTCGTGATCCTTAATAAATACGCCGTATTATATGGATCGACATTTTCTGTAGATGGGCATATTTTATTTTTAAATTAATTAAGTTTAATCACAGGATGCGCTCCAAACATTGCAAGTGAAATAAAAGCTTCTAAAAACAACCCCACATCACCGTTAGAATGTTTCACTGGGCGCATCAAATGGATCTCGTATCAGTAGAGAAAGATAGATAGATAGATACAAGTTCATATCATATTTTTTGTAATTGTAGTACTGTGCAGCTCATCCGTGGCTTCGGTTTTGGCAAGCGTTTTCGTCCAGACAACATTTGAATGGAGAGAAGTAAAATTACGTCTTATTGATTCTAATCACACTTTACACTAATATTATAAACGCGAAAGTTTGGATATTTGTTTGTTACTCAATCACGTCGTGACGGCTAAATCGATTTCTATGAAATTTGGTATATAGATAGACTATACTAATATATAATAATAATAAGTTAAAATATAGGATATTTAAATCTAATTTGACAAACCACGCGTGCAAAGCCGGAAGATGGCGGAAGCTAGTAAGCGTATAAAACCGCTCCTCTCATGAAATCGCTGAGTGGATGGCCGTACCAGAATACCCTCATGTAGTAGATAGCAGCAAATTCAATCAACATCCCGCCAACATCCGACCCGTATCGACGCTTCATTGACTTTTTTCGAGATTAAGCTTTACTCATTTAACATCTCATCATTATTTTCCTGTTTTCTGAAGAGGAAAAATACTTATTTACAGACATTGCCGAGTTTATTGCTAATTTTAGGTGTAGTTGCGAATAAGGGTTATTTTTAGGGTTCCTTAGTCCGAACAGGAATAAATAAATACAATATAAAAAAAGTGTTTACAAAATAGTAGTACATAGCGGCTTCGTTCGCGGTATGTCTATATGAGTAGCCTATGACTCAACCCAGGTCCAGATCGGTCACCCTGGAAATCTATGGGGGAGGCCTGGGATGTTCAACACTGGACGTAATATGGCTAATATGATGATGATGATACCAAATTTCACCGAAATCTGCATTCGCTTCATTGTAATTTCTTTATTTTTATTTATTTCTATTAGTATCTATTTTATTCTGTGGGGGGCGGGCCACGTTGCCCGAATGCACTCCGAGAAATGGGCTCATGGACACCATGGACGCCTGAAGACGGAGGGCGACGTCGGGGTCGACCGAGAAAGCGTTGGCGGGACGATTTGGTCACCTTCCAAAGAAGATGGTGGGAGATAGCGACGGATAGGGATACTTGGGGGGACTTGGGGGAGACCTTTGCCCAGCAGTGGGACGAGATAGGTTAGAGAAAAAAAAATTAGTATCTATTGATCTGACATTTGCAATATACTTTTGACATACCAACATTAAGGCACAGTTACACATGCTCATAAAATGTCATACTTATTAGCATGCGAGCAACGAGCGTGCTCTTCAAACTGACACATTTGCTTTTATTTAGCATTTTTTTAAGCATACTTTTAAATAAGCGTGCTCAAAGCAAGCAATTGAACACACATGCTGTTTAAGCGCAGGCTAGAAGCTTTGGTATTCAGTGTTCCAGTGCAGGTAGGGAAAAATGGAGAAACAATTTGGATCTATCCACTGAACTGAATAAAATCATCATTTTGGTTGCAATACAATGTGTCCACAACTTTTGTCAAAAATTAAAAAGAGAAGGAATAGGACGATTTGGGTTCGTGATTGGCTAAGTAGAAGAGAAAAACTTGGAGCAAGTACTCGATTGCTAGTAGAAATCATTTACTAGCATGCTCAATAAGCAAACCTGTTCAGACGCGCTTAAAGGACGTCCCCTTCCACCCGTGCTGCAGGTAGCATGCCCAAAAATAGCTCGACTGTTGATTTTTGAGCAAACTCGAAACGAGCATGCTCTTTATTAGCAATATTTCGACACACATGCTACTAAGTAGCAACTGCTCAATAGTGGCATGCTTTCATGCTAGTAATGAGCATGTGTAACTGTACCTTTATGCAATGTAATGAAATGGTGAATAAATGAATACTGAATACTGCTTCCAGCAACATTTATCAAGTCGTTTTTCCTTCTCGTAGGGCCCGACCTAAGCTACGCTTTCTAATGCGTGGTCTCCACTCGAAATAATGGTTGTTCTTTGTGCCCTATCTCAACTTTCCACCACATAAACAGGCATAAAAACTTCAAACTCATAAAACTGGGGAGTTCAACTGGTTGGTCTACTGGTGGACCAACCGGTATGCAAAACTAGTTGTGAAATCTGAAAACTCGTAATTGTTATTCTAATTTTTTATTTATTTTGTATCACATACTATTAAAATTTTTGGACTGTTTCGAAGCACTAAAATTACTTAATTTTAAATTAGTTTCTCGTAAAGTGAAATGTTTTTTTATACTAGGTATATGGAGATGGTACAAGCTCATGGCGATCGTTACCATGTTAAGTGGTAACGATCGCCTATCTATATGACGATAGCAGAGAATTGCCTCGTAGGTCACGCTCGTTGTCAATTTTATGTAATGTAAATATATTTTGATAAAAAAAACGTGGTATATCATAAATCCAAAATATGTGTTAGTTCATAATGAAACAACTTGGCATAACTTCAATACTTCATCCAAATTCGATGTGGAATGATTGTAAACAAACATACTTAATCTATAAATCGCTTATTTGGTACTGATTTTGAAAGACAATTTGCATTTCTTGTCGATTTGTGATAACTCCATCATTATACATTGGTATCAATTTAGTCAAAAAGCCCACGCTAAGGCATGAATTTCATGTTAAGTATAAGCGGTTTGTCTACAAATAATCTACATTGAATTTGGTACGTGTTTTGTAATTTGTTTTTTTTTAATTTTATTTATTTAAAACATCTATTATTACAGGTTAGACCTAATACAATAGAGTAGTCATCAAATGTAGAGCAAAAAGAAAAAATCAAATCAATCCAATAATAAACAAATTATACTCATACAAATGTCAATAAAATAATAACAAAATAATTACAATAAATTCTTCATAATATCATACTAGTCATATTACATCTCGTCATATATCATATTTACAATAACAAAAATTAAATAATGTAGCTCTGACGAACTCGCTCTTTGAACAGTGAAATATGTCGATGGTAACCGCCACTAGATTTAGCGCTTGTATGGTCCGCGTCACTGGCGCCTTGACGAGCAGGTTCGTCCTTCCGCGAGGTACTTCGAACAAAGGAGGCCGCCTGCGCCGTCCAACATACTCGTCCGGCACGCACAGTGTCATCATCTCCAATATGGTTGAATTGGATATCATCCCCCGGAACATTATTCGTCATAGTCGTTATGTACGATATTAAATGAAAACATGGGTAGGGCTAATGGGCTAGTATTGTTGTAAAATAGGTTTTTTTTCAAATATTAAATTTTCACACAATCTTAATATCAAATCCTAAAATATCAATGAAACAGCCTGTGTAACATAGGTAAACAAATCGTATAAATTAATCATGTAAGTAGGCACCTGTTATACTGACTAAACGGCGTCGTCGAAAGGCGCCGCTGATTTACGTTATTTTTGAAGTTATACTTCTTTTGGCGCGTTTGGAAAATTTTTTACGGTGCGCGTGCACACCGACAGCCAAAAAGCGACATGATGAAGTTAGCTACAAACAAAGAGTTGTGGCATACGGGATGAAATGTTAAGCAATTTTTGTTCTGTTACGTCAAAGAAGTATAACTTCTTATGTGCGTATATAAGTACAACACTTTTTATTAGATTGGAAATGTATCGATTACTAGATAAATATTCAGCTACCATTATTAAACCCAACTCTAAAATTAGTCAATACAATGCCGGATGTTTGTTTTAAATGAATGTCGTACATATTAAAACACGTAGTATAGTTGTACTCATCTGTTCCTTACTCAAAAATGTTCCAAATGACACAATTGCACTCGAGTTCCAAAATAGTTTCCATTTTCGATTAGAAATCTCTTCGGATATTATTAATGTTACACTTACATTATTATGTTACATTTTTGGTGAAAAGTGGTTACTATTATTATTAGCCCATGTTGTCCCATTGTTGGGCAAAGGCCTTCCCATTTCCGATATTCTCAACGATCTTGTGCAAGTTGTGGTTATCACGATATAACCCACCCCGCTGTTCCAGTTGCGGGTTGGTGGGTGAGTCGCCAGAGCCTCATTTATTGTTTAGCAGTACGACGAGCTGGTGAGATTGGGCGAGTTCCGAAAGATGTTAATTGGAACCCCTTACTCTTAAAATTAAGTTTTTTATAGAATTTTTTATTTTTTTAAACTGGATATATCTTCGTTTGTCCATAATCTCAAGTGATGTTAAGCGATTAAAATAAAATAATAAACAACACATTGACTAATTAATAGAATAATAATAATATCAGTAACAATATTATAAAAATAAAAATTAGTGGACTTTGCAGACAAAACCCTCAACATTGTAGAACGCCCTCTAGAAGAGCCATGATTTTAATTTGGATTTAAATTATGTAAAGCTTGGTGCCTCAATAACATGCTCTGGCAATACATACGCAATAAATACGCATTTAAATCAGTAATTAAGTTTTTATAGTTTAATTTGCCTAACACAAAATGGGTTGTCAAAGAGTAAACAAAGCGTACAAGCAACATATCGATCTGCCATTCTACCGCGTGACGAATTACCTTCGTGACGTGCTACTATTAACCTGGCAATACTATTTGAACTCGTTAGATTCTAGTCTGGGATTTCCCGGTTTTGCAATCGTGACAAATTGAACGTGATTTAACTTTGGCGCTAAAAAGGGGTTACTTGTAATTTTTCATGCTATTAGTGTTTGTATGTAAGTTTAACTAAAACATCATACTTCAGAAACGAATAGATCGATTTTGAAGCGGTTTGTTTTTATTTGAAAACTGTTTTTTGAGAAATTAACCTGCCATTCATTTAATCATTTGAGCTGAGGACCCTTTCACCACCACCGATATAATTTTAAGTTAGTTTATAACTTTAGTAAGTATGTATATTAATAGTGTTTTCTTTTGTGTCATTTGTTTCTGTGTCCATAATGTGGTGGTCTGAATAAATATTTTTCTTCTTCTTCTTTTTTCTTCGTCATGATAGCTATAGGATATTCACAGTTAAATATACCCCATAGAGTTTCAGAGCAACTGTTCTTATACGGCCTATATTCAACAATCCTTATGAAGTCACCTTTCAATCTTTTCGATAACTTTTCTGCAAGAAAACCTGATCAAAATGTATGAAACAATATTTCTAGCTTACTTATTAGATAACATTGCTCATATAAACTAGTGATTCTGTAAGAACAGTAGACCTCGCGTCCCAAGTCCAAAATTAACGAAGAAAGTCCAATTTTAAATTGAATTTCAGGTGCTTGAATTATCCAATAGGCTTACCTATGTAGACTTTTGAGCAAAATATTGGTTTTTTATTTCTTACCAAAAGCCTAAATATGAATTTTCAGATCCCTAACTTTAGGATATATGGGTTGCCCATACAAACTTTCAACCCGTACCTTTCTACCATTTAGTCGTGAAAAGGTAGCAAACAAACAAACTTACAAACAAAGTAACAAACAAAGAGAGTTACTTTCGCATTTATAATATTATTATCGATTCGAAAAAAATATAAGTAATCTGAAATTATTGTTTAGGACAAAATTACAAAATAAAAAAGGTATATTATTTTAAAAGTATCTAGGTACTTACAAAAGCTCAAAAAACTGTATATAAAAAAATGACACTGACAAAAAGTGAACATGGCAGTAAGTTAAGACTTATTGAATGATCTAGAGATGGCGTAAATGGAACTCTAAATGCATAAAATATGGCGGAACCGTTAGTAGCGGTTTGGTTCTACATGAATCATCTGCGCTTTGACAGGCATGTCATGTAGCGGCCCAATTGAACTGAGGCAGGTAATCGGACAGGAGTACGGACTGAATTTGACGTGAGTTGACTACCTCCAATTTAAGTGTGATTACGTATTTTTTCTGTTTTGCGAAATGTATGGACGCCCGGCATATGTAAATTTTATTTACTAAATTTATGGTTGTTACTTATTAATAATTAAAGAAAACCTCTATAATCATCTTCCCTGTAATAAACAAGAATTTAAGTCACTATTTACTGAACATGTTATTATCCGCACACTATCGGAATGGGATGGAACCTTGTCAAAGTAAATTGAAAATGATGAGCGAAGTAGCCTCTTTGCCTTTGCCTAGTAATATTTTTAATTGTTCAGAACTTTTTTGCGAACGCTACTACTCTCGAGAACTGTCATTTTTTATTTACTTTGACAAGGTTCCACATCATTGTGATCGCGCGTAGATTATACGCGCTACGCTTTCGTAGCACTGCTACGAAGGAAACGAATTATGTGACACCGTATTAAATTAGTCAATCCCTTATTCCATAAGGTAAGAAAACCATTGCAGGAACCGCAATAAATATAAAGAATATCAAAGAAAAAGAAGCCAGACAGCGTAACACAATGATTCTCTCGAAACAAAGACTAATAAGAACACTTTTATTACGGGCGTTTTATCATAGAAAATATTGCGTTATTGTACCTATATTTCCATAGACAAAAAATGTATTTACTCGCACGCACACAGATACGACTACTTGGCATAAAATCACACTAATATTATAAATGTGAAAGTTTGAATGTTTGTTTATTTATTTGTTTGTTTGTTACTCAATCACGTTATAACGGCCGAACAGATTTCCATGTAATTTAGTGTATACGTAGATTGTAACCTGGATTATCACATAGGTTACCTTTTATCCCATAAATCAGTTCCCATGGGATAAAATGGGGGTGTCAAATCAAGTTGCTACAGTGAGTTTAGCTTTATTTCTAGGTTACCTACATATTTAAGAGTGTAATGCGTACGAAGTCGCGGGCAACAGCTAGTAAGGGAATCATTCGATAAAAAACATCTAACAGTATACAAAAATACGAGGTGCCTCAATACTTGTATTTCAACCCAAAATGGGGTCATAGTGCGTCATTTCATCTCATAAAAAGCCGTTTAATCAATCGATTTTCATCAAACATTGTTTTTGATTTTCACCATCAATTCACGAACACGCAATATTCAATACGTTATTGCTTTCACATGGTAACAAAGTTATTACAGGCAAATAGTTTATGAACCCTGGCAGGGCATAGCAATAGTAATAGTATATATGTAGATAGGCATACTGTTTATACTTTACATTTCATTCAATATTTTAATATATTCTAAGGATCAGGAGTAGATTAAAGATAAAAAAAGAACTAAATCCCCTACGTTTAGTTGAAATACGAATTTAACAAAATCAAGCAGAATAATAACCAAACCGGAACAAATGACCTTAACACAAAATAAGCACAGAACACTTAGATTTAGAACACGAATGAACTAAAAAATGACCCACGTAGCCCGATATGCACAAATACGTAAGAAGTTTAAGATAAGGTGTTTGCCTCTGAGGTCGTTGCAGCTTAATCGAACTTTTGGCGAGCGCAGATGGCGCTCAGCCTTGTAAGTTTTGATGAGGTAACTAGCGCAAGGGCACCACTTAGGTACGAACCTCGGCTTGGGCCGTTGCCGGGATGAGGATGAGAGAAACGCTCAGGTACATGTTTGTACCTTGTATAAGCGGCGACTGAAGGGACTCGTCGACCTCGCCGGCGAGGTCAGTGTATCTGTGAAGTGTTTGCTCTGTCTTATGTAGATGACTCAGAAATCTCCTCTATGATTTCGTCATCCGGATCTCCGAGAACGTGTCTCGGTCGACGGAGGATTTTGTCTGCAGGCGGATCAATGGAATAATCCGGTATGGTATTTACCAAAGGATTTGGGTGATGGGTGGCTCATAATGTCGCTTGGAAGCGAGCTTCATGAACTTGGCTATGGACTCTAGTTTCATATCGCGCTACAGATCATTATTGCGAAAGTACCCAAGGTGAGCCTGTGGCTTTTCGCAAAAAACGATTTTGCACAATCTGAATGGCACCAACTTGACGAGAGTGGGTGAAAACTACGGAGGAATATGTCAAGAAAATGAGACCGCTTGTGGAGCACGCCAGTTTTTATAGAAGCGATGGCTTCTATTCCGTATCGCTGCATTATTCGGCTAATAATATTATATTAGGCATTATTTAGAGTTTTGGTTAGTAGGTTATGGCGATTTTGTGATAATTTCAATTACCAAGAATTTTTTTTTTTTAAGTAATTGGTTCTAATTAGGTGACCAGTTGCCAAACACAAAAACCAGAAATGTATTCAAATTGTTTAATTAATTTTAAAGCTGTTATCCTATAGATGAGACAACACTATTTAGCAGGATTGACTTAGATGCAAAAAAGACCTTGTAGCTAAATATCTGGAAATTTAATAGTTTCTAAGATAATGTCTTCAAACAAGCAAGGCGTCTTCAAACTTATAATATAACTTACATACTTACATACTTTAAAGACGCAAATCAAACAGCATTACTTCTGCACCGATATCGAGTTCAATGAACTTCTATTATGCGTGCAATGGGCCTGCCAATACATGTCTAATATTGCATGTCGCCAAATTGGATCGTTACAGTCATAAAATATGCCTTATCATAGGTTTTGTATGACAAAACATCGTTAACAAATTATTCCGTTATTGTTCAACACGAAACAAATAAATACGTTTGAATAATTTGTGTACATTTGTGCCATTTTATTTTTATAATTACTTTATTTTGTTTATTTTCGTATATACCTATATTTCCCTTCAGCTAAGTCTACACAGAACTGCTCTAGAATTTTTATTATGTGTAGTGTAGTGTGTACATATTCTTTCAGATACCAAGGCCTGAAAATTATTAATGAAATTTTTTATCTGTTTGATTGTATTCTGTTTTGTGTGCCATAATAATAAAAAAATAAATGAATGGCCAGAAAATAAAGTCCTTAAATTGAGTAAGTTTTTGAAGTTAAAAAAATCATAATTACTTAGTGACTCGAACCAGTCTTACCACCAGGTAATGGTATCCAACGAATAAAAAATATGTGGGTCTTCCACAAAAAAGTTAAACACTAAAACAGTAATGTTTAGCAGTTTTCTGGTTCAAATCGAAGTAACGTTGCTACAAGCTTGAAACAAAAGGTTCTTAAAACATGATCATTTTCTAAAAGATTGTGGTTAGCGCCTGGAAATCCCAAATAATTATCAATAGACAAATTCATCGCCATAAAATGTTTAATTACGAACGAGCAATTATATATTTATTAGCGGCGTATACTGTCACACTGTAATGAGTTTGGTACAGAATTAATTAATGAATATAAATTATTTTCTGAGTAGCTAATATCCTGAGTAAGGAGGGTTATAGTTTTCACGCATTTATTGTACATAGATTCGTCATTATGTTTGTATTTACGAAACCGCTCAAAAGTCGTATTATTGGAAGTAAATAACATCCAAACTAATCACGGGTAGATGACTTCATTATACGAGTCATCGTCACTATTTATGCTAACTTTTGATGATTCATAATTATAAATAAATATAAATAAATAAATATTGCTAGACATTTCACACAGCGCTATCTAGCCCCAAACTAAGCAGAGCTTGTACTATGGGAACCAGATAACTGATAGAATACTTATATACATTTTTTTTTGTAAATACATACTTATAATATATAGAGAAACAACCAGACCCGGAACAAATATCTGTAGATCATGCAAACATTTGTTCCACGGCGGGGTTCGAACCCGCTACCTCCTGCGTCTCAGCCGGCTATACGCCCACTGCGCCACGGAGGCAGCCAATTAAGGAGTAACTTTTCTAAAGTAAATTACTTTTTTTTTTTTTACGGAGTAGATCAGATTAGATAATACTTTATTGCACACCACGAAACAAATACATATAAAAAACAACTACATAAATATGTGGATACAATTGACGGTCTTATCGCTAAATAGCGAACTCTACCAGACAACCTTTGGATGGAATGGACTGTGTGGACATTACCTGGGGTGTAATGGTGTACATAACATACTACATGTACCTACATACATACTAATATAAATAAATAAATATTGCTGGACATTTCACACAGCGCTATCTAGCCCCAAACTAACTATAGCTTGTACTGTGGGAACCAGATAACTGTAGAATACTTAAATACTTTTTTTTCGTAAATACATACTTATAATATATAGAGAAACAACCAGTCTCGGAACAAATATCTGTAGATCATGCAAACATTTGTTCGCGGCGGGAATCGAATCTGCTACCTCCTGCGTCTCAGCCGGCTATTCACCCACTGCACCACGGAGATCGCCTCTTGAAAAAAATATATGTGAGTATGAGATACACAATCTATACGAATCCCACTAACGGCCGACTAATATTATAAAAGCGAAAGTTGTATGGATGGTTGTTACTCTTTCACGCAAAAACAATGAGTGGATTTTAATGAAATTTGGTATGTGCCTGGATTAACACATAGGCTACTTTTTATTGACAAAACACGCGTCCGAAGCCGCGGGCGGAAGCTAGTATTATAAATTCGAATGTAACTCTGTCTCTTTGTTATATTTTCACGAGTAAACGGCTGAACCAATTTCGATTAAATTTGTATATAAATAGATTACGGCCGGGATTGGGGCATAGGCTACTTTTTATTCGACTGCGCAGAAGGAGGGTGATGTTTTTATTGAACAACCACGCGTGCGAAACCGCGGGAGGGTCAGCTAGTTTACTATATTTATTTTGATGCAGTAAAGAATAAATGGTCAGGAAATTACACTAGAAACAGCATATTCTAAACAAAACCGGATATTTGGAGTGTAAAAATGCCCTCTTGGTTTTTCCACAGGTAGTTTTCAATCATTTACTGAAAAATGTTATGGATCAAATATCCCCGTTTGAAAAGTCACCCCTGAAGTATAGGCTCTGGTGGAATATAAAGTATTCGCTGCACGAAGAACCACTTAACATCAGGTGGGCCGGGGCTAGTCCATTAAAAAACCTCCGTCGCCTAAATAACCCGTCATAAATTTACATTTCACAGCTGAGATCCCTTCCCCAAAGAGAAATAGTGCTGATATCTTCAGATCGGCTGACCTGATATTCATAACCCATGGCTAAAACCCACCCCAGTTAAAAAAGTGACACTCCGGGAGTGCTGACAGAAGTGAAAAATTTAGCGCTCAATGTATGGGTATTCAAAATTTTAATGCAGACTACAGTACAGATACTTATATACAGAGGTGTCGGTAACGGTAACAGTGTCGCGAGTTCAATGGTTTTTTCCCATCTCGAAAAATGCCCAACGCGCCTAAAGAAGTTTTCACTTCAAAAAGTTGTGACACGCTACAATATAATTTTATTTTTAACTTAAATTTACTAACATAGTTTATAAGAACCTTTATTTATTAAGATTGATATGGATCTTGAACATCTGAAATAAATGACTATTTAATTTAATTTAATTTATACAAGCTATTAAAAAAAACCGCATCCGAATTAAATAAATAATAATAAATAAATACTCCTGGACATTTCACACACCGCTATCTAGCCCCAAACTAAGCAGAGCTGTAGATCATGCAAACATTTGTACCACGGCGGGAATCGAACCCACTACCTCCTGCGTCTCGGCCGTCTGTTCGCCCACTGCGCCACGGAGGTCGTCGAATTGGTCCATCCGTTTGGGAACTACGATGCCACAGACAAATAGAATATAGGCATCATACTTATAACACCCCTTTTTTGCGACGGGGTCAAAATCCAACACTAGGCTTTGAACTAGAATGCCTTTTAATAAATATTATTTTTCTTTTGTTCCTACTTGTATATGTACGTAATTTTCGTATGTATATATTTTCCTGCTTTTGATGTTCATATGTTTGTTTGTCTGTAGAGAATAGGTAGAAAGCCGTATTAGTAGTAGTAATTAGCTAATTATCTTGTCTAATCACGAGTATGAGACTCAATTACATGAGTTGAACGATTGTCAGTAGGTAATTACGCTGACGCTAACTGACAAATTTGATTCCAAGTATTTGCGCCACGAAATAAGCGATTTATTGTTTTAACAAGCCCTTGGTTGGCCAGAAAAAATAATAGTTACTAGTCTTTAGAATCTGTCAAAAAACATACGCTTGAGTAACGATTCACCTAAGGCCTTGAGTTCAATTTAAATCGGCGCAGAATGGAATGGAAGCGTCAATTTCCCCGTTGCGCACGAACTAACGAGAATGCCCAAGAATTCTCGCGATAGCGCCTCAAGACAGTAGTAAGTGTTCAGAGGCTTATTCTAGAACAATCAATCCAAACAATCTTTATCAATCTTTGTTTTTAATCGTTGTTGAAGTAAACGTGTCAGTGCGCTGTAAATGAATCTTGTCAAAAAAAGCCGAAGGCTTAGTAGAGCACTTTGAAAAAAATCTCCGTAACTCATCGATATGAGGCATCACGCCTTTTTGACATTTGTTATCATATAAAAACACGGGAGGTATTTAGGAGGCCAAAACGTCGCGGAGGTTCCCAAACACTGCCCAGCTGAGTTCGTTTCTTCGGCTAACCTCTTTCTCTATGTTTGATCAACCTTACAGGACCTGTTTGTCTCAGGTCCCAGGTACTTTCTACCCACTGAGAGAATATTGGTTATCGCTTATTCCATAGCCATACGGGGCCATCACATATAATTTGGCACAGTTCGATCTCGGTGATTGATTACTAAACGAATCGGCAAATGGTATTCTATCGCCGCTTACACGTTAGCTGTCTAGTTTTCTAGGAAAAATGGAATTAGAATAAACTAGTTCAAATCCGCGGCTTCACACGAGTTTAAGGATGAAAAGCATCATATTGTCTTAACTATAAGCGCCTAAACGGGTTGTTTAAGAAACAAACTCACAGACGTACAGACAGATGAACTTATAATGTGGGTGGGTCTTAGAAAAACTATAGTGGATAGGAACTTCGTAGAAGAATTTGGCTCGCGTTTCGCGAGAGGGTGTTTACCGAATGGCTTGCTTAATTTTTTTTTATTCAATCTGTCTTCCAAGACTTTTAATAGCCTGCTAAATCCTACCAATCTGTCTCCAAGGCATCGAGATCACGCCAGCGTCTACCAGGCCTTCCTCGGCGCCGCCCGTCTTCAGGCACCCACTGCGTGACGATCGTTTCTTGCTTAATTTAAATAATTTATTTCTCAGACTTGTCATCCAATGTCAAATGATGTTACTTAGAAGAAGCCTGTTTACTCGCGAATTGAATACCCCGTTGTATCAGAAAACAAATACTTAGACAAGGCGTTCTATTTTTACTATCTAAATGACAAGTCCAGAAATGAAGCCGTACGGTAGCTTGGAGCCATCTTGTAACAAGAGAGTAATCAACACCAAACAAACTCAAGGAAATCTAAATAGTTTCGTCACGTAATTATATAAATTAAGCGACAAATATACGACAGCAATCGGTCGCGAAACGTCTTTACTGTGGAAAATTCTATATTATGCCGTGCCTTTGCTGGTGGCGATAGTTTCTATGCGCAAATTGACGTTTCGCGACCGATTGCTTTCGCGTTGCTGTTGCTGATTTTAGGTAATTACCTCCAGATTTAATAGGTGTCTAAATACTACCAACGAACAACAGAACTAAATGATATAACATTAGAATATCGTCGTGCCGAAATATTCATAGAGGGTTAACTAATGTTTCTGAGCGTAATTTCTCAATTTGGACCAACCACCCAATATGTAGTGTATTTCCTTTAGTGTTAATCTTGCGAAGTGTTGCCAAGTGATGTGATTTATTACAAAATGTTCTCAACTTGGCAAATGATTTCTATTTGTCACTCATGAAGTCATAAAGCTATTTAGTAAATTCTCAGTAACGATGTACGGTACCTGATTGAGATGTTGATAGATAGGTACATTCGGAAGAATCAAAGAACATGTGTTATGTTCTTTGATTCTTGTGGATGTTTATACCTATATGTGTATGTATATAAATATTGGTGGGCATTTAATACAGCGCTATCTAGCCCCAAATTAAGCAAAGCTTGTACTATCTATGGGAACCAGATCACTGATAGAATACTTATATACTTTTTTTTTGTAAATACATACTTATAATATATGGAAAAACATCCAGGCCCGGAACAAATATTTGTGGATCATGCAAACATTTGTCCCGTGTCGGGAATCGAACCCGATACCTCCTGCGTGACAGCCGGCTATACGCCCACTGCGCCACGGAGGTCGTCAAGTGTGTAGTATAACTATAAAATTATGTTTAGTTAGAGGATACGGGTCTATAAGTAGGTATCTAAATAATCTGGTAGCGGCTCGAGTGTCTCTAAGCACCGAGACAAACCTCTAAGGATTTCTAGTGCTTTATGTAACTTTACTGTGTAACTTTTTGTCGAATAAACTAGTCCCGCCCCGAACTGAGATCTCGCGAGTCTCCCAAAAAACTAAAAAAATATTATTCATAATCTTTTGCTCCTAAAATAGTGCCACCAAATGCACAACCAAGTTACTTGACCTACAGTTTCATTCAAATTACAAGTAACGGGGGTTCATGTAATTTGGTTATTCTTTTTAATATTATTCATAATCTTTGGCTCCTAAAATAGTGCCACCAAATGCACAACCAAGTTACTTGACCTACAGTTTCATTCAAATTACAAGTAACGGGGGTTCATGTTATTTGGTTATTCTTTTTATGGATAGACATTGCAGTTTTTCTGGATTTCAGACGTTTCCCTATATAGATAGATAGATAATTTCTTTATTGCACACCATTTAAATACAAACATTTATAAGAAAATACACTTAAATAATAGGTACACTGGGCGGCCTTATCGCTAAAAGCGATCTCTTCCAGGCAACCTTTGGATGGACAGGATCTATGTGAACAAAATAAAGACGGCGGCGTAAATCCGATATAGTACACGTATATTTATTAAAAATATAGATAATATAAAATAAAAGGCATAATTATAATGTATAATATAATCATAAAATTACATAAATATTAATATTATAATACATAAAATATATATTGTCATACTTACTATATATAAATTATAAAAATGTAATAATTAATAAGTGGTCTAGTGAGCGATGGATGACAGATAGTGTTGTCTGACCAAGTTTTTAAAGATAGGGAGAGATTTAGCGTGATGAATTGAGACAGGTAGAGCATTCCAGAGCCTGGTATATTTATATTGCTATATTTTTGTCACTAAAGCTACATGAATTACCAAATTTCAGCACTGTGGGGTCACTGGTGTACGCTGTGAATTTCATCAAAGTTCAGTTTTTATTATGGCTGATAACTCAAACTATAAGGATTAAACTAAAAATAAAAACGAGGTTGAAATGTACTATTGTATACCTTTCATTAAAGGTCCCATTTCACTGAATCGTCTCATTTTAATTTTTTTTACCCCTCTTGAACCCCAATTTCTCAACAACCCCCCCCCCCACATTTTTAGCACATTTAGTGACACCAGGATTGTGCTATCACTATATACCCATATATCAAATTTCACGATGATCGGATCAGCGCTTAGAAAGTTGTGCCCGGGACAAACAAATACATACATACAGCGCTGATTTGTCCAAGTTGATTTGGAGATCTCGCTTCGCTCGAACAATAATAAAGAAACTACGACCTGAGATTATTACCAGTCTTTAATTGCAGAGAGAGTATGTATATATTTATTTATTCGACAAAAAGTTACCTACATAATAACAGTATTAAATATAGCACTGTAACTCCTTAAGGGTTTGTCTCGGTGTTTAGAGACACTCGAGCCGCTACACATTATTACCTACTTATTATACTATTATTATACCTACTTATAGACCCGTCACTTTTACCTAAACAAAATTTTATGCTAACACAATTATAACCGACCTACCCACTCAAATTACTGTCTACCATCTGCAAAAGTATGTACGCAAACATGATAAGTAGGCGGCAGCAATTATAAACACAAAAGTTATAAATAATATGAATATTGCTGGACATTTCACACCACGCTATCTAGCCCCAAACTAAGCAGAGCTATGTATAAATATAGATACTTTAATTTTTTATCCGTTTTTCGAATATTTAATGAAAAAACGATATTTCGATAGATTCCAATATTAAGTGAACAGGTTATTTTAAGGCCAGCGTGAAATATAACTAGAAAAGGCTTTTTCGATAACAGATTTTTCACATACTTCCTTATTAACTGTGTTTCAAAAGTAGTTTTTAGACAAACAATAATTTTAGTAAAATTTTTCACAAAATATTCAAGATATAATTATTTGTACATTTTGGTCTATAACCAACCACCATAAAATATATATAAAGTTGTCTGAGATACGCTTTCACTTTAGAAGCTGAGATTTTAAAATAAATCATATTTAGATACTATATTTTCTCAGTGAGGTTTTCAGAGCAATTTTCCATTATACGGAACATTTTTAAAATAACAAACAAGTTAGTTGCAAAGCAATTGCTTTTAAAATGAAAAATAATGTTTGAAATGAAAAATATAACAAAATAATGTTAAAACATTCAGCGTATACAGGGAGCCGTTGGGTGCAAGCCGCAAAACATCGGTCACTAATAAAATTTACGGGGGAGGCGTATGTTTAGCAGTGGACGTCCTATATGGCCCAAACAAATAAATATATTTTTAATTAAACTACTTTTGTTATATTATGTAACAATATAACATTGATAACAATGACTTTCCTGTAGGTGCTAAAATAATATTATTACTAGCTAACATGTCTGCGGCTTCGCACGCATGGTTTGTCAATAAAAACATTACCCTCCTTCTGCGCAGTTGGATAAAAAGTAGCCTATGTTATTCAGGGATAATGTAGCATTTTTATAGTGAAAGAATTTTTGAAATCGGATCAGTTGTTTTTGTGTTTAGTCGTTACAAACACACAAAAATACAAATCTTTCCTCTTGTTATTATTAGTTTAAATTATGATTATAATTTTTGACATATTAGATATTATTTACATTTAGACATATTTTGAATTAATTGTATTATTTGCTATTTAGTATTGTAAAATTTAGTTTAATTAATATAGTATATAGTTAATATAGTTTACAATATAATACAATAATATAGTTTAAAACACATTTGCTCTTATTTCACCAATTTCAATATCGTAATGTGTCATTACGTACTTGTGCGTTATTGTAATGTAAAAGGCACGAGCTTCTTTTCTTTTTAATAAGGTAATACGTACGGTCAAGATGCTCCGTCTAAAACGAACGGTACTTTTTTAAATCTTAGCAAAGAGTTTTTATGTCAGAAAATTGTTCAACATTTTATGAATAAAATTAACTTTGGGAGATAAAATATAAAAAATAAACATTTAATTCTTTAATTTAATTAATTTTTACAGTAAATTACAATAATTTATTTGGAACAAAAACAAATAAATATTAATTTAATTTATTAGTAATACTGGCTGTTTAAAAAAAAAGCGCTAATGCGCGCGCATCGCTAATTTGTGAACAAGTAAAAATAATTCCGCGTGCTTTTTTTTTCCTAGAACGTCCGAGTTTTATTTATTTCCTCGAAAATATGTTATAAAACGTCGTATGACATACGCTTTGATAATTACAGCCTCGGCTGTAATTTTCAACTTACCGCACTTATATCATAATGTATATCATAATTTTAGTATCAAGTTCAGTTCAAACATGATTTTAAAAATTGTACAAAAATAAATAAATTATGAAATTAAATTATTATGAACCGCGTACTTCGTACGCGTTACACTATTAAATGTGTAGATAACCTAGAAATAAAGCTAAACTCGCTTTTGCAACTTGACTTGACACCCCATTTTTATCCCATGAGACCTGATTTATGGGATATAAAGTAGCCTATGTGTTAATCAAGGTTATAATCTACGAACATACTAAATAAAAATTGAAATCGGTTCAGCCGTTACGACGTGATTGAGTAACAAACAAATAAATAAACAAACATCCAAACTTTCGCATGATAATATTAGTGTGTTATACGATACGATAATATACGTTATTATTATAAATACGGGATTTATCACGTTCCTCTATCGGTGTTATGACAGAAAATGTTTTCGTTCGGTTGAAGTTCAGGTTATCAGGTGGTCTTTAAATCTAGTGGGGGCCGTCCTACGATGGACGCTTTCCAGTGTCTCTACTCTAAAACATTTCGACCCCAACGGCCGTCAGTTCTTCAATATATGTGCCCTGCCTACTGCCATTTCAGCTTGCAATACCTCTCGGCTATGTCTGTGACCTGGTTTGTCTTCGGATCACCTGATTTCTGATTCAATCTCGTATTATCAGTATTTATAATAATGTTATTTATTTACTTGACGTCATCCGTGGCGTAGTGGGCGTAGGTATAGCCGGCTGAAATGCACATCCCCTGGGTTTTCTACGTGGTTCTTTACAGCTTGTTAGACAATCAAATTAATAAATATTATTTTCCGTCTTTTCAGATCCCGAGGGCTCGGAGCAGAAGGTCTCAATATTGCTAAATGCAGAAGAATCGGAATTATACTTCGTCAACTGTACGAGTACAAAGGTACAAGTTATCCAAACCCTAACTAATTAGTAATTATACTCTTGGAAATCGAATATGTCGGTTTTATATCACCAACAAACAACAGAACCAAATGATACAATATTGAAATATTGTCCTGTCAAAATATTGATGAGTAACTATTATTTCTGAGTGTATTTTATCAATACAAAGTGAAATTTGGTGCTTATTATTTATACACCTTGTTACAGTGTATGAATAACTTAATGCTAACATAATGTACCTACACGTTCGTTCAAAGTTATCAAGGCATGCAAAATGATAGACGTCGTATCGGACCTACTAGATTTCCTTTAGTGTAATAAATATAATCTATTCTAAGGATGAGGATGAGGAGTAGTTTAAAGATAAAAAAGCATGTGTGCAATTCAGACGTGGTAGAAGTGAAACCTTACAAAATTTTGGTTTCAAGATAATGAGATGAATGTAAAATTTCGGGAAGATGATAATTGTATGTTTTAGTAATGATCATAGTGATGCAAAGTTAGATAATTATTAACACGAGTGGAGGGAGTACGAAGCAAAGCACAAAGAGAACCACGAACATAAACACTGTATAATGCTTCCTATCTCATTTTCTCCCACGTTAAATCTTATGAATTTATGTGTCTGTCTCTTTTTACTGTCGCTTTTTCGTTTCATTGACTTTCAAATCACAACGATGCTAAAGAAGTTTTCACTTCAAAAAGAACCAAAACCTAAATTTTATTTGAATTACGAATTTTACAAAATCAAACAGAACAGCAAAATAACCAACATGGAACGAATCAACTGCCACACAAATATAACACTGAACACTTAGAACACGAATTAACTGAAAAATGGCTCCCGTAAAATACGTAAGAAGTCTGAAGGTGTTTTTCCATCGAGCGCTAGCGAGCAAATACGACCACCTTTTTTTGTAGTGAAAACATATTTTTTTTGACCATTTTTTGAGATGGGATAAATCCATTGAACTCGCGACACTGTTACCGACACCTGTCACTGACTGTTACTGACACCTCTGTATATAAGTATCTGTAGTGTAGTCTGATTTTATTCAAGTTTTCACTTCTGTCGGCAGTCCCGGAGTGCCACTTTTTTTTCGAATGGACTTTTCTCGCTGTTGGTTTCTGAGGACGGTGCTCTCAGCTCAGGTGAGGACAGCTTAACCGAACTTTTGGCGAGCGCAGGTGGCACTCAGCCTTGTAAGTTTTGATGAGGCAACTAGCGCAAGAGCACCACTTAGGTACGAGCCTCGGCTTGGGCAGTTGCCAGGGTGGGGATAGGAGAGAAACGCCCGGATACATGTTTGTACCTCGTATAGGCGGCGACTGAAGGGACTCGTTGACCTCACCGGTGAGGTCAGTGTATCTGTGAAGTGTTTGCTCTGTCTAATGTAGATGACTCAGAAATCTCCTCCGCTGACGCGTAGGAAGTTTCGTCATCTGGATCTCCGAGAACGTGTTTCTGTCGACGGTGGGTTTCGTTCGCGGGTGGAACTATAGGATATTCGGGTATGGTATTTACCAGAGGATTCGGATGATAGGTGGCAAGTTCATAATGTCGCTTGGAAGCGAGCTTCATGAACTTGGCAATGGACTCTAATTTCATATCGCTGTGCAGATCGTTATCGCAAGAAGCGGTTATGGACTATGTGAATGGCATCAACTTGACGAGAGTGGGCGAAAACTACGGAGGAGTATGTCAAGATGGGGCGAATGCAAGCTTTGTAAAGGTCGTCTTATTTCTAAGAGACATTTTACTTTTCTTCAAGTGCGACCGCCCAAGGAGCGCACCTGTTTATAAAGAAGCGATGCCTTCTATTCCGTATCGCTGCAGGATTCGGCCAATACTATACTAAATTATAAAGAAATGTTAATATCCTTTTTTGCGACATCTCATACTCTCTCCACCATTAAAATACATATTTCGAAAAATATTTTAAACCACACAAAAGATAAATCGTGGAACGCTTGATAAACGGACGGCCAGCGGACTGCTAACGGCAGCCGTCGACACGCAACCACAGACAGGACGGATCAATTGGACGAACACGGACAATTCAAACTGACGGATTGCGGTGACGTCATGGCTCGACGGCGTGGCGGTCGTTGCCCGTCGACTGCCTCGCGGCTGTCGGCGGTATCTGTCCACATGTCGGCATCAATGGCGTTTCGTATACGTGATCGTATGTGTCAAATTATTGCAAAAACATTATCCAAAAGTTAAATATAGTGATTTTTAACCCTAAACGGAACAGCTAAATATTGTACACTGTATGGGCCGTGAGATCTTAACGAGATTATCTCTGTATCTAGAGGAAGATTACAGATTCAAATCCCGTCTTCAAATCTTATTATTTATTTAATTATAATCCTCTAACACAGAAACAGAGCCTCACTGATCGTTTAAAGCCTCAAAAATGCGTGATACGTTTGTAACTTTGATTGATCTCTATGTTTTTGTGTGTGGCTTCTGTAGCACCATACAAACTCCAACTTACTAAACGTATGCGCTTAGCAGTAGCTGAAATTAGAGTTCCTTGTAGAAGAGTTTGTCCAAGGAAGTTCTACCTCCATTTCTGCCGCTAAGAAGTTAGCCGCAGTAATGCGCATTGCTGGGGGTGAGTGCAGGTGAAATTACAGGCATATTAGACTTTTAACACATTTTTTGATGTGCCTGTAATTTCACTCAGGGTGACTTAGGGTGACGTAAGCAATACAATCCCATGTAAGTCAAATTTGACGTAACCTGTGACGTAATGCAATTGTTATAGGCAGTAGTAACTAAACACCAGGTGGGCCATAAATAAGTATCGACATTTCATCGTATTTAAAAAAATATTCTCACATTTCGTGTGGTTGTTGTTTATTATACTAGACTCCAACGCTCCTGGCAGACAGGGTCATAAAACGTGGGACAAGCGACGATGCTATTGCTATCTCACTCGCTTTTGAAGCCCATAAGGGAGACTTTAGTGATGCGCCGAGTACCAATCAAGTACATTATTTATCAATAATTGTATTGAAAAGGAAACAATAGTAGATTTTATTAAACGAGGGATAAAGCAGTGTCTTGCGTCACGGGTGCTATATTAAATTCCGAACGTAACAAAGGATTCTAGACTTAACTTACGAGCGGAGCGAGGGAGTTACTAGGATCCTGAGTGCAGAGAGGGTTATAAGCACGCCCAAGATCGCTTTGTCCACGAGGAGAATACTCTACTTTTCACATTTTCTGCGAGACCATAAAAACCAAATCTAGGTCGGTGCATTCTGTGCAGACGTTAGTTCGATTTACGAATATGTTCTTATCGTGTGGATCTCGTTGGTTCAAATTTTAATACAGCTTAGGTTTCAAATTCAAATCACATTATAATATAATGAAATTCAGTACAATTTTACTCTCGGCTCAGTCGTAAAGATTTAATCACCTGCTTTCGGTGAGGTTTACATGACATATAATTTGACATTGTTGGGCAGGTGGTGTGAAAACAGGTTTAGGGCCCCCGCGCACTAGGCAGCCATGGCTGCGCAGCCAGGCTGCGGCAGCCAGTCAAACATATGACGTTGTATGGGAGCCTGCGCACTTGGCAGCCACGAAATCTCGGCTGCGGGAGCCAATGAAACGCGCCTGTTTGCACGGCAGCCAGCTGGCTGCGCGTAGCCAGAACGTGTGTAGGCGAATGTATGTGGCTGCGGTCAGTCTCCGCGCACTAGTTGTAGCAGCCAGACGTATTTTGTGTTCCGAACTTTGATAAGATGACTTTCGATACAGAGAAATTTATTCGGGAAATTGAAAGCCGTAAAGCAATTTGGGATATAACATCGGAAGAATACAGTGATCGGGATTTAAAGAAAAGAAGATGGGAAGAAATCACGAACAAAATGTGCTCGGAAAGCTTATCAGAAAACCTCGACCACTGAAGGCCGCCGTGGGTCTTCTACGGCTGTTCCAGACAGGCAAGACAATACTGTTTATACTGATGCGTTATCACCAACTGACACAAATGTAACAGATATGTCTCAGGGTTCTGAAATACTAGAATTATTTACTACACAGGACAACTTGAACTAGGTAATTCATTGCCATACATGTAAGAAATAAATAATAAATGTTAAGACTAATTAACAATATCTTTCATTTTCGTACTCACCTCAAAGTTATCACCAGTTTTTCTTTAGGTTTTATACAAGCTCGCATAGAAGTATCAATGCCCTTGATTGAATTTCGTATTTTTTCCAAAAGGTTATCAAACGATTGCACTGACATCCTCGGGTAGTTAAAAAACCGGTCTGGGAATGCGCGAATATCTTTGAAATAGGTTTGGAATAAGCCTTTTGAGTGTCTTTCTAGAAAAAGAGGATGAATCCAGTGTCTTTTCTTTGTTTTGCGTTTTTTACGAGATAGGTAAGCAATCATTATAAGTTCTTCCACGTCCATATTGCTCGACGGAAGGATCTAGACTAGTCGTTGATTGGCTGTTATAACTGGCTGCGCAAATATTCTGGCTGCGCAGCCTGGCTGCGCAGCCATGGCTGCCTAGTGCGCGGGAGGCCTTATTGGTCGGCCCCGTCTGCCACAAGTGTTGGTGTATATATAGTCATATCGTTTATATTTTATTATTTTAACTTTGTCTATCTGTCTGCAGGAGGAAATAGAACGCTCTGAGCCACCAGATGCGTTCGTGGTGATATACTCTGTGGTGGACAAGGCGTCCTTCCAGAAAGCTGAACAGGAGCTGGCCAGGCTGCTGGACTGCGAGATGCTGAGGTCACGACCAGCTGTGCTGGTAGCCAATAAGATCGATCTGGCGAGGAGTCGCGCCGTTTCCACACAAGGTGAAAATATTTGTTTGTTAGGTTTAAAAACTTCGTCATCATGCATTTTTATAACCAACACCATCTCACTAATATTATAAATGCCAAAGTTTGGATGCATATTTATTTGTTTGTTTGTTACTCAATCACGTCGTAGCGGCTGAACCGATTTCAATGTAATTGAGTATTTACGTAGATTGTAACCTGGATTAACACACTGTTTATCCCTTAGTTACTTTTTATCCCATAAATCAGGTCTCATGGGATAAATATGGGGTGTCAAGTTGCAACAGCTTTATTTCTAGCTTTATTTCTAGATGAACTATGCATTTAGTAGTGTAACGCGTACGAAGTCGCGGGCAACAACTAGTAATTTATAAATCGAATTTTCTTGTTTGGAAGAGCAATGACGCAGCCGTCATATAGTGCGAATTAGTACGGAGGGTATTAGTACGGGAATTAGTACTTGAATATGCATAACATCGTGATTAAAAACTTGTTAACACAGATGCACTATTAGTTTACTTTAGTTTATGCCTAGTTAGTTGTTAAGTTTGTAAAGTTATTTATGAAATAAATTTACTTTACTTTACCTAACCTTACCTCAAATATCCTAACTACTTGAGGTAATAGAGAAGGACGTTGAGTTGAGTTGAACAGCAGTTTTCCAAAATCCCCAGGGATGTGGTCAGCTTAGCTTCTCTGTATTGGTCTATTGGCATTTCTTTTTGGTCCACCAGGTAAGTAATATTACCTGAATACTTGGTGACTGGCTTAAGTGGGAATCAGGATTCCAGGAGCAAAAGTTACCTTTTTTCTATTTTTCTTCTTTTCTCCGTAAGGTTAATACGTGAATCAGATGACCTTAGGCAGCTGTTACTATGAACTGCTCTTTGTATTCAAAGTTACTTAGAAGAAATATTTTGAAATACTTATCAAAATCTGCTTAGGTTGCTGAGATGAGATAGTTAATAGGAAAGACCTCTCTTATTATCAATCGTGTTTACTCTAATTAGATACCTATAGCTTTAATTTAACGTGTTCACGCAACTTAAACAAACTTATATACAACCCGTTTTACGTACGACATCAATTTAAAACACACCCAGAATGGTATTAACTGATTTTAGAGGTTTAATACCTTGAATAGCTTGAATATTTATCCAGTACTCGATACATTTTTATTAAACAATTTTTAACGTAAATTGGCGGCGCCTTTGCGACGATGCCGCTTAGTCAGTTTACCAGGTACCTACTTTCATGATGAATGAATATGATTTGTTTACTTATTTTATAAAGGATGTTTCGTTGATATTTTAGGAATTTATAGTCTAAGTAGTTTGTTAAAATTTTCTATGGTAATGAATATGAAAAAAAAGTTTTACTACAAAATACTATAAATTAATTAATTCGTTAATTTAATTATTCTTTATTATATTTTATTAATTATTATATTATTCGTTTCATTTAATTTCGTACATTACAAAACACGTAATATAAACCCTTAAGCTTAATGTAGCTTGCCGAAGTTCTCCCCTTAAATGATCACAATTGATTTCCCAAGCGACACAAGCGATGAGTTTCCAGAAACTTTGATAAAGAATTATTAAGATACATTTTAGATTCAATTACTGGACCACCAATCCCAGTTCCCAGAAGGGGGAGCACGGATAATTTACACAAAGAACTATAAATTTCATTGATATTTGTATAACTCTTCATCATCATCATCTTAAGACATAGCGCCCCCCCCCCCTCCCCCTCCCCCATAGATTTCCAGCGCGATCCAAGCTACTTCAATTGGATAACTTTTTGAATATGCTATTTGAGTTGTACAGTTCAGTTAAACTGCAAATGGTTTAAAGTTGAAATTGGTTGTTGAATGCTTGAGTTAAACCACTGATCGCATAGTTAAAGTTTATTATAGGAAGTAAATTGCCTTAAGTAGTACAAAGTTATTTTTTTTTTAATTTAAGTGAACGATTCCGATCCACGGCTGTGTCATATGCCTTTGCACAGCTTAGGTATTTTGAAGTCACATAAATTTGCGTTTTGATCGTCAAAATCAAATTACGATAGCTTCTGCCTGGTAGTGGTTAGGAGCAGTCAAGCTATCTTTAGATGGTTTGCAACGATCTTTAGATGATTCAACTGTTTCTTTTGTAATTTTTTGATAGATATGTAAATTTATTGTAATATTTGTATATTCTTTCTACTAATAAATATAGTTTCGATCGAGTTTTTATCGTACTCTTACTAATCTCTCTTATCTTGAAATGTGGCGTTGCCTCTATAGATCGTATTAACAATTTTTGATTCCATAGGTCCTAACATTATAAATTCTAAAGTAACTCTGTCTCTCGTCTATCTGTCTGTTCGTTACGTTTTCACGACTTAACGGTTGGGCCGATTTTGATGAAATATGGTATAGTGATAAATTATGACCTAGATTGAGGCATTCGTTTTATTTTTTATTGACAAACTCCGCGTGCGAAGCCGCGTGCGGAAGCTTGTCCGTAATTATGCGATCAAAATTAAAGCTACAAAGTATCGCAAGCGTAAATTATTCATGCTAGGCTTTCTGACCTAATTATTGTTTGAGATTTCCAATAAGCAAGCGTCCACAATTTTCTATACATATATTTGTAAACATTGTAGATAACGGCTGCATACTTCTTAGACTAATATCCGTATCTCATATCTAATAAATCGAGTCTAAGTAAAATAATCATTTGTACAGATTTGCCACAAAAAAAATACAAAAACATTTTGGTGTTCCAGATTACATATCAGTTTATATATTGCTATATCCGATAGTTTTAAATTCATCTGATAAATAAGTATATATATAGAAAAAAGTATTTTTAAACTTTCCCGATTATATTTATTGTTATTAGACATTTTTCACGTATACTTTTATGTACAAGTATACTCCCAAAGGTACCGTCGAGAAGTAATTGCAGCTGCGGCAATTTACTTGATCTTCGACACTAAATACGCACTGAGATGAAACTAACACGAATAAAATAGAAAAGAAAATGTGTGGCCACTTTAGAATTAAAGAACACTAGCTTTTGCCCTACCTCAAGGATTGGCCCCTACTTGCAATCAACAGAGACGAGTGGAAAGAGAGAAGGGAGGCCTTTGCCCTGCAGTGGGACACAACAGGCTTATAATAATAATAGCTGTTGCCCGCGACTTCATACGCGTTACACTACTAAATGTGTAGGTAACCTAGAAATAAAGGTAAACTCGCTGTTGCAAATTGACTTGACACCCCATTTTTATCCCATGGGGCCTGATTTATGAGATAAAATGTAGCCTATGTACCCAAGTTATAATCTACGTATATACCAAATTTCATCAAAATCGGTTTAGCCGTTACGACGTGACTAAGCAACAAACAAACAAATAAATTAACAAACATCCAAACTTTCACATTTATAATATTAGTGTGATAAAAAATATAATAGATATTTATTCGCTTAATATTATTTGATTGATGTACCTACATAACTAGCTGACCCGCCCGCGGCTTCGCACACTTATAATTTCCTGTTCTCGTGGGAACTTCGGGATAAAAACTATTTAAAACACTTGTTAAAGTGCACGACATTTCATGTAAATGATTTCACGTCAATGAACGACGTTTAAATTGGATATTGTTCTTACAAAAATACTATAATCGCGTTAAAAAATGGGGGGTTGGGGTAGGAGGGTGAAAATACTTTTATACCTATTCTCATACCAAATATAAAAAAACATCAAAATCAAAACCCGTTTCTGAGGAGTGCTACGAAAAATACCGTGACACGAAATTTGTACATACTAGAGATAAGCAAATCTAAAAATTCTAATATTACCCTTTTCCCACAGACGGCAAATGCCTCGCTTGCACTTACAAAGCCAAGTTCATCGAAGTCTCAGTCGGGATCAACCACAACGTAGACGAGCTCCTAGTGGGCATCCTCCATCAGATTCGACTCAAGAAGCAGCAGTACTCCGCAGAAGGCGGGCGTGAGTCTTCACCAGCACATTGGTACAAGTCCCGAGGTGTGGTCAGAGCCAGTATGAAGGCCAGGCAAATGTTCACGTGGATCTTTGGGAAAGAAGACTCGAAGTTCAAGAACTGTGAGAACTTTCATGTTCTGTGAGTGGAGACTGACGGGCCTGTGTTTGTGTAAGGCATGGACCTCTGCGGGCCTGTGTTGTGAATGTGTTAATGTAGGCTTGCAAATCGTCGCTTAGCTTCGAAAGAAAAAAGGGTCTACGCGCGTTTTTATAGCTTTACAGGGTATCGACAGGCTGCCACGCGAAGGTTTGCATGTATTAATGGCGTAAAACATTGTTTTATGATATTGTGACCGAGCAAGCCTATCTTTTGCAATGCGTGTTGTACAGTTCTACCAACATATCAAGCCCGGTAGACATAACTAAAACTTAATTTGGTTGTATATTGTACCTACACTAGTAACCCGAATACTTTTTTATCACAAAAATATATTCGTTTGACCTCAATCTCATCTGGGGGTAATCACGCTAATTTTGAACATGTTTAACGTCGGAACGTAACGTGTTTGGTTTGGGTTTCACGTTGGTTGAAGTGCTGTAGCACGAAAATCTAGAAGAAATCTATTCGCAGAGACCCAGATTATGTTTTTCAGGGAAGACGGTAGAAGTCAGAATGATAGAATTCCTTACCTGAAGCGGTGAGTTCAAGTGAGTGGTATACCTTGAGGTATAGATGGTACTGAGTCGTGCTTCGGCTTCGTTTCAATTTTGTCGTCGGGCTAGATAAGTTGGTGGTACTTTGCATAAACTTCAAGTTTGGTTTTAGTCCGGGATGGAATGGAAGCCGTTTCTGCGTTTAAAATAACATCGGAGCATTTGTATATTGCCATTAATATCCTAAACGGCTTCCCCGATTCAAATGAGTTTTGTATGATAACAAAAAGTACATAGATACGTCTATACGCCACGGAGGACTCTGCAACCCAGGAAGGATTATAATAATGGTCGTGTTTTTTTACTATAAAATAGGTATTGTATGTATAATTATTTTTAGTTTAAAGTTTCAGGGGTCAGCGCGGAAAGTTTATTTAATTTTAATAATTGTAATTTGAGGTGTATACCGTTAATACTATGTATTATTAATATTTCGAATTAAGAATCCAAAATGTAGTTGATTTATTCGTACGTTTTATAAGATAAATAATTATTGATATGTGCCAAATCGAGAGAATTTAATACATTATGTAGAGTTATTGTAAGATAAAATAACGCGCCCTTTTACTGCGTCTTCTTAAAATTGACTTAAAGTATGACGCTTCAAGATGATCATTGAATAATGATTGTTTGATTTTCACGTAAAGAAGTGGGGCACGCAATTTAAGATCAGAATATATAATAATATATCTTACATAAAAATAATTCTCAGAAATTATATTTCGATCATTATTATAAATACGGGATTTATCACGTACCGTTTTATCGGTGTTTCGAACGACAATGTTTCGGTTCAATTCGTAAACTTTCATCAGGGTGAGTGCGATCCGCTCCGAATAACGTCTCGCCTCGCACTACGCGCCACAGCCCTTAGCGTGCGAGTGGACGGGTGCGGTGGTGGGGATTGCGTCAATGATGGCCCAACGCGTTGACAGGCTGCGTCATCATCATTATCATCACTGCTGCTCTCTTCGGTAGTTCTCGGTACAGGCAAACACACAACACTAACTATGTCTCTACCAGATTCACTCACTCCTCTGTCGCTTGCATCATGGCCTCCAGGCTGGCGGTATAACCCATCCTCTATCTCTGTTAAAGTTTGGCACACGACTTATTTCTCCTCTCTCGGGTCTTGCGAGGATCTTTATAATAATGATTGAAATCAATCATGAAAGTTTTCTTAGTAAAATTATAGTTATTGTTGGTTTCATAATGTAATAACATGTCCATATATTAGATATCTTATTAAATATTGAAACTTACAAGCAATATGTAACCAAAAAATCTGTATCCAATAGTTAAATGAATATCAATGTAAGACAACGTATTTAAATGCAATAAATAAATTATTATACACCAATTTACAAAGTAGAACAAATATATCATTGTATTGTAGACATATTTAATCTGTAGAGATTTATAATTAAATTAAAAAGTTTAATAAAGTGTAAAAAATATAGGTACCTGCATAGTATTGGCTATTTAACTAAATTAAAGTCTCTGCATATCACCAGGTTTGTTTTCAAACATTTTACATAGATTTTAGATGAAGTACCTAGAGATGGCAAGTCGACCTAATTGATATTGCTGGGTGCTGTTAGGTAGGTCGTACAAGACCGGTCATTCTGGAAATCTATGGAAGAGGTCTTTGTTCGGCAGTGGACGTGTTATAGCTGATATGATGCAGATGAAAATAACAAAGTATTATTGTTTGATATGGACGAAAAAATACCGACTTCTTTTTGTTCTTTTGAGACCAAGTAAAAATTCTTGTCACGTTTATACTTGCAAATAGATTATTGTCCACCCCCCACTACCCTTGGGTCCATAAAAATCCTTCCACTTTATTCCTACGACAAATATACTATATCTCGTTGTTAAGTAAAAATATACAATAATACAACCGTATTACATTTTCTCTAAATATTAATTAAAATATTTATATTGTAATTGTTTATAATCATATCATAAGTAAACAGAAACACGTTTAAAAGTGTACATATGATAGCGCCAATGCAAAGGATTTGAAAATGTATTAAAAACGGTTTAAATATAATTTTTAAGTAAACTATTTGATACCCTAAATAATTTAGTGTAATAATTATTATAAAATGTCTAGCTTAAATATTATTTAATGATAAGGCAAATTTTTAAAATCTAGTCAAATTTATGTTCCAACCTAATCTCGATGCCTATTAAATGCAAAGTTTGACGTAACTTAAAGATGCTGTCTTATCCTCATAATGCAATCGCAAGTTGACTAAGGCTCAATTTACATTGCCGCGGAATGGAATGGAACGGAAACGTCAATTTCGTCTCGTTGCGCGAAACTATTCAAGAATTTCTGTAGTTGTTGTTCTTCCCGCGGAAGGTACACGTAACACAATTTCGTTACGAAAATTCTCTTCGACTCCGTTCCGCGGCAACTTAAACCGAGCTTGAATTTTAAATTATAAGAATTGGGGCACTGCCATGGGATTATGTAACTTTGTTGTAATCAGTTTCAAATAGTTGGCAGAAAATCCGATTTACTAATCAATGTTTATCAGTCGTATTATCCATATTTTCGCGTTTCAGATTATAACGATAGTTACCTAACGATAGTTAGTTTATATAAATAGGGCAGTTATGCCCTGGTATAAACTTACTTAGCATTAATGTTTGAAATTTGCAAAAATAAAACAAAGGTAATTAAGGCTACATGAAAATATCACCAATAACCTTATATTGTGTATAAATAGTAGATACAACTTTTCATTGTATTGTTAACAAAATATTTAAATTCTTAAATATGTGACTGACCACAATTATTTTGATCCTGCCAACATTGAGCTACCTTATTCGATACCTTTTGTATTAGTATTTAAATCAGTGCCTTTTATTGTTAATGTCTTATCAATTTCTATTAGTTTGTGGTATAAAATATTAAAAATGACAAGTATTCTTAGTCATAACAAAAAATACTTATATCCTACTTTAAATTAATGAAAACTGATTTGTAATCATATTTTAAGTTATGTATTTATCGTTATTATTTTAGAGGGTAATTTCATAAATTAAGTATGTAAATAAAATATTGTTAAATTGGAAACAATGCATTTTGCAACATATATGAGCTTGCATTCATTTTGATGGACACAAAAAAGGTAACTTTGGTAGCGGTACGAATACCTGTTTGAACGTTATCAAGGTTCGTATTCTAGAACTGTAACGTGTAAATTGAGACTGAAGCACAGATGTAATCGGTCAGGCACCACAACCATACCAAATGTATTGGCGGGATCCTTGACGGGTTAAATACTGTATAGTTTTCCATGGGTGCGAAAAATATGGACGGAGCACAACATGAAAATGAGGGAGGCAATTGGCACATACGCATTTAAAATACTTGCACCGATCGATCGGCGTTATTGTGCAGCATCACATTCAGTAGAGGAGTGCTACGTATAACAAATCGACAAATACTTCAAAGAAATGGCGTCGGGGATTTTATATTTTTGTGCTAAGGATAAATCTATAAAAAATCTATGCCTGAGACTCGATTTAGTTTATGAATACGGACCTCAAATCTCTATAAAATATGTCAAAGTTGTTATTAATAAATAACAACTAAGCGGACATTATGAAGAGGTATGTAATATAGCATATCAGTTTACATAAAGTTAAATTATATTACCGCTACCAAAACATGCATCGTAATGGTAAGACGTTTATCAATATTGTTCAAAGTGTAGCTATGTACCTTTTGTTTCTTGTAAATAAATCGATTGACAATAAATTTGTTTACTTTATGTGATACCGTTATAATTTAATGTCGTATAAAAGCCATATTTAGGCTTAGGGTTGACAAAACCCGGTTGTTGGCACACATTGAGAAAAGACTATGGAGAAAAATGGCAATTTCTTTTTTATGCGGATAATATTTTTGTAGTAAAAGCCATAATTTACATTACCACTGTGTAATGTACATAACATAATGAAGTTAATGTCATTTGTGTAACATACAAACTAGCTACGAGAATAAAAATAAGTCGTGCGTTACACAATAAACATATGATTATTATTATTTATTTTACACATTTATTACTTAACACAGGCTTTAGGCCTGGACCTTTACAAAGGCATTACCGGGGCCGAAGCCAACGAGTAAGAGGCCTGTTTGTTTTATAAAAATCACTATGACAAGATGGAGGTGAGACAGATGGTAGTACTATTGCAACACATGGATTAGAGTTCGGGCTATTGTTACAGTAATGCTTATGAAATAGAGTACCTATGGGTTATCAGAGAAGTGAGATACGGAACCTGCTAATCCTGTTATATTTAGAATTATTTAGGCAGGTGGTGACTAGCCGTCCACTAAACGGGCCCCCATAAGTGCCGCCAATAGAAGGCAGCGTAAGGGGCAACGTTGGTGTGGGCGGTTAAAGGGTTTTGAGAGGTGTGCTTCAGTTTCACTAAGCGCTACTCCCGGCTTTATGCCTTTAATACTTCAACCCTTGGAGCATAGGTTCCGCTCTTGCGCCTCCACCCTTGACCGGCCAACTAAAACAAACCAAGGGTCAGGGGTTTCTGTCAACCCCAGGGAGTAACGGGGCTCCGCGGTGTCGTCACACACCGAACGCTCGCCACAAGCGTGCCCTGCGGGGTATTATTATTATTATTAAAAGTATTATTTATTATTATTAAAAGAGCCTGTAGTGTCACACTGCAGGGCGAAGGCCTTCTTTCCTTCTCTCCAACAAACATAAAGTTACAAGAATCCGCTTTATTACATTCCGCGGCAATGTAAACTAAGCTTAAAGGAAATTAATACGAGGATAAATAAAGCGATTGCAGGCTTTGTGTAAGACACAAAAATCAGGAAAAATCAAGATATTTTGTTCAGAGGGTTCAATAATGGTGACTGCCTTACTATTAATGTTCCAATAGATTTACGGAAGTAAGTGGATGATTTTGTTTCTGTTTTTAATCCATCTGTTTGTTTTTGCTTTGGAGTAAAAATATTTGTTTTGAAAAAAGACTTAAAAAAGGTAATGTAACTCCGCAATGTACTATAGCCCGTGTGATCTTACTTCAGGGCAAAGGCATCCCTTCCATTTTTCCATTCTATGCGGTCTTGAGATTTCGCTAGCCAGGATATCGAAAAGGTGTCAAGTTCATCGCGCCATCTCAGCCTGGGCCGACCACGTGGTTGCGGTCCTAGTGGGGCCCACTCAGTGGGAATTTTAGGCCAAAAGTAGTTCACACATGCCCGGCCCAGTCCCATTTTAATTTGGCGGACTTGTGGGCCTCATTAAGGATTTTAGTCTGTGAGCGCAGTATGGTGTTTCTGATTGTATCGATGAGCTTGATACCCAGAATCACTGCGCTCCATCGCCTGCTGGCAAACCTACCTTTGAGAACCGTCAGAGACCAGGTTTGCGCACCGTATGTGAGAATGGGGAGAATGCATATATTCATGATTTTATGTTTGAGGCAGAGTGGCAGATTACTTTTTAGAAGGTATTTCATGGTCCAATAACCTTTCCAGGAATTTTCGGTACATCGAAAAATTTCCTTCTCTTGGAAAGAAACTATTTGGCCGATATATAGGGTATTCGTCGACATTTTGGCCACCTCCGTGGCACAGTGGGCGAATAGCCAGCTTAGACGCAGGAAGTTGCGGGTTCGATTTCCGCCGCGGAACAAATGTTTGCGCGATCTATACATATTTGTTCCGGGTTTGGATGTTTCTCTATTTAATTTAATTATGTATTTACAAAAAAAATGTATATACGTATTCTATTAGTTATCTGGTTCCCATAGTACAAGCTTTGCTTAGTTTGGGGTCAGATAGCTCTGTGTGAAATGTCCGGCATTATTATTATAATATATGCAATCTCCCCTCCCCCTACTTGTAGCTAGCGTCTGCTGCTCTTAGTCATGAGTTTGGTCTTTGATCTCAAGGCTTGCATTGTTGAGGTCGGTACCCTTCTTTTGTAACCCTACACTGTAGGTGTGTATGGTGATTTTCACAACATCTCCTCCCCCTCCCCATCGTGATCAATCGTGATGTTATTCTAACCCCTTCCCTCCTTCTCCCCTGTTCATGGCCCACGTGATTAATAGACGACCACTAAAGTGCGTGATGGACTTACAAGCTGCAAAATCACGCTATTAAATCCCACGGTTTTGCTCTTCGTCACTGGTGTTGATTGACTGGCGAGCTAGCAGCGACTTTATTTCTCTCCTAAAAGCGTTACGTTATGCACATTTCGTAACGCGCTGACACGCGTGATGTCACTCAAACCAACGTTAGTTCCAACGTTAGATACGTTCAAAATTTGCGCGATTGCCCCCTGGTATTGGCACTAGGACTTGCATGTATGACGGGAGGCCGGTTAACTATCACAGTTTAAAGACAGTTCAATAATCGAATCTCCATTGCATTTTTGCTATTTCTAGTGCATTACAAGCTGCCGGCGAAAAATTACCATTCGGCTCACCATCGGCAATCTACGGTTGGTGAGCCAAAAATCAAACATGCATGTCGAGCCACTGACGGCGGTATTTGAAACTGTAGTTTTGCACTGATACACGAGCAAATTTAGTTCGAGGTTTTACTCGTTGGTCGATCAGGGCCTTAATAATGTACAAATTTATGCATGTTCAAATTGGTTTTGTTGACCTCCGTGGTGCAGTGGGCGAATAGCCAGCTGTGACGCAAGAGGTAGAGGAGGTAGGTAGGGTTCTTTAGGAGGTATTTATTTATTTAAGGTTTTTAGGTGTTTATTTATTATTTATTTATGTTGATTATGAGTGAGACATAACCTTACCCTATCTTCGTAAAAGCAGTGCAAATCATCTCAAATGACACCACAGTGTTGCAGGCTATCTCCGCTCGTAAAAATGTTATAAAAGGGCGTAATCGGACCGGCCAGAGTTGTAGAGGGTATTGACGTCATTCTTTGTAATGATGAGATTCTTTTTCGGATTTATGATGATTTATACTGGATTTATGCTTGGTGCTACGAGATCATGTCCATATTGTAAGTTGTTTTTCTCTGTAAATCTATTTGTGTACAATAAAGAATAAAGAGATCGAATTAGAAATGAGGGGATTCGTAGACACAACCAAATTACTGCATATAGCACAAAGTATTAGCAAGTTGAAGTCATCATCATTATCAACCTATAGCAGTCCACTGCTGGACGTAGGTCTCTCCCAGGGTGCGCCATTGAGCCCGATCCTCAGCTCTTCTCATCCAATCCTTGCCAGCCACAGCGCGCAAATCGTCACTCCATCTAGCCGGAGGGCGTCCTACACTTCGCTTGTCTAGACGTGGTCTCCACTCCAGAACACGTTTACCCCAACAGTTATCGGTTCTGCGGCAGATATGACCGGCCCACTGCCACTTCAGCTTGCTGACCCTCTGAGCTATGTCGATCACCTTGGTTCTCTGTCGGATAACCTCGTTTCTTTTGAAGTTGAAGTGGCAACGGCCAATGACGGATGTGGGGTAAAAATGTTCTAGAGACGCACGCAAAGCGCAGCGTAGGAGGCAGGCGTTGGCTGCAGGCCGCACAAGATTGATCTGGAAATCTTCGCGGGAGGCCTATGTTCAGCACTGGACGTCCTAGGCTGATATACAGATGATGATACTCGACAGTGTCTCAATAAAAGTTTGTAAGTTACAGTGCGCAACTCGTAAACATAAGCAGTAACTGTTACTAACACTTCGAAGCTTTACAAGCTTTGAAAGCTGACATCTTTATCGAAGAAGTGTTGACCCTTCCTGTTTTTAAAAACTTGGTTAATCAATATTATCTTTCGTCCATCGCTCACTAGGACTCCGCGACATTAACATTTGTATAAGTATATATTTTTTTTATATTTAGTAGTAGTTTATTTAAATAATATATAAATATTTATATATATTTATCATTATATATATTATTTTTAGTAATATAGGTACTTGTTCTGTCAGTTATCATTTGATTTACGTCGCCGTCCTCATTTGTTCACACAGATCCTGTCGATTCAAAGGTTGCCTGGAAGATATCGCTTATAGCGACAAGACCGCCTTTTGTACATTTAATTGTGTATTCTCTTTTGTTTTATTTTTTTTTAATGGTGTGCAATAAATAAATTATCTAATCTAATCTAATCTAAATCTCATAGTGTTTTTTAAAGACCTACTCAACGATACCGGTGGATTACACAAGTAAAAAACAGTACGTGTAGGTGAAGTAGGTACCCAAAATTTTTTTTTGAATACTTTTATCGCTTGCTAGGCATTACCCAAATGGACCATAATGCCGAGTTTTATTTATACAGCACTGATAGTCTACGAGCAATATGGCTGATAATACGAAAAAGCTAAACTTCAAAACCGGTGGTTACAGGGTGTGCGCATCGTGATCGGTCATCTCAGTGCGTAGATACTGTTAGACATTCCGTCTGATCGTGTCTGACATTTCTAGTTCTGAAGACCAAGTGAGTAGTTGCTGCAGCTGCCATCCCTTCTCGACGGTATTCCAGTCTGCCCGCGACCACGGCTGTTGCAACACACTCGAAACGTCGGGATAACAAATAAAATACATACGTGATAAATACCCGTTTAAAGGAGTTCCTAGTCGGAATACGGAACTCTAAAAATCGAGTATTTACGTGTGATAAAATATATCTGGGGACATAAAAAGGTAAGTATATAGTTTTTTTAATAAAATTAGTAAATAAATTATTTTTGGCCAAGTAAATACAAAAGGCAAATATTTATACGCTTAGATTCATCAAAAACATTAACTACATATTTAAAATTGATATACCTATCTAATAAATATTATAAAGAGGAAAGATTTGTATTTTTTGTATGTTTGTAACGAATAAACTCAAAAACCACAGGTCCGATTTCCAAAAATATTTCACCATTCGAATGCTACATTATCCTTGAGTAACACAGACTATATTTATTCCTGGAAAAAAATTAGGGATCTCTACTAAAACTTCAATAATGTAAAACAAATTGACGAAAAATATCTTTCATCGCATGCGCTACGGAAACTATAATATAAATTCGAAAGTAACTCTGTCTCTCTGTTTTTTCGGTAAGTTTTCACGACGGTTGGACCGATTTCGATGAAATTTAGTATATGATCAGGATTGAGTCATAGACTACTTTTTACAAAACTGCACAGAATAATGTTTTTATTGAAGATCTACTCGTGCGAAGCTGCGGATTGATCAGCTAGTACCTATTAATATGAAGAAAAATCTAAGATATGTTTTTTACCGGGCTTGGGGTAATTGCGTATGGGCCGTGATCCATTTAAAAAACAAACATCTCGTAATTTCTAATTTGCTAATGGCAATCAATAAAGTTCATATTTTGAAATTTCACTTTATTTTTATGACAGTTTCATGTCTGAAAATTCTTCATTTTCATATTGTTTGCATATTCAGACGCATGTTAACCGTTTGAAGGCAGGATGTTTCGCGGAAATGGACGACATATGTCACAAGCCGACTCTTGCAACGTAACAATAGAGGAAGAATCTATTCATCGCGAAGACAATGCACCAATACACAGTAAATTTGTAAACAATTCACAAAGAGACGGCTTTACGCAGTGCGGGTTCATGAGAACGGCTAGCATCTTCATATTTTTTTCATGTTTATTTGCTTACATGTACATATACAGCTTAGGTAGTAAGATAGATATACTCTTTATTGCACTCCAAATAAAAATACAGTAACAAAGGAAATATACAATAAATAATGGTACACTGGCTTAATTAAGGAAGTAAGTAAATGTAAGGGTACTGAGTTTGAACCGTTTAAAAACGGACCATTAATTTTATACAATTTAATAAATAGAATTAACAGAAATAAGACATGTCGAATCACAAACTAGTGGTTCTCCCCGAACTAATATCTCGCGAGTCTCCGATTAAAACAAAAAAATATTATTTGTAATCTTTCCATCAAAATAGTGACACAAAATAAATAACCAACCAACTTGGCCTACAGTTTCATTCAAATTAGAGGAAACGAGAGTTCATGTTATATAGTTATTCTTTTTTGGGGTACAAACTGCATTTATTTTCGATTTCAGACTTTTACCTATATTTTTGTTAATTAAGCTACACGCATACCAATTTACAGCACTGTGGGGTCACTGGTGTACCCTGTGAATTTTGTTAAAGTTCAGTTTTTATAATGGGTAATAACTCAAAAACTATAAGGACTTTACTAAAACTAAAACAGAGTCTAAATGTACTAATGAAGACCATTTCACGCCCCATTTGACCTAATAGTCTCATTTTATTTTTTTTATCCCTCTTGAATCCCAATATCTCAACCAACCCCCCACATTTTTAGCTCATTTAGTTACACCAAAATTGTGAAATAACTACCATGTATCATATTTCACGATGATCGGATCAACGCTTCGAAAGTTATCCTCGGACAAACAAACATATCTACATACATAAAACGCCGATTTGCCCAAGTTGATTTAGAGATCTCGCTTTGCTCGATCAATTACAATGAATTCATGTAGCATAATATTTCAAATTATAACAATACAAGGACAGGGTATGTTATACGGGATTTATCTCGTACCGTTTTATCGGTGTTACGACTGATAATGATTCGGTTCAATCCGTGTACCTTCATCAGGGTGAGTGCGATTCGCTCCGAACAACGTATCGCCTCGCACTAAAACCGAAAAATATAACCAACTTAACCAAACCACTGAACTGAATTTGATGAAATTTCTATAAGACCAATGTGAAAGTATATCCATTCAAATAAAAATAATTTTACGAATTGGTTGGTAAATGACGGAGTTCTGATGTAAAAACCTAAAAACGAATTGCATCCCTATAAAATTTGAAAGTTCAATTTTTTTGAGATCCCATAATCAGATCCTGACTTGGTGCCAATGGGACTATTTGGAAAGTATACCCTATTAAACAAAAAAATAATTTCTAGAATCGAGTGTAGCATTAATCAAAGTCAAAGTCAAATATTTTTATTCATTAAAATCACAAGGATCACTTTGAAACGTCAATTTTACTGCCTGTTCCTTCGCGACCAAGCCAGGAAAGAAAGGCAAGAAAAAAGGCTGTTTTTTTTTATGATCCTTTTACAATACATAATACAGAAAAGAAATTACGTCTAAATTGTAACATTTTGAACGAGTTGGGGCAGTTTCAATCCCAAGCTTCTCTATCATCTAAATAATCCGATATTTTATAGTAGGCTCTTTTATAAAGATTTTGTGTAATTACATTTTTAAATTTATTAATTGTCAATTTTTGTACATCCCTTGGGAGTTTGTTATAAAAGCGCACACCTTGCCCTTTAAACGATTTACTAACTTTATGGAGTCTACAAGTGGCAACAGCGAGTTTATCTTTATTTCTAGTATTAAAATTATGATTATCGCTATTTTTCTTAAACAAATTAATATTTTTGTGAACATACATTAGATTTTCATAGATGTATTGACAAGGGAATGTCATAATATTTATTTCTTTAAACTTATTGCGTAATGATTCTCTGGGGCCCATATTATAAATTGCACGAACAGCCCTCTTCTGCAGCACAAAAACGGTGTTTATATCTGCAGCACTCCCCCACAGCAGTATACCGTATGACATAATGCTGTGGAAGTAGCTGAAGTATACTAGTCTAGCTGTGTCTACGTCTGTAAAAAGACGGATCTTTTTGACTGCGTATGCCGCAGAACTAAGTCTCTTCGACAACCCATCAATGTGAGGGCCCCATTGAAGCTTATTATCTAGGGTTATACCTAAGAATACGGTGGTGTCCACAAGAGCCAACTCCTCGTCATTGATTTTTATGTCTGCTTTAACTTGTGTAACATTAGGTAGTATAAATCTAATACATTTGGTTTTCTTTTCATTTAGAAGTAGATTGTTTACATTGAACCATTTTACCACCTTAGAGATTGCATTGTTTACATCGTCAAAATCGGTTTGTCGTCGCTTTAATTTAAATAAAAGTGACGTGTCATCTGCAAACAATACAACCTCATGATCGTCCCGTACAAGATGGGGAAGATCATTAATATATACTAAAAACAAAAATGGTCCCAGAGTTGATCCCTGTGGTACATCCATTTTAACCAGAGACCCCGGAGAACGCTTCCCATTCACGTCAACTCTTTGCACTCTGCCACTTAAATAAGAAGTGAGAAAGTCTAGAGCAACGCTCCTAATGCCATAATGGTGTAGTTTCCTGATTAATGTGTCATAGTCTACGCAATCAAATGCCTTGGACAAATCACAAAAAACACCTAAAGCGTCATGAGACTTCTCCCAGGCATCAAATATGTGCAATATTAACTCAATACCAGCATCAGTGGTTGAGCGACCCCTGGTAAATCCGAATTGTTTATGATGCAGTAAATTATGTGAATTGAAATGTCTAAGCAGTTGATTTAAAATTAGTTTTTCAAATATTTTACTAAATGTCGGAAGTACTGAGATTGGTCTAAAATTACCAGGATCAGAACTAGTGCCTGATTTGAAAAGTTGAGTTATTTTACTGTGTTTCATTAAATCAGGGAATACACCACAGTCAATACACTCATTGAATATTAAAGCTAGTTCAGGAGCAATTATGTCAATCAATGTTTTTATGACGCTAACAGAGATTCCCCAGAGGTCCGTGGTTTTCTTAACATTTATCAGTTTGAAAGCTTTTATAATGTCATCACTATTTACATAATCAAATTTGAATTGTGTTTTGCATTCCGTTAAGTTTTCTTTTAACAATGACTCTGCGACTATGGGAGAGGAGTTTAAAGATTTTGTGGTAGAGACTGGAATATCGGTAAAAAAGTCTTCGAACGCATTAGCTACATCACCATCCTGATTGATCGGAATCATATTCGGAACGCCTTATAATATTTTGCTTGTAACACTAGCCTTACTGTGGGAGTGAGATAGCGAGCGCTGGTGCCGCTGGTTGATAAAAAGGCCTGTAACCGACTCGGAACGGACTTTGTCGCCTTATCAATTGTCTGTGAAACTTATGCCCAAAGTCTGTACGAAGCTCTACATGGAAAATATATTTCGATGTGCAAAGTTCTTTTATTCTTGCTGCAAGTCACCCTTCTGATACTAAACACAATAATATAGTTTAGGCAGGTAGCCATATCAGTATTGTTTCACGAGTAATCGGGAAACACACATAAAAAAACAGATTCCTACGAATTAAGATCACCCTCCTTTTTTGAAGTTGGTCGAAGCTTAAAAATGTTATACAACTTATGTTATAAGTGCTGTGGGGGCTTTAAAGAACGCAATCGCTGCCTGGGAAAGAAGAGGCTTGCTCAGTATTAAATAACATTATCTCACCTTTGTCCGTTACCCGCAGGTTTAAGAATTAAATTTAAGGCATGGTTATTAAATTTAAGAATCTTCTTTTAAATTAAAAGAAAAAAACGTGTATTAGATTTATACTACCTAATGTTATACAAGTTAAAGCAGATATAAAAATCAAAGACGAGGAGTTGGCTCTTGTGGACACCACCGTATTCTTAGGTATAACCCTAGATAATAAGCTTCAATGGGGCCCTCACATTGATGGGTTGTCGAAGAGACTTAGTTCTGCGGCATACGCAGTCAAAAAGATCCGTCTTTTTACAGACGTAGACACAGCTAGACTAGTATACTTCAGCTACTTCCACAGCATTATGTCATACGGTATACTAGTACCTACTGCTGTAGGGCTCCAGAAGAGGTCTGTTCGTGCAATTTATAATATGGGCCCCAGAGAATCATTACGCCATAAGCTTAAAGAAAAGTATTCCCATAAAGACATTCCCTTGTCCACGCCTATGAAAATTGATGTATGTTCACAAAAATATTTAATTTGTTTAAAAAAAATAGCGATAATCATAATTTTAATACTAGAAATAAAGATAGACTCGCTGTTGCCACTTGTAGACTCCATAAAGTTAGTAAATCGTTTAAAGGGCAAGGTGTACGATTTTATAAAAAACTCCCAAGTGTTTACGGATTTTTTATATGTCGGGGATTTTTTATATTGTATTAAAAACTTGTAAATTATTATGTACTTTATATATTAATCCTGTTACTTAAAACACATAATTCGAAATCACCCTATGTTTAGTTGAGCTCTAATATTTTCAATAACATTTTGTTTTATCATAGCAAACTCGTGATTGATCTTAAAAGCCTCGCCAAAATATCTTTGGGAAAAGAAATTCACGACCTTTTAAACCAATAAGAAATTGATTTCCATTTAATTACATTTGAAAATTTTGAAGCGAGGCCAAGTCAAGGCTGATAATGAATAAGTTCAGTCAATTTGCACGAGTACACGAGTGACTGGACCAAAAACCAATAATTTCGACCACTCGACTCCGTTCCGGAAATCGGCGCTCTTTAAATTCCAACTTGAACCTCTTTGTCACAAGCTTTTTGAGTTTTCTCGATGAACCCATGAAAGCCTGTTCAGATATAAAGCGACAACCGATTATAAACCGATTTTTAAACGAAATTATACAATTAGTATTATTGCTACGTGTATGTTTCGATTTTTTGACAATTTTAAACGTATGGTTACCCTGTCTCATACTCGAACCATGACAAAATAGAACTGACATTATATACCAACTCAGATTTCAAACATCGCTCTTCAAATATGTAAATTCAGTGACATTTTCGTTTCAATTTCCTCGTGAATTCTATTAATATTCCTCTCAATATTTTTCCATTGAAAACTCACTTTAAAATGAATATACAATTTTAAAACGTTGTGCAGTTTAATAAGATTTGAATCAATGATTGTTTGGTTTGGTCATTAGGCCTATTAGTATTTTTCAAACTTTCGCGATCACTGTACATAAATTATTGATTAAAACTTTTTTATTTGTTATCCCGACGTTTCGACTGTGTTGCAACAGTCGTTTCCCGTTTTAATCAATAATTAGGCCTATTTATGAAGATGTTTTGTCGCTAGGGCCATGGCAAACTTACGATCCATTTATAGTGTTACAGCTAGGTCTAATGGCTGTAATTGAAATATTTGGAGCCCGTCGTTCCGTAGAAGTGCTGAAACTAGGTCTAATGACTGTATTTGTATATCTGAAGCCCGTAGCTCGTAACAATGCTACAGTAGGTCTGATGGCTGTAATGTTATAATTGGAGCCCGTAGCTCGTAGCAGTGCTACAGTAGGTCTGATGGCTGTAATGTTATATCTGGAGCCCGTAGCTCGTAGCAGTGCTACAGTAGGTCTGATGGCTGTAATGTTATAATTGGAGCCCGTAGCTCGTAGCAGTGCTTCAGTAGGTCTGATGGATGTAATGTTGTAATTGAAGCCCGTAGCTCGTAGCAGTGCTACAGTAGATCTGATGGCTGTAATGTTATATCTGGAGCCCGTAGCTCGTAGCAGTGCTACAGTAGGTCTGATGGCTGTAATGTTATAATTGGAGCCCGTAGCTCGTAGCAGTGCTTCAGTAGGTCTGATGGATGTAATGTTGTAATTGGAGCCTGTAGCTCGTAGCAGTGCTACAGTAGATCTGATGGCTGTAATGTTATAATTGGAGCCCGTAGCTCGTAGCAGTGCTACAGTAGGTCTGATGGCTGTAATGTTATAATTGGAGCCCGTAGCTCGTAGCAGTGCTACAGTAGGTCTGATGGCTGTAATGTGATAATTGGAGACCCTAGCTCGTAGCAGTGCTACAGTAGGTCTGATTGCGTTAATGTTATAATTGGAGCCCGTAGCTCGTAGCAGTGCTACAGTAGATCTGATGGCTGTAATGTTATATCTGGAGCCCGTAGCTCGTAGCAGTGCTACAGTAGGTCTGATGGCTGTAATGTTACAATTGTGGCCCGTAGCTCGTAGCAGTGCTACAGTAGATCTGATGGCTGTAATGTTATAATTGGAGCCCGTAGCTCTTAGCAGTGCTACAGTAGGTCTGATGGCTGTAATGTTATAATTGGAGCCCGTAGCTCTTAGCAGTGCTACAGTAAGTCTGATGGCTGTTATGTTATATCTGGAGCCCGTAGCTCGTAGCAGTGCTACAGTAGATCTGATGGCTGTAATGTTATAATTGGAGCCCGTAGCTCGTAGCAGTGCTACAGTAGGTCTGATGGCTGTAATGTTATAATTGGAGCCCGTAGCTCGTAGCAGTGCTACAGTAGGTCTGATGGCTGTAATGTTATAATTGGAGCCCGTAGCTCGTAGCAGTACTTCAGTAGGTCTGATGGATGTAATGTTATAATTGGAGCCCGTAGCTCGTAGCAGTGCTACAGTAGGTCTGATGGCTGTAATATTATAATTGGAGCCCGTAGCTCGTAGCAGTACTTCAGTAGGTCTGATGGATGTAATGTTATAATTGGAGCCCGTAGCTCGTAGCAGTGCTACAGTAGGTCTGATGGCTGTAATGTTACAATTGGAGCCCGTAGCTCTTAGCAGTGCTACAGTAAGTCTGATGGCTGTTATGTTATATCTGGAGCCCGTAGCTCGTAGCAGTGCTACAGTAGATCTGATGGCTGTAATGTTATAATTGGAGCCCGTAGCTCGTAGCAGTGCTACAGTAGGTCTGATGGCTTTAATGTTATAATTGGAGCCCGTAGCTCGTAGCAGTGCTACAGTAGGTCTGATGGCTTTAATGTTATAATTGGAGCCCGTAGCTCGTAGCAGTGCTACAGTAGGTCTGATGGCTGTAATGTTATAATTGGAGCCCGTAGCTCGTAGCAGTGCTTCAGTAGGTCTGATGGATGTAATGTTGTAATTGGAGCCTGTAGCTCGTAGCAGTGTTACAGTAGATCTGATGGCTGTAATGTTATAATTGGAGCCCGTAGCTCGTAGCAGTGCTACAGTAGGTCTGATGGCTGTAATGTTATAATTGGAGCCCGTAGCTCGTAGCAGTGCTACAGTAGGTCTGATGGCTGTAATGTGATAATTGGAGACCCTAGCTCGTAGCAGTGCTACAGTAGGTCTGATTGCGTTAATGTTATAATTGGAGCCCGTAGCTCGTAGCAGTGCTACAGTAGATCTGATGGCTGTAATGTTATATCTGGAGCCCGTAGCTCGTAGCAGTGCTACAGTAGGTCTGATGGCTGTAATGTTACAATTGTGGCCCGTAGCTCGTAGCAGTGCTACAGTAGATCTGATGGCTGTAATGTTATAATTGGAGCCCGTAGCTCTTAGCAGTGCTACAGTAGGTCTGATGGCTGTAATGTTATAATTGGAGCCCGTAGCTCTTAGCAGTGCTACAGTAAGTCTGATGGCTGTTATGTTATATCTGGAGCCCGTAGCTCGTAGCAGTGCTACAGTAGATCTGATGGCTGTAATGTTATAATTGGAGCCCGTAGCTCGTAGCAGTGCTACAGTAGGTCTGATGGCTGTAATGTTATAATTGGAGCCCGTAGCTCGTAGCAGTGCTACAGTAGGTCTGATGGCTGTAATGTTATAATTGGAGCCCGTAGCTCGTAGCAGTACTTCAGTAGGTCTGATGGATGTAATGTTATAATTGGAGCCCGTAGCTCGTAGCAGTGCTACAGTAGGTCTGATGGCTGTAATATTATAATTGGAGCCCGTAGCTCGTAGCAGTACTTCAGTAGGTCTGATGGATGTAATGTTATAATTGGAGCCCGTAGCTCGTAGCAGTGCTACAGTAGGTCTGATGGCTGTAATGTTACAATTGGAGCCCGTAGCTCGTAGCAGTGCTTCAGTAGGTCTGATGGATGTAATGTTGTAATTGGAGCCTGTAGCTCGTAGCAGTGCTACAGTAGATCTGATGGCTGTAATGTTATAATTGGAGCCCGTAGCTCGTAGCAGTGCTACAGTAGGTCTGATGGCTGTAATGTTATAATTGGAGCCCGTAGCTCGTAGCAGTGCTACAGTAGGTCTGATGGCTGTAATGTGATAATTGGAGACCCTAGCTCGTAGCAGTGCTACAGTAGGTCTGATTGCGTTAATGTTATAATTGGAGCCCGTAGCTCGTAGCAGTGCTACAGTAGATCTGATGGCTGTAATGTTATATCTGGAGCCCGTAGCTCGTAGCAGTGCTACAGTAGGTCTGATGGCTGTAATGTTACAATTGTGGCCCGTAGCTCGTAGCAGTGCTACAGTAGATCTGATGGCTGTAATGTTATAATTGGAGCCCGTAGCTCTTAGCAGTGCTACAGTAGGTCTGATGGCTGTAATGTTATAATTGGAGCCCGTAGCTCTTAGCAGTGCTACAGTAAGTCTGATGGCTGTTATGTTATATCTGGAGCCCGTAGCTCGTAGCAGTACTTCAGTAGGTCTGATGGATGTAATGTTATAATTGGAGCCCGTAGCTCGTAGCAGTGCTACAGTAGGTCTGATGGCTGTAATGTTACAATTGGAGCCCGTAGCTCTTAGCAGTGCTACAGTAAGTCTGATGGCTGTTATGTTATATCTGGAGCCCGTAGCTCGTAGCAGTGCTACAGTAGATCTGATGGCTGTAATGTTATAATTGGAGCCCGTAGCTCGTAGCAGTGCTACAGTAGGTCTGATGGCTTTAATGTTATAATTGGAGCCCGTAGCTCGTAGCAGTGCTACAGTAGGTCTGATGGCTTTAATGTTATAATTGGAGCCCGTAGCTCGTAGCAGTGCTACAGTAGGTCTGATGGCTGTAATATTATAATTGGAGCCCGTAGCTCGTAGCAGTGCTTCAGTAGGTCTGATGGATGTAATGTTGTAATTGGAGCCTGTAGCTCGTAGCAGTGCTACAGTAGATCTGATGGCTGTAATGTTATAATTGGAGCCCGTAGCTCGTAGCAGTGCTACAGTAGGTCTGATGGCTGTAATGTTATAATTGGAGCCCGTAGCTCGTAGCAGTGCTACAGTAGGTCTGATGGCTGTAATGTGATAATTGGAGACCCTAGCTCGTAGCAGTGCTACAGTAGGTCTGATTGCGTTAATGTTATAATTGGAGCCCGTAGCTCGTAGCAGTGCTACAGTAGATCTGATGGCTGTAATGTTATATCTGGAGCCCGTAGCTCGTAGCAGTGCTACAGTAGGTCTGATGGCTGTAATGTTACAATTGTGGCCCGTAGCTCGTAGCAGTGCTACAGTAGATCTGATGGCTGTAATGTTATAATTGGAGCCCGTAGCTCTTAGCAGTGCTACAGTAGGTCTGATGGCTGTAATGTTATAATTGGAGCCCGTAGCTCTTAGCAGTGCTACAGTAAGTCTGATGGCTGTTATGTTATATCTGGAGCCCGTAGCTCGTAGCAGTGCTACAGTAGATCTGATGGCTGTAATGTTATAATTGGAGCCCGTAGCTCGTAGCAGTGCTACAGTAGGTCTGATGGCTGTAATGTTATAATTGGAGCCCGTAGCTCGTAGCAGTGCTACAGTAGGTCTGATGGCTGTAATGTTATAATTGGAGCCCGTAGCTCGTAGCAGTGCTTCAGTAGGTCTGATGGATGTAATGTTATAATTGGAGCCCGTAGCTCGTAGCAGTGCTACAGTAGGTCTGATGGCTGTAATGTTACAATTGGAGCCCGTAGCTCTTAGCAGTGCTACAGTAAGTCTGATGGCTGTTATGTTATATCTGGAGCCCGTAGCTCGTAGCAGTGCTACAGTAGATCTGATGGCTGTAATGTTATAATTGGAGCCCGTAGCTCGTAGCAGTGCTACAGTAGGTCTGATGGCTTTAATGTTATAATTGGAGCCCGTAGCTCGTAGCAGTGCTACAGTAGGTCTGATGGCTTTAATGTTATAATTGGAGCCCGTAGCTCGTAGCAGTGCTACAGTAGGTCTGATGGCTGTAATGTTATAATTGGAGCCCGTAGCTCGTAGCAGTGCTTCAGTAGGTCTGATGGATGTAATGTTGTAATTGGAGCCTGTAGCTCGTAGCAGTGCTACAGTAGATCTGATGGCTGTAATGTTATAATTGGAGCCCGTAGCTCGTAGCAGTGCTACAGTAGGTCTGATGGCTGTAATGTTATAATTGGAGCCCGTAGCTCGTAGCAGTGCTACAGTAGGTCTGATGGCTGTAATGTGATAATTGGAGACCCTAGCTCGTAGCAGTGCTACAGTAGGTCTGATTGCGTTAATGTTATAATTGGAGCCCGTAGCTCGTAGCAGTGCTACAGTAGATCTGATGGCTGTAATGTTATATCTGGAGCCCGTAGCTCGTAGCAGTGCTACAGTAGGTCTGATGGCTGTAATGTTACAATTGTGGCCCGTAGCTCGTAGCAGTGCTACAGTAGATCTGATGGCTGTAATGTTATAATTGGAGCCCGTAGCTCGTAGCAGTGCTACAGTAGGTCTGATGGCTGTAATGTTATAATTGGAGCCCGTAGCTCGTAGCAGTACTTCAGTAGGTCTGATGGATGTAATGTTATAATTGGAGCCCGTAGCTCGTAGCAGTGCTACAGTAGGTCTGATGGCTGTAATGTTACAATTGGAGCCCGTAGCTCTTAGCAGTGCTACAGTAAGTCTGATGGCTGTTATGTTATATAGATAGATAGATAGATAATTTCTTTATTGCACACCATTTAAATACAATCATTTATAAGAAAATACACTCTTAAACAATAGGTACAATGGGCGGCCTTATCGCTAAAAGCGATCTCTTCCAGGCAACCTTTGGATGGACAGGATCTATGTGAACAAAATAAGGACGGCGGCGTAAATCCTATATTAATAGTACACGTATATTTATAAAAAATATAGATAATATAAAATAAAATGCATAATTATAATGTATAATATAATCATAAAATTACATAAATATTAATATTATAATACATAAAAATATATATTGTCATACCTACATATATAAATTATAAAAATGTAAAATTAATAAGTGGTCTAGTGAGCGATGGATGACATATAGTGTTATCAGAAATCAGAAATCCGAAATCAGAACGTTTATTTGCTCGAATATAGGTAAATGTTTCGATGTTACAATTTGTTGATCCTTATATATTCTACCATACAGATGGTGTGCAAATATAAATATATAAATCAAATTTAAACTAAGCGAATGTCAATAAAATTAGTAATATCAAACAATCCAATATAAAAAAAGAACAAATGTCATAGTTATAGTCAATTAAAAGTTAACGGAATGGGTTAAATATTCATTAATGTCATAAATACAATAGTGTGCCAACCATTTTGTCAATTTTGTTTTGAAGATATTGAATGGTAATTCCTTAAATGCATTTGGCAATTTATTATATACCTTTATGGCACTCACATGAACATTTCTTTTATAAATGTCCAGTCTGACTTTAGGTAAGTATAATTTATGTGGATTTCTGGAGGCAGCTTTTTTTTTAACTACTTCTGATTGCTTCTTGAAATATCCAGGGTATCTTTTAACAAGAATGCACAATTCCCTGATGTACATGCAAGCCAAGGGCAAAATATTGAGCCGTTTAAAAAGTGGTTTACAACTATCCATGAACCATGCACCAAAGACAGCTCTCACGCATCTTTTCTGGACTCTGAAAGCTCTACTCACCTCTACAGAGTTACCCCACAGTAATAAACCATACGATAACACAGAAGAAACATATCCGTGATATGCGGTAATAGCTGCTTCCCTAGAAACAGTTTCACGTAAACGCCTAATGGCATAAACAAATTTGTCTAATTTACCGCAAACGTAGGATATGTGCTCCTTCCAGTCACAATGCTGGTCAACTATGATACCTAGAAATTTGGTAGATTCTACTTGTTCTATGTCAATGTTATTAAATTTTATATTCATGTCATGTTTTTTACGTTTGTTATTGTGAAATTGAATAATGTTAGTTTTTTTAAGATTTACATTAAGATTATTGTCTTTCAACCACGTTATTACCTTATTAAATGTGACATTGATATCGGATTCGTATGTATCTTTGTCTTTACATTTTATAATTAGTGTCGTGTCATCCGCAAACAAGATTGTTTTATGACTAGTAACGTTGGGAAGGTCATTAATGTAAACTAGAAATAAAAATGGACCTAAAACGCTACCTTGCGGGACGCCAGAACGATTTATTTTGAATTTTGATCTGCATATTGCTTTTTCATTTGATTCTATTTTTAATTTAAAGGAGGGAAAGGATGTGCGCATTCCGGCGAAGACGGATAGGTAACCACTTAAGTCTGTGGCAATACTCTGAAATGTGATCGTACTTGCGCAAGCCAAACATGAATCTAATAGAGAAATTCTGGAGACGCTCAAGCTTGTTGAGTTGATCTTCAGTTAAATCAAGATAGCTGGCGTCAGCATAGTCGAGAATAGGATGCAACAATGATTGTGCAAGTGCAATTTTGGTGGAAGTCGGAAGGAAGTTTCGCAGCCGTTTAAGAGAGGCAGCTGCAGCAAAGGTTTTTCGGCTTACCGCTGCTAGTTGAGGTCCCCAAGATAGGTGACTATCCATGAGTACCCCCAGATTTTTGACTACCTTGCTGATTTCTATTGAAGTACCGTCAAATTTTACCTTTGGGAGATCAAGCCAATCGATTTGAGTAATCATCCGCGAGCTTCCTATTACTATTACTTGGGTTTTTGATGGATTGACTTTAAGCCCGTATGAGTTGCTCCATTGTAGTATATTCTGCAAATCATTGTTTATGCCATTAATGGCTTCACCTAACCACCCAACAGGAGCTTGGGTATAAATTTGCAAATCATCTGCATAGAGGTGGTAGGACGAAGTGAGTTGTTCGGAGATAGAATTTATAAAAATAGCAAAAAGAAGAGGAGATAACACGCCGCCCTGAGGTACACCGGAACTCAATTGACACCAAGAAGAATATGTATCGTCAATACGGATACGTTGCCGGCGTCCAAACAGGTAACTACGAAACCATTCAATTACTGTTGGAGATATGTTAAGAGAGCGAAGAAAAGCTAAGAGAATATCAAAATCAACGTTATTGAACGCATTGCTGAAATCCAGGAGGGAAAGGACAGTGACCAGTCCGTTTTCCATACCATGCCTGATGTCATCAGTGATTTTGATGAGAGCAGACACGGTGCTATGGCCTGGACGAAAACCGGATTGAAAAGGGTTAAGGAGGCTGTTTGTGTTAAGGAAACGGCTAAGTTGCTGGTGTACAAGAAGGTTCTAGGACTTTAGATAGGAACGGGAGGATGGATATGGGACGGTATTCAGAAAAGGACGCAGGGTTAGGTTTTTTGGGAAGAGGCGTTATTTGAGCCTCCTTCCATGCACTTGGATAGGTTCCCGTGTTGATGGAGAAATTAAGTAAGTGGGTAATAATGTGGACAATTTCATCAAGGATAGGTGTAATCATCCTTTTACTAACGCAATCACTGCCAACGGCGTTAGATGAGATGGATGATATGCTCCTCTTAACATCACAATCAGTAAATTGACGAAACAAAAATGGTGAAAAGTCGGGAGTTGGTAGAGAGGAAAGATAATTTAACGTTTGAGTTTTACTAAGCCCATCAAAATTGGACGAAGCGGAGAAGTGCACATTTAAAGAATGTACATCCAAGTCTTTGGGAACACTATCTTGACGTGACTTCCCAACTCCCAATGACCGTAAGAACTTCCATACTTTGTGTAGCGGACGCCGAGCTAGATCTAGGATAGAACATGCATTGTGTAAATTTAGAAATTAGAAACGAACGATAGGGTCGCCGCCGCCGAACTGAGCGCGGCAGCCGGGCGCCGCCGTTTTTGTATATTTATAGTGTGCGAGCGGGAGGGCGCGATACACCCGTCCCTCTCCCACACTATCGAATCGGCAGTAAAATGTTATGGTGTGTGAGCGAGATACACCCGTCTCTCTCCCAGACTATCGGATCAGCAGTATAACATTTTAGATCCCGGCCTATAAAAGTAGCGGCGGCCGCCCTCAAAATGGTATTCAGCGTTAAGACTTCGTTTAGAACAGTTCAATAAATAATAACAAGTAAAGAAGAAATCGAAGGTTTTATTCACATCAAATACAGTCCACAACAGTTTGGTCCTTCAGAAGCCGGATCAGAACGCGGATCAGAACACGGATCAGAACACGGATCAGAAGCCGGATCAGAACAGAAAATTCGACGGATTGAAGAATTGAAAAATCGACGACGTTACCATGGTGGTAACCCGGAGCCAAGCAGACGCCGCAGACCAGGAGCGTCGCGACACGGAACGTCGCAAACTGGAACGCGAGCTGCAGGGAGAAGCCGGAGCCGATCTTCAGGCCATCGAACGAGAACGAAGACGAAGACTATCGCTGGATCCACCTGCGTCACCAAACCCACGAGGCGGTGTCGCAATCGAACCAAGGCCAACGAACGTGGCCGCCGATGACGGTGCGGGGGGTGCCAGACCCCGGTCCCCCGCACAATCGGTACGGTCGACCGCAAGCACTGCCACGAGGACACGGATGGTGGAGCTGGAGGCTGAAGAAAAGCTAGCCGCCCTGCGAAGAAAGGAGCTTCAGATCGAGGCAGACCTTATCAAGAAGCGGTTGGCTGTGAGCCTAGCAGTCATTCAGGATGACCAGGAAAGCCTTCACGGTGATAACGGAACCGATCATCATCAGAAGGTTGACGCCTGGCTCCAATCGAACACCCTTGATACACGAAGGGAACGACGGGACGTGCCGAGGTCCGGAACCAAGGACGACCGACACCTGAGGTTCAACGTGAGGGACAGATCAACCACCCCCGTCAGATCAAGAAGTAATGTCGACGCCTTGACCGAGGCTATGGAAAAGCTGGCCAGACCCAGGATCAAGTGTCCTGACTTGCAACCATTCTCCGGAGCTTCAAATGAGTGGTTGGCATTTAAGGCCGCCTTTCAAGATTCGACGACGATATACCGGCTGACACCGGCAGAAAATCTGCAGCGGCTAAGGAGCTGCCTGAAAGGAGAAGCTAGGGAACTGGTGTCTGCCCTGCTGTACACTGCAAGCAATCCGGAGGTCATCCTGAAGACACTTGAACAATGCTTCGGGCGACCTGAGGCCATCATCGACCGAGCCTTAGATGACCTCAAGAGGCTGCCGAAGCCAGCCATCATCAGCGGTAGAACTGAACGTGTTCGCTGTTAAGCTTCAGAACGTGGTCTGCGTAATCAAGGGCATCAACCGCCAGGGGTACCTCTTTAACCCCATGCTGGCCCGAGAAGTGTTGGAAAAGCTGAGCCCTCACATCAAGGCGCGGTGGTGCGACTACGCAAGTGAACAAGAAGGAACAGCGGACCCAGAAATCGTCGTGCTATCTCGCTTCCTCATGCGAGAGGTAGACCGAGCGCTCCGATATAGTTACGCTCCATCTGCAATAGCAACAGCTGCCAAGAGAGACCCCAGGCCGACCATCACCGATGCCAGGCCGAAAAGGAAACCGAACGCCGTGTACAATGTAGCTGAAGACGAACAGCCAGACAAATGCCCGATGTGTGAGAAGCCGCACAAGCTACCGGACTGCCCGAAATACGCAGCGCTATCCGTAGACGAACGGTGGGAGCTTGTGCGCAAGAACAAGCTCTGCTTCAAATGTATTGCCAAGAGACACATGCGCCTCCACTGCAAGGCCAAGCGGTGCAGCATAGGACAATGCCTACGACCTCATCACACGAGTCTGCATCAGCAAGATAAGGAGGAACGTCCCGAAAACCCGAGGTCCGAAGCAGGCACCGCAGAGTCTGTCCTGACGATGGCAACACCGACCGCCACCAGCAAGAGGACAGTGCTGCTGAAGATGTGTCCAGGCACTGTCGTGGGTCCACGGGGGGAGATCCGCACACACGCCCTCCTGGATGAAGGGGCTACAATCTCGCTGATCGATGAGGAGTTGGCGCAGAACATCGGTGCCAAGGGATCGCTGCTACCACTACGGATGCAAGGAGTCAACGTGACACAAGAAGAAAATAATAGCAAGCTGGTCACCATACATTTGAGGGGAGCCGACAGAGAGCTGCACAAATTTCAAGCAAGAACAATCAGAGGCATGAAGTTGATTCAAAAATCCATACCGAGCACGCTTCTGGAGTACGAACATCTCCGAGATCTATCGCAAGAGGAAGTGTGCTACGATACCTTACGGCCTGGAATACTGGTGGGAGCAGACCACTGGGAATACATCGTAACGCAAGAACTGCGCGTCGGTAAACGGAACCAACCGGCCGCATCCCGAACTCGACTAGGATGGGTGGTGCACGGGACTGTGCCACGCACCATCATCGAAGATCGAAACAGCGTCCTGCACGTCTACACTCCGGAACGAAGAGTGGAGGCGAGAGAGCAGCAGGACAATCATCTCCACAACTTGGTGGAACACCACTTCAGCATCGAAGCGCTCGGCATCACTCATAAGCCACATGTGAGTGACGCGGATCAGCGAGCCGCTAGAATAATCGAGCGAACTATAAAGAAGACGAACAAGGGCTACGAGATCGGGCTGCCCTGGAAGGCGGACGGCATGACATTGCCTCCGAGCTACAGTGGAGCGCTCCGTCGCCTCCACAAAATGGAAATGAAGATGGACACCGACCCAGGCTTCGCTAGAAAATACACCGAGCAGATAGAGAACCTGCTGCAGAAAGGATACGCCGAACCATGCGACGGCACTGAGAAGACAAGTCCGGTCTGTTGGTACCTGCCACACTTCGCGGTACAGAACGTCAACAAACCGGGGAAACAGAGGCTTGTCTTCGACGCGGCAGCGAAAAGTCGCGGAGTCAGCCTGAACGACCATCTCCTGGAAGGGCCGGACCTACTGATGTCACTACCAGGCATCCTGTTTCGATTCCGGGAGAAACGCATCGCAGTCACGGCAGATGTACAGGAGATGTTTCTCCAAGTGAAGATTCGTCGGGAAGATCAACCGGCACAACAGTTCTTATGGAGAGGCGCCGACAGAGAGAAACCACCTCATCACTTCAAGATGACGAGCATGATATTCGGCGCCGCGAGCTCTCCCTTACGTACGCAACCACAATGCGAAAGAACACGCTCAAACTCACCCTCTCGCCTACGAAGCCATCACTCGAGATCACTACATGGATGACTTGGTAGCGAGCTACGAGGATGAACAGGAAGCTCACCGCGTGATTACTGAAGTACAAGCAGTTCACGCGGCGGCAGGGTTCACTCTGCGAGGCTGGAGCGCTAGCAACAATAGCGTACTGCGAGACGTACCCGAAGAACTGCGAGCGACCACACCGACTCAACTTGGAAGAAACGGGCCAGAGAACAAGATACTCGGGCTGCACTGGAACGCCGAGCGAGATGAATTGGGGTTTAACACTTCAATGAACAGAGTCCCCACCGAAGTGCGTACACGAAGTCGCGCGCCTACCAAGAGAGAAGCACTCAGCGCGGTCATGTCCATATACGACCCTCTTGGACTGCTGAGCCACTGCACCATACGCGCGAAGATCATCCTGCAGAGCCTGTGGCGCTTGAACATCTCCTGGGACGAGCCTATCCCTGATGAGGAGAACGACCTTTTCGCCACGTGGCTGGGACACCTCGCCAATCTTTCGGGTCTGCGACTGGAACGACGCTACGCGATGGAAGACGACCAAAACTTGGAGCTGCACGTTCTGTGTGACGCCAGCGAACAGGCCTACTCTGCTGTGGCATACTGGCGCGACACACGACCCGACGGAAGCGTCAGACTGAGTCTCGTGGCCGCCAAGTCAAAAGTGGCTCCGAAACGCGCGCAGACCATTCCCCGCCTGGAACTGCAGGCGGCTGTCATCGGTGCCAGACTGGCTGACACCATCAAGAGAGAACATCGAGTCCAAGTCAAGAGAACAGTGTACTGGACCGATTCAATGACGGTGATTCACTGGGTGCGGCACGACGCGAGACGGTACACTCCGTTCGTCGCCCATCGCTTGGGTGAGCTAGCAGAGCTCACTCACAAGGAAGAATGGCGATGGGTGCCCACCAGGGAGAACATAGCCGACGATGCGACGAGATTCGCGAGCACACCAATCTCCATAGAAGACCGCTGGTTCCAGGGCCCAGAATTCTTGCTCCGCCCCGAGAATCAGTGGCCGACAGAAACGACGTCAAGCGAAGATGGCGAGGAAGAAGTGATCCTGCATGTTACGGAAGAAAACAAAGCAGGGGAGTGGCTGCCAGATCCCGCACGCTTCTCCAAATACGAGACGCTAGTCAGAGCGTCGGCCCGCGTGCTGGAATTCATCGACTTGTGTCGGCGCCGAGCCTCGGGATTAGAACATCGACACATCGAGGAAGCGGAACGCACTCTCCTACGTCAAGCCCAACAGGAGAGCTTCCAAGACGAGCTGCAGAAACTAAAAGCATCTCGTCCGATCACCAGGACGAGCCGACTGTTTCGGCTGGACCCGGTCCTGGAAGACGGCATCCTGCGAGTCAGAGGCCGCATCGGGGCGGCCACTGCACCTCTTGAAGTCAAACAGCCCATCATCCTCGACGGCCGCCACCGGATCACCAAACTCATCGTGCTGCGAGAGCATTGCGCAGCAGGGCACGCGAACCGAGAGCGCGTGACAAATGATCTCCGTCAGAAATATTGGATCATTCATCTACGACCCACCGTGCGCACCATTGAGAAGGACTGCGCCCTCTGCCGAAGGAAGCGATCGAGACCTCTGATTCCGGCAACAGGGGACCTGCCACGGGCACGCCTCGAGCCCTACCACCGCCCATTCACCCACTGCGGGGTGGACTATTTCGGGCCGATGATAGTGAAGATTGGACGCCGCCGAGAGAAAAGATGGGGCGCACTGTTTACGTGCCTCACCACACGCGCGGTACACCTGGAGCTCGTGTCGTCATTATCCACGAGCTCTGCGATCATGGCACTGCGAAGAATGGCGGCGCGAAGAGGTTGGCCGCGCGCCATGTACTCAGACAACGCGACCAATTTTCGAGGGGCCAACAACGAGCTGCGAGCAGCCTACGCTGAGTGGGTACCAGCGCTGCAAGACGAAGCCCTGCTACACCGACTGGAGTGGCATTTCATCGCGCCAGGGGCTCCCAACCAGGGAGGAGCCTGGGAACGACTGGTGCGATCCATCAAAGTCGCATTAGCCGCCACACTGAACGAAAAGGAACCGACCGAGGAAGTCCTGCTCACCCTACTGACAGAAGCCGAGTTCTCTGTGAACGCGAGACCTTTGACACATGTCAGCGTGAGTCATGAAGATCCAGAAGCTTTGACTCCAAACCAATTCCTCTTGGGGTCATCCGCCGGCCTGCCCACCGCCGGACAGCACAGCGAAACCGATCGACGCACCTGGAAGGCCAGCCTAGCGCTCGCTGACCATTTCTGGCAGCGCTGGGTCCGAGAATACCTGCCCACATTAATGCCACGAGGAGAACCCTCGGACGACAAGAGGCGACTACAAGTCGGGGACATCGTCATCGTAGTCGACCACACCTTGCCACGGAACGTGTGGCCCATGGGAATCGTCGAGCGCGCCTAACCGGGTCCAGACGGCGGAGTACGAGTGGCAGACGTCCGAACGAGGACTGGCGTCTTCAAGCGGCCCGTAAGAAAGCTCATCGTCCTGAAAAAAGAAGAGGCTACGCGAGCTGCGCCGGTGGGAGGAACTGTAGCGGACGCCGAGCTAGATCTAGGATAGAACATGCATTGTGTAAATTTAGAAATTAGAAACGAACGATAGGGTCGCCGCCGCCGAACTGAGCGCGGCAGCCGGGCGCCGCCGTTTTTGTATATTTATAGTGTGCGAGCGGGAGGGCGCGATACACCCGTCCCTCTCCCACACTATCGAATCGGCAGTAAAATGTTATGGTGTGTGAGCGAGATACACCCGTCTCTCTCCCAGACTATCGGATCAGCAGTATAACATTTTAGATCCCGGCCTATAAAAGTAGCGGCGGCCGCCCTCAAAATGGTATTCAGCGTTAAGACTTCGTTTAGAACAGTTCAATAAATAATAACAAGTAAAGAAGAAATCGAAGGTTTTATTCACATCAAATACAGTCCACAACACTTTGGATGGATCATTATTTTCTACAGATTCATGGATGTATCGGCGTTGGGCATCCCTACACACTCTATTGCAGTGATTTCTAACTTCAGCATATTTTTCCTTGTTTTGGTCAGACGGCTTGCGTTTACATCTAACCTTGGCAGCGAGTTTCTTACGCATTTCAGCTTGTATCTGGTCAGTTAACCAAGGTGCAGGGAGATGTTTTATCTTGACCGCTCGAACTGGCGCATGAACATCGTACAATTTCGTTATGATGCTGTTAAAACAATCTACTTTCTCGTCGATAGTATCAGCGTTAAAAACCTCAGACCAATCTACAATTTCGGCATCATTGCGCAAAGACTCCATATCCATTCCACCAAAATTGCGCTGAAAAAGAATTTTTGGCTTGGCTATATATCTGGAGCCCGTAGCTCGTAGCAGTGCTACTGTAGATCTGATGGCTGTAATGTTATAATTGGAGCCCGTAGCTCGTAGCAGTGCTACAGTAGGTCTGATGGCTGTAATGTTATAATTGGAGCCCGTAGCTCGTAGCAGTGCTACAGTAGGTCTGATAGCTGTAATGTTATAATTGGAGCCCGTAGCTCGTAGCAGTGCTTCAGTAGGTCTGATGGATGTAATGTTATAATTGGAGCCCGTAGCTCGTAGCAGTGCTACAGTAGATCTGATGGCTGTAATGTTATAATTGGAGCCCGTAGCTCGTAGCAGTGCTACAGTAGGTCTGATGGCTGTAATGTTATAATTGGAGCCCGTAGCTCGCAGCAGTGCTACAGTAGGTCTGATGGCTGTAATGTTATAATTGGAGCCCGTAGCTCGTAGCAGTGCTACAGTAGGTCTGATGGCTGTAATGTTACAATTGTGGCCCGTAGCTCGTAGCAGTGCTTCAGTAGGTCTGATGGATGTAATGTTATAATTGGAGTCCTTAGCTCGTAGCAGTGCTACAGTAGGTCTATTGGCTGTAATGTTATAATTGGAGCCCGTAGCTCGTAGCAGTGCTACAGTAGGTCTGATGGCTGTAATGTTATAATTGGAGCCCGTAGCTCGTAGCAGTGCTACAGTAGGTCTGATAGCTGTAATGTTATAATTGGAGCCCGTAGCTCGTAGCAGTGCTTCAGTAGGTCTGATGGATGTAATGTTATAATTGGAGCCCGTAGCTCGTAGCAGTGCTACAGTAGATCTGATGGCTGTAATGTTATAATTGGAGCCCGTAGCTCGTAGCAGTGCTACAGTAGGTCTGATGGCTGTAATGTTATAATTGGAGCCCGTAGCTCGCAGCAGTGCTACAGTAGGTGTGATGGATGTAATGTTGTAATTGGAGCCCGTTGCTCGTAGCAGTGCTACAGTAGGTCTGATGGCTGTAATGTTATAATTGGAGCCCGTAGCTCGTAGCAGTGCTACAGTAGGTCTGATGGCTGTAATGTTACAATTGTGGCCCGTAGCTCGTAGCAGTGCTTCAGTAGGTCTGATGGATGTAATGTTATAATTGGAGCCCTTAGCTCGTAGCAGTGCTACAGTAGGTCTATTGGCTGTAATGTTATAATTGGAGCCCGTAGCTCGTAGCAGTGCTACAGTAGGTCTGATTGCGTTAATGTTATAATTGGAGCCCGTAGCTCTGTAACGGGCCGGACCGGAATGGTTCCTCCACAGTAACAAATTCAGAAATAAACATTCGTTTTCGTAATATTATAAAATATTAATATTTATGAATAGCACATACTTGTTCATTCAGTCATTACGTATTTAAATCAATCTGGGATTTAGAAAAAGCTGCAATATATTATAACGCCTAGGGCCATCCCTTGGATTACTCATCTATTGTATGCGGTGTTTGATCTAGATAAATTGTAAATTGACATACTATCACGACGCTAGATGACAGTAGCTGTTGGATGAAGTGACGTGGAGATTGTACAAAATGATTTATCATCTATGGGAAGAGTTGCGCTACTCGCCGGAAGGGGGTCGACTGACTAGCAATTTGTCAATGGGCAGAGTTCCACTGCTCACCGGTAGGGGATCGACAGACTATCAAGTTCTCTATGAAATAGGTTTCAATACACGGTATTATGGGTATGCAAGTAGAAGGCGAAGCTGGATAGAACGGAATATTGTCTATGCTATCATAAATTCGGGGGTGAATTAATATGAAACTTCGTGATATTACAAAATAATAATATTATTAATAGAAAATAATTGATTGTGCATTTTTTCTTTGAATTACGTGAAGCCATTTGGTTACTGTTGAATAAGTTTAGTATTTGTATAAATAAATTATCATCTGTGAAGAGAGTTTTCGCTACTCGCCGCTAGAGGTTGGAGACGGCGGTTCGAGGGCTGAAGTACGGGGGGAAGGGACTGAAGGCCTTAAATACGACGGAGCGGCGACGCTCGATCTCTTTTTTCTCGTGAATCTCTCGGAGCTCTTTTATCTCGTGATCTTCTCGGGGCTCTTTCCTCGTGCTCTTGTTCCTCGTGAACTTCTCGGGACGTTTTACCGCGGGGATCTCTTTTGTCTGGTGATCTTCTCGGCTCTGGTTCTCTCGTGACCTTCTCGGGGCGCTTTCTCGGGCTCTTCTCGGGAGTGGTGATATCTCGGTATCTTTTCGTTGGGGACATTGCTCGTGGGCTCTTGGGTCGCGCTCCTTGCTCGTGGGCTTTTGCCTCGTGGTCTTTCCCTCGTGGTTCTTCTCCCGCTAGCAGCCTGCGGAGACACCCAGAGAATACCAAGGTACGTGCTTGTTAATTTTTACTTACTGCCATTTTAATTATTGTTCTTGTGTTAATGTTTGGTAACCGGATTCGTGCAGGAATGTATTGAATTGGATCCAAACAGAGTAATTTATTTGTGTGAATTTAAATGTAATTGTTGTATATCCGAGTTCTTTACATTGAGGGTTGAATGGGGTAAATTTTGGATGGAAAATGTTAGAAGCCTAGATTTATTTTATTTTGAGGGTAGGAATTTTTACTTATTGCCATTGGCAATTATTGTTCTTGTGTTAATGTTTGGTAATCAGATTCGTGCAGGAATGTATTGAAGTGGATCCAAACAGAGTAAATTATTTGTGTGAATTTAAATGTAATTATTGGATATCCGTGTTATTTACATTGAAGGTTAAATGGGGTGAATTTTGGATGGAAAATCTTAGGAGCCGAGATTTATTTTATTTTGAGGGTAGGAAAAATTTGTGACGGTTAAAATGATTGTTCCTGAAATACAGAATGTGGAATTTGGATTCCATATATTGGTTCGGGAATAATTGTTTTGAATTGCGGGGTGCCTATTTAATAAGATAGTTAACGTTGGGGATTGACATCTTACCGTGGCATTTTCTTTTAGTTTAACAATGTAGTCGGTAGGAACCTTGTTAACCGGTAGGGTAGGAAACGCATCAGGGACGGTGGATTCTATAATAGTCTAATAAACAAATTAATTTGGATCATATGATGGGATGGGAGGCGTTAGGAAATACTTTCCATTACGTTCTATTTATTCTAAAGATGTACGGACAGATTGGCATCAGTATTGCATTTTAAGAAATGATTGGCTCAAGATTATATTACACTAAATACAAAATAACCTTTCACGTTTGATGTTTGTATTGGCAGCGATTTGTTTAACTACTTCTATATTCTATTTCTATTTCTATGGTCATAAAAGAACGGTGGATTCATTGGAAAACAGCTTATGTTATAACAAAGACACAGGAATGTGTAACCTATTGACGGTATAACATTTCTTAGATTGAGTTATCTAGTAAAGGAAAAAATGTGGGTAGGAAGATTGGATTCCTAAGTTTGATACGAGTATCTGTTGTTATTCTACGTTGGAAAAGGAAATATTTTAATGTAGCATACGGTATAAAAATATATCAGTATGTAGAACAAAATTCATGGAATAAACTAAACTTAAATGAGAGGGCAATTGTGCTTTTAAGGACGGTGGTTTCAAAAAATAATACACTTTGTAAGATTGAATACAATGTTGAAATTATAAGATGGACTTGTGAAGTTTGACAATGAAATGAGCTCGGATTCAAGGAAGCAAATAATCTAAGTAAGTTGATCTGATGTTGATAGAATCTTTGAAGGCTAAAGCGCTGGGCTTAATTAGAAACAGATGCGAGAAAAAGGTCTGTTTTCTATTCTACGGAGCCAAGGAAATGAAATTTCGTTAAGATTCATCAGCATTGTTAACTGAAAAGGTACTAGAAACATGAATTGAAGTAATATTCATGGTCAAACTACAGTAAACTAAAGACTTCGATAGCTAATTAAAGCACTTATCTATTTCATGCAAACTAGCCGTTCGGAAAAGTACTAAATACGTCTAGCTTCATTATGGGGTTTTACTAAGTTCTACATTTTAGTGCATTCTGGTAGTGAATTTAAGAATGGGTTAATTGATAGGTTGCCTAGGTATGTTTAGGCTGAGCGTTTTGGCAGATAGATAGTAGGGGGCGGCTATTTTTAGGATCGGAATCGAAACGGGTAGGGTTCTAGAATAGGCTAGGAAGAACCTAAATCGAATGGGTTTAGTTCTAAAAATAAGAACTTTACTGATTCGCAAGATAACCAAAAAAGAATCTACACTTTGCAAAAGATTATGACCTCTAATTCCCTTAATAACGAGTAGGAACAACAGACTACCCACATACAATTTTTATGTTGTCTCAAATATAAGGTTAAGTATACCTAATAATACTTTTAAATTGTGGAAGAGAGATGTCCAGTCTGGTAGTCGAATCTCATTGTCTTCACAGCGGTGGTGGGGCTGTAGACCTAAGATATTTAAACAAGTGTCTTAGCCACAATTATTAATGTCGATAATCAGTTTGTAGGTAGATAAATACGTTCCCAGTGGGTAGGCTATATAACTTTAGCACCAAGCTTACAATAGGTAGATCACAATTGTCACTAACTAGAGTTCTATGGGTATGTCAATGTGTTTAGATAGGTTTAATTCTCTCATAAAGTAGGTAGCATGATCTTTGGTACTAGACTCAAATTCCTTAAAAGAAACTGAGTTATTACGGATACCGCGACGCAAGGGTTCCTACCGCAATACTAGATAAATCACGAGGCCAAAATAATTAATCACAATACACTCTTATAGCAGATGTTAATAGGGTTGATAATTTATAAATTAGGTAGGTCATGACTGTATGGTAGATAGGGTGATTTAGTATGTTGTCGGGGTTAAACGTGTGTAAATTCTTTGTGGTTTGGGGGGGGTCGTGATTATTTATATAGGGGGGGTTTCTTCAGGGGGGGGGTGACAATATGGTAATGCCGTGACCACGATTTGAATCTGTGTTATTTCGGTTCTGAATTTTAGTAGTTATGGGTGGTGTTTATGTTTATTAATAACGATCTTAGTGAAAAATAGGGGCGAAGTTAATGTATTTTTCAGAAGGGTTATTGTGATTAAATATAATTTATGTGGCGAATCTCATTCGCACAATTTGTTGCCGTAGAAAATGGATGAGGATTTGAGTCAAGGTACTAAATTCAATGCTAGAATATTAGATTGGGATATTGCGGGTAGGAAAAAAAAAATGCTACCTCGTAGAAACAGAAGCTAGGTTGAATGTACCTTCAACCTGTGTAAACGATAGCTATGTGGGTTTAAGCATAACATCATCATTATACCAGTGTGGGACGTCCATTATCGGACAGTGGAGCGTAACATCATCATCATTATTATATTCGGCATGGGACGTCCATTGGATGGCATAGTAAATAGTTAGCATCATCATTATACTACTATGAGACTTATATTATAGGCATAGGAATGTTTTACCGAAGTCTCGAACACCGCCGTAAAGTTGCAAGCCTATCGATGTTTTACAGAATACATTTTGGGGAATGTGCACATCGTTATACTGGTATAGGACGTCCATTGTTGGACATAGGAAATTACTATCGATAACATCATTTTATGAGTTATAGAACTTCCGTTAATATAAATAGAAAATTATCATCATTATCACCATTACTATCTGTTGGACGTCTATTGTTGAACATAGTTGAAATTTAAATGTCTACGAGCTACGGGCTCCAATTATAACATTACAGCCATCAGACCTACTGTAGCAGTGCTACGAGCTACGGGCTCCAATTATAACATTACAGCCATCAGACCTACTGTAGCACTGCTACGAGCTACGGGCTCCAATTATTACATTACAGTTATCAGACCTACTGTAGCTCTGCTACGAGCTACGGGCTCCAATTATAACATTAACGCAATCAGACCTACTGTAGCACTGCTACGAGCTAAGGTCTCCAATTATAACATTACAGCCATCAGACCTACTGTAGCACTGCTACGAGCTAGGGTCTCCAATTATAACATAACAGTTATCAGACCTACTGTAGCACTGCTACGAGCTAAGGGCTCCAATTATAACATTACATCCATCAGACTTACTGTAGCACTGCTACGAGCTAGGGTCTCCAATTATAACATTACAGCCATCAGACCTACTGTAGAACTGCTACGAGCTACGGGCTCCAATTATAACATTACAGCCATCAGACCTACTGTAGCACTGCTACGAGCTACGGGCTCCAATTATAACATTAACGCAATCAGACCTACTGTAGCACTGCTACGAGCTAGGGTCTCCAATTATAACATTACAGCCATCAGACCTACTGTAGCACTGCTACGAGCTACGGGCTCCAATTATAACATTAACGCAATCAGACCTACTGTAGCACTGCTACGAGCTAGGGTCTCCAATTATAACATTACAGCCATCAGACCTACTGTAGAACTGCTACGAGCTACGGGCTCTAATTATAACATTACAGCCATCAGACCTACTGTAGCACTGCTACGAGCTAAGGGCTCCAATTATAACATTACAGTTATCAGACCTACTCTAGCACTGCTACGAGCTACGGGCTCCAATTATAACATTACAGCCATCAGACCTACTGTAGCACTGCTACGAGCTACGGGCTCCAATTATAACATTAACGCAATCAGACCTACTGTAGCACTGCTACGAGCTAGGGTCTCCAATTATAACATTACAGCCATCAGACCTACTGTAGCACTGCTACGAGCTACGGGCTCCAATTATAACATTACAGTTATCAGACCTACTGCAGCTCTGCTACGAGCTACGGGCTCCAATTATAACATTACAGCCATCAGACCTACTGTAGCACTGCTACGAGCTAAGGGCTCCAATTATAACATTACAGTTATCAGACCTACTCTAGCACTGCTACGAGCTACGGGCTCCAATTATAACATTACAGCCATCAGACCTACTGTAGCACTGCTACGAGCTACGGGCTCCAATTATAACATTAACGCAATCAGACCTACTGTAGCACTGCTACGAGCTAGGGTCTCCAATTATAACATTACAGCCATCAGACCTACTGTAGCACTGCTACGAGCTACGGGCTCCAATTATAACATTACAGTTATCAGACCTACTGCAGCTCTGCTACGAGCTACGGGCTCCAATTATAACATTACAGCCATCAGACCTACTGTAGCAGTGCTACGAGCTACGGGCACCAATTATAACATTACAGCCATCAGACCTACCGTAGCACTGCTACGAGCTAAGGGCTCCAATTATAACATTACATCCATCAGACCTACTGTAGCACTGCTACGAGCTAAGGGCTCCAATTATAACATTACATCCATCAGACCTACTGTAGCACTGCTACGAGCTACGGGCTCCAATTATAACATTAACGCAATCAGACCTACTGTAGCACTGCTACGAGCTACGGGCTCCAATTATAACATTAACGCAATCAGACCTACTGTAGCACTGCTACGAGCTAGGGTCTCCAATTATAACATTACAGCCATCAGACCTACTGTAGCACTGCTACGAGCTACGGGCTCCAATTATAACATTACAGCCATCAGACCTACTGTAGCACTGCTACGAGCAACGGGCTCCAATTACAACATTACATCCATCACACCTACTGTAGCACTGCTGCGAGCTACGGGCTCCAATTATAACATTACAGCCATCAGACCTACTGTAGCACTGCTACGAGCTACGGGCTCCAATTATAACATTACAGCCATCAGATCTACTGTAGCACTGCTACGAGCTACGGGCTCCAATTATAACATTACATCCATCAGACCTACTGTAGCACTGCTACGAGCTACGGGCTCCAATTATAACATTAACGCAATCAGACCTACTGTAGCACTGCTACGAGCTAAGGGCTCCAATTATAACATTACAGTTATCAGACCTACTGTAGCACTGCTACGAGCTACGGGCTCCAATTATAACATTACAGCCATCAGACCTACTGTAGCACTGCTACGAGCTACGGGCTCCAATTATAACATTTACGCAATCAGACCTACTGTAGCACTGCTACGAGCTAGGGTCTCCAATTATAACATTACAGCCATCAGACCTACTGTAGCACTGCTACGAGCTACGGGCTCCAATTATAACATTAACGCAATCAGACCTACTGTAGCACTGCTACGAGCTACGGGCTCCAATTATAACATTACAGCCATCAGACCTACTGTAGCACTGCTACGAGCTACGGGCTCCAATTATAACATTAACGCAATCAGACCTACTGTAGCACTGCTACGAGCTAGGGTCTCCAATTATAACATTACAGCCATCAGACCTACTGTAGCACTGCTACGAGCTACGGGCTCCAATTATAACATTAACGCAATCAGACCTACTGTAGGACTGCTACGAGCTAAGGGCTCCAATTATAACATTACATCCATCAGACCTACTGTAGCACTGCTACGAGCTAAGGGCTCCAATTATAACATTACATCCATCAGACCTACTGTAGCACTGCTACGAGCTACGGGCTCCAATTATAACATTAACGCAATCAGACCTACTGTAGCACTGCTACGAGCTAGGGTCTCCAATTATAACATTACAGCCATTAGACCTACTGTAGCACTGCTACGAGCTACGGGCTCCAATTATAACATTAACGCAATCAGACCTACTGTAGCACTGCTACGAGCTAGGGTCTCCAATTATAACATTACAGCCATCAGACCTACTGTAGCACTGCTACGAGCTACGGGCTCCAATTATAACATTAACGCAATCAGACCTACTGTAGCACTGCTACGAGCTAAGGGCTCCAATTATAACATTACAGTTATCAGACCTACTGTAGCACTGCTACGAGCTACGGGCTCCAATTATAACATTACAGCCATCAGACCTACTGTAGCACTGCTACGAGCTACGGGCTCCAATTATAACATTAACGCAATCAGACCTACTGTAGCACTGCTACGAGCTAGGGTCTCCAATTATAACATTAACGCAATCAGACCTACTGTAGCACTGCTACGAGCTAAGGGCTCCAATTATAACATTACATCCATCAGACCTACTGTAGCACTGCTACGAGCTACGGGCTCCAATTATAACATTAACGCAATCAGACCTACTGTAGCACTGCTACGAGCTAGGGTCTCCAATTATAACATTACAGCCATTAGACCTACTGTAGCACTGCTACGAGCTACGGGCTCCAATTATAACATTAACGCAATCAGACCTACTGTAGCACTGCTACGAGCTAGGGTCTCCAATTATAACATTACAGCCATCAGACCTACTGTAGCACTGCTACGAGCTACGGGCTCCAATTATAACATTAACGCAATCAGACCTACTGTAGCACTGCTACGAGCTAAGGGCTCCAATTATAACATTACAGTTATCAGACCTACTGTAGCTCTGCTACGAGCTACGGGCTCCAATTATAACATTACAGTTATCAGACCTACTGCAGCTCTGCTACGAGCTACGGGCTCCAATTATAACATTACAGCCATCAGACCTACTGTAGCAGTGCTACGAGCTACGGGCACCAATTATAACATTACAGCCATCAGACCTACCGTAGCACTGCTACGAGCTAAGGGCTCCAATTATAACATTACAGCCATCAGACCTACTGTAGCACTGCTACGAGCTACGGGCTCCAATTATAACATTAACGCAATCAGACCTACTGTAGCACTGCTACGAGCTAAGGGCTCCAATTATAACATTACATCCATCAGACCTACTGTAGCACTGCTACGAGCTAAGGGCTCCAATTATAACATTACATCCATCAGACCTACTGTAGCACTGCTACGAGCTACGGGCTCCAATTATAACATTAACGCAATCAGACCTACTGTAGCACTGCTACGAGCTAAGGGCTCCAATTATAACATTACATCCATCAGACCTACTGTAGCACTGCTACGAGCTAAGGGCTCCAATTATAACATTACATCCATCAGACCTACTGTAGCACTGCTACGAGCTACGGGCTCCAATTATAACATTAACGCAATCAGACCTACTGTAGCACTGCTACGAGCTAAGGGCTCCAATTATAACATTACAGTTATCAGACCTACTGTAGCACTGCTACGAGCTACGGGCTCCAATTATAACATTACAGCCATCAGACCTACTGTAGCACTGCTACGAGCTACGGGCTCCAATTATAACATTTACGCAATCAGACCTACTGTAGCACTGCTACGAGCTAGGGTCTCCAATTATAACATTACAGCCATCAGACCTACTGTAGCACTGCTACGAGCTACGGGCTCCAATTATAACATTAACGCAATCAGACCTACTGTAGCACTGCTACGAGCTACGGGCTCCAATTATAACATTACAGCCATCAGACCTACTGTAGCACTGCTACGAGCTACGGGCTCCAATTATAACATTAACGCAATCAGACCTACTGTAGCACTGCTACGAGCTAGGGTCTCCAATTATAACATTACAGCCATCAGACCTACTGTAGCACTGCTACGAGCTACGGGCTCCAATTATAACATTAACGCAATCAGACCTACTGTAGGACTGCTACGAGCTAAGGGCTCCAATTATAACATTACATCCATCAGACCTACTGTAGCACTGCTACGAGCTAAGGGCTCCAATTATAACATTACATCCATCAGACCTACTGTAGCACTGCTACGAGCTACGGGCTCCAATTATAACATTAACGCAATCAGACCTACTGTAGCACTGCTACGAGCTAGGGTCTCCAATTATAACATTACAGCCATTAGACCTACTGTAGCACTGCTACGAGCTACGGGCTCCAATTATAACATTAACGCAATCAGACCTACTGTAGCACTGCTACGAGCTAGGGTCTCCAATTATAACATTACAGCCATCAGACCTACTGTAGCACTGCTACGAGCTACGGGCTCCAATTATAACATTAACGCAATCAGACCTACTGTAGCACTGCTACGAGCTAAGGGCTCCAATTATAACATTACAGTTATCAGACCTACTGTAGCACTGCTACGAGCTACGGGCTCCAATTATAACATTAACGCAATCAGACCTACTGTAGCACTGCTACGAGCTAGGGTCTCCAATTATAACATTACAGCCATCAGACCTACTGTAGCACTGCTACGAGCTACGGGCTCCAATTATAACATTAACGCAATCAGACCTACTGTAGGACTGCTACGAGCTAAGGGCTCCAATTATAACATTACATCCATCAGACCTACTGTAGCACTGCTACGAGCTAAGGGCTCCAATTATAACATTACATCCATCAGACCTACTGTAGCACTGCTACGAGCTACGGGCTCCAATTATAACATTAACGCAATCAGACCTACTGTAGCACTGCTACGAGCTAGGGTCTCCAATTATAACATTACAGCCATGAGACCTACTGTAGCACTGCTACGAGCTACGGGCTCCAATTATAACATTAACGCAATCAGACCTACTGTAGCACTGCTACGAGCTAAGGGCTCCAATTATAACATTACATCCATCAGACCTACTGTAGCACTGCTACGAGCTAAGGGCTCCAATTATAACATTACATCCATCAGACCTACTGTAGCACTGCTACGAGCTACGGGCTCCAATTATAACATTAACGCAATCAGACCTACTGTAGCACTGCTACGAGCTAAGGGCTCCAATTATAACATTACAGTTATCAGACCTACTGTAGCACTGCTACGAGCTACGGGCTCCAATTATAACATTACAGCCATCAGACCTACTGTAGCACTGCTACGAGCTACGGGCTCCAATTATAACATTTACGCAATCAGACCTACTGTAGCACTGCTACGAGCTAGGGTCTCCAATTATAACATTACAGCCATCAGACCTACTGTAGCACTGCTACGAGCTACGGGCTCCAATTAAAACATTAACGCAATCAGACCTACTGTAGCACTGCTACGAGCTAGGGTCTCCAATTATAACATTACAGCCATCAGACCTACTGAAGCACTGCTACGAGCTACGGGCTCCAATTATAACATTAACGCAATCAGACCTACTGTAGGACTGCTATGAGCTAAGGGCTCCAATTATAACATTACATCCATCAGACCTACTGTAGCACTGCTACGAGCTAAGGGCTCCAATTATAACATTACATCCATCAGACCTACTGTAGCACTGCTACGAGCTACGGGCTCCAATTATAACATTAACGCAATCAGACCTACTGTAGCACTGCTACGAGCTAGGGTCTCCAATTATAACATTACAGCCATTAGACCTACTGTAGCACTGCTACGAGCTACGGGCTCCAATTATAACATTAACGCAATCAGACCTACTGTAGCACTTGTCACTTTTATTTAAATTAAAGCGACGACAAACCGATTTTGACGATGTAAACAATGCAATCTCTAAGGTGGTAAAATGGTTCAATGTAAACAATCTACTTCTAAATGAAAAGAAAACAAAATGTATTAGATTTATACTACCTAATGTTACACAAGTTAAAGCAGACATAAAAATCAAAGACGAGGAGTTGGCTCTTGTGGACACCACCGTATTCTTAGGTATAACCCTAGATAATAAGCTTCAATGGGGCCCTCACATTGATGGGTTGTCGAAGAGACTTAGTTCTGCGGCATACGCAGTCAAAAAGATCCGTCTTTTTACAGACGTAGACACAGCTAGACTAGTTTACTTCAGCTACTTTCACAGCATTATGTCATACGGTATACTGCTGTGGGGGAGTGCTGCAGATATAAACACCGTTTTTGTGCTGCAGAAGAGGGCTGTTCGTGCAATTTATAATATGGGCCCCAGAGAATCATTACGCAATAAGTTTAAAGAAATAGATATTATGACATTCCCTTGTCAATACATCTATGAAAATCTAATGTATGTTCACAAAAATATTAATTTGTTTAAGAAAAATAGCGATAATCATAATTTTAATACTAGAAATAAAGATAAACTCGCTGTTGCCACATGTAGACTCCATAAAGTTAGTAAATCGTTTAAAGGGCAAGGTGTGCGCTTTTATAACAAACTCCCAAGGGATGTACAAAAATTGACAATTAACAAATTTAAAAACGTAATTAAACAAAATCTTTATAAAAGAGCCTACTATAAAATATCGGATTATTTAGATGATAGAGAAGCTTGGGATTGAAACTGCCCCAACTCGTTCAAAATGTTACAATTTAGACGTAATTTCTTTTCTGTATTATGTACCTATTGTAAAAGGATCATTAAAAAAAAACAACCAGCCTGGTTTTCTTGCCTTTCTTTCCTGGCTTGGTCGCGAAGGAACAGGCAGTAAAATTGACGTTTCAAAGTGATCCTTGTGATTTTAATGAATAAAAATATTTGACTTTGACTTTGACTTTGACTGCTACGAGCTAAGGGCTCCAATTATAACATTACATCCATCAGACCTACTGTAGCACTGCTACGAGCTAAGGGCTCCAATTATAACATTACATCCATCAGACCTACTGTAGCACTGCTACGAGCTACGGGCTCCAATTATAACATTACAGTTATCAGACCTACTGTAGCACTGCTACGAGCTACGGGCTCCAATTATAACATTACAGCCATCAGACCTACTGTAGCACTGCTACGAGCTACGGGCTCCAATTATAACATTTACGCAATCAGACCTACTGTAGCACTGCTACGAGCTAGGGTCTCCAATTATAACATTACAGCCATCAGACCTACTGTAGCACTGCTACGAGCTACGGGCTCCAATTATAACATTAACGCAATCAGACCTACTGTAGCACTGCTACGAGCTACGGGCTCCAATTATAACATTACAGCCATCAGACCTACTGTAGCACTGCTACGAGCTACGGGCTCCAATTATAACATTACATCCATCAGACCTACTGTAGCACTGCTACGAGCTACGGGCTCCAATTATAACATTAACGCAATCAGACCTACTGTAGCACTGCTACGAGCTAGGGTCTCCAATTATAACATTACAGCCATGAGACCTACTGTAGCACTGCTACGAGCTACGGGCTCCAATTATAACATTAACGCAATCAGACCTACTGTAGCACTGCTACGAGCTAAGGGCTCCAATTATAACATTACATCCATCAGACCTACTGTAGCACTGCTACGAGCTAAGGGCTCCAATTATAACATTACATCCATCAGACCTACTGTAGCACTGCTACGAGCTACGGGCTCCAATTATAACATTAACGCAATCAGACCTACTGTAGCACTGCTACGAGCTAAGGGCTCCAATTATAACATTACAGTTATCAGACCTACTGTAGCACTGCTACGAGCTACGGGCTCCAATTATAACATTACAGCCATCAGACCTACTGTAGCACTGCTACGAGCTACGGGCTCCAATTATAACATTTACGCAATCAGACCTACTGTAGCACTGCTACGAGCTAGGGTCTCCAATTATAACATTACAGCCATCAGACCTACTGTAGCACTGCTACGAGCTACGGGCTCCAATTAAAACATTAACGCAATCAGACCTACTGTAGCACTGCTACGAGCTAGGGTCTCCAATTATAACATTACAGCCATCAGACCTACTGAAGCACTGCTACGAGCTACGGGCTCCAATTATAACATTAACGCAATCAGACCTACTGTAGGACTGCTATGAGCTAAGGGCTCCAATTATAACATTACATCCATCAGACCTACTGTAGCACTGCTACGAGCTAAGGGCTCCAATTATAACATTACATCCATCAGACCTACTGTAGCACTGCTACGAGCTACGGGCTCCAATTATAACATTAACGCAATCAGACCTACTGTAGCACTGCTACGAGCTAGGGTCTCCAATTATAACATTACAGCCATTAGACCTACTGTAGCACTGCTACGAGCTACGGGCTCCAATTATAACATTAACGCAATCAGACCTACTGTAGCACTTGTCACTTTTATTTAAATTAAAGCGACGACAAACCGATTTTGACGATGTAAACAATGCAATCTCTAAGGTGGTAAAATGGTTCAATGTAAACAATCTACTTCTAAATGAAAAGAAAACAAAATGTATTAGATTTATACTACCTAATGTTACACAAGTTAAAGCAGACATAAAAATCAAAGACGAGGAGTTGGCTCTTGTGGACACCACCGTATTCTTAGGTATAACCCTAGATAATAAGCTTCAATGGGGCCCTCACATTGATGGGTTGTCGAAGAGACTTAGTTCTGCGGCATACGCAGTCAAAAAGATCCGTCTTTTTACAGACGTAGACACAGCTAGACTAGTTTACTTCAGCTACTTTCACAGCATTATGTCATACGGTATACTGCTGTGGGGGAGTGCTGCAGATATAAACACCGTTTTTGTGCTGCAGAAGAGGGCTGTTCGTGCAATTTATAATATGGGCCCCAGAGAATCATTACGCAATAAGTTTAAAGAAATAGATATTATGACATTCCCTTGTCAATACATCTATGAAAATCTAATGTATGTTCACAAAAATATTAATTTGTTTAAGAAAAATAGCGATAATCATAATTTTAATACTAGAAATAAAGATAAACTCGCTGTTGCCACATGTAGACTCCATAAAGTTAGTAAATCGTTTAAAGGGCAAGGTGTGCGCTTTTATAACAAACTCCCAAGGGATGTACAAAAATTGACAATTAACAAATTTAAAAACGTAATTAAACAAAATCTTTATAAAAGAGCCTACTATAAAATATCGGATTATTTAGATGATAGAGAAGCTTGGGATTGAAACTGCCCCAACTCGTTCAAAATGTTACAATTTAGACGTAATTTCTTTTCTGTATTATGTACCTATTGTAAAAGGATCATTAAAAAAAAACAACCAGCCTGGTTTTCTTGCCTTTCTTTCCTGGCTTGGTCGCGAAGGAACAGGCAGTAAAATTGACGTTTCAAAGTGATCCTTGTGATTTTAATGAATAAAAATATTTGACTTTGACTTTGACTTTGACTGCTACGAGCTAAGGGCTCCAATTATAACATTACATCCATCAGACCTACTGTAGCACTGCTACGAGCTAAGGGCTCCAATTATAACATTACATCCATCAGACCTACTGTAGCACTGCTACGAGCTACGGGCTCCAATTATAACATTACAGTTATCAGACCTACTGTAGCACTGCTACGAGCTACGGGCTCCAATTATAACATTACAGCCATCAGACCTACTGTAGCACTGCTACGAGCTACGGGCTCCAATTATAACATTTACGCAATCAGACCTACTGTAGCACTGCTACGAGCTAGGGTCTCCAATTATAACATTACAGCCATCAGACCTACTGTAGCACTGCTACGAGCTACGGGCTCCAATTATAACATTAACGCAATCAGACCTACTGTAGCACTGCTACGAGCTACGGGCTCCAATTATAACATTACAGCCATCAGACCTACTGTAGCACTGCTACGAGCTACGGGCTCCAATTATAACATTAACGCAATCAGACCTACTGTAGCACTGCTACGAGCTAGGGTCTCCAATTATAACATTACAGCCATCAGACCTACTGAAGCACTGCTACGAGCTACGGGCTCCAATTATAACATTACATCCATCAGACCTACTGTAGCACTGCTACGAGCTACGGGCTCCAATTATAACATTAACGCAATCAGACCTACTGTAGCACTGCTACGAGCTAGGGTCTCCAATTATAACATTACAGCCATTAGACCTACTGTAGCACTGCTACGAGCTACGGGCTCCAATTATAACATTAACGCAATCAGACCTACTGTAGCACTGCTACGAGCTAAGGGCTCCAATTATAACATTACATCCATCAGACCTACTGTAGCACTGCTACGAGCTAAGGGCTCCAATTATAACATTACATCCATCAGACCTACTGTAGCACTGCTACGAGCTACGGGCTCCAATTATAACATTAACGCAATCAGACCTACTGTAGCACTGCTACGAGCTACGGGCTCCAATTATAACATTAACGCAATCAGACCTACTGTAGCACTGCTACGAGCTACGGGCTCCAATTATAACATTACAGCCATCAGACCTACTGTAGCACTGCTACGAGCTACGGGCTCCAATTATAACATTAACGCAATCAGACCTACTGTAGCACTGCTACGAGCTAGGGTCTCCAATTATAACATTACAGACATCAGACCTACTGTAGCACTGCTACGAGCTACGGGCTCCAATTATAACATTAACGCAATCAGACCTACTGTAGGACTGCTACGAGCTAAGGGCTCCAATTATAACATTACATCCATCAGACCTACTGTAGCACTGCTACGAGCTAAGGGCTCCAATTATAACATTACATCCATCAGACCTACTGTAGCACTGCTACGAGCTACGGGCTCCAATTATAACATTAACGCAATCAGACCTACTGTAGCACTGCTACGAGCTAGGGTCTCCAATTATAACATTACAGCCATTAGACCTACTGTAGCACTGCTACGAGCTACGGGCTCCAATTATAACATTAACGCAATCAGACCTACTGTAGCACTGCTACGAGCTAGGGTCTCCAATTATAACATTACAGCCATCAGACCTACTGTAGCACTGCTACGAGCTACGGGCTCCAATTATAACATTAACGCAATCAGACCTACTGTAGCACTGCTACGAGCTAAGGGCTCCAATTATAACATTACAGTTATCAGACCTACTGTAGCACTGCTACGAGCTACGGGCTCCAATTATAACATTAACGCAATCAGACCTACTGTAGCACTGCTACGAGCTAGGGTCTCCAATTATAACATTACAGCCATCAGACCTACTGTAGCACTGCTACGAGCTACGGGCTCCAATTATAACATTCACGCAATCAGACCTACTGTAGCACTGCTACGAGCTAAGGGCTCCAATTATAACATTACAGTTATCAGACCTACTGTAGCACTGCTACGAGCTACGGGCTCCAATTATAACATTACAGTTATCAGACCTACTGTAGCTCTGCTACGAGCTACGGGCTCCAATTATAACATTAACGCAATCAGACCTACTGTAGCACTGCTACGAGCTAAGGGCTCCAATTATAACATTACAGTTATCAGACCTACTGTAGCACTGCTACGAGCTACGGGCTCCAATTATAACATTACAGCCATCAGACCTACTGTAGCACTGCTACGAGCTACGGGCTCCAATTATAACATTAACGCAATCAGACCTACTGTAGCACTGCTACGAGCTAGGGTCTCCAATTATAACATTACAGCCATCAGACCTACTGTAGCACTGCTACGAGCTACGGGCTCCAATTATAACATTAACGCAATCAGACCTACTGTAGCATTGCTACGAGCTAAGGGCTCCAATTATAACATTACAGTTATCAGACCTACTGTAGCACTGCTACGAGCTACGGGCTCCAATTATAACATTACAGTTATCAGACCTACTGTAGCTCTGCTACGAGCTAGGGTCTCCAATTATAACATTACAGCCATCAGACCTACTGTAGCACTGCTACGAGCTACGGGCTCCAATTATAACATTAACGCAATCAGACCTACTGTAGCACTGCTACGAGCTAAGGGCTCCAATTATAACATTACAGTTATCAGACCTACTGTAGCACTGCTACGAGCTACGGGCTCCAATTATAACATTAACGCAATCAGACCTACTGTAGCACTGCTACGAGCTAGGGTCTCCAATTATAACATTACAGCCATTAGACCTACTGTAGCACTGCTACGAGCTAGGGTCTCCAATTATAACATTACAGTTATCAGATCTACTGTAGCACTGCTACGAGCTAAGGGCTCCAATTATAACATTACATCCATCAGACCTACTGTAGCACTGCTACGAGCTAGGGTCTCCAATTATAACATTACAGCCATCAGACCTACTGTAGCACTGCTACGAGCTACGGGCTCCAATTATAACATTAACGCAATCAGACCTACTGTAGCACTGCTACGAGCTAAGGGCTCCAATTATAACATTACAGTTATCAGACCTACTGTAGCACTGCTACGAGCTACGGGCTCCAATTATAACATTACAGCCATCAGACCTACTGTAGCACTGCTACGAGCTACGGGCTCCAATTATAACATTAACGCAATCAGACCTACTGTAGCACTGCTACGAGCTAAGGGCTCCAATTATAACATTACAGTTATCAGACCTACTGTAGCACTGCTACGAGCTACGGGCTCCAATTATAACATTACAGCCATCAGACCTACTGTAGCACTGCTACGAGCTACGGGCTCCAATTATAACATTAACGCAATCAGACCTGCTGTAGCACTGCTACGAGCTAGGGTCTCCAATTATAACATTACAGCCATCAGACCTACTGTAGCACTGCTACGAGCTACGGGCTCCAATTATAACATTAACGCAATCAGACCTACTGTAGGACTGCTATGAGCTAAGGGCTCCAATTATAACATTACATCCATCAGACCTACTGTAGCACTGCTACGAGCTAAGGGCTCCAATTATAACATTACATCCATCAGACCTACTGTAGCACTGCTACGAGCTACGGGCTCCAATTATAACATTAACGCAATCAGACCTACTGTAGCACTGCTACGAGCTAGGGTCTCCAATTATAACATTACAGCCATTAGACCTACTGTAGCACTGCTACGAGCTACGGGCTCCAATTATAACATTAACGCAATCAGACCTACTGTAGCACTGCTACGAGCTAGGGTCTCTAATTATAACATTACAGCCATCAGACCTACTGTAGCACTGCTACGAGCTACGGGCTCCAATTATAACATTAACGCAATCAGACCTACTGTAGCACTGCTACGAGCTAAGGGCTCCAATTATAACATTACAGTTATCAGACCTACTGTAGCACTGCTACGAGCTACGGGCTCCAATTATAACATTACAGCCATCAGACCTACTGTAGCACTGCTACGAGCTACGGGCTCCAATTATAACATTAACGCAATCAGACCTACTGTAGCACTGCTACGAGCTAGGGTCTCCAATTATAACATTAACGCAATCAGACCTACTGTAGCACTGCTACGAGCTAAGGGCTCCAATTATAACATTACATCCATCAGACCTACTGTAGCACTGCTACGAGCTACGGGCTCCAATTATAACATTACATCCATCAGACCTACTGTAGCACTGCTACGAGCTACGGGCTCCAATTATAACATTAACGCAATCAGACCTACTGTAGCACTGCTACGAGCTAGGGTCTCCAATTATAACATTACAGCCATCAGACCTACTGTAGCACTGCTACGAGCTACGGGCTCCAATTATAACATTAACGCAATCAGACCTACTGTAGGACTGCTACGAGGTAAGGGCTCCAATTATAACATTACATCCATCAGACCTACTGTAGCACTGCTACGAGCTAAGGGCTCCAATTATAACATTACATCCATCAGACCTACTGTAGCACTGCTACGAGCTACGGGCTCCAATTATAACATTAACGCAATCAGACCTACTGTAGCACTGCTACGAGCTAGGGTCTCCAATTATAACATTACAGCCATTAGACCTACTGTAGCACTGCTACGAGCTACGGGCTCCAATTATAACATTAACGCAATCAGACCTACTGTAGCACTGCTACGAGCTAAGGGCTCCAATTATAACATTACATCCATCAGACCTACTGTAGCACTGCTACGAGCTAAGGGCTCCAATTATAACATTACATCCATCAGACCTACTGTAGCACTGCTACGAGCTACGGGCTCCAATTATAACATTAACGCAATCAGACCTACTGTAGCACTGCTACGAGCTACGGGCTCCAATTATAACATTAACGCAATCAGACCTACTGTAGCACTGCTACGAGCTACGGGCTCCAATTATAACATTACAGCCATCAGACCTACTGTAGCACTGCTACGAGCTACGGGCTCCAATTATAACATTAACGCAATCAGACCTACTGTAGCACTGCTACGAGCTAGGGTCTCCAATTATAACATTACAGACATCAGACCTACTGTAGCACTGCTACGAGCTACGGGCTCCAATTATAACATTAACGCAATCAGACCTACTGTAGGACTGCTACGAGCTAAGGGCTCCAATTATAACATTACATCCATCAGACCTACTGTAGCACTGCTACGAGCTAAGGGCTCCAATTATAACATTACATCCATCAGACCTACTGTAGCACTGCTACGAGCTACGGGCTCCAATTATAACATTAACGCAATCAGACCTACTGTAGCACTGCTACGAGCTAAGGGCTCCAATTATAACATTACAGTTATCAGACCTACTGTAGCACTGCTACGAGCTACGGGCTCCAATTATAACATTACAGTTATCAGACCTACTGTAGCTCTGCTACGAGCTAGGGTCTCCAATTATAACATTACAGCCATCAGACCTACTGTAGCACTGCTACGAGCTACGGGCTCCAATTATAACATTAACGCAATCAGACCTACTGTAGCACTGCTACGAGCTAAGGGCTCCAATTATAACATTACAGTTATCAGACCTACTGTAGCACTGCTACGAGCTACGGGCTCCAATTATAACATTACAGCCATCAGACCTACTGTAGCACTGCTACGAGCTACGGGCTCCAATTATAACATTAACGCAATCAGACCTACTGTAGCACTGCTACGAGCTAGGGTCTCCAATTATAACATTAACGCAATCAGACCTACTGTAGCACTGCTACGAGCTAAGGGCTCCAATTATAACATTACATCCATCAGACCTACTGTAGCACTGCTACGAGCTACGGGCTCCAATTATAACATTACATCCATCAGACCTACTGTAGCACTGCTACGAGCTACGGGCTCCAATTATAACATTAACGCAATCAGACCTACTGTAGCACTGCTACGAGCTAGGGTCTCCAATTATAACATTACAGCCATCAGACCTACTGTAGCACTGCTACGAGCTACGGGCTCCAATTATAACATTAACGCAATCAGACCTACTGTAGGACTGCTACGAGCTAAGGGCTCCAATTATAACATTACATCCATCAGACCTACTGTAGCACTGCTACGAGCTAAGGGCTCCAATTATAACATTACATCCATCAGACCTACTGTAGCACTGCTACGAGCTACGGGCTCCAATTATAACATTAACGCAATCAGACCTACTGTAGCACTGCTACGAGCTAGGGTCTCCAATTATAACATTACAGCCATTAGACCTACTGTAGCACTGCTACGAGCTACGGGCTCCAATTATAACATTAACGCAATCAGACCTACTGTAGCACTGCTACGAGCTAAGGGCTCCAATTATAACATTACATCCATCAGACCTACTGTAGCACTGCTACGAGCTAAGGGCTCCAATTATAACATTACATCCATCAGACCTACTGTAGCACTGCTACGAGCTACGGGCTCCAATTATAACATTAACGCAATCAGACCTACTGTAGCACTGCTACGAGCTAAGGGCTCCAATTATAACATTACAGTTATCAGACCTACTGTAGCACTGCTACGAGCTACGGGCTCCAATTATAACATTACAGCCATCAGACCTACTGTAGCACTGCTACGAGCTACGGGCTCCAATTATAACATTTACGCAATCAGACCTACTGTAGCACTGCTACGAGCTAGGGTCTCCAATTATAACATTACAGCCATCAGACCTACTGTAGCACTGCTACGAGCTACGGGCTCCAATTATAACATTAACGCAATCAGACCTACTGTAGCACTGCTACGAGCTACGGGCTCCAATTATAACATTACAGCCATCAGACCTACTGTAGCACTGCTACGAGCTACGGGCTCCAATTATAACATTAACGCAATCAGACCTACTGTAGCACTGCTACGAGCTAGGGTCTCCAATTATAACATTACAGCCATCAGACCTACTGTAGCACTGCTACGAGCTACGGGCTCCAATTATAACATTACAGCCATCAGATCTACTGTAGCACTGCTACGAGCTACGGGCTCCAATTATAACATTACATCCATCAGACCTACTGTAGCACTGCTACGAGCTACGGGCTCCAATTATAACATTAACGCAATCAGACCTACTGTAGCACTGCTACGAGCTAAGGGCTCCAATTATAACATTACAGTTATCAGACCTACTGTAGCACTGCTACGAGCTACGGGCTCCAATTATAACATTACAGCCATCAGACCTACTGTAGCACTGCTACGAGCTACGGGCTCCAATTATAACATTTACGCAATCAGACCTACTGTAGCACTGCTACGAGCTAGGGTCTCCAATTATAACATTACAGCCATCAGACCTACTGTAGCACTGCTACGAGCTACGGGCTCCAATTATAACATTAACGCAATCAGACCTACTGCAGCTCTGCTACGAGCTACGGGCTCCAATTATAACATTACAGCCATCAGACCTACTGTAGCAGTGCTACGAGCTACGGGCACCAATTATAACATTACAGCCATCAGACCTACCGTAGCACTGCTACGAGCTAAGGGCTCCAATTATAACATTACATCCATCAGACCTACTGTAGCACTGCTACGAGCTAAGGGCTCCAATTATAACATTACATCCATCAGACCTACTGTAGCACTGCTACGAGCTACGGGCTCCAATTATAACATTAACGCAATCAGACCTACTGTAGCACTGCTACGAGCTACGGGCTCCAATTATAACATTAACGCAATCAGACCTACTGTAGCACTGCTACGAGCTAGGGTCTCCAATTATAACATTACAGCCATCAGACCTACTGTAGCACTGCTACGAGCTACGGGCTCCAATTATAACATTACAGCCATCAGACCTACTGTAGCACTGCTACGAGCAACGGGCTCCAATTACAACATTACATCCATCACACCTACTGTAGCACTGCTGCGAGCTACGGGCTCCAATTATAACATTACAGCCATCAGACCTACTGTAGCACTGCTACGAGCTACGGGCTCCAATTATAACATTACAGCCATCAGATCTACTGTAGCACTGCTACGAGCTACGGGCTCCAATTATAACATTACATCCATCAGACCTACTGTAGCACTGCTACGAGCTACGGGCTCCAATTATAACATTAACGCAATCAGACCTACTGTAGCACTGCTACGAGCTAAGGGCTCCAATTATAACATTACAGTTATCAGACCTACTGTAGCACTGCTACGAGCTACGGGCTCCAATTATAACATTACAGCCATCAGACCTACTGTAGCACTGCTACGAGCTACGGGCTCCAATTATAACATTTACGCAATCAGACCTACTGTAGCACTGCTACGAGCTAGGGTCTCCAATTATAACATTACAGCCATCAGACCTACTGTAGCACTGCTACGAGCTACGGGCTCCAATTATAACATTAACGCAATCAGACCTACTGTAGCACTGCTACGAGCTACGGGCTCCAATTATAACATTACAGCCATCAGACCTACTGTAGCACTGCTACGAGCTACGGGCTCCAATTATAACATTAACGCAATCAGACCTACTGTAGCACTGCTACGAGCTAGGGTCTCCAATTATAACATTACAGCCATCAGACCTACTGTAGCACTGCTACGAGCTACGGGCTCCAATTATAACATTAACGCAATCAGACCTACTGTAGGACTGCTACGAGCTAAGGGCTCCAATTATAACATTACATCCATCAGACCTACTGTAGCACTGCTACGAGCTAAGGGCTCCAATTATAACATTACATCCATCAGACCTACTGTAGCACTGCTACGAGCTACGGGCTCCAATTATAACATTAACGCAATCAGACCTACTGTAGCACTGCTACGAGCTAGGGTCTCCAATTATAACATTACAGCCATTAGACCTACTGTAGCACTGCTACGAGCTACGGGCTCCAATTATAACATTAACGCAATCAGACCTACTGTAGCACTGCTACGAGCTAGGGTCTCCAATTATAACATTACAGCCATCAGACCTACTGTAGCACTGCTACGAGCTACGGGCTCCAATTATAACATTAACGCAATCAGACCTACTGTAGCACTGCTACGAGCTAAGGGCTCCAATTATAACATTACAGTTATCAGACCTACTGTAGCACTGCTACGAGCTACGGGCTCCAATTATAACATTACAGCCATCAGACCTACTGTAGCACTGCTACGAGCTACGGGCTCCAATTATAACATTAACGCAATCAGACCTACTGTAGCACTGCTACGAGCTAGGGTCTCCAATTATAACATTAACGCAATCAGACCTACTGTAGCACTGCTACGAGCTAAGGGCTCCAATTATAACATTACATCCATCAGACCTACTGTAGCACTGCTACGAGCTACGGGCTCCAATTATAACATTAACGCAATCAGACCTACTGTAGCACTGCTACGAGCTAGGGTCTCCAATTATAACATTACAGCCATTAGACCTACTGTAGCACTGCTACGAGCTACGGGCTCCAATTATAACATTAACGCAATCAGACCTACTGTAGCACTGCTACGAGCTAGGGTCTCCAATTATAACATTACAGCCATCAGACCTACTGTAGCACTGCTACGAGCTACGGGCTCCAATTATAACATTAACGCAATCAGACCTACTGTAGCACTGCTACGAGCTAAGGGCTCCAATTATAACATTACAGTTATCAGACCTACTGTAGCTCTGCTACGAGCTACGGGCTCCAATTATAACATTACAGTTATCAGACCTACTGCAGCTCTGCTACGAGCTACGGGCTCCAATTATAACATTACAGCCATCAGACCTACTGTAGCAGTGCTACGAGCTACGGGCACCAATTATAACATTACAGCCATCAGACCTACCGTAGCACTGCTACGAGCTAAGGGCTCCAATTATAACATTACAGCCATCAGACCTACTGTAGCACTGCTACGAGCTACGGGCTCCAATTATAACATTAACGCAATCAGACCTACTGTAGCACTGCTACGAGCTAAGGGCTCCAATTATAACATTACATCCATCAGACCTACTGTAGCACTGCTACGAGCTAAGGGCTCCAATTATAACATTACATCCATCAGACCTACTGTAGCACTGCTACGAGCTACGGGCTCCAATTATAACATTAACGCAATCAGACCTACTGTAGCACTGCTACGAGCTAAGGGCTCCAATTATAACATTACATCCATCAGACCTACTGTAGCACTGCTACGAGCTAAGGGCTCCAATTATAACATTACATCCATCAGACCTACTGTAGCACTGCTACGAGCTACGGGCTCCAATTATAACATTAACGCAATCAGACCTACTGTAGCACTGCTACGAGCTAAGGGCTCCAATTATAACATTACAGTTATCAGACCTACTGTAGCACTGCTACGAGCTACGGGCTCCAATTATAACATTACAGCCATCAGACCTACTGTAGCACTGCTACGAGCTACGGGCTCCAATTATAACATTTACGCAATCAGACCTACTGTAGCACTGCTACGAGCTAGGGTCTCCAATTATAACATTACAGCCATCAGACCTACTGTAGCACTGCTACGAGCTACGGGCTCCAATTATAACATTAACGCAATCAGACCTACTGTAGCACTGCTACGAGCTACGGGCTCCAATTATAACATTACAGCCATCAGACCTACTGTAGCACTGCTACGAGCTACGGGCTCCAATTATAACATTAACGCAATCAGACCTACTGTAGCACTGCTACGAGCTAGGGTCTCCAATTATAACATTACAGCCATCAGACCTACTGTAGCACTGCTACGAGCTACGGGCTCCAATTATAACATTAACGCAATCAGACCTACTGTAGGACTGCTACGAGCTAAGGGCTCCAATTATAACATTACATCCATCAGACCTACTGTAGCACTGCTACGAGCTAAGGGCTCCAATTATAACATTACATCCATCAGACCTACTGTAGCACTGCTACGAGCTACGGGCTCCAATTATAACATTAACGCAATCAGACCTACTGTAGCACTGCTACGAGCTAGGGTCTCCAATTATAACATTACAGCCATTAGACCTACTGTAGCACTGCTACGAGCTACGGGCTCCAATTATAACATTAACGCAATCAGACCTACTGTAGCACTGCTACGAGCTAGGGTCTCCAATTATAACATTACAGCCATCAGACCTACTGTAGCACTGCTACGAGCTACGGGCTCCAATTATAACATTAACGCAATCAGACCTACTGTAGCACTGCTACGAGCTAAGGGCTCCAATTATAACATTACAGTTATCAGACCTACTGTAGCACTGCTACGAGCTACGGGCTCCAATTATAACATTAACGCAATCAGACCTACTGTAGCACTGCTACGAGCTAGGGTCTCCAATTATAACATTACAGCCATCAGACCTACTGTAGCACTGCTACGAGCTACGGGCTCCAATTATAACATTAACGCAATCAGACCTACTGTAGGACTGCTACGAGCTAAGGGCTCCAATTATAACATTACATCCATCAGACCTACTGTAGCACTGCTACGAGCTAAGGGCTCCAATTATAACATTACATCCATCAGACCTACTGTAGCACTGCTACGAGCTACGGGCTCCAATTATAACATTAACGCAATCAGACCTACTGTAGCACTGCTACGAGCTAGGGTCTCCAATTATAACATTACAGCCATGAGACCTACTGTAGCACTGCTACGAGCTACGGGCTCCAATTATAACATTAACGCAATCAGACCTACTGTAGCACTGCTACGAGCTAAGGGCTCCAATTATAACATTACATCCATCAGACCTACTGTAGCACTGCTACGAGCTAAGGGCTCCAATTATAACATTACATCCATCAGACCTACTGTAGCACTGCTACGAGCTACGGGCTCCAATTATAACATTAACGCAATCAGACCTACTGTAGCACTGCTACGAGCTAAGGGCTCCAATTATAACATTACAGTTATCAGACCTACTGTAGCACTGCTACGAGCTACGGGCTCCAATTATAACATTACAGCCATCAGACCTACTGTAGCACTGCTACGAGCTACGGGCTCCAATTATAACATTTACGCAATCAGACCTACTGTAGCACTGCTACGAGCTAGGGTCTCCAATTATAACATTACAGCCATCAGACCTACTGTAGCACTGCTACGAGCTACGGGCTCCAATTAAAACATTAACGCAATCAGACCTACTGTAGCACTGCTACGAGCTAGGGTCTCCAATTATAACATTACAGCCATCAGACCTACTGAAGCACTGCTACGAGCTACGGGCTCCAATTATAACATTAACGCAATCAGACCTACTGTAGGACTGCTATGAGCTAAGGGCTCCAATTATAACATTACATCCATCAGACCTACTGTAGCACTGCTACGAGCTAAGGGCTCCAATTATAACATTACATCCATCAGACCTACTGTAGCACTGCTACGAGCTACGGGCTCCAATTATAACATTAACGCAATCAGACCTACTGTAGCACTGCTACGAGCTAGGGTCTCCAATTATAACATTACAGCCATTAGACCTACTGTAGCACTGCTACGAGCTACGGGCTCCAATTATAACATTAACGCAATCAGACCTACTGTAGCACTTGTCACTTTTATTTAAATTAAAGCGACGACAAACCGATTTTGACGATGTAAACAATGCAATCTCTAAGGTGGTAAAATGGTTCAATGTAAACAATCTACTTCTAAATGAAAAGAAAACAAAATGTATTAGATTTATACTACCTAATGTTACACAAGTTAAAGCAGACATAAAAATCAAAGACGAGGAGTTGGCTCTTGTGGACACCACCGTATTCTTAGGTATAACCCTAGATAATAAGCTTCAATGGGGCCCTCACATTGATGGGTTGTCGAAGAGACTTAGTTCTGCGGCATACGCAGTCAAAAAGATCCGTCTTTTTACAGACGTAGACACAGCTAGACTAGTTTACTTCAGCTACTTTCACAGCATTATGTCATACGGTATACTGCTGTGGGGGAGTGCTGCAGATATAAACACCGTTTTTGTGCTGCAGAAGAGGGCTGTTCGTGCAATTTATAATATGGGCCCCAGAGAATCATTACGCAATAAGTTTAAAGAAATAGATATTATGACATTCCCTTGTCAATACATCTATGAAAATCTAATGTATGTTCACAAAAATATTAATTTGTTTAAGAAAAATAGCGATAATCATAATTTTAATACTAGAAATAAAGATAAACTCGCTGTTGCCACATGTAGACTCCATAAAGTTAGTAAATCGTTTAAAGGGCAAGGTGTGCGCTTTTATAACAAACTCCCAAGGGATGTACAAAAATTGACAATTAACAAATTTAAAAACGTAATTAAACAAAATCTTTATAAAAGAGCCTACTATAAAATATCGGATTATTTAGATGATAGAGAAGCTTGGGATTGAAACTGCCCCAACTCGTTCAAAATGTTACAATTTAGACGTAATTTCTTTTCTGTATTATGTACCTATTGTAAAAGGATCATTAAAAAAAAACAACCAGCCTGGTTTTCTTGCCTTTCTTTCCTGGCTTGGTCGCGAAGGAACAGGCAGTAAAATTGACGTTTCAAAGTGATCCTTGTGATTTTAATGAATAAAAATATTTGACTTTGACTTTGACTTTGACTGCTACGAGCTAAGGGCTCCAATTATAACATTACATCCATCAGACCTACTGTAGCACTGCTACGAGCTAAGGGCTCCAATTATAACATTACATCCATCAGACCTACTGTAGCACTGCTACGAGCTACGGGCTCCAATTATAACATTACAGTTATCAGACCTACTGTAGCACTGCTACGAGCTACGGGCTCCAATTATAACATTACAGCCATCAGACCTACTGTAGCACTGCTACGAGCTACGGGCTCCAATTATAACATTTACGCAATCAGACCTACTGTAGCACTGCTACGAGCTAGGGTCTCCAATTATAACATTACAGCCATCAGACCTACTGTAGCACTGCTACGAGCTACGGGCTCCAATTATAACATTAACGCAATCAGACCTACTGTAGCACTGCTACGAGCTACGGGCTCCAATTATAACATTACAGCCATCAGACCTACTGTAGCACTGCTACGAGCTACGGGCTCCAATTATAACATTAACGCAATCAGACCTACTGTAGCACTGCTACGAGCTAGGGTCTCCAATTATAACATTACAGCCATCAGACCTACTGAAGCACTGCTACGAGCTACGGGCTCCAATTATAACATTACATCCATCAGACCTACTGTAGCACTGCTACGAGCTACGGGCTCCAATTATAACATTAACGCAATCAGACCTACTGTAGCACTGCTACGAGCTAGGGTCTCCAATTATAACATTACAGCCATTAGACCTACTGTAGCACTGCTACGAGCTACGGGCTCCAATTATAACATTAACGCAATCAGACCTACTGTAGCACTGCTACGAGCTAAGGGCTCCAATTATAACATTACATCCATCAGACCTACTGTAGCACTGCTACGAGCTAAGGGCTCCAATTATAACATTACATCCATCAGACCTACTGTAGCACTGCTACGAGCTACGGGCTCCAATTATAACATTAACGCAATCAGACCTACTGTAGCACTGCTACGAGCTACGGGCTCCAATTATAACATTAACGCAATCAGACCTACTGTAGCACTGCTACGAGCTACGGGCTCCAATTATAACATTACAGCCATCAGACCTACTGTAGCACTGCTACGAGCTACGGGCTCCAATTATAACATTAACGCAATCAGACCTACTGTAGCACTGCTACGAGCTAGGGTCTCCAATTATAACATTACAGACATCAGACCTACTGTAGCACTGCTACGAGCTACGGGCTCCAATTATAACATTAACGCAATCAGACCTACTGTAGGACTGCTACGAGCTAAGGGCTCCAATTATAACATTACATCCATCAGACCTACTGTAGCACTGCTACGAGCTAAGGGCTCCAATTATAACATTACATCCATCAGACCTACTGTAGCACTGCTACGAGCTACGGGCTCCAATTATAACATTAACGCAATCAGACCTACTGTAGCACTGCTACGAGCTAGGGTCTCCAATTATAACATTACAGCCATTAGACCTACTGTAGCACTGCTACGAGCTACGGGCTCCAATTATAACATTAACGCAATCAGACCTACTGTAGCACTGCTACGAGCTAGGGTCTCCAATTATAACATTACAGCCATCAGACCTACTGTAGCACTGCTACGAGCTACGGGCTCCAATTATAACATTAACGCAATCAGACCTACTGTAGCACTGCTACGAGCTAAGGGCTCCAATTATAACATTACAGTTATCAGACCTACTGTAGCACTGCTACGAGCTACGGGCTCCAATTATAACATTAACGCAATCAGACCTACTGTAGCACTGCTACGAGCTAGGGTCTCCAATTATAACATTACAGCCATCAGACCTACTGTAGCACTGCTACGAGCTACGGGCTCCAATTATAACATTCACGCAATCAGACCTACTGTAGCACTGCTACGAGCTAAGGGCTCCAATTATAACATTACAGTTATCAGACCTACTGTAGCACTGCTACGAGCTACGGGCTCCAATTATAACATTACAGTTATCAGACCTACTGTAGCTCTGCTACGAGCTACGGGCTCCAATTATAACATTAACGCAATCAGACCTACTGTAGCACTGCTACGAGCTAAGGGCTCCAATTATAACATTACAGTTATCAGACCTACTGTAGCACTGCTACGAGCTACGGGCTCCAATTATAACATTACAGCCATCAGACCTACTGTAGCACTGCTACGAGCTACGGGCTCCAATTATAACATTAACGCAATCAGACCTACTGTAGCACTGCTACGAGCTAGGGTCTCCAATTATAACATTACAGCCATCAGACCTACTGTAGCACTGCTACGAGCTACGGGCTCCAATTATAACATTAACGCAATCAGACCTACTGTAGCATTGCTACGAGCTAAGGGCTCCAATTATAACATTACAGTTATCAGACCTACTGTAGCACTGCTACGAGCTACGGGCTCCAATTATAACATTACAGTTATCAGACCTACTGTAGCTCTGCTACGAGCTAGGGTCTCCAATTATAACATTACAGCCATCAGACCTACTGTAGCACTGCTACGAGCTACGGGCTCCAATTATAACATTAACGCAATCAGACCTACTGTAGCACTGCTACGAGCTAAGGGCTCCAATTATAACATTACAGTTATCAGACCTACTGTAGCACTGCTACGAGCTACGGGCTCCAATTATAACATTAACGCAATCAGACCTACTGTAGCACTGCTACGAGCTAGGGTCTCCAATTATAACATTACAGCCATTAGACCTACTGTAGCACTGCTACGAGCTAGGGTCTCCAATTATAACATTACAGTTATCAGATCTACTGTAGCACTGCTACGAGCTAAGGGCTCCAATTATAACATTACATCCATCAGACCTACTGTAGCACTGCTACGAGCTAGGGTCTCCAATTATAACATTACAGCCATCAGACCTACTGTAGCACTGCTACGAGCTACGGGCTCCAATTATAACATTAACGCAATCAGACCTACTGTAGCACTGCTACGAGCTAAGGGCTCCAATTATAACATTACAGTTATCAGACCTACTGTAGCACTGCTACGAGCTACGGGCTCCAATTATAACATTACAGCCATCAGACCTACTGTAGCACTGCTACGAGCTACGGGCTCCAATTATAACATTAACGCAATCAGACCTACTGTAGCACTGCTACGAGCTAAGGGCTCCAATTATAACATTACAGTTATCAGACCTACTGTAGCACTGCTACGAGCTACGGGCTCCAATTATAACATTACAGCCATCAGACCTACTGTAGCACTGCTACGAGCTACGGGCTCCAATTATAACATTAACGCAATCAGACCTGCTGTAGCACTGCTACGAGCTAGGGTCTCCAATTATAACATTACAGCCATCAGACCTACTGTAGCACTGCTACGAGCTACGGGCTCCAATTATAACATTAACGCAATCAGACCTACTGTAGGACTGCTATGAGCTAAGGGCTCCAATTATAACATTACATCCATCAGACCTACTGTAGCACTGCTACGAGCTAAGGGCTCCAATTATAACATTACATCCATCAGACCTACTGTAGCACTGCTACGAGCTACGGGCTCCAATTATAACATTAACGCAATCAGACCTACTGTAGCACTGCTACGAGCTAGGGTCTCCAATTATAACATTACAGCCATTAGACCTACTGTAGCACTGCTACGAGCTACGGGCTCCAATTATAACATTAACGCAATCAGACCTACTGTAGCACTGCTACGAGCTAGGGTCTCCAATTATAACATTACAGCCATCAGACCTACTGTAGCACTGCTACGAGCTACGGGCTCCAATTATAACATTAACGCAATCAGACCTACTGTAGCACTGCTACGAGCTAAGGGCTCCAATTATAACATTACAGTTATCAGACCTACTGTAGCACTGCTACGAGCTACGGGCTCCAATTATAACATTACAGCCATCAGACCTACTGTAGCACTGCTACGAGCTACGGGCTCCAATTATAACATTAACGCAATCAGACCTACTGTAGCACTGCTACGAGCTAGGGTCTCCAATTATAACATTAACGCAATCAGACCTACTGTAGCACTGCTACGAGCTAAGGGCTCCAATTATAACATTACATCCATCAGACCTACTGTAGCACTGCTACGAGCTACGGGCTCCAATTATAACATTACATCCATCAGACCTACTGTAGCACTGCTACGAGCTACGGGCTCCAATTATAACATTAACGCAATCAGACCTACTGTAGCACTGCTACGAGCTAGGGTCTCCAATTATAACATTACAGCCATCAGACCTACTGTAGCACTGCTACGAGCTACGGGCTCCAATTATAACATTAACGCAATCAGACCTACTGTAGGACTGCTACGAGGTAAGGGCTCCAATTATAACATTACATCCATCAGACCTACTGTAGCACTGCTACGAGCTAAGGGCTCCAATTATAACATTACATCCATCAGACCTACTGTAGCACTGCTACGAGCTACGGGCTCCAATTATAACATTAACGCAATCAGACCTACTGTAGCACTGCTACGAGCTAGGGTCTCCAATTATAACATTACAGCCATTAGACCTACTGTAGCACTGCTACGAGCTACGGGCTCCAATTATAACATTAACGCAATCAGACCTACTGTAGCACTGCTACGAGCTAAGGGCTCCAATTATAACATTACATCCATCAGACCTACTGTAGCACTGCTACGAGCTAAGGGCTCCAATTATAACATTACATCCATCAGACCTACTGTAGCACTGCTACGAGCTACGGGCTCCAATTATAACATTAACGCAATCAGACCTACTGTAGCACTGCTACGAGCTACGGGCTCCAATTATAACATTAACGCAATCAGACCTACTGTAGCACTGCTACGAGCTACGGGCTCCAATTATAACATTACAGCCATCAGACCTACTGTAGCACTGCTACGAGCTACGGGCTCCAATTATAACATTAACGCAATCAGACCTACTGTAGCACTGCTACGAGCTAGGGTCTCCAATTATAACATTACAGACATCAGACCTACTGTAGCACTGCTACGAGCTACGGGCTCCAATTATAACATTAACGCAATCAGACCTACTGTAGGACTGCTACGAGCTAAGGGCTCCAATTATAACATTACATCCATCAGACCTACTGTAGCACTGCTACGAGCTAAGGGCTCCAATTATAACATTACATCCATCAGACCTACTGTAGCACTGCTACGAGCTACGGGCTCCAATTATAACATTAACGCAATCAGACCTACTGTAGCACTGCTACGAGCTAAGGGCTCCAATTATAACATTACAGTTATCAGACCTACTGTAGCACTGCTACGAGCTACGGGCTCCAATTATAACATTACAGTTATCAGACCTACTGTAGCTCTGCTACGAGCTAGGGTCTCCAATTATAACATTACAGCCATCAGACCTACTGTAGCACTGCTACGAGCTACGGGCTCCAATTATAACATTAACGCAATCAGACCTACTGTAGCACTGCTACGAGCTAAGGGCTCCAATTATAACATTACAGTTATCAGACCTACTGTAGCACTGCTACGAGCTACGGGCTCCAATTATAACATTACAGCCATCAGACCTACTGTAGCACTGCTACGAGCTACGGGCTCCAATTATAACATTAACGCAATCAGACCTACTGTAGCACTGCTACGAGCTAGGGTCTCCAATTATAACATTAACGCAATCAGACCTACTGTAGCACTGCTACGAGCTAAGGGCTCCAATTATAACATTACATCCATCAGACCTACTGTAGCACTGCTACGAGCTACGGGCTCCAATTATAACATTACATCCATCAGACCTACTGTAGCACTGCTACGAGCTACGGGCTCCAATTATAACATTAACGCAATCAGACCTACTGTAGCACTGCTACGAGCTAGGGTCTCCAATTATAACATTACAGCCATCAGACCTACTGTAGCACTGCTACGAGCTACGGGCTCCAATTATAACATTAACGCAATCAGACCTACTGTAGGACTGCTACGAGCTAAGGGCTCCAATTATAACATTACATCCATCAGACCTACTGTAGCACTGCTACGAGCTAAGGGCTCCAATTATAACATTACATCCATCAGACCTACTGTAGCACTGCTACGAGCTACGGGCTCCAATTATAACATTAACGCAATCAGACCTACTGTAGCACTGCTACGAGCTAGGGTCTCCAATTATAACATTACAGCCATTAGACCTACTGTAGCACTGCTACGAGCTACGGGCTCCAATTATAACATTAACGCAATCAGACCTACTGTAGCACTGCTACGAGCTAAGGGCTCCAATTATAACATTACATCCATCAGACCTACTGTAGCACTGCTACGAGCTAAGGGCTCCAATTATAACATTACATCCATCAGACCTACTGTAGCACTGCTACGAGCTACGGGCTCCAATTATAACATTAACGCAATCAGACCTACTGTAGCACTGCTACGAGCTAAGGGCTCCAATTATAACATTACAGTTATCAGACCTACTGTAGCACTGCTACGAGCTACGGGCTCCAATTATAACATTACAGCCATCAGACCTACTGTAGCACTGCTACGAGCTACGGGCTCCAATTATAACATTTACGCAATCAGACCTACTGTAGCACTGCTACGAGCTAGGGTCTCCAATTATAACATTACAGCCATCAGACCTACTGTAGCACTGCTACGAGCTACGGGCTCCAATTATAACATTAACGCAATCAGACCTACTGTAGCACTGCTACGAGCTACGGGCTCCAATTATAACATTACAGCCATCAGACCTACTGTAGCACTGCTACGAGCTACGGGCTCCAATTATAACATTAACGCAATCAGACCTACTGTAGCACTGCTACGAGCTAGGGTCTCCAATTATAACATTACAGCCATCAGACCTACTGTAGCACTGCTACGAGCTACGGGCTCCAATTATAACATTAACGCAATCAGACCTACTGTAGGACTGCTATGAGCTAAGGGCTCCAATTATAACATTACATCCATCAGACCTACTGTAGCACTGCTACGAGCTAAGGGCTCCAATTATAACATTACATCCATCAGACCTACTGTAGCACTGCTACGAGCTACGGGCTCCAATTATAACATTAACGCAATCAGACCTACTGTAGCACTGCTACGAGCTAAGGGCTCCAATTATAACATTACAGTTATCAGACCTACTGTAGCACTGCTACGAGCTACGGGCTCCAATTATAACATTACAGCCATCAGACCTACTGTAGCACTGCTACGAGCTACGGGCTCCAATTATAACATTTACGCAATCAGACCTACTGTAGCACTGCTACGAGCTAGGGTCTCCAATTATAACATTACAGCCATCAGACCTACTGTAGCACTGCTACGAGCTACGGGCTCCAATTATAACATTAACGCAATCAGACCTACTGTAGCACTGCTACGAGCTACGGGCTCCAATTATAACATTACAGCCATCAGACCTACTGTAGCACTGCTACGAGCTACGGGCTCCAATTATAACATTAACGCAATCAGACCTACTGTAGCACTGCTACGAGCTAGGGTCTCCAATTATAACATTACAGCCATCAGACCTACTGTAGCACTGCTACGAGCTACGGGCTCCAATTATAACATTAACGCAATCAGACCTACTGTAGGACTGCTATGAGCTAAGGGCTCCAATTATAACATTACATCCATCAGACCTACTGTAGCACTGCTACGAGCTAAGGGCTCCAATTATAACATTTCATCCATCAGACCTACTGTAGCACTGCTACGAGCTACGGGCTCCAATTATAACATTAACGCAATCAGACCTACTGTAGCACTGCTACGAGCTAGGGTCTCCAATTATAACATTACAGCCATTAGACCTACTGTAGCACTGCTACGAGCTACGGGCTCCAATTATAACATTAACGCAATCAGACCTACTGTAGCACTGCTACGAGCTAGGGTCTCCAATTATAACATTACAGCCATCAGACCTACTGTAGCACTGCTACGAGCTACGGGCTCCAATTATAACATTAACGCAATCAGACCTACTGTAGCACTGCTACGAGCTAAGGGCTCCAATTATAACATTACAGTTATCAGACCTACTGTAGCACTGCTACGAGCTACGGGCTCCAATTATAACATTACAGCCATCAGACCTACTGTAGCACTGCTACGAGCTACGGGCTCCAATTATAACATTAACGCAATCAGACCTACTGTAGCACTGCTACGAGCTAGGGTCTCCAATTATAACATTAACGCAATCAGACCTACTGTAGCACTGCTACGAGCTAAGGGCTCCAATTATAACATTACATCCATCAGACCTACTGTAGCACTGCTACGAGCTACGGGCTCCAATTATAACATTACATCCATCAGACCTACTGTAGCACTGCTACGAGCTACGGGCTCCAATTATAACATTAACGCAATCAGACCTACTGTAGCACTGCTACGAGCTAGGGTCTCCAATTATAACATTACAGCCATCAGACCTACTGTAGCACTGCTACGAGCTACGGGCTCCAATTATAACATTAACGCAATCAGACCTACTGTAGGACTGCTACGAGCTAAGGGCTCCAATTATAACATTACATCCATCAGACCTACTGTAGCACTGCTACGAGCTAAGGGCTCCAATTATAACATTACATCCATCAGACCTACTGTAGCACTGCTACGAGCTACGGGCTCCAATTATAACATTAACGCAATCAGACCTACTGTAGCACTGCTACGAGCTAGGGTCTCCAATTATAACATTACAGCCATTAGACCTACTGTAGCACTGCTACGAGCTACGGGCTCCAATTATAACATTAACGCAATCAGACCTACTGTAGCACTGCTACGAGCTAAGGGCTCCAATTATAACATTACATCCATCAGACCTACTGTAGCACTGCTACGAGCTAAGGGCTCCAATTATAACATTACATCCATCAGACCTACTGTAGCACTGCTATGAGCTACGGGCTCCAATTATAACATTAACGCAATCAGACCTACTGTAGGACTGCTATGAGCTAAGGGCTCCAATTATAACATTACATCCATCAGACCTACTGTAGCACTGCTACGAGCTAAGGGCTCCAATTATAACATTACATCCATCAGACCTACTGTAGCACTGCTACGAGCTACGGGCTCCAATTATAACATTAACGCAATCAGACCTACTGTAGCACTGCTACGAGCTAAGGGCTCCAATTATAACATTACAGTTATCAGACCTACTGTAGCACTGCTACGAGCTACGGGCTCCAATTATAACATTACAGTTATCAGACCTACTGTAGCTCTGCTACGAGCTAGGGTCTCCAATTATAACATTACAGCCATCAGACCTACTGTAGCACTGCTACGAGCTACGGGCTCCAATTATAACATTAACGCAATCAGACCTACTGTAGCACTGCTACGAGCTAAGGGCTCCAATTATAACATTACAGTTATCAGACCTACTGTAGCACTGCTACGAGCTACGGGCTCCAATTATAACATTACAGCCATCAGACCTACTGTAGCACTGCTACGAGCTACCGGCTCCAATTATAACATTAACGCAATCAGACCTACTGTAGCACTGCTACGAGCTAAGGGCTCCAATTATAACATTACAGTTATCAGACCTACTGCAGCACTGCTACGAGCTACGGGCTCCAATTATAACATTACAGCCATCAGACCTACTGTAGCACTGCTACGAGCTACGGGCTCCAATTATAACATTAACGCAATCAGACCTACTGTAGCACTGCTACGAGCTAGGGTCTCCAATTATAACATTACAGCCATCAGACCTACTGTAGCACTGCTACGAGCTACGGGCTCCAATTATAACATTAACGCAATCAGACCTACTGTAGGACTGCTATGAGCTAAGGGCTCCAATTATAACATTACATCCATCAGACCTACTGTAGCACTGCTACGAGCTAAGGGCTCCAATTATAACATTACATCCATCAGACCTACTGTAGCACTGCTACGAGCTACGGGCTCCAATTATAACATTAACGCAATCAGACCTACTGTAGCACTGCTACGAGCTAGGGTCTCCAATTATAACATTACAGCCATTAGACCTACTGTAGCACTGCTACGAGCTACGGGCTCCAATTATAACATTAACGCAATCAGACCTACTGTAGCACTGCTACGAGCTACGGGCTCCAATTATAACATTAACGCAATCAGACCTACTGTAGCACTGCTACGAGCTACGGGCTCCAATTATAACATTAACGCAATCAGACCTACTGTAGCACTGCTACGAGCTACGGGCTCCAATTATAACATTACAGCCATCAGACCTACTGTAGCACTGCTACGAGCTACGGGCTCCAATTATAACATTAACGCAATCAGACCTACTGTAGGACTGCTACGAGCTAAGGGCTCCAATTATAACATTACATCCATCAGACCTACTGTAGCACTGCTACGAGCTAAGGGCTCCAATTATAACATTACATCCATCAGACCTACTGTAGCACTGCTACGAGCTACGGGCTCCAATTATAACATTAACGCAATCAGACCTACTGTAGCACTGCTACGAGCTAGGGTCTCCAATTATAACATTACAGCCATTAGACCTACTGTAGCACTGCTACGAGCTACGGGCTCCAATTATAACATTAACGCAATCAGACCTACTGTAGCACTGCTACGAGCTAAGGGCTCCAATTATAACATTACATCCATCAGACCTACTGTAGCACTGCTACGAGCTAAGGGCTCCAATTATAACATTACATCCATCAGACCTACTGTAGCACTGCTACGAGCTACGGGCTCCAATTATAACATTAACGCAATCAGACCTACTGTAGCACTGCTACGAGCTACGGGCTCCAATTATAACATTAACGCAATCAGACCTACTGTAGCACTGCTACGAGCTAAGGGCTCCAATTATAACATTACAGTTATCAGACCTACTGTAGCACTGCTACGAGCTACGGGCTCCAATTATAACATTAACGCAATCAGACCTACTGTAGCACTGCTACGAGCTAGGGTCTCCAATTATAACATTACAGCCATCAGACCTACTGTAGCACTGCTACGAGCTACGGGCTCCAATTATAACATTAACGCAATCAGACCTACTGTAGCACTGCTACGAGCTAAGGGCTCCAATTATAACATTACAGTTATCAGACCTACTGTAGCACTGCTACGAGCTACGGGCTCCAATTATAACATTACAGTTATCAGACCTACTGTAGCTCTGCTACGAGCTAGGGTCTCCAATTATAACATTACAGCCATCAGACCTACTGTAGCACTGCTACGAGCTACGGGCTCCAATTATAACATTAACGCAATCAGACCTACTGTAGCACTGCTACGAGCTAAGGGCTCCAATTATAACATTACAGTTATCAGACCTACTGTAGCACTGCTACGAGCTACGGGCTCCAATTATAACATTACAGCCATCAGACCTACTGTAGCACTGCTACGAGCTACGGGCTCCAATTATAACATTAACGCAATCAGACCTACTGTAGCACTGCTACGAGCTAGGGTCTCCAATTATAACATTAACGCAATCAGACCTACTGTAGCACTGCTACGAGCTAAGGGCTCCAATTATAACATTACATCCATCAGACCTACTGTAGCACTGCTACGAGCTACGGGCTCCAATTATAACATTACATCCATCAGACCTACTGTAGCACTGCTACGAGCTACGGGCTCCAATTATAACATTAACGCAATCAGACCTACTGTAGCACTGCTACGAGCTAGGGTCTCCAATTATAACATTACAGCCATCAGACCTACTGTAGCACTGCTACGAGCTACGGGCTCCAATTATAACATTAACGCAATCAGACCTACTGTAGGACTGCTACGAGCTAAGGGCTCCAATTATAACATTACATCCATCAGACCTACTGTAGCACTGCTACGAGCTACGGGCTCCAATTATAACATTAACGCAATCAGACCTACTGTAGCACTGCTACGAGCTAGGGTCTCCAATTATAACATTACAGCCATTAGACCTACTGTAGCACTGCTACGAGCTACGGGCTCCAATTATAACATTAACGCAATCAGACCTACTGTAGCACTGCTACGAGCTAAGGGCTCCAATTATAACATTACATCCATCAGACCTACTGTAGCACTGCTACGAGCTAAGGGCTCCAATTATAACATTACATCCATCAGACCTACTGTAGCACTGCTACGAGCTACGGGCTCCAATTATAACATTAACGCAATCAGACCTACTGTAGCACTGCTACGAGCTAAGGGCTCCAATTATAACATTACAGTTATCAGACCTACTGTAGCACTGCTACGAGCTACGGGCTCCAATTATAACATTACAGCCATCAGACCTACTGTAGCACTGCTACGAGCTACGGGCTCCAATTATAACATTTACGCAATCAGACCTACTGTAGCACTGCTACGAGCTAGGGTCTCCAATTATAACATTACAGCCATCAGACCTACTGTAGCACTGCTACGAGCTACGGGCTCCAATTATAACATTACATCCATCAGACCTACTGTAGCACTGCTACGAGCTACGGGCTCCAATTATAACATTAACGCAATCAGACCTACTGTAGCACTGCTACGAGCTAGGGTCTCCAATTATAACATTACAGCCATTAGACCTACTGTAGCACTGCTACGAGCTACGGGCTCCAATTATAACATTAACGCAATCAGACCTACTGTAGCACTGCTACGAGCTAGGGTCTCCAATTATAACATTACAGCCATCAGACCTACTGTAGCACTGCTACGAGCTACGGGCTCCAATTATAACATTAACGCAATCAGACTTACTGTAGCACTGCTACGAGCTAGGGTCTCCAATTATAACATTACAGCCATCAGACCTACTGTAGAACTGCTACGAGCTACGGGCTCCAATTATAACATTACAGCCATCAGACCTACTGTAGCACTGCTACGAGCTAAGGGCTCCAATTATAACATTACAGCCATTAGACCTACTGTAGCACTGCTACGAGCTACGGGCTCCAATTATAACATTAACGCAATCAGACCTACTGTAGCACTGCTACGAGCTAGGGTCTCCAATTATAACATTACAGCCATCAGACCTACTGTAGCACTGCTACGAGCTAGGGCTCCAATTATAACATTACATCCATCAGACTTACTGTAGCACTGCTACGAGCTAGGGTCTCCAATTATAACATTACAGCCATCAGACCTACTGTAGAACTGCTACGAGCTACGGGCTCCAATTATAACATTACAGCCATCAGACCTACTGTAGCACTGCTACGAGCTAAGGGCTCCAATTATAACATTACAGTTATCAGACCTACTGTAGCACTGCTACGAGCTACGGGCTCCAATTATAACATTAACGCAATCAGACCTACTGTAGCACTGCTACGAGCTAGGGTCTCCAATTATAACATTACAGCCATCAGACCTACTGTAGCACTGCTACGAGCTACGGGCTCCAATTATAACATTAACGCAATCAGACCTACTGTAGCACTGCTACGAGCTAAGGGCTCCAATTATAACATTACAGTTATCAGACCTACTGTAGCACTGCTACGAGCTACGGGCTCCAATTATAACATTACAGCCATCAGACCTACTGTAGCACTGCTACGAGCTAGGGTCTCCAATTATAACATTAACGCAATCAGACCTACTGTAGCACTGCTACGAGCTAGGGTCTCCAATTATAACATTACAGCCATCAGACCTACTGTAGCACTGCTACGAGCTAAGGTCTCCAATTATAACATTACAGCCATCAGACCTACTGTAGCACTGCTACGAGCTAAGGGCTCCAATTATAACAATACATCCATCAGACCTACTGTTGCACTGCTACGAGCTACGGGCTCCAATTATAACATTAACGCAATCAGACCTACTGTAGCACTGCTACGAGCTAAGGGCTCCAATTATAACATTACATCCATCAGACCTACTGTAGCACTGCTACGAGCTAAGGGCTCCAATTATAACATTACAGTTATCAGGCCTACTGTAGCACTGCTACGAGCTAAGGGCTCCAATTATAACATTACATCCATCAGACTTACTGTAGCACTGCTACGAGCTAGGGTCTCCAATTATAACATTACAGCCATCAGACCTACTGTAGAACTGCTACGAGCTACGGGCTCCAATTATAACATTACAGCCATCAGACCTACTGTAGCACTGCTACGAGCTAAGGGCTCCAATTATAACATTACAGCCATCAGACCTACTGTAGCACTGCTACGAGCTAGGGTCTCCAATTATAACATTACATCCATCAGACTTACTGTAGCACTGCTACGAGCTAGGGTCTCCAATTATAACATTACAGCCATCAGACCTACTGTAGAACTGCTACGAGCTAAGGGCTCCAATTATAACATTACATCCATCAGACTTACTGTAGCACTGCTACGAGCTAGGGTCTCCAATTATAACATTACAGCCATCAGACCTACTGTAGAACTGCTACGAGCTACGGGCTCCAATTATAACATTACAGCCATCAGACCTACTGTAGCACTGCTACGAGCTAAGGGCTCCAATTATAACATTACAGCCATCAGGCCTACTGTAGCACTGCTACGAGCTAAGGGCTCCAATTATAACATTACAGCCATCAGACCTACTGTAGAACTGCTACGAGCTACGGGCTCCAATTATAACATTACAGCCATCAGACCTACTGTAGCACTGCTACGAGCTAAGGGCTCCAATTATAACATTACAGCCATCAGGCCTACTGTAGCACTGCTACGAGCTAAGGGCTCCAATTATAACATTACATCCATCAGACTTACTGTAGCACTGCTACGAGCTAGGGTCTCCAATTATAACATTACAGCCATCAGACCTACTGTAGAACTGCTACGAGCTACGGGCTCCAATTATAACATTACAGTTATCAGACCTACTGTAGCACTGCTACGAGCTACGGGCTCCAATTATAACATTACAGCCATCAGACCTACTGTAGCACTGCTACGAGCTACGGGCTCCAATTATAACATTAACGCAATCAGACCTACTGTAGCACTGCTACGAGCTAAGGGCTCCAATTATAACATTACAGTTATCAGACCTACTGTAGCACTGCTACGAGCTACGGGCTCCAATTATAACATTACATCCATCAGACCTACTGTAGCACTGCTACGAGCTACGGGCTCCAATTATAACATTACAGCTATCAGACCTACTGTAGCAGTGCTACGAGCTAGGGTCTCCAATTATAACATTACAGCCATTAGACCTACTGTAGCTCTGCTACGAGCTAAGGGCTCCAATTATAACATTAACGCAATCAGACCTACTGTAGCACTGCTACGAGCTACGGGCTCCAATTATAACATTAACGCAATCAGACCTACTGTAGCACTGCTACGAGCTAGGGTCTCCAATTATAACATTACAGCCATCAGACCTACTGTAGCACTGCTACGAGCTACGGGCTCCAATTATAACATTAACGCAATCAGACCTACTGTAGCACTGCTACGAGCTACGGGCTCCAATTATAACATTACATCCATCAGACCTACTGTAGCACTGCTACGAGCTACGGGCTCCAATTATAACATTACAGCCATCAGACCTACTGTAGCACTGCTACGAGCTAGGGTCTCCAATTATAACATTACAGCCATTAGACCTACTGTAGCACTGCTACGAGCTAAGGGCTCCAATTATAACATTACAGTTATCAGACCTACTGTAGCACTGCTACGAGCTACGGGCTCCAATTATAACATTAACGCAATCAGACCTACTGTAGCACTGCTACGAGCTAGGGTCTCCAATTATAACATTACAGCCATCAGACCTACTGTAGCACTGCTACGAGCTACGGGCTCCAATTATAACATTAACGCAATCAGACCTACTGTAGCACTGCTACGAGCTAAGGGCTCCAATTATAACATTACAGTTATCAGACCTACTGTAGCACTGCTACGAGCTACGGGCTCCAATTATAACATTACAGCCATCAGACCTACTGTAGCACTGCTACGAGCTACGGGCTCCAATTATAACATTAACGCAATCAGACCTACTGTAGCACTGCTACGAGCTAGGGTCTCCAATTATAACATTACAGCCATCAGACCTACTGTAGCACTGCTACGAGCTAAGGTCTCCAATTATAACATTACAGCCATCAGACCTACTGTAGCACTGCTACGAGCTAAGGGCTCCAATTATAACAATACATCCATCAGACCTACTGTTGCACTGCTACGAGCTACGGGCTCCAATTATAACATTAACGCAATCAGACCTACTGTAGCACTGCTACGAGCTAAGGGCTCCAATTATAACATTACATCCATCAGACCTACTGTAGCACTGCTACGAGCTAAGGGCTCCAATTATAACATTACAGTTATCAGGCCTACTGTATCACTGCTACGAGCTAAGGGCTCCAATTATAACATTACATCCATCAGACTTACTGTAGCACTGCTACGAGCTAGGGTCTCCAATTATAACATTACAGCCATCAGACCTACTGTAGAACTGCTACGAGCTACGGGCTCCAATTATAACATTACAGCCATCAGACCTACTGTAGCACTGCTACGAGCTAAGGGCTCCAATTATAACATTACAGCCATCAGACCTACTGTAGCACTGCTACGAGCTAGGGTCTCCAATTATAACATTACATCCATCAGACTTACTGTAGCACTGCTACGAGCTAGGGTCTCCAATTATAACATTACAGCCATCAGACCTACTGTAGAACTGCTACGAGCTACGGGCTCCAATTATAACATTACAGCCATCAGACCTACTGTAGCACTGCTACGAGCTAAGGGCTCCAATTATAACATTACAGCCATCAGGCCTACTGTAGCACTGCTACGAGCTAAGGGCTCCAATTATAACATTACAGCCATCAGACCTACTGTAGAACTGCTACGAGCTACGGGCTCCAATTATAACATTACAGCCATCAGACCTACTGTAGCACTGCTACGAGCTAAGGGCTCCAATTATAACATTACAGCCATCAGGCCTACTGTAGCACTGCTACGAGCTAAGGGCTCCAATTATAACATTACATCCATCAGACTTACTGTAGCACTGCTACGAGCTAGGGTCTCCAATTATAACATTACAGCCATCAGACCTACTGTAGAACTGCTACGAGCTACGGGCTCCAATTATAACATTACAGTTATCAGACCTACTGTAGCACTGCTACGAGCTACGGGCTCCAATTATAACATTACAGCCATCAGACCTACTGTAGCACTGCTACGAGCTACGGGCTCCAATTATAACATTAACGCAATCAGACCTACTGTAGCACTGCTACGAGCTAAGGGCTCCAATTATAACATTACAGTTATCAGACCTACTGTAGCACTGCTACGAGCTACGGGCTCCAATTATAACATTACATCCATCAGACCTACTGTAGCACTGCTACGAGCTACGGGCTCCAATTATAACATTACAGCTATCAGACCTACTGTAGCAGTGCTACGAGCTAGGGTCTCCAATTATAACATTACAGCCATTAGACCTACTGTAGCTCTGCTACGAGCTAAGGGCTCCAATTATAACATTAACGCAATCAGACCTACTGTAGCACTGCTACGAGCTACGGGCTCCAATTATAACATTAACGCAATCAGACCTACTGTAGCACTGCTACGAGCTAGGGTCTCCAATTATAACATTACAGCCATCAGACCTACTGTAGCACTGCTACGAGCTACGGGCTCCAATTATAACATTAACGCAATCAGACCTACTGTAGCACTGCTACGAGCTACGGGCTCCAATTATAACATTACATCCATCAGACCTACTGTAGCACTGCTACGAGCTACGGGCTCCAATTATAACATTACAGCCATCAGACCTACTGTAGCACTGCTACGAGCTAGGGTCTCCAATTATAACATTACAGCCATTAGACCTACTGTAGCACTGCTACGAGCTTCGGGCTCCAATTATAACATTAACGCAATCAGACCTACTGTAGCACTGCTACGAGCTACGGGCTCCAATTATAACATTAACGCAATCAGACCTACTGTAGCACTGCTACGAGCTAGGGTCTCCAATTATAACATTACAGCCATCAGACCTACTGTAGCACTGCTACGAGCTACGGGCTCCAATTATAACATTAACGCAATCAGACCTACTGTAGCACTGCTACGAGCTAAGGGCTCCAATTATAACATTACAGTTATCAGACCTACTGTAGCACTGCTACGAGCTACGGGCTCCAATTATAACATTACATCCATCAGACCTACTGTAGCACTGCTACGAGCTACGGGCTCCAATTATAACATTACAGCTATCAGACCTACTGTAGCAGTGCTACGAGCTACGGGCTCCAATTATAACATTACAGCCATCAGACCTACTGTAGCACTGCTACGAGCTACGGGCTCCAATTATAACATTACAGTTATCAGACCTACTGTAGCTCTGCTACGAGCTAAGGGCTCCAATTATAACATTACATCCATCAGACCTACTGTAGCACTGCTACGAGCTACGGGCTCCAATTATAACATTAACGCAATCAGACCTACTGTAGCACTGCTACGAGCTAAGGGCTCCAATTATAACATTACAGTTATCAGACCTACTGTAGCACTGCTACGAGCTACGGGCTCCAATTATAACATTACAGCCATCAGACCTACTGTAGCACTGCTACGAGCTACGGGCTCCAATTATAACATTTACGCAATCAGACCTACTGTAGCACTGCTACGAGCTAGGGTCTCCAATTATAACATTACAGCCATCAGACCTACTGTAGCACTGCTACGAGCTACGGGCTCCAATTATAACATTAACGCAATCAGACCTACTGTAGCACTGCTACGAGCTAAGGGCTCCAATTATAACATTACATCCATCAGACCTACTGTAGCACTGCTACGAGCTAAGGGCTCCAATTATAACATTACATCCATCAGACCTACTGTAGCACTGCTACGAGCTAAGGGCTCCAATTATAACATTACATCCATCAGACCTACTGTAGCACTGCTACGAGCTAGGGTCTCCAATTATAACATTACAGTTATCAGATCTACTGTAGCACTGCTACGAGGTAGGGTCTCCAATTATAACATTACAGCCATCAGACCTACTGTAGCACTGCTACGAGCTACGGGCTCCAATTATAACATTAACGCAATCAGACCTACTGTAGCAGTGGTACGAGCTACGGGCTCCAATTATAACATTACAGCCATCAGACCTACTGTAGCACTGCTACGAGCTACGGGCTCCAATTATAACATTACAGCTATCAGACCTACTGTAGCAGTGCTACGAGCTACGGGCTCCAATTATAACATTACAGCCATCAGACCTACTGTAGCACTGCTACGAGCTACGGGCTCCAATTATAACAATACAGTTATCAGACCTACTGTAGCACTGCTACGAGCTACGGGCTCCAATTATAACATTACATCCATCAGACCTACTGTAGCACTGCTACGAGCTAAGGGCTCCAATTATAACATTACATCCATCAGACCTACTGTAGCACTGCTACGAGCTACGGGCTCCAATTATAACATTACAGCCATCAGACCTACTGTAGCACTGCTACGAGCTACGGGCTCCAATTATAACATTAACGCAATCAGACCTACTGTAGCACTGCTACGAGCTAGGGTCTCCAATTATAACATTACAGCCATCAGACCTACTGTAGCACTGCTACGAGCTAAGGGCTCCAATTATAACATTAACGCAATCAGACCTACTGTAGCACTGCTACGAGCTAGGGTCTCCAATTATAACATTACAGCCATCAGACCTACTGTAGCAGTGGTACGAGCTACGGGCTCCAATTATAACATTACAGCCATCAGACCTACTGTGGCACTGCTACGAGCTACCGGCTCCAATTATAACATTAACGCAATCAGACCTACTGTAGCACTGCTACGAGCTAGGGTCTCCAATTATAACATTACAGCCATCAGACCTACTGTAGCACTGCTACGAGCTACGGGCTCCAATTATAACATTACATCCATCAGACCTACTGTAGCACTGCTACGAGCTAAGGGCTCCAATTATAACATTACATCCATCAGACCTACTGTAGCACTGCTACGAGCTACGGGCTCCAATTATAACATTACAGCCATCAGACCTACTGTAGCACTGCTACGAGCTACGGGCTCCAATTATAACATTAACGCAATCAGACCTACTGTAGCACTGCTACGAGCTAGGGTCTCCAATTATAACATTACAGCCATCAGACCTACTGTAGCACTGCTACGAGCTAAGGGCTCCAATTATAACATTACATCCATCAGACCTACTGTAGCACTGCTACGAGCTAGGGTCTCCAATTATAACATTACAGCCATCAGACCTACTGTAGCACTGCTACGAGCTAAGGGCTCCAATTATAACATTACATCCATCAAACCTACTGTAGCACTGCTACGAGCTACGGGCTCCAATTATAACATTAACGCAATCAGACCTACTGTAGCACTGCTACGAGCTAGGGTCTCCAATTATAACATTACAGCCATCAGACCTACTGTAGCACTGCTACGAGCTAAGGGCTCCAATTATAACATTACATCCATCAGACCTACTGTAGCACTGCTACGAGCTACGGGCTCCAATTATAACATTAACGCAATCAGACCTACTGTAGCACTGCTACGAGCTACGGGCTCCAATTATAACATTACAGTTATCAGACCTACTGTAGCTCTGCTACGAGCTACGGGCTCCAATTATAACATTACAGCCATCAGACCTACTGTAGCACTGCTACGAGCTACGGGCTCCAATTATAACATTACAGTTATCAGACCTACTGTAGCTCTGCTACGAGCTACGGGCTCCAATTATAACATTACAGCCATCAGACCTACTGTAGCAGTGCTACGAGCTACGGGCTCCAATTATAACATTACAGCCATCAGACCTACTGTAGCACTGCTACGAGCTATGGGCTCCAATTATAACATTACATCCATCAGACCTACTGTAGCACTGCTACGAGCTAGGGTCTCCAATTATAACATTAACGCAATCAGACCTACTGTAGCACTGCTACGAGCTAAGGTCTCCAATTATAACATTACAGCCATCAGACCTACTGTAGCACTGCTACGAGCTAAGGTCTCCAATTATAACATTACAGTTATCAGACCTACTGTAGCACTGCTACGAGCTACGGTCTCTAATTATAACATTACAGCCATCAGACCTACTGTAGCACTGCTACGAGCTAAGGGCTCCAATTATAACATTACATCCATCAGACCTACTGTAGCACTGCTACGAGCTACGGGCTCCAATTATAACATTAACGCAATCAGACCTACTGTAGCACTGCTACGAGCTACGGGTCTCCAATTATAAGATTAACGCAATCAGACCTACTGTAGCACTGCTACGAGCTACGGGCTCCAATTATAACATTACAGCCATCAGACCTACTGTAGCACTGCTACGAGCTACGGGCTCCAATTATAACATTACAGCCATCAGACCTACTGTAGCAGTGCTACGAGCTACGGGCTCCAATTATAACATTACAGCCATCAGACCTACTGTAGCACTGCTACGAGCTACGGGCTCCAATTATAACATTACAGTTATCAGACCTACTGTAGCTCTGCTACGAGCTACGGGCTCCAATTATAACATTACAGCCATCAGACCTACTGTAGCACTGCTACGAGCTACGGGCTCCAATTATAACATTACAGTTATCAGACCTACTGTAGCTCTGCTACGAGCTACGGTCTCCAATTATAACTTTACAGCCATCAGACCTACTGTAGCACTGCTACGAGCTACGGGCTCCAATTATAACATTAACGCAATCAGACCTACTGTAGCACTGCTACGAGCTAGGGTCTCCAATTATAACATTACAGCCATCAGACCTGTGGTGAACCTACATATTATTTATTTATTTGTATATATCAATAATTATATACATAAATAAATACATATTTTATTACAGTTAACACTTACATAAATAAGAATACAGCTATATAATATTTAACAAATATATTACTTACTTTATAAATAAAACACTACATACTATTTATCTATTTATTATATAAAATATTTCAATTTTATATTGTTACCGAGCGCCCGCCATCAGTGTGTGGTATGGAAACGAAAACTGGTTCCAGCGGCCATAATAACTATCGCCTAATCTGTGCCGGCCCCGGCCAGTCCCAACCTACCTTTTGCCGCGAAGCCCGCGTCACTTTGTGCTCCGCTCGAAGCTTTATTACGCGCTTAGATATTTTGTTCAGTGTATTGACAAGGAACCCTTATGCTTGTGCTTAAACTATTGTTTCTTCTTCTTTCTGTTATACTCCTTCTATTTTTTATATGTGGTGTTTGTGGTTAATAAACAATCAGTGTCTTGTGAACTTTATCTTATTATTCCGGCTACGGACAGATACCTATCTAGCCACACAACACACTAGGATACACCACACCTAACCATAACTGGTGACCCCGAGAAGAACATTCCAGAAAAATGAGCAAAGACGGTAACAGCGGTACGTCGCGGACGGAGCGAGAGTGCGTTTCCATTGACCCGCCCGGATATTCACCTGAACTTTTTCATGTTGGCGTGAAGATACCACCATTCTGGCCCGAAAAACCGACAATATGGTTCTCCCAAATTGAAGGTCAGTTCAGTATGGCGCGGATCACAGATGACTTGACTAAGTTCAACTATGTCCTCTCGCACTTAGACAGACAGTATTCAGTGGAGGTAGAAGATGTTATTATTTCACCCCCCACCACTGGCAAGTACGAGAAGCTAAAGAGTGAGCTCATCAAGCGTCTTTCCGTCTCCAAAGAGAAGAAGGTCAAACAGCTCCTGCAGTCTGAAGAGTTGGGTGATCGCAAACCTTCGCAGTTCCTGAGGCACTTGCAGCATTTGGCCGGCCCCGATATCCCGGAAGATTTTCTAAGGTCAATTTGGACGAGCCGACTGCCGAACAACTTGCAGACAATCATCGCTTCTCAGATGAGCCTTTCCCTCAGTGAACTTGCTGATTTGGCTGATCGCGTTCACGACATCGCTCCTGCCTCACCCCAAGTGGCAGCGGCATCCAGTTCCAGTACTGATTCGGCGTTGGACATCATGGCGCGGCAGATCACGGAGCTGACCAGGCAGGTCAGCGCCCTCACAGCAGAAGTCCATGAACGTGGCCGTTCCCACAGCCGACAGATGCCAAAAGGAAGACGAGGCGAATGAAGCCGTACACCTGCGAGAAGGTCCCAGTCAAACTATAGGAAGTTCCCTAATTGTTGGTACCACTTTAGATTCGGCAGCCAAGCGGACAACTGTATCCAGCCCTGCGACTACAAGTCGGGAAACGAGAAGGGCAGTCGATAATGGCGACTGAAGATTGCCCTCTCACTACTGGTCGCCTATTTGTCACAGACCGCAGATCGGCTGTCCAGTTTCTTGTGGACACGGGGAGCGACTTATGCGTCGTACCACATTCTGCGTTCCGACAACGTGTGAAGATGGACTATGAATTGTGTGCAGCGAACGGTTCATCCATAAAAACTTACGGCTGGGTTGAGATGAACCTCAACTTAGGTCTCCGTAGGGACTTTGTGTGGCGTTTCATTGTAGCTGATGTAACAAAACCTATTATAGGCGTAGATTTTTTGTCCTATTTTAATTTAATTGTAGATGTTCGTAATCAGCATTTAATTGATGCCATCACTAATTTGTCAACCGTAGCTACCATTGTACAGGTAAACGATAGCCTTATTTCTAGTGTAAAGGTCGTGACTGGTGATTCGAAATATCATAATTTACTTTCTGAGTTTCCAGACTTGACACGACCGGCAGGCGCTCATCGCACCCCTAAACACAATACAGTCCACCACATTCGCACCACACCAGGCCCTCCAGTATCGTGCACACCTCGTAGACTGGCACCAGACAAGTTAAAAATTGCCAAGTCTGAGTTCGAGGCAATGCTAGCGACAGGTACCGCTCGTCCTTCGGAGAGTCCATGGTCGTCACCACTACACCTAGCTCCTAAAAAGGATAATGGTTGGAGACCGTGCGGTGACTACCGTATGCTCAACGCTAGGACGATTCCAGATAAGTACCCTATCCGTCACATTCATGATTTTGCCCATAGCTTATCTGGTTGTAAGGTTTTTTCAACAATTGACCTCGTTAAGGCCTTCAACCAGATTCCTGTCTTTGAAGAAGACATCCCAAAATGCGCCATTTCGACGCCATTTGGGCTTTTTGAGTTCCCTTTCATGAATTTTGGATTGCGCAACGCAGGTCAGACGTTCCAGAGGTTCGTTGATGAGATGACTCGTGGCCTAGATTTCTGTTACCCTTATCTCGATGACTTTTTAATCTTTAGCCGCAGTGAGTCTGAGCATGAAGATCACCTTCGCCAACTTTTTACTCGGATGAAAGATTACGGCATGCTCATCAACACTGCTAAATGTGTCTTCGGTAAGTCAGAGGTAGCATTTCTAGGCTACCATATCTCTCAACACGGAACGAAACCTCTGGAAGGTAAGGTTACGGCTATCAAGGAATTTCCTGTTCCTAAAACGGCCAAACAGCTTAGAAGGTTCTTGGGCATGTTAAACTTTTATAGGAGATTTATCCCCCAAGCAGCCCAAATCCAAGCACCTTTGAACGCTTTACTGACCGGCTCCATAAAAGCATCGCATCCTGTTGATGTAAGCGGGGACTCGTTAAAGGCTTTTGAAGCATGCAAGGAAAGCCTTTGTAATGCAGCAATGTTGGCTCATCCTGAGTCAAAAGCTAAGTTAGGTCTTGTTACTGATGCTTCTGATTTTGCTATCGGTGGAGTCGTGCAACAACTTGTGGACAACAATTGGCAACCTCTAGCCTTTTTCTCACGCAAGTTGAGCCCTACACAACAAAAATACTCACCATATGATAGAGAGCTCCTTGCTATCTATGAGAGTATAAAGTATTTCCGTCATTGGCTAGAGGCTACAGTTTTCACTATCTATACCGACCACAAGCCACTGTGCTTCGCATTCCATGAAAGGAAGGCACATAGTAGCCCACGTCAGTATAGACATCTAGACTATATATCACAGTTCTCAACCGATATACAGCACATCGCCGGAAAAGATAATGTCGTTGCTGACACGCTTTCCCGGGTCGAGGAACTGCAGAGTCCTGTAGATCTAGAAGTGATAGCCAAAGCCCAAGACTCCGATTCCGAAATAGCGGATTTTCTTAAACAAGAAACTAGTTTGCACATTAAAAGGTTGAATATACCTGGAAGTCGCAATCAACTGTACTGCGATGTCAGTACAACGACTCCCAGGCCTTTAGTACCCAAGACCTTGCGCAAACAAGTTTTTGATAGTTTGCACTCACTATGCCATCCTGGTGCTAACGCAAGCGCTAAATTAGTGGCAGAACACTTTGTTTGGCCCCTGATGAGGAAAGATTGTCGCGAATGGTCTAGGGCGTGTTTGGCTTGCCAGCGCACAAAGGTAAATCGTCACGTATCGTCGCCGTTAGGCACCCACGATTTACCTAAAGCGCGATTCAAATACGTTCATTTAGACCTTATCGGACCGTTACCTCCGTCTGGTGATTTTCGGTACTGTCTGACAGCAATCGATCGCTTCACGCGATGGACTGAGGTTGTCCCACTCACCAATATCACCGCGGAATCAGTGGCCAAAGCGTTTCTGTCAGGATGGATCGCTCGATTTGGTTGTCCTACCGACATTGTTACTGACCGCGGTAGGCAATTCGAATCAGCGTTATTCGAGCAGCTATCAAAATTTATAAGTTTTAAGCATCGTAAGACCACCAGCTACCACCCTCAATGCAACGGTCTCATAGAAAGGTTTCATCGGCAGTTAAAGGGAGCAATCATGTGCCATGCCGACAGTACCTGGACCGAAACATTACCTCTCGTGCTACTTGGCATAAGAAGTTCTTTCAAAGAAGATCTTCAATCTTCCTCGGCTGAGTTAGTATACGGTGAGCCGTTGCGCCTTCCAGGTGAATTCTTTGGCCATAAAGTTGACAAATGCACGACTGATATTACTGATTTTTCAGCACGTATCAGATCATTTGCCAACAATTTACAGCCTGTTCCAACTTCACACCACTCAAATAATAAGATCTTTATATACAAAGATCTTTCGTCTTGCTCTCACGTATTTCTGAGAGAAGACGCATTGAGAGGTGCATTACAACCGGCATACACTGGCCCTCATGAAGTGGTCGAGAGAAATGCCAAAACATTTAAAATTAAAGTGAAAGGCTGATGACGGTATCGGTAGACCGACTTAAACCAGCCTACATAATGTCACACTCTAATCCCACTATTCCAGATCCTGATCCCAATCAATCTTCCATTCCTACTCAAATACCTATCAAGAATACAACTCGTTCTGGGCGTCAAGTTCGATTCCCGGACTATTATCGCCCGCTAAACGCGGTCTCTGGGGGGGAGTGATGTGGTGAACCTACATATTATTTATTTATTTGTATATATCAATAATTATATACATAAATAAATACATATTTTATTACAGTTAACACTTACATAAATAAGAATACAGCTATATAATATTTAACAAATATATTACTTACTTTATAAATAAAACACTACATACTATTTATCTATTTATTATATAAAATATTTCAATTTTATATTGTTACCGAGCGCCCGCCATAAGTGTGTGGTATGGAAACGAAAACTGGTTCCAGCGGCCATAATAACTATCGCCTAATCTGTGCCGGCCCCGGCCAGTCCCAACCTACCTTTTGCCGCGAAGCCCGCGTCACTTTGTGCTCCGCTCGAAGCTTTATTACGCGCTTAGATATTTTGTTCAGTGTATTGACAAGGAACCCTTATGCTTGTGCTTAAACTATTGTTTCTTCTTCTTTCTGTTATACTCCTTCTATTTTTTATATGTGGTGTTTGTGGTTAATAAACAATCAGTGTCTTGTGAACTTTATCTTATTATTCCGGCTACGGACAGATACCTATCTAAACACACAACACACTAGGATACACCACACCTACCCATAGACCTACTGTAGCAGTGGTACGAGCTACGGGCTCCAATTATAACATTACAGCCATCAGACCTACTGTGGCACTGCTACGAGCTACCGGCTCCAATTATAACATTAACGCAATCAGACCTACTGTAGCACTGCTACGAGCTAGGGTCTCCAATTATAACATTACAGCCATAAGACCTACTGTAGCACTGCTACGAGCTACGGGTCTCCAATTATAACATTACAGCCATCAGACCTACTGTAGCACTGCTACGAGCTACGGGCTCCAATTATAACATTACATCCATCAGACCTACTGTAGCACTGCTACGAGCTAAGGGCTCCAATTATAACATTACATCCATCAGACCTACTGTAGCACTGCTACGAGCTACGGGCTCCAATTATAACATTACAGCCATCAGACCTACTGTAGCACTGCTACGAGCTACGGGCTCCAATTATAACATTAACGCAATCAGACCTACTGTAGCACTGCTACGAGCTAAGGGCTCCAATTATAACATTACAGTTATCAGACCTACTGTAGCACTGCTACGAGCTACGGGCTCCAATTATAACATTACAGCCATCAGACCTACTGTAGCACTGCTACGAGCTACGGGCTCCAATTATAACATTTACGCAATCAGACCTACTGTAGCACTGCTACGAGCTAGGGTCTCCAATTATAACATTACAGCCATCAGACCTACTGTAGCACTGCTACGAGCTACGGGCTCCAATTATAACATTAACGCAATCAGACCTACTGTAGCACTGCTACGAGCTACGGGCTCCAATTATAACATTACAGCCATCAGACCTACTGTAGCACTGCTACGAGCTACGGGCTCCAATTATAACATTAACGCAATCAGACCTACTGTAGCACTGCTACGAGCTAGGGTCTCCAATTATAACATTACAGCCATCAGACCTACTGTAGCACTGCTACGAGCTACGGGCTCCAATTATAACATTACAGTTATCAGACCTACTGCAGCTCTGCTACGAGCTACGGGCTCCAATTATAACATTACAGCCATCAGACCTACTGTAGCAGTGCTACGAGCTACGGGCACCAATTATAACATTACAGCCATCAGACCTACCGTAGCACTGCTACGAGCTAAGGGCTCCAATTATAACATTACATCCATCAGACCTACTGTAGCACTGCTACGAGCTAAGGTCTCCAATTATAACATTACAGCCATCAGACCTACTGTAGCACTGCTACGAGCTAAGGGCTCCAATTATAACATTACATCCATCAGACCTACTGTAGCACTGCTACGAGCTACGGGCTCCAATTATAACATTAACGCAATCAGACCTACTGTAGCACTGCTACGAGCTAAGGGCTCCAATTATAACATTACATCCATCAGACCTACTGTAGCACTGCTACGAGCTAAGGGCTCCAATTATAACATTACAGTTATCAGACCTACTGTAGCACTGCTACGAGCTAAGGGCTCCAATTATAACATTACATCCATCAGACTTACTGTAGCACTGCTACGAGCTAGGGTCTCCAATTATAACATTACAGCCATCAGACCTACTGTAGAACTGCTACGAGCTACGGGCTCCAATTATAACATTACAGCCATCAGACCTACTGTAGCACTGCTACGAGCTAAGGGCTCCAATTATAACATTACAGTTATCAGACCTACTGTAGCACTGCTACGAGCTACGGGCTCCAATTATAACATTACAGCCATCAGACCTACTGTAGCACTGCTACGAGCTACGGGCTCCAATTATAACATTAACGCAATCAGACCTACTGTAGCACTGCTACGAGCTAGGGTCTCCAATTATAACATTACAGCCATCAGACCTACTGTAGCACTGCTACGAGCTACGGGCTCCAATTATAACATTAACGCAATCAGACCTACTGTAGGACTGCTACGAGCTAAGGGCTCCAATTATAACATTACATCCATCAGACCTACTGTAGCACTGCTACGAGCTAAGGGCTCCAATTATAACATTACATCCATCAGACCTACTGTAGCACTGCTACGAGCTACGGGCTCCAATTATAACATTACAGCCATCAGACCTACTGTAGCACTGCTACGAGCTACGGGCTCCAATTATAACATTACAGCCATCAGACCTACTGTAGCAGTGCTACGAGCTACGGGCTCCAATTATAACATTACAGCCATCAGACCTACTGTAGCAGTGGTACGAGCTACGGGCTCCAATTATAACATTACAGCCATCAGACCTACTGTGGCACTGCTACGAGCTACCGGCTCCAATTATAACATTAACGCAATCAGACCTACTGTAGCACTGCTACGAGCTAGGGTCTCCAATTATAACATTACAGCCATCAGACCTACTGTAGCACTGCTACGAGCTACGGGCTCCAATTATAACATTAACGCAATCAGACCTACTGTAGCACTGCTACGAGCTAGGGTCTCCAATTATAACATTACAGCCATCAGACCTTCTGTAGCACTGCTACGAGCAACGGGTCTCCAATTATAACATTAACGCAATCAGACCTACTGTAGCACTGCTACGAGCTACGGGCTCCAATTATAACATTACAGCCATCAGACCTACTGTAGCACTGCTACGAGCTACGGGCTCCAATTATAACATTAACGCAATCAGACCTACTGTAGCACTGCTACGAGCTAGGGTCTCCAATTACAACATTACAGCCATCAGACCTACTGTAGAACTGCTACGAGCTACGGGCTCCAATTATAATATTACAGCCATCAGACCTACTGTAGCACTGCTACGAGCTAAGGTCTCCAATTATAACATTACAGTTATCAGACCTACTGTAGCACTGCTACGAGCTACGGGCTCCAATTATAACATTACAGCCATCAGACCTACTGTAGCACTGCTACGAGCTAAGGGCTCCAATTATAACATTACATCCATCAAACCTACTGTAGCACTGCTACGAGCTACGGGCTCCAATTATAACATTAACGCAATCAGACCTACTGTAGCACTGCTACGAGCTACGGGTCTCCAATTTTAACATTAACGCAATCAGACCTACTGTAGCACTGCTACGAGCTACGGGCTCCAATTATAACATTACAGCCATCAGACCTACTGTAGCACTGCTACGAGCTACGGGCTCCAATTATAACATTACAGCCATCAGACCTACTGTAGCAGTGCTACGAGCTACGGGCTCCAATTATAACATTACAGCCATCAGACCTACTGTAGCACTGCTACGAGCTACGGGCTCCAATTATAACATTACAGTTATCAGACCTACTGTAGCTCTGCTACGAGCTACGGGCTCCAATTATAACTTTACAGCCATCAGACCTACTGTAGCACTGCTACGAGCTACGGGCTCCAATTATAACATTAACGCAATCAGACCTACTGTAGCACTGCTACGAGCTAGGGGCTCCAATTATAACATTACAGCCATCAGACCTACTGTAGCACTGCTACGAGCTACGGGTCTCCAATTATAACATTACAGCCATCAGACCTACTGTAGCACTGCTACGAGCTACGGGCTCCAATTATAACATTACATCCATCAGACCTACTGTAGAACTGCTACGAGCTACGGGCTCCAATTATAACATTACAGCCATCAGACCTACTGTAGCACTGCTACGAGCTAAGGTCTCCAATTATAACATTACAGTTATCAGACCTACTGTAGCACTGCTACGAGCTACGGGCTCCAATTATAACATTAACGCAATCAGACCTACTGTAGCACTGCTACGAGCTAGGGTCTCCAATTATAACATTACAGCCATCAGACCTACTGTAGCACTGCTACGAGCTACGGGCTCCAATTATAACATTAACGCAATCAGACCTACTGTAGCACTGCTACGAGCTAGGGTCTCCAATTATAACATTACAGCCATCAGACCTACTGTAGCAGTGGTACGAGCTACGGGCTCCAATTATAACATTACAGCCATCAGACCTACTGTAGCACTGCTACGAGCTAAGGTCTCCAATTATAACATTACAGTTATCAGACCTACTGTGGCACTGCTACGAGCTACCGGCTCCAATTATAACATTAACGCAATCAGACCTACTGTAGCACTGCTACGAGCTACGGGTCTCCAATTATAACATTAACGCAATCAGACCTACTGTAGCACTGCTACGAGCTAGGGTCTCCAATTATAACATTACAGCCATCAGACCTACTGTAGCACTGCTACGAGCTACGGGCTCCAATTATAACATTAACGCAATCAGACCTACTGTAGCACTGCTACGAGCTAGGGTCTCCAATTATAACATTACAGCCATCAGACCTACTGTAGCACTGCTACGAGCAACGGGTCTCCAATTATAACATTAACGCAATCAGACCTACTGTAGCACTGCTACGAGCTACGGGCTCCAATTATAACATTACATCCATCAAACCTACTGTAGCACTGCTACGAGCTACGGGCTCCAATTATAACATTAACGCAATCAGACCTACTGTAGCACTGCTACGAGCTAGGGTCTCCAATTATAACATTACAGCCATCAGACCTACTGTAGCACTGCTACGAGCTACGGGCTCCAATTATAACATTAACGCAATCAGACCTACTGTAGCACTGCTACGAGCTAGGGTCTCCAATTACAACATTACAGCCATCAGACCTACTGTAGAACTGCTACGAGCTACGGGCTCCAATTATAACATTACAGCCATCAGACCTACTGTAGCACTGCTACGAGCTAAGGTCTCCAATTATAACATTAAAGTTATCAGACCTACTGTAGCACTGCTACGAGCTACGGGCTCCAATTATAACATTACAGCCATCAGACCTACTGTAGCACTGCTACGAGCTAAGGGCTCCAATTATAACATTACATCCATCAGACCTACTGTAGCACTGCTACGAGCTACGGGCTCCAATTATAACAATAACGCAATCAGACCTACTGTAGCACTGCTACGAGCTACGGGTCTCCAATTTTAACATTAACGCAATCAGACCTACTGTAGCACTGCTACGAGCTACGGGCTCCAATTATAACAATAACGCAATCAGACCTACTGTAGCACTGCTACGAGCTACGGGTCTCCAATTTTAACATTAACGCAATCAGACCTACTGTAGCACTGCTACGAGCTACGGGCTCCAATTATAACATTACAGCCATCAGACCTACTGTAGCACTGCTACGAGCTACGGGCTCCAATTATAACATTACAGCCATCAGACCTACTGTAGCAGTGCTACGAGCTACGGGCTCCAATTATAACATTACAGCCATCAGACCTACTGTAGCAGTGCTACGAGCTACGGGCTCCAATTATAACATTACAGTTATCAGACCTACTGTAGCACTGCTACGAGCTACGGGCTCCAATTATAACATTACAGCCATCAGACCTACTGTAGCACTGCTACGAGCTAAGGGCTCCAATTATAACATTACATCCATCAAACCTACTGTAGCACTGCTACGAGCTACGGGCTCCAATTATAACATTAACGCAATCAGACCTACTGTAGCACTGCTACGAGCTAGGGTCTCCAATTATAACATTACAGCCATCAGACCTACTGTAGCACTGCTACGAGCTACGGGTCTCCAATTATAACATTACAGCCATCAGACCTACTGTAGCAGTGGTACGAGCTACGGGCTCCAATTATAACATAACAGCCATCAGACCTACTGTGGCACTGCTACGAGCTACCGGCTCCAATTATAACATTAACGCAATCAGACCTACTGTAGCACTGCTACGAGCTAGGGTCTCCAATTATAACATTACAGCCATCAGACCTACTGTAGCAGTGGTACGAGCTACGGGCTCCAATTATAACATTACAGCCATCAGACCTACTGTGGCACTGCTACGAGCTACCGGCTCCAATTATAACATTAACGCAATCAGACCTACTGTAGCACTGCTACGAGCTAGGGTCTCCAATTATAACATTACAGCCATCAGACCTACTGTAGCACTGCTACGAGCTACGGGCTCCAATTATAACATTACATCCATCAGACCTACTGTATCACTGCTACGAGCTAGGGTCTCCAATTATAACATTACAGCCATCAGACCTACTGTAGCACTGCTACGAGCTACGGGTCTCCAATTATAACATTACAGCCATCAGACCTACTGTAGCACTGCTACAAGCTACGGGCTCCAATTATAACATTACAGCCATCAGACCTACTGTAGCACTGCTACGAGCTAAGGGCTCCAATTATAACATTACATCCATCAAACCTACTGTAGCACTGCTACGAGCTACGGGCTCCAATTATAACATTAACGCAATCAGACCTACTGTAGCACTGCTACGAGCTAGGGTCTCCAATTATAACATTACAGCCATCAGACCTACTGTAGCAGTGGTACGAGCTACGGGCTCCAATTATAACATTACAGCCATCAGACCTACTGTGGCACTGCTACGAGCTACCGGCTCCAATTATAACATTAACGCAATCAGACCTACTGTAGCACTGCTACGAGCTAGGGTCTCCAATTATAACATTACAGCCATCAGACCTACTGTAGCACTGCTACGAGCTACGGGTCTCCAATTATAACATTACAGCCATCAGACCTACTGTAGCAGTGGTACGAGCTACGGGCTCCAATTATAACATTACAGCCATCAGACCTACTGTGGCACTGCTACGAGCTACCGGCTCCAAATATAACATTAACGCAATCAGACCTACTGTAGCACTGCTACGAGCTAGGGTCTCCAATTATAACATTACAGCCATCAGACCTACTGTAGCACTGCTACGAGCTACGGGTCTCCAATTATAACATTACAGCCATCAGACCTACTGTAGCACTGCTACGAGCTACGGGCTTCAATTATAACATTACAGCCATCAGACCTACTGTAGCACTGCTACGAGCTACGGGCTCCAATTATAACATTAACGCAATCAGACCTACTGTAGCACTGCTACGAGCTAGGGTCTCCAATTATAACATTACAGCCATCAGACCTACTGTAGCACTGCTACGAGCAACGGGTCTCCAATTATAACATTAACGCAATCAGACCTACTGTAGCTTTGCTACGAGCTACGGGCTCCAATTATAACATTACAGCCATCAGACCTACTGTAGCACTGCTACGAGCTACGGGCTCCAATTATAACATTACAGCCATCAGACCTACTGTAGCAGTGCTACGAGCTACGGGCTCCAATTATAACATTACAGCCATCAGACCTACTGTAGCACTGCTACGAGCTACGGGCTCCAATTATAACATTAACGCAATCAGACCTACTGTAGCACTGCTACGAGCTAGGGTCTCCAATTACAACATTACAGCCATCAGACCTACTGTAGAACTGCTACGAGCTACGGGCTCCAATTATAACATTACAGCCATCAGACCTACTGTAGCACTGCTACGAGCTAAGGTCTCCAATTATAACATTACAGTTATCAGACCTACTGTAGCACTGCTACGAGCTACGGGCTCCAATTATAACATTACAGCCATCAGACCTACTGTAGCACTGCTACGAGCTAAGGGCTCCAATTATAACATTACATCCATCAGACCTACTGTAGCACTGCTACGAGCTACGGGCTCCAATTATAACATTAACGCAATCAGACCTACTGTAGCACTGCTACGAGCTACGGGTCTCCAATTTTAACATTAACGCAATCAGACCTACTGTAGCACTGCTACGAGCTACGGGCTCCAATTATAACATTACAGCCATCAGACCTACTGTAGCACTGCTACGAGCTACGGGCTCCAATTATAACATTACAGCCATCAGACCTACTGTAGCAGTGCTACGAGCTACGGGCTCCAATTATAACATTACATCCATCAGACCTAGTGTAGCACTGCTACGAGCTACGGGCTCCAATTATAACATTACAGTTATCAGACCTACTGTAGCTCTGCTACGAGCTACGGGCTCCAATTATAACTTTACAGCCATCAGACCTACTGTAGCACTGCTACGAGCTACGGGCTCCAATTATAACATTAACGCAATCAGACCTACTGTAGCACTGCTACGAGCTAGGGGCTCCAATTATAACATAACAGCCATCAGACCTACTGTAGCACTGCTACGAGCTACGGGTCTCCAATTATAACATTACAGCCATCAGACCTACTGTAGCACTGCTACGAGCTACGGGCTCCAATTATAACATTACATCCATCAGACCTACTGTAGAACTGCTACGAGCTACGGGCTCCAATTATAACATTACAGCCATCAGACCTACTGTAGCACTGCTACGAGCTAAGGTCTCCAATTATAACATTACAGTTATCAGACCTACTGTAGCACTGCTACGAGCTACGGGCTCCAATTATAACATTAACGCAATCAGACCTACTGTAGCACTGCTACGAGCTAGGGTCTCCAATTATAACATTACAGCCATCAGACCTACTGTAGCACTGCTACGAGCTACGGGCTCCAATTATAACATTACAGCCATCAGACCTACTGTAGCACTGCTACGAGCTAAGGTCTCCAATTATAACATTACAGTTATCAGACCTACTGTAGCACTGCTACGAGCTACGGGCTCCAATTATAACATTACAGCCATCAGACCTACTGTAGCAGTGGTACGAGCTACGGGCTCCAATTATAACATTACAGCCATCAGACCTACTGTAGCACTGCTACGAGCTAAGGTCTCCAATTATAACATTACAGTTATCAGACCTACTGTAGCACTGCTACGAGCTACCGGCTCCAATTATAACATTAACGCAATCAGACCTACTGTAGCACTGCTACGAGCTACGGGTCTCCAATTATAACATTAACGCAATCAGACCTACTGTAGCACTGCTACGAGCTAGGGTCTCCAATTATAACATTACAGCCATCAGACCTACTGTAGCACTGCTACGAGCTACGGGCTCCAATTATAACATTAACGCAATCAGACCTACTGTAGCACTGCTACGAGCTAGGGTCTCCAATTATAACATTACAGCCATCAGACCTACTGTAGCACTGCTACGAGCAACGGGTCTCCAATTATAACATTAACGCAATCAGACCTACTGTAGCACTGCTACGAGCTACGGGCTCCAATTATAACATTACAGCCATCAGACCTACTGTAGCACTGCTACGAGCTACGGGCTCCAATTATAACATTACAGCCATCAGACCTACTGTAGCAGTGCTACGAGCTACGGGCTCCAATTATAACATTACAGCCATCAGACCTACTGTAGCACTGCTACGAGCTACGGGCTCCAATTATAACATTAACGCAATCAGACCTACTGTAGCACTGCTACGAGCTAGGGTCTCCAATTACAACATTACAGCCATCAGACCTACTGTAGAACTGCTACGAGCTACGGGCTCCAATTATAACATTACAGCCATCAGACCTACTGTAGCACTGCTACGAGCTAAGGTCTCCAATTATAACATTACAGTTATCAGACCTACTGTAGCACTGCTACGAGCTACGGGCTCCAATTATAACATTACAGCCATCAGACCTACTGTAGCACTGCTACGAGCTAAGGGCTCCAATTATAACATTACATCCATCAGACCTACTGTAGCACTGCTACGAGCTACGGGCTCCAATTATAACAATAACGCAATCAGACCTACTGTAGCACTGCTACGAGCTACGGGTCTCCAATTTTAACATTAACGCAATCAGACCTACTGTAGCACTGCTACGAGCTACGGGCTCCAATTATAACAATAACGCAATCAGACCTACTGTAGCACTGCTACGAGCTACGGGTCTCCAATTTTAACATTAACGCAATCAGACCTACTGTAGCACTGCTACGAGCTACGGGCTCCAATTATAACATTACAGCCATCAGACCTACTGTAGCACTGCTACGAGCTACGGGCTCCAATTATAACATTACAGCCATCAGACCTACTGTAGCAGTGCTACGAGCTACGGGCTCCAATTATAACATTACAGCCATCAGACCTACTGTAGCAGTGCTACGAGCTACGGGCTCCAATTATAACATTACAGTTATCAGACCTACTGTAGCACTGCTACGAGCTACGGGCTCCAATTATAACATTACAGCCATCAGACCTACTGTAGCACTGCTACGAGCTAAGGGCTCCAATTATAACATTACATCCATCAAACCTACTGTAGCACTGCTACGAGCTACGGGCTCCAATTATAACATTAACGCAATCAGACCTACTGTAGCACTGCTACGAGCTAGGGTCTCCAATTATAACATTACAGTTATCAGACCTACTGTGGCACTGCTACGAGCTACCGGCTCCAATTATAACATTAACGCAATCAGACCTACTGTAGCACTGCTACGAGCTAGGGTCTCCAATTATAACATTACAGCCATCAGACCTACTGTAGCACTGCTACGAGCTACGGGCTCCAATTATAACATTAACGCAATCAGACCTACTGTAGCACTGCTACGAGCTACGGGTCTCCAATTATAACATTACAGCCATCAGACCTACTGTAGCACTGCTACGAGCTACGGGCTCCAATTATAACATTACAGCCATCAGACCTACTGTAGCACTGCTACGAGCTACGGGCTCCAATTATAACATTACATCCATCAAACCTACTGTAGCACTGCTACGAGCTACGGGCTCCAATTATAACATTAACGCAATCAGACCTACTGTAGCACTGCTACGAGCTAGGGTCTCCAATTATAACATTACAGCCATCAGACCTACTGTAGCAGTGGTACGAGCTATGGGCTCCAATTATAACATTACAGCCATCAGACCTACTGTGGCACTGCTACGAGCTAAGGGCTCCAATTATAACATTACATCCATCAAACCTACTGTAGCACTGCTACGAGCTTTGGGCTCCAATTATAACATTAACGCAATCAGACCTACTGTTGCCCTGCTACGAGCTAGGGTCTCCAATTATAACATTACAGCCATCAGACCTACTGTAGCAGTGGTACGAGCTACGGGCTCCAATTATAACATTACAGCCATCAGACCTACTGTGGCACTGCTACGAGCTACCGGCTCCAATTATAACATTAACGCAATCAGACCTACTGTAGCACTGCTACGAGCTAGGGTCTCCAATTATAACATTACAGCCATCAGACCTACTGTAGCACTGCTACGAGCTACGGGTCTCCAATTATAACATTACAGCCATCAGACCTACTGTAGCACTGCTACGAGCTACGGGCTCCAATTATAACATTACATCCATCAGACCTACTGTAGCACTGCTACGAGCTAAGGGCTCCAATTATAACATTACATCCATCAGACCTACTGTAGCACTGCTACGAGCTACGGGCTCCAATTATAACATTACAGCCATCAGACCTACTGTAGCACTGCTACGAGCTACGGGCTCCCATTATAACATTAACGCAATCAGACCTACTGTAGCACTGCTACGAGCTAGGGTCTCCAATTATAACATTACAGCCATCAGACCTACTGTAGAACTGCTACGAGCTACGGGCTCCAATTATAACATTACAGCCATCAGACCTACTGTAGCACTGCTACGAGCTAGGGTCTCCAATTATAACATTACAGCCATCAGACCTACTGTAGCACTGCTACGAGCTACGGGCTCCAATTATAACATTAACGCAATCAGACCTACTGTAGCACTGCTACGAGCTAGGGTCTCCAATTATAACATTACAGCCATCAGACCTACTGTAGCACTGCTACGAGCTACGGGCTCCAATTATAACATTAACGCAATCAGACCTACTGTAGCACTGCTACGAGCTAAGGGCTCCAATTATAACATTACATCCATCAGACCTACTGTAGCACTGCTACGAGCTAAGGGCTCCAATTATAACATTACATCCATCAGACCTACTGTAGCACTGCTACGAGCTACGGGCTCCAATTATAACATTAACGCAATCAGACCTACTGTAGCACTGCTACGAGCTAAGGTCTCCAATTATAACATTACAGCCATTAGACCTACTGTAGCACTGCTACGAGCTAGGGTCTCCAATTATAACATTACAGTTATCAGATCTACTGTAGCACTGCTACGAGCTACATACTCCAATTATAACATTACATCCATCAGACCTACTGTAGCACTGCTACGAGCTAAGGGCTCCAATTATAACATTACATCCATCAGACCTACTGTAGCACTGCTACGAGCTACGGGCTCCAATTATAACATTAACGCAATCAGACCTACTGTAGCACTGCTACGAGCTAGGGTCTCCAATTATAACATTACAGCCATCAGACCTACTGTAGCACTGCTACGAGCTACGGGTCTCCAATTATAACATTACAGCCATCAGACCTACTGTAGCACTGCTACGAGCTACGGGCTCCAATTATAACATTACATCCATCAGACCTACTGTAGCACTGCTACGAGCTAAGGGCTCCAATTATAACATTACATCCATCAGACCTACTGTAGCACTGCTACGAGCTAGGGTCTCCAATTATAACATTACAGCCATCAGACCTACTGTAGAACTGCTACGAGCTACGGGCTCCAATTATTTCATTACAGCCATCAGACCTACTGTAGCACTGCTACGAGCTACGGGCTCCAATTATAACATTACATCCATCAGACCTACTGTAGCACTGCTACGAGCTAAGGGCTCCAATTATAACATTACATCCATCAGACCTACTGTAGCACTGCTACGAGCTACGGGCTCCAATTATAACATTACAGCCATCAGACCTACTGTAGCACTGCTACGAGCTACGGGCTCCAATTATAACATTAACGCAATCAGACCTACTGTAGCACTGCTACGAGCTAGGGTCTCCAATTATAACATTACAGCCATCAGACCTACTGTAGCACTGCTACGAGCTACGGGTCTCCAATTATAACATTACAGCCATCAGACCTACTGTAGCACTGCTACGAGCTACGGGCTCCAATTATAACATTACATCCATCAGACCTACTGTAGCACTGCTACGAGCTAAGGGCTCCAATTATAACATTACGTCCATCAGACCTACTGTAGCACTGCTACGAGCTAGGGTCTCCAATTATAACATTACAGCCATCAGACCTACTGTAGAACTGCTACGAGCCACGGGCTCCAATTATTTCATTACAGCCATCAGACCTACTGTAGCACTGCTACGAGCTACGGGCTCCAATTATTTCATTACAGCCATCAGACCTACTGTAGCACTGCTACGAGCTACGGGCTCCAATTATAACATTACATCCATCAGACCTACTGTAGCACTGCTACGAGCTACGGGCTCCAATTATAACATTACAGCCATCAGACCTACTGTAGCACTGCTACGAGCTACGGGCTCCAATTATAACATTACAGCCATCAGACCTACTGTAGCACTGCTACGAGCTACGGGCTCCAATTATAACATTACAGTTATCAGACCTACTGTAGCTCTGCTACGAGCTACGGGCTCCAATTATAACATTACAGCCATCAGACCTACTGTAGCAGTGCTACGAGCTACGGGCTCCAATTATAGCATTACAGCCATCAGACCTACTGTAGCACTGCTACGAGCTAAGGGCTCCAATTATAACATTACATCCATCAGACCTACTGTAGCACTGCTACGAGCTACGGGCTCCAATTATAACATTAACGCAATCAGACCTACTGTAGCACTGCTACGAGCTAAGTTCTCCAATTATAACATTACAGCCATCAGACCTACTGTAGCACTGCTACGAGCTAAGGTCTCCAATTATAACATTACAGCCATCAGACCTACTGTAGCACTGCTACGAGCTAGGGTCTCCAATTATAACATTACAGTTATCAGACCTACTGTAGCACTGCTACGAGCTACGGGCTCCAATTATAACATTAACGCAATCAGACCTACTGTAGCACTGCTACGAGCTAGGGTCTCCAATTATAACATTACAGCCATTAGACCTACTGTAGCACTGCTACGAGCTAGGGTCTCCAATTATAACATTACAGTTATCAGATCTACTGTAGCACTGCTACGAGCTAAGGGCTCCAATTATAACATTACATCCATCAGACCTACTGTAGCACTGCTACGAGCTAGGGTCTCCAATTATAACATTACAGCCATCAGACCTACTGTAGCACTGCTACGAGCTACGTGCTCCAATTATAACATTACATCCATCAGACCTACTGTAGCACTGCTACGAGCTACGGGCTCCAATTATAACATTAACGCAATCAGACCTACTGTAGCACTGCTACGAGCTAGGGTCTCCAATTATAACATTTTAGCTATCAGACCTACTGTAGCACTGCTACGAGCTACGGGCTCCAATTATAACATTAACGCAATCAGACCTACTGTAGAACTGCTACGAGCTACGGGCTCCAATTATAACATTACAGCCATCAGACCTACTGTAGCACTGCTACGAGCTAAGGGCTCCAATTATAACATTACAGTTATCAGACCTACTGTAGCACTGCTACGAGCTACGGGCTCCAATTATAACATTACAGCCATCAGACCTACTGTAGCACTGCTACGAGCTACGGGCTCCAATTATAACATTAACGCAATCAGACCTACTGTAGCACTGCTACGAGCTAGGGTCTCCAATTATAACATTACAGCCATCAGACCTACTGTAGCACTGCTACGAGTTACGGGCTCCAATTATAACATTAACGCAATCAGACCTACTGTAGCACTGCTACGAGCTAAGGGCTCCAATTATAACATTACATCCATCAGACCTACTGTAGCACTGCTACGAGCTAAGGGCTCCAATTATAACATTACATCCATCAGACCTACTGTAGCACTGCTACGAGCTACGGGCTCCAATTATAACATTAACGCAATCAGACCTACTGTAGCACTGCTACGAGCTACGGGCTCCAATTATAACATTAACGCAATCAGACCTACTGTAGCACTGCTACGAGCTAGGGTCTCCAATTATAACATTACAGCCATCAGACCTACTGTAGCACTGCTACGAGTTACGGGCTCCAATTATAACATTAACGCAATCAGACCTACTGTAGCACTGCTACGAGCTAGGGTCTCCAATTATAACATTACAGTTATCAGATCTACTGTAGCACTGCTACGAGCTAAGGGCTCCAATTATAACATTACATCCATCAGACCTAGTGTAGCACTGCTACGAGCTAGGGTCTCTAATTATAACATTACAGCCATCAGACCTACTGTAGCACTGCTACGAGCTACGGGCTCCAATTATAACATTACATCCATCAGACCTACTGTAGCACTGCTACGAGCTAAGGGCTCCAATTATAACATTACATCCAACAGACCTACTGTATATCGATTTTATTAGATATGTTCTATTATATTTTATCTTGGCAGTAAATCTAGTAAAACTCTTTTAGTAAATTGGAGATAAGAAATCTTAAAAAGAATACATTTGTTTGCAGTCATGTTATCATGGTTAATCTAAATTGTAAGATTATATATTTTATGTGAAGTGGATTTTATCCACATTGTGATAATAAAAGGTATACCTAATGGATGTTAAGTTTTATAACTTGTTATAAAATAATTTGCTGGAGCTTGGTATCATAAAACATTCGTTACACATAGATTTTATATAAAAGTTGTTAGATGCAGGGATTAAAACGTCATAAAATAAATAATTCTTAAAAAAATGAAAACTGGCAAACTGTTAACGCATTTTTAAAGATTTTTTATGTAATAAAAAATTGTACATAAATTGCCAAAATAAACATACTACAGCCATAATAAAATTATGTCTTTTATGTTTTCATAGGACTTGTTATGTTTTAATGAAACATTTATTGTTTTATATAGTATAACGTTAAAGATTGTAGTTATTAAAATATTTGTAAAAGATGATGTCTATTTTTGTAATACCTTTTGATGGAAAATATATTTATTTGTCATACTTATCTATCACTTCTATTATTTCTGTTTCTACTGTCATTTGTGTAAGTACTTATGTTGTACTAATAATTTCGTAATGTTATAATTGGAGACCGTAGCTCGTAGCAGTGCTACAGTAGGTCTGATGGCTGTAATGTTATAATTGGAGACCCTAGCTCGTAGCAGTGCTACAGTAGGTCTGATTGCGTTAATGTTATAATTGGAGCCCGTAGCTCGTAGCAGTGCTACAGTAGGTCTGATGGATGTAATGTTATAATTGGAGCCCTTAGCTCGTAGCAGTGCTACAGTAGGTCTGATGGATGTAATGTTATAATTGGAGCCCTTAGCTCGTAGCAGTGCTACAGTAGGTCTGATTGCGTTAATGTTATAATTGGAGACCCTTAGCTCGTAGCAGTGCTACAGTAGGTCTGATGGATGTAATGTTATAATTGGAGCCCTTAGCTCGTAGCAGTGCTACAGTAGGTCTGATGGATGTAATGTTATAATTGGAGCCCGTAGCTCGTAGCAGTGCTACAGTAGGTCTGATGGCTGTAATGTTATAATTGGAGACCCGTAGCTCGTAGCAGTGCTACAGTAGGTCTGATGGCTGTAATGTTATAATTGGAGACCCTAGCTCGTAGCAGTGCTACAGTAGGTCTGATTGCGTTAATGTTATAATTGGAGCCCGTAGCTCGTAGCAGTGCTACAGTAGGTTTGATGGATGTAATGTTATAATTGGAGACCCTAGCTCGTAGCAGTGCTACAGTAGGTCTGATGGATGTAATGTTATAATTGGAGCCTTTAGCTCGTAGCAGTGCTACAGTAGGTCTGATGGCTGTAATGTTATAATTGGAGCCCGTAGCTCGTAGCAGTGCTACAGTAGGTTTGATGGATGTAATGTTATAATTGGAGACCCTAGCTCGTAGCAGTGCTACAGTAGGTCTGATTGCGTTAATGTTATAATTGGAGCCCGTAGCTCCGTAGCAGTGCTAAAGTAGGTCTGATTGCGTTAATGTTATAATTGGAGCCCGTAGCTCCGTAGCAGTGCTAAAGTAGGTCTGATTGCGTTAATGTTATAATTGTAGCCCGTAGCTCGTAGCAGTGCTACAGTAGGTCTGATGGCTGTAATGTTATAGTTGGAGACCCTAGCTCGTAGCAGTGCTACAGTAGGTCTGATGGATGTAATGTTATAATTGGAGCCCTTAGCTCGTAGCAGTGCTACAGTAGGTCTGATAACTGTAATGTTATAATTGGAGCCCGTAGCTCCGTAGCAGTGCTAAAGTAGGTCTGATTGCGTTAATGTTATAATTGGAGCCCGTAGCTCGTAGCAGTGCTACAGTAGGTCTGATGGATGTAATGTTATAATTGGAGCCCTTAGCTCTTAGCAGTGCTACAGTAGGTCTGATGGCTGTAATGTTATAATTGGAGCCCGTAGCTCGTAGCAGTGCTACAGTAGGTCTGATGGCTGTAATGTTATAATTGGAGACCCTAGCTCGTAGCAGTGCTACAGTAGGTCTGATTGCGTTAATGTTATAATTGGAGCCCGTAGCTCGTAGCAGTGCTACAGTAGGTCTGATGGATGTAATGTTATAATTGGAGCCCTTAGCTCGTAGCAGTGCTACAGTAGGTCTGATGGATGTAATGTTATAATTGGAGCCCTTAGCTCGTAGCAGTGCTACAGTAGGTCTGATTGCGTTAATGTTATAATTGGAGACCCTTAGCTCGTAGCAGTGCTACAGTAGGTCTGATGGATGTAATGTTATAATTGGAGCCCTTAGCTCGTAGCAGTGCTACAGTACGTCTGATTGCGTTAATGTTATAATTGGAGACCCGTAGCTCGTAGCAGTGCTACAGTAGGTCTGATGGCTGTAATGTTATAATTGGAGACCCTAGCTCGTAGCAGTGCTACAGTAGGTCTGATTGCGTTAATGTTATAATTGGAGCCCGTAGCTCGTAGCAGTGCCACAGTAGGTCTGATGGCTGTAATGTTATAATTGGAGCCCTTAGCTCGTAGCAGTGCTACAGTAGGTCTGATGGCTGTAATGTTATAATTGGAGCCCGTAGCTCGTAGCAGTGCTACAGTAGGTCTGATGGCTGTAATGTTATAATTGGAGCCCGTAGCTCGTAGCAGAGCTACAGTAGGTCTGATAACTGTAATGTTTTAATTGGAGACCCTAGCTCGTAGCAGTGCTACAGTAGGTCTGATTGCGTTAGTGTTATAATTGGAGCCCGTAGCTCGTAGCAGTGCTACAGTAGGTTTGATGGATGTAATGTTATAATTGGAGACCCTAGCTCGTAGCAGTGCTACAGTAGGTCTGATTGCGTTAATGTTATAATTGGAGCCCGTAGCTCCGTAGCAGTGCTAAAGTAGGTCTGATTGCGATAATGTTATAATTGGAGCCCGTAGATCGTAGCAGTGCTACAGTAGGTCTGATGGCTGTAATGTTATAATTGGAGCCCGTAGCTCGTAGCAGTGCTACAGTAGGTCTGATAACTGTAATGTTATAATTGGAGACCCTAGCTCGTAGCAGTGCTACAGTAGGTCTGATTGCGTTAATGTTATAATTGGAGCCCGTAGCTCGTAGCAGTGCTACAGTAGGTCTGATGGATGTAATGTTATAATTGGAGCCCTTAGCTCGTAGCAGTGCTACAGTAGGTCTGATGGCTGTAATGTTATAATTGGAGCCCGTAGCTCGTAGCAGTGCTACAGTAGGTCTGATGGCTGTAATGTTATAATTGGAGCCCTTAGCTCGTAGCAGTGCTACAGTAGGTCTGATAACTGTAATGTTATAATTGGAGACCCTAGCTCGTAGCAGTGCTACAATAGGTCTGATGGCTGTAATGTTATAATTGGAGCCCGTAGCTCGTAGCAGAGCTACAGTAGGTCTGATAACTGTAATGTTTTAATTGGAGACCCTAGCTCGTAGCAGTGCTACAGTAGGTCTGATTGCGTTAGTGTTATAATTGGAGCCCGTAGCTCGTAGCAGTGCTACAGTAGGTTTGATGGATGTAATGTTATAATTGGAGACCCTAGCTCGTAGCAGTGCTACAGTAGGTCTGATTGCGTTAATGTTATAATTGGAGCCCGTAGCTCCGTAGCAGTGCTAAAGTAGGTCTGATTGCGATAATGTTATAATTGGAGCCCGTAGATCGTAGCAGTGCTACAGTAGGTCTGATGGCTGTAATGTTATAATTGGAGCCCGTAGCTCGTAGCAGTGCTACAGTAGGTCTGATAACTGTAATGTTATAATTGGAGACCCTAGCTCGTAGCAGTGCTACAGTAGGTCTGATTGCGTTAATGTTATAATTGGAGCCCGTAGCTCGTAGCAGTGCTACAGTAGGTCTGATGGATGTAATGTTATAATTGGAGCCCTTAGCTCGTAGCAGTGCTACAGTAGGTCTGATGGCTGTAATGTTATAATTGGAGCCCGTAGCTCGTAGCAGTGCTACAGTAGGTCTGATGGCTGTAATGTTATAATTGGAGCCCTTAGCTCGTAGCAGTGCTACAGTAGGTCTGATAACTGTAATGTTATAATTGGAGACCCTAGCTCGTAGCAGTGCTACAATAGGTCTGATGGCTGTAATGTTATAATTGGAGCCCGTAGCTCGTAGCAGTGCTACAGTAGGTCTGATGGCTGTAATGTTATAATTGGAGCCCTTAGCTCGTAGCAGTGCTACAGTAGGTCTGATAACTGTAATGTTATAATTGGAGACCCTAGCTCGTAGCAGTGCTACAATAGGTCTGATGGCTGTAATGTTATAATTGGAGACCCTAGCTCGTAGCAGTGCTACAGTAGGTCTGATTGCGTTAATGTTATAATTGGAGCCCGTAGCTCGTAGCAGTGCTACAGTAGGTCTGATTGCGTTAATGTTATAATTGGAGACCCGTAGCTCGTAGCAGTGCTACAGTAGGTCTGATGGATGTAATGTTATATTTGGAGCCCGTAGCTCGTTGCAGTGCTACAGTAGGTCTGATGGCTGTAATGTTATAATTGGAGACCCTAGCTCGTAGCAGTGCTACAGTAGGTCTGATTGCGTTAATGTTATAATTGGAACCCGTAGCTCGTAGCAGTGCTACAGTAGGTCTGATGGATGTAATGTTATAATTGGAGCCCTTAGCTCGTAGCAGTGCTACAGTAGGTCTGATGGATGTAATGTTATAATTGGAGCCCGTAGCTCGTAGCAGTGCTACAGTAGGTCTGATGGCTGTAATGTTATAATTGGAGACCCTAGCTCGTAGCAGTGCTACAGTAGGTCTGATGGATGTAATGTTATAATTGGAGACCCTAGCTCGTAGCAGTGCTACAGTAGGTCTGATTGCGTTAATGTTATAATTGGAGCCCGTAGCTCGTAGCAGTGCTACAGTAGGTCTGATGGCTGTAATGTTATAATTGGAGACCCTAGCTCGTAGCAGTGCTACAGTAGGTCTGATGGATGTAATGTTATAATTGGAGACCCTAGCTCGTAGCAGTGCTACAGTAGGTCTGATTGCGTTAATGTTATAATTGGAGCCCGTAGCTCGTAGCAGTGCTACAGTAGGTCTGATGGCTGTAATGTTATAATTGGAGACCCTAGCTCGTAGCAGTGCTACAGTAGGTCTGATTGCGTTAATGTTATAATTGGAGCCCGTAGCTCGTAGCAGTGCTACAGTAGGTCTGATGGCTGTAATGTTATAATTGGAGCCCTTAGCTTGTAGCAGTGCTACAGTAGGTCTGATGGCTGTAATGTTATAATTGGAGACCCTAGCTCGTAGCAGTGCTACAGTATGTCTGATGGATGTAATGTTATAATTGGAGCCCTTAGCTCGTAGCAGTGCTACAGTAGGTCTGATAACTGTAATGTTATAATTGGAGACCCTAGCTCGTAGCAGTGCTACAGTAGGTCTGATGGCTGTAATGTTATAATTGGAGACCCTAGCTCGTAGCAGTGCTACAGTAGGTCTGATTGCGTTAATGTTATAATTGGAGCCCGTAGCTCGTAGCAGTGCTACAGTAGGTCTGATGGATGTAATGTTATAATTGGAGCCTTTAGCTCGTAGCAGTGCTACAGTAGGTCTGATGGCTGTAATGTTATAATTGGAGCCCGTAGCTCGTAGCAGTGCTACAGTAGGTCTGATGGCTGTAATGTTATAATTGGAGCCCGTAGCTCGTAGCAGTGCTACAGTAGGTCTGATGGCTGTAATGTTATAATTGGAGACCCTAGCTCGTAGCAGTGCTACAGTAGGTCTGATTGCGTTAATGTTATAATTGGAGCCCGTAGCTCCGTAGCAGTGCTAAAGTAGATCTGATGGCTGTAATGTTATAATTGGAGCCCGTAGCTCGTAGCAGTGCTACAGTAGGTTTGATGGATGTAATGTTATAATTGGAGACCCTAGCTCGTAGCAGTGCTACAGTAGGTCTGATTGCGTTAATGTTATAATTGGAGCCCGTAGCTCCGTAGCAGTGCTAAAGTAGGTCTGATTGCGTTAATGTTATAATTGGAGCCCGTAGCTCCGTAGCAGTGCTAAAGTAGGTCTGATTGCGATAATGTTATAATTGGAGCCCGTAGATCGTAGCAGTGCTACAGTAGGTCTGATGGCTGTAATGTTATAATTGGAGCCCGTAGCTCGTAGCAGTGCTACAGTAGGTCTGATAACTGTAATGTTATAATTGGAGACCCTAGCTCGTAGCAGTGCTACAGTAGGTCTGATTGCGTTAATGTTATAATTGGAGCCCGTAGCTCGTAGCAGTGCTACAGTAGGTCTGATGGATGTAATGTTATAATTGGAGCCCTTAGCTCGTAGCAGTGCTACAGTAGGTCTGATGGCTGTAATGTTATAATTGGAGCCCGTAGCTCGTAGCAGTGCTACAGTAGGTCTGATGGCTGTAATGTTATAATTGGAGCCCTTAGCTCGTAGCAGTGCTACAGTAGGTCTGATAACTGTAATGTTATAATTGGAGACCCTAGCTCGTAGCAGTGCTACAGTAGGTCTGATGGCTGTAATGTTATAATTGGAGACCCTAGCTCGTAGCAGTGCTACAGTAGGTCTGATTGCGTTAATGTTATAATTGGAGCCCGTAGCTCGTAGCAGTGCTACAGTAGGTCTGATTGCGTTAATGTTATAATTGGAGACCCGTAGCTCGTAGCAGTGCTACAGTAGGTCTGATGGATGTAATGTTATATTTGGAGCCCGTAGCTCGTTGCAGTGCTACAGTAGGTCTGATGGCTGTAATGTTATAATTGGAGACCCTAGCTCGTAGCAGTGCTACAGTAGGTCTGATTGCGTTAATGTTATAATTGGAACCCGTAGCTCGTAGCAGTGCTACAGTAGGTCTGATGGATGTAATGTTATAATTGGAGCCCTTAGCTCGTAGCAGTGCTACAGTAGGTCTGATGGATGTAATGTTATAATTGGAGCCCGTAGCTCGTAGCAGTGCTGCAGTAGGTCTGATGGCTGTAATGTTATAATTGGAGACCCTAGCTCGTAGCAGTGCTACAGTAGGTCTGATGGATGTAATGTTATAATTGGAGACCCTAGCTCGTAGCAGTGCTACAGTAGGTCTGATTGCGTTAATGTTATAATTGGAGCCCGTAGCTCGTAGCAGTGCTACAGTAGGTCTGATGGCTGTAATGTTATAATTGGAGACCCTAGCTCGTAGCAGTGCTACAGTAGGTCTGATTGCGTTAATGTTATAATTGGAGCCCGTAGCTCGTAGCAGTGCTACAGTAGGTCTGATGGATGTAATGTTATAATTGGAGCCCTTAGCTCGTAGCAGTGCTACAGTAGGTCTGATGGCTGTAATGTTATAATTGGAGACCCTAGCTCGTAGCAGTGCTACAGTATGTCTGATGGATGTAATGTTATAATTGGAGCCCTTAGCTCGTAGCAGTGCTACAGTAGGTCTGATAACTGTAATGTTATAATTGGAGACCCTAGCTCGTAGCAGTGCTACAGTAGGTCTGATGGCTGTAATGTTATAATTGGAGACCCTAGCTCGTAGCAGTGCTACAGTAGGTCTGATTGCGTTAATGTTATAATTGGAGCCCGTAGCTCGTAGCAGTGCTACAGTAGGTCTGATGGATGTAATGTTATAATTGGAGCCTTTAGCTCGTAGCAGTGCTACAGTAGGTCTGATGGCTGTAATGTTATAATTGGAGCCCGTAGCTCGTAGCAGTGCTACAGTAGGTCTGATGGCTGTAATGTTATAATTGGAGCCCGTAGCTCGTAGCAGTGCTACAGTAGGTCTGATGGCTGTAATGTTATAATTGGAGACCCTAGCTCGTAGCAGTGCTACAGTAGGTCTGATTGCGTTAATGTTATAATTGGAGCCCGTAGCTCCGTAGCAGTGCTAAAGTAGATCTGATGGCTGTAATGTTATAATTGGAGCCCGTAGCTCGTAGCAGTGCTACAGTAGGTCTGATGGCTGTAATGTTATAATTGGAGCCCTTAGCTCGTAGCAGTGCTACAGTAGGTCTATTGGCTGTAATGTTATAATTGGAGCCCGTAGCTCGTAGCAGTGCTACAGTAGGTCTGATGGCTGTAATGTTATAATTGGAGCCCGTAGCTCGTAGCAGTGCTACAGTAGGTCTGATTGCGTTAATGTTATAATTGAAGCCCTTATAATAAATATAATTGAAGGGATACATTTTAATTTTTTACTACAATAAAGGTAAAGATGCAACGCAAGCCGCGAAAAAAATTGCGATATTTATGGACCTAGTGCAGTGTCTGTGAGAGTAGCATAAATTTGGTTTAAGCGTTTTCAATCCGGAAATTTTGATGTCAAAGATGCACGTCGCTCTGGTCGCCCTATTACTGATAAAATTGATGCCATTTTTGAAAAAGTGGAGCAAGATCGGCATATCAGTAGTTACGACGTAGCTGAAGAACTGGGAATTGACTACAAAACAGTTTTGGCGCATTTGAAAAAAACTGGGTACACAAAAAAGCTCGATATTTGGGTACCCCACGAGCTCACTGAAAGAAACCTAATGAACCGTGTACTCATTTGTGATTCTTTATTACGACGTAATGAAACCGAACCATTTTTGAAGAAGCTGATAACTGGTGATGAAAAGTGGATCACGTGCGACAAGAACGTGCGAAAAAGGTCGTGGTCAAAGGCCGGTCAGGCTTCACAGACTGTGGCGAAACCCGGGTTAACTCACAACAAGGTGATGCGGTGTGTGTGGTGGGATTGGAAGGACATTAAGGACATTATTCATTAGAGCTGTTACCACCAGGCAGGACCATCGATTCTGAACTCTACTGCGAACAACTGATGAGATTAAAGCAGGAAGTTGAGAGAAAGCGGCCGGAGTTAATCAACAGAAGGGGTGTGGTTTTTCATCATGATAACGCTAGACCTCACACATCTTTAGCCACTCAGCAAAAATTAAGAGAGTTTGGCTGGGAGGTGTTAATGCATCCGCCGTATAGTCCTGACCTTGCACCTTTAGATTTCTACCTGTTTCGGTCTCTTCAGAATTCTTTAGGCAGTGTCAGGTTAACATCATGAGAAGACTGCCAAAACCACTTGTCGCGGTATTTTGATCAGTAGCCCCCAAATTTCAGTAGCAATGGGATCATGTCCCTACCTACAAGATGGCAAAAAGATATCGAACAAAATGGTATCTACATACTTTAGTTAAATGTAAATAATCTATATTAAAAAATGTTTTGAATTTTATTAAAAAATGCGAAGAAACTTTTTCCGCAACCTAATATACAAATTATTTCAATTGATGTTTTCAACAATGATGGTGGCTACCCTTATCAGTTGAAGGGAGGGACGAGTTGACAGGTAGATAAGGAGCCCCAGGGTGTATTGTCTTGTGTATCCTCTTCTCCTCGGACCGCGATGCGATAAGACGTGTGCAACCGTGTTTATTTTAATTTAATTTTGCTCCTGAGCGCGACATACGAGACAGTGACCGTGCAACACAGACGGAATCGCTCCATCCAATCCTACGCTGCGCTTGCATCGCGCCACCTCCTACGTCATCAGCGCGTCGTCATCATTCCCGTGCCTGTGTGCGTAGTGACGCTTGCCACAAGCTCATAAGCGATAGCGGTAGCGATTTATTTTTGTCTGTTGGTCCAAGTGCAAAGTTGCATACCTGGTTGTACAACAATTTACAAATATGGATAAACACTTAGTAGATAAAAGAAGTATTGAAAAATCCCCTAGTGAAGGAAACATCAATCTGGTGAGTAGTAGCCTAGACACCACTCCTCCTAGCTATGTTTTCTTGCGCAGCAAAAGAACTAGAGAGGATGATGACTGGAATACTGAATTCGGCGCCTTCAAAGAAGAGATGAAATCTATAATGGGAACTCTGATGGCTGATCAGGAAACCGAGCTGAATAAGTTGTTTAGTCCGACCCTGATGGAAATTCAAAAAACCAATAGAAACATTGAAAGTTCCATAGCACAGTTAATGAGTAAGAATGTAGAGCTTACAAAAAAAGTTGAACATCTAGAATAACAGAAAAAGAAAGACGGTGAATATATTTCAATTTTAGAACACAGAATAGAGGAAATTCAGAGAACAGATCGTAAAAGTAATATAGAGATAAAAAATGTGCCAAAGGGTAAGACTGAGACAAAGGAAGACATGCTAAATATGGTTATGCGACTGGGAAAATCTATTGATTGCAATGTTAATAAGTCAGATGTGAGAGATATTTACAGAGTACGAGGGAAGAAAGAAGGACCGAGAAGGGTCGAGTTCTCATCCACTGTTCTGAAGACTGACGTTCTTAAGATGAGCAAAGCTCATAATATAAAACATAAGGGTAAGGTCTGTGCCAAACATCTGGGCTTCACTAAAAACGAAGAGACTCCCATATTTGTTTCCGCCAAGAGACCTCGCCAAATCTAAGGGCTACAAACTTTGCTGGACGTCCTACGGGCGAGTCTATCTGAGGAAAAATGAAACTCACCTATAATAACGATAAGCACGTGCAAGAACACGAAGCAAGAAAACCAGGTGAGCAGCTTACTGCAGACTACGTGACTATCCTTCGCAGCACTAGGACTCATATTTATCCTTGTGATCCATTCTCAGGTTCACCAATTAATAACTATATGTACACATTTGCTATTCTTATTTAAATTACTTCCACACTTCACACAACAATGGATGCGCGATTTGTATATATCATGCGTCTCAAACTAGTAATTACTGAAATTTCTTGCTCAAACCTTTATGATGGATAAACTTACTGAAATTGTAAATGAAATAGACAATACGGAAATTGCAAGGTCTTTTGAATGTAAAATTGAAGAACTGCCGTGTAAACTAAATGTAAAAGCATCAGACTTTACGATTGTTATGCAAAATATAAGGAGCATCTATTGTAATATGGACGACTTTCAAATCACATTAACGGAACTTAATTTTGAAGTAGATGTTATAGTACTGACAGAATGTAGACTTCAACAGAATAAACTTGTACCACATCTTACAAACTACAACTCTTATACTACGACTAATCATCTAAATCAAAATGATGGTGTGACCGCATACATCAGAAACGATCATAATACCCTTGTTAAAGAGATTCTATTGGACCATGCGTCTTGTTTACAAGTCACTATTAATTGTACTGTTATTTTATGTATTTACCGTTCGCCCTCAAATAAGAATGCCGAAAACTTCATAATCTCACTAAGCAATCACCTAGACACAATAAAATCTTTTGAGAAAATAATAATAGTAGGAGATCTCAATATTAATATCTTACCTAAAAGTGAAGAACAAGGCTATGAAAAAATAACAGACTATTTTATCTAAATTCTATGACAATGCACGGACTACTTCCTGGTCACAACCTACCTACTAGAGAGAACAGTTGTCTCGACCATTTTATACTTAAAATAAATAAAACTAAAAATACTGCTACTATTGCCATTCTTCAAACATCTACTACTGATCATCTTATGATTCTACTTAGTCTCTCAAATACTACCAATTCGATAAATACACATAAAACTAAAATTATAATTGACTACGAAAAAGCTACACAATACTAACAACTAAACCTTATAGACCTTCTTCAACTAAACGATCCTAATATTTTAGCTAAACTACTAATAAATAAAATACAAAAAAGTCTTACAGACAATACTAAAACTATTAATATACCTAGAAGTAAGCGTATCAGTAAGCCTTGGATCACACAGGGTATTCTACGTTGCATCCAAAATAGAAATAATATGCAGAGAAAATTACGGTTGGACCCTAAAAATGATACACTTAAAATAACATATAGAAGATACCGGAACTTTTGCAATAACTTAATCAAAAAGCTAAAAAGAAAATATGATCGAGATCAACTAGCCAAATCCTCAAAAAATAGTAAAGCCCTCTGGAAAAGTATTAATTGTATAACAAATTACAAAACTGCTAAAACACCAAACATCCAACTTCTCAATATAAAAGTCTCACCTGTAGAATCAGTTGATTTTGTTAATACGTACTTTGCTAGTATAGGGAAAGCTCTAGCAGAGAGCATCCTTCAACAAAACACAACACAGGCAAATACCAGTTTAATTCTACCAAACAACCAGATTTCTTCCTTTGTGTTGCCAGATACGGACCCCAAAGAGTTACACAATGTAATTATGAATTTAAAATCGAAAAGTGCCCCTGGCTGGGACAACATTTCAACAAATTTCTTGAAATCAAGCTTATCTTTTATAATTCCTACTATTTGTCACTTAATAAACTTATGTTTTTGTCAAGGAATTTTCCCCAGTATCTTTAAACAATCAATTATAACGCCTGTGCATAAGAGTGGAGACAAAGACGATGTAAATAACTACAGGCCTATCTCAGTTCTGCCTTCGATCTCAAAAATATTAGAAAAACTGCTTAACAACAGACTATTATCATATCTAAACAAATATAACATCATTTCTAAATCACAATATGGCTTCAGACAAGGTCTCTCAATAGAGGATGCAGTTACAGATATATGTAACAACATCAAAGATAATGTGGATAGGGGAAAGAAATGTATAACAGTATTTCTAGACCTTAAAAAAGCATTCGACACCATCTCTGTCCCCATTCTTATTCTCAAACTAGAAAAAATTGGCATAAGAGGTACTCCATTGGCATTGTTGACAGATTACCTCCACGAACGCAAACAAAGGGTTAAGATTGGCCAGGTTGTTAGTGAGGATGTGCCTATAAAGTATGGAGTTCCACAGGGTAGTGTGTTAGGACCTACCTTATTTCTGACATACTTAAACGACCTATGCGATCTGGAAATAATAGACGGGAAATTTTTTTCATATACGGATGACACTGCCGTAGTTTTTTCTGGCAACTCATGGAATGATGTTAAAAAGAAAACGGGAAAAGGTCTCGTAAAGATTGCTAAATGGCTAAAACAGAATCTACTTACACTTAATGTTGCTAAAACAAACTTTATCTGCTTTACTATGTACAATCGTACTCAACCAGAATCCGATTTCAATATTAGGATACACGACTGTAATCTGAACCATCAACTTTCATGTACCTGTCCAAATATAGGCAAAGTAGAGGCCACTAGGTATCTGGGAGTTATAATAGACCAGCGACTATCATGGCACGCACATTTAGAATTGCTCATGGGTAGGACTAATAAGGACTAAGAAAACTAATATGGATTTTTAAGAGCTTAAGACATGTAGCACCACAAACACTTCTTAAACAGATATATGTTGCGTTAGCGCAGTCTATCATAACATACTGTATACCAATTTGGGGAGGTGCAACTAAAACTAAGTTCTTAGATCTTGAAAGAGCTCAAAAGTCACTGCTGAAAGTAAAGTATTTTAAACCATACCTATACCCCACAGATACCCTATACTCATACTCTGAAATACTATCCGTAAGAAAACTTTATGTACTCCATTCAGTATTAAAACTTCACAAAACTCTGGAATATGACCCTACAAAACCTAAAAAAAGATTATCTAATGTAACTAATAAATCACATGTCAAAACAACTTTCGCAACACGACAATACATCAGACAGTCTACCCACCTATACAATAAAATAAATAAAATTATGAATATATACCCAATGAACAATCACAAATGTAAAAGAATTGTTTCTGAATGGCTAATATCATTAAATTACGACGAGACAGAGACACTTTTAGAAATTGTTAAGTAATTAGTATTATAACATAAATCGAGTCGAAAGACTAATCGCACACCTACCTACCACCACCGTAACATAGAAGCACCTGTACTGTACCGACATTCTCTTTACGTCCAAACACCAACACTATACCCATGCACATACTCAAGCATATACATTCACACACTCATGCACCTCCTTACGCGCTCTCATACACACACCATCACACTCACGTACATACATAAACACACGTATCACACACTCACACGCGCACACACACACCCACTCACACACGCACATACACACACCCACTCACACACGCACATACATGCACCTACTCACACTCACTTATTCATTGTACACTATTACCTATATAAGATAAAATAAGTATATATATATATATAAAATGTTAGTAATGGATTTTAAGGTCATTGCTTTTTAGAATATGTATTTGATTTTGTAAACGTAAAATGTTTTTCTTAAGCTACGTCTATTTTTTATATTACGGAAGAGCGAAACCTCCTAATACAGGTATTATTTACTTAAAAGGAGGTTTCAACTACTAGTTAAGATATTGTAAACACAAGTTATCGAAATAAAACATTTGTATTTGTATTTGTATTGTGGTATGAATGCAGTATTTTGCTTCCATAAGGTCTGATATACGCTGACAATTGCTAGTTAGGAGACCAATTCTCGTAAATAAATATAGACACATTCTAATTTAGATCTCTTCTTGATGCGTTACGTCAAAATGTTACTATGATGCTGCCGTTAAGCGCGTTACACGCGATGAACTTCCAGTTTCATACGTGGCGAAAGGGTGAAGATGTTATCAAACGGCGAATATAATATACTAGCTTCTGGCCGCGGCTTCGTGCGCATGGACTGTCGATCTAAAGTACCCTATGTGTTAATCCAGGTTATAATCTACGTACATACCAAATTTAATTGAAATTGGTTATGCCGTTACGACGTGATTGAGTAACAAACAAATAAATAAACAAACATCCATACTTTCGCATTTATAATATTAGTGTGATAGTGTGATATTTTCATCTTACGTTGGATTGTATGGCGAGCGATATTTTATCTTAACATAAAATAATATCTTAATCGTTTGTGACGCGCTTAACGTATAATTTACGTACTGTAGCAACGCGGTGTGGTCGTCGCAAACTTGCCGCGAATCACAAATTGCTTCGTCGGAAACACATCGCAACTCGCTGTTGCCCCTTGTAGACTCCATAAAGTTAGTAAATCGGTTAAAGGACAAGGTGTACCTACGCTTTTATAACAAACTCTCAAGGGATGGACAAAAATTGACACATAACAAATTGAAAACGCAATTAAACAAAATCTTTATATAATATAAATGCCTACTACATGCCTAAAACATCCGATAGATTAGATCCGATACTTAGCATGAGATTGAAATTGCTCCAACGCGTTCAAAAATGTTAAAATTTAGACGTAAATTATTTTCTTTATTGTTATGTATTCTAAAAGGATCATTAAAAAAAACAACCAGCCTTGTTTCTTGCCTTTCTTTCCTGGCTTTGTTGCGAATGAACAGGCAGTAATATTAACGTTTCAAAGTGATCGTTGTGATTTTAATGAATAACAAAAAAAAGTCATGACTCGCCAGTGTGAAAAGCACTTAAACGGATAATGGAAAGCGCTTGTAAGTCGAGCGGCTAATTAGTTTGGTAATTAGTCATTTTCTAGTGGCTAGTTTAACCGCGAGGCTTTTATATCGCATTATCATTGAAGTACATTTTCTTTAAATTTTATTCATTATTGTGCACCCATAGATTACAGACAAAAACTACTATCTATCTTTTAAATAACCAACTCTATTATATTTATATATATATGTTATTTTATATGAATTTTTATATCTATAATGACTACAAATTAATGAATTTCGAAAATTTTTCTTTACTTGTGATGTGAGACCTTGATTCTTGCCAAATTTCATGATTCTAGATCAACGGGAGATCCCTATACTACGCATTGAAATGAAATGAAATTTATTTGCTAGAAGCATAAGCTGATACAACTATATAGGTGTTTTGTTATGTACAACGTTAAATGAAACTAAAATTCTGAAAGCAAATTTCAACTTGATACCTCCACGCATACCTGAGAAAAAAGGTCTTAACAGACTGGCACACGGACAACGAAGTGGTTCTATAAAGGTTCTTTTTTTCCTTTTGAGGTATAGAACCATAAAAACAAGTATCCAGTGTTCAGTGGCTGTACTGGTATCTTACAGGTCTTATGTAAACCGACCAAGGTTAGTGGGGTTAGCCAAAGCGATGCGACGCCCTATGGGTCTCATTTCGATGCTAATTTATGTGTATTGCCAGAGGTGCCATCTTACTTTAAAATAGGGGCTACTTAAGAAGCTAAAAGGGGCTACATTTGTCTAAATCAGGGCAAAAGAATACAATAATTCTCACATAGAAAATATTTATTGAAAAATCGGCTTTACATAATCATTATCAGGTCTGGGCTGGCCATTTATGTCATATGTCGGGTGGTTAGTTGACTAAGCTGATCACTGAGTGGAACCCCAACATAGTCAGAAGACGTCGCGGCAGACCAAAGAAAAGATGGAGAGACGAACTCACTAACTTCCGAGCGGATTGGACCATCATGGCGCTTAAAAGAAGTGTCTGGAAAGAATGGGGGAAGATCTATGCTCAGCAGTAGGACACAAAGAGCTGAAAATAATACTAATTATCCGGTCAAATATCATGCATAAAGGTTAATCTCTAGTGTTGATCCGAGTGTAAAAATAGGCAACTACTTCATACACGTTTTCTAAAACAAAATTCAATAAAACAACATCTTCAATGAAAACGGGGCTGTAAAATTCGTTAGATCTAGCATGAAAAGAGCTCGGGTGGCAACACTGTTCTCTGCTGTTAACAGTGCACATACATACACCTAGATAGAGACCTATAGAGTTTTTACAATTAAAAGTTATAAGAGTTTTATAGTGCTTCGGAAGTTATGTGATTATGTTAACTCGATGACGACCTCAGTGGCACAGTGAGTGAGTAGCCGGCTGAGACGCAGGAAGTTGCGGTTTGGATTCCCGCCGCAGAACAGTTTTTTGGATTACCTACAGATACTTGTTCCGGGTGTGGGTGTTTCTGTTTATTATACCTAGGATTTTTTTTCATTCATTTTTTTTAAATATAATACACACAGAATAGATACATAGATAAAACACTGAAAGTGCAGTAGTTAGAACTGTGTCACACTTTCCAGTGCAAGATATGATTTACTTATATTATATAAAATATATATAAGGTCTAGCTGGCCCGCCAGCGGCTTCGGACGTGCTTAGACCAAATTATTTTTTATAGAAACATTGACAGCCAATTTTTGTCCCCTGGGACCTGATCTATTGAATAAAAAGTAGCTTATGTGTTAATCCAGGTCCAGGTAATCTACGTAAACACTAAATTTCATCGAAATCGTTTCAGCCGCTATGACGTGATTGAGTAACAAACAAATAAACAAATATCCAAACTTTCGCATTTTTAATATTAGTGTGATTTTACCTGGTTACCATTGTACAAGCTTTGTTAAGTTTGGGGCTGGATAGCGCTGTGTGCAATGGCCGGAATTTCATATCTATTTTAACAACAAACTTTTATTTTTATGAGGTGCCTTTTAAAAAATAATTGAACTCCAAAAAGTCCTAAAAATATCCTTTAAGTAAAATAATTGTTTTTCCAAAGCACTTATTTTATCTAAAGTTATATTTACTATGAACTTTCTTAGAATATGTAAAACACAAAATAATTGGATATAAATAAAACACTCAAAGTCTTTGAAACAAAGGTTTGAAGTATTTCACTTTGATCTGTAAAATAAATTACCCAATACTTGCCCATAAAAAGCGTTAAACTGAATTTGGAAATCAATCAGCTCGTATTTTTATGGTCTCACACTTATTTGGTGGATACGAATTGAAAGCAGTCAGTAGCAACGCATAGGCCAATATTCTAGAATTATCATCATACCCATTATAATCGTAGAGCTGCGGCACGTAGTGCGAGGCGAGATGCAGTGCGGAGCGGATCACACTCACCCAAGTAAAGATTATAATATGTTCGCGCCACTGTGCTTGACACTTTTATTTACCTACCCGCAACTATTAGCAGATCTCCAACAGGTTTTTTTTCGTCGCTTTAAACGCTTGCACTGGCATCTACGCGGAACTTCAAGACAGTCCGGAATTGATCCGTATCGTTTGTGGATATGCTGTGCCCGCTCGAGTTTTAATCAGTTTCTAAAACCGCATAAACGTCTTCCTAATCTTAAAATCTAAACTAAACAACAACTTTATGTCGTGAGCAAATTCAGCAATCCCGCGTCAAGAGCCTTACCGTATCCACGTCGTTACCGCGCCGCGTCTACTTCTGTGACTGACAGATATCGAAGGCTGCTACTAGATTAATCAAGAAGACAAGAACAGCCAAGAAGAAGCGCTACCAGGCTCAGGATCTGTCCGAAAGGCCTACCAACGAACAAAGCCTTGGATAGACGGCAACGTGTCCATATTGAGGTGATCGTAGCTTACTTAATGCAGCGTTCTAAGACAAAGGTCAGTATATTTTCCACTTAAACTATCTCTTGTACTAGTTACTTTATTTGTCCGCAAGTGGAGTCGCGTTTAATGATATAACTTCATTACCGCGCCGAAACGTAAGTCTTTATTAATAGAACCATGTTCCATCATCATTTAAACTCAAACGTAGATTTTTTAAATATATTTCAAAGTTTAGTTTAGATAAACATATAAATAAGATCTTTGACAGTTTTATTAAAATTTGTATCAAAATCTACGCTACTCATGATTTGCACCTGAGCTTAGATTTTTTTTAAATCATCCACTTGTACCCGACATATCCGTAGCATACCCTAGAAGAAGATAACTTAACTATTTCTATTTTTACCAGATATAGCGTGAGTGGACTTATTAGGGCCTATAAGAAGCTTTAGGATCTGAAGTCGAGGACAAAACCACCAAAGGATTATCTCACAATAATCCTACTAGAGAGTGGGTTACAAGAGGATTTACTGGCGTCTCACGTGACGGGGATTATGTTTATAAATGGGCTCTTAGACGGGGAACATGTTCACGGCAATGCCCAGCATCATTCATTATTATAAATAAGGGATTTATCATGTACCGCTTTATCGGTGTTTCGACCGACAATGTTTCGGTTCAATTTGTAAATCTTCAGGGTGAGTGCGATCCACGCCGCACTGCGTCTCGCCTCGCACTACGTGCCGCAGCTCGCATTATGGTCCGGCATTACATGCTCAATCTATTGTCCACTAGTGTCTCGATTACTGCTGTTATGTTGCTAGCTAATACTCACGATTTAGGACAGACATAAGGCGAGGATGAGGCAAAGACGTGGTGCCGTTAACCTACTTTCAATCAAAATACAAAAACGCGCGACGCAAAATACACAGAAAAGACGGGACGCAGACGCGACGTTACATTTCGAATGAATGGGCCGCCAAAAATTCAGCCTTCTCACAATATTGACGAGCATAATGAACCTAATGCCATAACATTTCCAACCATACTTACCGGCCACACGTTGCCGTGACAAATTACTCGATTGGAGCCCCTTACACTCACCCAGTCATAAGACACAATAACACCTACCCAGCCACATAGTCATTTTCTTTACATAGTATAAAATGAAGTCGCTGGCTGTTTGTTCGCTTAGATCTTTTAAACTACACAACGGATTTTAATGCAGTTTTCAGAATAGATAGAGTGATTCATGGTTTATATGTATAATACATGCATAACTCTGTTTGTTTGTTATTTTGTTTGTTACCTTTACACGACTAAACGGCAGAACGGATCGCAATGAAATTTTGCAAGGAGATAGATTATATCCTGGGAAAGGACATAGGATACTTTTTAGACAACTGTGCAAAATGAGGGTAATGTTTTATTGAAAAACCACCAGTGCGAAGCCGCGGGCGGGTCAGCTAGTTTATATATAAATCCATCCCCTCCTTAGGTCAAAATCATATGTGATGATCCATCAGGGTTTAAGCTCTTCAGAACGGATGGCGTCACATGGGGGGTGTACAGTGCTGAGCTAATCCTGTCGCCTCAACGCATTGGACTTTGTTCTCGCGGTTTTTTTCCTTCCACCTTGCCAGTAACCACAAGTTTTTCAAGGTTATCGATCTCCTTCCAGGCAATGTGACCGAAACACTCAAGTACTAAGATAAGATAAAATAAGATAACTCTTTATTGTAATTACCACACAGAAACAATATAACAATAAAATAAAACTAAAAAGAAAAAACAATGGGCTACCTTAACGCTGAGAGTGATCTCTTCCAGACAACCTTTGGATGGAAATAAATTAGTGAAGTTATAAGAAGTGCGGTATACTACAGATTATAACTGTTGAATGAATGTTATACTAATAACGTTTAGGTACAAAATTATTATTCAAATACATACATAAATAGTTATAAAATAAACCTTTCTTTGGAAAATACACTAAATTAACAAGTAAAATACATTATCACACCAATATTATAAATGCGAAAGTTTGGATGTTTGTTTGTTTCTTAATCACGTTGTAATGGCTGAACCGATTTCGATGATTTTTTTATATACCTACGTAGATTATAACCTGAATTACCACATAGGCTACCTTTTATCCCATACATCAGTTCCCATGGGATAAAATGGGGTGTCAAGTAAGTTGCAACAGCGAGTTTAGCTTTATTTCTAGGTTATCTACACATTTTATAGTGTAACGCGTACGAAGTCACGGGCAACAGCTAGTAAAAAAATATGTAAACAATTGCAAAAAAACGTTACTGGGGTAACATTGTTAGGTAAAGATGACCTTCAGCTTGAAAGGATGTGATGATTTCCTTATGGTATAGTATTCTAGATAAAAGATTCTACAGGATATATGGTGAAACGCATTTAGATAAATATAAATATTTTAGCCAAAATTTCACACACTAATTTATTACGTACACTCATCTTGGCCAAGGTTCGTTATATCCAGATTATTTTTGAACTTGAACTACAGGCCCAAACCATAAATTAATACTAATATCCCTTAGAGAAGACTCCTCTTCATAGTTAATGAGCAGAGTCGCTCGGGGTGAACTAAGCCCGTCTAAATTGGAGGCAGGATGGCATTTACGAATAATTGGACTAACGACTTATGGTAAGGTATAATTCGTATAAAACTCTATAGTAAAGTAAAGCAAAAAAACCTTATTTAATTCTCAAATAAAATAAATTGACGGGCAATATAAAATAACCACATGAGTTTAATAAATCTAAATATCTCCTAAACCACACAAGTCAAGGTAAGTTAACTTAATGAAGTAAAAACAAAGTGGCACTCCGGGAGTGCCGCTTTTCAAAATTTAAAAGCAGACAGATACTTATATACGAAGGTGTCGGTAACGGTAGCAATGTCGCGAGTTCAATGGGTTTTTCCCATCTAAAAAAATGCCCAACGCGCCTAAAGAAGTTTTCACTCAATAATCTTGAAAACAGTTTTATTTTGCACATTAAACCTTTTTACATACATTCATGTTTGAAGTCAAGGATAGAAAAAAGAAAAAAAATTGACTAAATTACAACATTTTTGTTTTCACATTGATTTAATTATGGTTTTCACGTATCGAATCGATTTTTTAACTTAATAGTATTTACGGCAGTCGTTGTTGACTTTTAAATTTGACGACCTCCGTGGCGCAGTGGGCGAACAGCCGGCTGAGACGCAAGAGGTAGCGGGTTCGATTCCCACCGCGGAACAAATGTTTGCATGATCTACAAATATTTGTTCCGGGTCTGGATGTTTTTCTATATATTATAAGTATGTATTTACAAAAAAAAAGTATATAAAAAAATAATATAAAATAAATGTAAAATGAAGTGGAACTGGGCTGGGCATGTCTGTCGCATGCCAAGTGAGCTGTGGGCAAGGATAGCCACCGAGTGGCGTCCTGATCCAGCGAGAAGGCGACGCGGCAGACCGAAACGTAGATGGCGGGACGAGCTGGATAAATTTTAATTTCATTGTAAATATATAAAATAAATAAATAAATAATGTTGGACATTTCACACAGCGCTATCTAGCCCTAAACTAAGTAGAGCTTGTATTATGGGAACCAGATAACTGATAGAATTCATATTTATATACTTTTTTTGTAAATACATACTTATAATATATAGAAAAACATTCAGACCAGAAACGCATATATGTAGATCATGCAAACATTTGTTCTGCAGCGGGAATCGAACCCGCTACCTCCTGCGTCTCAGCCGGCTGTTCGCCCACTGCGCCACGGAGGTCGTCATATATGTAAAAATCATTTGTTTAATAAAATATACTCGTAGGATTTACCGTCTGAACTCAAACAGGTTAAGAATATTAAATTCTTTTTTTTTTTCTTTTTTCTTCTTCTATTAAATTCTTTTGGACGCCGACTATTTCTAATATCATGAGCCCGAGGTATTTACATTCCCTCAGGTGCAAAGGTGAGTACAATTTATGCTCCTAGAATTGTTTCTGAAATGAAAACCTACCTTTTATCAAATTTAGCTTTGAAGGGGAGTTAGACATTATTTATTAGACATTAAATTGGATATTATGAAATACAAAATACCTACATGAAGATATGTCTTCGATTCATGAGGGAGAGGACCCTGGGGCCGGATTACAAGCACCTGCCGATTTTCCTCCAGTGACTGGAGTCCAGTAGGACTACTGACTTCAAGCCCGACACTCCAGATTCTGGCGAAGCATAAGGGCTACTTGATCTGGATTTCTGGGCAGTCGGCATCGTTTACAGGCGCTACAGGGAAGCGGCTACGAAGCAAAACCCCCAAATAAATAAAAGTGTTAGTTTTTAGATTTATTGTTTTATGTAGTTTTATGTAGTTTTATGTCTTTAAGGTACTTATAGATATGGGCCTTGTCATATTTTTTTGTAAGTTCACATTGTTGCCTGAAATAAACTTTATATTATATTATTATTATTAGTAAAAATAAGTCAACTCAATTTAATCTAGCTTTACTCTGGACTGACAGACAAAGTCACACCATTCTTTGTGTACCTACTAATAAAAAAATAAATATTGCTGGACATTTCACACAGCGCTATCTAGCCCTAAACTAAGCAAAGCTTGTACTATGGGAACCAGATAACTGATAGAATACTTATATACATTTTTTTTTGTAAATACATACTTATAATATATAGAGAAACAACCAGACCCAGAACAAATATCTGTAGATCTTGCAAACATTTGTTCCGCGGCGGGGATCGAACCCGCTACCTCCTGCGTCTCAGCCGGCTATTCGCCCACTGCACCACGGAGGTCGTCAATAATAATTCTAAGTAAGTTTTTTCTGTTTGCTAACAAATATGATGGATACCTGTCTGCTCTGAAATAAACGTTTTTTGTTTATTATTTATAACATATCCGTTTTTACCAATGCGATCCAGAACCCTAAAAATTCAATGATGTTTGTTGGTAAGAGCATCACTTGAAAATGGTTGGACCGATTAGGCTATTATTTTTTAATGTTACTCATAATCCGTATAAGGTTTTTAGGGAAAGAAAAGTTGGAAAAAATGCCCGAAAAATAGTAAAATTCTGGGAAAACGGAATGTTTTTTGTATGAACTCAAGACTATGCATTGAATAGGCTCCGAAACTACTGGACCGATTTAAAAAATGGTTACACCGTTGGGAAACTACACTATCCCCGAGTGAGATAGGCTACTTTTTACCCAACTGCGCAGAAGGGGGGTAATGTTTTCATTGAGAAACTACGTGCGTGAAGCTGCGGATTGGTCAGCTAGTGTACAATAATGAGTTTATCTATCTATTTATCTACCATTTGGATAAGCCATAACTTCGCTTCACACAGTATAAAATATAGATGGATAGATATACTCTTTATTGCACACCTAACAAAATTGAGCATATAAAGATATCCATAAAAATAAGGGTAAGTACAATGGGCGGTCTTATCGCTAAAAGCGATCTCTTCCAAACAACCTTTGGATGGACAGGACCAAACCAAATCAAAAAGACTGTGGTGTATCTATGTTCGGTGTGCCTACATAAACTACCTATACTTACTAATAAACTAAATATATACAAATATAATAAAATATATATAGACTACCGTAAATGAGATAAACATAACGATAAATTAGCAGTGCGGAGACAAAGAAAGGAAATGGTTGTATACCTTAGCTTCAAAGATAGGAAGAGATTTAGATGATCTGATACAGAAAGGTAAAGCGTTCCACAGCCGCACAGCTTAAACTGTAAAGGTCACAGCTCACTACACCAACCCGGCACCCGACCCGCACCGCCTCGCCGCTCGGCGTTCACTCGTTGACAGCGGGTGGGCCACGGGTAGACGCCTTGTTATTACCAGTGAAAGCCGCGTGGTCAACCCGTGGCCCACCCGCTGTCAACGAGTGAACGCCGAGCGGCGAGGCGGTGCGGGTCGGGTGCCGGGTTGATGTAGTGAGCTGTGACCTTAAAGGAGTCACCATAAAATTGAGAACTGTGGACAGGGGTTAGCTGTGGATACTTAGCTGAAGCTAAGTCATCGCTCATCTGAAGATGAGCGTAGATTTCGATCATGCGCCTGGTGCAAGAACACAAAATGCTCATTTAGATAGGATGGTGAAGATGCGATTGAAAATAATGTTAAAAAGAAGGGACAGAATATGTGCATTCCGGCGAAGACGGATAGGGAGCTACTTGAATTTTTCACGAAATTCTGAAACATGGTCAAGATTTGATAAAGAATTGAAAATATAAGATGTGGTGTATCAAATGATGAATCAAAGGAAAACCACACCACACGCTTCACGCGATCTTTTCTACCCCATACTTGCAAGATGTGGAATGAGCTACCATCTGAGGTTTTCCCTTTAGGCTACAACATGGAACGCTTCAAGAGAAATGTTAAAAGGTTTCTACAGGGTACGGAACGCATCGACAATACCCCGTTTGTTGCCGGTGTCAATAGGCGACGGTGACCGCTTACCATCAGGTGGGCCGTAAGCCTGTTTCCCCACAAATAAATAAAAAAAAAACATCTGAGCCCTCTCATCTCTAAAAATAGATATGTTTCTGTACACGAGCCTTTAAATACACTCATCAACAATGTTTATGGATATTCAACATTATGTTGATTTTTAGAAAATTGTAGTTTTTTTATTCAGAAAACTAGGTATGGTCATCATCATCATCATCATCGTCAGCCCTTCTCATCCCACTGCTGGGCATAGGCCTCTTTTCGTTGTCGCCATTCGCCTCTATTCTGCGCTCTTCTAACCCACATACAACCTGCGATTTTTATAATGTCGTCGATCCATCTTGCCGGTAGACGACCTGCGTTCCTGGTTCCATCTCGGGGCCACCATTCAGTCAGCACTCTGCTCCACCTGTCATCACCGCACACCTGGCATTACCAGGTTTGGTGAGAATTATTGTTTTATGCTGTATATTAATAATAATAAAAAAACTGTTCAATATTATTGATAGCACTGCTAAATTAGTATAAATTTAGGTACAAAAACCTCGGCGTGCGAGTTCCACTCGCACATGACCGATCTTGACGACCTCTGTGGCACGGCGAATAGCCAGCTGAGACACAAGAAGTAGCGGGTTTGATTCCCGCTGCGCGACAAATGTTTGCATGGTGTTATATTTGTTCCAGATTTGGGTATTTTCTATAAATTATAAGTATATATGTATTTATATAAAAAAGAAGTATATAAGTAATCTATCAGTTATCTGGTTCCCATAGTACAAGCTTTGCTTAGTTTGGGGCTAGATAGCGCCGTGTGAAATTTCCAGCATTATTTTATTTATTTAATTATTTACAACAAGGCAGTTCCGTACTGCTGTCTTAATCATAAATAAGTACAAGTATCGCTTGATATTTACTCTAATAGGCGATATTCGCAAACGATATTTCTCGCCTAGAATCATTCGAGATACTCTTTTCACATAAATGGGCCTTACGCGTGTATGAGTCTGAATCAGACACAGAGAACCTAAAAGGCTGACGCGTTTGTTAAAACACGAGCTGGTTATAATTTGTTACTTGTATAATCTTCTGTAGCTTTCATTTGCAGAATACACTGAAAACGCAAGCACTACATTAAAAATAAAATGCATTTTTAACGAAGCACAGTAACTATATTATTTTTGTTCGGGATTATTTTGTAACTAAATACATTTTATACTTACTTACATACATTACTTAACAGTCTACATTTTTACATTGTCAATTTGTAGATAAAATAAGTTTAATTTCTAGCTTATTTAGCTAAAACTAAAGCGTGTAATAGGTACTAGCTCCCGCCAGTGGCTTTGCACGCGTGGTTTGTCAATTAAAAGTAGCCTATGTGTCAATCTAGGTCATAATCTATCGACATACCAAATTTCATCGAAATTGGTTTCGCCGTTATGACGTTATTGAGTAACAAAACATCCAAACTATCGCATTTATAATATTATGATAAATAACTCCTTATTGTACACCAAAGTAAAATACAGAACAATATTTTTACAAATAGTTTTAGTACAATGGCCGGTCTTATCGCTAAAAGCGATCTCTTCCAGAAAACCTTATAATATTAGTGTGATCAATTCAAAAAAGTATGTGTACTGGATATTAAAACTATTTTACCACATAATGACAAAATGTTGTTGCCACTTCGCAACCTTTAGATATAAGGAAACGGTATTTATTTCGAAATTTTTCATCATAACTCTAGAACTTAAAAATAAATATCAAAAAATGGTTTTTATTTTCTTAATTAAAAAAACCGCTGCGTGTTGTGAAAACCCGCTGCGAAGGGAGCGGCGAGGAGAGGTGCGCGGGGTGGGGCACGGCAGTTATGATTAGCCTCTCATGAGCCGTCGTTTGAAAACGACGGTAGTGGTAGAAAAGGTGGATGACAAACACAATTCATCTACCCTTTTTTATAATTACCAAAGATCCAACATTATTATAAAGAGGCCAGGCCAATCGCGTTTTCAAAATTCTTTCTAGGAGTCTGGTCGAAGCCACGTGTGATCCGAGAGCTGGCGCTTATCTGGGTCAACGCATAAGCATTGCAATTCAGCGGGGCAATGCAGCCAGTGTCTTGGGGATACTTCCGCCTGGTAGTGATTTGGAGCAGTTGAGCTATCTATAGATCGTTTGCAATGGTCCTTAGATGATTCATCTGTTCCTCCTGTATTTTAGTCATGTACATATTCTTATCGTATATTCTTCAAGTTATTAAATGCATTTATATAAAAATAATTAATATAAATGTAACTAGGAGATAATAAAATAAAAAAGGCCTAATTATAATTACTATTACTATAATAATTAGTGGTTCGCCCCGAACTGAGATCTCGCGAGTCTCCGATTAAAACAAAAAAATATTATTTGCAATCTTTGACTATCAAAATAGTGCCATGAAATAAATAACCAGATAACTTGGCCTACAGTTTCATTCAAATTACAGGTAACGGCAGTTCATGTAAATTGGTTTTTCTTTTTTGGGTTATAAATTGCAGTTATTCTGGATTTCAGACTTTTGTCTATATTTGTGTCACTTAAGCTACATGCATACCAAATTACAGTACTGTGGGGTCACTGGTGTACCCTGGGAATTTTGTCAAAGTTCAGTTTTTGATATGGCTAATAACTCAAAAACTATAAAAACAAAATATACTCACAAAGACCTTTTATTAAACGTGCCACTCGATCGGATAGTCAGATCAAAATTGTGCCATGACTACCTATGTATCAAATTTCACGATGATCGGATCAACGCTTCGAAAGTTATCCTCGGACAAATAAACATACATACATACAACGCCGATTTGCCCAAGTTGATTTATAGATCTCGCTTCGCTTGATTAATAATAAAAAGGCCTCTTTTATGTCAGTGACATTGAATGTGTAAATTAATTTTTCATTAAAACAATGGTCCAAGCTACATAAGGCCAAATTACACAAGCACGAGCATTATTATTTAGATTTTTATATTTGTGCAATAAATTCAAAGTTCAATATCATTCAACAATCAGTTGAAATGGCACAATAATAGGGGATCTATTGTCTCAGCGAGTATTAAATCAGGATTCTTGGAATCTGTAATTCATTATCAAGTATGTGGTAGCTTGGCTACGTCTAATAAAGCAGATAATCTGCTAAATAAAATCAAAAACTAAATCAAAGGAAAAATAACCAATTTCATATGGGTGAAGTGCTTTAACTTATATATTTAATTAAAATTCAATTGTTGTTCGTTAGTCTCGCTAAAACTCAAAAACGGCTAGACCGATTTAGATGAATTTTTTTGTGTGTGTTTGAATGAGTCCCTGGATGGTTTAGATTCACAATTAGATCTGGTAGGTGGTGCTGTTGTCGAGAACCAAAAAAATTAATATAATATCTAACACAATATAAGTAGAGGTCACACGCTAAGAAGAAGACCAGAAAATTGCAGCCGAAGTTTTGTGCATAAAACTAGTATTTAATAAAAAAAAGATTTCAAGAAGAAAGATTCCAAATTTCTTACTATTATAACGGTAGCATGGAGAAAATTGACGGGATCTCACAACCCTTCTGGGATTTTAAGGGGGAAGGTAAGCAATCATTGTTTATATTCCTCCGTCCTCATTTGTTCGCATTGATCCTGCCATTCAAAGGTTGCCGCTTTTAGCGATAAGGTGGCCCATTGTACCTATGATTTATAAAATATTCGTTGTGTTTGTTTATTTTTTTAATGGTGTGGAATAAATATATTTCTATCCGTATTTTTTTAAAAGATATATATTATCTTAAAATAAATTATAAGATTTTATATACTTAAATTTTAAAAAATTTTTGATTGATCATTGGCTTATAAGTTAAATTTATAAAAATAACTTTTGAAACTATCATGGTTATGAACATTTATACTAAAAACAACTATTTGCACTAAAAACGGGATATTTACCATGATTTGTGAGTTTTTGACGCATTTGCATGCGCCATGATCGAGGGTAAACTCAAGTCTACGAGTGGATGGTTATTGGCAGATTTATATAGATAATTAATATCGGGACACTCAAAAACTTACAAATCATGGTAAATATCCCGTTTTAGTACAATATCAATTTTGAAAATACCTTGTAATAAGTAAAAAACAAATCATTTTACAGCTGAGGGCCACAAAAAGGAAAGTACTGTGAATATTCGAATAGGCTGATCTGACAATAAGAGGGATGCCTGCGTGTCTGTCTGTGGCATTGTAGTATCCAAACTGATAGGCCGATTCGGATGCGGTTGTGTTTAAATATTAAAAAAACATTAAAAAGAACGAACCAGCCTTGTTTCTTGCCTTTCTTTCCTGGCTTGATCGGTAAGGAACAGGCACTAAAATTTACATTTAAAAGTGATCCATTGTGACTTTAATGAATAAATAGATTTTGATTTTGATATTAAGTTCGTTTAACTAGGATGGTTCTTAACTATGTAGTACTATGTATGTATTCTTCCGTAGTAGAGTAGTAGAGTTCCTTGTGAAAGGGCTTGCCCGGGGAAGTACTACTATATCTATGTCAGCCGCCAGGTAGCATTGCTGTGTTTTGGTTTGAAGGGTATGCTTACCGATGAAATTGCAGGCACATGAGGCTTTACACCTGTATGCCTCAAGTTGGTGGACGTAGAGCAGTGCATCGTAGGGCACGTATCTAAAGTGCGTGATCTACAAGGCAATACTTTGTTAGGCGATGGTTACCACTTAACATCAGATTGGCCATAAGCTTGTTCCATCACCAAATCATATTAACAAAAAAAAGTGTGTGTATTCTTATGTACGCACGTAAGAAATTATACTTCTTTGGCGTAACGGAACAAAATAGCTAAAGATTTCATTCCGTATGCCACAACTCTTTGTTTGTAAAAGGAATGATAAATTAATAAATATAGTTTTCAAGAAAAATTGAGAGACAGTTATCAGCTAACTTCTTCATGTCGCTTTTTGGCTGTCGCTGTGCGCGCGCATCGTATAAATTTAACCCCTTTTTTTCAAACGCCCCAAAAGAAGTATCACTTCAAAAAACATTTTTACGTGGTTTTACTAGTTTTATATGTTTTTTTTTATTTATTTATTTACAGGAGAGTACACAGACCGCAAGTTCCTAATGAGCACACCCTTCCCAATAACTGTAACGTTGGCCCTTTACCTATGGTTCGTCCTGAGGTTCGGCCCAGATCTCATGAGGACCAGAAAACCTTTCACCCTACGAAACACCATCGTAGTCTACAACATAGTTCAAGTTTTGATATCATTCTACATTTTCCAGTCGGTAAGTTGTTTTCTTTTTAACCATCCAAAAAATTCAAACCAGACGGAATTTGAACCCACCACCTTCGCATTTATTCGCTGCGGCCTGCTCGTTCAACGCGAAAATATTAAGATGTTCCTTAAAAGATCTAGATAATTTTAAAAACGAAATAAAATCATATTAAATTAATCCCGTTTTTAAACAATACAATTTCAGATGTTAAATAATTTACGACAAGATTTGGGAATCAAACTCACGCTCTCTACAGAGGTTAAAAATACGCATCACAACAAGGCCATTTAAGTCCAAAGACCTTTAATTGTCTTCATTGTTAATTTAATTCGTGATTTGTTAATGAGTTCATTACCATCGACATAATATAATACAATTAAGTGACTTTTTTAGAACATTTATGAATTTCCAAGGTCCAGTACGTAAATATCAGAAACTATAGTTTGTACCACAAAACCCAAACCAAGAACAAATATTTGCAGATTATGCAAACATTTGGCCCGCGGCGGGAATCGACCCCACTCTAGTGTCTTAGTCAGTTCCATCTCTCTGCGCGCGGTTTTAATAATATGAATTTAATTTAAGGAATATGTACGAAAGTCTCACTCATACTCATATTGCGGGCTTCGGATACATAAATATTTTTATTTAGATGAATCAATCGATAGACGATCGATGCCTTGATCGATAGTAGAATGAGTTCAGTCGACGTCGATCGACAGTTCTTACTACAACAAATTGTTCTGCTCGATTAGTCGAGTTTATATACCTTCATTATCGATTAAGCATCGAAGAATCGATCGAGCATTGATCGATGACAGAATAGCGTTTGTTTGCGTGGCAATCCCACTAATATTATGTTATTATTATTATTATTGTGAAAGTTTGGTTGTTACTCAATCACGTCGTAACAACTGAACCGATTTAGATATTATCCTGGATTAACACATAGGCTACTTTTTGTCGACAAACAACGCGTGAGCTGGCGGAAGCTAGTTTCTTATAAAACCTTCGTTTTCGTCTCCATAATAAGATTTCAAGTAAGTAAGACTTACCATAGCAATCGATCGATCGACTCCCACCACCCCCCCCCCCCCATTTTTTAATCGCGATTTTAGTATTTTTGTATGAACAATATCCATATAATTTAACCGTCGTTCATTGACGTGAAGTCATTCACATGAAGTGTCGCGTCACTTTGACAAGAGTGTTTTAAATGGTTTTTATCCCAAAGTACCCACGGGAACGGGAAATTTCAAGCGTGCTAAGCCGCGGGTCAGCTAGTGATACATATAATTTGAAAATCCACTTCTTTAATTACAGGGATTCCAGTTTCTGTATAGATTTGGATTATGGAGTAAGACCTGCCACATCGAAAACACTGAAGTAGAAAATAAGGTAAGTACTTATTAAATAAGCTGATCTAGAACTATACAAATAATCATTATTATAAACTAGCTGTTGCTTGTGACTTCGTACGCGTTACACTCCCAAAATGTAGAGGTAACTTAGAAATAAAGCTAATCTTGCTGTTGCAACTTGACACGCCATTTTTATCCCATGGGGACTATTTTATGGGATAAAATGTAGCCAATGTGGTAATCAGGTATATGTGGTAATCTACGTATATACCAAATTTCATCGAAATCGGTTCAGCCGTTACTACGTGATTGAGTAACAAACAAACAAACAAATAAATAAACATCCAAACTTTCACATTTATAATATTAGTGTGATATAGAATTGAACATACCGTTTTATCAGTGTTTCGACTGACAATGTTTCGGTTCGTTCGAACAATTCGAATTGCGCAGTAAGAAATAAGAAAACTGTGGCGCATAGTGCGAGGCGAGGCGCAGTGCGGAGCGGATCGCACTCACTCTGATGAAGGTTCCCGAATTGAACCGAAACATTGTCGTTCTAAACACCGATAAAACGGTACGTGATAAATTAAGTATTTATAATAATGATTTAAATAAATCACGAAAGTTTTCTACCTAAATAATAACAAATCCTAATTATTTCAAAAACTACGATCCAGGTAGTGTTTGAACCCGCAACCTTCCCTTTTATATTATAGGGTTATTTGGTATATAGTTATAGTATATAGGTTATTTTTTTATAGGCGATATTGATTTCACAACGGACTCCGTTCGTTCAGTGCAAAATTATTGCGATAGAAAAAAGTCAACTAAAATCAATGCATAGTTTTTGAATCGAAGATCCTAATTTCGATTCCCATATCATCGCTACATTTAAAAAAAACCGGCCAAGTGCGAGTCGGACTCGCGCACGAAGGGTTCCGTACCATTATATATAAAAACGGAAAAAAAATCATATCTGTTGTATGGGAGCCCCACTTAAATCTTTATTTTATTCTGTTTTTAGTATTTGTTGCTATAGCGGCAACAGAAATACATCATCCATGAAAATTGCAACTGTCTATCACAGTTCATGAGAGCCTGGTGACAGACGGACAGACAGATAGACAGACGGACAGATAAACTGACGTTTTACCCTTTGGGTACGGAACCCTAAAAAACAGTTCTTTTTATTTTATACTAAATCATTCACGGAAACTTAAAGATTCTTTTGCATTTATTTGGCGATTTATACATAAATCTTCCGTAAGTAGAACACTGCGAAAAACCTATTCAGGTAAAAAGAAAAATACTTCCCGAGCTAGATAAAAAGACTCAGTTGATTTGTGGAACAGTTGAGTCGGATCCGGAAACCTATTTTCTTTTCGCAAGCGCTCTAGTTTTAAACTGAGGCTTTTTGTTCTGATGCTAATTAAATGCCCAGCTATTTAGAGTAAAAGAAAAATAACTGCTTAGCGTTTTACAATTATGAACACAATTTGCAAGATTACTCATTACATACAAACTTACATTCCATCTTCCATTGTGCAAGAGATCCCTGCAGAAAAATGCCGATTTTATGGTTATTAAAATCTATAATAAACTTCCTGAAGGTATCGAGGAGTTATCTGACTGAGAATAAAATTGCACAAGTAGTCAACGGACAAATGTTTTTAGTCGGTAAATGAATTTTTAAATTGTTAAAATTATGTGATACTATCAAAGTAATTTTCTATATTATTATTTTTTATTTTGACATAATGTTTAATTGTTAATTTATAATGGTATATGACATACCTAATTAATGTTATAACTATAAATACTATACATTTGCACACAAGGAATGAAATCAGGTTCTTACACAGATATAAACAGACCCACAGATATAAAACTCATTCTCATAGATGGAATTTGCTCAAAGAAAACTCACGGGGCAATATTTTTTTTTAATTTTATTCTACATGTAGATGGAGCAAGCTTATGGCCTGCCTGATGTTATGTGGTAATCATCGCCTATAACAGAGAATTGCCTCGTAGGTCACGCACCTTAGAAATGTGCTTAAAAATGTGCCCTACGTTGCGTCCATCAACTTGAGGCATACAGGTTTAAAGCCTTAAGTGCCTTATTCTATAGCAATATACATAATCCCACTTCCCACTATTATATTATTATAAACGCGGCAGTTTGTATGGATGTATGTGTAGATGTTTGATACTCTTTCACGCAAAAACTACAGAATGGATTTTAATGAAATTTGGTACGTACGTACATTATAACCTGGATAAACACATAAGCTACTTTTACTGACAAACCACGCATGCGAAGCCGTGGGCGGAAGCTAGTATGTTAAAAAAGAAAGAAAGAAAGAAAATATTTTTATTATGCCAACCACTAATAACAACAAAATTAACTACACAAAAATACAGTACAACAAAAGATTACCAAATATAAGTTATTAGTAGCCGCCACAAACAGGTTCCAACTCAGCATTTTGCTATGTCACAGCAAGGTAACACAGCGCTGGTCTTCCGTTGGAAACTTTGTGAGTACCTACACGGAAGTCTGCTAACATATATAAATATAAAAACATATGAAAATAAACAAGTAGATGACTTGTATTAAGATTCAACTAGCATAGTAAATTAAAATATATAAGTAACATAATTAAAATCAACTCGTGCGCTCAGTGCCAAAACTTACAAGTTTTACTATACAACCCACAAATATTGTGAATAAGGAGTTATAGGATGGCAGGATAGTTAGAATAGTGAGTCAATCAACTGCATCAAGTCAACGAGTGCCGGCACCATAGAATATAATATTAAATAATATAATATTAATTATAATTATAATATTAATTAAGAGTAGTAGAGTTCCTTGTGAAAGGGCTCGCCCGGGGAAGTACTACCACCACACCTATTTTTGCCGCCTAGCAGCTTTGCTGTGTATCGGTTTGAAGGGTATAGGTATTGCCGGTAAAATGTAAGTCTCAAGTTGATATAGGCGTTGGTTACCACTTAACATCAGGTGTGCCATAAGCTTGTTCCATCTCCATGTAGTATAAAAAAACAGATAATCTTAACACTTATCATTTTCTCTTCCAGATCCTAGACGCAGGTCACTACTACTTCCTCGCCAAAATAATAGAGCTCCTAGACACAGTATTCTTCGTGCTTAGAAAGAAAGAACGGCAAGTTACATTCCTCCACGTCTACCACCACACTATAATGGTGATTTGTACTTGGTCTATCGTGAAGTATATCAAGAACGACAGCACAGTGTTCTTCGCTACCATCAACTCGCTGGTGCATATTGTGATGTATGGATACTACGCGCTGTCTACATTCCCAGCACTCTCTAAGTATCTCTGGTGGAAAAAATACATTACTATGATGCAGCTGGTAAGTTTTTATATTACACTAGCTGTTGCCCGCGACTTCGTATACGTTACATTACTAAAATGTGTTGGTAAAAAACAAACAAAAAAAAAACACATCCAAACTTTCACATTTATAATATTAGTGTGACTAGCTGGCACAAACTTCGTATCGCCTTGACATGCATATGACGCGGGCTGCCAATGTACGTCACCGGTAAAATTATCCTATGCCGAGCTACGTAACAACTATGCCGATGGTCAGCCTATGTCACCCGGACCATAATAACGAATCGATTGACACATCATTCATCGAAATTTGATGAGTAGTTCAGGTGCTAGTTAATACAAACATACACACACTGACTACTAAAAAAATAACCCTTCTTTTTGGTTTTGCCGTCTTCGGGTAAAACTCCCTAACGACCGCCACCAGGGGCAGATGGCAGTCGATCGTAAGGTTTTTTTCTTTGTCCAAGAAAAAATATTCCTGTTAGAGCAACCAGTTAGACTATCGAATTCGACTTCGAGAAGGAAGCTGTTTTTTTTTCAGAAAAAAATCATTTAAATCAAGATAAAAGTGTTTGAAGTGAGTTTGCAAGGCACTTAACCGAATGAAAGTGACGACCGTTTCATTTGATTGCAGAATAATCAAACACGTTTTACTCGACCATAAGTCGTAATCGTACTAAAAGCTATCGATTTTCTTTGCCTTCAGATTTTCTCTATTTTCTGTGCTAGTTCCATTAAAATATGTGAAGCCTGATTGTGCTTAGTTACATATGTAATGACAGGAGTGATCAGTTTTCGTGACGTCTGCTTTATAGATTTTACTAGCTGACCCCACGAACTTTGTACTGCCTTAGAATCATTAAATTTTTTCAATGTCCTTTTTCGTGCACGTACCCACTCTGATCAACGATCTCTATATTCAAAGTAGAAAATTATCAAAGTACTAATATCACTATTAAAAAATAGGGGTTGATGGTAGAAGAGTGAAAATTTATGGTTGTATTTTTTATTGCCGAATCAAAAACATTTAAAAAAATAAAACTTTGACCAAAAAAAAAATTTAGGGTGGACCATCCTTATCACCTACCAAATATACACAAAACAATTCATAAAAATCGGTCAAGCCGTTTCGGAGGAGTTTTGTTACAAACACTGTGACACGAGAATTTTATAAATTTAAACTGCCAATGCAATTTCGAGATTGTGAAAAAATGATAATGTTGTGTTCGTCTATAATTGGCAAATGTGTTAGAACAAAACCGAACCACATGATGACATAATCTGTGTATTGATACTTAAGCTGTAGTCACTATTTTAAATAAATAAATTTGACCGTAGTTCATCATACTTTTTAAAAACTTAGCATTTAAGCGGGTCATGTCTCCCGTATGCAACCTGATAGATGGGTCAAGGTCATAAGCATATGGATTCCTAAAGACGGAAAGCGACGCCAAGGGACGCCTAAAAGCGCTGGAGCGACGACTTGGACGTCTTCCAAAGAGACTGGCGGGATCTGACTCTAGACCGTGTTAAGTGGAATGGAGAGGGGGAGGCCTTTGCTCAGCAGAGGGACAGTCCGAATTAGTAAAAAAAAATTGCATTCACCCGTCCTCCTTCATATAAACTTTAACTATGTCAAATCTTACACTGCACCGTGCGCGCAAAAGGGGTACAAAGTATTCTTCATGTATTAACATTTACATCTAACATGCCCAGGAACAAACCATCTAAACCATTTAAATACAAATTCTTATGCAACTATATTATTTCATGATCATCATCTTACTGCTGAAAACAGGCCTCCCCCATAGACTCCCAGATCAACGGTCTTTGTGAAATTACACATTAGTAAAGATAATTGACTGAGATTTCAATGAAACTGATTGAGCCATTCGAAAGTTTGGTATCTTTGTGCATAGAACATACATAGGTACAGTGCAATACCAATTCGTCTAACTCAAAAATCTTGTGCGTTTAGCTCGCTGGATTAAATACGAGTAGGTATATACTAATACTAGTGGTTCGCCCCGAACTAAGATCTCGCGAGTCTCCCATAAAAACAATAAAATATTATTTGTAATCTTTGACTATTAAAATAGTGCCACGAAATGCATAACCAACTAATTTGACTTACAGTTTCATTCAAATTACAGGTAACGGGAGTTCATGTAAATTGGTTAAATTTTTTGGGGTAAATTGGTTACATATGTTACAGTTATTCTGGATTTCAGACTTTTCCCTATATTTGTTTTACTAAAGCTCCACGAATACCAAATTTCAGCACTGTTGGGTCACTGGTGTTCCCTGTGAATTTTGTCAACGTTTAGTTTTTATCATGGCTATTAACTTAAAAACTACAAGTATTAAACTAAAAATAAAACAGGGTCAAAATGTACTCACAAATACCTTTTATTAGACGTGCCATTTGACCGGATAGTCCCATTTTTTTTTACCCCTCATGAACCTCAATATCTCTACAACCCCCCCAGATTTTTAGCTCATTTAGTTACACCTAGAGATGGGTCGTCGACGATTTTTTCATAAACGAAACGAAACCGTTCATCGTTGATCGTCGACTAGTCGATCAAGTAGTTGAATTTTTCGACTAGTTCATAACGTGAATAGTCTATGCGTTGAGAAAGTCAACGATAAAGCCGCTCGACGTCGACGCAATCTCGTCGCGACAAGTAGGTGTAGTCCTACGGCTGGCTGCAATATTTAATTAGCAGCAGTGTGGTGTCCCTGAAATTGGCAACATCCAAGTAACACTGTTTTGAACTTGAGGTCGACCGTAATGTAATGTCCAGTTAGATTGTTGTGTAAAATTAAGTAATTGGTATCATTTTTCTTTAATCGACAGGATAATTTTAATAAATGCTTAACTCACTATAACTATTTATTCAAATATGAACGCTACCTAGGTAACTTTAAAGTTCAAATTTATTTTATAGTCGCGTCGAGCCAGCTATCTACCGTTCCCGTATTATACGACTATGTTTACGCGTCGAGCCGTCGCGCTCTAGTTGAAACAAACGTCTCAACATTTTATTCAACCGTCTACGAATTCAACTAGTCTACGAATAAACGATAGACCGTTGAAGCGTCGAATGTTAATCAACGGTTGATTCGACTAGTCCGTTGAATAAACGCCCATGCCTAGTTACACCATAATTGTGTCATCACTACCTACCTATATACCAAATTTCGCGATGATTGGATAAACGCTTCGAAAGTGATTCTCGGACAAACAAACATAAACACAACATACATACAACGCTGATTTGTCCAAGTTGATTTGGAGATCTCGTTTCGCTCGATCAATTATAAATGCGAAAGTAACTCTGTATGTTTGTCCCTATGTCTGTTTGTTGCGTTTTCACGACTAAACGACGGGACCAATTTCGATGTAATTAACCTAATTAAGATAGATTAGAAATATTATGACCGGGATTGAGATATAGGCTACTTTTTACCCTGCGCAGGAAGGTATTATTGACAAACCACGCTAGCGAAGCCGCGGGCAGAAACTTGTAAATTATATTTTGACTTTTTAATAAAAATATTATTTTTGTTCCAGATACAATTCTGCATGATGTTTGTCCACATGGTAGTGACCCACGCGGTTTCAGACTGCAAGCCGACCTATTATCTTCTGAGTTCAGTGTGTTTCAACACCGTACTATTTATGTATCTATTTGGCGATTTCTATGTAAAATCTTATTACGAAAATAAGAATAAGAATGTTGATGGAAATGCTGTTCAAATGACTCCAAATGCCAGTAAACTAAACAAGGGATTTAATAATTTTATCAACCAGAACAAAATTGCAGGGAAAATGCATTGAGACTTACAGTACTAGAGACTTACAGTGATTTATATACAGGGTGTTTAGTAATATACCGACGATATTCAAGTGACGCTTTCTCAAAACATATAAAAAGACTTCTAGTAAAAAAACTACTAGTTATATTATCAAATTTAAAAAAAAATCGACTGTCTTACTGCCTACTCTTGCAATCGACATCCAAAAATAAATTTGATATTTCTTTCGAAAATGGCTGCGAGTTTTGGGTGAGAAAGGGACAACAAGAGATATCTCGAGACGTCACCAATACAGTATCTGCGGTTAGATGGCAAGCATTATGCAATAGCACAACACAAGTTTAATAAAGTGTTTGTTTTTAAAAGCTTAAATAAATGTCACATTTCTATGGTAAACATTTCACAAATTTATTTATTATGCTCATCAAAATAACCCCTTTCATTTTTGTGCGTATATTACCAAACACCTATATATGTAACTATATATAACATCTAATCTAATGAGCCCGCTGGATCCCACGGCTGGACAAAGGTGTCCCTTCATTTCTTCCATTCATCCCGGTCCAGGGCTTCCGTCGACCAGTTCGCAATAATTATATAACATCTTGACGATTAATATTGGCATAACAACAATTGTAATCGGACATATAATGGAGCTATAATTTATGTAAGACCTAATATTATCACATTTCTAGCAAATAAATAAATTTAATTTCATTTAATTTCAGTAGATATAATTTATGGAGATTTGTTTATTTTCGACTAAGGTAATGAATGTGTGTAAAAAGTTTGTAAAAATTGTAGAATAAAATATTTTTTTACTTAAACTGTTTTATCCTATATAGTTTTAGTATAGCATACTTTGTAAGATTAAATCATCATCATATCAATCATAGAACGTCTACTTCTGATGACCACCCTATAGATTATCAAGGAGGCTGATCTTATGCGACTTCACACAACGGCTCCCAGCAAATCAGTGCAATATTTTTTTTACTGTCTATAACTAGTGGTTCGCCCCGAACTGAGATCTCGCGAGTCGCCGATAAAAACAAAAAAATATCATTCGTAATCTTTGACTATCAAAATAGTGCCACGAAATGCATAACCAAAGAACTTGACCTACAGTTTTATTCAAATTACAGGTAACGGGAGTTATTGTTAATTGATTACTCTTTCTTGGGGTAGAAACTGCAGTTATTCTGGATGAGACTTTTGTCTATATTTGTGTCACTTAAGCTACATGCATACCAAATTACGATACTGTGGGGTCACTGGTGTACCCTGTGAATTTTGTCAAAGTTCAGTTTATATTATGGCTAATAACTTAAAAACTGCAAGGCTTAAACTAAAAATAAAAACGGGTCGAAATATACTCACAAGGACCTTTTATTAAACGTGCCACTTGACCGGATAGTCCCATATTTTGTTTTTTTTTACCCCTCTTGAACCCAATATCTAAACAACCCCCCCCCCCTAATTTTTAGCTCATTGAGTCACACCAAAATTGTGTCATCACTATCTACCTATATACCAAATTTCACGATGATCGGATAAACGCTTCTAAAGTTATCCTCGGACTAACAAACAAACATACATACATACAACGCCGATTTGACCAAGTTGATTTGGAGATATCGCTTCGCTCGATCAAAAATATAGCAAATTAATATTTAACTTATCACCCCATCATGTCATCTTGAGTTAATCATTGCGGTACAGTATAAAAACAGAAATTAAATTATACAACGAGTAAAACATCAAATAAATTTACAGCTGCTGACTGTAGGTACAGTCGCTTGTCGACTGTCCACGCCTATCCAGTTTGAAAACATTTTCGTTTGCATGTTTTGAATGAAGGCCCATCCCTTTTTAATAAATAAATAACTGGTGTACAAATATTTAAACACAAAATATTAAGAACAAATGTCAAATACAAAAATAATCATACATACATAATCGATTAAATCAATTTACGATAATTCCTTATGATAATTGAAAGAACCCTATTCCACATCATAGAATCTGTTCAACCATGAGCGTACTCGGATCGTGGATCGTGGAAGGACCGGCTCATTCGCCTACCGCGTCCACACAGTTTTTTCGCGCGCGCACGGACCCTCTGCTCCGAACGATCTCGGCAGCGTTTTCTTCTGGAAACGTCTGCCGAGTCCGACCCGCTGTAAAAAGTGTGCGGGGACCGCCTTCCCCCTCGAGTTCCGGACTGCGAGACAGCAGTACCCAGTACCGCGAGCCGCTAAACCCGAACGGGATTACGGTTTCGCGGTGCCGGCGTCGTCTCGCTAGTCCCCGGTCGCGCGAAGGCGAGTGCCGCAACTACGTGTTTCGTGTTTTGTGTAGTTTTGTGCCGTTTAACTCTGTTGGTTCCGTGTTGTGTGTAACCACGCGCGATGTCGGACACTAACGCCCCTTCCGGTGGGCCCGCCCGTGAAGGTCGGAGCTCCCGTAAGGACTCCCTGCTCCCGGAAACCTCCGACACATCCCTGCCCTCGAGTCGCGCGTCCAGCTCGGGCCGCGACAGCTCGGCCTCGCGCTCGCGATCCGAGATCGTAGGGCAGGTGATTGAACGCTTCTTGGAAAAGAAGAGAAAGAAGAAGCCCAGCACCCAAATGCCGCGCCCAGTGCCGGTAGGAACCCCACCCACCTCCGCGGACAAGATGCCTCCGCCAAATCCGCCCAAGCCACAGGTGATGAAGCCTCTGTCGCCCAGATCCGAGATCGACAGAAGCTACATCATCCTGGAAAGGCTAATCGAGGCAAAGTGCCTCCCCACCAAATACCTCAGCGTACTGAGGAGCACTCTTGAGGAGGACGAGAGGAACCTCTCGGCCCCAGCGACGCCCACACCCGAGGAAGCTGCCGCAGTGGAGAGGCACAAAACCCTCGAGATCCCAGACGTCCCGATCCCAGGCCTGCGTAGGAAGCGGGCCGACGACAGCCCATCGGAGGAGGAGGTGAAGCGCAGATGCGCCAAGCCCCACCCCACACCACCACTCCCACAACGCGAGCCCAGGCCCGAACGCCCGCAGCCACCACCCAAGGACCAACAGCAGCCTTCCACATCAAAGGCTGCCTCCTACGCATCAGCTGCAGGAGCAAAAAAGGTACCTTCACCCACACTACCCACATTATCTGCCACCCCCCCACCCCCTCGGCCTCATAGCCCGGAAGGCGCGTCAAATTCCGACAAGCCGACCGCCGCTATTAAGCCGAGGTACCCCCCACTAGTAGTGGAAGTACTACCCAACTGGGCCACCCACTTTAGAGCGCTTAAGGAGCGCCTAGGCCACCCACCAAATGCCCGCCCGTACGGAAAAGGAGTAAGATTCTCGCCAACGACCGGAGAAGAATACCGCACCGTACAGGCGTACCTGACCACCATAGAGCGTACGGAAAAAGTCGTTTGGTTTTCGTACGCTCTCCCCGAGGAGCTTAATCTAAAGGTGGCAATCCGGGGACTCCCCGCCGACACCCCAACCGAGGAAATAGAGGGCGACCTCCGCCGGTTAGGCTTCGAACCGGAGGCCATACGGGCCGTCCGCCCATCCAAAGGTCGCCCAGGGTGCATATTCTTCGGCACCCTGAAGAAAACCCCCAACCTCACCCCGGACATTTATAATGTGACGGAGCTGCTAAACATGCCCGGGGTGGTAATAGAAAGCTGGAGGGGTAAAAAGGGCCCCGCCCAGTGTCACCGCTGCCAAGCCTTCCGGCATAGCAGCCACAATTGCCACCGACCACTCGCCTGTGTACGGTGCGGAGGACCGCACTTCGCGGGCGACTGCCCCCGACCGCGTGAAATGCCCCCAACGTGCATAAACTGCGAGGGGGCGCACACCGCCAACAACAAGACGTGCCCGGTCTATAAAAAGGAGGCGAGGAACAAGAGGGCGGGCACCACGGCCCATACCACCGCATCCGCGGCCCCCCATCGAGGAGGTAGAAGGGAGCGCTCTGCGAACAGCGGAGCTCAAAACCCCGCACTCCCCCAGACCCAGACTCAGACTCGGCCCCCGGCCCCATACACACCCCTCCACCACACGGTGAAGGAGACCGCGGGCCAGTCGCTGATGGCCCCAGCGAATAACCCGCAGACAGGGAAGGCCACCAAAAAGAGGAGGAGGAGGACCAAGCGGGTGAGAGTGACAGAGGACCTCTCATCCTCAGACTCAGACGCTCCCCCATCAGGGCCCCCACAGCCCCCTCGGACCGATCTGCCAGCGGTGATCGGGAAACGGACTCCCAGGCCAGGAGCCCTCCCGACCCCCGCCCCCCAGGAACAGGAACACCACCCACTGAGCCAGCACTCCAACCCGCAACCACCACCACCGCAACAACCCAAGCGCAGGGGGGGGAAACCGCACAGACCTGCACCCCTACCGCCCAAGACCACTCACCGTTACGACAGCGACCGGTTGGAGCTGCTGGACACGGCCCTACAAATCTTGCAGGAGGTTCTGCAAACCCTACGAACGGGGGGAGACCCGATCCCAATAGTGCTCAGCGGGATCGGGAAACTCTTCAAGGTAGGGAGTTGAGAATCCTGTTCTGGAACGCTCGGGGCCTCATAAGTAAGAGCAAAGGGAACAAAACCTTGCTACTGAGGCCCCTACTGAAAGAGCAGAACATAGACGTGGTTCTCATCAGCGAGACCCTCCTCAAGCCAGCAGACAAGCCAAAGTTCCCGGGCTACCACATCTACCGAAGGGACGACCAGAACGCGGAAGGAAGATGCATCAGGGGCCTGCTCGTCCTGGTGAGGAGACGCCTGATACACCAGCCGCTCCCAGAGCTGGATTTGAGGTCCATGAAGGCACTGGGGGTTGAGATCTGCATAGACGGAACACCCATCCAAGTCCACTCCATCTACCACCCCCCAGGAACGCCCCTAGCACATATGGACCTCCAAAAGCTGCTGCCAACCGCACCGGGACGCCCAATCATAGCGGCCGGGGACTGGAACTGCAAGCACAGGAACTGGAACTCGAACACCAGAAACAGAGACGGGGGTATCCTCCAGCAATACACGGATACTCACGGCTACGAGGTCGCAGGCACTGATACGCCTACCCACTATCCAGAGATAGCCAACCAACTCCCAGACGTCATCGATCTCGCAGTCCACGCACAGCTGCCTCAACACCCAAAGCTGGAGGTACTCCTGGACGAACTGCAATCGGACCACCAACCAATCCTGATGGTTGTGGAAACCAGCCCGGCCGCCCTAAAACCTCCTCCACCAAGACCTGGAATCGACTGGGCCTTGTTCTCAGAAGCCCTACACACCGCAACCCCCACAAGGCCAGTGAAAAACCCCGCAGATGTGGACAAACTGGCCGGGGAGATCACGAGCGCAATCCAAAGGGCACTTTCCGAAGCCTCACTACCGCCACGTCAAAACAGACTCACCAAAACACCGGCACACCTGACCAGACTTCTCTCAGAGAAACGTAGGCTGAGGAAAGAGTGGCAGAGAACAAGGGACCCACGTCTGAAAACCAAACTGAACGCCCTCTGCGACGAGGTGAAGGCAGAGCTGCAAGAAGACAAAGCCAAGGAATGGGAGAGAAGGATAGATGACGCCACAGATGACTGGGCATCACTCCACAAACTCTGTCGACAGCTGAGGAACACACCAACCCCGATTCGACCTCTCAGACACCAAGATGGTAACCCCAGATACCGAGCTGAAGACAGAGCGGAAATCTTCGCAGATAGCCTTGAGGCACAGTTCAAAAACAATCCAGACAAAGACCCGGCACACACAATAGAAGTGGAAGCCTTTGTCGAAAACTACCTCAAGGCTGATACCCAGGAGGCAGACACCGCAGAAGGTATTTTCTTCTCTCCCGGGCAAGTCCAACGGGCCATACGTCGGACAAAGCCAAGGAAGGCACCCGGCGAAGACAATATAACGAACGCTGCCATCCGTCACTTCCCCCCCAAAACGATCGCCTCCGTGACCCGGCTCTTCAACGGGATCATGCGAAGCGGTCACTTCCCCTCCCCCTGGAAATCCGGCCGGGTTATCATGATACCGAAACCCGGCAAAAACATCCTGCTCCCAGAGAGCTACCGTCCTATCACCCTTCTTCCCAGCCTATCGAAACTGTTTGAAAAGCTCCTCCTCACCCACATTAATCCCTTTATCCCCCCGCGTCCAGAACAATACGGATTTCGGTCTGAACACAGCACGACGCTCCAATTGACTAGGGTACTGCATCACCTCACCACCGCCTACAACAGGCGCGAACACTCAGTCGCAGTATTCCTGGATATGGAAAAAGCGTTCGACCGAGTCTGGCACGCGGGACTCCTCTACAAGATGGCTACCTCACCAATACCGCAGAAGGTGGTGAAGGTAATAGCGTCGTTCCTACATGGCCGCAGCTTCTCAGTGCGCGTGGAGCAAGCGCTCTCCTCCAGACGACCCATCGAGGCGGGAGTACCGCAAGGCAGCTGCCTCTCCCCTGTGTGTTACTCACGATACACTGATGACATTCCCATCACCGAAGACGCTCTGTTGGCCCTTTACGCGGACGACGCAGCATACATCACCAAGTCAATGAACCTCAACCACGCCGCCACCAAAATGCAAAGGGTCCTAACAGAGCTCCCCGCCTGGCTTACTAAATGGAGACTGAGTGTCAACGTGAGTAAAACACAGGCGGTGGCATTCTCGAAGAGGCTCACCCTGCCGCCGAAGCTCACTCTGGAGGATCAACCCGTGGCCTGGTCGCACACGGCGAAATACCTGGGAGTAACTCTAGACCGCAACCTCACGATGAGAAAGCACGCAAGGGACGTCCGCGGTCTAGCGAGCGTAACCCGAGCGCTACTCAAGCCCGTCCTGCAGTCCAACATTCCGCTCCGAATGAAGGTTGGATTGTATAAGACGTACGTCCGCCCGCGTCTCACATACGCGGCCCCCGCGTGGTATGCTTTGCTAGCCAAAGGCCACAGAAAGATACTGCGAAGTCAGCAAAGCCTATGCCTCCGGACGATCGTAAACGCGCCACGGTACGTTCGAAACGCCACCATACAGCGGGACCTGAAAATTGAAAGTCTGGATCAATTTATAGGCCGCTTAGCGACCAGGATGTTCGAGCGCCTAGATAACTCCACTTACTCTCATCTGCGAGAACTGGCCCCTCTCGCAGAAAGGCCACCGAAGAGTAAGCCGTACCCGCGGGAACTGGCCACAGACACTGACGACGACCAGGCGTCGTCAGATAGGGGTATCCCTCCCTCATCCCTTCCCCCTACCCATCTTCCTTTGAAGGTACCTGCGCGGCGACTGTCCGAAGATCCTCCCTGCGGAGTGAGCATCGGGCGGCCAGTAACGCGTGAGTAGCAAACCTGAGGCTCCGCGAGCCGACCCGATGACCCCCCCGTTGAAACGGGGGGCGGTAAGAACTCCGCAGGAAAGGGCCAAAAAGCCCGGCACTGCATCCCCCACACCGGCTTCGCCGGTGTGTGAGATGAAGACACGTCCTCGTGGATCAATTTGGTCGAAGCTTCGACTGATTCGTACACGTTTGTTGCATGCGCCTGTTTGAACTCATTGAATTAAACTTAACTTCTGTTCCTATGTATTTTGTGCCAGTAAAATTCCTTTTAAACGGCTGTGTCATAATATTGGAGTTCACTGTAAATGAATCGAGCACATCGAGCGATCTTGAGTGCGCCCTAATTCCAGCATCTGAACTGAAAATCTTATTTCTGATGCACACTTCATCGCTTTTCAGAGTTGAGATTTAATTCTCAACACACAGCATATTTTTTCTCAAAAGATCTGATTTCTAAAATGTATTAAAGTACCACAGATATGAAAGTCGAAACTCCATTCCATTAAAATCCCTACAGAACAATCCATTATTACTCAATAGACACAAACAATCCAATCATTGTCAGTCAGCCCGCGCATTTCGGCCGATTACAATTGAATTGAAATTGAATTGAATTGTGGCCGCATTGCATGATATCAGTGGCAGATCCCGTTCATTTATCATTTTTGATTGAGATGACCATTTTGTCCGTTTAAAAATCTTTATTATCAAGTTTGTCAGATGCCATTGTAATTAGTTAATTAGCGGGTACCGGACAACGCAATATTCTTAATAATTATGCATATAACTAAGGTATGGCGTACTTACAGTAGAATCCATGATGACATATCTTATAAAGTACCATTTGATGAAGGAGCAAGTCTTACCTGAATCAGCTCGACAACCAAATTCAGCCAAACTTATGTTTCAAAGAGCTCATCGAACAACTATCGAGTTAGCGATTCGATTTCAAACATTACATTACAATGGTATCGGCAGTTTGAAGTTCTTGGCTCTACATCAAAGCTAAAGGTGATAGTCCACTGTGGTGTACGATCACAATTATGTGAAACCATTAACAGGTTGCTGAAAAACCGTCGGATGCGGGCTGCGCAAGATCGGTCGCTTATCACGAGGATTTTACAACTAATTTTGTTATTGTATTGCTGTCATACAATACACATAGGTCCTAACTCAGCATATTGCAGTAGATTAGATTAGATTAGATAATTTCTTTATTGCACACCATTAAATATAAACATAATAGGTTGGGGAAAAAGTCTTTTCGCATTATAGTATGTATGAACTTGTAATAAAATCTCTTTGGCTATACTATTTATATCTGGCTGGTTTTGGTATCATTCAAAGTTTAAATTTTAAAGAAGATAATTCCAAATTCAAATTAGGAAAATGTGTGATTTTTATTTGTTTTTCGTACTGTAAAGATGAGTGAATCTAATGAAGAAATTCGATACATTTTAAAATTTTACTACAAAAAAGGTAAAAATGCAACGCAAGCCGCGAAAAAAATTTGCGATGTTTATAGACCTAGTGCAGTGTCTGTGAGAGTAGCACAAATTTGGTTTAAGCGTTTTCAATCCGGAAATTTTGATGTCAAAGATGCACGTCGCTCTGGTCGCCCTATTACGGATAAAATTGATGCCATTTTTGAAAAAGTGGAGCAAGATTGGCATATCAGTAGTTACGACGTAGCTGAAGAACTGGGCATTGACCACAAAACAGTTTTGGCGCATTTGAAAAAAACTGGGTACACAAAAAAGATCGATATTTGGGTCCCCACGAGCTCACTGAAAAAAGCCTAATGAACCGTGGACTCACGGTTCATTAGGCTCACTGTTCACTGTTCACAGGTTCACTGTGATTCTTTATTACGACGTAATGAAACCGAACCATTTTTGAAGAAGCTGATAACTGGTGATGAAAAGTGGATCACGTACGACAAGAACGTGTGAAAAAGGTCGTGGTTAAAGGCCGGCCAGGCTTCACAGACTCTGGCGAAACCCGGGTTAACTCGCAACAAGGTGATGCTGTGTGTGTGGTGGGATTGGAAAGGCATTATTCATTATGAGCTGTTACCACCAGGCAGGACCATCGATTCTGAACTCTACTGCGAACAACTGATGAGATTAAAGCAAGAAGTTGAGAGAAAGCGGCCGGAATTAATCAACAGAAGGGGTGTGGTTTTTCATCATGATAACGCTAGACCTCACACATCTTTAGCCACTCAGCAAAAATTAAGAGAGTTTGGTTGGGCGGTGTTAATGCATCCGCCGTATAGTCCTGACCTTGCACCTTCAGATTTCCACCTGTTTCGGTCTCTTCAGAATACTTTAGGCAGTGCCAGGTTAGCATCACGAGAGGATTGCCAAAACCACTTGTCGCGGTATATTGATCAGAAGCCCCAAAATTTCAATAGCAATGGGATCATGTCCCTACCTACAAGATGGCAAAAAGTTATCGAACAAAATGGTACCTACATACTTTAGTTAAATGTAAATAAACTATATTAAAAAATGTTTTGTATTTTCTTAAAAAATGCGAAGAAATTTTTTCCCCAATCTAATATAACAGAAAATACACTTTTAAATCACATCATCATCATCTCTTATAAATCATACAATAGGTGGCTTTATTGATGTATTTAGTTAACACTAGCTTCCGCCCACGGCTTCGCACGCATGGTTTGACAATAAAAAAGAGGCATAGGTCTCAATGCAGGTCATAATCTTTAAATAATAATAAATAAATAAATAAATATTGCTGGACATTTTACACAACGCCCCAAACTAAGCAGAGCCCGTACTATGGGAACCAGATAACTGATAGAATACTTATATACATTTTTTTGTAAATACATACTTATAATACATAGAGAAACAACCAGACCCGGAACAAATATCTGTAGATCATGCAAACATTTGTTCCGCGACGGGGATCGAACCCGCTACCTCCTGCATCTCAGCCAGCTATTCGCCCACTGCACCACGGAGGTCGTCTTTATATCTATATACCTAATTTGGCTCATATAATACCACAGTGGACTGATAACTTAACAATAGATAGAAAACTTTAGACGCGTTTTGAAACTTTATCCAAGTAGGTACTTTATTCTATCCTTTATCCTATATATAATAACTTTATCCTATCGTCCAATACCGCATTTCTTAAAATTGAATGTGTGCCTGTTAGTACCGTATTCGTATGCTTCAGTGCACTGATAGCTTTATAGTAGAGAGGACAAGACGCAGACAGTAGAAACGGCGTCCTCTTTAATGACTTCTTGACTGAAGCTATGGACAACGGCCACCAAGTCGACGTAGTCTATACCGACTACAGCAAAGCTTTTGACAGGATCGATCACAGGCTGCTTATTTCCAAACTTTGCTTTATTGGCATTCGAGGTGACTTGCTGAGATGGTTCTCATCTTACATCAATAACCGATCTCAAGCTATCGTCGTCAGCAATTACATTTCTAGCTGGGTTTCAATCCGTAGCGGTGTTCCGCAGAGCTCCTTGCTTGGACCACTGCTCTTCTTGATTTTTATTAACGATATTTATACCTGTTTTCGCTACAGTCACTTATTATGCTTTGCGGACGACATGAAGATTTTCAAAATTATTGATTGTCTAGATGATGCCTCTAAATTGCAAGATGACCTATCACGGTTGGACACTTACTGCCTTAACAACAAACTGGATCTCAATCCAACCAAATGCTCGGTTGTCACCTTTACCCGTAAAAAGATAATAACGTCATCCTTCTACCAACTGAAAAACCAGATCTTGCAAAAACGGAGCACAATCAAGGATCTCGGAGTGTTGCATGACTCGAAGCTTCGATTCGAAGGTCACGTTGAATCCATAGTTTCTAAAGCCTCCAAAGCCTTGGGCTTTATCATGAGGAGTGCAGCTGGTTTTCATCGTGCTAAAACATATAAGATCCTCTATTGCACCTTTGTCAGAAGTATCCTCGAATACGCTTCACAAATTTGGAACCCGCGTTATGATAAATATATTGACAGAATTGAACGCATCCAAATTAAATTCGTCAAATACCTCTGCTTTCGTCTGCGCATTCCCTATAGATCTTCTAATTACATAAATTTATGCAAAAAATTCCATTTTTTTCCCCTTGATAAACGGCGTGAAGTCGCCGATCTGTCATTGCTACTAAAAATAGCTTCAAACAATATAAATTGCGCCGATTTATTATCAAAAATTAAAATTAGTGTACCATTTAAGCCTAAGAGATTTAATCCTCCTATCCATATACCTGTAGTTGGTACCAACTACAGGCAAAATTCATTTCTGTGGCGAGCAAGCGACAACTTTAATAAGCTGAGTAAGCGATTAGATCTAGATCTATTCTGTACGAGTTCAGCCAGACTGCGGCTGAATAGAGAATTTTTTGGCGATACAAGTATACTTTATGTACTATTTAAGTTACGTCAACTTCCTTATTTATCTATTTATAACCACTTTGTTTAGACTTTTTATTGTTCACTTCACATTTTGTTTTTATTATGTTGTTTAGTCGTGAAAACCTATAATTGGCTTTCTTTTATTTATTTTGTTTCATATTGTGTATAATTAGCTGTTGGTTTTCCAAATAAATAAATAAAACAATTTTTTCAGCATTTGTCGATAGCAGACGATTGCGTGTTTCCTCGTGAATTCCTGCTTCCGAAAACAGCCGCTCACTATATAGGTAAAAGGTAACACCCGCGAAAAGTATTAAGTGTTGCCGAATGTTCGGCGCTTCGGCCACGAGCCTCGCCGTATATTCGGTATTCGGCCAAATAACTATTCGTGGCATCTCTAGTATAGAGTGTCAGGAGCCTGGTGTAACTGTCCTAACTATAGTGAAAATTTAATCGGTAAGGTAAAATGATATCGCAATTTAATAATCCAACAAATACCTACTTTAATTACATAATTATAAAAGGAATTTATCAACCTCGTTTTAATCAGCATATTATTAGTAAAAGAACGATAATGACCCTCATAAGAAGGTACCTAAGTATATTTTAATTAACAGTTTAATTTAATATGCATAGATCTATGTCCCGTTAACAAAAGTTGACTCAATTTCGACAAAGGTACCAACACCAGCCTAATTTATAGAACTACGAGGGGTGATCCAAAAGTAATGATAATCAATAATAAACACAATGAATAAAATAAAAAAATATATTTATTTCTCAACATAGTCTCCTATCAAGTCTATACATTTAGTCCATCTCTTTTCTAAACCTAAAATTCCCTTAGAAAAAAAATCTTTATCTTGACTCTCAAAAAAGTCCTCAACCGCGGCCATCACGTCGCTATCATCGTCAAATTTCTTGCCTCGGAGGTGTTCCTTGAGTCGTGGAAAGAGATAGAAGTCACTGGGGGCTAGATCTGGTGAATAGGGGGGGTGTTCCATCAGCTCGAAGCCCGCTTCCTGAATGGCAGCCATGGCAATTGCAGCTTTGTGAACCGGTGCGTTGTCTTGATGGAACAGCACTCCAGCCCGCAGTTTGCCTCGCCTTTTCTCCTTAATAGCCTCCCGCAATCTTCTTATTTGTTCTGCATAGTAGGAGCCTGTAATAGTGGCCCCCTTTTCCAAGTAGTCCAGCATGATTATTTCTTTAGCGTCCCAAAAAACAGACGCCATAACCTTCCCTGCTGAGCTTGACACTTTGAATTTCTTCGGCGTCGGTTCATCGGATCGTTTCCATGTCATCGATTGTTGTTTTGTTTCAGGATCAAAATGGTGGATCCAGGTCTCGTCCATGGTCACAAAACGTGACAAAAAATTATCTTTGTCGGGCTGAAACTTTTCGAGATTTGCTCTTGACATGTCGACTCGTTTCTTCTTTTGCTCGTCGTTTAACATTTTCGGTACCCAACGCGCGGAGACCTTTCTCATATGCAATTCGTTCGCAAGGATTCTTTGAATGCTGCCATATGAGATCCCTGTGACCTCAGCTACATGCCTGATAGTCACTCTTCGATCTTCCAATACAACTTCTTCAACTTTTTTCACATTTTCTTCAGTAAGGGACGTCGATGGGCGTCCTTCGCGATGTTCTTCCCAGCTTAAACTCCTTAGCCCAGCGTGCAACTGTGGAATATGGAGGAGAAGAGTCCCTTAATGTTTCCACCAAGTCGCTGTGTATGTCTTTGGTACACATTTTTTTCAAGCAGAGGTGTTTAATGACAGCTCTGATTTCGTGTTTTTCTATTTTTATGTTCACTCCTTGACAGTCCGTATTCAAATGAATGTAGCTCCCGGGAATCGTGGCCTATTTATATGATTTTTTTTGCTGAACTAGTGGGTAACTGAGCAAGTGACTGATATTTTTTTTGTATTTTTGTGTGCAACAAAAATAACTGATTATCACTACTTTTGGATCACCCCTAGTACATAGATGTTAAATAGGTATCTATAGTAAAATAAATGGGCGGCCTTATCGATGCAGGCGATATTTTACAGGGAACTTTTGGATGGAAAGTAACGAGCGTAGCATTAATGGTGGCTGTAAGAATTTAAGGATAAAAAATAATACGTATTGTATACTAGCTGTTGCCCGCGACTTCGTACGCGTTACACTACTAAATGTGTAGGTAACGTAGAAATAAAGCTAAGCCCGCTGTTGCAACTTGACTTGACACCCCTTTTTATCACATGGGATAAAAAGTAACCTATGTGTTAATCCCGGTTATAATCTACGTACATACTAAATTTCATCGAAATCGGTCCACCCGTTATGACGTGATTGAGTAACAAACAAATAAATAAATAAATGAACAAACATGCAAACCTTCGCATTTATAATGGTTCCAAAAACATAAATAGATACTTATAGATATAACAGATATAAGTATAAATAAAAAAATTAAAAACCCGTAATGAATTTCCATTTCACAGCTGAGATTCCATCATCAATAAGGAAAAGTTCTGGTAATCTTCGGATCGACTGACCAGCATCTTACATAGCTAGGAACTGTCCTAGTAAAACTAGCTTTCTGTTGAAAACCACGTCCTAATCGGTCCATCCGTTTGGACTCGGTCAAAACAGACAGACAGACATATAACTTATAACACCACTTTTTTGTATAGGGAGTTAATAATTCAATTAACTATAATGTAATTAACTTATGGTAATTAACATAAGATCTGAAACAATACGTACTAAAGTCATCATTTGACCCCACAGATAATGTCAAGACATCCCGTTTTCCTCATGCCGCCTCTACTTCTATCTTTTAGATGCGCCCGCGCATCCAAGTTTACTTAAGCAGCCTTAGTCGAGGTCCGACCGTGAGCGGAGATGGACAACATGGCAGGAAAACTGGCTCTCGTGGTGCTAGTAGCGCTGTGCTGTGGTGAATCCAGGGCGGCCTATACGGTCCCACCAGCGAAGCTTGAAGCCATCTGGCCGAAGGGCTTACGAGTTTCTGTCAAAGGTAAGAAAAAAACTTAATTAAATAACTACTTAGTTACTGTGTATGAAAATGTTTGTTTTGTTTGTTTATGGACAGCAAGTGGGTTTTTATTTTTAAGTAGGCACTTTATGTGCGACTTACATTAAACGAGTTTTAAGACTATTAATGGAATTCCCCACCAAGATTCCACGCCTTACTACATTACTAATATTATAAATTCGAAATGAACTCTGTCTGTGTGTTTGTTACGTTTTCACGACTAAACGGCTGGACTGATTTCGATCACATTTGGTGTATAAACAAATTATGACCAGGAATGAGACATAGGACACTTTTTATCCTCTTGCGCAGATGGAGGGTAATGTTTTTACTGGCATACTACGCGTGTGAAACCGCGGGCGGGTCAGTTAGTTACAAATAAGTATGTTTATATACACAAGCTACCTAAAAATTTTGAAAAATAACATTATAGTAGGTAGTTAGCCATGCAACGTGTTATGTTTGTACAACATTAAATTAAAATACAGGTAGGGATAATGGCTCGTATTGTTGTTAAATAGGTTTTTCTCAAATTCGTTACAATATAGAATAAATATAGATATTCACAAACATTCTTAATATCGAGTCCTAAAAATATCAATAAAACAGCTTATATAAAATAGGTTACCAAATCGTATTCATTCATCATGTAAGTAGGTACCTGTTAAACTGACTAAGCCGCATCGTCGACTAGGCGATTTGATGATGAAAAATGATTATTGGAAATGTATCGATTACTGGATAAATATTCAAGTAACAGGTTGACGACCTCCGTGGTGCAGTGGGCGAATAGCCGGCTGAGACGCAGGAGGTAGCGGGTTCGATTCCCGCCGCGGAACAAATGTTTGCATGATCTACAGATATTTGTTCCGGGTCTGGTTGTTTCTCTATATATTATAAGTATGTATTTACAAAAAAAAATGTATATAAGTATTCTATCAGTTATCTGGTTCCCATAGTACAAGCTCTGCTTAATTTGGGGCTAGATAGCGCTGTGTGAAATGTCCAGCAATATTTATTTATTTATTTATTAAACCCACCTCTTAAATCTGTTAATACGATTCTGGATGTGTTTGAAATTAATGTCGTACATAACAAAACGGGTTGTATAAAATTAGCATAGTACCTAACTTCTGCGACCTTTACCTAGCTAATGCTGCAACTTATCAGATGTTGTTTATACCATCTGCAATCCATAACACACTACTAACAGACATACTTAGTTGTATAATAATAATAAATATTGCTGGACATTTCACACAGCGCTATCTAGCCCCAAACTAAGCAAAACTTGTACTATGGGAACCAAATCAAATCAAATCAAATTATTTATTGCAAATATGGGTTAGTAGCAGGTGGTTCGTGAGACAATTTGAGTTCGTCCATAATCAGCGTTTATCGCATGCAATTTTAGTCAGCTTTAAAAGTATCCACATACCACAAAGTATCAACAGAAAAAACAAAATTTATGCTTCAAATATTTACAATATTCAACTCGTACCTTAAATAGAAAATTAGTAATACCAGATAATTGATAGAATACTTATATACGTTTTTTTTTGTAAATACATACTTATGATATATAGAAAAACATCCAGACCCGGAACAAATATCTGTAGATTGTGCAAACATTTGTTATTGATTGCCTCCGTGGCGCAGTGGGCGTATAGCCGGCTGAGACGCAGGAGGTAGCGGGTTCGATTCCCGTCACGGAACAAATGTTTGCATGATCTACAGATATTTGTTCCGTGTCTGGGTGTTTTTCTATATATTATAAGTATGTATTTACAAAAAAAAACGTATATAAGTATTCTATCAGTTATCTGGTTCCCATAGCACAAGCTCTGCTTAGGGCTAGATAGCGCTGTGTGAAATGTCGAGCGATATTTATTTATTTATTTATTATTTATTTGTTCCGCGGCGGGAATCGAACCCACTACCTCCTGCGTCTCAGCCGGCTATTCGCCCACTGCGCCGCGGAGGTCATCCAGGTATAACTCAGTTATTAATTCATGTAATATTTTAAATCTTAAAAAAGTGCCGAATATAATGGAATTCATAATAATTCTTCTTCCTACTCTTTTTCCACATTACGCGGCACAACATGTCTTCCTCCTCCACATCTCTCTATAATCAGCCGTCATCTCCGTTGTCACTTCCTTCCTACCCATTCGTCACACAGTCCATCCATCTCTTCTTCGGCCTCTTCTACTTCTATATCCATCCACATTCATATCAAACATTCTTTTAGTCACACGATTTTCTTCCTTCCGCATGACATGCCCATACTACGCTAGCCTCTTCTTACTCCTCAATTTTTCTATCACTAGCGCTACTTTTAAACTTCCTTTTATATACTCATTCCTTATAATCTTATCCATTTTCGTTCCCACACATCAATCTCAACATTGGCATTTCCGCCGCGTGCACTCTTCTTTCATCCGTCCCTTTCGTGGCCGTAAATAATCACGCAGAACCATACATTACGACAGGTCTTATGATAGTCTTGTAAATTTTCCCCTTAAGTATAAGGGGCATTCGAGGATCGCAATTTGTTCCTGTAACCTGCCGCCATTTCATCCATCCCGCATTTATTCTTTTTTTAACGTCCCGGTATATGTCGTCCTCGTTTTGGATCAATGACCCAAGGTACCGAAAGTCGGAGTAGACTGGATACATCATCCAGAGCAATATAGGCAAAACTGGAGGGACCACCAAAGACACTGAACAAATGCTCGGTTTTTATAATTATAGTAATTGATCGAGCGAAGCGAGATCTCTAAATCAACTTGGGGAAATCGGCGTTGTCTGTATGTATGTATGTATGTTTGTTTGTTTGTCCGAGGATAACTTTCGAAGCGTTGATCCGATTATCGTGAAATTTTATTCATAGGTTACGTAGGGTTTTATACATAGTGATGGCACAATTTTGGTGTGGCTAAATAAATTAAAAATGTTGGGGGGTTGTTGAGATATTGGGGTTCAAGAGGGGTAAAAAAAATGAAAATGAGTCTATTAGATCAAATGACACGTCAAATGAAAGGTCTTCATTAGTACATTTCGATCCCGTTTTTAATTCAAGTAAATTATTTGTAGTTTTTGAGTCAAAGCTAGTAGCTAATATGGCTAATAGCCATAATAAAAACTAAACTTTGACAAAACTCACAGAGTACACCTGTGACCCCACAGTGCTGTAATTTGGTATGCATGTAGCTTAAGAAACACAAACATAGGTAAACGTCTGAAATCCAGAATAACTGCAATTTGTACCCCAAAAATGAGTATCCACTTTACATGAACTCCTGTAATTTGAATGAAAGCGTAGGTCAAGTTATATGGTTATTTATTTCGTGGCACTATTTTGATAATCAAAGATTACGAATAATATTTTTTTGTTTTTATGGTAGACTCGCGAGATCTCAGTTCGGGGCGAACCAATAGTTGTTATCTAAAATTTAATTTAAATTTAATTTATTTATTCATCAACATAATTTACATGAGTACGTACTTATTTAGATACCTACTAGGGATTGGCTAATAATACATGCAATTTCATTTAAAGACGAACACAACATGCACATTTTGACATATCATATATGAATTAAAATATTTAGGGTCCACAAAAAATTGTAAGGTAAATTGGTAAGGAACTTTTTAAACAAGCGTTAAACAGTGTTTAACTTTTCTTGTAGTAACAAGGTTACATTTCAAATTAATTTATTAACTATCTTGGTAATACGTTAACAAGCATAGTAATCTTGCCTTATCTAAAATAATAAAAATTAGAAATTGTTGAATGTAGTAATGTGAATAAGTACATTGTTAGTAAAAAAGTCTTCAACATTAAGTTAAATGAGCAGACTAATTAATAAAAACATAAAAAACTCTATTATTATAAATTCGAAAATAACTCTGTCTCTGTCTACCTGTTTGCTACGCTTTCTAAACGGCGCGGCGGACCGATTTCGATGAAATTTGGTCCAGCGAATATAAACTTCCAACATCTACACCACAATTTCCTCTATAAAACATCTAAATTCATTGCGCAATAAAAGCAAGGAAAAAAATCTAGTTCACACAATATTTTGAATATTGAAATTTTTCATGCAGAAATGCTGTGAAACTCGGGCTAAATGGAATTTCTCAGCTGTGTTGGAATTCGCATGCGGTATCATACAAAATGTAACCGAATGCGATCAAATATTGTAGTTTTGCAGAGTTTCGCACCTGTTCCCGCATCCATACTTCCATACTAACATTATAAATTCGAAAGTAACCCTGTCTGTCTGTCTGTTTGTTGCGTTTGCACGACTATAGGGTAGACTGATTTTTTTTTAAATCTTTTTTTAGGGAACTTGCGTCGTTCTCTACGACGATGTCAGTTCCATAATTGGCTACAGTAATTAATAACTATGCAGCATCCTCCTTCAGAAGGTCGTATATGGACCGATAGAGCATGTTAGCTGAGTCAGACGTTTGCTCAGCTAATACATTCTGAAACAGGCCCACATCGACCTGGTTGAATTTCAGCGCTCTATACAACTCCTCTCTCATAGATTGACTCCGGACACACTGTGTTAAAAGGTGGTATACATCCTCCTAGACCGACTTGGATGGAATTTGGTATACATATAGATAAGAAACTATCATGGTTATGTAGGTACCCTATTTGCACTAAAAATCGTAAACGGTTTTTAGTTACCGTGATCATGGCGCATGCAACTCAAATAAATGTATTTTCTTTCTTTCTTTCTTTCTTTCTTTTAACTGCGTCGAAATATCGGGATACTCAAAAACTCATAAATCATGGTAAATATCGCAAATAGATAGATTATGATCGGGATTGGGACATAGGCAGACATACTTTTTACCTGACTGTGCAGAAGAAGGGTAATGTTTTTATTGACAAACAACGCGAGCGACAGCTAATTAATTATTGTTAAAAAAAATTGCGGGATTTAAATAAAGGGAATCGATACCACGCCCGTTTTGTATCTGTAAAACATTTATATTGTATTTTGTGGTCATAAATAGAATAGAATAGAATAATAATGTATTTGGTAAACATAAAATGACACATGAAACAATTATAAGGAACAAATACAATTGGATTTAATAAAAAACTATAGCACAGTATTTTTCAAACTTTTGCGATTACTATACATAATTATCTACTGGTTTAAACGGGTATTTATCGCGTATGCTCCTTTTTTATTTGTTATTCCGACGACTCGTCTGTGTTTTATGGAAGTATGTGTAAAAAGTATACTTTTCTTTTTGTATGGAAACTGAAAAAATACGATGCACTCTCTAAATTCAAATACCTACATTCCCAAAAATTACGAGCATACATATGAAATTATTAGAGTGGGACTGATTAATGCACCACGGAAGACTTATTCTGGATTTCAGACTTTTGCCTATATTTGTGTCACTAAAGCTATAAGCATACCAAATTTCAGTACTGTGGGGTCACTGGTGTACCCAGTGAATTTTGTCAAAGCTCTACTAAAAATAAAAACGAAATCGAAATGTACTCACAAAGATATTTTATTAGACGTGCCACTTGTCCCAATTTGGTTTTATTTTTACTCCTCTTGAAACCTAGCTCATTCGCTCATTGAGCCACTCCAAAATTGTGCCATCACTACCTACCTATATACCAAATTTCATGATGATCGGATAAACGCTTCGAAAGTTATCCTAGGACAAACAAACATACATACATACATACAACGCCAATTTGCCCAAGTTGATTTGGAGATCTCGCTTCGCTGGATCAACTACAGGTGAAGACTACATTGAATAATTTACTGAGCGAGTAACATAAAAAAAATTACAAATAACTAAAAAAAACACTAAATACACCAAAATAAATAAACGACATAAAAATTTATTACAATTAAAAAAATATGTATATTAATCCTTATAAACTAAAATAATGCATTAATTAAATTTATTAGCTTAGAGTATAATTTATTACATTTAAAATGGGCTTTTAGCTTTGTCACATTGCAATCGAATATGTCCAACTGGTCAGATTTAGATAGTATATGATACTGCCTAACGATTCTAGTCAATGGTGCATGGGGTCCCAGATTTGACTTGGATTCCCCCAATTTAAACAAGTTAAACATTGACGCTCTGGGCAGTTTGCAAGGAATAGAAAAATATATGGACGCTAGCAAATCAGGGGCATCAAGCATGCCTTTCACTAATTTAAACAGAAACACGGCGTCAAGCATACGTCTTCGGTCCGCAAGGGTGGAGATCCCAAAATGTTTCAACCCATCCTCGTAGCTCAAAAGTACTTATCCCAAATGACAGGAATATGTGAGATGCCACAGGAGGCGTTTCTGCATGCTTTCAAAACGGTTTTTATGAATTTCATAGAAAGGGCTCCACGCCACGCTTCATACTCCAAACCATTACGCAAAATCGAGTGATAGAACAAGATTTTAGTTATGGCTTTAAAATCTTTACAATTTCACAACAGAAATCAAAGGCACTTGAATTCCACAGAAGCAATATTATTCACATGAGCATTCAGGCAAAGTTTACTGTCGAGCGTAATAACCAGATCGCGTACCTCAGAGACATCCTGCAAATCGCTGTCTTTGATTGAGTATACTGGAAACATGTCATATGTATCGCACCAAGTATCCAGCCTATTCAGATCTTCCTGCAATAGGACGACATCGAGGCTATTGTTTATCGGTCGGAAGGGTTAGGTAGGTAATTATATAGGTAATTGTGAGACACACATTTGTTAGGTATTGCTGTTTTTGTGTGTATGAATATATTCTCTTGTGTGTATCTTACTTGTGTGTATCTTACTTGTGTGCTGTGTGTGTTTTCTACCGTCACAAATAAATGTTTTTTCTTTCTTCTTTCTTTCTTTCAAATTAATAAATTTTGAGAAAAATATCCCATCCTGGGTATCATATTTTATTTCTCTTTCAAGTATTGGTTCGCAAAACCAATGCAAAATAAATACCTATAGACAAGTGACGTTTTGCTGGAAATAAAAATTTGCATTGTAGAAAAGTGACGTACTGTTCGCTTTAGATATGTCATATGTCAAAAACATGATATATGATCATATATCAGATGTCACCAAGAAAGCTGCCAAATGGAACTGAGTAGGACTGTCCTGTGGGCTAAAACGGCCACCGACTGGACCACACAAAAATGTTTATGTTTATGTATGTTAAAGGTACTCATACACCACCGTCTTTTGATTTTCGTTTTTCCTGTCCATCCAAAGGTTGTTTGGGAGAGATCGCTTTTAGCGATAAGACCGTCTATCGCACCGTTATTTATTGTATATTTCCTTTATTACTGTATTTTTATTTGGTTGATATACCCAACAAAGAGTATATCAATCAATCATTATCTCAATGTAATTGATATTCCAGAGAACACTTACATAACCATACAGAAAGCTGCTACTCGTATTCTTATTACGAGTCTGATTGTAAGAAAATTTCTACAAGAAGAGACAAGCGTTTAATCTCAACATGAATCACACTTGGTTTACGCCCGTGAGCTTCATCATATCCGAAATAATCTTAATAAATAAAACAAAGTCGGGTTTGTTCCAACACTTAAAACTCGAGAACAGCGGGGCCGATTTTGATGATTTTTTATTTGTTGTATTTATCTCTGTCCTGAATAGCAGAATAACTATTAAAATATTGGAAAAAATAACGCAAAAAGATATCATGAAGAAAAATCATTTTGTCATACATTGATGCAGATAATGATGGCCGACGTAAATTGACAGCCCGCGTCATATGCATGTCAAGGCGGTACGAAGTTCGCCGGGTCAACTAGTTATTAATTATATTACAAGAGACAAACATAACCCAAAAAATAATAATAAGTAATAACGTATGGTTTTGAATTATACATCGTTCTTTATTTTTAAAAGCAACTTAACCTTTATCAGAATTATTCACCGGCCCACAAAAGGATCTAACATCATTAGAGTATAAATAAATACTATATAATAATATATATTTAAATAATAAAACTTACCTCATACCTTCCCAAATTGATCCAATATCGCAACATCTGATATCTAGACAAAGCGCGTTCATTAGTTATTCCAAACTTGTGATTAAATTCCTGAAGCCTGAACCATAGGAGGGTGAAATAGGTGACCTCCTATTTCTATGATTAACATTATTATTGCGCTGTATGAAATGTTCAGAATTATTTATTATTGTTATTTAATTAATGAATTAACAAATGGAAACACTTTGTTGTACAAAAAAACAAAAAAAAATAGAAAGCACAAAGCAAATAGTACAATGGGCGGTCTTATCTCTTAGAAATAGGTAAAACAAATGACAAGAAACTAGGCCTTAAAAGGTAATGCTGTTTTATTCTCAGCTTAAAAGAGTGATGAAGCAGTCCGTCTAATTTCTACAGGCAAAGCAATCCACAGGCATAGTATGCAAATAGAAAGGTATATGTAAGATTAATAATTTTACCAACATCGTCATTGGCAGACGTGGCCGAGCGGTTAAGGCGTCTGACTAGAAATCAGATTCCCTCTGGGAGCGTAGGTTCGAATCCTACCGTCTGCGAAACTTTTTTTACAGTGTAATTTTTATAATGACGTTAATAACAAAACGCGAATATTTGTATATTGTACTAGCATCCGCCGGCAGCTTTGCACGCGTGTTTTGTCAAATAAAAGTAGCGTATATCTCTATACAAGTCGTAATCCACCTATACATATATCAAATTTATCCAAATTGGTCCAGGCGTTAAATCATGAAAACGAAACAAACAGACAGAGAGAAAGAGAGACAGAGTTTATAATTATTATTATTATATTATTTATTAATACATTAGCAGATAGTTAAACAAAAAACAGAAATTAAAGATACAAGATAAAATGTATATGATTTAGGATTCCGGAATGGTAATAAGTTTTTTGTTGAAAAATTACTTTTTCAAAACAAGCTTTTATAAAATTCATAATCGGAACCGCAAGCAGATTCAAATGAGCCCAAACACTAGTAGCCTACAATAATTCATTCAGAAGTTATGTTGTCAGAGCTATGTTGTTGTCATGATGGAGACGGATCTCCATCATGAGACCACCTCCATGGTACCATATTATTGCATTACCATCGAAGTTGCATATGTATTCCAAATTTCAGCTGAATCGGTTGAGGGTTTAAAATTCAGTCAATATCTCAAAAGTCAGTAAAAATCAATAAAAAGCTTGTAAAAAACGGAACCCTTAGGGCGCAACTTGTGGTCGCGGTCAGGGGGGGGGGGGTAAATTTTAAAATCGGGTTACTAGGTCAAGTGGGGCTTCATACAAAAGAGCTTAATTTACCCATTCCATTCAAAATTTTCTCCGCAGTTTTTAAAGTGATAAACCTGTAAATTATACCCTAAAATTAGGAAAGAGAAATATTAATATTTAACGGGTATTTATTGCGTATTTACGTTGTGATAATAAATAAAACACTGGATCAATCCCCGTTCCATTTAATAATTATTTAATATAAAAAATACTTATGCAAAGATTACAGGAAAAATAAAACGAAGCCTTTATAGAACCGATTTTTGGAAATCATCATAAATCAAAATTATCTTCTAGTCCAGAGTGTTTCTGTATATGCAAGCGTGCTCCATCAATCACACCATCACTTACCATCAGGTGAGGTCATGCGTTTGGCTATTATTATAAATGTGAACGTTTGGATGTTTGTTTGTTGCTCAATCACGTCGTAACGGCTGAACCGATTTCGATGAAATTTCGTATATACATAGACTATAACCTGGATTATCACATAGGCTACCTTTTATCCCATAAATCAGTTCCCATGGGGTGTCAAGTCAAGTTATAACAGCGAGTTTAGCTGTATTCCTTGGTTAGCTACATATTTAGTAGTGTAACGCATACGAAGTCGCGGGCAAGTCATCAATAAAAAGAAAAAAAAATAACATAAATATTGGTAGGTACCCACGGAACTCGGGTACGCAAGTCCCAGTGTATTTGGCCGATCGTTTTATTAACAAATGCAGCATTTTCCTCTTAATTAAGATAACAGAAGTGTATAGTTTTATCTAAATAGCTACATTGCCGTTAACCCGTATTGCTGTTAATATAAATGCCGTACAGCTAACATTTTACTCTTTGGGAAACCCATACTGCTTTTAATATATAAAATAAATATTAAATAGTTTAGTAATTGATCTAGCGAAGCGATATCTCCAATTAACTTGGGTGATTCGCGTTGCATGTAGTTTTTTTGTCCGTTAATAACTTTCGCAGCGTTTATCCGAACTTCGTGAAATTTGGTATAGGCAAAATATACGTTAAAAAATATTGGGATTTTCCTCAGTTCGGGTCGAACTAGTAACACAGCTCATAATCAACATATCAGCCATAAGACGTCCACTACTGATCATAAGCTTCTCCCATAGATTTTCAGAACGATCTTGTGTAGAATGCAACTGCTATTACCCAGCAACGTTTATTAGGGTGTCTTCATCATCATAATAATTAGTTGTTCCCCCCGAACTGAGATCTCGCGAGTCTCCCATAAAAACAAAACAATATTATTTGTACCTAATCTTTGACTATGTAAATAGTGCCACGAAATACATAACCAAAATACCTGCAGTTTTATTCAAATTACAGGTAACGGAAGTTCATGTTAATTGGTAACCTTTTTTGGGGTAGAAATTGCAGTTATTCTGGATTACAGACTTTTCCATATATGTGTGTTACTAAAGCTACACGAATACTAAATTTCAGCATTGTGGGGTCACTGGTGTACCTACCCTGTGAATTTTGTTAAAGTTCAGTTTTTACTATAGCTATTAACTTAAACCTACTCGGCCTTATTCCAAAACGCAGACTAAAAATAGTACCTACTGGGTTTAAACCAGATTTAAACCAGGGACTAAAATAAACTATTACAAAACGAAGTTTATCACTAAAACCATGGATCGTCTATGGTCTAAAGATAAACCCCCGAGACACCTAGTTTATCTTTGGTCTAAGTTCATAAACGTCAAATTTCATACTTTGAGTAGTGTTGATTTTAATTTTTGTGTTACTTTTTATACAAATATTACCAAAATGGACATTAATATGATTGCCTTGATGGATTTAGATGATATAGTAGATGTGCTGGAGACGTCCCGGCGATCGGATAGACGTCGTTATCGAGTGAATCCTTTTGAATTGTGTGATGAAGATTTTAGATATAAGTACGTATAGATTCACAAAACGTTTAGGCAAAAAAATAGTGGATTTATTGCGTGAAGATTTGTCTCACGATCCTCGAGGATACCCCTTAAGCCCCGAAATCCAAGTGGTTTGCGCGCTTCGCAACTGGGCTCGCCATGAAGTAAGTGTTTATGACCTTTTAATGCATAAGTTGTAAGAAAACAAATAATCAATTTTCTAATACATTATTATTGTTAATTCTAGATTCAAGACGATACGGCTGATTTACATGGTGTATCTCAACCAGTTGTCAGCAAAGCATGCAAAAAAGTTGCAGAGATTCTTGCACGGATGTCCCAAAGATTTATAAAAATGCCTGCCACTTTGGACCAGCAACAGGAGACCATAAGAAAATTCCGAACAATAGCGAATTTTCCAACAGTTATTGGTGCAATTGACTGCACTCACATAAGAGTGAAAAAAGGTAATGCTGATGGAGGTCAGCTGTATATTAATAGAAAAGGATTTTCTTCTATTAATGTACAGGTAATTATTATACAAGTATTTTGATTTTAGTTTGTTATTGTCTAATCTTAAACATGTTATAATATTGATGATTATCATCAGTATACAGCGGTCTATTCTTTTTTATTCTAAATGTAATAAAAGTGTTATGGTTAGATTATACTAAAAAGTGTTAACTTTTCAGGTAGTTTGTGATGCTGATCTAAAAACTATGAAAATGGTGACCAGGTAGCATGTATGACTCAAGAATATTCCGGGAATGCAGATTAAATCAAGAGATTTGAGGCTGGTGCATTCTTTGAAATATTACAGGGAGACAGTGGTTATCCATGTATTTATTTACCATTGCTGAATCCCAGAAGTCCCAACGATGAAAACAACAATAGGTGCCATATCCGTACCCGGAACACAATGGAAAGATGTTTCGGTCTATCGAAGCAACAGTTCCGTTGTCCTTCACACTATTGCCACTGACATGAAAGAAGACCTGTTTTCCTGGTGAGGAGGATAGCAGTGAGCTGACTTTTTCAAGGGAACCCATGCCGATACCAAGGTATCTTCATAACACAGTACAGGGGAATACTAGGAGAATCCAGTTTATTGAAACTCATTTTTAATGTAATGTCTTAAATAAATATGTATTTTATTTTTATTCTATATATGGTAAATTATAGGTAAATTTTTTAATGATGGTGTCATAATAATAGTCATTTATTGATAATAATAAAAATTATTCGTCATTATACATTATTTCCAGCAATTCTGTTTTTTTTTTAAATCCCTTTGAGATATGCTGCCGCATTTCTTCAGTTCTGTAAAACAATAAAAAACATTGTATGAAATTTCATTATCTAGTTAAAAACGTATGAAGGGAAACAAAGTAATATTAGGATTTTTCTATTTATTACTTATTAGGTATCTAATGGTACTCACAAGACTTTCTTCAAAACTCCTGTTTTCACCCCTTTAAAGTTCCATCATTTGTTCCATTTTTTTACACCAACACGATCTCAACTCAGGTCAATTATGTATAAATGGATATATTGGTATATTTGTTCAGGCTCAAGGTGAATCGCCTAGGATTCCCTTGAGTGTTGAAGAAGTCTTCAAAACTTTCAAGTGGTTTCTCAACAAAACAAAGCTCCATCACAAATATTGTTTTGATTAACATGGCCTGACTGATGGTCTCGAATTTTGCGTGCATGATGAAACTTCACTCCATTACACGCATGAGTTATTCAAGAAATGATAACAACTCTTTTAACCTCTATTTATTATTTAGGTTATTCTCCATAGAGCAGGCTTGATAATGGCGGCGATAACAAAATGTCATACGTCTGAAAATTTGGCAGCAATCAAAATATAAAATTTATTTACGTTTGGCGCCATTTTTACCGGCCATCTTGTGTTTACATCAAATTGATTGTTTGTTACTGTTTTCATGTGACGTAATTTTACTGTAGTATTTGTATTTGCCGTGTAGCTACACGGATGTAGTTTATGGAATAAGTATTTCCGACAAAAAGAAAGTTAATAGTTTTGGTATGTTATTACTTTTTTTTCGTGTATTTTTTTAACGTGTTTTTCGCCGCGGCTGCATTGTTTTGATTTTAATTAGTTCAAATTATGAATCCTTACCTTATTTTGTATTTTATTAGGCTTAATAAAACCATAATAAAAATAAATAAAAAATAAAAAAAATCTCTACGATAAACCATACACCTACAATAATTATTTAAAAAGGTCATGCGTTTTTACCGTGAATTGGGACTGGATGCAGATAAAAGTTATTTATTTTCTATTTATTACAATTTTTATTTATTTATTTCTTATTAAATCTTATAAATAATGTATTAGGCTATAATAATAAATAACTTTAATCCATATAAATATATAAAATTTCTCCATTTAATGAGATACCTACTTTCCCAACCCAACAAAAGACGTGACGTCGTTGCTTTGTAAAATAATTACTCTCATTTTTACAAACAAAACCGTCCTGAATGAGTTGTTATAAAAAGCTACAATGTTTAAGCTATTTAAAAACAGAAGTATTAATCAATTTCGATCCATCAATACTCGACGATTTATCAACAAGTGTTCCCGGGCGGTCTGCTTTTTGTTGACATTTTACGATGCGCAGATTTAGGGTTCAATATTTATAAGTAAGGGTTCTTTCTGTCTAATTTTTTGATTAAACCTTGTAAATAATGTATTAAGCTATAAAAACAAATAACATTTACATAGATAAATGTTATATTTTTGAAATCATAAGCATTTTAATCTGAGATTCGGGAACAAATGCGTAAAATTTTAGTTTTGAACCTGTGATTTTGATTACAATTTACTAATAAAATGGCATAAAAGTTATACCTTTAGAAAGCCTATTTCACCTAGATTCTAGTACAATAAGATTTTAATACATTGTTAATTGAAAATAATTGAGAAAACTTAGTCCAAACGCAGCGCGGTAATTTTTTGGCGCGAAAATTTTTTTAATTGCTAATCTCAAAGCAACTGTTATAAAAAAATGTTTCGCGATTAAAGCCAGTGAGAGCACTCCGCTGGTTAAAAATTAAGTTATTTACCTTCATCAAAACAGATGGCTTGCGTTTCGCTGACATTTTGTTGACGAATGACAGATTCAGTGTTGCCACCACCCTAGAATATTTTTCTACCAAATACCACATGTTATTAGAAGGTTTTGGTAGAAAATATTATTAAATAAATATTTCCGTAGGACGCAGGAATTTTTCAAAGTTAGTGTCCGGCACAGCGAACAATGTCAAATTAAGGGTTAAGATTGTAATTTTACAACAATTACATTTGCCTATTGAGGACAAATAAATAAAATAATTAATCTTAAACTGGTATTTAAAAGTAGGTACATGCCACTTCAGGAAAACTTTTATACATTATACCTACAGGTTTAGAAAAACTATGATGCCCTTAAAATGATTATAGAAATGATAGTATCCTATCATCATAACACAATTATAACTGTTTAAACTAATCATGATGATTACGCATGTTTTTAGGATACCATCTAGCTCATAACCTTGGTTTTTTTGTATTGTTGTTTTTACTGGTTGTACCTATTCTGTTTTGTGTACCGTAATACATTAATAATATTAATTATGACCGGAATAACGTAGGATAATTTTTACCCAACTGCGCAAAAGGAGAGTAATGTATTTATTGCCAAACCACGCGTGCAAAGCCGCGGGCGGGACTGCTAGATTTTTATAATATCTTATATCGATATCGAAGTCAGACATACAGTTAAATATGATCTAAAGGTCGATGCATGAATAAAACAGGTTCCCGATTTTCATCATCTTCATATCAGCCAATGGATGTCGACTGCTAAACATGCCTAAGTTTAGCAGTGGACGGCAGAAATAGGTACGATGGTAGTACTTCCCTGGACGATATCTTTCACAAGGAGAACCTCTATTTTAATATGCAACCACTTGTGATTGTACGCACTTAACCACCACACAATTTCAACCGCAACGGTTGAATAAAGAGTTGCGGCTGGCCGCCGTCTTGTTTATACGCTGGGGTGGTTCATTGGCGGTTTAGTTTACGGCGAGCCGCTGATGAGTTTATTTGTATTCGTGAGTTGCAAAGAATGGATATTAAAAAAGATATTCTTTGTAATCTTTTTTATTTTTCTATCGTTGTTTTCGGGAGTAATCATACCTCAACGGCGTCTTTTTCATTTATGGACCAACACGCCTTCGAGCGGTCCAACCGCTTGACGCGGTTTCATCGCGGTTGGCTACCATGGCGGTCAGCCGCAATTCCAACCGTGCCAGGCGGCTGGCCGCTCAAATGAATCGCCTAGGAGGCCAACCGGTAGTGCGCACCTTATATCACACAGGTTTTTTATTTATTTGTTTATTAACAAATAGGAACGTCAATAGCATACATATTTTTACACACACGCGTACCTATACAACGCTGAATTTCTCACAGGTTCTCTGACAATCTCGAAATAAATATAATAAACTACCGTAGGCAGGATGACTGGTATAAAAGAACCAGTTCGATTTGCAACTGGTTTTCGGTCACCCTTCTTGGGTTGGTGACCTAAAGGCGTCTCGTAGTTACAAGTCAAAAAGATTCGATCGATTCAATTGATGAAGATGCAACGTACGATAAAACTGCAAGGATGCGACCGAAAGTTGACTTAGTGCAGGATACAACTAAAAGATAGTAGCTTAGAAATCCTACTGACAGATAGTGACGAGATTCGTGGCGTAGTGGGAAAATAACCGGAAACGCAGGAGAATGCTGGTTCATTCCCGCCATGGAACAACGCATTAGGTACCTACAAATATTTGTTCCAGGTCTGGGTATTTTATTATATTTTATTTAATACTTTATTGCACAAAAATACCTACACATTAAATGTAGAAAAGGTGGGCATAATGCTAAAAGCATTTTCAACTTGCCAACCTCAGAGGTAACAAAAAAGTTATTATAAGTACCTATGTAAGTATTTACAAAATATATATATATAAGTATTTTATCAGTTATCTAGTTTTTTTATGTAATTTGTGGGGAAACAGGCTTACAGCCCACCTGATGGTAAGCTGTATTGTCGATGCGTTCGCTAGCCTGTAGAAACTTCTTTACATTTCTCTGGCTCTGCTTAGTTTGGGGCTAGATAGCGCTGTGTAAATTGTCCAGCAATATTTAATAATTTATTTATAGTGATAAAGCTACGCACGGTGAAAGCTAGAGACTCTTTTCTTTTTTATTGACGACTTTGTGGTTAATTTGCATTCTAGTTCCGTTAACTGTATCGGTTAGAGCATATCTCTATTTTAAATCTTACCAATAAAAGTTCGTAAAATTATTCTGATACGATATCTGAATAATATTACGAACCAGACCGCGGCTTCGCACGCGTAGTTTGTCAATAAAATTACCCTCCTTTTGCGCAGTGGAGTAAAAACTAGTCTATATTCCAATACCGGTCACAATCGATCTATGTACCAACATAGGGAGTGCATCTAAAGAATACCTCATTTTCTTTATTTCTAACAAAAAACCTAAATATGAATTTTCAGATCCCTAGCTTGAAGAATAATGGATTGCTCATACAAACTTTCAACCCCTATTTCACCCCCTTCAAGATTATTTTTTGAGACAAAAGAGCCTATGTCCTTCTCCAGGATATAATCTATCTCCTTGCCAAATTTTATTACGATCCGTTCAGCCGTTTAGTCGTGAAAAGATAACAAACAAACAAACAGAGTTACTTTCGCATTTATAATATTAGTATGGATGGATGTTTATCCCACTTGACGAACAATATGATATGCTTACAAAACTGCTGACAGTGTCCTGGATTTTTTTAATAGGTAACAGTTGACCCCTACCTCACCTGATGGTAAGTGATGGTGTAGTCGAAGATAGAGCACACTTGGACGAAACACCGAGAAAAATGGTGATAAAAACGGTCCCGAAAAACATACGCTGGAAGTCAGGAATCTTTCCGCGATAAGACCGTCCTTTGGTATAAACTAATTCTATAAGTATTCTTGATATACTCAGTTCTATACATTCCATTTTGCTGATGAATTATAATCTTCTAGGATGCTAACGTGTGTAGGAGGTAAAGTGGATGGGTCTGTCGTTCTTGTGCCTTCCTCATCCCATTGTTCTTTATCTGTTTTCCAATGTTTTGTGCACCTATACCTACATACCTTACATTTTATTTTTTAAATTCCTAATTGTGTTTAATTTACTTTGTTCATTGTTATTATGTCTCTTGTTTTATTTTATCTGTGCTGTTATAGTTTTTACTAACTTAAGTTTGTTAGAGCATCTTCCAATTTACAAGATACTTTTTGATACCGACCAAGTTTCTTGTGTATGTAGCATCTACTACATTAATCTATCTATCGTAAGCTTTATAGGATCTAACACTTCCTCTACTTTTTCAGACGATGGCTACTCACTCATGGCCTTCCACGGTAACCTGAACGTGGAAATGGAAGGGCTAGAAGCAGGGCAGTGGGCTCGAGACATCACGAAGGTGAAGGACGGGCAGTGGGTCTTCAGGGACCGGAACGCAGAGCTGAAGATCGGAGACAAGATCTACTTCTGGACGTATGTTATCAAGAACGGGCTGGGATATCGGCAGGATAATGGGGAATGGACTGTCACTGGTAAGGCTGCCATCTTATTAGAGGAAAATATTCTAAGCATATTTCGCTGTGTCTCTAGTGTAAAGTAATTCTTATACAGCAGCGCCTGTTGGCAGTTGCAGCACTAGCTGAGTGAAAAACGCAGCCAATGCCTGAGATTTTAGGTCGAGAAGGCTTATCTAGCATCAACAACACAATACAATTTAAGTTATCAAAATACATAAAACAATATTGATTGTCAGAACCATCCAGTTACTGCACACAGTTAAAATTTGAAGTAACTTGTTGAGAGCTTGAGTGTAACCACTGAAAAAATGTTTTAAAATTAAGTCGATGATTCCGACCCACAACTCTTTTGTATGATAATTATTTTCATTTTCATATTCAAAATACAAGATAATAATATTTATTTGCATAAACAATTGTACAATAAGGTCGGAAAACTAGGTAATGACACTTTATACTTGTTTGGCCTTCTCGAGCATCGCAAACTACTGATTACTGAGGGCGTTTTTTAACAATTCATATCACTTGTACTGCTCAAGTAATGTTTAGTCGCATGAAATGCCGATTCGGTAGACATGTAAAATGAACGCCACCAAATATACGATGGGACCGTAAATTATAAAAAGTTGCTGAGATTCGACTATCGTCGCCATCACAATTTTTAGTTCGTGTCGGGTCACTACTGGGCAATAGGCTATATATATGTATGTCTATGCCACTTCCAATTCTGTACTGGTCCAGCCATATTTATTTATTATTATTTATCCAGACCCGGAACAAATATTTATAGGTCGTGCAAACATTTGTTCCGCGGTGGGAATCGAATCCGCAACCTCCTGTGTTTCAGCCGGCTATTCGACCACTGCACCACTGCGTCGTCAATATATTAAAATATTATAATCTTCCATCATAATTTTTCAGGATACGTCGATGAAGCCGGAAATGAAGTCGACATTGAAAATCCTCCGACGCAGACCGAGGCACCAAACAAAACCCCAGGTCCTAATCCAACTCCTAAGCCCAAGCCAAATCCGTCCTGCAAGACATCTCAGACAACTGTCTTGGGCATTAATGCGGTCTGTACAGGTAGCCTTATCTTCAGTGAAGAGTTTAACAAGAAGACTTTAAAGGAACTGACGAACTGGCAGGCGGAAAGCAAGTTTCCAGAGGATCCTGTAAGTTTCAGAGCTTACCACAAACGAAATACTTGTAAAATTGTGGGGGAAGTTACTTAGGTTGGGAGGGTGAAGTTTGAATTACAAATTGATACTTTCAGGGCAAGTGAGTCAGATCGTAAAAAATAGTCTTCATTTGGATTTATCTAACTATTAGTACTTTTTCCTGGAATTATCACCGACATCATTGGATAAGTCAAGTCTAACCTTTTCATATTTGATCGACCGAAGTAACTTAGCAATCTTAAGATCTCCTAAAAACTCACTTTTATGACTTATTTGAAAGAACCAGATATGATAAAGGCCCAGAGATTATTTTCTTGCAAAAACTTTGAACATTTCTTCGTGATTCCAGGATTATCCCTTCAACGTATATATGACTGAAGGCACCATGAAGTTCGAGGATGGTGCGCTTGTCATATCTCCTGTGTTGTTGGAAGACTTCAAATATGATGGCTTTATCCATGAGAGCTTGGATCTGACGAATAGGTGATTGTACTGATCTTTTCAATTCAATAAAATTTATTTCAGAGTTATGTAATATGTCCATATATTATTAGTACTACATTTGTTTACAACTATGTTAGTAATACAAATATAAAATAAATAAGGATAAAACACAAATAAAAGACGAATCAATTTAAATCAAAACAAATTACAAATAAAATTTAAAATCAAAATAAAATAAATTAAAAACTCATGTCAAATAATGATAAAAAAAATTAATAAATAAAAAACTGAAATACTTATTTTCTAACTTGTAGCTGAACTAGGTGCCACAATATTGGGCAGTCAGCTTTATCAGACAAAACGCGCAGGATAGTGTTCATTTTAAATATTAAAAGATACGGTAAATGGTCCCGAAAATATAAAAGTATTTACATCCAGCACTTGTCACCTTAAATTCTGATTCTAAAGTATAACAATAGTTTATAGTTATACCTTTCTTTTTATTTTATTTATTTATTTGAGGAAACCCCTCGGCACATAATAGGTTGGGGAAAAAGTCTTTTCGCATTATAGTATGTATGAACTTGTAATAAAATCTCTTTGGCTATACTATTTGTGTCTGGCTGGTTTTGGTATCATTCAAAGTTTCAATTTTAAAGAAGATAATTCCAAATTTAAATTAGGAAAATGTGTGTATTTTATTTGTTTTTCGTGCTGTAAAGATGAGTGAATCTAATGAAGAAATTCTATACATTTTAAAATTTTACTACAAAAAAGGTAAAAATGCAACGCAAGCCGCGAAAAAAATTTGCGATGTTTATGGACCTAGTGCAGTGTCTGTGAGAGTAGCACAAATTTGGTTTAAGCGTTTTCAATCCGGAAATTTACATGTCAAAGATGCACGTCGCTCTGGTCGCCCTATTACGGATAAAATTGATGCCATTTTTGAAAAAGTGGAGCTAGATCGGCATATCAGTAGTTACGACGTAGCTGAAGAACTGGGAATTGACCACAAAACAGTTTTGGCGCATTTGAAAAAAACTGGGTACACAAAAAAGCTCGATATTTTGGTACCCCACGAGCTCACTGAAAGAAACCTAATGAACCGTGTACTCATTTGTGATTCTTTATTACGACGTAATGAAACCGAACCATTTTTGAAGAAGCTGATAACTGGTGATGAAAAATGGATCACGTACGACAAGAACGTGCGAAAAAGGTCGTGGTCAAAGGCCGGTCAGGCTTCACAGACTGTGGCGAAACCCGGGTTAACTCGCAACAAGGTGATGCTGTGTGTGTGGTGGGATTGGAAGGGCATTATTCATTATGAGCTATTACCACCAGGCAGGACCATCGATTCTGAACTCTACTGCGAACAGCTGATGAGATTAAAGCAAGAAGTTGAGAGAAAGCAGCCGGAATTAATCAACAGAAGGGGTGTGGTTTTTCATCATGATAACGCTAGACCTCACACATCTTTAGCCATTCAGCAAAAATTAAGAGAGTTTGGCTGGGAGGTGTTAATGCATCCGCCGTATAGACCTGTTTCGGTCTCTTCAGAATTCTTTAGGCAGTGTCAGGTTAACATCACGAGAGGACTGCCAAAACCACTTGTCGCGGTATTATGATCAGAAGCCCCAAAATTTCTGTAGCAATGGGATCATGTCCCTACCTACAAGATGGCAAAAAGTTATCGAACAAAATGGTACCTACATACTTTAGTTAAATGTAAATAAACTATATTAAAAAATGTTTTGCATTTTCTTAAAAAATGCGAAGAAACTTTTTTCCCAACCAATACACACCAATAAACACAATAGTGACAGTTAACAGTAAAAACACTCCATCTTATAAAATAAACAACAAACACACAAGAAAAAATCTAACTGCTATGGATCACTCACGTTTACGATACCAGATCCAGTGCTACTTAATGTATTATTAGATATAGTGAAAGATTAATTAATAAATACTCATCTTCACTCAGCCACACGAGTCCTAAATTAACCAAAAAAGGTTTTTATTTATCTGCTCAGCCCACATCCGCCCAGCAATGGTTCTGCTGGATATACCAGCAGACCTCCTCGGTTTTACGACATTTTCTCCGGCTCTGTGGCAATCTCATTCACTATCTTCCAACAACTCCTGCGATATCGTCCGAATGTCCGATGCTTTTGATCTGCTAACCAGCTAGATTAGCATAAACAGCCTAGATAAGTTTCTTTCAAGTATACCTAGACAACTTCACTCTATTCTTGTAAAACATTCTACGCGAGATTGTAAACCAAAGTCAATTTTGAATTTTTAGACATTGATGTTGGCCCGGCTAGGACATATTAAATTGGCTTGGCACTACAAACATTACCGGCGACACAGAAACACATATAAAAGATTTATGAGTATGGTGGTGACTGGTGTTGCCCTCTTCAAAAATCTTAATGTAATATTTACATTCCAGGTGTACCGGAGCGGTGGACACATCGGAATGCAAACGTCAAGCTGACGGAGCATATATCCTGCCTCCAGTGATGACGGGGAAGTTGATCACGAAGCACAAGTTCAGCTTCAAGTTCGGCAAAATTGAGATCCGGGCCAAGCTGCCTGCAGGAAGCTGGCTGGTACCAGGTATGAACAATCCTAATCTCAATATCTATTAATGCAATACTTAACGCAACTAAAAGTTAAGCCCATTTACTAGACGGATCCTAAATATAGGTCACCAATAACGACATGTTTCGCCTTGAAAAGTTGTCAAAATTAAAAAAAATTATTAAAGAGAAACGTGTTCTACTTTTATTCATCTAACACTCAGCCACTTAGGCGATTGATATGCGAGATAATAGAAGAGAACTGAGGGCTTAGCCAAGTTACATTCGATTAGCCATGACGCTAGTCGATAAGTCCGAAAATTACAGGGATTTGACACATGCTATGGAAATATCACGTGATATATCGACAACAAACCTATGTAGAAATCGAATCGATTCGAAGCGAATGTAACTTGGCTACGGGTTCTGGTTGTATTTCCCCTGCGACAAATCACATACCTGCACCTAACACTGCACTAAGATGGTGTGTTCTGTGTATACAATACCTAACTATGATCATGATACATAAACATGAAGAATAGCAACCAAAAATAAACCATGCAATTAATTCCCTGTACTTACTTGCGTATCAAGAAAGATGTTTCTGATCAAGCAAACATTTTTCTCACTGTGGTAACTAAACCCTCAGCCTCACCCATATATCTAAAAAGGTTTTGAAAATACAATCATGAATCTAAAAATATATTTTTTTATTTCCAGAGCTGAATCTTGAACCTCTCGAGAACATCTATGGCACTCGTCACTACGAATCAGGCCTCATTAGAGTTGCCTTTGCGAAAGGAAACGATGTTTACGCTAAGAAACTATCCGCAGGGCCGATGTTGACTGACGCCGAACCTTACAGGACCCTGTTGATGAAAGAGAAGATTGGCATCCACAACTGGAACCGGGACTTTCATAACTACACGCTGATTTGGAAACCAGGTTTGTTCGTACCTTTGGCTTTGAAGCAAGAAATTAGCGTTTCACCATATCGATATTCCAGATAGTTCAACTTTCATGTTATTTTATTTCAGAATAGTTGAACTATATGTAAAAATTCAGCGCAAAAAGTTCTACTAGTTGCACTAATAGTTCAACTATATGGAATAGATTGTCTATCTACAGGCGCAAAAACAGTGGCAAAAAGTGCCAAAAAATGAGGGAGACTACAGGCAATAAAAAGTACTTATGGTCCACCGAGGTAGACCAGGACCAAAGAGCGGTTTCCTTCGTTATGAAGCCCCATTAGAGCAACTTTTTTCATATCTGTCGCCCCCATGAAGGCCTTTTAAGTCTTAACCGTAGCCACGAAAGAGGTACCTAAGTATGCAGTTCCTAAAACATTTTCTTCTGCAGATGGTCTCCAATTCCTCGTGGATGGAGAGCAGTATGGCACAGTGTCTCCCGGCGAAGGCTTCCACACAAGCGCCAGGCAGCACGCAGTACCACACTTTGCCAACTGGTTAAAAGGCTCAGTCATGGCACCTTTGGATAAAATGGTAAGCTCATGGAATAATATTGATAGATAGGTAAAATTACATATACAATTATTAACATGTCTTTAAAAAACTGGCCAAGTGTGAGTCAGACTCGCGCACGAAGGGTTCCGTACTAGAATTCTATAATAAATATTTTCTTTCACACAATAGCACAATTTTATTTATTTTTCTTATTTGAGGTTTATGCCGATTAAGCTAGTCCTCTAAATTGTATGAGCGCCCATACAACTCAAAGGACTATCTTAATCGGCGTCAACTATGTATGTATGGGGCACCCTTTAATTTTCAACTTTTTTATTTTTTGGAACTTTTCCTTGATTTGTTCCTTGCTTTTTGCCAAATTTCGTGATTCTAGGTCAACGGGCACTACCTTAAAGGTTTTTGACCCAAAACTTAAGGTAAATTAAGGTAAATTTTGGTACTTCCAAGTTTTCGCGATAATCTAAATTTACCCATATCTTTTTATCGTGTTGACTCAGGATCTTGATTTTTATACACCTAAGGAACTATAGACCTCAGTGTCTGGTATAAATTTCAACTTGCTAGGTCTACCCGTTCCTGAGAAAATCGGTGGTGACACACGGACAGACGGACAGAATTGAACGGAGAAAATGATCTTATAAGGGTTCCTTTTTTTACCTTTTCAGGTACGGAACCCTAAAAATACAAAAGAAAGAGTTGTATCATCTAAAGATCGTTGCAAACGATCTATAGATAGCTAAACTGCTCTAGATCACTACTATGCTCAAGTTATCCCAAGACACTGCCGGCATTGCCCCGCTGAATTGCAATGTTTATGCGTTGACCCAGATGTTTCTTAAAAATAATCAAATCAAAATTACTATTCCAAAATATTACATGTACCTACAACCGACCTTAGTGTAATAAGTACGTATATGGAAATTGTAATCTCGGAGGAGAGAGTAAGTGTTCAAGCACGCTTGTACCATATTTTTGTTCCAAAATAAACCTATTTTTATCACTTAATTTTAAAGTGATTAAAAAAAGGTTTTAAGGCTTTAAGACTTAAAGCTTTAAAGTGATCTCTTCCCGCCAACGGCTGGATAGACATGATCTGATGATGTTTTTTTTAATAAAATGGTTTTCTTTCCAGTTCTACGTGTCTCTTGGTCTTCGAGTCGGTGGTATCAACGATTTCGCTGATGAGAACGACAAGCCGTGGAGAAACAAGGGCAACAAGGCAACCGTATCTTTCTACAACGCGAAGGAAAGCTGGTATCCCACTTGGGACGATGGTCACCTGAAAGTGGATTACGTCAGGGTATATGCCCTGTAAAACTGTTCCCAAAAGCGGTTAAATGATGTAGTAATAAGTACTTATTAATAAAATACAAATAAAAGACTGTCAAAAAAATACCATCACTCAATCCTCTGAATTGAACTGTTATTTTTGTGCCCAAGGAATCATCTTCTTAGCGTGTCAATAGCTCTACTTATATTGTGTTAGATAGGTACTTGGCTACATTGATGGCGTCAGGAGAAGCCATTTTTAAGTCTTCCATTGTGCAGGTGTTTGGGCACAAAGAGCGCATTAGCAGGTGTTTAATCGACTGTGCAGGATTACCGCAGTTGCATTGCGTTTGTCTGGGATCCCTGAACCCCCATTTGCACATATTGATTTAGCAGCGACCAACCTGTGTGCAAAGCCTATTTAAGGACTTTCACACTGGTCACGGCAGGTCGTGCCCTGGTGGAAGCTGAAAATATAAGCAGGAGCATGACAGTCGACATCCTCTATATAGCCATCAAATTCCACGAGGCCGCCTGAAAAGTCGTAAGAGTTTTCAGTGTTCCACGCAGGCCACCAGCGACGACCCACCTGTTGCTAGACGCGCACTGTGGATAGATTGTAACCTGACTTCATTCCTCTTCAAGGAATAATAATAATACTACTTTCCTAACACAAAATAGTCGCAGTTTCTGCAGTTAAACGAGACGAGATTATAGAAAACATAGTTAGGCCGTTTGTCCACCGCCACCACCGTCACCAGGACGGCGCGCGGTGGACACACGGCCTTTAGCAAATTATCGCTAAATCGGCGCCGTCATCACGTTCTTGGTGACGTCCCGGTGACGGTGGCGGTGGACAAACGGCCTTACATTCAAATTTATAATATTAAGGTGATATGTGTAAATTATTGTGATATGTGATTGAGATTAAATTGTGATATTGGCTTTGTAATGATTGTTTTCATTATACCTAAGTATATAGTTAGTAGTTTTCGGAGCAAACGGATGGACCAATTCGGATGCGATTTTTTTAATGGAAAACTAGTTTAACAGAGTGGTTCTTAGCTATGTGTGATAATGATCAGATCCACCGATCCGAAGATTATCAGCACTTCTCTTTTTTGTTGAAGTGATTTTAGCTGTAAAATGGTGAGTTTTTTAAATTATTAATTTATATTTGTTACAATTTAAAGATCTTATAAAATCTGTTGATAGACCAGCCTGCGAACGTGGCATTCTGAGAGAGGTCTATGACTAGTGTTAATGTCCTCCAGTGCATGAAGTGGCAGTGGGCGGGGCACATAGCTTGGAGAACACCGCTGGCAGTTAGGATAGAAAGGTTCTCAAATCCAGACCACGCACTGGAAAGCGCAGCGTATAAAGTTCCCACACTAGATAGGACGCCCTAATAAGGTAGCTCGGAGCTATTTGGTGCAAACCACACAAGATCGGTCACTCTTGAAATCTATGGGGGACCTACCTATATACAACAAGCTTAGCTCTTGTCGATGCAATAATGCAGTTTTCTCCATTTTTCTCGTTCCAATGCGGCCTTTTTACTTCCCTATACGACATGACGGCGACCTTCTCTTTTATCTGGCTAATCTAACTTATTCTTGGTCTTCCTATTCTTAGCTTTCCCTCCGCCTTGCCTTTTATGATGTTCTTTACGAAGCTTGAAATGGTACATTACCCCGTACTTAATAAATAACCGTTAAGTTTCGAGAGACGAATAGATAATGTTCCGTGTTGCATTGCAGATAAAAATAATATTTATGACTTCGAATTTTGTCGAGAGTTTAAAAAAAAATAAAACACTTGAGTCGAGTTTTAAAATCAATGCTGAAAAGATAAAAATAATATATATGACCCTTCAAATTTGCTGATATTACGAAATTGGATATTTTAAAACAAGTGTTAGAGCTTACATGTGAAACCCATAAAAATAAGGATTTATGACCAATAAATTGTCCATGGGTTTGACAGTTGAAGCATTCACTTTTACTCTTAAATCCATTTGTCTCAAGTATGTAGATTTTGTTAGATAAACATGGGACCTTTAATTTTTTTATACAGTTGGGGAATGCTACTATCAAAGAGGGCGTGGTTTCAGAAAATTAACCAATAGTAGGAGATTACGCATTGAGGTGGGTGTCTAATTCACTCCGTGAAAAAAATATGATGGGTTTGGCAGATTCTATTAAGGGACGTGGGAGAATTTCAGTTCTCTAAAACAACGCGCGCGCAGCAGTCCACAGATACTTGGGCCTTGAATTAAATTAAGTTATAATATATATGTAGAATCAGTGTTTGTCTTTGTCTGTTCATAAAGAAAAAAAAAGAAAAGTGTTAAATATAAAATTAAATTCAGTGCTTCGTCCGAGGGGTCAGCGTTTCTGAAAGCTAAGTACTTTAGAGCGAGAATTCCGAATATCTAGTATATTAGGGCATAGTTTTGATACTGAGTATTTTAGTGCATAGTTGTGAGCCTAATTATTATTTAGGGCAAGAATTCCAAATAACTAAGTACTTTGGAGCAATGAGTCCTTTACTTAAGTAATTCTTAGGTAAAAGATTACGGATAATTATGTTCCACAACTTTACATCGCAGATTAGTGTTTCTGGTTTGAATCCAGACATATTTGACTTCTACAAGTTACAGGCTAAGCCTTTAATTCATCTCAATTATTAATTTATTCCACCTTGTTATTTTGTGGACTTAATATAGATGATTCGATTCAATACATTTACAGTGCTCTTTGAAAATAATAATTTTGAATACGTATTAAGAGATTAATTGATCTATTGATTAATAATCATACTTTCAACTTTCACCGTTGGGATTAAAATATAATAATGAATATATCTGTATTTATTGCATTAGTAAATACTAAAATACCACCATAATTTAGGCTTCAACTCTAAGAACACTTTAGTTTGATTTCTTTAATTGGTTACAATTATTAACCAATTTACTACGAGAATCTACCGACCCTGATGGTTATTTTAAATGACTGCAAATACAAAATGACGTAATTAAAATGACTGGACTTGACCATTATGTACTTGAATTACAAATATCCACTATTCAATGGAATAGAAATAATTAAATTCCAATTGGCAATAATGAAAAAGTTTCATTTGGAAAATGGGAAATGAGGATTTTATTTGTCTATATTGAACTGCAATCTGCGTAACTTATGTTAAAACCATTTATTATCATATTTGAAAGGCAAGAAGATTCACAAACCATACACACCCATCATTAACTTGATGAAACATAAAAACACAACTACAGAGATGAATAAATGAATCCTGAGGGATTACATAATACACTGTAAATTATATATGTTATCTATGTATTCTCGTTAAGTGCGTAGAGCGGGTTTGCGACTTGGTCTTAGGGTTCCCGTTAATTGTCTGAAATTTTCGGTTGAAATGCAGGTCCAAGCAGCGCGTATTCACCTGACGAATCATATCTATATATGTACAAATGAAATACCAAGCCAGATCCCATAATAACAATGGTTGGCTCTGACGAACTGAATAAACATCTCTGCACATCTATTGGTAAAACCAACTATAAAAATGTATCATAAATTACACACACTTGCCGAATTATATTGTCAGGGATACACATGTCAACGGCGTGATATTCCTATCATACACGACACCCCATTTATCTTCAAAATGCTAAATGCATTCGCAAAAAAATTGCGCCACGTGGGAGAAGTCCAAAGCGACTGAAAAATCATGGGTCATGTTGTGGTTAATGGATGAAAAAGGTCACTAGCCTGCGATAACTGAGAATTTGCAAACATCTATTCACACATTACACACCTTACAATTGCACGCATGCATGTTGAGTTATGTTAGCTATAAGACGTGAAACTTCTTGACTGCCAAGCGTAATAATTTATCATATGCAAATGCGTAATTTTAGGGATAGAAAACGAACAATTGATCTAGCATAATTACAATGCTAAAGAACTGCGTAATTACCACAGAACTACATAAGCTTATGAACTCATTTCATTGGTTTCATTGGATTGGTTTACATTGGGCCTTTAAAATCACCATTTCCAGAAGTATAAATATACACACACTACATACTAAAAGTACATGACTTTGACAATTGTCTTAGTGTAAAGAAAAACTACCAAACAGATTGATTAATAACTCGAGATATTTATTTAAAGATGAAATGAAAATAGCATCCTTTATTAATTAGAGTTACTACATGTCTAAGCTTAGTTAGACGGAATTTTTGCATTGTTTTTTTTAACCCAACAGGATTTGCAACAGTATCGTGGAATTCGAGAAATGCATCCAATAATCTGCGTGTATGGGGTAAGTTGTAGATATATAGATCAGTACCTTTATGACGTCAGCACAATGTCCATTGTTGTTTTTTTAGGGTATTTACAGGAATTTTCTTCGTAAAGATTACGATAACTTTTGCAAATTATATCTAGACGATCACATGCCATTATTCAATCACGAGCCAAAATATCGTACTATCTACTATCAATTTTAAATACTTTATTTTTTTATTCGTCACTATATTATTACCAAACTCGGCTATTAATTACACAATTACCATTATTACTTATTAATCTTCAATCAACACAACAATTATCAATCAACAAACATACAAGGGGGGGGGGGTCGTTTCAAGCTTTCATGTCGTATAAGTTGTCCAATCATTTTCCTTCATCTGTGTTATATAAGTAATTTTCATCAAAACTTTCCTCCTCCCGTTTTAGCACTTACTCGTTAGAAACTTTCTCCGTCCAGTTGATCTCCTCCATCTTCCTCCAGCACCACATCTCAAACGCTTCTAGCATCTCTCCGTCCCGCAGTGTTAAGTCCATGTCTTACACTCCTATAAAGCTAGGCTCCGCGCATATGTTTTTATAAATTTCTTTTTTACTTGTGTTGATATTCAACAAATGTTTGTTTTGTAATAGCTATTCGAGCCTTGATATCAGACGTGCATCTGGAATCCGCTGTCACGATACTTTCCAAGTATTAAAAACTGTTTATCATTTCAATTGTGTTATTATCTATTGTAATTGGATGAGATGGATTTACCTGAGCTTTAGAAGTGATAAGTATTTTAGTTTTCTTAATTTAGATTTTTGGTGAAAATTCTTTGAAAATATTACCCATAGCTACGAGTATTATTAACTCTTGTAGGTGTTCGTGCGTTTCTGTTACTGCTGCTATGCCATCTGCGAATCTACTATTTTTTTCGCGGCCGGCAGCTCAGATTGGGCGAAAATAAAACGGGTTATGGCTTTTTAGAATGTAGATGGCGTGTATTATTCGTGTATAAAATGATGCAAAGGGACGGAAATGTCTTAGATGGACACTGATATAAAATCATCAACAGAGAGCGAATGTGCCCAATAGCGTAATACCAATAGCTGACTCTTTGTCTATGGCCCTGTTCTGAACGAACGACGTATCAGGGGTTTTAGCCAAGTTACATTTGATTAGCGATGACGCTATTCGATAAGTCCAAAAATGTATGGGATTTGACACATACTGTGAAAATTTTAATTTTGAACGTGTCTGGCATTGGAACTGACGTTGGTTTGACTGATGTCACGCGTGTCAGCGGGATACGATTATGCACATTTCGTTTCATTAGACACGTTCAAAATTAGCACGATTGCCCCCTTGGTCGAGTTTCGGTTGATAAGGTAGTGTAGGTAGGTAGGTACCCGTCTATAATGTATAGGGAAGGGGCGGTAAAAACGTGCCAACGTTAAAAAACCCCATCAATCATTGTTCAAATAAACCTTGTCTGACCTCTGTGAGTTGCCCTGTGCAACTTATTCATCGCTTTTAGTGTTGCGCTGAATATCACCACAACCATCCAATTATGTTTATTATTTTATAATTGTATGTTTTTAAATTTTGATTCAGTTACAAAATATTTCATTTATTAATTTATTAATTTGGAAACACAACTAATACTATAAAAAAAGTAACTCAGTCTCTCTGTATTTTTGTTACGTTTTCACGGCTGGACCGATTTCAATGAAATTTGGTATATAAATAGATTAATAGTTTTTTTTAGTTATAGCTTGCTTACAACAAAAATGAATCTTGCATTAATTAAATTACCATAAAAATAAAAGGATTATACTACTTTGGTTTTAAATGGAACACATTTCAAGGTTCATTCGCGCTTGAAGAATGTTCATACTTAAAACTCAAAAGTATCTCGCAAATTTGCCAACCATAGACCCTTTTAAAGAAAAACTCGCTTTTGTTCATCAAATTCTCGGTATTGATTCATTGATCAAACAAGTTATGTCAATACATAAAGAACGAGGGAGCCTAGGCCGCTTTTTCGTAGAAAGCAGATTCACACCGACTTCACAATTTTTTAAAGAAAACTATAGGAAACCCTCTATTATAGGTGCAGTTCTTAAATATGCTAACAGCTGTGGCTGTTTTTATTTTGTTTTTGTTTCCGACATCTTTCTTTACAATGTTCAAACGTAGAAACCTGTTATAAGACTTTCGTACCAAGCTATTTGTCTAAACAAATTGTCTCGCCGTTTATTTCTCTAAATAAATAAATAAACCCATTTCTGACGGCGTTGTTCCCCGTGACCAAGCTTGGCTCGATATTTCGTCTCAGAAGCGCAGTTTAAGAAACAAATTCATTGTATTGTAATTCTATAAAGAGTTTTGTGGGAGAATAAATCTGCGATAGGAAACCTGTTTCCTATTTAAATGTGGTCATTTGACATTTAGGCAAAATATTCTCTTGATCGTCTCAGAAGCGCACTTAACTTAGGTAACTCAATAAACTCAATATAAAAAAATATGTGAAGTAAGAGTGACTTTGTCTACATAGGGTTCTGTAGCCGAATTTTTTACCTATACAATAACAAATTATCACCCGCTGTTTCGCACGCATTGTTTTTCAATAAAAACATAACCCTCCTTATAAGCAGTCGGGTAAAAAGTAGTCTTTAAAACGTAAAAAAGACAAAGATAGTTTTCAATTTATAATATTAGGTTGGATATGGATAGCCAATTTAATAATCTGCATATTCAAAATTATATTCGTGTCTGGATGTTTTGGTACTATAATACTCGTAGTTTGTGATTGATATCCACGATACAGAGAAGGTTGTGATGAGGTTGCGAGTTCGATTCCCGCTGAGGAACAAATGTTTGCATGATCTACAGTTATATGTTCCGGATCTGGTTGTTTCTCTACGTATAATAAGTATGTATTTATAAATATATAAAAAAATACTTTAAAAAAACTGACGAAAAAGAAATTAAACACTAAAAAATAAAATACTTTACCCTTTTTATTCTTAATTTAATGCTCTAAACTAAATGCTCCTAACTAACCTCCTAAACTAAATGTAGGTAAGTAACCAAATTTTTGAGTCACGAGATATATAAAAAAAATCTAATCTAAATCGCTAAACCGCTAAATCTAGTAAGTAGATCAAAAATACATACTTCATTGTACAATTGCCGGAGAGAATTCATTAAAGAAGCTATAGACTTACTATGTGGTTAATTTCTTTACATAGATAGATAGATAGATAGATAATTTCTTTATTGCACACCATTTAAATACAAACATTTATAAGAAAATACACTTAAATAATAGGTACAATGGGCGGCCTTATCGCTAAAAGCGATCTCTTCCAGGCAACCTTTGGATGGACAGGATCTATGTGAACAAAATAAAGACGGCGGCGTAAATCCGATATAGTACACGTATATTTATTAAAAATATAGATAATATAAAATAAAATGCATACATAATTATAATGTATAATATAATCATAAAATTACATAAATATTAATATTATAATACATAAAATATATATTGTCATACTTATATATATATATATATATTATAAAAATGTAATAATTAATAAGTGGCCTAGTGAGCGATGGATGACAGATAGTGTTGTCTGACCAAGTTTTTAAAGATAGGGAGAGATTTAGCGTGACGAATTGAGACAGGTAGGGCATTCCAGAGCCTGGTAGCCTGCAAAGTAAAAGAGGAACTATAAAATACTGAGGTATGATGGGGAGTTTTTAATTGAAGGGTTTCAGAGGAACGTAAGGGTCGAGAGTTGGAAAGGTGAAGAAATTCAAAGCGTTCTTTGAGGTAGGACGGAGTAGAAGGGATGAAAAGGATGCTGTAAAGGAGGGAAAGGATGTGCGCATTCCGACGAAGGCGGATAGGTAACCACTTAAGTCTGTGGCGATACTCTGAAATATGATCGTACTTGCGCAAGCCAAATATGAATCTAATAGAGAAATTCTGAAGACGCTCAAGCTTGTTGAGTTGATCTTCAGTTAAATCAAGATAGCTGGCGTCAGCATAGTCGAGAATAGGATGCAATAATGATTGTGCAAGTGCAATTTTGGTGGAAGTCGGAAGGAAGTTTCGCAGCCGTTTAAGAGAGGCAGCTGCAGCAAAGGTTTTTCGGCTTACCGCTGCTAGTTGAGGTCCCCAAGATAGGTGATTATCCATGAGTACCCCCAGATTTTTGACTACCTTGCTGATTTCTATTGATATACCGTCAAATTTTACCTTTGGGAGATCAAGCCAATCGATTTGAGTAATCATCCGCGAGCTTCCTATTACTATATATATATATATGTGTATATGTAATATATATATATATATAGTTTTATATATATATATATATATATATATTACATATATATATATATATATATAGTTTTTACTAAAGTGACGTAAATATATGAAGTACCTATAGGTAAAAACAACGTAAATTTTGACATTATATACTGTTTTTTTTCGTAGGTTTCTCACTGGATAGCCCCCGTAACTTCCAACAAAAAAATCGATTCATATTTTTAACCTATTTTAGACATGACTTTTAATATAAAAAACGTTTTTAATACTTACATGCCTCCTATCTACTGTGCTATCGTCAGAATCAAAATTACAAAAACTACAATTAAATAATAAAATTAATTAATAAGTAATACTTTAAGATTCACTATTCGCTGACCCGGCAAACTTCATACCGCCTTGACATGCATATGACGCGGGCTGCTAATGTACGTCACCCGTAGAATTGTCAATCGGCCATCATTAGCTGCATCTATGTATGAGAAAATGAATTTTCTTCATAATTATTGTTGCGTGAATTATTCCGATATTTTAATAGTTATTCTTCTATTCGGAGCGGAGACAAATCCTACAAATCAAAGATCATCAAAATCGGTCCCGCCGTTCTTGAGTTATAAACGGTGTAAATAACTCGACTTTGTTTTATATATTTAGATTTACATTTGTTAAACAAGTTTAATTTACAAACTATAAAAACCTAACCTTTCAGATGGCCGATGCCCACATAACCCTAACCACAGAGTAATTATTAATTACACATCGAGTTATTAGAATCCGGTATCACTTCAGTTCATAACCGCGTATCTCCGCGGGCAGACACTTGCTAGAATCATGCCATCTCCCTCTTTTATTCAGTTATAGACAGTGACAAAATGGGTTATCATACGTTGTTTATTTTTAGTGTTTTCGCACATTTAGTGTGCGCATATGAACTGCCGGCGGCTAACTTGGAGGCCATTTACCCTAAAGGTCTAAGAGTCTCGATACCTGGTATGTTTATCCTTATGTTATGATGTTTAAAATGTAACCTTGGTACACCCGTAAAGTTAAACATTTGTTTAACACGTGTTTAAATGTTTCCCTACCAATTATTGTATAGGATATTTTTAAACACGCACTAAACTGCATTTAATTTTATTTGTAGTGGGACCCTAAGGGCAACTTGCGCAACGATGCATGTCATTTTATTTTAATAATTTTATTGTAATAAAAAAAGACATGTAACAAAATTGGGCTTCATAACTCACTGTGCGAAGCCCAAACGTATTTAGTGAATATGAATTAAGGCGTTGTTAAATCATACAAATACGTCAAATTTAAATACATTTAAGGATCGTTGTGCAAGCTGGGCTGTATTTAAAAACAATACATGATATATAATGCGATATTTATGTATTTAGTCGTAGTATATTTTAATTTAGTTTTAATATATTATGCTATTATGTTAATATTTTATGTTTCAAATATAAATACGTAGGTACGTTTTGTAGGTATAAAAATCTTTATTGAACAATTAAAAAGCAACTTATACTTACATGAAAACATCTTAAAAACTAGGATTCCCTGTGTGTGGAAGTCAGGTATAAGTACATATGTACCATGTAGTACATGTTTGTACCTATTATAATTAAATTATCATATACTTATTATTTTAGGAATTAATTTCATTTTTTATATTCGTTTTTAATGTGCAATAATACTATAATTAATACTCTGTAACCGATAAGCCTAATTCTGTGTTTTCTTATTCATGTGTGTGTTTTCTTTTGCATTGTGCAGTAAAGTAGTTTTATTAATTCATTGGTTTGCTAAAATAAAATGTTTTACATCATACATTATTGTTAACATAAACATCATTGTTTTTAATATATTTTAATTAAAAAACTTTGTTTGAGGCAACAATAGAAAAGCACAAGATGTTCATTATTTTACGGTCCATTTAAATATATACCTTAGTAACTAACATACATTAATATAATTATATAAGTATATAAATTAAATGATAACAACTTAATTTAACTAATGATTGTATCCTTGTTTTCTCTATATTGAGGAAAAACCGGACACAAAAACGAGTTCTTGAAGACCCAGGGAATAACGGACGAATAACGGATTCTGAGAATAACAAATCTGTGGTTTCAGTTTAGTTCGATGTACAAATAAACACCTACTCCTTGTTCATACGAGTATGTACATGATGTATGATGTAAAACACTTTATTTTAGCAAACTGAACCTACTTTGCTGCACATCGCAAAGGAAAAAAACATAAATAAGAAAACACAATTAGGCTTATCGGTTAGAGGCTGACTTTTGGATGGAGAGTATTAATTATATGTAGTATTGTTGGTGCATATTAAAAACAAATATAAAAGAAAAGAGCGAAATTAGTTCGTAAGATCATGAGTATATGATAATATAATAGGTACAAACATAAAATATTAACATAATAACAATATATTACAAAAACTAAATTAAAATATATTACGACTAGGTACATAAATATTGCATTATATATCGTGTATTTTTAACATCAAGCCACTTGCACAACTATCCCTAAGCGTATTTAAATTTGCCGTATTTGTATGATTTAACAATTCCTTAATTCATATTTAGCCACTAAATACGTTTGGGCATCGCACAGTATACTAAGATAGTCATTTTTATTACAAAAAACAACAGCAACATGAGTTGCTTACGTTTGTGAATTCAAAATATTTTTATATAATGGAAAATTGGTAAAAATAGCTTGATAATAGAGTGTTCCTTATCACTGCTAGAAAGGTACTTATAAATAATACTTTATTTAAGGGGAGCAAAATGCTTTAGTAACAATAAATATTTAATTGACTACAATACAGAAGAAACAGTTGAATCATCTAAAGACCGTTGCAAACGATAGCTCATATAGTGATATGTAGTGATTTGCAGTGTCTTGGGACACTTCTGCCTGGTAGTGACCAGGCAGAAGTGTCCCAAGACACTGGCTGTATTGCCCCTTATAAATAACTATAAATTAATTATTAATTATAATATAACTTATAGATTGATTTGTGTTTAAAAATCTAATTGCTGACTGTACCTAGAGTGATTGAGAGTGACCTCTTTAGGTCAATATGATAACACGACATAAACAGAAATAATTGATCAAGCGCGTGTCGGCCCACGCTCAGTGAAAGGGTCCGTAGTCAGTATGGCGACATAATCATAATCATTTTAAAATTAAAAGTTTATTTTGCTATATTTTTCGAAACATTGTATGAAGTTACAAACGCATACCAAAGTTACTGTTGGTCGATTACTGCTCGGAATGTACCCAGCTTTGATCGTTAATTATTTTTATAACGAATATTGCTGCTTTAGTTCCCTAACTTGATGAATTATGGATTGCCCATACAAATTTTCAACACCAATTTCACCCCCTTCAAGATTATTTTTAAGACAAAAAATAACCTATGTCCTTCCCCAGGATATAATCAATCTCTTTGCCTTTCACTACGATCCGTTTCGCGGTTTAATCGTGAAAAAGTATCAAACCAACAGGAATTATGGATTCATGTGTAGGTATAATTTTATCTTATTTTGCGGTGTAGTGTCTTCACCGAAACATGTTGAATTCATAAAAAAAAGTGTGAGTCATACTCGAACACAAGCTCCGTATTTTTTTTGTACCTTATCTCGCTCTTTAAATGCAATACAAGAATGAAGCAAGATGTACACTCGTGAAAAAGCAATAGATCGGATTTGACAGGCGTACAAACAATATCAACGAAAAACCAAACAAGATTTCCTTTAATATAGTAGTCATAACTATCAAGTAAACACATAAAGACTTAAAAAAATAGCCAAGTTGGCGACCAGGGCGTTTTATTTTTTACCCACCTATATATTATTATATATATATTAAACACCACCTATTTCTACCGCTATATATGTATATCTAGAATACCTACGTATATATATGTACTAGTGGTTCACCCCGAACTGAGATCTCGCCAGTCTCCCATAAAAACAAACATGTTATTACATTATATTAACATGTAAACTTACCTTCAAATGAAGCTTACTCATATAAAATATAAATAAATAAATATTGCTGGACATTCCACACAGCGCTATCTAGCCCCAAACTAAGCGGAGCTTGTACTATGGGAACCAGATAACTGATAAAATACTTATATACATTTTGTTTTGTAAATACATACATAAATATATAGAGACACAACCAGACCCGGAACAAATATCTGTAGATCATGCAAACATTTGTTCCGCGGCGGGAATCGACCCCGCTACCTCCTGGGTCTCAGCCGGCTATTCGCCCACTGCACCGCGGAGGTCGTCATATAATATCGATCAAACTTCACTTGTATGTTCGTTTGATCTTAATAGTACCACGAAATGCATAACCAACCAACTTGACTTTCAGTTTCATTCAAATTAAAGGTAACGGGAGTTCATGTCAAGTGGTTATACTTTTTGGGATGGAAATTGCAGTTTTTCTGAGTTTATTTGTGTTACTAAAGCTACACCATACCTAAGCACTGTGGGGTCAGTGGTGTACCCTGTGAATTTTTGTCAAAGTTCAGTTTCTATTATGGCTAATAACTTAAAAACTACAAGGTTTATACTAAAAATAAGAACGGGGTCGAATTTTACTCATGAAGACCTTTCATTAGACGTGCAATTTGACCGGATACATTTTAGTTTTTTTACCCCTCTTGAACCTAAATATCTCAACAACCCCCCACACATTTTTAGTTTATTTAGTCACACCAAAATTGTGCCATCACAACCTACCTATACACCAAAATTCACGATGATCGGATAAACGCTTCGAAAGTTATCCTCGGATAAACAAACATACATACATTCAACGCCGATTTGCTGAGGTTGATTTAGAGATCTCGCTTCGTTTGATCAAAAATAGCGGCAGGAATAGGCACGGTGCGGTGGTAGTACTTCCCTGGACGAACTCTTTCACAAGGATTACTACCGCTACGTTATAAGCAGTGCCAATACGGAACTTGTCGATCGGCAAATTCCATACTTGGATTGCTCTATAGCGTGGAGGTATCCGTATTTTTTACGTCCATTGTCTGTTATTCTAATCTTTAACAAAAAAACCCCGAACGCTTTGGTTATTATTGATCGAGCGAGCGAAGATCTCAGTGGCAACTTGGGCGATTTTGCTTTTGTATGTAAGTATGTATGTTTGTCCAAGCACAACTTTTGAACCGCTGATTCGATCTGCATGTAATTCAGTAGATCGATAGCTTGTGTTATGAAGTTTTGCTGGTAAACATATGAGCTGAATCGATGGAGGGGTTGTTATTGGGTTCCAAAGGGGGGTAACATAAATTTAAGTGATACAAATATATTAGGTGGCGTGTCATATGAAATGAATATGTATGCATTCCAAAAACGGGTTTTACTTTTAATTTTGGATAAAGGTATTATTATATTTTTGTTTTTATGGGAGACTTGCGAGATCTCAGTTCGGGACGTACCACCACTAGTGTATTAAAGTTACGTATGTGATGGACGAACCAAAGTCACCGATAGCACAAAAGATAAGCAAGCTGAAGTGGCAAAGGGCAGGGCACATAGCTCGAAGAACTGACGGCCGTAGGGCAGAAAGGACAGCCGTTCTTTCTGCCCAACGGCCGTCAGTTCGAGATGGAATTCCCACTAGATGGAAAGACGACCTATTAAAGGTTGCTGGGAGCCGTTGGATGCAGGCCACACAAGATCGGTCGCTCTGTAAATCTATGTGGGGGGCCTATGTTCAGCCTTGGACGTGGCTGATATAATGTTGATGATGTGATGGACATCGCAAGATCTCAGTTCCGGGCGAATCACTAGTTTAACTGAATGACGTTATTTTAGCTAGAAAACCAGTTGTGGTTCACTCAAACCCGCACGATTAGATAATGTGATTGACCTTGCCTTGTGGAGGCACGATTATTATGAATATGAATATGATGATTGAATTATGTATTACGTTTCCTCAAGGCAAAATAATTGCAAATAACAAAAACAGACGGAGTATAAAAAGTAAAAAAGCATTTTTCTCTCTGATTGTAATTTTTTGTGAATCTCTTTAACAAATAGGGTTTGCTTATAGATTTTTTTAGTGTAATCTAAATGCACGCGGTTGTTTGGGTGCTACGAGGTAATAAGTTGTGTTAGATATGCACAAAAGATATACCTACTAGGTCTCTGTCAGGCAAAAACAAACAGCAACGATTGGCATTGAGCAGGTCAAAAAACTGTCTACGGTTTCCTGTAGATGGAGCTAATGGCGCTTTAGTTGTAATCTAAATCATCTCACTAATGTTGACTCTGACGTGACAAGAGCCTGTAGCACAATTGGTAGTGCATCCTCGTATCAAGAGGAAGGCTGCGGGTTCAAGTCCCGTCTAGGCTTGAAAATTTTGGAGATGGTTTTAAAAATCTTGGAAATTTCCGTCAACACAAACAATCTGTCAGTTTTATTAAAATATTATTAAAATACTATTTAAAAACAAACTATTCATAAAAATCATCGAAATTGGATAATATTTAGGTTTGGCAAAACGTTATCCCTTTTTATACGAAAATTGGTAGGTAAGGCATACTTTCTTAACATGCTCTACAACCAAATTTCAGACGATGGCTTCACCCTATTCGCATTCCATGGAAAGCTCAACGAAGAAATGGAGGGTCTGGAGGGAGGTCATTGGTCCCGGGATATCACGAAGGCCAAGAACGGACGGTGGACCTTCAGGGACCGGAGCGCAGAGTTGAAGATCGGAGACAAGATCTACTTCTGGACGTATGCCATCAAGAACGGTCTGGGATATCGGCAGGATAATGGAGAATGGACCGTGACAAGTAAGACTTAAGACATCTTATGAATAGTAGAGTTCCTTGTGAAAGGGCTCGCCGGAGAAGTACTACCATCATACCTATTTCTGCCGCCAAGCAGCATTGCTGTGTTTCGGGTTGAAGGGTTGGTGAAATTACAGGCACATGAGGCTTTACACCGAATGCCTTAAGTTGATGGACGCAGGATAGTGCATCGTAGGGCACATTTCTAACGTGCGTGACCTACGAGGCAATTCTCTTTTATAGGCGATGGTTACCACTTAACATCAGGTGGGCCATAAGCTTGTTCTATATTCATGTAGTATAAAAAATAAAAACAATTCCTTATTAAGTAAATGGGTCGCTGTCACTATCGCTGTCACCGGGTTAAGTCATCCCCACGCACGTAAGATACGCAATGGAGGTGTGAAATGGACAGCCAAATCACAGCCGGGTGACAGCAACGGGCTTACGTAATAAGGGTCCCTTGTCTCTTAAACTAGCAGAATAACTATCTCAAATATTTTATTATGATAACTAGAAACAAACAGGAGTAAGTAATGAAACAATCAAAGAAATTTAACAGCGACCGCCGAGAACGATCTCTTACTTATGCTACACCTCACAAAACTCCTTACAACGCCGTCAAGAAAAACAGGGTCTTCTTTTCCAGCTGACTCTCCCAAGTCTGTTTCTTTGGCTGTGGGTCGCTAGTTATTACATAGGGACTGAGAATATCACAAATCGTTCACTACCAGTCACAAAGCTCTAAAATAATATTTAAAATCCCGCAAAAGTCTTCAAGATACCTCTCTTTTTATCTCTCTATTAAATATGCATCTCTTTTCTCAGGCTACGTAGATGAAGCTGGGAACCCAATAGACTCCAACGTAGGGACTCAGAGACCAATTCAAGACAGGCCTGTTTATCCAAGCCCAACCAGCCCGTCAAGCCTATCCAGCCAGCCAGCCTCTGCACAGCCCAGCAAACCCCAGATTTCAGGGTTTCCGTGCGAGCTTTCAGAGTCTAAGGTGTCAGTTCCAGGGTTTGTCTGCAAAGGACAGCTGCTGTTTGAAGATAATTTCAACTCTGGCGTAGATAAGGGAAAGGTCTGGAAGCCGGAGATCATGTTTCCTGGAGAACCTGTAAGTACATTTTTATTTAATGGTGCTGGTATTCTACGTGTTTTGTTATGTACGACATTAAATGAAAACACTGGTAGGGTTATGGCTAGTCTATATATATATAAAACGAAGTCGGGTTAGTTACACCAATTATAACTCATGAATGACTGGACCGATTATGATGATCTTTGTTTTGTTGGATTTGTCTCCGCCCCGAACAACTATTAAAATATCGAAAAAATTCACGCAAATTGAAATTATGAAGAAAAATCATTTTCTCATACATAGATGCAGCTAATGTTGGCCGATTGACAATACCGTGGCGACATTGGCAACCCACGTCATATGCATGTCCAGGCGGTACGAAGTTCGCCGCGTCAGCTAGTATCATTATAAAATAGGTTTTTATCAAATTCATTACCGTAGAAAATTTTAAATTTTCAAACAACCTTGTCAACTAGTCCTAAAATATCAATGAAACAGTTTGTATAAAATAGGTAAACAAATAATATTCATTCATCATGTAAGTAGGTACCTGTTAAACTGACTAAGCGGCATCGTCGCAAAGGCGCCGCCAATTTACGTTACAAATTGTTTACTGGAAATGTATCGATTACCGGAGAAATATTCATGCTACCGGTATTAAACCCACCTCTTAAATCAGTTAATACGATTTCGAATGTGAGTTTTAAATTAATTTCATAAATAATTTTAAAATTTGAAATTCAAATTGTTTAAAATTCTAAAACAACCTAAATTAACTCAAATGCATTGCGTTTCTTATCTAATTAGATGGAAGCTCGTTAAGCACAGCATTTCTAGTATTATTTGATTGGCAAACACATGATACTATAGTTCACTTTTTTTAAAGGTGGATAATTCATGGCTTGGATTTTAGGATCTTTTAAGATTACTGCTTAATCCACAGACAAGGAGAGTGCTGGAAAACCAAGGATGAACCAAAAATGCACGATTAACCAATAGAGACTAGATGTAGACAAATTATGGGGCATGCTTACTAGAAAAGTTTTATTCCATGATTAATGGAATGATCATTTAAATTTCCAGGACTATCCCTTCAACGTCTACTTATACGATAGAAATCTGCGCGTCCAGGATGGTCGACTAGTCATTGATCCTTTCAAATTGGAGGCGAAGTATGGGGAAGACTACGTGAGACAGTCATTGGATCTTACTGCCAGGTAAGGACTGCTGCTTAGTGGCTGTTTACGTTATAAAAAACCTACGTGATAAAATTTAATGAATTGTATCCACCGTCGTTCACTCTTGCCTGTCAAGAAAAACGATTTTAATAAAATTTAGACTATATTTTAAATTTTATTAATTCAACGATAAAGAAAAAATTATATAAGATAATCCAGTTATATAACTATGGAACAAAATATGTATAAGTTTTTGACCCCAAAAGAAACCATATTTTATATTTTCCTTTCTTAATTCAGGTGTACAGGCATGGTTGGTACAGAGCAGTGCTCTCGCGAGGCTTCGGGTCCTCAGATCCTGCCACCTATCATCACGTCCAAGATCACCACGAAGAAACGGTTCGCCTTCAAGTATGGCAGGATTGAGATCCGAGCGAGGCTGCCACTTGGAGATTGGATTATACCTGGTACATTATCCCAATTATACTACATAGTTTTGAAATTTTTATTTTTACTAACAAATTATGGATCCTTATCTAAGTCATAAATAAAATTTAATTGAATTGATTCAGATTCAATTTTATTATATTTGCTTAGCTTAGATGGATACCGGCCAACCCTAAAACTGGAACTAACGTTACATTGCCGTAGCGATGCCGACATCCAGCCAAAAAAGTTTGAAGTCTTCCTACATTGGTTTTCCTTCATCAGAAACCCTTGAGGAGAAACTCCTGATCTTTTGCTTGGCTAGTTCAAATCTAAAATCTAATAATTCTAACTATTTTTACTAGATTTCAGGTTCCAGAAAAAAAATCTAACCATAATCTCGTCCAATGGTATAATAATTCTCTGCTTGACAAACAACTAATATGTCTATAGTAAAAAACAGATATTCTTATGACGCCAAAACGTATGCAGAGAAAAGAACCCTTGATCTCAGAAAAAATGTTTAATCTTTTGTATCTAAACATTCTAGAAATCCAGCTGGAACCTCGTGACAACATTTACGGTGGGAACAACTATGCGTCAGGTATACTCCGCATCGCCTGCGTCAAGGGAAACCAGGAGTTTGCCAAGAAACTGTATGGAGGACCCGTTATGTCCGCTCAGGAGCCCTACAGGTATAACTTATTATTTTCTCCAGGGCATGGCCAGTTTAGATTAGACTAAAATTTGGTACATTAAAATGAGATCCAGAACAATTAGTCTTCCATGTATTTTTTTCGAAAAAAATGTATATTAGCTAATGACTCTAACAATCCCTATGATGGGTATCCTCGAATCTCTTACTCAGCCAGTATCTGTGTGAGATATCCCGCACGGAGATAGTCAGAGACAAATCCAAATATTAAGTTTATTAGATGCCCACTTTTTCAAACAAGCATTCATGCGACAGGTTGCATGCAAGCCCATCGTCGCTTATGAATACTAACCCGATGGAATATGCGAATTTTTGGTTTTATGACATGCTCGATGTTTTCTTTCGTGTTTTGAGCACGTGTAAATACGCACAGACATTTTCGAGACCAAAATCCATTGGTGCACAACCGGGATTCGAACCTATAACCTCTGAATCGGAAGTCAGGGTACATCCTACTATGCGACTACGGTTGTTAATTTTTAATCTGTAACTATTTTCGTACTATAAAGTAAAATATATGTATGAACTGTCTTTGCAGATCAAATTATTTAAAGGAGAAGACAGGATACGATCTTTGGAACAAGGACTTCCACAACTACTCCATGCAGTGGCGACCAGGTATTTTTTCAAAAATTTAAACAAAAAACAATACTAGGCCTTGGTTACTACAAGATAAGAATGGCAGGCTAGACCAGCATTCAGATGTTCCAGATCATAAACAGTTATTAGGGGAAGTTTATAAAACTAACCAATCATACTTCATAATACCATAAATATGAAAGTGTGTTTGTTTTTTACGCTTACACGTAGTAACAGCTGAACTGATTTCGATGTAATTTGGTATACTTATAGATAGATTATGACCTTGATTGAGACATAGGCTTCTTTTTATTGACAAACAAATAAATAATTAATAATAATTATAACGCTGAACATTTCTCACAGCGCTAACCTGTACATGTCTACAGCCATACTTCCAGCAAAATAAATCATTTCATATTGGAATACCAAAGTTCAACCATTAAGTTCAATTCAGAAACTCATTGAGCCTGATGTGTGTTTTTGAATGTTCATACTACAAGTACATATGAAGTGCTGGATTCTTGACTAGTCAATAAGACCTGACATGTAATATTGTAATATTTTAACCCACTTTGTATGAACGCAATAAAATACTGAATATTGAATTTTAAATTCCAGATGGAATTTCTCTCTCTGTGGATGGCGAGAGCTACGGAGAGATCTCTCCAGGTGAAGGGTTCTACCAGGAGGCGGTAGCGAACAATGTGCCTGCAGCCTTGCATTGGCTGAAGGGTAGTGTGATGGCCCCCTTTGATGAACTGGTAAGATTGAGTCGTGTCCATTGAACGATGGATAGAATTATTTTGGATATATATGAATCCTCTCTTTATACATATTGTATTCTAGCAACTTCCAAATAGGTGCATTGAATTAAAACAAATTTTCTAGAAACTTATATGTTTGGGGTATAGCTGCTGTCTCCATCTTACTCAGCTAATACTGCAACATGCCACCAGGAGCTGTTTAAATCAACTTCAATAATAGATAGATGTTAAGTCCTCAAGTTCTTTTTAGAAACTGACAGCAAATACTTACTCTTTGTCTTCCAGTTCTACATAGCGATAGGTATCCGCGTAGGCGGGGTCAACGATTTTCCTGACAGCCCCAACAAGCCCTGGAAGAACAAGGCCACCAAGGCCATGCTCAACTTCTGGGAGGCACGAGAACAGTGGTACTCCACCTGGTATGACGACACCAGTTCTCTACTTGTGGACTATGTAAAGGTGTACGCGCTGTAAGGAAGGTGAGTTTAACGCCGTAAAGCTACTGAAATACGTGTTATTACTTTCTCTACTTCTGGAAGTCTTGTGACTAGTATTACTACTTGTAGAACTTACGTGTCCACATTGTAGGCAATCGAGGTGTACTCTTTTTTGTTTTTTATTTAACCTGTTCTGGCCTACTGCTGGGCAAAGATCCCATCACAATCTTTCCACTTGTCCCTGTCTTTTGCGGATTTTGACTTTGCGACGAGTTTGATGCTTAGAATAGAATAATATTTATTTGCAATCATCTATACAATCTGTCACCGCATTCACGGCATTAATTTAAAACACATATCGAAGAATCGTATTAACTGATTTTATACATTGGTTTAATACTGGTAGGTTGAATATTTATCCAGTAATCGATACATTTCCACAATTTTTACCGTAAAACGGCGACGCCTTTACGCTGATGCCGCTGAGTCAGTTTAACAGGCACCTACTTACATAATAAATGAATATGATTTGTTTACCTATTATGTACTGAGAACAATATTAGCCATCAGCCTAACCCGTAATTTAAGTTAATGTCATAAATGCGGTGACAGGCAGTATACATAAGTTAACAAAAAAAAACACATTGTTGTGACAACCAGCGCTGGTCTTCCATTATGGCCATTTTACTTGTTGGACATGTTTAGCAAAATAGGACCGAATATCAAAACAAGCAACATAAAAGAGAAATTCAAAGCAAAAAATAACGATTCAATTCAAGGCTTTCCTGTTTTTTCTGCCATTTAATCAAATAATTTTTGCTTACGATAAATGTTGGTAGGAGACCGCCAAAGACAGGGAATGTGTATACTCTATTTAAAGTAAAAGTATTAATGTCTAAATCTCTTAAGTATCTACTTATCATTAATTAATCAACTTTTAGTATTCAAGTGACGTGATCACGTGGGTAGCTCCTGAATAATAAAGTTTTGAGTCCCTAATAAAATGTTAGAGTAAGTTACAACATAAATAATATAATATAAATATAAATAAATATTGCTGGACATTTCACACAGCGCTATCTAGCCCCAAACTAAGCAGAGCTTGTACTATGGATTGAACATCTTTGGATAAGTATGATAACTGAGTTTTTTTTTTCAGATAAATTGGTCCTGGTATGCTGATCTCATCTTTTTCCTCCAAATAAAGATTGTCTTAATTAAAAGGTTTTTTATTCCTACTTACCCCTGATACCTTGCCACGCTAGCTATAATTTAAAGGGTGATTTATTAAACCTAGATTAACGTAGCAAAACAGGGAGGTACCGAATAAAAGTTGTTATCAGTATAAATATTCGTTTATTACTTACTATATTTAAACTGTACGAATACTGAAGAACACTTGCTCTCGGCTTGATGCGACGGTACAAGGGGTGTGTCAAATAAAATACAATATGATTTAAAATGCCATTCGAAATTAAAAAATAGATTTTAGAGGCTGAAAAGGTCGTGCAATTTAATTGTTTGCAATTCAGTTTAATTTAATTGAAGGAATAGTTTCTATACAAAAAAATATTTTGCTAAAATTTTCTCGTTATAGCATCAAAATCTCGAGAAAATTGATAAAATGACGCTCAAAAACGAAATGTATTCTGCTATGCCACAGATTACTATACGAATCATATCAATACGAATCACCTGCAGAACGAAACAAATGAATATCTTAATACATCTTTACTTTCTGTTGATTTTTAATAAGAATTGTTATTTTAGTGCTACCTACTTTTTAGGGTACCGTACCTCAAAAGGTAAAAAAAGAACCCTTATAAGATCACTCTCTTGTCCGTCTGTCTGTCCGTGTGTCACCACCGATTTTCACAGGAACTGGTGGACCTAGCAAGTTCACATTTATACCAGAAACTGAGGTCTATAGTCCCTATTAGGTGTATAAAAATCAAGGTCATGAGTCAAGACGATAAAAAGATGCGGGCAAATTTAGATTTTTGCGAAAACCTGTAAGTACCAAAATTTACCTTAATTTTAAAACTTTTTATTTTTTGGAATTTTTCCTTTACTTGTGCTGTACCTTGCTTTTAACCAAAATTGACAATTCTAGGTCAACCGGAAGTACCCTATAGGTTTTGGGTCAAAAACCTATATAGTTCCCATTTAGAATCACGAAATTTGGCAAAAAGCAAGGTCTTACAGTACAAATTCCAAAAAATTAAAAAAATTGAAAATTAAAGAGTGTCCCTATACAACATACAATTAAGATAGTCCTCTGAGTTGTATGGGCGCTTAAACAATTTATTATAGATAATGGTACAGAACCCTTCATGTGCGAGTCCGACTCGCACTTGGCCGGCTTAATTTTCAATTCTCGTACCTTTATCTTATATCAACTTCTCGGTTACTTTTGCCTGGAGCAGTGCTATTTCTTTCTATAGAGTTCCTTTCACTTATGTCAAACGTTGCATTTAGAAAGAGATTCACAGGCAGCCTAGAAGATTATTAGCAAGTTGAAGTGTCAGTAGGGAAGACATTTTCTCGAGTAGAGATCACGCACTGGAAAGCGCAGGTTTGAACGGCCCTCACTAGATGGAACGACGACCTGATAAAGGTTTCTGGGAGTCGTTGGGGCAGGCCGCACAAGATCGATCACTCTGGTAATCTATGGGGGAGGCCTATGTTTAGCAGTGGAAAGAATACGTGTACCGAATTATAAATTGTATTTTATACACTGATGATTTAGAATCGTAATTGATCGAGCGAAGCTAGATCTCCAAATCAACTTGGGCAAATCGGCGTTGTACGTATGTATGTTTGTTTGTCCAAGGATAACTTTCAAAGCGTTGATCCGATCTTGATCCGAATTTGGTATTTGACTGCCTCCGTGGCGCAGTGGGCGTATAGCCGGCTGAAACGCAGGAAGTAGCGGGTTCGATTCCCGCCGCGGAACAAATGTTTGCATGATCTACAGATAATTGTTCCGTGTCTGGGTGTTAATATTATAAGTATGTATTTACAAAAAAAAGTATATAAGTATTCTATCAGTTATCTGGTTCCCATAGTACAAGCTCTGCTTAGTTTGGGGCTAGATAGCGCTGTGAAATGTCCAGCAATATTTATTTATTTATTTATATAGGCAGGTATAGTGATGGCACAATCTTGGTGCGACAAAATGAGCTCAAAATACTGGGGGGTTGTTGAGATATTGGGGTTCAAAAGGGTTAAAAAAATGAAAATGAAACTATTAGGTCAAGAAACGTCAAATGAAAAGTCTTCCTTAGTACATTTCAACTCTGTTTTTAGTTTTAGTAAAGTCCTTGTTTACCGGTTAAGTTTTACCGGCATTGCAGATGTAGGGAGGAGATCGGCTGGACTTAAGTGGGACTGGGCGGGCCACTTTGACCGAATGCACTTCGAGAAATGGGCCCATATTGTGACACCATTGACGCCTGAAGACGGAGGGCGATGTCGGGGCCGACCCCGCCAACGCTTTCTCGGCCGACCGAGAAAGCGTTGGCGGGACGATTTGGTCACCTTCCAAAGAGGATGGTGGGAGATAGCGACGGATAGGCATACTTGGGGACACCTATGCCCAGCAGTGGGACGAGATAGGTCAGAGAAAAAAAACAGTCCGTGTAGTTTTTGGATTATTAGCCATAATAAAAACTGAACTTTGACAAAATTCACAGGGTACACCAGTGTTGCTGAAATTTGGTATGAGTGTAGCTTTAGTTACACAAATATAGGGAAAAGTCTGAAATCCAGAATAACTGCAATTTGTACCCCAAAAAAAGTGTAACCACACTACATGAACTCCCGTTACCTGTCATTTGAATGAAACTGTATGTCAAGATAGTTGGTTATTTATTCATGGCACTATTTTGATAGTCAAAGATTACAAATAATATTTTTTTGTTTAATTGGTGACTCGCGAGATCTTAGTTCGGGGCGAATCACTAGTATATAAAGTTCTCAGAAATATTAAGGGTTAACCTTTTCAATATCTTACAAGATACAATTTAGCAATGCGCGTACCCATAGTATCGATTGCTATAATGCTTTAGCTAAGTTTGATAGTTTCAAAATGGCTGCTGCACGGATCGGACGTGTCTTGGCTGTGTATTTATTTATAGTCGTGCAGTGCATTTACAGTCAAGAGTATAGGATACCACCTGTAAGGATACAAGCGTTCAAACCAAAAGGATTTCGAGCTTCTATTGAGGGTAAGTGATTATTTGATTTATTAAAACAATACAAACAAAACTTTGTAATTTGTTTGTAAACAAATAGGTTAAAGTTAGATCAAAAAGCTAAGAACAAGTAAAATTTACATTTTCCAAAAATCTTAATAATATTATCTCAAAGACTGTGGTTTTATATGGCCAGGATATTGTTACCTAGCCCTGTATAAACCTATCCTTAACAATTTCAAACGGTAACTTGAAATACTGTTCTCTACCAGTATTTCAAGTTAGTAGTTTAGTTACAAGATGAGATGCTCTCATCGGACAGTATTACAATAGTATTTATAACTAAGGAATTTGGTAGTTCTCTACCAGTAAAGTCGATCCATAGATAATATATTACTTTTATATACCTATTGTGGAATCATTATAGCGTGCTCGAATTATTTCAATAATTGTCAGTTATAGAAGTAAATAAACGGGGATTTCTTGCGATAAGTGTTGACCTTCGTGGCCTGTCTCAGCTGATGCCAAGTCTACGTCAATAATGAGTCATAGTATTTACATGTATAGAGTCATTGTGATAGTCGGGTCAATGCTCTGGATACCAAAAAAGCCCCTGTATACCTCTGCTGGAATACCTAGTTTTATTTCCAAGAAAGCAAGAAGGAAAGATATTTTATCAACCACAAACCAGAGGGCTTATCCAAGTTACATTCGCTTCGAATCGGTTCCTTTTCTAAATAGGTTTGTTTTCGATATATCACGTGATATTTCCATAACATGTGTCAATCCTATACATTTTCGTACTTAACGACGTCATCGCTAATGAAATGAATGAATGAATACCTATTGCTTCCTTCTTGACCACACTGTTTAGGTCACTGACCAACATGAGTAAGATGATCTTATAATGTCCTAGTGATGGTAAACAAACCTAAAATCAATATCTTTTTATTCATTAAAATCACAAGTATCACTTTGAAAAGACAATTTTACTGCCTATTACTTTGCGACCAAGCCAGGAAAGAAAGGCAAGGAACAAGGCTGGTTGTTCTTTTTGATGATCCTTTTAGAATACATACACTAGAGAAAATAAATTAGGTCTAAATTGTAACATTTTTGAACGAGTTAAAGCAATTTCAATTCCAAGTTTCTCTCTATCATGGTGAATAGAATAAAATTTAAAATTACTTGCTTATTTAACCTTTAGTATGCTGAAACATAGATCTACACAAGATTAGCATTTATATTGTTTCTGGAATCCAGTCATACCAAAGGGTAAAGAAAGTATCCTAGTAAATTACATACATTACCTGCAGGCTACAGTGCACATAATAGGATTTCCTATGTTGAACAAGCAGTACAGAGAAATGATAAAAGTAGTAGCTAGGGTTAACGGAGGGAAGGGGGGGGGTATATTGCTAAGTTAAATAATTAGCTTTGATGATAACTAAGTCATTCATCATGTACAGGTATCTGTTAAACTGACTAAGCGGTATCGGCGCAAAGGCGCCGCCGATTTACGTTAAAATTGTTTATTAGAAATGTATCGTTTACTGGATGAATATTTAAGCTACCGGTATTAAGCCCACCTCTAAAATCAGTTAATACGATTTTAAATTAATGTCGTATATAACAACAGGTTGTATAACGCCACAAATGTTTGCGTAAACTGAAAATATTTGGAATGTTTTGATACGATACAGATAACCCAGTGTGGGTTCAGGACTGTGTCCGGGTTCTTAAATCCTAGTTTACCTATGACCATTATAACAGATTATTATTATAAATGCGGGATATATCACGTACCGTTTCATCGGTGTTGCGACTGGCAATGGTTCGGTTTAAATGAACCCTCATCAAAATAATCCCGTAGTAGTCACACTAATATTATAAATGTGAAAGTTTGGATATTTGTTTGTTTGTTGGTTACTCAATGGCTAAACCGATGTCGATAAAATTTAGTGTGTCGATAGATTATGACCTGGATTCAAACATAGGTTACTTTTTGTTGACAAACAACGCGTGCAAAGCCGCTGGCGGAAGCCAGTGATACATATTTTATAATAATGATTGAAATAAATTACGAAAGTTTTCTAAGTAACATAATACAGATTTAAAAAAAAAACAAGTGTCTGTGACTGCCGCGTCTTATTTTTTGTTTACCTGTTTCAGATGCCCCCAGTATAGCTCTCTTCGTTTTCCAAGGGAACGTGAATAGGGCTATAGGCTCTACCGATGTGGGGATAATCTCCGGGGAAGTGACAAAGGCTACCAACGGGAGGTGGGTGGTTGAAGATCCTAATCTGCAGCTGAAACCTGGTGACGTCATTCAGTACCACGTGTTCGTGGCTGTGAACAGCAAGGGATACGTAGCTGATGGGTTGAGTTATACTGTGGATGGTAAGATCCTTATTTATTATTGTTTTATTCAATCTGGTTTGTTCGAGTTGGTACTTGATATAGTAAAGGGTACTCAGCTCCTGGTATCCACCTCCAGAGAATCATTGTGCTGTGTCATGACTGCTTATGTGTCTGTTAGATGTAACTATTGATCTAATTATTTTAGGCCATTTTATTTTTGTTTATGTAAGTACATATTTCCCTTCAGCTAGTCTACACAGAACTGCTCTAAAATTGTCATGCTGTGTCATGCTTTGGGATGCAACCTAAGGTCTAAAAGTTGATAATTGTATTTTATATCTTTTTGATTATATTCTGGTGTGTATGTTAATAAATAAATTTAAATTCAATTCAATTTAAATTCTTCAGGCTTGGAAGATCGCTCAAGGCCTACGCCATCAGGGGACGACTGTAGACCCACGCAGACCCTGCTGCGAGGCGGATCTGCATGCGCCGGCCAGAACATTTTCGAAGATCAGTTCGACTCCTTGAGGGACAGCATTTGGCAGACTGAGCAGTACATTCCAGTTTCCAATCCAGTACGTTATAGATTTAAATATTTCTTGGGGTGCTAGGTTTCTTTGTTACAGCTGTTAGTTAAACTCTTTTGGTTACAATAGCCAGCTGCAATAACAAAGAGTTCTAAAAAAATCTGATGGCTAAGAGCTAACTTTACTTTAAGGTTAAGGTACCTTTATGAGACGCACAGACTTCTAAAATATAAAATAATATAATTATAACCTCTGAATAGCCAGCTGTTCTATAATTTGTGATTTTTAGGGTTCCATACCCAGTCTGTCTGTCTGTCTGTCCGTCTATCACCAGGCTGTATCTCATGAACCGTTATAGTTAGACAGTTGAAATTTTCACACATGATGTATTTCTATATTTTATTATTTATATTTAATTTGTTGCCGCTACAGCAACAAATAAAATAAATATTTAAGTAGAGCTCCCATACAACAAACGTGATTTTTTGGCCGTTTTTATGGATAATGGTACGGAACCCTTCGTGCGCGAGTCCGACTCGCACTTGGCCAGTTTTTAAAAACGATTTTAATGCAATTCCTATCAAGCCGAGTTGATAATAAGTCTTCATGTCGTCATTATATCTACCTTCAGTATTATCGTGAAAACGAGCTGTTTATATTATACTTACAGTAGGTATATATGGTAAACGGAAATTATTATGTGATCTAAGAAAATGTTGTTATAATTTTGTAAACACTTGATGGCCGGTTAGCTTTAAACTTCATTGAAATTTCTACTATATTGTACTATAGGCAAAACTATGAAAATCATTTCGAAAAAATTATACCTACCCACTCAGTACCTGAATATGGTAAGGAAGCACCATTTACCATAAATACAGATATAGTCTGTTTTCAGGAATATCCCTTCAACTCGTACCAGCGTCTTCCAGTTCAGCCAACGGTGTCAGTAAGTGACGGCTACCTGCGCATTAAACCAACTATGCAGCAGAATCTACCAGGTTTTACCAACGAATCCATTTACTCTGGCACTTTGAACCTTTTCAGTGGGTAAGTACTTTTGCTCTCCATCTTTTATAATAAGCTGAGGAGTTCTGATAGTTGTATACTATACACCTTTTCGGCAGCTCTTTAATGGCATCGTAATTTGACAGGAATCTAGGCACCGGTCTAGAAAGTGTTTATTTTCTGCCCCGATATTCTCTATCTACGAAATCATTCAGTAAGATTTGGTCACCAAGTAATTTGAAAAAAAGGACACAAATCTTGATAGTAACTTTGACTAGTTGATAAATATTTTGCTTCTAAACCGGTCACCGAGTTTGGGATTATGTGAATGCATTTTTACTGGATCACGCATGTTTACTAGTTCCTAATCCGATAGATAGGTACGTAACCAACTCTTCACCACAATACCTCCACGCTCCAGATGCACTGCCCCAGCTGAAGCGTGCATACTCTCAGCATCAGGCGCCGATATCCTCCCACCCGTGGTCAGCGGTAGGATTAGCAGCAAGAGCTTCGCCTTTACCTACGGCACCGTGGAGGTCCGTGCCAAACTGCCCCAAGGAGACTGGCTATACCCAGGTACCGTATAGTATAAAAAAAAACTAAGGTAGTCTCTCACTATTAGCCTCGCCATCGAGATTGCGTAATTAACTCTGATGAATCAGCGTTTGTATGTTTTTGTGTCTATCTGAGAATAATTGTAGCAGATTTCGCATACCTAGATACTGACTATAAAACAATTTTATTTTACGTGCCTAAGTAAGTTTATTAAATAAACTTTTTTTGCAGAAATTCTCTTGGAGCCATTCCTGAAGAAATATGGAAGCCAGCGGTACGCATCAGGGGTGTTGAAAATAGCAACCGCGAGAGGCAACAGACAACTGAATGCTGGTCAAACTGACTATTCGAACAAGGCTAGTCAGTCATATTTACTCAGAGCTACCACTTATCATTTTGTTGTGGTATCATCTACCTATCAGAATCTACTAAGCTAATTTTACCAACTAACTTATTTTAACAACTAAGCTAATTTTAATTTGAACCCTAAAGCTACGAACTACAGCTAATAATAAAATGATGCTTGATAATGAGCTTACATTTTCTAGATTCTGTACGGAGGCCCCATCATGGACTTTCAATGCCACGACAATCTCCTGGCAAAGAAGGCTAGGACTGATGGAAAGCAGTGGGGGGATGACTACCACATTTACTCTATCCGATGGGCACCAGGTAAGATTAACACAATCCAAGAACCACTTGCAGTTCCTTAAGCCTCTAATTTCACCAGCATCCACTTTTCAAACGGGGACACAGCAATGCGTGCATTAAGCTGCCTTTACACCTGAGATGTACTCGTTGCTATGCTATGTGTGTCGAACCCACCAATAACATTGCTTCATTTGCATCCTATTGGTAGATTTATCCCTCGCTCACCACTCGGCTTCCTCGCACAGCTCTCCTTGAAAGCCACACTAAGCCTCGCCGCACACGAGCTGCACCGTATTTTACTTTTCGTACATTTTATATGAACTCGCCGCACACAGTTATAGCCAGTGGTCACTACATGCCACGTGACGTCGCTTTTCGCTTCGTGTGTACGTCACCGACAGAAATTGAACAAAAAAGTAAAGAGGCTGTCGTGCACTTTCGCGTCTAAATGGCCGCTTCAAGCTTCATGTGGCGGCGTTTTGTTGCTGTGGTTCGTGGCTCGTGTGCGGCGCGGGCAAACCCTACTAAACTTTTAGGTAAGGATTTATTAACTTTTTCTTGACAAAGTTGTGACTGACTAGATTGTATCTACCTCGTCACTATATTACAGAACGCATCACGCTCTCAGTGGACGGCGAGGAGTGGGCGCGGGTGGAGCCGGCTGCAAGCGGGCTAGCGAACAGGCTGCCTGCGGAGTGCCGACAGCTGCCGCGTACGCTGCTCAGCATGGGCTCCCAGATGGCACCCTTTGATGATCATGTAAGTTATGGCAGATCCCTAACTTTGTACGAGCTAATTGATAACTCTGGTGTCTAGGCTACCCGACTTTAATTTGGATTATTCTCAAAATCCCCACCTTAAAAATGTGCTTAAAATCACCACTGCTACGTCGTAGAATGGTTAGGGGGGATTTGAAAAAGAAATCCATCACTACTGCACCAGTGGCACAGAGCGTAGCAGCGCACGTAGCACTGCTACGCACTGTTATTGTCTCCAGTCTCCACTGTGTTGCGGTTTGGCATAAATATTTCGTGCTTTCGAAAGCACGAAATCGCCAAGTATTAGATCCTTGGTGAGTCTGAGTACCAAGCATCTACATCTACAAAGTTGTGATAACATCTTAGTCAAACGTGAATTTATACAAATGCCATAGCATAGCTAGAATAGCAGGTAATGGTGGCAATTCTGTTGTTTACGCTAACTAAAATTGTGTAAAATACGAACGGTAAAGATCAAATTAGAATAAAATTTAAAGTAACATTTCTAAAATTAAGTTAATTTTGTTATGATGGCATGTTTGCGGGCTAGTTTTAGTGATCAATCAAATTGGTGTTGACTAAAACCCCGCAAACATGCCTTCTTATTTAAAAATACTAGGTATGATGTTTAGTGTAATGCTCATCAAAGCTTACATGTGTTTAAATGTGTATATATAAAAATCTAAAACCACAATAGGTATGTATCGTAACACGAAATAAGTACCTACTTTAGGTAAAATTTTATTTGTATAAGTTTTGAGAAGTGCCTTAGCTGAATTAACGTTATAAATTATGATTGTTCATTCTAGGGTTTCATTCACACTGGATTTGTACTAGTTAAGCTTTTATTATCCGCCTGCGACACAGTATTTTTACTCCTGCGGGTATCACCGTTCCCATTTTGTTTCTGTACACGGTTTTATGTACCAAATAAAAATATAAATATATTGATATATTATCTAATAAAGCACTTTTAAAATTGAATTGAATTTTAAAATACTTAAATTTAGAAAAGTCACTTTAAATGTCATTCTAATTTGACCTTTAGTGTGAACAAAATAAGACCGTTCGTATTTTACACAATTTTAGTTAGTCAGCGTAAACAACAGAATCGCCGCCAATGACTTGCTCGTTGCTTAATTTTAACTGATTACAATGGCTTCCAGTTCTACCTTACCCTGGGAGTAGCAGTCGGCAGCATCACAGAGTTCCCTGACGGAGTCTCCACGGCTGGCGGCCGGCCGAAGCCCTGGTCTAACAACGGGAGGAAGGCCACGCTAACCTTCTGGCAAGACATGGACGCCTGGTCTCCTACTTGGAGACAACCTGAACTGTCTGTTGATTATGTTAGGGTGTTTGCTTTGTGATCTAGTCTTTTGAATAAACTTGTTTTTTTACGAGAAGCCACATATGTTTCCTTTCTTTGCACTGAACTGTCTATGTAGTTTTATTTCCTGCTAATGGCGAGAAGCGATCAGCTAAGCTTATTTCTTAGATCTATCTCACTAACTTAGATAAAATCAGTGATAAAGAAACAGTGGGTGATTTATTCCCCTAGAGCGTTTGTTTGTGCACTCACTTGTATTCGATTCGTTTCCGTGATTTTACGAATCACTTAGACGTATTCCTTGCAAACACTTGGGAGCCTTTATTGGTTAAAGTGATTGGTAAAATCAAGAAAACGAATCGAATACGAGTGTGTGCACAAACGCCGTTCCTCTGTTTCTAATAATCTCGTTTTATCCTCATAATTCTAGTAGGTACCTAATAGCACGGTGTTGTATCTTTCTTTCGTATTTGAATTTCCCGTCAAAGTAAACAAAACACAGTTTAACTGTTCCAAGGAAAGTGAGAGTTTATTAGTAAGGCGTTTAGTGTTATTTAGTTCAGGATTACTAGCAAACTTTATCGTCATGAAGGTTTTTAATATCTATTATAAGTATAGGACCTAATCTTAACTAATATTCTAATATTAAAGGAAAAAATTCAACACCGATTTAAAACAAATAGAGAAAACTATACCAGCAAGACTAGCACGGCGATTTTCTTTTCTACTCTTCGAAGAGACAAGGCTCTGACCGCAACTTGTATTTCTGCGTGTATTGTTATTTGTTTTTTATATTGTTTTTAAATTTAACTGAAATATACAATAAAGCGTTATTCTATTCTATTCTCTGTCGATTCTTCCGAAATTATCTTTGCACCGAGCAGCCTCAATACCTTATTGAGAATGTTCGGGGCATTCTCAATAAGGTTTCTTCCTAGACAAGAGAAGGATACTCTGTCGATAGCGTTGTATACATAATTAATAAAATATCTAACCAAAAATCGTTGGCAAGTGCGCAATTTAGAAGAGTGCGAAACAGACAACTTGAGAAGACAGCGTTTTCTAGGCATCGCAAGATCTAGACAATTGCAGAAGAAAGTTATCTATCCTTAAATGTCAGAGATAGAGAAAATTATGGTTATCGTGCTCGGCGTTGTAGACTACTGTCGAGGAAGTGTCGACAATGTTTTTCTTCCCGTGCGATCTCGCAATCGCCGTGCTCGAGACGATCGAAGTGTTTTCTTTCTTCCGAAAAATGACTCAAGACAAAACCCTTCTCTACAGTTACTGTTCTAGGCAGACATACAGGTATAATTAATTTCTTAAAGGATATACTAACAAAATATAATATTTAGGGTAGGTAATAAATAAAACTTGATTTTCTCAGACTATTTTATTTATTTGCATGATAAAACTTTGGTTAGCTCGCATACATTATTTTCCCGAGGCAAGATCCTTAATGCAATATTTCTTTAGGGAATCAAAAGTATGCGAACGCTCTAGTGATTAGAGTATTGCTAACGGTAGTATTATGCTACGAGTAAATTTCACATATATATCGAAATATCCAGCGTATAATTTTCTTAGACTGAAAATTTGATTTGCAATGGTTCAAAAATGTTCAACTTTGTTATTAATAACACTAGACACCTAATTTTTAATATATGTAAGACCAAATCATTTTAAGCTTTTCACATAGTGTTTAGTATCACATTGTCAAAACCACAATTAATCATTCACAAGTGCTGTGGAACACTTGATAAGTTTAAAATCTTCGATCAAAAATGACTACTAGTTAACGAGTCAGAGTAAACTGGTCAAGATAAATGTCACACTCACAATTTATTTAAAATTATGTCAATGGGAAAGCTAACATTACTGAGCGAGAAGGTTCTAGAGCTGTGCTCAAGCGTAAATAAACTCAAACTTAACGTAATTCAAACGTGAAATTAAATAATTCTCAAAAATCTACGCTTCAATCTCCATCACAGACCACATTGATGTACTACGTTCCTTGTTCGGTTTTGAGCTACGTTTTACGTCTTTTTGAAGTAATGCAAAATCTAAAAATGGTTTTATAGTTATAAGTTTTGTATTAGAGTAGAATCGATCGAACGAATTTAGGGTAGTTTAATTGTTTTCAAAAAATATTTTTTCATTAATCCGTGTCAAAAAAAACTACGAGCCTTACAGTAGTCGCATATGATGTGTAACATCTAACCACCGCGCGCACTTATTGGTCAAATCAAATAGCACGCGCTTCCCAGGTTTCCTGTTACACATTTCCGTCTCTTTTGTCAAAATCATTCCCACAAACCGAGAGGAAAGATGACACAAATCAAAATATTACGTAGTACGTACACAGTACACGAACAATGAATTTGCTTCCATGGCTCAAGTGATGCTTTCCGTTACTGCTTCCGCCAGAATAAGACTCGTCGTATAAAGCAATCAGAACTTCTCAGGACAAAGTTAATGCAAATATATTTTACAATAATTAACTAAACCAAATAATGTATTAACATAAACGCCTTGCCTGAGCTTGTGTTTCCTGATAACTACAACCTAGGGGTCTTCAAGTCGCGAGTGAATACGTTTCCTCTAGGCAAGCGTGTATTATCGTAGACTGCATCATCGCTTACCATCAGTGAGATCGTAGTCAAAAGGCTAGCCTATAATTTATAAAAAAAGAAAAAATCACTTGGGGTGTCTGAGATTTTGCTTTATTTCAGGAAGATGTAGTTTTGCTTTATTAGACGTACGTACTACATTTGTTTAACGTAAGTTGGAGTTTTTCACATAATTTTTGTATGAGACTCGTTATCTAGTTGTAATGAGGGATTTTCAAATCTTGAATGAAGCTTTCCTTGTTGTTAATACATGACATTGTTTTTACATTATTTGAAATATTATTAAGTTGTCATAATAATATACTCACGATTATATTAGAACATTTACTAACCCGATGCCACATGACTTCGACTATTATTGGTGTTAGGGCACAGTTTCACATGTAAATGCGCAAATACATTTTTCGCGAAAAAGCCATTGGCCAGGAGTCGAAGCTAAATACATCTCCGGATCAGATGACGGGTTCCAGTAGGATCCATGGCTCTTTGTGTTGTTTTTTACATTATTTGAATTATCGCTAAATTTACTTTGACATTAGGTGTTATGTTAAAGTTTCCCACACTGGACTCACAGCGCTATTTTTCAAGGGAACGGTAATATTTTTTGTAATCTGATTGAAACCCCTCTTTTTTGATCGAAGCATACAATAAGTGTTTAATCAAGTGTATTTCTGTGACATCGTAAATATTGTATAAAGAAAACTTACGTGATTTATTTAAATCGTTATTATAAATAGAGAGCTACTATGAGTAGTGCGAGGCGAGACGCAGTGCGGAGCGGATCACAGTCACCCTGATGAAGGGTGAAATTTAACCGAATCATTCTCGGCCATCGGAGTTTGTGCAGTGACTCGTATTCGATTCGTTTTCGTGATTTAACTAATCACTTTGACTTATAGACGCATTCTTTGCATATACTTTGGGTGCCTTTGGATCCGTGAAATCATGAATACGAATCGAATACGAGTGAGTGCACAAACGCCCTAACACAGATAACGGTCCGTGATAAATCCCGTATTTATAATAATGATTATAAAAGTAGTAGACATTGTTTTTTCAACTTAACAACAATCTTAGAAATAGGCCTTTAGTCCGTGTATTACCGATTTTATATTTTAAAACTATTATACATAGAGTTGAAAATAGTAGAGTTGTATTTAGAATACAAAATATTGAATGAGGTTGCAAAAGTTAGACAGAACATCTTTAGGCTCAATTTACATTGCCGCGGAATGGGATGGAAGAGTATTAATTGTACATAGCATAGTACTAATTGCATAGTACAAACTAGATACGAGCCAGGAAATCAGGTCAACAGGGTATACAATATCGTTACAAAAATATCTTCAATTCCATTCTGCGGCAATGTAAATTGAGCTTTAGGGCATGTTCAGATGACAAGCGTTAAGCGCGCGTCGAGCGTGCGTTAAGTTTTTGTATAGCGTACACAGGGCGCGTGTTGCCAAACATTCAGTTCGAACCCCTATTTAAGAGCCAGCGCCGAATCACAAATCTTTTACAGAAAACCATATCTAAATCGGTTAAACCGTTTTGGAAACCTCACCTCTCATCCTAAACGCATACACCTCTGTTACGTCGTGAATAAAAACACATCACAACGTGACGTAAGCGCGCTCAACTGAACAGCACGAAGGCGCGGCGGTACTTGCTTCGGCAGTACATATACTAAAATTGGAACGATACAGAGAAGGCGCGGCGTAGGCGTACGACAAAAACTTTTTGTGCGCGCGCTTCGACGTGCGTTGAAGCGCGTTGACAAGTGTCCGGCGCCGGCACTGCGTCTCACGCGCGTTAGCATTTGAACGGCTACTTAGGACCAAATTTTTTCCAACGTGCGTTAAACGCCTGTCATATGAACATGCGCTTAGCTTTTCAAACGTTTAAAACCTCAACCATTTTATAAAAGATTACAAATATTTTGATCAATAATACAGTTTAATATTCTACTTTTAAATGCCCTATAGTGCCTTATACTAAAGAGAGTCAATCCCTACGTTCCGTTAATATGTAGACATCAAATACTTATATCTAACGACAACTGATTTAAATAGCTAGAAACGCCCGAATCAGGGTAAAACTACTGAACTGATTCTGATAATTATTTCACTGATTTAGTATTTTTAATATTTATTTATTTAATCAGTACAGATTACACAATAACACTAATTAATTTAAAATAAATAAAACATTATTCACATAAATTGTTAAATTAAAATCTAAATCACATTATAAATACACAAATTATTAACAATAAAACTGATAGCAAGTTATATCCCTGAGTTCTAATAAGAATATTCTTTAATTTGATAAAATGCCGCGCGACGCCTTTGCGGGTCGGCTAGTAAGCATTCAATGAAATCACAAGGATATTTATTGAGTCAATTTTACCGGCCAATAACGTATAACCAAGTTTAGGGATGTCTACAAGGCAAATAAGGCGTTTCTAACAATCTATTTCAGTGTTAACGATTTTAAAAATGGTAATAGCGATCGATTTCCGAAATGTTCCATTTCGAATGTTCACCCCGCAGCCCGCAGGGGCTAAAGATGAAAAACAGATATGACTGAAACATCACATGTCATATAAGCATAGAGCTAAGTTATAATGACACAAGATACGTTTTAAGATAATAATAATGAGATGGCCGTTATATTAATATTTGGGTGAACACCAAGAAACATTAGGAAGATAGGAGAATAATGGATGCATGTTGAATTTTTACAATATAAATACAATGTACTTACATTATAATTTATTATCTACATTTTATTTTCAAAAACGATAATAAAGTTCGTAAAAAATGATTTGACAGCCCTCTAACATCTTTGAGAGATGATTATAATGGAGCCCACACACATCAAGATTTCTTTGCGAAAGCCTTACGCAGGCTTAGAAATTTTAACAAATTCTTGACACGGAAGCTTGCGCAGCTTTGCACAAGCCTAGAAATGTGATAAATTTATCCTACATAAGCTTGCGCAAGCTATTCACGAGCCTAGAAATTTGAACAAATTGATCCCACAGAAGCTTACGCAAGCTTTGCACAAACCTAGAAATTTGAAAAAGAAATCCCACAGAAACTTGCGCAAGCTTTGCACGAGCCTAGAAATTTAAACAAACTCTTCCCACAGAGACTTGCAAGGTTTACGCAAAGAAATCGTTGATGTGTGGGGTCTATAAGCGACTCCAGTTGTTAGGTAAGTAGGCATTTACAGTACAGACGCCTCGGCCAATTTCTTCTTTCATCGGAAATACGGAATATATACTTCCAAATATTGGACCCGCACGTGCTAACCGCCTTGAAAGCTCGCTCGTGACTAACGAGCCACAGGTCGGCCGGACGTCTCTTATATCGTAGTAGGTACTCTACGTTCACGGTTTTAAGACTTTTTTCATATATCTTGCTCATAGATGTAAATTAAAGTCCATTAAAATTGTATTTCATTACAAATGTAGCTAAGTACTACTTTACTTTTTTTTGGATTGTGAGTTTTTTTTTTAGTTTTTACCCTAAATTTACATACAGTCCCAAACCTTGCATGACTTAATCACTACACAGAAATTAAAATTATAACAAGTACTGGTATACACAATCTGATTAACACATAACCGAAAATAAGGGATTTCCAACGCTTTCCTTCTATAAATAAGTTCCTATATTAAATACTAATACTGTTGTCCCTTTCACCACTGTTGTCCCTTCTGTCCTTTATTAAAAAGGACAGGATAAAATACCTACAGAAATATCATTTAATTAGAATGATTCATGCTAAAATTGCGCTACCCATTACTAAACCATCTATTTTATATGAAAAAAAAATATTTAACACGTCCATACCATACCTGACGTTAACTGCCTTTACACCAGACATTGCTGTCACAGGCATAAACCTTGTTTAATATAAGTAGGTACCTTTTGTATTGTTTTATATGCACTACGTAATTGCTTGAAATAAATGTTTTTTAATTGCATTACTTCACAGGGTAAGCCAACAGGGCTTGACCTGCACTGCATTGCGCATGTCACCCTGAGACAAACACTCGAGTCTCATGCCTGTAATTGCACCGGCACCCATACCCATCAAATAGGAACACAGCACGTCTCTACTACATCTCTATTCATTCTATTATTATTTTATCAAACTTGTAAGGTATAATAAATAATTTTCATTTATTGTAATATTTTCTATTTTAATAATATGTTAATTTCAACTAAATGCGGTAAAGGAGTGCGCAATTTCAGTAATAAGTAATAACCAATTTTTTTATTAAATCGTGCAGCATTTTAAATTACGAAGCCCAATTTGTACTATAAACGGGATATTCACCATGCTTTGTGAGTTTTTGAGTATCCCGATATTTCGACGCAGTTGCGCATGCGCCATGATCTGTAAACTGTGAAATATACTGTGAATGTGTGAAATTGTTTATAGTACAAATAGTATTCATATCCATGATAGTTTCCAGGCCCAATTCACAGTATCCGGGTAACTTCATTTGCCCGATAAAAATCATTTTCTCTTTATGTTTTCATGTCAAAACGAGAGATATTTTTTTTTTAATTCTTAAAACCATCTCAAAAACTTTCAAGCCGGACGGGAATTGAACCCGCAACTGAATCATCTTACTAACTCGTAAACTGAATCATCTCACTAATTTCATTTGACGTGACAAGAGCCTGTAAGCACAATTGGCAGAGCATCCTCGTATGAAGGAAGGTTATGGGTTCAAGTTCCATCCGGCTTGAAAGTTCTTGAGATGGTTTTAATAATCTTAGAATTTTCCGTAAGTATCGATAACACTATAAAAAATACTATACAGTCTGTAACCGCATTCACGACATTAATTTAAAACACATATGCAGAATAGCTTGAATATTTATCCAGTAATCGATACATTTCCAATAAACGATTTTTAACGTAAATCGGCGGCGCTTAGTTAGTTTAACAGGTACCTACTTACATGATGAACGAATATGCTCTGTTTACCTATTATATACAGGCTGTTTCATTGATATTTTAGGATATGAAAGGTAGATTGAAATTAAAATAAAACCATGCTAATGAATTTATTTCGATGATAGAGAAGCTTGGGATTGAAACTGCTCCAACTCGTTCAAAATGTTACAATTTAGACGTAATTTCTTTTCTGTATTATGTATTGTAAAAGGATCATTAAAAAAAACAACCAGCCTTGTTTTCTTGCCTTTCTTTCCTGGCTTGGTCGCGAAGGAACAGGCAGTAAAATTGACGTTTCAAAGTGATCCTTGTGATTTTAATGAATAAAAATATATGACTTTGACAAAAAAACTATTTTACAACAAATTATACTATATATATATATATATGTATTACTATTTAAATTAATGCCATAATTGCGGTGACACGCAGTGTGTTTATTATCTGTTAGACAGCGTTATTCAGAGGTGGTGAAACCGGCACTAAAACAATACGTTTAAACAACAGGTTTACCTACAATATTTAACATTTTGTTTTTATAGAATAAGATATCAAAGTATAAGTATATATACTTATTCAAGCACCATACAAATTAGACCACACATCTTAAACTCGCTATTAGATTACTAATCAATTATAAAAATCCGTCTCATAGTCCCAACCCACAATAGGATTACCAATTATCAGACACACACTTGTGACAACATCCAGACATACCAAATGTATCGTTGTAAGGTATGGCACAGAACAGAATAAAATGTTGTCTGGAACAAATCGCTTTTAGCGATAAGACCCCCCCATTGTACCGTTATTTATTGTATAGGTGTTTGATAATATACGCACAAAAATGAAAGAGGTTATTTTGATGAGCATAATAAATAAATTTGTGAAATGTTTACCATAGAAATGTGAAATTTATTTTGGCATGTAAAAACAAACACTTTATTAAAGTTATGTTGTGCTATTGCATAATGCTTGCCATCTAACCACAGATACTGTATTGGTGACGTCTCGAGATATCTCTGGTTATCCCTTTCTAACCCAAAACCCGCAGCCATTTCCGAAAGTGATATGAAATCGGCCTTTATTTCTGGATGTCGATTGCAAGAGTAGGCAGTAAGTTTTATATCGAATTAATCACCTAAACTTAGTCGATTTTCTTTAAAATTTGATAATATAACTAAGTAGTAGTTTTTTTTTCGAGAAATCTTTTTTTTATGTTTTAAGAAACCGTCACTTGAATATCGTCAGTATATTATCAAACACCCTGTATTTCCTTTATTACTGTATTGTTATTTGAAGTGCATTAAAGAGTATAATCTAAGCACAACGAGCGAAAACAGTCGCACGCACACATATCGCTTTGAGTTGCGATAAGGCCGCCCATTATGTTTACATCTATTTGTTTTTTTTTACTGTGTCTAGCTTGGTATAATTGTGGTTATCAGACGTGCGAAATCACTCACTATTTTCAGACAGGTCGGGAACATTATTTAACTACTTGTCGCTAACTATTGCTTATGTCTTTCATGTTATGAATATATATTTTTGTATTTATATGAATTTATTGTAAACGTAACCTATCGTAGGTATATTAATCTTAATGTCTGGATATTGCACTAGCCATGTTTCTTTTGTCATTTTCAAGTTTCCACGTATTTATTTCGTAAACATTGTAAATGTTTTTTTAATGTAATTATATTTATGTGCTGTTAATTAAATATTTAATCGTATGTGATGTTAATAGTGCTACTGTAGAAGGATTATTATAGAATTGCTAAACAATTTCTGATGGTGTTTCTTATTATCACAGCCAACACGCACTCTAACTAAAAGTTTACACATTTTTTTTATACTAAAGAATTCTAGCATACAATTTATTTAGATATTCTGTCACCAAGTGCATGCACGAATTAACGTTACATAAGTCACACGGACCGCAATGCGACCCACAGACTTCGGTCGCATTGTGACAAGTTTGATCGTTTATGTCTTGGTCGTAAAACAGACTACGACCTAGGTCTTATCGCAGGTCACAGCATCTGTGATTGCAATGTAAATGTACTTATAATAAAAACAGGATGAAGACGTCCTAAACACTTCTAAGGGCGAATTGCGCAACAATGCCTAAACGTATTTAGTATTTAGTGGCTATACATATGATTTAAAGAGTTGTCAAATCATACAATTTAAACGAGTTTCACTAAATACGTTTAGGTATCGTTTTGCAAGCCGGGCTAAGAGTTAAATAATCATGATTATGAACAGCCCCGGATCTAGGGGGAAGCAAACCGGGGTACTAGCCCCGGGCGGCAATTTCAGGGAGCGCCAATATCATATTAAAAAAAAACAACTTGTTTCACAAAGCACTTAGCTAGCACCTCCCCCCCCCCCCATCTCCTCCCGTCTCTCAAACGCTGGAGGAAGTCGAGATGGGCGCCACATCAAGTATCTGCCCCGTTTCGGAAATATCGTAGATCCGGGACTAATTATGAAAAACTTTTATTAAGGAAAATTTCTTTGTGATAGAAGCGCACTGAAAACAACAGCGCCGAACGACCTCTACAGGTGCGGGCACGGATTTAAACCTTGCTTGTAACCACAAAAAAGCTACACAACTGTTTTACACGAGTTAAAACAAACTTGCCAATTTTTGTATACGAATTTTAAATTTTTTTCGTGGTTAGCCCTAGAACTCATTCTTAGGGTCTGTCTTTTTAGTAGTGCGTTTTGTTATGTAGGACATTAATTTAAAACATGTCCGGAATCGTAATAACTGATTTTAGAGATGGGTTTAATACTGGTAGCTTGAATATTTATCCAGTAATCGATACATTTCCAATAAACAATTTATAACGTAAATCGGCGGCACCTTTGCGCCGATGCCTCATAAACGGTTTAAAAGGTACCTACTTACATGATGGATGAATATGATTTGTTTACCTATTTTATACAGGCTGTTTCATTCATATTTTAGGGCTTGAAATTAAGTTACATTGTAAATTTAAAAAATCCATAGTAATGAATTTGACATAAAAAAATATTTTACAACATCAGCCCTACCCGTGTTTTCATTGAATGTCGTACATAACAAAACACATAGTTATATCTTTCTTGTATAAAAATAGATTACAGATAAAATCTATTGTGTTTTATTTCCGGGATTCGACTAGATAATACCTAGTTATTTTGGTTAAATTAATTTTTAATCTCTTAGCTCGTAACAATATGGTGGGCACTAAGGAACCAACACTGGGGCAAATGTTATTCATATGATCAGTATCACCCCTGAAGCTTAAACAAGTCTGATTAAACCCTGTTTAACTAGTTTCTAAGATCTCGCCCACTCCGGTCCTTACATTTTTAAGTTTTTTAAATAAAAATTTTCAGCCAAGCTATATGGCTACAGTGCCCTACATGCATGATATAACGACTTAAGTCCTAATGATTCTTATTTTTATGACCTTAGTCGATTATTACACTACATTTCGAATTGGTTTAATTAAAAATTTATAATAGTAAATAATGTATGTATATTAGTAAATTTATATGATTATATAATTTACTTCAATTTATATAATTGTATAATTTACTTATGTGATTTTTCACACTTATTGTGATAATAACGAAATATTTACAATAGTTTGAACGTGAATTTATGTTTTTTTGCAACAAAATAATGTATTGCCCCCCGTTCGTTTTAGAAAATCGATTCCGTATTAAATAGAAAATTCCGAGTTTTGTCGCTATTTTCTCCTGAGTCAGAGAGAGGATGCCGAATAGGGGGGGCTGATCTGTTTACTTTTAGCATAAGTGTTTTATTTTGAAGAGAAAAACTTTATTTTTAAAGCATTTATTCTTAACTACATACATAGGTTAAGTATGTTTTAAGTGTTCTAGTTTTAAAAACATTTTGCTGTTTTACAACAATTATTATACTTCATCAATTTGATAAAACTAACCCCTGATTGGGGCAAATACTAAAAAGCACAAATAACTAAACGTGTTACCAAAAAAGTTAAACACTGTTTAACGCGTATTTAAAAAAATCCTTACCAATTTTTGTTATTTTTTTTACACAATGTTTAGCGGGTTTTAACTTTTTTGTGATAAGGCTCTTAGCTTCTTAAGAGTTGAAAAACACAGCTAAGCGCAAAAACTATGACATTTAATACTCGAGTCAATATTTTAAACAAGTTGCTTCGGAATATCTTCTTCGTTTGTTGAATTTGTCTCCACGCCGAATGGCAGAATAACTATTAAAATAAAGGGAAAAATCACGCAAAAAAAAAATATGAAGAAAATTCATTTTCTCATACATAGACGCAGCTAATGATGGCCGATTGACAATTCTACCGGCGACGTACATTGGCAGCCCGCGTCATATGCATATCAAGGCGGTACGAAGTTCGCCGGGGCAACTAGTTATATATATAGTACAAGCTTCGCGCGCGTGCTTTAGTAGAAAGTAGCCTATATCCAGGTCATATTCTATGTACCAAATTTGATGTATATCCGTTTAGTCGTTAAAAATTAACAAACAGACAGAGAGACAGTTACTTTCAAATGTATAATATTTATGGATTTCATTTATTAGGTATTTAGTCCATGTTTTTCGTCTCTTCTAATTCATTGTCTTTTCCTTTTTAAAATGTTATTAGTATTGTGTGCTAATGTCGTGAATAATAAATTATAGATTGTCTAATATTAATTATACTGGTACACAGGTTTACCATTAAAAAAAATGTGGAAAATATCATAATGTAAAAGTTAATCTGATTTTCTAGTAACTTAACTGTTAAGTTTTATAAATAAATAAATACATATTGCAGGACATTTCACACAGCGCTATCTAGTCCCAAACTAAGCAGAGCTTGTACTATGGGAACCAGATAACTGATAGAATACTTATATACATTTTTTTTATAAATACTCACGTATAATATATAGAAAAACATCCACACCCGGAACAAATATCTGTAGATCATGCAAACATTTGTTCCGCGGTGGGAATCGAACCCGCTACCCTGCGTCTCAGTCGGCTATTCGCCCACTGCGCCACGGAGGTCATCACCCCCTTCGAAATTTAAATATATTTTCCAAAGCAACCTGGATTAATTATTATTTTAATCAATTTGTTATGGAATGTTAATAGAATATTACTCAAACAAGCCTTTTTACAAGAGCATCTTTTTTATTTTCTTATCTAAAAATAAAAACCCTACTAAATCTTGCAAATAAACAGCTTTGTTCGCCTAGCGTACAAATTCATATCGAATAATAAAAATCGGACCAATTCGCATAAAAAAAATGATCACACTAATTCAAAAACAGCCCTAATTTAGAAAAAATGCGTTATTAATAATTTCCAAGTCCTCTCTTGATTTTTCAAAACTTCCTAATTCAATCACACATCCAATCGAACCGTCAATTACACTTAAAAATCGATTAATAAATAAAAAAACTCGAATCACTCGATAAAAAAATAAATTAACTAAACTTTCGCGATTACTGTGCATACTGATTTAAACGGGTATTTATCGCGTATGTACCTTTTTTATTTGTTATCCCGACGTTTCGAGTGTGTTGCAATAGCCTAGATATTGAAATTGCATGCGATAAACACTGATTATGGACGAACTCAAACTGTATCACTAACCACCTATTACTAACCCATATTCGCAATAAATAATTTAATTTGACTTGATTTGAATAGAAAAGATACATACGCGATATAATTCCCATTTAAATTAGTAAATAAATTAACTAAAAACGAATAGGAATATCGATTGTATGAATCGCGTTCACTTCACTCCTGTCTGTTGCGCAATATGGCGGGCTGTCAGGTTTTGGCGGGCTGTCAACGTGACAGCTGTCAAAGTGACTCGAGCTTACTGGGCCTTCGAGTCGGGTTTGGGTCATACGAAGTCCATGGCGTCGTGCGCCTTCGCCGCGAACTTGTTGCCGAAGGCGCGCTTCTTCAGCGTGCGCTCGACCAGTTTCTTCACCTCGCTAACTATGAATACGCTTGACGTCAGGCATACGAGGAATATCAGATCTGAAAATAATACGAGCCTTTAAAACCATTTTAAAAATTGTTCAAGCCTAGTTGGGACTTATTACGGGGACTTAGTCGTAATCTGAATCATCTCACTAATTTCGACCCTGACGTGACAGAGCCCGGTAGCACAATTGGATAGTGCATCCTCGTATCAAGCGGAAGGTTGCGGATTCAAGTCCCGTCAAAATTAAAAGATATCAGATTGACAGCCCGACAATTAGAATGTACTGGAAATACCTAACCTGGAGTAACCCAATTTGATACAAAAAATAATTCAAAATTATCAAATTAGGTTATTCCAGGTATGTCATCCTAATTTTGAGGCTCCAATGGAGATATGTATTTTTTTAATTTGCCGCTCGGTTTTTACTCTCTACTTTAATTAGCCACTCTACTGTGCTACTATTAATACTAACACCAGAAGAAACAGCTGCTTAAACACCATTACTATTTTTTTTTACTTTTTTTTGTCTTAATATTGGTATGTAAAAATCAAATCAATCTTATATATAAAACAAAGTCGGGTTAGTTACACCATTTATAACTAAAGAACTGCTAGACCGATTTTGATGATCTTTGATTAGTTGGATTTGTCTCTACTTCGAATAGTATAATAACTATTAAAATATTGGAAAAAATCACGCTAAAAAAATTATGACGAAAATTCATTTTCTACTACATAGATGTAGCTAATGATGGCCGATTGACAATACATTGACAGCTCGCGTCATATGCATGTCAAGGCGATATGAAGTTCATCGGGTCAGCTAGTATATTATAAATGTCAGTAAAATATAAAAATAAATAAATCACAAATAAGCAGAAGGCTAAGAGCTAAGCTAACTAAGTTAAGAGGTTACAGCAGATACTAATCATGCAGATGCGAAAATGAACAGCTCAGAATAAGTTATTTGTTAAAAATTGGACTTCTGCCCCAACGGCCGTCAGCTCCTCGAGCTATGTTGTGTCCATGTGTATTGACTGACCTTGTGCAGTGAGCGCTTCGGTTAGGAACACGCGCTGCAGCGGCGGGGAGTAAATCACCAGCATCTGCCCCACCAGGCTCAAGGTCACCGCGGTCAGGAACATTCTGTAAAACAACATTTGAATATTACCAAAACTGTATTTAAATCTGAACTATATACAGTTTTTTTAGTCAAATACGCAAACTGGTTTAAAATTTAAAACTTTTATAACATTTATCCTAGCTAGATATGTATGCCAAACATAAAACGTTTGTTTTCTTGCTGCAAGAAGTTGCTGTTTACGAAACGGCAACACATTGCACCACGCTTGCGCCTACTCGTCATTATTCTCATAGCAGATTGGCAACGTCGCATAATACAGAGTAGTTGAGGAAGATAGAAATATTTTAAATAGATAAACGCTTTAAAAATAACTTTGGTACCAATTTGCATTTTCATAAATGTTTTCAGTCGATAACTTATGCTATACATAAATTTTAATTTGTGAACCAAATTAATAAAAAACTGACAATTTTTTTTTGTTGTTGCAAATAATATTCATAAAAATGCTGGAAATTTCACACAGCGCCATCTAGCCTAAACTAAGCAAAGCTTTTACTAAGGAAATCAGATAACTAATAGAATACTTTTATACGTCTTTTTTAAATATGTACATGCTTATAATATATAGAGAAACAACCAGCGCCTTTAGCTCCATCTACAGGAAAAGTTAGATAGTTTTTTAACCTGCTCAATGTCAAACGTTGCAGTTTAGTACATTGACAAGAGATGTCGCAGGTAGTGCATCCTTGTATCAAGAGGAAGGTTGCGGGGTCAAGTCCGAGAAAATCCCAAGAAAATTTTTGAGATGGTTTTAAAAATCTTGGAATTTTTCGTAAGTGTTCGGATAACATTATAAAAATAAATATACTATGTATTACTTGTTAGTAAAGAATCCTATCTGGAAGATGGACTTGGTCTGCGAACGGCACGAGAGCGCGTTGAACATGTCGAACAGCACGAAGCACGTGAACGTCATCGTCGTGTCGCGGGGGGTGATCCTGTTGTCAGACATCTAGAAACAAAAATACTACTTTAATATACACATACATAGATCATCATTTATTGGCTACATATCACACATAATACATTTACAACAGATGAGACATAAGAAAGAAAAAACCTTTTTATAGTATTTTTCAAACTTTCGCGATCAATGTACATAATTACTGATTGAAACGGGTATTTATCGCGTGTACTTTTATTATTTGTTATCCCAACGTTTCGACTGTGTTACAACAGCCGTGGTTACGGGTGGACTGAAGCACTTGGAGCTACCGTCGAGAAGTGGTGGCAGCTGCAGCAACTACCCTCACTTGGTTTTCAGAATTAGAAATGTCCTCGTTCATATTACGACACAGTACACTAACCGTATCTACGCATTGAGACGAGCGACCACGACGCGCACACCTAGCAATCACCGGGTTCTAGGACGCTGAGAGTCTATAGCCATCTTCCCGATTCAAATATGGAGTTTTCATGACCGGCGTGGTCACGAAATCAAGAAAGCTTCATATTTGATATTGTTGCAACACAGCCGAAACATCGGGATAACAAATAAAAAAGGTGCATACGCGATAAATACCCGTTTTAATCAGTAAAAATTATTATTAAAATTACCGCACATAAAATAAATTAAGTTAAACTAAATCTATATGTTATAATTTAATTATATACCAAATTTCATCGAAATCATATCAGCCGTTTAGTCGTGACAACGTAACAGATAGACAGAGATACAGAGGGACAGAGTTACTTTTAAATTTATAATATCAGTATGGGCGACGCCGAGGAAGACCTAAAAAGCACTGGAGCGACGACTTGGACGTCTTCCAAAGGGACTGGCAGTATCTGACTCTGGACTCTGATAAGTGGAAGCAAGACGGGGAGGCCTTGCCCAGCAGTGGGAAAGTACGTTCTAGTAAAACAATAAAATAGTATGGATTACCTCTCGGTTAAACAGCCAGAGTGTACCAGCTATAATGATTCCGGCAGACAGCAATACATTAGCGAGCAACCCGCGCGACAGAATTCTACGCGGAGCCCCAACCCTTGCGCGGCGTTCCACCACCTCGCGGTCTACTGGCTCCACTCCGAGAGATTGAGCTGGGGGTCCTGGGAACAAAGAGTCAATTATAGAATTAGGAAACTTTCCTTTGGAAACAACCTGGAGATGGAACATGCATATGACCCACCTGATGTTAAGTGGTAACCTCCGCCTATAGCAAACTATTGCCTCGTAGCTCACGCACTTAGAAACGTGCCCTACAAGGCGGTCCTGAAAGACCAATAAGAAGAGAAAGGATGCATCTTTTCCCTTCTTATTGGTCTTTCATAAATAAAACAGCCCCCGAGAGCAGAGCGCATTTAAAAGCCTCCGTAGACCGAGACAAGTTTTAGGTGATCCAGATTTCAGAGTCATCTACATTCGATAGAGCAAATACTGCACAGATACACCGACCTCGCCGGCGAGGTCGACGAGCCCCTTCAGTAGCCACCTACACAAAGTACAAACATGTACCGGGGCATTTCTCTCCTATCCCTTCCCCAGCAACGGCCCAAGCCGAGACTCGTACCTGTGGTACCCACCCTTGCGCTAGTTGCCATAAAAAACCTACTGGGTTAAGCACCCTCTACACTCGCCAAAAGGTCGGTTAAGCTGCATCGGCCTCAGGGGTCAACAGCGAGATAGTCCGTCTTCATCTTATTTAACTCTCATTCTGAGGTGAAACCCCTAATTCGACTGGACTATAATAATTTGTGCAAATATTACCGTCCATAATGATATTGATCCACAATATTTGCATTGCGTTGAGAGGGTTGGGTATCCCCATGAGTGTGGCGAGCGCGATGAGGGACAAGGCGGCGATGGACGTCGACAGTTGGAAGCGAACGAAGTTACGGATGTTGTAGAATATACACTTCCCTTCTTCGATTGCGGCACTGAAAATAAATAAATAAATATTGCTGGACATTTCACACAGCGCTATCTAGCCCCAAACTAAGCAGAGCTTGTACTATGGGAACCAGATAACTGATAGAATACTTACATACTTTTTTTTTTTGTAAATACATACTTATAATATATAGAAAAACACCCAGACGTGGAACAAATATCTGTAGATTATGCAAACATTCGTTCCGCAGCGAGAATTGAACCCACTACCTCCTGCGTCTCAGCCGACTATACGCCCACTGCGCCACGGAGGCAGTTAATATTACAAAACTTGCTTAAAATGTGTGAAACATTGTTCTCACAAAGAAAAATTCCCGCTGTGGGACAAATGTATGCCTAGTCTACAGATACAGTTCCGGATTTGTAAAAAAACGTATATATGTATTCTATCAGTTATCTAGTTCCCATAGTACAAGCTCTGCTTAGTTTGGGGCTAGATAGCGCTGTGTGAAATGTCCAGCATTATTAAAACGAGTATATTTTTAAGCCCCAACGCAAACACGGTCGGGGATTTTTTAAATGACATTTACTTGTTATGAAATGTTTTCCTTTCGGGAAAACTTACATATTTTATTAGAATACATAGACAACACCGTGGCGTTAAAATAAATAACTTATGGACTAAAAACGCCATGTTGGATAGTGACGTCACATAAATCCAATATGGCGTCAAACTTACATAATAGTAGCGAAGTCATTATCCACAAGGATCATATCAGCGGCTTCCTTACAGACATCAGTTCCATTGCCCATTGCAATACCGATATCAGCTCGCTTTAATGCCACACCGTCGTTTACACCGTCACCTGATAATATACGGTGAAACAAGTTAATTTTAACTTTAGAAAATTACAGAATCAACTTAAAAAGAAAAAATAGCGACATCTATCGCCACAAGGAAGAACTATTTCATCATCAAGCTGACCTACAGAGCGAGCGTCAATATGACACTGAGGGAGTGACATCTAACGGCAAATGGAAGAACTACGAGTACCCTAGATCGCGCAATGAAATAATCTAACGATTGAAACATATAACACTTCTCAACGAGACATGTTGGTCTTATGACCCCGAGTTACACGTCACTCGGTGAGAGATCTCCCCTTTTCCTTGGCCTAATAAGGCCACTCACCGAGTATAAATTGAAAAGTTTTTTAGGTTATGTTGTTGTAATATTTTTATATTTATCCTTACGGAAAATTCTATGATTTTAGAAAGAAAAGTTTTCCTGTAGATGGAGCTAAAGGCGCTTTGTGTCGTAAACTAAATCATCATCTTTGTTTTTTGGTGTACAAAAATAGATTACAGAAAAACACAGCCTACAAAATGGTCATGTACAGAGGCGAGCTTAACCTTAACATGAGTTTTCTACCAGCAAACTTATGAAGATAGAAATAATTGATCATCTCACTAATTTCGACCCTGGCGTAACAAGAGCCTGTAGCACAATTGGCAGTGCATCCTCGTATTAAGGAAGGTTGTGGGTTCAAGTCCCATCCAGCTTGAAAGTTTTTGAGATGGTTTTAAAAATATTACGTTATTGTAATTTGATGTGAGGAGAGATAACATAATTATATTCATTTTTATTTCTCTCACCAGTTGTTTTCTGAAATCTAAAATACATAGGCAAGTTAATATGGTGTCAACAAACATTGTGAGAGACTGGTGCCTGAAGTAGGTTCATATGAACCTGTACAGGTCACCAGACCCCCACTCTGCGAGAATGAACAACAAAGACTTATCTATGAAGCGGACATTGTGTTTCAATAATGGTATGATTACCATTGAAGAAAGCTATGAGATAGACAAAGAGATGTGTAAATTCATCGAATAGAATCACGTTATAATCGTATTACGTCATCTAAGTGGCATTAATATTGGTCGATTTCACTCATCTACGCTCCGCTTTGGTGAAAACCAGCCCTTACTGCTTGGTTTCAGAATTAGGTGCGGAGTATATAATTAGGTATTTCCTACGTCTCTTACCAGTCATTCCAACGATATTCCCGTTGCGCTGCAGTGACTTCACTATAGACAGCTTGTGCTTGGGCGTGACGCGGTAGAACACGCTGACAGTGTCGATGCATTGATCCAGTTCCTCGTCCGGCATTGTGTCCAATTGTTCCCCGGACAGAGATTGGGAGTGCAACACATCTAGGCCGACCATTTGAGCTGTAAATACATTATTATTACAGCATAAATACAACAATATCTATGTAAGTTAACAAGCTATGCTTAGTTTGGCGCTAGATATCGGTGTGTGAAATGTCCAGCAATATTTATATTTATTTATAAGTAATTTAACTACGTTCGGGACGTCAATGCAGATGCAGGTTTCATGGTTGTAAACCAGCGCTGTGCAATAGGTTTATTGTTCAGCATAATGCTGAGCTATTCCCCTTTTTCGGCACAGGGGTCAGTGAGTGGATACGTGTAATTTGTTAATTTTTTTTTTGTTTAATTTAACTTGTTTTAATTGTCTGTATATACTTATCCACCGTATGTAGTTTCTGTGTGTTTGTTACTTATGTCGAAATAAAGGACTGTATCTATCTAATTAGTTGTAACTAGTTGTCCAAACCCAGAACAAATATCTGTGGATCGTGCAAACATTTGTTTCACGGTGGAAATCGAACTCGCTACCTCCTGCGTCTCAGCCGACTATTCGCCCACTGCGCCACGGAGGTCGTCAATTGTTCCAACAAACTCGACTTTGTTTTATATATTAAGAAGATGATAGAGAAAACTATACAAATATCAAATAAAAATACATGCTTATTAATAGAAGAAGTGATAGGGAAAGATTAAGTTGCTTATTTTTAGTTGGTTTGACCGAGAAGGTGCCTATAGATTCTCAATCTGAATGCTTCCACTGAAGTAGCCTCGAAATAATAAGTAACCGCTACTCGTCTCTGGAATAATATCCCACCAAACGAGTAGCGGTTATGGTGTAAGAGATCGCACAGGATGATGATGATGTACTTACCAACAGCCAGCGCGGTGGGCCTCGCGTCGCCAGTCACCATCTTGACGTTGACGGATGCGCGGCGCAGCGTCGCGATGGCTTGTGCGACGCCGGCGCGCGGGGGGTCGCACACGCCGCACGCGCCCGTGTACGTCAGCGCGGACAGCGACCGACCGCGGCACATCGCTACTATACGGAGACCTGGACGAACAAAATTCAAAATTTGCAGTTCCAACTCCCATTCCTCCAATATTTACTATATTGGCATATACTTCTCTAACATTACCCTCATCATCCAGCTATATTTTTTCTTTTATTTATTTACTGCTGAACACACTCCTCCGCCATAGATTTCCAGAGCGACCGATATGTGCACCCAACGGCTCCCAGCAACCTTTACTAGGTCTTATTTCCATCTAGTGCAAGGCCGTCTTACGCTGCGCTTTACATTAGCACTAGATTACCCATTCGTCTCAGCGATAAACTCGTTTTGCTTCTGTTTCGTCATGGGCATAAAGTTGCCAGCATTGACAACGTTAGTCAAACAAAGAGGTACTTCTCTAACTTTACCCTCATCGACATAAAGATGAACTTTGCTTGTAAATTTTACATTAGCAGTACTATTTTAAACCTTCCCAGTATTAACATTAGGACTAAATTAATGTATCAACTTACCCATTCGTCCAATATTGTACGCCTCAGCGATAAACTCGTTTTGCTTCTGTTTCGTCATGGGGGTGTAGTTGCCAGCGCTGTCAATATACGTCAAACAGAGAGGTAGCACTTTTTCGATAGCACCTTTGACGAACAGCTCCTCTTTGGTCGTGTCGCCGAATTTTGGTACACATTTCACCACCATCATTTTCGTTTCGGAGCTGAGGGAAAAATAAAGTTTTTTTTTTATTTGATTTTGCACTTCAATATCACTGCGGCCACGAGGCCTATTGTGATTGCCACTTGTGTGTATGACGCCCCTAGTTCACGGAGACGTTCAAAATTCACCACTAAGCTGTTAGAAATACATTCTCAGGGGTGATAACTGTTAGCTTCTCCAGACTTAAGAATGTGTTTGCCCAGATAAATGCTAAGTTTGTTATGTTAAGTTATTGAAGTTAAATGCTAAGTTGATGAAAATAAGGGCAAGGCATGGTTAGTATTGCTGGTCTTTATCAAATTCATTACCATAGAAAATTAAAAATTTTAAAACAACCCAAAACATTGTTACGCCTGAGGACGTTACAGAATAATTAATAGTAGGTGTCGGCCTCTCGAAGTTTATACCTACAGTTTCACAGAATAAGATATAGTAGTTCTGTTGTCCCTGTCCTACACACTTCTAGTTCAAGCCAGAACGTTCGAGAATGGTGTAGATGAGTGTGTGTGTGTGTGTGTGTGGTATAAATAGGGTGTAGAGACGCCCGAAGAGTCAGCCTGGATTTGGTTAGAAGTACGAATATTTCAAGTGACTAAGTGGGTTATCGTGCAACAGTAGTGTGAATTAGTTTGTTGTGATTAAGTTCGTGTATTTCATTCTAGAATAGAATATATTTATTTGACACACACAAAGAAACACAGAACGGATCACAAACAAAATAGTAGACAGACAGGAAAAAATACAGTAGAATAAGATATTAGATATTAGTAGATTTTAGTGTTGAATAAGAGTGTTATTTTGGTTAGATTGTTTTCATTATTTTATCCCGAACCCTCAGCTCGTAACAATATCAATGGAACAGCCTGTACAAAATAGGTAAAGAAATAATATTCATTCATCATGTAAGTAGGTACCTGTTAAACTGACTAAGCGGGATCATCACAAAGGCGCCGGCGATTTACTTTAAATTAGTGTTCTAATCAATGTCGTACATAACAAAACAGGGGGCCAATTTACGTAATCACACTTCGAAAGTTATCCTCGGACAAACAAACATACATACATACAACGCCGATTTGCCCGAGTTGATTTAGAGATCTCGCTTCGCTCGACCAACGAGACTAGATCAACACTCGAATTTTACTATTTTAAGTTACGGGAATTGGATTCCTGATTGCATAACAATACCTGAAGGGGACTTCGTGAATTCTCGTGTAATGGTCCCGCAGATCATGCATGTTGTTCTTCATGGCGCAGGCGAGTATCGCGCCCTCTGTCGGCTGCCCGTACAGCGTGTCGTCGCGAATCACCGCGTTGTTGCATAGGACTCCCACCTACAACACATGTACATTGATTCTTTTGTTTTAGCGCCATCTAATGGTGTGTGTTGATAAGACTTGCAAAGTATTTAGAGATGGCATTCACTTTATCTCTTCGACTCTGCTAACGTTGAATTGTACTAACAAAATATATTATTGCCTAAACTTTCCTTGATATATTAATTCAATCTAGGGCAGATATTAATTCTGTACAAACAGGCAGATATTGGATCTTACAATAGAGATATCATTTACCAACTTAACTTATCAAGCAAACGCGCTTTTAAATAAACAGGCTATTAAGATGACTAAAGAAGTTTGGACCAAGGTAAAAAGATCCTGCTAACTATTTAGAAAAAGTATGCAACATAAACTATTTTAAACAATGAAAATTTTTACATTTTTATAAGTTACCTCCAACATAGTATTAACTCCCATGAGAGCGACATCGAGGTCCCTCCCTTTGTAAGCTCTTAACTGTATATCCCCACACGCGTTATATCCGGTTCCCGTGACTTCCGCAATATGGCCGCCGGAAGTCGATATAGTGGTCACTGTCATCTCGTTCTTTGTTAAGGTTCCTGTTAATATGATAAGATGTTTTTGAAAAAAAAAATTACAATTCATTAACAAATACTACCTAAACAATAAAAATTTAATAAATGCTGCTCGACGAAATGTTAGAGAACTAGCTTATTGTACGATACCACAGATAACTAAATCGTTTGCAACGATCTTTAGATGATTCAACTGTTTCTTCTGTATTTTATTGTAAATAATTCTACTAGGGGTGATCCAAAAGTAGTGATAATCAGTTATTTCTAGTGCACACAAAAATACAAAAAAATATCAGTCACTTGCTCAGTTACCCACTAGTTCAGGAAAAAAAATCATATAAATAGGCCACGATTCCCGGGAGCTACATTCATTTGAATACGGACTGTCAAGGAGTGAACATAAAAATGGAAAAACACGAAATCAGAGCTGTCATTAAATACCTCTGCTTGAAAAAAATGTGTACCAAAGACATACACAGCGACTTGGTGGACACATTAACGGACTCTTCTCCTCCATATTCCACAGTTGCACGCTGGGCTAAGGAGTTTAAGCTGGGAAGAACATCGACAGAAGACGAACACCGCGAAGGACGCCCATCGGCGTCCCTCACTGAAGAAAATGTGAAAAAAGTTGAAGAAGTTGTATTGGAAGATCGAAGAGTGACTATCAGGCATGTAGCTGAGGTCACAGGGATCTCATATGGCAGCATTCAAATAATCCTTGCGAACGAATTGCACATGGGAAAGGTCTTCGCGCGTTGGGTACCTAAAATGTTAAACGACGAGCAAAAGAAGAAACGAGTCGACATGTCAAGAGCAAATCTTGAAAAGTTTCAGGCAGACAAAGATAATTTTTTGTCACGTTTTGTGACCATGGACGAGACCTGGATCCACCATTTTGATCCTGAAACAAAACAACAATCGATGACATGGAAACGATCCGATGAACCGACGCCGAAGAAATTCAAAGTGTCAAGCTCAGCAGGGAAGGTTATGTCGTCTGTTTTTTGGGACGCTAAAGGAATAATCATGGTGGACTACTTGGAAAAGGGGGCCACTATTACAGGCTCCTACTATGCAGAACAAATAAGAAGATTGCGGGAGGCTATTAAGGAGAAAAGGCGAGACAAACTGCGGGCTGGAGTGCTGTTCCATCAAGACAACGCACCGGTTCACAAAGCTGCAATTGCCATGGCTGCCATTCAGGAAGCGGGCTTCGAGCTGGTGGAAAACCCCCTCTATTCACCAGATCTAGCCCCCAGTGACTTCTATCTCTTTCCACGACTCAAGGAACACCTCCGAGGCAAGAAATTTGACGATGATAGCGACGTGATGGCCGCGGTTGAGGACTTTTTTGAGAGTCAAGATAAAGATTTTTTTTCTAAGGGAATTTTAGGTTTAGAAAAGAGATGGACTAAATGTATAGACTTGCTAGCAGACTATGTTGAGAAATAAATTTATTTATTTATTTTATTCATTGTGTTTATTATTGATTATCATTACTTTTGGATCACCCCTCGTATATTCTTTCTGTTATTAAATAAAATTTATTTAGTGGCTAATAAACACAGCACAGCTAATAAGTACAGTTAAATAGTTCAACGACCCGCTCGTTCAATGACCACACTCAGTCTGGTCAATGCCCCAAATCAGTCAACAGAGCGCGCACGGTGCTTACGGCAGGGCGGTAAGTACCTATATGGTAGGCACAAAAACTCAAAAATTAAGTTTTTTTGATTCAGATTCAGATTCATTTATTCCATATTCCATAAAGATACCACAGTACACTTGGAAAATTAAAAATTAAAATTAAATCATTATTTATGGTCTCAAAAATATACCCGTCATTATTTGTAGTTTAAATTTCAACACCAAAGACCGTAGCCAAGTTACATTCGCTTCGAATCAATTCGTTTTCTACATAGGTTTTTTGTCGATACATCACGTGATATTTCTATAGCATGTGTCAAATCACATACATACATTTTCGGGCTTATCGACCAGCGTCACCGCTAATCGAATGTAACTTGGCTAAGCCCTCTTATATTGAATAATTACATTCAGAAACACTAGATTAACATTTCGCCAGGACGATATTCCATTGTTGCATCATTTGGTTTTGTTGTTCGTTGTATTTTGATACCTGCCAAATCCGACCTATTACATTTCCACGAGTACAGCGCTGAAAAATATATAGGGCTGATGTAAATATTGAAAAAGCTCACCTGTCTTATCACTGCAGATAACATTAACGCAGCCCAGAGTTTCCACTGTCGGCAGTTTCTTGACGATTGCGTTGCGTTTGGCCATGCGCATCACTCCTAGAGCTAGCGTTACGGTGACGACGATTGGTAAACCTGCAAAATGGCGAAACGTTGATTCACAAAATCAACATCACATAGAATGTTCCCAGCTGTAATATCGTTCCATCCAAAGGTTGCCTGGAAGAGATCTCTTTTTTACCCCTTTTAACCCCAACATCTCAACACGTTTTTACACACAGTTTAGTTCATTTAGTCACACCAGGACAGTGCCATCACTAAAGTCAAAGTCAAATATTTTTATTCATTAAAATCACAAGGATCACTTTGAAACGTCAATTTTACTGCCTGTTCCTTCACGACGAAGCCAGGAAAGAAAGGCAAGAAACAAGGCTGGTTGTTTTTTTAATGATCCTTTAAGAATACATAACAATATAGAAAAAAAAACGTCTAAATTGTAACATTTTAAACGAGTTGGAGCAATTTCAATCCCAAGCTTCTCTATCATCTAACTAAATAATCCGATATTTTATATTAGGCTCTTTTATAAAGATTTTATTTAATTACGTTTTTAAATTTGTTAATTGTCAATTTTTGTACATCCCTTGGGAGTTTGTTATAAAAACGCACACCTTTACCCTTTAAACGATTTACTAACTTTATGGAGTCTACAAGTAGCAACAGCGAGTTTATCTTTATTTATAGTATTAAAATTATAATTATCGCTATTTTTCGTAAACCAATTAATATTTGAATATTTTTTTTTACGCTACCTACCTATATACCAAATTTCACGATGATCGGATCAACGCTTCGAAAGTTATCCTCGGACAAACAAACATACATACAACGCCGATTCACCGTAGGTGACTTGGACTTTTACTTATTTTTGTATTATTTTTGTTTGTGTGGTAATTCAATAGAGTTATTTATCTTTTTTTTCTCTCTAACCTATCTCGTCCCACTACTGGGCAAAGGTCTCCCCCAAGTCCCTCCAAGTATCCCTATCAGTCGCTATCTCCCACCATCCTCTTTGGAAGGTGACCAAATCGTCCCGCCAACGCTTTCTCGGCCGACCCCGACGTCGCCCTCCGTCTTCAGGTGTCCATGATGTCACAATATGGGCCCATTTCTCGGAGCGCATTCGGGCAACGTGGCCTGCCCAGTCCCACTTAAGTCCACTTAAGTGAGCGCAGCATGGTGTTACGAACTCTGTCGACACGTTTAAAGCCGAGAATGCTGCGCTCCATTGCCCTTTGACAAATCTTGAGCTTTGACTTATTTATCTATCATAAGTAAATGCTGGGGAAAAGGTGCAAGAGAAACAAACTGATCGTATGGTCAGTAGACTTTTTCTAGAATTTTGATTGAGATTATGTCATAGGCATTGGTGGCTTCAACTCAATTTTTCCCCATTATATTTTTATTGTGAATGTATGTGTTATTAATTATAATATTACCTTACTGTGTTTAGGATATGGACTAACACTAAGCAGTTGTCAAATATTTTTTTAATGCTGTTTTTTTATACTGTATGGTGATGGTAAGCGATGATGTGGCCTAAGATGAAGCACGAAGATCTAGGAGAAACCTTAGAGAGGCGCAGATTGTATTCTTTAGTAAAAACAGACAACGGCAAAGTGGTCCATACCTTAGCTGTACGCATCAAAAACGTAGACTACAAGACTTACAGAAAAGAAGCTAAGTCCATTCTTATGTCAATGGGTTAATCCACTTTAATCTTAGCAATCGGTTGTGAGTCATATTTCACGATTACTGTTGTTTCACAATTCAATCACTCAAGAAAGGCAGTTGACTTTCAAAACGGATTTTAGGACGCCATCTTGGAACTGACCACCGAGAAGAAAATTTTGCAAGTGAAACGTCCAATTTCCAGCTCCACAATTTGTTATGATTTTCATTTTCCATATCAAACGAGTAGAAGACTATTATTATTCGAGGTAAGTCATTTTTCAAGCTTTCGATAACGCTTTAGAATTAAAACCCCATCAAGTTGACTTTTAGGTGTATCAGGAAAGGCTAAGGTCACTGAAATAAAAAACAAATCTTGGCCAGGTAACCATGATGAGCAACAATGCAGAAGAAGTATACAGACAGACTTCAAGGTGGGAAAACTTGGCCGCCATCTTGAAATAAACAGTCGGACACCATCTTTGATCTAGCTCCTAGCCTCATGTATGTGAATCTTAATCCATTTCTATCTATGCAATCGTCTTAGATTATCATGATTTTAATTCTTAACCGAACCAATGACAGATTATTCCATCCCGTCGTCGTTATATTTTAAGGTTTCCGCCATATTTGCTCGTCAAAACTCACCTTCAGGTATAGCAGCGACGGCCAAGCTGACTCCGATAGTGAACATATCTTGTAACGCCTTGCCCTGCAGCCAGCCAGTGACCATGATGAACCCGATGATACAGAAGGAGTAGAGAGATAGTTGGGCTCCAAGGGTGTCCATGGACTTCTGAAGAGGAGTTTTGGGAGACTCCTCAGCTTGCATCATACGGAATATGTCGCCGAATTCGGAGCGTTCACCGGTGCTGACTACGATTCCCTGAAAACAAAATTATTGATAGCTTAAATAACACTATTCACAAACCAAGGTCACAGACCAGAGGTCAGCCAAGAGGATTAGCAAGCTGAATGAATAGCGGGGGCCGTCCTACGCGATGTTTTCCAGTGCGTGGTCTCTACTCTTGAATCTTGACCTAGACGGCCGCCCTCACTATATGGAAAGACGACTTTTTAAAGGTTACTGGGAGTCGTTTGGTGCATGCCGCACAAGATCGGTCTCTCGGGATATCTATGAGCGAGGCCAATGTTCAGCATTGGACGTCCTGTGGCTTTAATGACCATGACACAAAATATTAACCTAAAATCAAAAAGGCTCATTTACCTTTTTTTCTTCAAGATCCAGTAGTTCTGAAATAGATTGCCGTATTTCGAAACAAGGTTTCTGTCCGATTTGCATTGAAAATCGACCGAGACAAATTCTACCTATCGGCTACAATTAATCAAGTAGTACCATTACTGCATTGTTACCGCCCCCTGTCACGATAAATATTGTGATCGGAATTAGCTACGAACTGTTACGCATTCAACTCGTATACGTTACGTAAAGAAACTGCGTCTAAAATACTGATACGCTAAAGCATGTCACATACTAAGCAATAATAGCGTCTGATAAAGGTTGCTGGGAGCAGTTGGGTGTAGGCCGCATAAGATCCGGCGCTCTGGAAATCTATGGAGGATTGTTCAGCATTGGACGTCCTGCGGCGAATATGATGATGGGGTGTGTCAAATACCCTACTGCCTAATACACCTACTGTGTCACAGAATAAGCAATTGTAGGCATTTCGTAGGTATACATACAGAATATGTAATAGTAAGCGCACGCGTCGGGCATTGACCGGAATAATCTCGAATGTACTGGGATCATGTAGAGGTGTACGTGCGAGGTATAAAACGGTCGTGGGGGTGGCCGATGGGGCAGTCTTTACTCAGCCTATGCCTATGAGTGAGTCTTAATATTGGCTATAAATTCGAATACTCCAAGCGACATTTACTGGTTTTAAGTGTGTGAAACTCTTTGATTAAGTTAGTGTATTTATCATTTTAACCCGGGCTTGCACAACAATCCCGAAACGTATTTAGCGATTAAAAATGTTTAAATTTGACGTATTTGTATGATTTCATAACTCCCTAAATCATATTTAGCCACTAAATACGTTTAAGCATCGTTGCGCAAGTTGCCCTTAGTGTTTATTTAGAGTTTTATTTAGGTCAAATTGGTCTTATATTTTATCTCGAACCTTCGGTTTATAACATTTTGTAAGATTCAAAGCACACAAACACATACAGGGTTAAATCAAACCTTGGAATAACAGCTTACCTTAGAATTTCCACATCGCACCAAGGTCCCCATGAAGGCGATATTATCCTTATTAACCCTTCCAGCACTAGCTTTATTCGGCAGCACATTTTTCACGGCAGGTTCTGTTTCTCCAGTGAAGGACGATTCGTCTATAGCTAAGTCTGTAGACTCGTAAAGACGCAGGTCAGCTGGAACACGGTCGCCGACGTTTAGGTGGACTATGTCACCTGGTACCAGGTTCCGTGCTAAGAAGTGCTCGACGCTGCCTTCGCGAAGACTGGAAGAGATAAGGGTTAAATTAGTAAGTTAGTGGTCAACCCTCGTTATCCTCAGCCACAGGATGTCTATTGCTGAACATAGGCCTCCCCCATAGATTTCCAGAGCGACCGGTCTTGAGCGGCCTGCATCCAACGGCTCTCAGCAACCTTTATCAGGTCGTCTTTCCATCTAGGAGGCCGCTGCGCTTTTCAGTGCGTGGTCTCCACTCAAGAACTTTTCTGCATCAACGGCCGTCGGTTCTTCGAGCTATGTGCCTTGCCCTAATCCTTTGTAACCATGTCGTATTGTGACTATGTCAGTGACTTTGGTTCGTCTATGAATCTCCTCATTTCTGATTTTATCTCGAAGAGAAAAACCAAGCATAGCCCTCTCCATAGCACGCTGGGCGACCTTGAGTCATCTTATGAGGCCCATAGTGAAAGACCACGTTCCTGTAACATTAGTATTCTATCTGTTATCTGGTTCCCATAGTACAAGCTCTACTTAGTTTGGGTCTAGATAGCGCTATGTGAAATGTCCAGCAATATTTATTTATAGATACGGGTCACTATACTCTACCTCGACCAACAGACAACAGTAATTTTCTGCTTTTGCGTACTGATTTTGTAAGATCCAATCGTTGAGGCTCGCTTTACTCCACGTTAGGCGTTTTCTACTTTTGCAAGGGTCCAGTAGCTATAATGCTTACCAGTTACAAGAAGGTGGTACGAGCTTGTTCAGCTCCTCAAGCGACTTCTCAGAGCGGTACTCCTGGACAAAGGCGACTGTGACCACGATGATGATGGCCACGGTGATGGATATAGCATCGTCGTACTGCCGCATACATACGCTCACTAATGCTGAACCTGTGGAAGATCGAAAACATGCAGTTAGTAAAATCTCAGATACCCCTTAAAAAGAAAATAGTGCCTCAAAAAGAAAAAAGGAACCCTTATCAGGATCACTTCGTTGCCTGTCTGTCTGTCTGTTCGTCAGCCAAGATCCTTTTTCTATGGAACGCGTGGAGGTATCAAGTTGAAATGAATATTAACGTCTACGGTCCCTTGGAGCTGTAAAAAAATCAAGATTCTATATCAACGTAACCAAAATATACGACCATTTATGTCGCATATTTTGATTCGCAAATAAATCAAAACCAATAGAGTACTTCCCGGTGATCTAGAAATTTGAAATCTGGCAAGGAGCAAGGTATCTTAGCACATCCCCTAGAATGGAGTGATTTTTTTACTCACGTCCCTAAGTATTTTAAGTCATTTGTCAACACAAAGTTGTTGTCATCTTGTGTTGTCTTTGAATAAGTCCACCAAAAACATTTAAGAACAACAATATAATAAACGTAATATTAACATTATAAAATGTAATTAAAATTTAATAAATTTAATAAAATTATAAGGTTTCCCTCAACACTTTTTTTAAAACAAGAGCGCGTTTATAAAATACAAAGCCTCAATGTTGCCATTTTCGTAATATTCGTGTGTCCCTACCAGCCAACATGATATTCTTCTATGCCTAAAAAGTATCCAAAAGAGTAACACATACTGTAGTTGTAAGGAAAAATTATCAAAGCAAGGTAGACTATACTAGTTTACGAGCAGTACTTTGTATTTTAATATGACTAAGATACAGCCGTACTGTCTGCGGAACCCTTAAATTTGCGTGGTTCGAGACGCGCTTGACCAATTTATTGATCGAGCGAATCAATTTATAGATCTCCAAACCAACTTGGGCAAATCGGCGTTGTATGTATGTATGTATGCATGTATGTATGTTTGTTTGTCCGAGGATAACTTACGAAGCGTTTATCCGATCATCGTGAAATTTGGTGTATAGGTAGGTAATGATGGCAAAATTTTGGTGTGACTCAATGAACTAAACATTTTGGGGGGCAGTTGTGATATTGGGGTTCAAGAGGGGTAAAAAAAATTAAAATGAGACTATTACGTCAAGTGGGACGTCAAATTAAAGGTTTCCATTAGTACATTTCAACCCTGTTTTTATTTTTAGTTTAATCTTTGTAGTTTTTGAGTTATTAGCCATAATAAAAACAAAACTTTGACAAATTCACAGGGTACACCAGTGACCCCACAGTGCTGAATTTTGGTATGCGTGTAGCTTTAGTGACACAAATATAGGCAAGTCTGAAATCCAGAATAACTGCAATTTCTACCCCACAAAAGTAAAGCTCATTATCATGAACTCCCGTTACCTGTATTTTGAATGAAACTGTAGGTCAAATTACTTGTTCAAGCATTTCGTGGCACAATTTTGGTAGTCGAAGATTACAAATAATATTTTTTTGTTTTTATGGGAGACTCGCGAGATCTCAGTTCAGGGCGAACCACTAGTTTTTATAATAACCAATTCATCTCAGAACAGATTATTTGCGCTAGTTTATTACTGTAGAAGATATTTGTATTATTTATTGTCCTGACGTTCTGACTATAGATCATGATAACTTTGGCTGTGGTGTTCTTTTCAACACGAAGGAGGAAGGGTTTATGTTGGTACACCCTATATTTTTTAGTTTTATGAATATTTAAATCGTTCAATACAAACAAATAAGATAAGATCTTCCTAAAGCGAGCAAAACCTGGGGCAGACGCCTAGACGCTACAAGCCCCTATGTTTTCGTAATGGGCTATTATTACTGCAATTTTATCTGAAAAGCTACACTGTTGCTTGATAGGATATTTTTAATGGAATAATAGGGATATTATTACTCTACAGGTTATATTTATTACCCTGTTAGCGCAGGGCCCGGGGAATGCGGTGCTGCATTGCGCCATTTACTCTAGAGACAGGTATTTATTATATGGAGGGTATTAAAGATATGTCGTTCCTGGCTATCACAGCCCTTTAAGGCCTTCGGGCAGAATACAATCTCATAAGAACATGAACTAAAAAATGGCATCGAATAAGTACTTATACTAAGTAATCACTGCCATTTTTTTATAATAAACCAATTTAAAAGTATTAGTATAATATTTTTTTATTTGTATTTTTGTGAGTTTTAATGAAAAATGTCAAGTAAAAATTCTCCTCAGAAGTTTGCATAGTTAAAAATCTGAAATTAATATGATTGATAGATATGCAAACATTACAGGAAAATTATAACGAAATCCCTATCTAGAACAGTATTTTTATCACCCGTAAAAAAGATTTTTTTTTAGACAGTCTATCAATAACCATAAACAGAATATTAAACATTGAATGATTCAACTAACACGTTCTACAAAAATCGTACAGATCCATTCCGACACGATTATCGTCGGCGGCATGGGGTTGCAACCTGCAGGTTGTCTTTCCATCTAATGGGGGGGCCATCCTCCATGTTTGCTTACACTTTCACATCAACACGCACACACAGAAATTCATAAAATAATAATTATATGGATTGATCGTTAAATTAAAAAACACGGGGCTTTTAGTTGATATGTCTTCGCTAGTATTATTTTTAGTCTATAGTTTATCTTTTTTTTCCTTGTTCCTAAAGAAGCAATATAATGATGTACCTACTCATAACAGTATAAAGCTCAGTCTGACTATATAATACCTATTGTATATGTAGTCAGTCATACCTACATCAAAGTATCAAAGTATTTAATGTAGATAACAAGGTTGTAGTGCAGAACCACAAGATACAACACCCTAGGTATCCTAGAAATATAACTATCGGTTTAAAGAGTTTATTCTCATAAGAAAAAAATACACTTCAATTAAAATGAGCTTAAATATTATATAACAGTAAGTTTACTTATTTATATAAAAAGGTTTTCCAGAAGTAGGTCCCAACACACTCAAACTATAACGACTTAAGGTAGGTTATTGAAATTAAAACTATTTATATAAAAGTGCACTATGTAAACCTTTTCTTTTAATAAATAATAATAATAATAAATATTGCTGGACATTTTCACACAGCGCTATCTAGCCCCAAACTAAGCAGATAACTGATAAAATGCTTAAATACCTTTTTTTTGTAACTACATACTCAGAATATATAGAAAAACACCCAGACACGGAACAAATATCTGTAGATCATGCAAACATTTCTTCCGTGGCGGGAATCGAACCCGCTACCTCTTGCGTCTCAGCCGGCTATTTGCCCACTGCGCCACGGAGGTTGTCCTATAATAATAATATAATATAATAATAAATACATATTCATTCATTCATCCTACGATGCGCTCTCCAGTCCCTCCTCGGTCTCAACCTATTCACTAACAAGCTAAAACAGGGCATTTATCAAAAGAAACTTACCTAGACTTAAACATTAGGTAGGTACCTAATCTACCATTGAAAAGTCGTTACTTTCATTACAAATGACAATGTTAGCTACGGTATCAGATCTTAGATCATAAATGGATAAAATGTTGAAAATTATAGTAAAATACACGCTCAATGTATTTATTCAAATAACAGTCGAATGCGACACGGATTATTACACGGACTAAAACACAATATGTACCTATCTACCATAACAACATGTAGCTATTACATGTACTCATATTTACGGAATGCCTCGGAATAACCTAAAGGGGGTCCTTGTATTTACATAAATTTACGTATTTTTAAGCAAGCGTGCTTCTCTTCGACCGCACCATCACACGCGTGGTCAAGATCAGTGAATGCTATTTAGCATTAAGTTCGCCTTTATACTAGTTTTATAAGTTCAATAAAGTATTTCAATCAATCAAGCGGTTGGCTATAACAAAAAAAATAGTGGCACTCCGGGAGTGCCGACAGAAGTGAAAATTTGAATAAAAGCAGACTACACTACAGATACTTATATACAGAGGTGTCGATAACAGTAACAGCGTAGCGAGTTCAATGGTTTTTACCCATCTTAAAAAATGCCCAACACGCCTAAAGAAGTGTTCACTGCTGCAAGCCAGCTCCAACACCGTCTTTGCAATGATGGTAGAGTATACATCACACACATTACTGCTGCATGCATGATCTCAAAAGCCCTATTTAATATAAGTAGGTACCTTTTGTGTCATTATAGGAGCTACATATTGCTTGAAATAAATGAATTTTATTTAATTGTACTCTTCGAAATTCCACGTTTGAATTTTTTTTCTAAAATCTGTTTCTCAGCTGTTTAAGGTGCATTAATAAATGTCAACCATCTAGTACTAAGATAGGCATAAGGTCCAAGGAACAGCTGGTTGAGTCACAATATTATTTTAGTTCGACATAATTATATATAAGTAACTGCATTTGCCTGCCAACTAACATGGTAAAACATGTCTGGAACCTATATTATTATTATTTATGACCTGTTATGCATATTTAAGGTATACTAGGTATATAATAAATTCTTTGACAATGCCCATCTACAGCAGCTATAATCTTAATTACTTATTAATCAGTTTAGATGTCTATAATGAAATGTTTGCCTGTTTCTGGCACCTCCAAAACGATGGTGCAATAAGCTACTAGATAGTTAAAGACCATGTAATTGTTTAAGAACTAGCTTCCGCCAGCTCGCACGCATTGTTTGTCAACAAAAAGTAGCCTATGTGTTAGTCCAGGTGTTAATCTACGCGCATACCAAATTTCATCAAAATCGGTTCAGCCGTTACGACGTGAAAGAGTAAAGTACATACATCCATACAAACTTTCGCCTTTATAATATCAGTGGGATTATTGACGTAACCACGTGTTCTATTGCGTCCCTATGGTTTGATTAAATGAGTATGAGTATTTATTTACCCATGTTTGCAAATGAATGAATTATTTATGATAATAAATTATTTTCATGGACAGAGTCGCGCCATACAGGGATAACATTATGTACATACTAGCTTCCGTCACGAGCTTCGCACGCGTGTTCTGTCAGATAAATTTAGTCTTTGTTTTAATCCACATCAAATTCTATCGATATACCAATTTTTATCGATATCGGTTTGGCCGTCACGACGTGATTGAGTAACAAAAAACATCCAAACTTTCGCATTTATAATACTTGCCACCGCCAGCGGCTTCGCACGCGTTTGTTAACAAAAAGTAGGGCATAATCTATCAACACACCAAATTTTATTTAAATCGGTTCAGCCGTTACGAACAAACATCCAAACTTTCACATTTATAATATAGTATGATTAGTGTGATTCCGTAGCGCACTGTAATGATAACATGTAGTTATTACATACGCATTACTCGTGAAGAGAACAAACGAACGTACTGTCTACTTAAATATGTATATTGAATTCGTTATGTATTCGTTATGTAGTCATCCGATATTCCTGTAAATTCAAATATCATGTAGGACGTAGGTATACCTATACTTATAAATTTGCTAATAATAGTTTGCCCTTGATATGACTTTATTTTTATTTTACCTCAAAAACAAATATGATGACCTCCGCGTCGAAGTAGCCGGCTGGAGCAGACGCAGGAGGAGGTTGGGGGTTCGAACCGCGGAACATATGTTTGCATGATCTATTGATATTTGTTCCGGGTCTGGTTGTTTCTATATATAATAAAAGTATTTGTTTTTATTTTTTTCAACCTATGTCATCCCACTGCTGGGCAAAGGTTTCCCCCACTATCTTCCAGGACTTTCACTCGCGTGCCAATACCCACCAATCTGTATCGAAGGCATCGAGATGTATTTACAAAAGAAAAATAAGGATTTATGTATTCTATCAGCTAGCTGGTTTCCATAGTTTTGCTTAGTTTGGGGCTAGATGGCGCTGTGTGAAATATCCATCATTATTTATTTATTTTAATGAGATTCTCAAGACGCTTTATTAGGGTTCCGTGACAGAAGCGCCCTGACTGTATCTAATCACGCTGTCTATATCTGTCGGTCAAAGGGCAACTAATAAAACATTTAAAAACTCAGACACCATTACAAAAATGCAATTTTTACGATTTTAATACGACAAATGTCGTTCTGAATCTATCTTTCAAAAATTTTGGGTATAGGCCACAAAACAGGGGTCAAAAACAGCTTACGAAATGGGCACGTACAAAGGCGAGCTTAACCCCAATAAAAGTTTTCTTCCAGCAAACCTTTGAAGATGGAGATAGTTGTGGGAACGTGCACAGAAAAGGAGATTGGAGTGAGATACTAATAAATACCTATAGTTATACATAATATACCTTATTAAATACAATACTTACACATATTTAAAATAATAACTATAAACTATACCTACATCATAGATAAACATAATACAATATACATAATATACCTACTTATTGTTATGAAAACATTGTACCATTACTAAAGTAATTGTTCTTCTGTACAAAGGACAATTTAAAAGCCGCAGCCACTCAAAGTCATTACAATAAATTATGGTATTGAAAGAATACAATTACGAAATTTGGTTCCAGAATATAAACACAATTCGGCAATGAAATTTTCAAAGCTGCTTTGAAAGAGAAATTGATTCTATCCCAGAGTATAATAATATTGAGAGTTGCGCATATTCGCATCCGCAAATGCATAGCCTCCGCATTGATTTAGACTTCTGTATCTGCAATAATCGATGCGGATGTTCATGCGGATGCAGATGCAGAGCCGGTCGCGATAAGAAAGAAATTGGGTGGGGCTTGCGCGTGGCGCGTGCCATGGGCACGTGCTGATTGACCAATAGGAGCGAAGATCCGAGTGCGCTGGCTCGCTGTCAACTGTATACGCCGGATCGTCTGTGTCGGTTGCGCGCGGCGCGCCTGTTCGCGGCTCGGTCGGTGTGGACGTAAACCGCCCTATATGCTTCTACCGCTCAAGCCCTAAATCTGCTTAACACCCTGGTTGCGAAATATCCAGAAATAGATTTTTTATATAATGAAATATTGTATTCGTGTATAGATTCCTAAGTATTTTTATAAGTCCCTATTATAACCATTAGCTTGCTTGCTGCACGTGTTGGGTGCTGCAAGCAACTGAATTTATATAAATAAAATAAATAAGATTTCGTTGACAAGATCCAACGCGTTTGTTATTGTTTACCATTTGTATCTCGTAAATCAATCATAACGTGTTTACTTGCGCTTATCGTATGAACATTGCGGTTTTTGAGTGTTATTGTGAATATACAATGAGTATTGTATGTTAAGCGGTTTTCCGCAGTTAATAGTTTATATTTTTGTTTTATTTCTGCATCAAAACGAAGCTTCTTAAATAAAACTTAAGATTTGCATCCGCATCTGCTAATGTCAAAAAATCTGCATCCGCAACATCCCTGATTCATACTAATGTCTGATTCCTAAGTTAATCACCATCGCAACTTTGTTTTTCTTTCATGCATTGTATGGCCCTTTGTAATGGATGACAAAGTTGCTATAGTGATTAACTTAGGAACCAGACGTTAGTATGAATGAGAGTTCATTCATTCATGCGTCACTCACACTAGCTAAAACTTACATGATCCATTTCACCCAAAGATTGTCTAGTAGAGATCGCTTCTTAGATTAGAATGGAGGCCTTTGCCCTGCAGCGGGATCACAAAATCTATATAACTTTTGAAATCATCATGGTAATTAATACCATTCGCATTAAAAACAGACTTCAGTTTACCCGTGATCATGGGGCACATGCAACTGCGTCGATATATCAGGATACTCAAAAGCTCACAAATCATTTTAAATATCCCGTTTTTAGTGCAAATAGAGATCACTCAGGCTACTTAGATTAATTATAATTGTTTTTTTTTATGGTGTACAATATAGTATTAAAGTGGATTCTGTCGCCTCAAAATTAGATTTACCCAAAAATTCTGAGATAGAAATCAAATTAGCAGTATCACCTTCGACAAATTTCAGTACACAAACTCAATAATAAGTTCAAAAACTTCAAGGTTTGTAATGCACAGGTCAATATCTTGTCTAACCTTGTTACATGAACGGTCATGACATTGTAAAGGTGGCATATTACACGGTGTAGTAGATACAATGTTAGGTGTCTTCTAATTAAAATTGTTGTCGAGGGGAGACCACGCACTGAAAAGCGCAGCATAGGACGGCCCTCACTATATGGAATGACTATATGATAAAAGTTGCTGGGAGCCGATAGGTGTAGGCGGCAATAGACGGTCGTTCTTCGGAAATATTTGTGGATGGCCTATGTTCTGTGGCCATCCAGCTGATTATGAATGATGAATCAAAAATGATGAAGATGAGAAACTAAAATTAATAAAAGTTTGGTCTGGATTTTGGCATAAAACTTGAAAAACTTGAATGTGGTATGACAGAAATAAAAATATAAAGAAAGGTCAATCAAGGAGTTTTTGTGTGCAGGCCGTACAACATCTATCGCTTTGGAAATATATGAGGGAGGTCTATATTCCGTATTGGACGACTTATGGCTGATATGATAAATATAAATCACAACAATAATTAATGCCATACAGCCCCACATCTAAAATTAAATGTCAAACTAGAGTGATGTATGAGGGAGACTAAAAAACCCCTTTATCTAAGGACTAATGTTAATAACGTAATTATATCTGACAATTAAATAAGCTACGATCAAAAATGGAGCAATATCAGTTTGCAGAAATAAACAACGCTGATTGCAAGCCCACCATAACTCAAAAGGTACGAGGGTCATTCAATAAATACTTAGCCTACAAAAAGTAAACGAAAATTTTGGAAAAGTGGCAAATTATTTTTCAACATAGGTAGTCTCCTTTTAGTTCGATACACTTAGCCCAGCGATGCTCCAACTTTTTTAACCCGTCCGAAAAATAGTTTTTGTCAAACTCTGCAAAATAGGCCTCCGTGGCGGCGATGACCTCCTCATTTGATCCATATCTATTCCCGGCGAGAGATTTTTTCAGATTAGGAAACAGAAAGAAGTCACAAGGGGCCAAATCTGGAGAATACGGTGGATGGGGCAGCAATTCGTAGCGTAATTCGACCAATTTGGCCATGGCAACGGCAGACGTGTGAACCGGTGCGTTGTCGTGGTGAAACAGCACTTTTTTCTTCGCCAGATGGGGTCGTTTTTTCTTTAATTCGGCGTCGAATCGGCCCAATAAATCGGCATAGTAAAGCCCTGTAATTGTTTTACCCTTCTCGAGGTAATCGATGTAGATCACACCTTGTGAAACCCAGAAAACGGTGGCCATAACTTTTCCGGTCGATTTTACAGTTTTCGCCTTCTTTGGAGCACGTTCCCCGGTCTGGATCCATTGTTTTGATTGCTCCTTGGTCTCTGGTGTGTACCAGTGGATCCAGGTTTCATCGACGGTCACAAAACGACGCAAAAACTCCGCTGGATTCCGCTTAAACAGCGCCAAACTCGTCTCCGATGTGGTCTCACGGTTGCACTTGTTTTCCGGTGTGAGTAAACGCGGCACCCATCGCGCCGACAGCTTTCTCATGCCGAGTTCCTCGTGAAGAATATGATGCACTGTTCCTTCTGAAATGCCTACAGTCTCAGCTAGCTCCCGAACCTTCAATCGGCGATCTGCCAATACGAGATCATGGATTTTTTTAATGTTTTCCTCCGTAGCAGCTGTTTTCGGTGCACCTGGACGTGGTTCATCAAAAACCGACGTACGGCCACGTGCAAACTCGTTGAACCAATTCTTGACGGTGGCCATCGATGGAGAAGCCACGTCACCGTACACAGCATCCAAGCGCTCTTTGATTTCGATGCGCGTTTTCCCTTCCAAAAATAGGAATCGAATCACCGAACGATATTGCTCTTTTTCCATTTTTGTAAAACCGATCGATACGTTCGCTTTCATAAGTTGTCAAATTAAAACAAATGAAGGGATTGGAATGAAAATTTGAAACAAGAATTAAAAAAGAATGAGCTACACTGTGGTAAAACTCTTTTGAAACTACAGCGCCCTCTGGCGATGAGGCTAGGTACTTATTGAATGCACCTCGTATGCCTTAAACTGTCATTGTAGAAATAATAACATACAATCAAGTTAAAAACGGTTCCGCTAGCGCAGCGTAGCCGGACGTAGAAAAACACTTGTAAAAACTGGTTAGCGTGCGTCGACGTGACGATGAGTTCTTGTCACCAGCTATTTCTTGGTAACCCTAAGTCAGTGACCAGCCCCTTCATACAACGTTTGAGAAGTAAAACAATCAACAAATGTAAAAAACTACTATAAAGAAAATTTTAAATTCTTCCTTGGTGTTTCTCTACGAGATCGAATCAGAAATGAAAAGATTCGTAGACGAACCAAAGTCACTGACAGCCCAGAGGATTAGAAAGCTGAAGTGACAGTGGGCGAGGCATATAGCTCAAAGAACTGACAGTCGTTGGTGCTGAAAGGTTTTCCAGTGGAGACCACGCACTCACTAGATGGAAAGACTTGTTAAAGGTTGCTAGGAGCCGTTGGGTGCAGGCAGCAAAAGCTCTGGAAATCTATGAAGAACCGTATTTTCTGCCGTGGACCTCTTCTAGCTGATATGGTGATGAAATTGTATGCGCACATCAAAACGTGCAAAAAACATACGTCGGGCGAATACTTAATTATTTCCATATTGTAGCAGATAACAATGCATTTAGTTTTCAAACTGGTATTCTGAATAGCTTTACCTATCAGTTTGAGTGAGCATACGTGGTTAATCGAATGAATGATTTGAATGAGTGCATTCATCCGATTATACTCTTCTGTTTGTGGATACTGAAATGTATCCGGAATTTCTAGGTTCTATATTACGATTTTTAGAGGGTGTTGGCAAGGACTGAGCTACCGCTTAATATGGGTAACCAAAAACGTCGGTATATAGCAATATTTAATTATACCTTCGCATTTGCAGCGCGAAGGTTCATGGTACCGAAATTTTACCTTTCCTGATTGGCTGTTGCTACTTGGTACTACTTCAACGGTCATTACCTTACACAGCAAAAATAAATATACTAATAACGATTAATAATGTACGTTTTATCCCTTGCACCTGTTCAAACCTTTGTTATTACATTGATGCACTTAATTTAAATAAAAGAGTCATATCGATTTACTGCGACAGGCTGAGGACAAACTGGAGCACAGATTAATTCATAGTGAGTAAACCCATAGGGTAGGTCGCGATATGTATGCTAGCAAAAGGAGGTACCTTACGTACGAAAACAATGTTCTTTACAAAATATTTAGAAATTTGATGTTTATGATTGAAACTTCATAAAAATTAAAAATTAAATCGTAGCATCCTGTAGTTGACATTATAAATCGATTAATAGTTTTTCCATTTAGAAAATGAACAAAACACGAAGGTAACTTCGTTCATCACTATCATATTTCATATTTAATAACTATACTAGAATTATTGATTTGTTCGATCTTTGTCAGCATATAATAGGAGTTATTTTTACTACTCCCGCCATTTCGAGGTCATATCGGCCCCGCCCTAGCTGCTATAGTAGGTAGTTAGATTAGATAATGTCTTTATTGCACACCATTAAATGTAATCATGGTCGGCATTATCGCTAAAATCGATCTCTTCCAGGCAACCTTTTGATGGACAGGATCTATGTAAACAAATAAGGACAGCGGCGATAGTTTCAGTTTAAAAAGAAAGGTTAATAATAATTTTCAGAATTCTACTCCTACTGATAAGCTTCTAAAAGCGACTTTTATATCGTGTCGATGTCTCAAGATTGTAGCCGTTTTGACGTTGTACGTTGGTTTGTTGCCGCTTCTAAGGCGGGCGGCGGGCGTCGGAACAGGTAATTAATTCTCCTATCGTTCTGGTACCAGGACACGATGGGCATGCAAGGGCGTGTGGCATCGTTTGCAACACCACATCAGACAAGTAAAATAGAAAATATTAACATCCCTGACATCTAAAAAACCCGTAAAACCACAAAAAACTGACATAGTTAAGAATCAACCAAGTTAAGCTAGCTTTCTTTAAAAAATATCGCGTCCGAATCGGTGAATCCGTTTGGGAAGTACGATACCGACAGACAGGCGACAACCTTATAACACCTCTCTTTTTGCTCGGGGTTTAAAATAAAAACTTCTAAAATTAGACTACTAATGAAGGCGCCACAAGGAAAACACTGAATATAATTCCAAGAATTTGTAGTTTGTGAAGATAACGAACAGGTACCGCTAAAAGAAGCCTCGCAATAAATTAACTGGGACATTGAACTTCGAATATTGGAAAGGATGGCTTGCACACACCTAGACTATTCGACACGTGTAAGGTACAGAGTATATCAATAAAACTTAGAAGTCGATAATAAAAAACTATAAATAACCTTCTTGTTATTGTCTCTAAATGAGAATGGTAAAGGCTCATGCATGGTAGATGGCTCATACTTGGGGAGCCATATATGATGATGCCATTATTGGTAAAATTCTCTGGGGAGAAATACTAGACACCAGCTATTACTTACTTACAGACTTGGTCCCTTGGAGACTTTTTCTCCATCGGCCAGAAAATTGATAGTTCCGAAAAAGTTATCATTGAGTTTTTCTTTTTTCACTTATTCCACGTGACTATTGAAAGCATCATATTTGAAAAAAAATGTGTTTAAGTAAATTTTGCAGAAGTTAATTTCCCTAAAAGTCAGGGTTTTACAAACATTTTCTTAGCTATAACGATTCTAATAGCTATCGTTTTTACTCCATCTCAACGAAGTACTATGCAAAACGTGGGCATTATCAAACGTTATGTCCAATCATTCCGTTATGCCTTTGAAGACCTTTGTGGATATCTTCACTTTCGGTATGAGATTGGAGGATGTCCATCATCTGTATTAATATAGTCGTGAGTTTTTTTTTAACTTTCCACCGTGAATACTTCACAAATTTCAGGCAACATGTCACTTACCCAGCAGCAGCAGTATAAGCGGGTTCTGGAATTGCTCGAAGTACTTCTTCCATAGTGGATCCTCCTCCTTCACGGTAAACTCGTTGGGTCCAACGAAGTTCATTCGATCGTTCGCCTCCCGCCATGATAGACCACGGCGGACGTCCACACTCAGGCGTTCAGAAACCTGGGGGCAAGGGTACAAGGTTAGATGAGAATTGATAGAAAAATTAAGCAAGAAAACACATCTATTTTTTATCACTCATGAGTTCGTGACTCTGAAAATTTGTCATTGTAAAGTCGATATCGGCTCCGTAAATGCGATTTATAAGGAAGAACCATAAGAAGTTTTCTGAATAGAATCGAGAGCATGCTGCTGGTGGAGTCACTTTCAGGGCCAACGGTATACTATAATGCAAACTAGGCTAGCACAACCAAAGTTTCATCGATCTGACTAACAATTAGGCGTATTCTTAAACCTTTTTCAGGTATCTGTTAAAATTATGTTCAGCTGGTCGTTCTGTGGCTGATAATGATGTTAAAGGTAAACCTAATCATTGTACTAGCCGTACTAAATAATCATACTAGCCGTAACCAATAGTTTAGAGAGATAGAAAGATAAACTCTTTAGTATAGTCCTTAATACTTATACAAAAAAAAATTAAACAACATAATACATAATAGCCTAATTTTTGGCATAAATTCTAATTCTCACAGTGGGCAGATAGCTGAGATGCAGAAGATTGGACATGTTTGCATGATATACAGATATTTGTTCCGGGTCTGGGTGTCACTCTATATACTCATATGTAGCATGTTACGAAATTATTTACAATAAACATATAAGTATTCCATTAGATAACTGCCTTTTGAACTTTATATATTTTTCTATACTGGGCGAAAAACAAACCTGACAAACGACCGAATAACCTAGATTCTATATAGATAATCAGCCTGCGCGCAAACTGAAAGTAATAATGCAAAAACGCAGCATCATATAATTAAATTTCACTTTCACAAAATCATTAACTTTCATAACATCTTTAATACTTATTGTATAGTTATCACGCAAGTTGTTTACGGCTGTAGTATTATTCGTGATTCACGCCACAAACGATTCATCACGCGTTCACAATATTGTGTGACCGATTGTCATTGTTTACGAGTAACATCACGCACCTGTCAAGGTCGAAGATAATAAAAGTTAAATTCTATATAGTAAATTCCGCCCTTTGGTAATGTATCGCACGCGCGACAGGTTTGCAACAAGCGTCGTCGAAAGGGTGCAAGCCTCTCGTTTTTTATCGAATACATTTCGGAGTGTGCTGCGGAGCTTTTCAACCTGATCCCACCATCCCCATTCTATCATCGGACAATCAGACGCTCCGCGATGCGCCACCACTACATGGTAGACATATCTCCCATACAAAGCGGTACTCTTCCACCTTTGTTATGCGCACCGCCAAGGAGTGGAACGCCTTGCCTGAGTCTGTGTTTCCCGATAACTACAACCTAGGGGTCTTCAAGTCGCGAGTGAATAGGTTTTTCTAGGCAAGCGTGTACCATCGTAGACTGCATCTATGCAAATATATAATTTATAAAAAAAAGCGTAAATTGCGCAATCATAGCTCAAATGCAAGGCCCACATAAATACTTCTAATAGAAAAAGACTATTGGGCCATGGCCGAGATTAGAAAACACAACCTACGGATCATAAATCAGGGTACATTCCACTGAGCCTAAACGGCCAGCAAACAGGAAATTCATACCCTCTCGAAAACATTTCCGAGCTGCTATATCGCTACAAAACAGACCCAAGCTTTCACACAATGTAAAACTGAAGAGCTTCGTACACAATATAAAGCATTGTCTCTGAAAACCACTCCGCATATTTTAAGGCAGCAATCTGTGAACAACCTCAATGACGTCCTCCTCTCTCCCCATATTGTAGTGTGGACGTATAATGTTCACACATTTTTACCTTATCATCATAGTATCTGCCATAGGATGGTCACTGATGAACATAGGCCATCCAGATTTCTAGAGCGACTGATCCCACGGCCTGTATCAGGTAATTTATCAAGGCAATTTATCAGGTATTTGTATCAAGTGGAAGCCTATCCGTGGTGCTTACCCGAGACCATTAGATCTTTTGAGCTATGTGCTCCGCCCACTAACACTTCAGCTTGCTAATTCACGTGGAAATTATTGAGAGAGACAGATGTACTAGACTCAGGAATTTCAATACAGTTTTTTGATTAAAAGCTGTTGTTTGAGAGTTTTGCGACATGGTTCACTTTGATAAAAATTGGTACACCCATTTTCGCTAAAATTACAATAGCGTGTACAATTGTACATATTCAACTCGGATCTTTACACATTACGTACATGAAATGCCAGCGCTAATCTTAAAATTAGTTCCAGTAATTTCAATGAATCATTTTATACACGGTTTGAAATCGTAATCAATGCCATCAAAACAACTGAAGGATTCATTGGTGTTTAGGTCACTGACCAGCTTGCAATATGCTTATGAAAAGGAACTTGTGATCAGTTATGAAAGGACGAGTGTATAACATGGCACCAAAGGCATAACTCGAGCATTGCCACCATGAGCGATATAGTTAAAAAGTGTAACGTGCCTGTAATTTCACCCTTCAAACTGGAACACTGCAATGCGACTTGGCGGCAGAATTAGGTACAATATATTTATTTGACACACAGAAACACAGAAATACTGAATAGACATAAACAAAGTAGTTAGACAAACAGATAAAACAATAGAATTAAATAAATTGAGATAGCATAACCTACCCAAGGTACCTACCCAGTACGAAATCTTTTACAAGGAGCCAATTCTTACTGGAATAAACACAAAGGTTTAATTTTATTAGGGTATAAGAGAAGCCAGGACAGCTACTATTTAAGGTTCCAGACATGATCCAAACAGTAACAGCAGCGTCAAGGGTCAAGGGATAATAGAACACGCTACCGTAAGCAATATAAATTAATTGAAGAGACGGAATGGGGTCAACTCTATGCAAACTAGGTTATGCTATAAATGTTGACTGCATCGTGGACCGAGGGGTCATTACAGTGACCGGTTGTTGTTGCGGCAGGCAATAGAGAAAAGGAAAAATAGGCAACTATATGCCAAAAGTGGTGTACCAAATGTAGCATTTGAACTTGCCGATTACCGCCTATTGGAATATAAATAAATAAATAAATATGGCTGGATATTTCACACAGCGCTATCTAGCCCCAAACTAAGCAGAGCTTGTACTATGGGAACCAGATAACTGATATAATACTTATATACTTTTTTTTTTGTAAATACATACTTATAATATATAGAAAACATCCAGACCCGGAACAAATATCTGTAGATCATACAAACATTTGTTCCGCGGCGGGAATCGAACCCGCTACCTCCTGTGTCTCAGCCGACATCTTTTTTGCAGTCTAAAATGTTTAAGTGAGATACTGATAAGAATAGTATAATTTAAGCCACTTGGAAAACCTTCAGGCAACCTAAAAACTTCGACACCAGAGTTGGCCCCTCTACTAACTTGAGCCAAAGTCAGCAGCGTTTATTTCTCAAATGCCAGTGATCAAACTATTTATGGCCGGTTCCTATAAATAAACGTGTCGATATCGGTTACATTAGGCAATGATACAATCCCTTAAGTCCCTAAATCCATAAAGAAATGTCTTTCAATTTAAATTTAAATATATGTGTTCCAGTATGAAGGGTGAAATTACAGGCACATTACATTTTTTAACTATATCGCTCATGGTGGCAATGCTCGAGTTATGCCTTTGGTGCCATGTAGTGCTTATTAAGAGTTTTTTGAAAAAGAGACTGATAACATGTAATTTCACTATTACACTTGTGTCTTTACTTACTGTGTTGTATACCCCTTAGTTCTCGCTGTTTAAATATAGCTAGGTACCTAGTTAGATGTAATAATTGCTGTGCCCTTACAGGGTGTATGTTTGAAACTCCATTCGACAGAATGTGTTTGTATAGAGATGATAGATATGAAGCTGCAACACCAAACTGTATCCCCCAATTTTGTTATCATTCGTTTTTTGAATTGCCTCTTAGTATGGAAGCAATTTTAAAAGCGTATTCACTTCAAAAAAGGTTAAGTACCAGGTATGGTTAATCTTGACATCATTGGCAAAAATGTGTACCTACAACCTACAGTCTTCTTTCTTTCATATTTGCCACAGAAACCGAGAACTGTTTCTACTATATAGCTCTATATAGGTACAGCTATAGGTCTCCCGGTGGAACAATGCTGCTCTTGACATTGAGCTTCAACGGCGGAGTTTTATTGAAAAGCTCTTCATTGTGGAAATAATTATCTGTGGCCTTGAAGGAAATAACCCTCGCTGGTTAGCGAAAATAAGTGGTTAGTCAAGCGCTTTCGCTGATAAAGATATTTTTATTATTTCCATTCTATTTTTGTTTTCACAAATTTATTTTTATTATTTATTGCTTCAATTAAAAAAAAACAAGATTTCCGCTGAATCTTATAAGTAAACATCGGTTTTCAATGTTTATGTGTAAACAATTAAACATACCGTTCAAGATAGGTTTGGTCAAGTATAAATTAATAAATAAAAAACACGTAAAATTACATTTTACAACTGAGATCCCTTGCACCAAAAAGAAATACCTAGTCAGGTCATAAGTATTGTCACACAGTAAAAACTTTTCTTTTAGAATGCTGGTCACAAAAAAGTTTATAGAATTCGAATTTAGAATTGTTCATGAAAATAAAAATGTATACTTTTTAGAATTTTACTCATTTTTAAATATGGAGTGGACGCTTAAAGAAGACCGTGTTGCAGTTATTGCGTTGCATCGTTGCGGTTACGCGCCAATTCAAATTTTTGACATACTGAAAAATTTGAATTAAACCAAAAGATTCGTTTATCGCACCATCAAACGATACAATGAAGACTCTAGTGTAGATGACAGGTCAAGAAGTGGTCGCCCTCGGTCTGTTAGGACTCCAGCAGTGATAAAAGCTGTGAAGGCGCGAATTCAAAGAAATCCCAAACGTAAGCAGAAACTGTTGGCCCTTCAGATGGGGTTAAGCAGAACCACGGTGAAAAGGGTGTTAAATGAAGACTTAGGGCTTCGGGCATATCGAAGAAAAACAGGACATCGTTTGAATGCTCGTCTAATGGACCTGAGACTGAAGAGATGCCGCGCTTTGTTGAAGCGGTACGCGGGAAAAAAATATCGGGAAATTCTTTTTTCGGATGAAAAATTTTTTACCGTAGAAGAGAGCTACAACAAACAAAATGATAAGGTGTACGCACACAGTAGTGAAGAAGCGATCAACCGTATTCCGCGTGTCCAACGAGGTCATTTTCCATCCTCGCTCATGGTATGGTTGGGAGTTTCTTATTGGGGCTTAACAGAGGTACATTTTTCTGAGAAAGGTGTAAAAACGAATGCAGTTGTGTATCAAAATGCAGTCCTGACGAACCTTGTGGGACCTGTTTCTCATACCATGTTCAATAACAGGCACTGGGTATTCCAACAAGATTCGGCGCCAGCTCATAGAGCGAAGAGCACACAAGACTGGCTGGCGGCGCGTGAAATCGACTTCATCCGGCACTAAAACTGGCCCTCCTCCAGTCCAGATTTGAATCCGTTAGATTACAAGATATGGCAACACTTGGAGGAAAAGGCGTGCTCAAAGCCTCATCCCAATTTGGAGTCACTCAAGACATCCTTGATTAAGGCAGCCGCCGATATTGACATGGACCTCGTTCGTACTGCGATAGACGACTGGCCGCGCAGATTGAAGGTCACGGAGGTCATTTTGAATAAACTTTAGTGTCATAAGAATCTATGTTTTGTTAAGTTCATTTTGGTATATAAATGGTTACATAATGAATAAACTTGTTTCAATTATTTTATATTAAACATGTGACAGAATTTATGACCTGACTAGGTAGAATCATTTTCGGATCGGCTGACCTGATCTTCATCACACATAGCTAAGAAACACCCCAGTTAAACTAGTTTTCTATTTAAAAAAAACCACATCCGAATCGGTCCATTTCATTTGGGAAGTACGGTGCCACAGATAGACAGACAAACAGGCATAGGCGTCAAGCTTATAACACAGCAAATTATGTCTCGGGGGTTAAAAAGAGAAGAGAACCAGTCACTCAAGAACTCCAACTTCTGGAAAAAAACAACTTTTCAAACAAAGAACGAATAAAAAACCACTTCTGGTTTCAAGAGAACCAACTAGTTTTTTCTTTCACAGTTTCAACCAGTCCAATATGAAAATAATAAACAAGTATTCACGGGTGCTTTTCGATACAACGCAGGAGTTTACCATTCAGCTTATTGACTAGTGTGCTAGCTGGAGAACCAAGTTTACCAGCGCAGAAAATTAATAATCAAAATGATCATAATTTGCAGCCCATGTCGAACCACTGCTGCTTTGAAGACTGCTGGGCATAGGACTCTCCTTGTTTATGCCATTCATCTGTCTGTGCCAGTCTAAGCCACGTACAACCCACGGTCTTAACAATATCGTCGGCCCATCGTGCCGGCGGACGTCCTGTTATCGTTCTCCAGTTCTCGGCCTCCACTCAGTTAATGACTCGGTCCACCTTGTCGTCTCTAGGTTTGGCCAACTCCATTACAGCCCCAATATTCGCTTGCTGATGTCTTGAACTTTAATTAGCTTAAGAGTTTCGGTATTGGGGTCGATCTAAGGTTGCTTTTCCACCAGAGATTTGCGAGAAAGCTGACCGTGCGAGGATGCCTAGCGAATCTTTTAAGATATCACCGTCTTTTTACTGGTAATCCAGCTCTAGCTCGCTACACCCACCACCTCGCACCGCTACCTTGCTCCGCTAGCCTTTTTTCCACCAGTACTGCGCTAAGCAAGGCTAGGAAAATGAAGTAATACTATTGATTTATTTTTTCCTCTCTCTTCCTCACGCTCTGGTGGAAACACAGCCTTATAGTGTGATGCCGAGCAACGCCCATTAATAGCACCAAACAATCACATCAAATATTCCTGATTCCAAACTATAATTCCCTGTATCTTGGGAATCAGGAACACATAACATCCAAACCAGGAAGAAATAAAACATGCAAACATTTGCTACTGTCAGGAGTTGGCAGTAACCTGTTTTACGTCTATAATTCTGCTTGCGCCTTAAAATCTCAGTTAAAAAGAGCAAGTCGTTAATAAAGATATTTATAGCGAACACTTCCTTTCGAATGTATGGTTTGTTTATATTATACCAGCGAGTTTCAGTCAGAAGCTGTTTGATAAACATTATAGTAAGTTTGTGCTATTTATATTTAATATCCATTTTAACATACATTCGACTTAACATGTCTAAATGTTAACCTACAGGTCAATTTATTAATTTAAAAGCCGCGATCTTATTGAGTTCAGCAGTGGACATTCTATTGCTGATATTATGATAATGATGATGATCATATTGAGGTATCAATTTAATCGCAAAAACTATTAAGTAAGTGTTTAAATAGTTAGTTTTTTTCCTATTTTTACAAAGTAATTATAAGTCAATAACGATATGAATCAGGTATTCAGATTTTAAAAATATTAAAAATAAAAAATGGTGAAAAACAAGCTTCATCGCAATAAGCAGGTCATAAGTAAGGTCAGAATTACGTCGTATTTTATTACTGAAGCCCTTAATTACTACCATAATTAAAGAATGCCTACTCAATTATCTAGTCTAGACCGGCGGCCATCTGAATCATCAAAGAAAGTCCGCTCTAAAATTACCTGACTTCAAAGCGAACTACCATAAATTTTATTTATAGGCTCGTTAAATCTATTTACCTGAAGGAATATTGAAATAACTTATGCAGACTCCATAAAGCATTAACAGACGTCCCAGTTTGGCTGGACTCAACCACCCGATGTGTATGACGTCACGATCCGACCACCATTCATTTTTTTTAAAGTAAATCCGTTGCTCTTAAAAATTAAAAATAAGAAATGCTTATGTGTCTATTCTACAACCAGTAACGGATTTACAATTTCTATTTGTTACAAATGACGATAATAACCAAAGGCCAGTAATAATAACAATTTATTGAATTCACAAGTAAACATCTTTCTGCACAAGTATTATCATCTTCCTGCCCTTCTCCTGCATTACTCGGGGTCGGCACAACATGTCTTTTTCCTCCTCATACATCTCTATCAGCCGTCACTTCATTTGTAACTTCTTTCTTACCCATATCATTCTTCACACAGTCCATCCATCTTTTATTTGGCCTTCCTCTGCTTCTATATCCATCCACATTCATCTCAAAACTCCTTTAGCACGACCAGACCACCCATCCAGTAAAAATAATAACTATGGGTGGTAAAACAGCGCCCGACCAGCCTACACAAAATGCAATATGGTTGTACGTGACAGCAGAATTCAATAAAGACATAGTCTTAAAGACTTTTTCAATCATTTTTTGAAATTATTTAATTGAAACTTTTTTCAATAAAGGTACAATTCCGTAATACCTTCCGTAGCTAGCGACACGTCATACGCATAGTGAAAATAAAAACCAGTAGTGTCGCGGCGATATGTCACTCCCGTTGCCTGCAGTCGGCTACGGAATTATATTTTATTGTGTATGATTCCATTTGATATGTTTTAAATTTTTTTTATGATTATTATGTCATTTTCCACGCCTTTGTCAGGCAGAATGTAATTGGATTGTGGAAATAAGTGGACCCCTGACACCGCCAGAAGACGTCTCGGTAGACCAAGGAGGAACGAGCTTACTGGAGTCCAGTCTGAGTAATGGGCTCTCCTCATTCTTTGCAGCGCTACACCCTTTCTACTTTCTTCACCTTTTCATAATATTCATGTTTTTTTAATACATAATATGTATTTGAAGAGCCTTTCGAGAATTACCTACTCATTTCGGGTAAAACACACCCTTAGGGCTTTGCATCCATTGTCAATACAACCGAAGAACATCCACGGTACAACTAAGTTGCTAGTTGGTTATTGTATTTCTAAAGGTAGCCTTCGAAGTTGCCAACTGGTTAAGCGCGGGCCCGCTGTGCCGATCGATTCTATACATTTTATATGAAGTATCTTACCACCTGACCGTGCCTTTGCTTGTGAGGAACGGATAAATAGCAACCAGGTAACTCTTAGTACTGTCATTACTAAAATTCACATGTGATTCTTGACGGAATGGTTTCCTAGGGAGAGCATACGATAAAACCGCGTTGACACGGTCAAAGTAGATTTGACAAAGTAGCTTTGGTCAAAATTCACTTTGATACCGGTTGACACTAACATAGTTAACTTGGATAATTTTCTAGCAGTAATTGCGAGGGCTCGCTGTTTTAACACTTGGCACCGTTTTGTTTTGTCAATTGGCAATTGGCATCCAAGAAAATGCGCTTTGATAAGTGTTGCCACGATCATAGTAGCGTCCAAGTAGTCATCAAAACTACTTTGACCGTGTCAACGCGGATTATGACCTGGGGGCCAACCTCAATCACTTACAGCAATATTAAGATAATATTACACTGACATTTAGTACCATGCCCCTCAATTAGTAAGCTTACTTTAATATCGTAAAGGCGACGCAGTTTTGGTGACGTCACCATAAATCGTTCACTCAAAACGTTTCACATTAGAGCTCAAATAATGACTAAATTATCCTAAGAAATAAGTAAATCGTGTATATTTTCGCAATGTTTTATACTGAACGTGGTGTGATCACCACGCAAAAAGCACTAAATATACAATATTATTAGGATTACAACAGTAATGTTTAAAAGTTTTGTGGTTAAAATCCAAGTAATGTTGCTACAAGCTTCAAACAAAACACTCCTGAAACATAATGGTTTTCTAAAAGATTGTGGTTAGCGCCCTGAACACAATTACATTGGCTAAAATGGAGGAGACTTATATCGAGCAGTGGGTGAATGAATACAAGCTGAGAATGATTATGATGAATTCTTATATCCCATTTGTTTCAAAACCGATTCATTTATAACAGCATTTTTTCATACAGGCCTAACAACCATAGAAAAATATATTGGCGTGATCCTTGACGGGCTTAAACGTAAAATTAAAAACCCCCCGGATCACACAAAACCCTTAAAACCACCAACCACCCTAAGAACTACCCCAGTTTAACTAGCTTTCTATTTAAAAACCGCATTTGAATTGATTCATCAATTTAAAAACTACGACAGACAGACAGACATCATCCGATTTACATCATCTTCCGATTTACATCGTGGATAATGATCATGTACAGTCATTATTTATATTGTTTGGGTCCAATTTCGCCAAGCTGCTTTCAATTGACGTATGACAAAAAAAAACCGTCTATAGATAAGTCCATACAAAAAACCTGATAAAACGTTTCATCTTAATACCTAACTGTGGCGCCCCTACCATTCTACCTACGCTTTCAGTTTCCAGCGGTGAATTTTCCCAGCCAATTATGAATGTGGAAATGAGTGTTCTCGAAATGGAAGTGGCAATGCTTTTTAATCAGGCTTCATTTCACTCTACTGTACGGACTTTTTCATTATTTTTAAGAGAAATAAAATATTATTTTTATTTCTTGTGGAAACATTTTTGCAATGGGTGAACTAAATTATTAAATATTATTATACTAGTGGTTCGCCCCGAACTGAAATCTCGCGATCTTTGACTATCAAAAAAGTGCAACGAAATGATAACCAAATAACTTGACCTACAGTTTCATTGAAATTACAGATAAGGGGAGTTTATGTAAATTGGTCAAATTTTTTTGGGGTAAATAATGCAGTTTTTCTGGATTTCAAACTTTTCTCTATATTTGTGTCACTAAAGCCATACGCATACCAAACTTCAGCACTGTGAGGTCACTGGTGTACCTTGTGAATTTTTTCAAAGTTCAGTTTTATTATGGGTAATATTTGACCGGATAGTATATAATATACATTTCTATGGTAAACATTTCACAAATTTATTTATTATGCTCATCAAAATAGCCCCTTTCATTTTTGTGCGTATATTATCAAACACCCTATATAGTCAGGACTGTGTATGTAATTGTGTTATTTATTATTCGAGTATATGCTAGTTATAAGATTATACATACACAAGATACATGTGTACTTACGTCACAATTGCGTGTTGGATGCAGTCACAGCCTAGACAACAGTTGGTGCGGTGATTACGTTTTATTTCCTCTGTTTTCTCACGTCATTGCAATTCCTAATCTAATTGTTATTTGAAGAGAGCGAAATCTAGGTTAGAGGGTTTTCTTTTACTACATTTATGTATTTTTATTTAACCTACCGACGCAAAAATACGGTTGTTATTAGTTTGACGCCTATGTCTGTGTGTCTGCCTGTCTGTGGTATCGTAGCTTCCGAACGGATGGACCGATTCGGATGCGGTTTTTTGAACAGAAAGATAGTTTAGCTAGGGTGGTGATTAGCTAAGCCGATCCGAAGATTATCAGCAGTTTTGCTTTTTGGTGAAGGGATCTCAGCTGTAAGCTGGAAATTTATTAAGTACACGGGTTTTGTAAGTGTCAGGGATTTTTTTTACTTTTTATTTATACTTGACATACTTACTTATAATGCTGTATTGTAAAGATAAGACGCCGGCGTCGTTCTTAATGTAAAACATACAAGGCTTTTTTAAAATTTAATTTGGTTACGATTATGGAAAAATTATCATAAGACCCATTAAAGACTCAATTTACAAAAGACTAGCAAGACTAATCTTATTTTAAAAATAACAATTTTTAGAGCTTTTCCCCTTTAAATGAGGTTTATTTAAACCTTACAGTTTTTTTGCTAAGCTGCTAAGATAAAAGTTATTGAAGTTGAATTATAATAGCATGGTAATTATTTGAACTATTATTTAAACTCCCAAGTGATGTACAAAAATTGACAATTAACAAATGTAAAAATGTAATTAAACAAAATCTTTATAAAAAAAGCCTAAAATCGCAGCCTTAATCGCCTAAGCCTAAACGTAGCCTTTTATCTTTATCTTTACTATAAGACATCGGATTATTTCAATGACAGAGGAGCTTGGGATTGAAATTGCTCCAACTCGTTTAAAAATGATACAACTTAGACCTAATTTATTTTCTTTATTGTTATGTATTCTCAAAGGATCATTAAATAGAACAACCAGCCTCGTTTCTTGCCTTTCTTTCCTGGCTTGGTCGCGAAGGAGCAGGCAGTAAAATTGACCTTTCAAAGTGATCCTTGTGATTTTAATGAATAAATATATTTTGATTTGATTTGAAATAAAATATATCATATTAACTACAGTTAAAATATTATGTATGTACTGATGTTTTATTTAGAATATACTGACACGCATAAATCTGTGACATCCATTATTGACAAAGCCCCTGTATAGCTGCAACCACTTGTCATGTATTTAAGTTTAAAATTGTTAATGACAACGCCTCTTTACAGTCGCTTCAATTAATTTATTGTTTTTTTAATTATTTTGTATCATTTTTCATCTGACAAAGTCAATATATAGCAGCAATTTAAATAATATTGTACCTTTACTTACCATGAATTAACATTATTTTATGTACTACCAGTGAAGTTGACCTAAGTGTCCTATATGTACCCATGGTTTGAAAATAAATGAATTAAACTGAATTTGATAAACTATTTTTTATGCTATCTGGAGATGGAAACTCTTATTAGGTTTTGGCTTACTAGGCTTTGTACATGTGTAAGCTTTTTCCGTCTGTAATGAATTTGTGTACAATAAAGAATAAATTAAGAATGGAACAAGTGTATGGCCCACCTGATGTTAAGTGGTAACCATCGCCTATAAGAAAGTATGTCTCGTAGGTCACGCACATTAGAAACGTGCCCTACACTGCGTCCATCAACTTGAGACATACAGATGTAGAGCCTCATGTGCCTGTAGTTTCACCGGCAACCATACCCTTCAAGCCGAAACACAGCACTTCTGATTGGCGGCAGAAATAGTTATATATGACGGTAATACCCCGGGCGAGCCCTCTCACAAGGAACTCTACTACTCCATAATACTTGTATATTATACCTGTATAAGTTAGCATGTCTTTTTACAAAAAAATACTAACGAGGCCTATTTTACCGTACTTTGTATTTTTTCAGTGATTATTCTTATACAAAACCGAGCTTAAAAGCCCTGGATACATTTTTGATAAGGACGCAGGTGGTCCTTTGCAAAGTACCTACATCCGAAGTGTATCAATATATGGGTGTCCCAAAAAGCAACGTCGAGTTGAAGAGGTTATGAACACTGTGAAACCCCCCCCCCCCCCCCCCCCGAATTAGAATTAGCAGAAGCATTGAATGAGTAACATCCATATCTCTCTCATTCTGAGTCATTCGGAGTGTTCATGTCTTGTATATACCGTCTTTTTACAAACTGTTATTTAGCTTGTAATATTTGGTTGTGAGTTGGTTAGTTTCAAATCTTGCGAACCGAATTAGAACCACTTCCTCTTATCCTACAGATTTGAAATTTGACATGTTGTTTTAGTTCCGATGAAAATGCATTTTTATGGTAAGCATGATCTGATTCTACACCCTGGATTGACTCCAGACGAAGGAACTCGTCTACGGTCAACAGCACAGACACGAAATTTTGTATACGCATTTAAATTTGGAATACATATGCAACTTTGGTGACAATGCGCCACCAAAGCTAAGCTATGCTAAGAAAATCAAGCGATCCTGTTGGTGCGTTTGGCACAAATACATAGCTTCGCAACGATGTACTTTTCTGGTGGAAAAGCAGCCTTAAAAGAATACTTACTATTACAACGGTATTAAGATCAACTTAAATGGGGATTACAAGACGCCCTCCATTCATAAAGGGATAAACGTTCATCCTACCCCTAAATATTATAAGGTGGGCAATTACCGTACATAACTTTCGTTGCAATCAGTTAAAATTTTAAACCGGAAATTAGGGAAACGATCGAATAAAATTAGTTCGTAGTTTATAGATATCCTGTGCTGAATTAGAAATTATTTAAGTATAAGTGACTCACCTCTTCCCAGGCGAGTATGGAACTCTCCACCGCACTGAGCCACATGTCTCCGGCGCCCGGATTAGGGCGGCGCCCGCCCTCCGCGCTCGAATGCTGAAACAATACCCTCTCGTTAGTCATGTGTCCCTGGTACTCTAAGCATTCCAACTAGGTATTTAGTTTTTATGACTACAGAAACTTCTGAAAAGACGCACTCTTCAAGTCTTCTTTTTTATATATTATATAGACTTATCACAATATTTATCAAAACGGGCCAGCCGTTTAGTCTTGAAAACTTAACAAACAGACAGAAAGACAGAGTTACTTTCGAATTTATAATATTAGCCTGGATGGAGAAACACCCAACGAATAACCAAGGCATGTAAAATCGCACTTACAGATTTTGAAACAATAAAAATACTGTGTTCAGTGGAACGCGTTAGCCCGCCCCGTCGAGAGCACATTGACTACACAATTAACTAATAAAACGACTGTGTTGTTTCTAGAGTTCTCTCCCAAAAAGTCAAAACCCTGCATTACTGATTATCATCATCATCATGTTCTCAGCAACCTTTACTGGGTCGTCTTTCCATTTAGGCCTTCCTAAACTGCGCTATCCAGTGCGTGGTCAACACTAGAGAACCTTACTGTTCCAACGGTCGACAGTTTCTCGAGGTATTCCACGAACGGCACCGATTAATACTTTTGCTTGGTGCTATTCGTGGAATAGTAATCGAGCGAAGCGAGACCTCCAAATCAGCTTGGACTTTAAATTTAATATATAGGTACTACTCCTCGAGCTACGTGCCCCAAACAATTCAGTTTTCTACTTTTCATTTTTTTAGCACGTTTACAGCTGCTGGTGAATAACGCTCGAAATTGCACCCTTTCAATCTCTTATGTATCAAACTCGTCCAATATAACTATAAAATTGACTTTTTAAAATTATCCTTATGATTTTAATTAATAAATTAATATAGGTATTGGTGAGCAGCCACCTACGCTCACTGTCATACGACCGTATAGAATGGATGCGAAAATTTTCATTTTATAATATAAACGTTTAATAAACAAATGTTTGGAAGCCATAATCAAAATGTCTTTGTAATTATGCACATTCATATTTTGAATTAATAAAATAATAATAAAGATTTTATTATCATTGTTAATGTGAGAATTTGACCATTGTAATGTTTTATTTCGATATTAAAATTATCAAAACAGACCATTGTTAATTTTTAGTATCGTAAAACAGATAAATTAAATACCTACCTATCCTATTTCTTTAACATCCTTTAACATTCAATTAATAAAATCTTTTAGATTTACGCCTGTCCATCACTATCTCATCTATCACTAAACTGTTAATTCTATCAGAAACCATCTTTTAAATGTCGTGCATAAGTTTCATATCACGATATTATTTATACTGGTCCCGGTTTAAAATAAAACGACTCGAATGCCCGCAATTTATTACCAATCAGCTTCAATAAACACATTGCCCTGTCATATCTACCTAGATATCTATACTGGTATTCATTTCATAAAATATAAAGAACCAAGGCGATCAACAGCTCAGAGAGTCAGCAAGCGTAGTGGCAGTGGGCCGGTCATATCTGCCGCAAAATCGATTACCGTTGGGGTAAATGTTCTGGATTAGAGACTACGTCTAGGCAAGCGAAGTGTAGGTCGCCCTCCGGCTAGATGGAGCGACGATTTGCCCGCTGTAACTAACAAAGACTCAATGGCGCGCCTTTGGCGAGACCTACCGTACAACAGTGGACTGTTATAGGTTGATGATGATGAATTTCATAAAAAATATCAGTCTAGCCTCTATAATCCAGGTCGTATCTTTCTGGCGTATTTATAAGCTTCGCCCAGTCTTACGACTGATGCAATTCCCTCCATTTATCTCTTTATAAGGCGGTCTGTCTGTCTCTCAGTTTGTTACGTTTTAACGAATAAACGGATGGTCCGATTTCGATGAAATTTGGTATATAGACTATATATGTACAAACCACGCATGCGACGCCGCTGGCTGACGTGAAGAACGCTACCGCTGTGCTACCTAGGAGAGGATTTAAGATGGATTTAACTTGATGAGCATTCGCATTCTGTTAGTCAAAACTCACTTAACCAAAATCCCCTTAAACAACCAATTTATAATTATTTCACTTCTCGAAGCTAAAATTCGAACCGTGTTAGAAAAACAATCTTTATCCAGCCAGATCCAGTCATGCATATTTAATTCTGGACGGATTCTAACGGACGGATTAAAGCGACGTGCGAAATAATTTATTGGAACTTCGAAAATACAAAGTCAGTCAGTAGAAGGAGGATTAAGCTGGGATTGTTTGAAGGTATCAAATAGATTTTGAGATCATCCGAGGCGGCACACATCCACCGCTGAACATAGGCCTCCCCCATAGATCTCAAGAGCGATCTATCCGGTTCGGCTTGCACCCAACGGTTCTCAGCAACCTTTATCAGGTCGACTTTCCATCTAGTGGGGGGTCGTCCTACGGCGCGCTTTCCAGCGCGCGGTGGAGACCACGCGGTCGGTGGTCGGTGGAACTTGAGAACCTTTCTGCCCCAATGGCCGTCAGTTCTTCCAGCTATGTGCCCCGCCTACTGCCACTTCAGTATGCTATTCCTCTGGGATATGACGACTTTGGTTTCTCTACGAATCTTCTCATTTCTATTCATTCGAACGCGTAGAGAAATACCAAGCTTATAACCCTGTTGACAGCACGCTGAGCGACCTTGAGACTTCGTATAAGGCCCATTGAGAGACCACGTTTCCGTGCCATAGTCCACACACTAATAAAAGACTTTTATCTAGACACTGAGGTATTTTGGTTTCTGAGATGAAATTTATCAAATAGAAATTATAATAAGGTGATTGAGTCGCCTTTTTTTACATATGCGCCAAAAAGGGCGTCTCCTAGATTTTGAAGCCTCCGTGATAGTTCACCGGGACCGAAAACTTGCTGTCCTACGAAGTTTAGAAGTAACGGAGCAAAATAATTTTTTTGAGTGGGACACATTTCAAATGCACACGAGAAGACTTGTACCAGGCAACAGAGAGGAGTTTGGAAGTTGCTCTCTATTGGGCTAATACGTCTATGAAGTCAAACAGCCATTGATATGAAAGAAGAATATTCAAATGGTTACTTCCCTGATGATTGCTTATTGCTTGACCTAATAAATTAGTTAAGGGTAAGTTTAAGAGCGTACATAATGTGAAAGACAATATTTTCACAAACACCGATGAAGTGCATGAAAGTTCCTATTTTTATGGATTTGAGCCAAGATTCAATTTTAAAATACATAATGCACCTACACACTTTGTGACAATACCAACACACTATGTTTCATTCAATAATAGTATTCTTCCATTTTTAACATTCTTGGTTCGTTACACGACGGTTGCTAAGGTAAATTGAAATTACTATGTATATGATTTTATAGACTCAGGGCGTCTTTCGCAACGATGCCTAGTCAAATTTAATGCCTAAATATGTACAAGAAAGTTGTCAAATCATACAAATACGTCAAATTTAAACATGTTTAGTTGCTAAATAGTTTTAGGGATCGTTGTGCAAGCCGGGCTAAAGCCTGATTTACATCGGCGAAGTATTCATCGAAGCGACGAGTACAAGGTGCCATTCTGAGCAAAAAATCTGAACATGACCAACATCACAACAGGTATAAAACCCCCATAGATTTCCAGATCGATCGATTTTGTGCGACCTCCACGTGATAGGGTCGTGTGCGCCGTCCTACGCTGCGCTTTTCAGTCAGGTCTTCACGAGTACCCAAACGGTCGTGAACTCTTAAAGCTATGTGCCCCGACACTTAACTTATAACTAACATCGCCAATGTAAATCAGGCTTTAGTTCGTATAAGCTACCAATCAACTATGGTGTTAAAGCTTTAAAGCTGCCTAAATGCTCTTTCTATTCATCTTTTAATGATTTTGGAGCAATTAGTATCTAGTCAATTAGTAGTCTTTTCTTTAGCCTAAATTTTCCAACTGCTGGGCAAAGGCCTCCCCCAACTCCTTCCACCTATTTCCTTGGCATATTCTCACCATTCCCTCTCGAATCCACTGATGTTATCGCGTCAGCGCTTTCGCGGCCGAGCCTAACGTCACTGTCCATCTTCAGGTTTCTCCAGAAGAATCCGACTTACATGCCCCGCCCAATCCCAGTTGAGTTTCGCGGTTTTTTCTCCCACATCGGCAATGCCAGATAACGTTAAAAGTTGTCTTTAATAAATGAAATCTTGTAAATCATTTTGAATTGTCAAATATTGCATGTTGCTCCAATGCATTGACGACCTCTGTGGCGCAGTGGGCTAATAGCCGGCTGTGACGCAGGAGGTTGCGGGTTCGATTCCCGCCGCAGAATAAATGTTTAAATGATTTACAGATATTTGTTTCGGGTCTGGATATTTATCTATATATTTTATGAATGTATTTACAAAAAAAACGTATATAAGTATTCTGTCAGTTATCTGATTCCCATATGTACTATGGGATATATATGTAGCTCCGTTTAATTTGGGGCTAGATGGCGTTGTGTGAAATGTCCAGCAATATTTATTTATTTCATTCAAATCATTTATTTGCGAGAAGGTTCACAAAAGTTACAATGTTGTTTGACATATATGGTACGATTACACAAGTGTGTTATGACATTGTTTACTGGAGTGCAGTACATGTGTGTTTTGATCGCCTCATTGGAAACTTGCTCGCAAATCGCCAGTGTACCTAATAACGCCTTAATAACAAAATCTGTACATAAGGTGGTCCGATTCCTATAGTGCATGCATCAGTGCACATTTACTAGATAACAGAACAGTACAAATGTCTAAACATATGCGTATCGAATTATTTACGTCTTATTATTGTCAGCAAATCAATAAAATTGCACTTTCATTCATAAATAAAGTAACGAAAATATTTTTAAAAATCTTTTTTAAAGAATTTTTTTGAGGTTTTTTAGCTGGAAAATAACATAGGAACTATTCAGATATATATTTTTCGGTCAGACAGAAACAAGGAAAATAGTTTTATCACTTCTCTTCAGGTCTTGCTTAAAGTTACCTACCAACCAGAACTCATGTTTATTTAAACAATTTATGTTCTCACATATTATGTGAACTATTGTTTCTGTTATTTGGGAAAACAGGCTTACGGCCCACCTGATATAAATATATAGTATATATAATATAAATATATTATATTAATATGTCTGGGTGTCCGTGAGGTCAACAATGGCCTTAGCAGAAGACCAGCGCTGCAGTATGGCAACATGCTGTAGCAAATGCTGAGCTGAGGACCCTTTCGCTACCACACTTATAATTTTTAGTTGATCGAGCGAAGCGAGATCTCCAAATCAACTTGGGCAAATCGGCGTTGTATGTATGTATGTATGTTTGTTTGTTTGGCCGAGGATAACTTTCGAAACGTTGATCCGATCATCGTGAAATTTGATCCATAGTTAGGTACTGATGGCACAATTTTGGTGTGACTAAATGAGCTAAAAATTTTGGGGGGTTGTTGAAATATTGGGGTTCAAGAGGGGTAAAAAAAAATTAAAATGAGACTATTAAGTCAAGTGGGACGTCAAATTAAAGGTATTCATTAGTACATTTCAACCCTGTTTTTATTTTTAGTTTAATCTTTGTAGTTTTTAAGTTATTAGCCATAATAAAAACAAAACTTTGACAAATTCACAGGGTACACCAGTGACCCCACAATGCTGAAATTTGGTATTCGTGTCGCTTTAGTGACACAAATATAGGCAAAAGTCTGAAATCCAAAATAACTGCATTTTGTACCCCAAAAAACAAACCAATTTACATGAACTCCTGTTACCTGTAATTTAAATCAAACTGTAGGTCAAGTAAGTTGGTTGTTTATTTCGTCGCGAGGTAGGTAGTGATGGCACAATTTTGGTGTGACTAAATGAGCTAAAAATGTTGGGGGTTGTTAAGATATTGGGGTTCAAGAAGTTAAAAAAAAACTAAAATGGTAATAATATAATATTTATAATATAATAATATATAATGGTCTATTAGGTCAAGTGGGACGTTAAATGTCTGCATTAGTACATTTTGATTCAGTTTTTATTTTTAGTAAAGTCCTTGTAGTTTTTGAGTTATTAGCCAAAATAAAAACTGAAGTTTGACAAAATTCACAGAGTACACCAGCAATTCCACAGTACTGTAATTTGGTATGCGTGTAGCTTAAGTGACACAAATATAGGCAAAAGTCTGAAATCCAGAATAACTGCAATTTGTACCCCCAAAAAGGGCAACCAATTGACATGAACTCCCGTTTCCTGTAATTTGAATGAAACTGTAGGCCAAGTTAATTGGTTATTATTTCGTAGCACCATATTGATCATAAAAGATTACGAATAATATATTTTTGTTTTTATGGGAGACTCGCGAGATCTCAGTTTAGGGCGAACCACTAGTTAGTTTATAATTTTAGTATTTTTTTTTTTGTGTCCTTTGTTTCTGTGTCCATTTGCAGTGGTCTGAATAAATGGTTTTCTTTCTTTTCTTTCTGATGGTAAGGGTCACCGTCACCTATTGACACTGGTAACACCCGGGGTATTTAGTGTATGTGGGAATATCTGCAGGCTCTCCTGCCCTCTTTGTCTGACAACATTCACACAGGAGGACTTAAATCAGGCAACAGAGGGGGATGCACAGTCACTCTCATTTGGTGCAATAATGTATAAGTTCAATTTAAAGGAGTATTAAAGACACCATAAAATATTATTCCCCAAATTTGTTTTAGTCAGTAAACATTTATAAACAAGGGTCTTACCATAAATAAAATTAAACACAGTTTAGTGCGTGTTTAAAAATATCCTTAACAAAAATTGGTAAGGAAATTTTAAAACTAGCGTTAAACAGTTGTTTTTTTTTTCAATAACCTATACTGTCCCACTGCTGGGCAAATGTCTCCCCAATTTCCTGAAAGGTGGACTAAGATATCCACCGACTGGCAACCTACAGGACGACGGCAACGAAAACATTGGTGCGACGATCTTAATGGTTTCCACTCTGACTGGCAGGAGATTTCTGGAGAATGCAAGGAATGGAAATAGTTGTTTAAACCTTATAAATAAAATAATCATTAACTCATCAAGGATCACGCCCATACATTTTTGTATGGTTTTGGTGCCTGACCGATAAATCTTATAGCATATTTTTTAATTATTTTTTTTTATTTATTTGAGAAAAAGATACATACAAATATTAATACATAAAGCACTGTAAAACCTTAAATGTTTGTCTCGGTGCTTAAAGACACCAGAGCCATCACCTTTACCTAAATTATTAATTAATTAATTAACGCTTTATACACCAGTCTTTCTTAGGAAGTGGAAACATAGTAAACATAATATGACAGGCGACCTTATAAAGAAAACACTTATGTGTTCTTAAGGCCACATTATTTTTTCCAGGCAAACAGGCATTATTGAATTTATATATTAACTGATTAAATGTTTCCGGACATTTTACACAGTGCTATCTAGCCCCAAACTAAGCAAAGCTTGCAATATGGGAACCAGATAACTGATACAAACATTTGTTTCGCAGTGGAAATTGAACCCGCCACCTCCTGGGTCCTGATTATGGAAGATCTGAATTTTATGTTTATTTTACCATTTGCTGCTAGTAATTTTACCCATTTTCGCAATGAATAAAATGAAACCTTTATATGGATAATAATACACAGTTTCTGAACTAAACTCCCTTCTTTACACCCTCAAATTATATAAGTATATTATCCTTTCCCTTCCTTCCTAGTTCTGGAGGATATTCATGATTAGGCTAAAGGCTTGTATTAAAAAAAGGAAAATATTTAAGAAAAATATTTAAGCTTTTTGAAAACCAATTGAGCTTAAGTAAATTCAGTTTTTTCCCGCTATACGACTTGCAGAGAAAGTCGATGTGAATTGAATCATTAATGAAAGTGATTTTGAACTTGACACGGTTTGCCAATATATAAGGATTTCACTTTTTTGGCAGGCTCTATCTTAGCGCAAAAATGAACTTCAGATTAGTCCTTTCCTTTGTCTAATTAAGAATGATCTAGGTCGCAATCCGCGCATGCTAAATCCTCCAATGCAGTCGTAAAATTGGGAACCAATTTCAGAATGAAAAACCTTTTTCGAACGCCGTATACAACCCCATCGTAAGCTACAATTCATTATAATCATAAAACGAGCAAATAATCAATAACATCGTCTAGTACACAAACAAAATCAATAAATCCAGAGAGCAAGTTACTCACCACACTGGCTGTGTCCTGGCTGTCTAGGGAATGTTTATCCGTCTCTCTGCTCTGATGGTCGCACGAGAAATTCTCATATTTATTACGCGTGGGGCTGCTTTTCATTTTTCTCACAATGGCTGGCGTTTTATGCCTCGAAAGACATTTTTTACCGACAACGACAAGAAGCTCCAACGAAATTTCACCGACTGACGTAAAAATTTATAGAAACTAAAAAGAAACGAAAATGCTTCGTGGTGATTGACATTTGACACTGACGCTGACATTGAATTTGATATTGATAATTGACATTGATGACAATCAAACACAAATTGCCAGGCTCAGGACTTTTCGATATACAAACTAGTTCCAAATTGCGCTAATAGATGACGTTGTCTGTAAATAAGCCGCCAAAAATATGGTATAAATGCCAAAATCTCAAAAACACAATATCAAAACAATCCCACTTCGTTAGATAAACAAACACATTTTTTTTATTTATTTTAAGTTTCTCGGAAAATAATGTAACTATGTACCTACCTAAGTACATATTAAATAATGTACCACCTCTATAATCGCTATAGGCTGTGTATGGGCTGATGATTGTGATTGATACTTACATTAATAAGCTCTTCATTAGTAATATCCCAGAGCCGCACTTCAGTATATTCTTGGTTTCTGTCCTCATTCTTGTAATTTCTACGAAACATTTGCACTAATTCACTAATCACAATGTGTTTTCCTCATACCTACCTAGGCACTCACACAACCTGTTTCTAACATCATTGTTATTGAATTAAAACCACGTTTCGTTACATAATTATCTTTGCAATAAATAAAAACCATTTCCTTTTTTTCTAATGTTTTCTCTTCTTTTTCTACAAATGTCAGACAGAAAATAAAAGACCAAAGCAAAGGTCTCATCAGGTCAAATCTTAGCGAAGAAGGTACCGACTATTAGATTAGAGCGGTTAATTTCTTTCTACTCTTGCAAAGAACAACGGTTGGAGCACACACACTTAAATAAACTACATACCTAGTCCAATCACGGGACTTACTTAAAATTTAAAAGCGTGTAATCCACGCAACGATGAATACACAACTGAAATATTTTTATCTAACATTGTTTCCGTGATTCACTTATCTTAGCCATTATTGGCTTATCTTGATATATTATGTGATTTTTTTATGTTAGCTTATCGATGTGCTCTTACTTAAGATTGACTAATAAAATGGTTTAATGTAGTCATGAAAATGATTTAACTACCTAACGGTAATTATTGGCCTTGATGATTTCTTATTCCGTTTCGTGTGATGCATTGAGGGATTTCCAGAAGCAAAGTAAATAAACAAATAGGTCTAACTGCATAGATTGATGGCGCTGACTGACCAACGTGGCTATCTATTTTTTTAACTATGGGTGTTTATTGAAACAATACTCACATGACTACCTGTCTGTACTGTATAATTAAGTGTAATATCGGAAGGGTGACTTGCAGCAAGAATAAAATAACTTAGCACATTGAAATATATTTTCAAGCAGTGGTTCGTACAGACTGGGCATAAGTTTCACATACGATTGATCAGGCGACGAAGTGCGTGCGTTGCGAGTCGGTTACAAGCATTTTTATCAACCCTCTACCCCCACCAGCACTCGCTATCTCGCTCCCACAGTAAGGCTAGTGTTGAAAGCAAAATAATATTAGGCGTTCCGGATATGAAAAATGTTACATTTTGTTTTTGGAATGGTCTTAAAGACCACCTTCCTTTTGATACCTCACTCAATAGATTTCGATAAATTTTTGTTTGGCGGTTTGCAGCCACCATAATGGATTTTTCAATGTCACTCTTGCTTGTGGTTCAGGCTCACAGCAAGGCTCTGAGGGTTCAGGCGAATACAATGATAGGGTACCTACCATTTAGAGACGCTAAATGAATACACTGACATACACCCTGAAAATACTACCCTCCTTAAGGGCAATCGGGTAATAGCATAAATAGACATATTTTTTGTAAGTTGCCTTTGCTAACAACATTTAGGCTATATTTGTTTCCTAGCTAAATTTGATCCATTATGTCATCCTGTAAAATTCTTAAGCAGTCTACACACCAAGGCCGCCGACCCGCCGACAGACCGGCAGCATGTCGCCGCACGTCGCCGGGTAGCACGTGCGGTTACAAGTTGCGAACAAAGCCGCCGGGCTGTGTCGGCAGGTCGGTAGCTTTTCAATTCAATTCAATAAATTTATATCAGACGTATTTTGTGCATATATGGTTAGTATTACATTTGTTTATGTCTATGTTAGTAATAAAAATTTAAAATAAATAAAGATCAATGACACGTAAACTATGTGAAATTTCAATTATGTGAATATTACGTTTAACGTAAATACATACGTAAAATCTAGATAAATTTAATTATAAATAAAATAAATTAAAACATGTCATAAAATAACAATTATATATGAATTAATAAACTGAATATTCATTAGCTTTGGTGTATGTACACTGCTTTAGATTTGAAGATCTCAAAATGTTTATTATCATCATACTTTCCGTTCCGCAATTTATAATATGGGCCCCAGAGAATCATAACGTAATAAGTTAAAAGAAATAAATGTTATGACATTCCCAATACATCTATGAAAATCTGATGTATGTTCACAAAAATATTAATTTGTTTAAGAATAATAGCGATAATCATAATTTTAATACTAGAAATAAAGATAAACTCGCTGTTGCCACTTGTAGACTCCATAAAGTTAGTAAATGGTTGAAAGGGTCAGGTGTACGCTTTTATAACAAACTCCCAAGGGATGTACAAAAATTGACAATTAATAAATTTAAAAACGTATGTAATCAAACAAAATCTTTATAAAAAAGCCTACTATAAAATATCGGATTATTAATATGATAGAGAAGCTTGGGATTGAAATAGCTCCAACTCGTTCAAAATGTTACAATTTAGACGTAATTTATTTTCTGTATTGTTATGTATTGTAAAAGGATCATTAAAAAAAACAACCTGGCTTGGTCGCGATGGAACAGGGAGTAAAATTGACGTTTCAAAGTGATCCTTGTGATTTTAATGAATAAAAATATTTTACTTTGACTTGACTTTGTTCCAAAACTCCAACAAACAAAAAGTGAAAAGCCCACATTTAAATAGTTGATCTAAGGCGATTTATTTAATTACTATGTATAATATTAACAGCTGTTCAACTTTGTTTTATGCTTTGAAACAATCCTGCAACCCAAAGCCAGGGCCGGTGGGCTCCTCCGTCAGAGACGTTAGGCCTCCAAGAGGTTCAGCTGCAAACCTTCCACTCCTGAAACAAAGATCCAACAGATTTAAACCAACAGGCGACCGTGCCGCAGTGGGCGAACCCATCTAAGACGCAGGAGGTTGTGGGTTTGATTCCCATTGCGGAACAAATGAGCTAATGTCTCGTCAGATCAGCTATGAATTTTTTGACGCCACTATTTATTTTTACTCTAAAATTGGTAACCGTCAGCTTGTGTGTCTAAATATTTAATATAAAGAAGTGGCACTCCGGAAGTGCCGACAGAAGTGAAAACTTGAACAATTACGAGATACTTATATACAGAGGTGGAGGTGGCGGTAACGGTAACAGTTTCAATTGAATCGGAAGCGAGTTCAATGTTTTTTTTTTTCAATCATTAATTATAAATACGGTATTTATCACGTACCGACTTATCGGTGTTTCGACCGACGATGTTCGCGAGGCGAGACGTTATTCGGAACGGATCGCACTCACCCTGCCTGATGAGGGTTCACGAATTGATCTGAAATATTGTGGGTCGAAACACCGATAAGACGGTACGTGATAAATCGCATATTTATAATAATGATTGAAATAAATCACGAAAGTTTTCTAGGTTTCTTTCCATCTCAAAAAATGCCCAACGCGCCTAAAGAAGGTAACGTCAAAAATAAATCAAACGTCAAAAATCCCACTTCAAAAACGTCAAAAATATGAATGTAATTTTTGTCATTTGTATGTATTTACCTTGGTCCTGCTAGTGGCTTCTCGTCTTTCTTTAGCTTTTCAATGATTTCTTTTGTGTCTTCAATAGTTAGGTCTTCCTGCAAAATGATTGGTCACATTAATTTAGAAAACCGTATTGATTATAATATAATGACTGATTAAAACGGGTATTTATCGCGTATGTACCTTTTTTAATTGTTATCCCGACGTTTCCCCGAAATAAAAAACGTACATACGCTATAAATACTCGTTTTAATCAGTAATTATGTACAGTGATCGTGAAAGTTTGAAAAATACTAATTACAATAATTAGAAATACGGGAGTTATCAGGTTAAAGAATGTTTTATTGATATCGAGATAAATCGCATGCACATGGACATACACACTCACACTCAAATCACATACACCAACATACTCCCACACTCACTCACTCATACATTCACTGAACATTCCATTATGAAGCATAGTCCGGAGGTAGATATAGGTATGCCATCATACAGGTCCATCCTAGTCTGGCTACATATGTTTTCCACTCTCAATTGTATTATACCTAGTAAAACATTGTAATTTTTTTTAGATTTTAGGTTTGCGTTTGACCATGATCTCGCCTGATGGTAAGCGATGATGCAGTCTACGATGTTTGTGAAATATTTAAGTTTGTTGCTGAATAACCAAATTATAATTATTGTGTTAAAAATGAATGAATGAATGAAATACTCTTTATTGCACACCCAACAAAAATACAGTAACAAAGGAAATAAACAATAAATAACGGTACAATGGGCGGTCTTATCGCTAAAAGCGATCTCTTCCAGACACCCTTTTGATGGACAGGATAAACAAAAATCAAAAGACGGCGGTGTAAGAGTACCTTTAAGCATAAACATACGTAAACAGAACCGATAAAATAATATATACCTACGTATTGATTATGTATAATAATAAACATAAACTTAAATACATACAAATAATTATAAATAAACTACACTACATAATATGGAGGATAAATAATATAAACACTAACTAGCAGTTTCGAGACAACGAAAGAAAATGGTTGTATACCTTGACTTTGAAAATAGGAAGAAATTGGGACGACCTTATGGGCAAAGGTAAGGCGTTCCACAGTCCTACCTAAAAAATCTACCTATACAATAAATAACATAAACTATATACTACTAGCTGACCCGCCCCCTTCACAGGCGTGATTTTTCAATAAAAACATTACCCTTCTTTTGGGCAGTCGGTAAAAAGTAAACTATGTCCCAATCCTGTTCATCATAATCTATCTGTATATCAAATTTCAGATTATTTTTGTCAGTATTATTTTTATAGTTTTAATGTATTCTACCGACTAGGGCGTCGAAATCGGTCCAGCCATTTATTCGTGAAAACGTCAAAGAGAGAACAGAGAGATTTTCTTTCGTATTTATTATATTAGTATATTTTATGTTTTTATTTTTGTGGATTCAGAATACTTACATAGTAATCGTCATTGACCTGCACCATAGGCGCGTTCACACAAGCACCAAGACATTCAACCTGAAAGAAGGAGGGTTGTATGAGCTCGCTATAATTACAGGGCCTTTAAAATTATTACATTACCAATTTTGTTTTTTAGATTGTTGATAGTCAAGCGCTTGACCACTACCTCACCTGATGGTAAGTGATGGTTTGAAGATGGAGCACGCTTGCCTAGAAAGAACCTATTCACTCTGGACTTGCGACTCCGAGATTATACTGGTCTGGAAAAACACATGTAAGGAGTTCCACTCTTTACGTATGCTAACAAGGAAAGTTAAAGCAAATGGTTTGGTACGGCAAGATGGTATGCCGACCAGGGTGGTACTTCTCGGTACGTCTGCTTGTCCGGTAGTGGAAGGGGGAAGGAGGGATAAGGTCATGAAGATCTTGCGCACATTCAACAAAATGAATCTTGTAAAAAACTGAAAGTCTGGCTATTATTAGTAAACAATTTTGTAAACAGATAGAATAGAATAGATAACGCTATTTTTAAAACAAATAGATAGATAGCTTTATTGTACAATGTACATCACACTTAAATTAAAAAAATAACAATACACACAGAAATACAAGTGTCGGGCTTAGCGCTAAAAGCTTAGGTAAACAGGTGCTCAACAGGTGTTTAACTTTTTTGTGGTGAGACCCATAGTATTTTTGTGAAAACAAGCAATCATAACTAATTTGCATAATTCTACAGGTTATGCTATTATGTGATTATACTAATGAAATGAATTATTAGAGTATTTCTTTATGAGTCTTTATTATGCATTAGGGTTCAGTTTAAAAATTCTTGTAAAAAAATTGCTGAAACACAAGTTTTTTTAACTGCATTGCAATAAGTAAGGATGATTAAACTGTTATTCCAGTTCATACCAAAGTTGTCTGGAAGAGATAAGATCCCCATTATACTTTCCGATTAATTTGTTTGTAATACTTTGTTAAGTTGTTCCTTTTGATATATATATTTTTTTAAATTGGATAGATCTCCGTTTGACCACATTCTCACCTGATGGTAAGCGATGATGTGGTCTAAGATGAAGCACGAAGATCTAGAAGAAACCTATTTACTCTTACCTTAAAGAGGCCCGGATCGTATTTTTTAGGAAAAGCAGACGACGATAAAGTGTTCCATACCTTAGCTGTATGCATCAAGAACGTAGAACCAAAACATGTGTGCGAATGAGTGGTATATCAATTAGGTACGGTTAGTACTGAGCTGTGCACCTGCTTGTCCTTTGATGAAAGGAAGATGGCGGGATCAGATCATATAGTTTTTGGGCATATATATATATATATATATATACATATATATATATATAGTATATATATATATATACATATATACATTGTATATATATATTGTATATATATATATATATTGTATATATATATATATATTGTATATATATATATATTGTGTATATATATATATATATATATTGTATATATATATTCTATCTTTAGAATATGTTACGAAAATGTACCTCAGACAGTGAGAATTTCCCACAAGGGCTGTTGCCTCCGACCGCACAGCCAGTCTCTTCTTTAATAGCTTGGAGCACCGCATCGGAACCACGGAGCCAGCAAGGCGTTGTTGTGCATACTTGGACATGGTATTTACCAATGGGGCGTCTATAATTACAAGATTATCTGAGTGAGATACAGAACTATAAGTCAGTGCGAGTCGCACTCACCCTGATGAAGGTTCAGATTCAGGTTGAACCATCACGAGGTGGTCAACCTTCACATTTATTTATTTAGAGGCCAACAGCACACATAGTAAATATAGTATTATAAAGCATTTTTACAAAAATTTTATAAAATGTGTGCCAATAACAGGCATGCACAGCATTTACAATAAAATATTGAACAGACAAAAGTTTGGTAGTTACGTAATTTACACAGAGGAAAAGAAAACAAAATAATAGGTACCTACATACTTCAAAACAAATTAACCGATTCGTTGCGGATGGCACGGCAGCCGTGTCATCATTTTCTTTTGCGTGTGGCGTTAGGCACGTGAGCCGTGCCATTTTGAAATCGATGGTAATTCCTTCAAATTAAGTTTTAATTTCTCATTAAATCAAAGAACGTAACTCATCATACCAAAGTAGACTGTAACTTTGTGAAAATAGGGTTTTTAATCGCATTTTTTTAACATTTTAGGAGAATCTTAGCGCAAAAGACAATTACCGCTACCGAAATAGGATGTCAAAAACTAATCAGAATAATCAAAAAACAAATCAGAATAATTGAGAGTTTGCCAAGTACGCCTACAGATGCGGGAGTCTTTATTTCGGCTGTGTTGGTCACTGCTAAGGAGTCCAATAGAAGAGATAGGAGCATACGTATGAAGGTTTTGTGAGATATGTTTATATTATTCTTTATGCCTTTCGCATTCAGAGTTGCATTAAGTGTATATCCAATACCGTTGGAACATGACGCTCATCATCCTTAGTTTTTTCTATGCACTTTGAACTGTCCACCATATTATTTTCTAAACACGTTGATCTGTCCACCATCTCTTTTACTATGCACGTTGAAGTATCCTCATGTATAGATTTTAAGTGTTCTGAGTTTTCCCAGTGTTGTGAATATGTTTGCGAATTTTGCTCTAATATTTGGTCATCGTCGTCGCATTGAGTTTCAATTTCTGTCTCGGGAATATATTTTCTTTTACGCCGTAATTCTTAAACAATAAATAGGCAACAATTTACTTTAAAATACTTGAAATTTATTATCAGGAAAACCAAAACAATAATTTTAGAACTAATGTAAGTAGAAAAGGTTTATCACACCTGTATTAAAAAAGCCACTTACCATCCATTTCCAAAAATACACTTATTTTTCCACATTTTATCACTTGAAACTACGTTCCTGACCGTTCACGTTAGATTTCGAATGTAAACTAAAAGTGTTAACGCTTAGAACCACGTAAAAATGGTAAAAAACACTGTTTTCTTTTCCGCATGGCTGAAGACACAGGAGCCATGTCATTTAATCGTATGGCGCTTGGCACGGCAGCCGTGTCACGGTAATTTTGTTCAATGCTACAGTTAGAAGTTTGCAAAATTAGACATCGCAACGAATCGGTTAAAATACAACACAGTTCTAAACCTTACAACTAGTAATAAAAAAAAATCAATGAGAGAATACTGATTTATCAGTCAAGTGGTCTTGGTGACCACAAAGATAGTGGTGCAGTACTTTGTTTCTAAAAATTTGTAATGAATCACTGAACGGATCTAAATCTGGTAAAGTTTTCGAAATGAAACTGCCACATTACACATTCTAGTAAATGGGGAATTAAGACCAAGATTGGTACATGAAAAAGGGGTATGAAAAATGTTACTAATTGGTTTTATAATCTCTCTCTCGGTTTCATGTACTTAACATGAAACCAAGAGAGAGATTGACCGAGATAACACTGATAATGCAGTTCTTGATAAATCCCGTATTTATAATATTAATTACCCGCACAGGGGCCAAAAACTTTTTTTTTTAATCTTCATTTTACATTCCATAAGCCAATACAGTTTCCTTAGTTGAAGGCCAAGTGACTTTTGTTTGGTAAAGATATGCTTCTTCCATGTGAGATGTCTATCTAAATGTATGCCTAAGTAGCATAGAAAAAACCAAAACCGTTAGTAGATTAAAGAGAACAGCCCCTCATATAGCACATAAATGGAAGATGGAAGTGCCACTAAGCTTATTCCATACATGCCGAGCGCGAATTATACACCAAACTCTAGCTCATTGCCCTGATGGGCAGACTGCAAGAAAATAAGGAGAAAATATCTTAATTTTAGTTTTAAGCACTCCTTCGCCATATAATCTTTAACTTTGACAAATCAAACACTCCTCCAAGCATGCAATTGACTTAAAAAAGGATACAAAGTTTTGTCTTCATAGATGTCATCAAGTTTGGGGTGGGACTTTGGCAAAGAACTAGGTCAAAGACAAAGTCTGAGAAAAAGCGAGTTAGTACCTGATAAACATAGTGTAGAAAGTGGCGACTTCATACACTCTCATCTTGGGTAGGTTGAGGATATCAGCGACTTTGTGCATCGCTGAGATCGGCAGCCAGCCTCCGGCCTGGCGCTGGGCAAGGTCCAGGAGTGGAATCATAGCTGCTCGCTTGTGTCCTTCCGGGTATATCGCTAGGAGGGCATCCACTCTCTGGAAGGATATGAATAAAGATTTATTAGAAGATATATGGGAGAGGTTTAACCAAAAAAAAAAAAAAATATGTAGGTAATGATATTTTAAGCTGAATAAAGAGTGTATCAACATAAACGTCTAAAAATATACGTTGGTTTGAGCTTCGAATATGTTGAAAATCAGTACAAACAGAGAACTCACACAAAAATGTTGAAGTTGAAAATCTTGGTGTCCGAGTTATACCTATCATCTTCATGATGCTTGTTGTTTAGTTAATGTACAACGTAAATAGTTATTTATAGCACAAGTACATGCAAGTTTATTACAGTATAATACTCGTATAAATTGGAATCCTAAAAAAAAATACGAGTTTGATAACCTGTCATGGCAGTAAGTGAACGGTAATTTTGTCAATTTTCTTTGATGTTGAACTGTTTTATTATTCAGTTAATTGTTCAGTTAACCAAACCTGTATTTTTGCAGTTCGGCAAGAAAATTCAAAAGAAGAACGTTTAACTTCAAACCAAAACAAATGAAGATTGTACCTACCTTTTTATTGGGTTCCGAGAACTCAAAAGGTATGCTAGAGTTGTCTTCAGGGGTGTCGCGGTGGACGTAAAGGCTGTCATGTTGCAGGGCAGATGTGGTCTGAATACTTCTAGAGGACACCCGCCACTGAAAAGTAGATAACAAAATCCAATCACGAATCACGATGGTGCATCACAAACGTCAAAACGTAATTATATAACGTGCTGCTCAGCTATAATTGAACATTCTTACGGTTTTAACGAGAACCTACCAGGCCCTTAACCCCAGATCGGAGACTGGATAGCATTTTGATTCTAATTTATCGCCAAATTTCAGGTAAATAAAACTATTGCGAAACACTGTTCGCGAATGTTTAGATTTTGTTGCTAACTTCACGTCTATATTATTTGACACTTTGACAGCAGACAGTGACAGTATGTCGGAAACAATCGGAATCTTGAACCTGAGTAATATTTAATGATATCTCTACATATAATTTGTGAGTTTTTTTATCATCAGTTTCTATCTACTACCATAATTTTGTAATGATATTAGTAAATTATAACCCAAAAATACAGTACGATCAGTATAAACAATAAGTTTTACGTGCTATTTAAGTAACCAAACTGTACGACTCTACCTAGATACAACACAAAGTGCTAGTATGATGTTCGGAATGTATCTCGCCAACTTCATGGTACTGTTTACTTATCGTCTAGTCTAAGATAAAATCAACTTTAACCTGTAATGGCTAACGTCCTTATTAGTCTATTTGTAGCCTCCTGCGATATGGAAATAAAAATAAAAGTATGTAGCTATTTACCCAGATCACCGTCACAGGTAAAATGTAGTACATAGATATCTATTTTTTATTTACTTCACTGCAGAATAAACAGTCCGACCGACATGTTAATACAAATAATAACCTGCATAATTTAAGTAGTGACCATGCTTAGTCACATACAAAATCTCTAATAGCCCTTGTTTGTATTCGACGACTTGCTACGTTAACTTGTCTTCTTTACTTAATTAGTTACCTACCTACTGATTCATTCCAATTTCAGACTCATAAAATATACTTTAGGTACCAACCTACCGCCTTCGACCACAATGTTGTATTCTAGTAGGTACCTGCCTACCTATCTAAGTAGTAATTTTGTAGGTAAATTAATTAGGTACCTACCTACTTACTTGTCATAAAAGTAGATGACTGTACCTATCTACCTACTAATTTACCTTTGCTATAAATCATAAAAGACCTAATAAATACCAAGGTTAACAAACAAGCAAGGCTTTTATGCTTTTCAACCTAACTACCTGTACTTACCTATATATATAGAGCTCTGTAAAACCTAACATGTTTCCTGTAAAGGCATTGTCTGCCCCACGTGCCTGTGCCTATATTTCCGTTTAAAAAAAACAAAAGCAGAATGAATAGACATGGCGCGATCGGCAAAACAAGGACGACGTTGCCATGGCGACTGCCGCACTTTGCCCCTGCACCAAAAATGTACCGTGCTATAATTTTTGGGATGGTTTTTAGGTTTTTTAGCCGAAACAAATGCGATTTGGTAGAGCCAGTCTTCGCATGCGGAGTGCGTTGGCAATGCAAAACCATTTTATAACCAAGTATGATGAAAATAATGCATGTTAGCTAACAAAAAAGGGAATAATAAATTTAAAAAAAAAATGGTGGTTTATTAGTTACCTTTTCTACTGAACTGTTCAGCCGTTCAAAACTGGCTGATGGTATTCTCTTTGGGTTATACGAGTAGGGCCTAGAGTCTGCCTGTGAGTATGAGTCTGACCGTTTAGAAAATATTTAATTTACTATTAAAAAAAACTGCCACCGTGTGAATAATTCATTTATTCTATCTACTTACCTACCTAGGTAGCTAGGTACCTACTATGTATCTAAGTACCTACCTACGAATTATTTCAAAATAATATCTAGATAGTAATATCTATGTAGTTAAAATATTAAGTTCAATAATTAAATAAAACAAGTAGCCATAAAATTGTGAAATTTGAGTTTCATTCGTCACCGTATATTTTTAGGCAAGCTTTTCAGAAAGTATAGATATTGGAAACTAAGCTTCTGTCTATGGTTGCCTATTTTCTTTTTTCTAAACCCACTTCCATTGGCAACGCTCGGCACAAAAATACTACTCCAATTCGTTCAGAAATTACCTAACGGGACAAGCGGTAGCCATTGATGAAGAATTAAAAACATAATGAATCGTGTTATCATCGTCTTTGGTGTGAAGAAATTGGGACTTTAGAAAGCTTTATCGAAAGCTTTGTCGATTTTCGTGATACCTACAACAACATAGAGCAATATTGACGTACCTAATTAGTATATTTAACAAAACAAGCTTGACAGCGCACGGTCAAAAGTTTGCCAATACCAACATGGGGGCCAAAAACACCGGCTGGAAAGTATCCAGTATCTCAGAAAGCTCTAGAGTCTTGCATAAGAAGATACTGAAAAAGCGCGGTAATTTAAAAAATATCAGCATGGCAACCCTAAAATTAGAATCAATGATTTATACATGAATAACATAATTTGATAGGTACGAGTACTTTAGATAATTCTAATTCTTGTTCAGTCTTCATTCTCATTAGCCAGGCTTCATGGCCAGACATTATTAGGTTATTGTTTGTTTTTATTTCACACAGTGCGGATTCTATGAGATGATTTAATTTTATGCTAGCGTCACGTTGGATAAGTTACAATAGTTCGTAGGACATAAGTAAATGTATTACGAGATAAGATTTTTTTTTTTAATTAATGAGCCATTTATTCCCGAAATTACATATACATAGGTAGACAATACATTTAAAACAAATAATTCACATTCACTGTCTCACAATATCCTTTATTCCTTACTATTATTGATTATTTTACTATATTTATTTATTTATTAATTTGGGGCTATGGATTTTTTTATTAAATTTATTTTTGTACAACTTATAGATGGAATCAAGCATATGGCCCACCTGATAAAAATGATAGAAAATGTTTGTTTATCTCTATGTCTAAGCAGTACCGGACGCACAAAAATGATCTTTTAATACGCTTATGGGTACATATTATCCAGAGTAACCAAAAAAGTAAGTATTAAATGCCAACATAACTACAAAGTCACTAAGATATTTCTAAGATCTTAATATTATTTTGAAGTTTATAAGTGTCCATATAAAAACATTCTTAACTACCTACACCGCTGTCGCCATAACTTAGGTTTTAGGGTCAAAATGACCTTTGTTTTAATGGGCATCTAGTTGTGCGACCTACAGACGTTCTCAGAACCAGCTCGGTTGGTGTCCAGAAATAACCTTCGATTACACTAGCTAAATGGTCATGGAGATGGTTTAAATGGCAATCATTTTTTTTTCTTATTCTACCTGGAGATGTAACAAGCATATGGCCCACCTGATGTTAACCATGAGGTTGTTGTTGGTAACCATCGCCTATAAGCATTACCTCGTAGGTCACGCATATTAAAAATGTGCCCTACATTGCACTGCCCTGCGTCCATCGACTTGAGGTATTCAGATGTAAAGCCTCATGTGTGAGTAATTTTACCGGCAATCATACCCTTTAAACCGAAATACAGTAATGCTGCTTGGCAGCAGAAATAGGTATGGTAGTAGTACTTCCCTGGGCGAGCCCTTTCACACGGAACTTTTGTTCTTCATTACAATAGCCGGCTGAGATGCAGGGGGTAGCAAGTTCGATTCCTGCCCCGAAATAAATGTTTGCATGATCTACAGATATTTCCGGGTCTGAATGTATATATTATAAGTAGGTAACTACGTATTTACAAAAAAAGTATATAAGTATTCTATCAGTTGTCTGGTGCTCATGGTACAAGCTCTGCTTAGTTTGGGGCTAAATAGCGCTGTGTGAGATATCCAACAATATTTATTTGTTTATTATTAAGGATAACTTTCTGCAGTTTGCGATTGCAGTTTTCAGTTTGCCGCCTATCTCGGGCTTGCACCTTCAGTCTGATGTTGATTGCCATTTAATAGTGCAATTGAGGGGCTGGTCAGTGTCAGTTAGGTATTCTCGGATAAAACTTGTCTACGGGATGTCTTCACATATCTTATATGCTAGAATGTAAATTTTATTTTATTTATTAATACTTAGATTCATAGTTACATTACCGTATATTGTAAACTAATTAACACTTAAACCAAATTAAATCTACATTAAGTAATGCTAGAACGTTTATAATCTGATGCGGCAAAGTAGCCCGCCTGTTTACTATGACCTGTCTATGACACACGCACTTAGAAATAAAAGATTAAAAGAAATATTGGCACAACAACTAAAAGTATGGGATCTTACCACAAAAATGTTAAACACAGTTTAGCGGGTGTTTAAAAAAATCCTATACAAAAATTGCTAAGGATTTATTTCAACACGCGCTAAACAGTAGTTTATCTTTTTTGTGGTAACAAGGATGGTTTTTATCCTTTAGCCAGTTCCCGTAATAAATTTTAATAGTAAATAATGAATAATGCTGGTCATTTCACACAGCGTTATTTAGCCCCAAATTAAGCATGAATATACTATGAGAACCAACTGATGGAATACATATTTTTGGAAATACGTAGTACTTGAAAAAACACCCAGACCCGGTTCAAACATATCTTAATAATGCAAACATTTATTTCGCGGCAGGAATCGAACCCGCAACCTCTTGGGTTCAGCCGCTATTCGCCTGATGCTCCACGGAGGTCATCAATTAAAATCTCTTCTGTCTCTTTATATCGTTAGTGATAATTTTTTTATTATGGTTATGAGAATTGTGGTACTGAGGTTTGACATCATCTCGTGCGCGAGATTTATCCGGGAATCTACATCAGCAAGGACATAATTATCACTTTCACTATTAGTTTAGGACTCTTGTGACCGGTTGTGCCACAGTTATGCCAATGTCAAAGCGACGAAATTTATGTTAAAACGTTGGATCAAAATTATTTAGTAAAATCGACTCGAAAGTATGGTTTATTCTCGAAATACCCACCGCTACGTCCCCACCAGTGCGTAGAGGCGTTGTAACTGAATAATTACTACAAAAATACGTGCTTTAAATTAATTGAAAACAAATCGCCCATATCAAAGCATGTATGTTTCTAGTAATTGTCCAGTTACAAGGCCTCTACGCACCGGTGGAGATGTAGCGGTGGGGATTTCGAGAATAAACCGAAAGTACCTACATAGTTTGACTGTAAAAAATGTGAGATGATTGACATTTGTTATGGTCACCATAAAGTTATTTTTCTCAGTGTCTGAACTTTTTCAGAAGTTTTTGATTTATTGACTAGTAGCTTCCGCTCGCGGCTTGGCACGCGTGGTTTGTCAATAAAAAGTAGCCTATGTCTATCCAGGCCATAATCTATAGACATACCAAATTTCATAAAAATTGGTTGAGCCATTATGACGTGATTGAGTAACAAACAAACAAACACCCAAAAAAAAAATTATTATATTAGTGTGATATCTACAATGATTCTGTCTAAAATAATTAACAATTAGAATGTAATAATTGGTCACGTCCCGGGAATCGAACCCACTACAAAGAGGGCACGAGCTAACGGTCCCCGGTCGTCATTACACGCTGTTTTTACTGAGGATTCTTCAGCAAAAAGTTGTGATTTGACCGCACTGTAGTCAAGGTGAGTCGAATTGGTATCGATGTCTACTGAGCTCTGTATACGTTTCTGTTAAGATCGAGTACTCCGCAATTTTAACCTCATAAAAAACGAGAACCCTTAGAATAACTACACATAGAACTGAACTGAATGTATTGTACACACTACATACAGAAATACCACACATAGAACTGAACTCCATGTATGAAAAATAAGCCATTAATTTGGAGCCATATATGTAAGTCCGACTCTCGGAAAAAAAATATGAGGGTTAGTGCAGTGTAAATGTCCATCCGTTTGCTGCATTACTTGTGCGCTTACTTAAGTACGTGTCGAATGTAAAACATGGCACTCACGCACATATTCGTTGTTTACAGGCCTACGTTTCGAACGGGAATTTGTTCGAAAATTCTGTTTTATGTGTAGTTATTCAGTTTTTTCAGAGTTTTCAAATTTCCCAGACAACTTTTCAAAATTTTCTTTCTTACAAACCTTGTCTAGAAAACTACAAACACGACAAAAAATTTTACACAGAGTTTTTGCGAGACTAACGCACGACAATTGATTTCTATTTATTAGTTAAGATAAGATGGTATTGCATTTGACCACTATCTCGCCTGATGGTAAGCGATGATGCAGTCTACGATGGACCACGCTTGCCTAAATGAAACCATATTAATATTATAGATTTGAATGTAACTCTGTCTGTCAGTCTGTTTGTTATGTTATTACTAAACTGCTGGACCGATTTCTATAAAATTTGGTAATAGCGTGCGAAGCGTACCGGAAGCTTGTTATAAAAATAAGTCCAATACTCCCAACTTAAACTGTAAAGGCGCTACAAGCGACAAGTGGCAAATTGGAACGAAAAGAAGGCGCAAGCAAAAAGACGCTAAAAAACGTTCACATCGACAATTCGTTGTTACGACGTTATTGCCGACCCGACGAGCCAACACTTTCTAACTGTTGCGGTCTCTGAGATTGGTTCCTGAATAGCCTAGGTATTCTATTTGTATTGGTTTTTTATAGAAAAGTAGGCTTGAAAAGTAGTAGGCAGACATTTGATATTGTATTGTTTGACTGCGAAGAGTGGGATCTTTGTTTGCTGGAACTTGCAAGGTTTTCTAGCATTAAATATACATAAACAAAAATAACAAATAATGTTTAAATCGTAGGTACAATGGGCGACTTTAATATCTCATAATGTACAGATGACATTACAGATATCGCTGGAAATGGAGTAATGCCATGGAGTAAACTGGAAGAGGCCTATACCTAAAGAAGGGTTTCTAATAATTATTTAATATAACTAGTGGTTCGCCCCGAACTGAGGTCTCGCGAGTCTCCTATAAAAACAAAAAAATATTATTCGTAATCTCTAACTAATAAAATAGTGCCACGAAATGCACAAACAACTAATTTGACCGATTTTGACCTACAGTTTCATTTAAGTTACAAGTAAAGGGAGTTCATGTTAATTGGTTACTCTTTTTAACCAACTTCAAAAAAGGAGGAAGTTCTTAATTAGTCAGAATACTTTTTTTATGTATGTTCCCCGATTACTCGAACACGCCTGGACCGATTCGAGAAATTATTGTTTTGTTTAAAAGGATATACTTCCCTTCTTCTTCTTCTTAGCGTGTCAAGAGTTCTACGTTTCCATTCATAGTATGTTGGACAGGTGTTTGGCCACAGCAATGGCATCAGGCGAGGCGGCCATTAGGTCCTCCATCGTGCATGTGTTCGGACATAAAGGGCACATTAGCAAGTGCTGCATTGACTGCGCGGGATCACCGCAGTCACACTGCGTCAAGTTAGGGTCCCTGAATCCCCATTTGCACATACTAAGTCTGCAGCGGCCAACCTGGGTGCGGAGCCTGTTTAAGGATTTCCATACTGGCCACTGCAGATCATGCCCGGGTGGTAACTGTTCCTGTGGGGTGGTAAAATCAGGCGGTGGGGAGTTTCTTTTTATCCACAGAGTGCGTCTGGTAGCAGCCGGGTCATCGCTCGTGGCCCTTGTGAAGCGTTGAAAGCTCTTTCGACTTTTAAGGCGGCCTTGCGGGATGTTATGGTCATATAAAGGGTGTCGATAATCATGCTCTTGTTTGTGCTTTTCAATAGAGCAAGCCACATCTCGTCGCACTCCAGGGGGCGATATGCCTGCCAAAGGGTATATCAGGTTTAGAGGGGTTGGCTTCAGACATCCTGTTATTATCCGGCATGTATCGTTTAACGCGACATCGACGACCTTTGCATGTGCGGACCGGCTCCAGACTGGGCAAGCATATTCGCCGGATGAAAAACACAGTGCCAGGCCAGTAGTGCGGAGTACGTCTGGGGCTGCACCCCATTTGGTAGTTTTAAGTCGACGGAGAAGATTGTTTCGGGTACCAACTTTCATCTTAGTTTTATAGCACTGTGCTTTATAGTTCAGTGACCTATCCAGAGTTACCCCCAGGTATTTTGGAAAGTTTTCGTGTTGGATAGGAACTCCTTGCCAGGTTATGTTTAGGGTCCGGCTGGCTTGTTGGTTGCGCAGATGAAAGGCACAGGATTGGGTTTTAGATGGATTTGGCTTCAAGCCGTTCTCTTCGTAATAACTCCCTAATTCAGCCAAGGCTAGTGTTAGCTTGTCTTCGGCCTCTTCAAAGGTTGAAGTTTGGGTCGTCAACGCTAAATCGTCTGCATATAGAAAACGTGAAGTAGATGGACTGTTGGGTTGGTCATTCGTATAAATGTTGAAGAGAGTTGGTGCAAGCACGCTCCCTTGAGGAAGCCCGTTTTTAAGGCAGCGCCATCTACTTTTTTCTGATAGAAGATGTACTTGGAAGCGACGGTTATGAAGTAGTTCACCCAGAATTTGAACGAACCCAAGATCACAAGTTAGGTGTTCGACTTTGCGAAGAAGTCTTTTAACATTAACAGTATCGTATGCGGCAGATAGATCAACAAGAACCAAACCAGTGATACTGTTTGCCTCGAAACCGTCTTCAATATGTTGGGTAAGCTTGAGCGTCTGACCGCAGCAAGCTTTTCCGGGTCTGAATCCTGCTTGTTCAGGGATCAGCTGAGGCTCTATAATCGGGGTAAGTCGGTTGAGGAGAAGCCTTTCAAATAGTTTATATAGGTGGCATAGGAGGGAAATAGGTCTATAACTTTTAGGCTCTGAAGGGGGTTTTCCAGGCTTCAAAAGTGCTACAACTTTGGCGCGTCTCCACATTTTTGGGATTTTCTTAGTTTCCAGGCAGTTATTAAAGCACATTAGCAGCCAAGATACACCAATTGGTCCGAGATGTTTAATTTGATCAACTAATAAGTCATCTACCCCTGCAGCTTTTTTTATACTTCCCAGGTGGTCCCATTGGCACCAAGTCAGGATCTGATGATGGGATCCCAAAAAAATCGAGGGCAACCTTCAAATTTTATAGGGACGCATAATGTATTATATATATTTTCTATAAAAAAACTATTCTAAAGTCGGTTATATTTTAGTTAAAACGTTACGCATAGATATATTATATTATTATTTCTCCTCAGTTAGGGTACCTATATTTTTCAGAATTTCACGCGTATTTATTTTGAACCTTATGCCCGTTGTAAAATGAGGATTGTTATATAAAAATAAAACCGGCCAAGTGCGAGTCGGATTCGCGCACGAAGGGTTCCGTACCATTATCTATAATAAATTGTATGAGCACCCATACAACCAAGAAGACTATCTTAATTGGCGTCAACTATGTATGTATGGGGACACCCTTTAATTTTTAACTTTTTTTATTTTTTCGAATTATTTCTTTATTTGTGCCGTAAGACCTTGCTTTTTGCCAAATTTCGTGATTTTCGACCCAAAACCTATAGGGTACCTCCGGTTGACCTAGAATTGTCAATTTTGGTTAAAAGCAAGGTCAGCACAAGAAAAGGGAAAATTCCGAAAAATAAAACAAGTTAAAAATTAAGGTAAATTTTGGTAGGTACTTACAAGTTTTTGCGAAAATCAAAATTTGCCTGTATCTTTTTATCGTGTTGACTCAGGACCTTGATTTTTATACCCCTAATAGGGGCTATAGACCTCAGTATCTGGTATAAATTTCAGCTTTGCTTCTTTCATTTCTACTTAACATCAGGTGGGCCATAAGCTTGTTCCATCTCCATGTAGTATAAAAAAATAAAAAAAAACTTGCTAGGTATATACCAGTTCCTGAGAAAATCGTTGGTGACACACGGACAGACAGACGGACAAGAGAGTGATCGTATAAGAGTTCCTTTTGTTACATTTTGAGGTACGGAACCCTAAAAATGAAAATTTATAATCTAAAATCTATAAGTAAATGTAAATAGTAATCTTATAAGTAGACTAGAGGTTGCGTTGTGCGCGAGCTGCTCGCAGCTCGCGTGTTTTTCTTTTAGTCGAAGAAGTAATTAAAGAGGATATCGAGCTGTTAAAAGCCATCAAAGAGGATATTCATGTGTAAGAAGCAGTCAAAGACGATATCGAAATGGAAGAAGCAATCAAATCAAAGAGGATTTCCAAGTGGAAGCAGCAATCAAAGATGATATCGAAGTGGAAGAAGCAATCAAAGAGGATATTGAAGTGAAAGAAGCAATCAAATAGGATATCGAAGTAGCAGAAACAATCAAAGAGGAAATTAAAGTTGAGGAAGAAATCAAAGAGGATACCAAGGTGGTAGAAGCATTCTAAGAGGATGACGAAGTAAAAAAAGCAATCAAAGACGATATCGAAGTGGAAGAAGCAATCCAATGGATATTGAAGATGAAGAAGGAATAAAAGAGGATATCGAAGCGGAATAAGCAATCGTAGAGGATATCAAAGTTAAAGAAGCAATCAAAGAGGATACCAATGTGGAAGAAGCAATCAAAGAGGATATCGAAGTGGAACAAGCAATCAAAGAGAAAAAAATTGGATGTTCCAAAATGATCATGATAATGGTTGTATAAAAAAAATTGAACGTTGCAAAAAAGATCATGATGAACGTTGCATAAAAAAAAATCTGGACGTTCCAAAATGATCATGATTGACGTTGCATAATATAAATGTATGTTGCAGAATGATAATGATCAAAAATTTGTACTAATATTTTGTCAAAGTTTGCTAGTGCTATCTCTTCCCGTTTAGAAGATACGAGCGATTAAAGTTTTGTAAGAAAAATCATAAATTTGTTGATTGGATATCGAAGTGGAAGAAACTATCAAAGAGAATGTTGAAGTGGAAGAAGCAATCAAATAGGATATCGAAGTGGCAGAAACAATCAAAGAGGAAATTGAAGTTGAGTAAGCAATCAAAGAGGATACCGAGGCGGTAGAAGCATTCAAAGAAGATGACGAAGTGAAAAAAGCAATCAAAGACGATATCGAAATGGAAGAAGCAGTCAAAGACGATATCGAAGAGGGAGAAACAATCAAAGAGGAAATTGAAGTTGAGTAAGCAATCAAAGAGGATACCGAGGTGGTAGAACCATTCAAAGAAGATGACGAAGTGAAAAAAGCAATCAAAGACGATATCGAAATGGAAGAAGCAGTCAAAGACGATATCGAAGTGGGAGAAGCAATCAAATAGGATATCGAAGTTAAAGAAGCAGTCAAAGATGATGTCGAAGTGGAAAAAACATTCAAAGAAGATGACGAAGTGAGAGAAGCATTCAAAAAGGATGTCAAGGATGAGAATAAAAAAACAGTTGCACCAAAAATTTATACCAATATTTTGTACAAGTTTGCTAGGGCTATCTCTTCCCGTTTAGAAGATACGAGCGATTGAAATTTTGTATGAAAGACCACAATTTTGTAGAGAGCATAATGAAGTAACTGAAGCAATTAAAGAGGATATGAAAGTAGAAGAAGCATTTTAAAGGGATAATGAAGTGGAACATGCAAAAATAGAAGATGTCGAGGCGGAAGAAACAATCAAAGAGGATATCGAAGTGGAAGAAGCAATCAAAGAGGGTATCGAAGTGGAAGAAGCCATCACAGAGGATATCGAAGTGAAAATGCTATCAAAGACGATATCGAAGATGAAGACGCAATCAAAGAGAATAATGCAGTGCAAGAAGCAATCAAAAGGAAATCGAAGATGATATCGAAGTGGAAGGAGTAAACAAAGAGGATATTGAAGTGGGAGAAGCAATCAAATAGGATATCGAAGTAGCAAAAACAATCAAAGAGGAAATTGAAGTTGACTAAGGAATCAAAGAGGATACCGAGTTGGTAGAAGTATTCAAAGAGGATGACGAAGTGAAAAAAGCAATCAAAGACGATATCGAAGTGAAAGAAATAGTCAAAGACGATATCAAAATGGAACAAGCAATCAAAGCGGATATCGAAGTGGAAGAAGCAATCAAAGAGGATATCAAAGTGGAAGAAGCCATCACAGGATATCGAAGTAAAAATGCAATCAAAAACGATATCGAATATGAAGACGCAATCAAAGAAAATATTGCAGTGCAAGAAGCAATCAAACGGAAATCAAAGAGGAAGGAGCCCTTACAGAGGATACCGAAGTGAAAATGCCATCAAAGAGGATATCAAAGATGAAGAAGCAATCCAATAGATATTGAAGATGAAGAAGGAATAAAAGAGGATATCGAAGTGGAACAAGCAATCGTAGAGGATACCAAAGTTAAAGAAGCAATCAAATAGGATATCAATGTGGAAGAAGCAATCAAAGAGGATATCGAAGTGGAACAAGCAATCAAAGAGAAAAAAATTGGATGTTCCAAAATGATCATGATAATAGTTGTATAAAAAAAATTGAACGTTGCAAAAGTGATCATTGTGGATGAGGCATAATTAAAAAAAATTGATGTTCCAAAATGATCACAGTGGATTTTGCATAATAAAAAAAAAAAAAATTTACGATCAAAAATGATCATTGTGGATGAGGCATAATTTAAAAAAAATTGATTTTCCAAAATGATCACAAAGTATTTTGCATAATAAAAAAAAAATTGACGTTCCAAAAGTGATCATTGTGGATGAGGCATAATTAAAAAAATTGATTTTCTAAAATGATCACAAAGGATTTTGCATATTAAAAAAAAAAATGACTTTTCTAAAAGTGATCATTGTGGATGAGGCATAATTAAAAAAAAAATTGGTGTTCCAAAATGATCACAAAGGATTTTGCAGAATAAAAAAAAAAAATGACGTTCCAAAAGTGATCATTGTGGATGAGGCATAATTAAAAAAAATTGATGTTCCAAAATAAACATGATGAACGTTGCATACTAAAAAAAAAAAAAATTGGATGTTCCAAAATGATGATGATGACCTTTGCAAAAACTATGAAAGTTGTCTCATGCCCCTCCACCAACATTATATAGAATCAAGCAAATTTACAGTAATTTTATAGTACACACAAGCCATGGGCTCCCTACAAAAACAGTATGAAAATTACGGCAAACGAAATATACGGTTTACGGTATTCATACAGAAATATTTTGTATGGGACAATTTTTTTTTTGTATGAAAGACAATTTTTTTTTCATGGAACCGGATATAAAAAAATGTCCTCTGCAACATTAGTTTTTGCACCAACGCTCTAAGACCTATACTTTCCGAGATACGAGGTCGATGGGAGCGAATGGGGGACAAAAGGGGTACTTTAGGATTTATTCCCAACTCATCGGAACTCCCTCTATACGATCCCACCAAACATTTTCACCCTACGAGGTGGCATCTGGGAGAACAAACATGTCAATGAGTCAGTCAGTCAGTCAGTGGTAATCGAGCTTTATATAATATAATACTTTTTTTTGTGTGATTTCTTCAAACCAAAAAAATGTCAAACCAATGATCTTATAAAAATATGTTAACATATCTCCTCAGCGTAGATTTTCCAAATATTTCACGCAAAGTTGTAAATAGAGAGAATTTTTTTATAAAACAACACTTTATCTAATTCCTTTATCCAAAAAAATGATGATAATGAAAAATGATGTTACTCCTTCTGTGATGCACACCAAAAATGTCAGTAGATGTCCTATTTGGTAATGAAATGAATAACATTTTTGATACGACACAAAAAATGAAACAGATGGTGGGATACAGAAACCTTGACATCTGGCTAAGATACAAAAAGACAGTAAAACTTAAAGATAATAAGATAAAGACAAGATTTTTAAAACCATCTCAAAAAATTTTCAAGCCTAGACGGGACTAAATCTTGAAATTGTCCGTATGTGTTCGGATAACACTATAAAATAAAAATACTATTTTAAGATCAAATTAAATCAATATATTGCAAAATATGGGTAGGTACAAGGTGTTTAGTATTACATACTATAAGTGCAGCTATATTCAGCTTTTTACGCATGAATCAATATCGAGTTTAATTAGTAGGTTACATTTTAATTATAATAACTTTAATTGTAAGATTTGTACATACATACATAATTATGAAACAAACATTTAGTTTCAGAGCCTCTTTCATTTATCTAAACACCAAGTTCTCATATATTTACTTCCTCTACAGAAATATAGCTACCTTTAGGGCTGTATGCCGCATTTCTTGTGTATAAACCTCTCCCAAAAACAACGATACAAATGCGTAATCTTAATCGCTACAAAAACCACTTACGCAGTTCAATGCACTGCAATTACGCCTCATCAACAAAACAAAACGCGACCTTGCAAACCAAAAAATCTCCTGACCTACATATACCACGATAAAAACGAATAAATAACATAATAATAAGACGAAAATAAGTTCATAATAAAAAGAAGGACTCAAAAATAAAAATAATAATGTTACGGTTACGCGGTCGCGTTTTTCATTCACGCTCCGACAGAATAGTTTTCTTTTTAAACCAAGACACGGGCACAGAGTAGACTGTAGTGCTACGTACAGACGTCTCACTCAAAACACGAAAATTCGAAAAATATATTTACCTACCCAATGAGAGAACCCTATGACGGCTTTTCATTTACGATTTAAAAAAACTAGTTCCAACTAGTATAATAGATGGCGCTGTCTGGAGATGCGCCTTCGTAAAAGAGCCAAATCTCAAACACACAATATCAAAATTTGTGAACAACTATCTCACTTCATCAGATATACAAACACAAATGTTTAATTGTTTTTTATTTCAAGTTGCTCGGAAAATAACGTTGACACGGCAATTGACATTGACAATTCACTTTCCTTTGATAGTCACTCAGAGCATGATAGAGCAACGCCATCTATTAGCAGTTATAAACCAAGAACGTTAACACCGCATCATTCCCGTGAAAATTTAATCTCAATGCTTTTCAGTGCAACGTTTGATAGTCAACTTTAAGATGGTATGGGGTATGACCGGCACCAACTACAATTCTCGTAATTTTAACTGTCGGTTGCATAATCAAGTAACTTGACTCACAGTTTCATTCAAATTACAGGTAATGGGAGTTCATGTTATTTGGTTCCACTTTTTTGGGGTAGAAATTGCAGTTATTCTGGATTTCAGACTTTTGCCTATATTTGTGTCACTAAAGCTACACGCATACCAAATTTCAGCACTGTGGGGTTACTGGTGTAACCTGTAAATTTCTTTAAAGTTCAGTTTCTATTAAAGGTGATAACTTAAAAACTACAAAATTTTAATTAAAAATAAACACGGGGTCGAAAATAGTCGAAATGTACTGATGAAGACCTCTCGACGCGCCACTTGACCGGATAGTCCCACTACATTTTTAACTCATTTAGTCACACCAGGATTGTCCTACCTATATACCAAATTTTACTATGATCAGATCAACGCTTATCCAAGACTTATCTTCGGACAAACAAACACACATACGTACATACACACAACGCCGATTTGCCCAAGTTGATTTGGAGATCTCGCTTCGCTCAATCAATTACAGGCAGCTTAAATCAAAATAGTGCAATAGTGAGGCAATTCTGTAGACACAAACTAAACTACAATTAGGTTTGACAACACTAAAATTATTGGCCATCCTGTTTTGTTTTATACGGACAGAGAGTGACAGATGTAATTTTAGTGTTGCAAATTTAGATTAGTTTATTCCAACAGAATTGCCCCGAATGTTTCCATTTTCGAGGCATAAAATACTTGCATCTTTAGCAGTATTGAACCGCAAGTTAAAGAAATTAACGCTTATTTTTGATTGCAAGCTGATCTGTAGTGAAGCATTCTTGGGCCGGTACGTGCCGCGAACTCTGCTCGATCCTTTTCTTTTATTCTTTCTTCTTTTTCAATCATTTCACGAATATGGAGCGTCGTTTTTATCGTTTTCCCGGTTTGCTCAGTAAAGACAGGGTTTGTTAAGAAAGTGTTTTCTATTATGACGGCCGTTTTTCTTTGTCAGTCACATTAATATTATAAATGCGTAAGTTTGTATGTTTGTTACTCAATCACGTCGTAACGGCTGAACCGATTTCGATGAAATTTGGTATATATGTAGATTATAACCTGGATTAGAACATAGGTTACTTTCTGCTCACAAACAGCACGTGCGAAGCCGCTGGTGGAAGCTAGTAATAATAATAAATCTTTATTTCAGGCAACAATAGGAAAGTACAAGATTTTAAAATTTAGTTCTACTGCCCATAGTTGATCGAGCGAAGCGAGATCTCCAAATCAACTTGGGCAAATCGGCGTGGTATGTATGTACTCGTATGTATGTATGTTTGTCCGAGGATAACTTTCGATGCGTTTATCCGATCATCGTGAAATTTGATATACCTATATGTAGGTAGTGATGGCACAATTTTGGTGTGACTCAATGAGCTAAAAATGTTGGGGGGTTGATGAGATATTGGGGTTCAGAAATTAATAATAAATAAACAGAATAAAAAGAAATTAAAATGAGACTATAAGGTCAAGTGGGATTTCAAATGAAAGGTCTTCATTAGTACATTTTAACCCTGTTTTTATTTTTAGTTTATTTTTTGTAGTTTTTGAGTTATTAGCAATAATAAAAACAAAACTTTGCCAAAATTCACGGGGTACACCAGTGACCCCACAATGCTGAAATTTGGTATTCGTGTAGCTTTAGATATAAATATAGGCAAAAGTCTGAAATCCAGAATAACTGCATTTTGTACCCCAAAAAACAGTAACCACTGAATATGAACTCCCGTTACCTGTAATTTGAATGAAACTGTAGGTTAAGTTAGATGGTTATTTATTTCGTGGCACTATTTTGATAGTCAAAGATTACAATTTTTTTTATTGTTTTTATGGGAGACTCGCGAGATCTCAGTTCGGGGCGAATCACTGGTATAATGTATTTACAAATATACTTTAGTTATTTAGTGGTGGTATCTACGAATATTTCGAACAGAAGGGCTGACCACCATGGCTGACCAACGACACGAGTTGGCCAATTACTCAAACGAACTTTAGTGTGAGTTAAAAACAATGGTGGGAATTCCCGTCAGGCCTAAATTGGTCTTAGATACCGATCCTGATTTGACTACATGTTATAAATCATGCATCGTTTAATCTTTTGGTTACCATAATACGTAGACGATCTAATAAAGTTTACTGGGATCCGTTAGGTGCCGAATAAGATCGTTCGCTCTGGAAGTTTATGGGCACAACATACGCCATGGTTAGCAGTAAACGTCCTATGGCAGATATGTTTTGTGAAGGGAAAACTTCTTTAGGCACGTTGGGCATTTTTTGAGATGGGACAAACCATCGAACTGGCCACACTGTTATCGTTACCGTTACCGACACATCTGTATATAAGTATCTCGTAAGTCATAAGTTTTTACTTCTGTCAGCACACCCGGAGTGCCACTTTGTTTTTATACATTTAGGTAAGTAATGATTAATGCACATTTTTTTATCCTAACCTATCTCGTCCCAATGCTGGGCAAAGGTCTCCCCCAAGTCTTTCCAACCGTCCCTATCCGTCGATATCTCTATATACAATTTTGTTACCAGAATTTTTGGAGTACGTCTTCCAAATGACGGCCACCGCTATCTCCCTAGACCCTGGCTTAAGGAAACCCTGGTTGAGTCCCATTGACGGGTTTGGACCGCTTGGTCTTCTTCGGTTTTTGTTTTGAACAATTACGTTACGTCTTACAACCGGTCGGCATGGTGTTTTTGTTGCGTATGGGATAAGAGGACCAGCTATTTAACTTATTGGATGGTCAGAGACACCTACCGGTAAATGTGAGTTTAGTTGTTCATCATCATTATCATAATTTGAATTGATTATATTTAATTTGATCATAATTATCCTAATTTGTAGAGATACTTACCTAGACGTACTACGTAGCCACTATGTTATATTTTCTATTTTTATTATTATTTTAGTTTGTTATATTACCGTGCTATCTTTGTTACCTACATATATACCTATACTATGTTTTGTTATGTCTGCAAATATATGTATGTTCTTTCTTTCTTTCTTCAGCCACAGGAGGTCCACTGTTGAACATAGGCCTCCCAATAGAATTCCAGAGTAACCGATCCCAGCAACCTATCTATCCTATATTATCAGGTCGTTTTTCCATCTAGTGGGGGGGCCTATGCTATGCTATAGCCTATGCTGTGCTTTCCAATGCGTGGTCTCAGTGCAAGTTCATGTTACGAGTATAAATTCAAATAGTTTTATTGCGAGATCTAAGTTATACAGATAGGTTCGGCCTTTGGTGTGGGACGCCCTGGTGCGGCGATACCCTTGCGCAGATACTCTCATCTGTCAGCAGATAGGGCCGGTGCGGCGGCAAATTCAGCCGAAGATCTCAAGCGGCGCAAATATGGAACTCTCGATAGACCTTACGTATTTGAGCTTTTTGGGGTCGAGACCCTGGATTCAAGGGGTACCGGAATCCATCGCGTTTTAAAAATTATTTCTGGGCGTCTGGTCGAAGCGACGTGTGATTCGAGAGCTACCGATTATTTTGGTCAACGCATGAGCATTGCAATTCAGCGGGGCAATGCAGCCAGTGTTTTGGGGACACTTTCGCCTGGTAGTGATCTGGAGCAGTTGAGCTATCTGTAGATCGTTTGTAACAGTCTTTAGATGATTAAACTGTTTCTATTGTATTTTAGTCATGTAATAATTGTATATTCTTTCTGTTATTAAAGGCTTTACCAGTTATACAGATGTCAAATTATATTTAAATTAGTTTTACTAAACCCTACTTCACGAGGCGTGCAATAAGCATGGAAAACTTTCACATTTGTTCACTTTTAAAACTTATGATTACACTATACAGTTAAAATAAGTCAAACGCATTTAATTATACATAGTTATTTAATGTACAATTAATCATGTAATGAAAAACTTACATAATTATTTATTTATGTAAAATAATATTATATAAATTATGGGCTTATTAGCGTAAATTTATTATTAATTTTAAATCTACATATTAATTTATTTATTTATCAGCGTAACTTAAAAAATAATGTTTATTCAAAATTATATGTTTTTCACTAAAGAGTTTTTATTTTTCAATAAGATAATTTAGATCTTTTTGAAGGATATTCAGTAATCCTTTACGGTAACAGCAGTATCCACAAAATTTATGAAACAGGAAATTTAAAGTCGTGATAAAAAGTTGTTTGCTTATGATTTTAAAACTAATAAAAATAATGAAATTCAACTTTATTTTTAACCCTGACTGTGTGTTTGTCTGTGGTATTGTAGTTCCCAAGCGGAGACCGATCTTACGCGGGTTTATAAAATAGAAAGCTAGTTCAACTGTGGTGGGTCTTAGCTCAGAGTCAGTTTTTAACCCCGACGCAAAAAGAGTGTCAGACGTTTTATAAATTTTATAAAAAATTACTTGATAGAAAAAGTTTTTAGCAGGTTGAAAGAGTTTTTTTAACAGGTTCCAAAGAAGGAACTCTCAGAAATGTATCCTTGAATCTTAATTTAGTTTTGAGTTTTGTTCTGGCATACTATCCTTAAACTAGTCTATTTGATGCGCAAGTTTTTTGGGTGGATGTTTTCTGTTCATTAACTCGGACCTAGCTTAGGCGAATTTAATTAACATAAAACTTTAATTGCTTACAAGTTAATTTACATCACAATATCAAAAAGTTTTGAAAAATAACTATATTCTATTAAATTATAAATTTTTAATATGTTTTATAAAGAATCCGGTGAAACTAATTACAAAACATTATGAAATTATCTTGATTTTAATTTACTTAGTTTAGGTAGCATATTTTTTCGGATTGATTGTTTTTTCTTGGTTCATCATCATTGAACTATCCGCAAAAGATGGAGTCAGGAAAGAGAGACCATTACTCAGTGAAACAAAAAATGTGAATAAAAAAATATGCTAAGGATCAGTTTTCTTAAAATCTTTTTTGATCTCTACGAGATCGAATTGAGGAGATTCGTAGACAATCCAAACATAGCACAAAGCTTGCTAACCAACAAGCTGATGTGGCATTAGGCAGGGTACATAGCTCAAAGAACTGACGGCCGTTGGGGCAGAAAGGTCCTCGAGTGGAGACCACGCACTGGAAAGCGCAGCGTAAGACGGCCGTTGGGATAGGCCGCACAAGATCGGTCGCTCTGGAAATCTAAGAGGGAGGCCTATGTTCAGAAGTCCTATGGCTGATATGATGATGATTTGTGTTGCAAATTTTAGTTGCCATGGTAATAATAATAATCTATTGAACTTTTTTCGGCAACGGTGACTAGACTTAAGCTTTAGCTAGGGTAGGGTTTGAGTATTTTACCTATAACTAACTATTTAAGACCCTAACTAAGAATTTTCAGTATATTGCATCATACGATGAAATACTGAAAACGACCGCAAGTGTCACAAAGCGTGTAGGGACTTCAAAACTTTTTAGAGTAAAAAAATTGGCACAGCCAAGTTTAACTCCCCAGCTTCACGCCAACTTCCAAATTCGCGATTCTTTGTTAGCTAGTTGGCAAGCATTTCAGACAAGTCTAACGCACACCTACAGAGCGCATACCATAAAGGACTTAACGCATTTAGGTAGTCATCGTACCAAGAAAAAGAGTAAAAATAACCAACATCCCGTCTCAAGGCCAAATCCTGACGAAAGAGACGCATATACAACAAACAACAAGTTAAATAAGACAGGAGCACTCGGTGTCTTCGTCCTTTGAAAAGGGAAAGTGGTAGTTAAAGCATTGGTAAGAGTGAGATATAAAAGTCCGAAGGGCAAAACGGGACAGGTCATTGTAATTTGCGTGGGTGTGAGAAGGATGGGGGATTAGGAACCGGTTGAATTTGAAGGGCTCGCGACCGTGGTCCATGAAGCTGGGCTGGACGGTTTTGTTTTATGATTATGTTTATCGATTTCGAATGATTTTTACAAAACAACTGTTTTATTTCGATTTTTGCCTGTAGATAGGGCTCAGATGCGTGGTTTTTTTGGGGGAATCCTTGTCTTGTTTTGCTCTATGGTACGACTGTTTTTAACAGATTACTTATTTTATAACAGCGTATCTACCTATGTAGGTAACCGTTTTCTTCTACGTACAAAATTAAATGTTAAAGTAACGTAGGTATCTTATAAATGTATCGCATTTTCGCAGTCTGCGCAAGCGCCACTGGCCGTTATAGAGCTGTCTGACAGCAAACCTTAAACTAAGAAAAGAAGTAGTCGAAAGTATTATTGTTTTTGGGAGTTACCCGTTTATTGAATTATTTTACAGTAGCTGTTGCCCGCGACTTCGTACGCTTTACACTACTAAATGTGTAGGTAACCTAGAAATAAAGCTAAACTCGCTGTTGCAATTTGACTTGACACCCCATTTTAATCTCATCAGAACTAATTTATGGGATAAAAGGTAGCCTTTATGGTAATCTATGTATATACCAAATTTCAACGAAATCGGTTAAGCCGTTACAACGTTATTGAGTAACAATAACAAACAAACATCCAAACTTTCGCATTTATAATATTAGTGTGCTGTGATAGTGTGATTTTCCCGTCAAGCTTTGATGTCACAAATTCGACCGTAATTCATAATATATTTAATTATATTTTTTTAGTTGTATTTTAGCATTTACCCATCTTTATCTACATAAACTAACTATGCCAAGTTTCACACTCCTCCGTGCACGTTATAAGCTTAAAAAGGGGTACAAAGTCTCTTCGCATATCAATCAATCTATAAATGTTCTATGATTAGTTGTTTTTTTAATTTAAAACTTTTTCACGATGCTTCATGCATGCCAATCTGAAAAGGAGTGATGAAATCATTTAAATTTTCCTAGGTACTTAAAACCATTAGGAAAAATAACACGAACTTATCAGTACACATTAAAATCAGCTTTTTTGAACCGTAAAGGTGTGTAATATGTAATTATAGGTATCATATTAGGTACATATACTAGTGGCCCGTCCCGGCTTCGCACGGGGGGACATTATGGCTAATTTTTTACACCCTGGGTTACATTATTGAAGATTTAGTAGGGATCCCTTTTTTTCTAGTAATTTTTTACCTATTTATATTACTCAGGAAAAATGTAGCATTCTAATTGTTAAAGAATTTTTGAAATCGGACCTATAGTTTTTGCGTTTATTCGTTACAAACATACAAAAATAAAAATCTTTCCTCTTGATAATATTAGTACCTATAGATTACTTAGGTATTTTACCAAAGAAATTGAGTTTCGAAAACGTATAGTCCTATATCATACTGTGAATCTAATGTTCCATTCCAAGGTTGTCTGGAAGAGATCGCTCATAGCGATAAGAGCGCCGATTGTACTTCGCTATATAGTTAAGAAATTATTGATAGTTAATTGTTCTTTTATGTTTATTTTTCTTCTTTATTCTTTAAAAAACCTGAGAAAATCACCTCATACCTATTTCTGCCGCCAGGCAGCATTGCTGTGTTTCGGTTGTCGGTGAAGTTACAGGCACATGAAGCTTCTGCTCATCTGTATGCCTCAATTTGATGGACGCAGGGGAGTGCGTCCTAAAGTGCGTGACCTACGTGGCAATACTTTGTTATAGGCGATGATTACCACCTTACATCAGGTGGGCTATAAACATGTTCCATCTCCTGTGACGACTTCCGTGACGCAGTGGCAGTGGGCGTATAACCGGTTGAGACGTAGGAGGTAGCGGGTTCGATTTCCGCCGCGGAACAAATTTTTGCATGATCTACAGATATTTGTTCCGGGTCTGGATGTTTTTCTATACCTGTATTATAAGTATGTATTTACAAAAAAATATATATATGTAAATATTCTATCAGTTATCTGGTTCCCATAGTACAAGCTCTGCTTAGTTTGGGGCTAAATAGCGCTGTGTGAAATGTCCAGCAATATTTATTATTATTTATTATTTATCTCCTAATAACCCGACAAAAACAGATAAAAACCCCTTTTGGATTATACGAGTAACACATATTTCGGAGCACCCCATATTAGGCGTCATTGGTCAGATTATTATCGACTTGAGGGTAGTTACCTTTATAAATTACCCAGTACTTTCCTTAAAAAGTCAAACACCCCACTTATTCATCTCATTTTCCTTACCTTTCCAATCAATCTTAATTTCTTTTTATGTCGTTGAACTTTGAGAAGGGCAATATTCTTTGTAAATAGCCTTCTGCAAAACTGGTTTTTTATGATCACTGATTTAAAAAAGTATATTACTAAAATTGTAATTATATTATTATTTAATTATTATATATTATATTCAGTTGATTGCTAGAGTCTTCAAGAAAAACACCATTATATCAACCATAGGATGCCCACTGCAGAACATAGACCTCCTGTATAGATTTCCTGAGTGACCGATCTTGTACGACCTGCACCCAACGGCTCCCAGCAATCTTTATCAGGTCGTCTATCCATCTACTGCTGCTCCAAAACAATGCTGACACATAAATCGCAAATAATACTTACTAATAGGTATTATAAATCCGAAAGTAACTCTGTCTCTCTGTCTGTCTGTTTGTTACGTTTTTACGACTAAACGGCAGGATCGATTTCGAAAAAATTTGGTATATAGATTGATTATGACCAAGATTGAGATTTGAGACACAGGTTAGTTTTTACCCGACTGCGCAGAAGGAGGGTAATGTTTTTATTGACAAACCACGCGTGCGCAGCCGCCGACGGGTCAGTCAGTGCACATTAGTATATACATATATTCGACCGAAACACATTTTTTTTTTATTAATATTGCTGGACACACAGCGCTATCTAGCCCTAAACTAAGCAGAGCTTGTACTATGGGAACCAAATATCTGATAGAATACTTATATACATTTTTTGATTTGTAAATACATACTTAAAATAAATAGAGAAACAACCAGACCAGGAAAAAATATCTGTAAATCATGCAAACATTTTGTTCCGCGGTGGAAATCGAACCTAGTACCTCCTGCGTCCCAGCCGGCTATTCGCCCACTGCACCACGGAGGTTTTTAGGGTTCCGTACCCAAAGGGTAAAACGGCACCTTATTACTAAGGCTCCGCTGTCTATCCGTCTATCACCAGGCTGTAGCTCATGAGCCGTGATAGTTAGACAGTTGAAATTTTCACAGATGATGTATTTCTGTTGCCGCTATAACAATAAATACTAAAAACAGAATAAGCATTTTTGCCGTTTTTATAGATTATGGTACGGAACCCTTGGCCGGTTATTATTTCACAAGCTTTTATTTAACTTGAAATGTTTGTTAGTATGTAAATTGTTGCTAGCTGAATTAGAACAACTTCCTCTTATCCAACGGAGTTGTTTTTTTTTAGTTTAATTTTAGCATTCGTCTTTCCTCGCCTTCGCCTCCGTGCGCGGAATAAGCTTAAAAAGGGGTAGGTTGACCTACATGGTTTTCTTTTATATAGGTAAATAATTAAACTAATTGTTTGATTCGAACTGATGTCTCGCGACAGGGAATATAAATATTAATTAATGAGCAGTTTCGCATTTCGCTAGTATCCCCAAAATTCACGTCAGTTTCATTTAAATTACAACTATATGTTATTTTCGTATTAAGCGCCGGTTGCGGGTGCAAGTCCAGTTCGGCTCGAAAGTTTGAGAGATGGTTTTAAAAATTTTTGGTTAATGTTATATTTGATACTAATTTTTGGCGTACAAATTGGAGTTTTGGAATTTCAATCGTTAACCTAAATTCAAGTGATTGCCTTTTTAGTTTCATATCTGTGTGGTAATTAAAATAAAGATATTTTAACACATGATTCATTCATCCCAATTCCCTAATTGTTTAGCAAATACCTAGGTAGTACAGAAATGGTTTAAAGTTGAGAGTTACTGCTGCTTGTAAAGTTTACTAAGAACTGGCCGAGAGCTGATTCGCTGAACGGGTCAGCTCGCACCAAGGTCAGGGGGTGCACAGGAGATCTGTGGAGACTTCTCGTAGACTCTCTAAATACAACAATTTCTAACAATCATACCTATTTCTGCCGCCAAGCAGCATTCCTGTGTTTCTGTTTGAAGGGTATGGTTTCCGTTGAAATTACAGGCACATGAGGCTTTGTAACTGTATACCTAGAGTAGGTGGACACAGGGCGGGGCGCGGTGTCAGTGCAACCTTCTCGAGCGCCTATGGCTGCCTGTCCCTTATGAATCCTTACGTATCCGGGGGGAACGTCAGCTAATAGGACGGCATGCCCCTTTAGATAGATAACTCTTTATTGAATTACCACACAAACAGAAATAATACAAAAATAAATATAAGGCTAGAATTAATAAGGCAATACAATGGGCGGCCTTATCGCTGAAAGCGATCTCTTCCAGGCAACCTTTGGATGGAGCGAAATTTACAATATGGAGTGCATTGTACTTTGTAGGATATATTTACACAAATATTCTTAGGTATACTAAAAAAAAAATACGATAAAGTTCCAATCCTAATACTTAAAATACTTATAAAATAGACTAATATATAGATATATGCAAATAGCTAACTAAACTAACAGATAAAATGTTTATATAGTAAATAAATAACGCTAGGAAGATGACATCGTTAGGTAATGTTGCTTCACCTTCAGCTTGAATGTGTCTAAGGAGGATGACCATCTTATTTCTTCGGGCAGAGCATTCCACAGCCGAACAGCCTGGACAGTAAAAGAAGCGCTGTAAAAGGAAGTGCTGTGCGAAGGAGTTCTGAGTATCAAGTTTTCTGATGACCTAAGAGTGTAGTTATTTGAAGAATGAAGAAATTGAAATCTATTTTTCAGATACTGAGGAGTGAAAGGATTGAAAAGAATAGAATAGAGAAGAGAGAGGATATGCGTATTCCGACGAAGACGAATTGGAAGCCACTTAAGCTTTGAACGGAACACATGATCATATTTACGGAGGCCAAATATGAATCTGATACAAAAATTTTGTAGGCGCTCGAGCTTATTAAGCTGTTCTTCAGTGAGGTCCAGATAACAAGCATCGGCATAATCTAAAACGGGATGTAAAAGCGATTGTGCAAGCGCAGTCTTGGTGGACGTAGGCAAAAAGTTGCGTAGTCTTCTTAGTGAACCGGCTGATGCAAACAACTTCCGGCTGGTTAATTCAAGCTGAGCCTTCCATGAAAAGTTGCGGTCAATGATGATACCTAAATTCTTAACGCTTTCGCTGTATGGGATTGCTATTCCGTCAAAAACCACTTGTGGGAGGGTGGACCAGTCAATTCTGCTAAGCGTTCTTGAACTACCTACAATAATGGTTTGCGTTTTGGTAGGATTCACTTTCAAACCGTGGAGCTTGCTCCACTCTGCAATACGGCGTAACTCACAGTTGGTAACGTCAACAGCATCAGCAATATTACTGAGCGTAGCCTGATTATAAATCTGAAGATCGTCTGCGTAGAGTCCGTTACCGAGGCGTTAAAGTCCGACAATAACTTTTCCTACGTGGGACCTTGTTGTCGGATAACTAATATCCATCCTGACAGGGGGGGGGGGGGTCTTTCTCCGTATTATTGAAGTGCAGGTTAAGTAATGTGAAAAAGTCCGTAACGAGCGGAAAGGCCTGTAACGGGCGATGTAGGTGCCTCTGTTTGCGGCTGGGAGTTGCAAGCAGAGAGGCGTTGTTCTCTTATCCTCCAGAAGTATGTAAGCCAGAGAATGAGATGGCAAGAAGGAGGGCGGTCTCTCTCCAGATCATTGAAGCGCAAGACTTCAATGATAAGGAAAAAGGCCGTCAACGGGATGGACCCCTTTTGTGGGCGTGTGAGCTGTCTCCATTAGCGATTGACGGCGCGCCTGGTCCTTTCGGGTGCACCCACGGGTGTGCGTTTGGTTGCGAGTGGAGAGGAGTTGACCTCTTATCCTCTAGGAGATGAGTAGAGGAGGTGAGTAGGCGGGTGGTCTCACTCCGGGTCATTGCGGCACAAGACGTTAATGATGCGAAAAAAGACCACCAACGGGATGGGTTGGCGCGGTGACGTCATGGGATTCCCTTGAGTCGGCTGTATGGGTCAGCTTCTTCTCGGGAGTCTAGTTCATTCGTGGCCGTCACCTCGCTGACATCAAAGTGGGCTCGGTTTTTTGTGGCCTAGCAGCAAGCCCGAGCGCCGACTCTCCTCGTGACCCTCTGATTAGCAAATGTCACGTAGAGGAGCCGGATCGTGGGGCCCAATTGGGCGAGGTAGCGTTCCCTCTGTTGTGTCTGGCTGCGGGCTTTCGAGCGCGCTTCTGCATACAACGGGTGGGTCTACCTTCTGATCGCTGAGACAGAGAGCTCCCTCCTCTGCTTTGGTGATAAATTGGCAGGGAAGGGCTGTTTGCTCCCGCATTTGATTTTGCAGCGGCATCTTCAAATGGGGGAGCAAACGGCCCTAAGATTTTCTTTGGTTTCCTCTGTCTTCCGGGCGTGGTGGGACTATTCCCGGTTGATAGATGATGGCAGAGATGGAAGTGACATTACCCTTAACCATCGCCGGGTCGGGTCTCATTAGCCCGTACCTTCGTGTTGGAAAAGGGAGATGTTCGCTGGGCTCGAGAGTAGTCGGAGTGAGGGCTCTGGCTGCTCATTGCACGCGAGTCATTGGTGGGCGGCAGTATGGTGTGGTCTTCTGTACTTGGCTTCCGGCGGGGTACAGGGTTTTCCGGCGAGGGTCCTTGCTGAGATCCCGGAGCCCACTTATCGCTCAGAGGATTGGCCACCGGAGATGGTTTTAGTGCGTCGAACCGCACATAACCCGTTGTGCCCTCATGCAGCGGGTATCTGGCTTGCAGATTTACTTCCCAAAAACAAAAAAAAAGGTGGACATAGAGCAGTGCATTATAGGACAAGTTTCTAAGTTGCGTGACCTACGAGGCCATACTTTGGTATAGGAGATGGTTACCATTTAACATTAGGTGCGCCATATGCTTGTTCCATCTCCAGGAAGATTAAAATATAAAATAAAAAGTCATATACCACTGTGGAGACCACTGGAAAGCGCGGCCTCCCACTAGATGGAAATACCGCCAAAGCAGAGAAAATGGCCGCGCAAGATCGGTCGCTCTGGAAATCTATGGGGGAGGCCTATGTCCAGTAGTGGACGTCTTAAGCCTGATATGATGATGATGGTAAAGGCGGTTTCGTTTATTTCCTTATACAACATGACATCTAGGTCATGTAGTTTATTCACGGCCTATTCCTAGTTTGTCTACGAATGAGCTCACTCCTGATTCGATCTAGTAGAGAAATGTAAACATAACCTTAGAAAGAGACAAGTGGAGGGTGTTTAATGCACAGACAAGAACGATGCTAATAAATACGAGAAAGAGGAACAAAATATGATCTTACTCATCAATCACACTAATATTATAAATGAAAAAGTTTGAATGATTTTTTATTTATTTAGATTAGATTAGAAAATTCTTTATTGCACTAAAAAAATAATACATAGACGTACGTAGACCTTTGTGCAGTGTAGAGAAAGTGGTAGTTCCAGAAAATAGAAACTTTAGCTTAGGTTTCATAAAATAAACTTACAAAAATTAATAATAATACACTAACATAAACAAAATACATCAATATACCTACATGAAGTGCTCAATTTTCTTGGGTATCTTGAAGAGAGATGAAGAGTTTGGATTTGAAGATTCCCATAGAGGCGGCCCTGCGGATTTCCACTGGAAGAGAGTTCCACAAGCGGATAGCCGCCACAGTGAAGGAGTTAGAGAAAGAAAGAAGTTTTATGCTCAGGCGTCTTGAGTAAAAGATGTTGAGAAGAACGAGAAGGACGATCAGGTGGAAAAAGAAGAGAAAAACGTTTATTTGTTTGTTTGTTACTCATTGATATCGTAACTGCTGAACCGATTTCGATTAAATTTAGTATATGCGTAGATTATAACCTGGATCAACATATAGGCTACTTTTTATCCTATGAATCCAGGTCCCATGGATAAAAAAGGGGTGTCAAGTTGCAACAGCGAGTTTAGCTTTATTTCTAGGTTACCTAAACATTTAGTAGTGTAACGCATACGAAGTCGCGGGCAACAGCTAGTTTTAAATAATTAAATAAAGACAGAGCTACAGGTGAAACATATGGTAGGTAGATACACCCAAAGTGGCCATCTTAGCTAACATCAGCGCAGCTCACATCAGTGCAAATAATTATCTTGTGTTAAAAAAACTTGAGAGGTGTCAAGGGACACCCGGATGGGACGATGTTCCTTTCGATTAATTAGTGAATTGTTATTATTTTTTATTATTTATTATGTACAAAAAACCTGTATTCACTCAACAAAAATAATCGTCACGACACCACACTGTTCTATGCGAAATAGAAAGACGAAACGAAAATAATTGGCTTGCTTTCTATGAGAGAGAGAGAGAGAGAGAGACAGACAGAGAAACACGCGCACGCTGCGCGGCTTACAACTATAGCAAAAAGTGTCGTTACAACTTTTGGTCTTAATTTTTTCCGTTTAGCCCCCTTTTGCAACGCGCGAAACTTTTCTACGTATGAGTCAACGAGAATTTATCAATAATTATGAACTCAAAGAAGCTCTATAGAGCTTGTTCCCAAGTTAACATTTACCAATAAGTATTTGTGTCCACACGCACACAAGCACACACGCGTATGTGTGCTGTACTGCACAAGAATGCAATGCGTTGTTGACACAGGCAACTTCGATATTCCTTTATTTATTGCTATAAAAACCCTTCCCGACAGTCTGCATTCAAAAACAAACTCTATCCCTAATCGAGTTAACTCTAGTTTCGATTACATTGCGAAAATTTTGCTACGTTATTCAGTCAAAGAAGATCTAATCCGATCTAAGCTGGATTAATTCCTAATTCGTAAGAGCTAAGGCAGATTTTCCTGTGTGTTGTCATAACCCTTAGGACGTAGAGTAGTTAGGTCCGCAGAGGGTATATTTAAATAAGGATTTATGCGTTGCGTCTGGCGTTTTGGCGAGATTCATGGATAAAGGATCGTTCCCGATTAAAAAAAGGGAGATTTCGCGAAAAGATTGCAAGATTTGGGACCACAATGGGATTTGGAGACAGCTACTTGAAGTATCACCTCTTTAGAGACAACATGCTCTTTTTTGTTGTTAAAAACTATTTTTTCAAGTACTTTCATTAGTTGTCTGATGAAACGCGCTTGTTGGAGCGTGGCCACCACTTGGATGGGATACCACTTAATATTAGATGGGATGTAGCCTGTATTTGAGTAATAAGTGCTAGAGGGATAAAAATAAATCAAAATCTACACTAGTACACAAGTGACCCCTCAGTGCTGAAATTTAGTATGCGTGTAGCTTTAGTGACACAAATATAGGCAAAAGTCTGAAATCCAGAATAACTGCAATTTCTACCCCAAAAAAGTATAAACAATTAACATGAACTCCCGTTACCTGTAATTTGAATGAAACTGTAGGTCAAATTGGTTGGTTTTCATTTCGTGGCACTATTTCCATAGTCAAAGATTAAGAATAATATTTTTTTGTTTTTATGGGAGACTCGCGAGATCTCAGTTCATGGCGAATCACTAGTTAGTTAAACGATAAGCAGCGTCAAAAACGTGGGGCCTAGAAAAACCACTCGACCCTGACATAATGTTGAGCAAAAAAGCATCATTATCATACCATACAATAAAGTTTACATATTTCAAACAAAATAGAAAATAAATAGGTTCGCGATAAGTTTGTACATTTATAAACTGTGGATTATAAGATCTGTCAAAAATAAGAACAATGTAGCTCAAGTTATGGATCAATTAATCCACTTAAGCCAACTTCATGTGATAAAACCAATAGCAATATGCGGACGAAATACAAAAATAAACCTTTTTGTGAGTTTTTATATCTGTTATATATCTGTGTACATTATAGAATAACTTGGGAAATGTGATTTTTCATTCAACTTAAACTTTAATAACATAAGCTTTTAAATACATTAAAAAAAACGTGTGTGTGTACTTATGTACTTACGCACGAAAGTTATACTTCTTTGACGTAACGTAACAAAAATAGCTAAAGATTTCATCCAGTATGCCACACATCTTTGATAAATGAATAACTATAGTTATGAGTTTTCATGGAAACTTGAGAGACATGACCTAACTTCATCATGTCACTTCTTGGCTGTCGGTGTGCGAGCGCATCGTAAAAATTTTACGGGCATAATTTTTTCTAAACGCGCCAAAAGAAGTATAACTTCACAAAAACAACATGTGTTTTCCAAATTAAAATGAAAAGTAAGCATAGACATAAAAAACAGAGTTTCTTTACTAATATATATACATATAGTATATAATAATGTAGTCTACTGAAATGGTTTTCAATGTGAAATATTTTTGATGGGTTTTTTAACACCAACATCCTTTGTAAAAAATTACTTGCGTTTAATAAAACGTGTATTGGATGAAATCGAAAGTAAATCTATACATTATAGAAACCAAAAAACACTTTCATTATCCTTTCTCACCGAAGATCTTAACTAAACCGGTTTCGATACGATCCTCACAAAAAACATTATATTAATTTGGGATCCCACAAAAAACGAAGATAGCCGCAGAGTAAAAAAAGCTAATGGCCAGAAAAAAAAGGATTGATCGGGAAAAAAGAAAAAAACAACATGCCCGAAGAAAGGGTTAGGTTTATACAGGTCGTTACTTTTTTGTTAATAACTAATTTAATAAGCTTTGGTTATGTCAAAAATAGGACTGCCAATTAGCAGCGCCTGATCGCGATTTTAAACATTCTATTTAAAAACTTTAACAATTCTGTTTCTAATTGAATTAAAAGGAGATGACGGCTGATAGAGAGGTATGGAAGAAAAATAGATGTTGTGCCGACCCCACGTAATGGGGAAGGAAGAAGAAGAAAAAATTTACATAAAGTAGGTATATATATATATATAGCATACTAAGTACATACTGTTTGGCATTATGTGATTAATTCATCGATTTCTTGTGTAGACATTCATAGAAAATTATCACGGCATGTGATATGATAGATGTCAAATCAGATTCTTAGGCTCGGACTATATGGCATCCGGGCTTGTCAGGGACCGTTTTTAAACGGCCCCTGACCAATCCGTCGCACAACCAAAAATTTTAATTTTTCCTGCATCGACTACACACGATCCGAGGCCATCCGACTCCAATTTTTACCTAGAAGCAACCGGGACACCCCGGTTCGGGGAGACCCGAATGCCATATAGTTCGAGCCTTAGATTTTTGCATTATTTTTTTTTTTTGCAACGAGAGAAATCTGAATTGCATTTATGCGGTTAAAATATCAAAACACATTTATTACGAAACAGGAAAAGCTTAACACACTAAAAGCACGAAAACAATCAGTTTATCCGAATAACATAATAAAATGTGGGTATATTAGTCCAAGAATGTGGTCCACGAGATCGAAAGTTGTAGAACTATTTATAGGAAACAACTGTACCGTTCATAAATGTACCAGCGCCATCTTTTTTCCTGTTTTTTGAATGCACTTTACGATAACATGTGGAAAAACTTGATCAAATGCGATATTATTTCAGTTGTTTCCTGTTGTTCTTAGTATTAATATCTAGCTGGCCACCCTCGGATTCGCAATCATATTTAACCGACTTCATAAAGAAGGAGGTTCTCAATTCGCCGGATTTTTTTTTAATATAATTTTTTTAATTTATTTATTTGACGACCTCCTGGCGTAGTGGACAAATAGCTGGCTGAGACGCAGGAGGTATCGGGTTCGATTCCCGCTGCGGAACAAATGCTTGAATGATCTACAGATATTTGTTTCGTGTCTGGATGTTTTTCTATACATTATAAGTATGTATTTACAACAAAAAAAGTATATATGTATTCTATCAGTTATCTGGTTCCCACAGTACAAGCTCTGCTTAGTTTGGGGGCAGATAGCGCTGTGTGAAATGTCCAATAATATTTATTTATTTATTTTCCTCGATTACTCGAAAGCCCCTGGACCGTTTTGAGAAATTCTTTTTTTATTTAAAAGTGTATACTTCCCAGGTGGTCCCATTGGCACTAAGTCAGGATCTGATGATGGAATCCCAAAAAAATCAAGGGCAACCCTCAAATTTTATAGCGATTCGGTTTTATATTTTTACCTCAGAACTCCACAATTAATCAACCGATTTGGAAAATTCTATTTATTTGAAAGGATATACTTTTAGGTCTCATAGAAATATCATCAAAATCAGTTTGGTTAATTCGGTTATACCTATATTTATGTTAAAAAGTTACTTGTATCAACTTAAAATATGGCCTAAGCACTCAGGGATAGTGTAGCGCAGTGAAAGAATTATCAGAATTGCTTCAGTAGTTTCTGCGATTAAATTCAAATCCATACTTATTATTATAGAAAAAACCCACACCCGGAACAAATATCTGTGGACCATGCAAACATTTGTCCTGCAGCGAGAATCGAACCCGCTACCTCCTGCGTCTCAGCCGGCTATTCGCTGCAATAAAAGCACAGCCTGTATAAGCAGGTCAGGTATCTTAGAATATTCACTGTCATTGATGCAGAGGTCACACATTCCTTCGTCCTTTTTGTTATTCTAAGCACAATATCACTAAATAGACATTTATTGCTTTGTGTTGATTTGTTCTATTTGCTCGACTGCCGAGGAAAGTTATGGTTTTCGCGTATGGTTAGGTATGTCAGTAAGTACTAAGACTTGACGGTGTTAATAACGATGCTTTTACAAAAGTACTTAATGTATAACTTTTTAAACTGTCATGGTCATGAACACTATTTTCCAGTTCATCCGAATGTCGTCTTGTTCCTTGTGAAAGGGTTTAACCGGGGAACCAACCTACCGATTTCTGCCGCCACGCAGTATTGCTGTGTTTCAGTTGAAGGGTATGGTTGCCGTTGAAATTACAGGCACATAATGCTTAACACCTATATGCCTCAAGTTGATGGACATAGGGCAGTGCATCGTTCCTAAGGTACGTGAAACGTGACCTACGAGGCAATACTTTGTTATAGGCGACTTAACATCAGGTGGCTTTTCTTCCACGCACCTTCTCCCGAAGTTTTCCCGGTGGACTTTAACATAACGCCTTTAAGAGAGGTGTAAATAGGGCAATCAATCTTAGTTAACGCGAAGATTACGTTGAGTGCTTAGGACTTTATAGGCGACAGCTTACCGTTGTTCTTCCCCGGTCAAACTAACACTTTTCAAGGCATATTGTCAAACATTTTACACGTGCAGCCTGTGGGTCAAATATACGCAGAAAGCTTACAATGCTCTATGCGTTCAGTATAATAACGGCTTCAGAGTGCTGTTAGGGTTGTCGCAATTCTGCAGTGCATCTGGAATGTCTGCGGACGCGTGAGGACTTCTTTGCCATCGTGCGCAAAAGAACTGCATCCTGATGCGCCGGCTCAGCGACAGCACTAACAGCATGCTGACAGTAGTTATTCATAACTTTAGCTCCAGCATAATGAGACACTGGGTGCAGGTACACCCAACTTGTAAAACAGTAATATCTTTTAAATTTTATTAGTTTTTATGATTTTATTTTTCCAAATTATTAATTTTAAATTGTCGAATTATTTTTAATCTGTATTTGAATTGTTTATTTAATTAATTAATATGAATTATTACCAACTGCACTAACATAGTTTTAAAATTTCATTTTTTACTTACAATTTATGGATGTAACATCTGAAATAAATAATTTTAATTTTAATTTATCTTTAAGTTCAAAATTATAAAAAAAACCAGCCAAGTGCGAGTCGGACTCGCGCACGAAGGGTTCCGTACCATTATCTTTAAAAACGGGGAAAAAATCATGTCTGTTGTATGGTAGCCCCACTTAAATATTTATTTTATTCTGTTTTTAATACTTGTTGTTGTAGCAGCAACAGAAATACATCACTGTACAATCAACTGTCTGACTATCACAGTTCATGAGATACATCCTGGTGACAGACGCACAGACAGACATACAGACGGAGAGACAGACAGCGGAGTCTTAGTAATAGGGTCCCGTTTTATTCTTTCGGAACGGAACCCTAAAAAATGGTAGGTTACCTATATTGTAGTTTGAAAATTCCAAAACGGTTTAATACTAAAACATATTCTCATGAGGCAGAAAGGTGATCAAGTATGGTCTTGAGAGCATGCACTGGAAAGCGCAGGGTAAGACGGCCTCACACTAGATGGAAAGACGACCTACTAAAGGTTGCTGGGAGCCGTTGGGTGCAGACCGCGCAAGATTGGTCGCTCTGGAAATCTATGGGGGAGGAATATGTTCAGCAGCAAACGTCTTATGGCTGTTATGATGATGATGATGACATATTTAGATTATCAGAATGAGCTAGAGTTATTACTAGTGGTTCGCCCCGAACTGAGATCTCGCGAGTCTCCGATTAAAACAAAAATACCTATATTATTTGTAATATTTGAGTATTAAAATTGTGCCACGTATAAATAACGAATTAACTTGACCTACAGTTTCATTCAAATTACATGTAATGGGAGTTTAAGTTAATTGGTGAATCTTTTTTGGGGTACCATTTGCAGTTATTCTTGATTTCAGACTTTTGCCTATATTTGCATTATTTAAGCTACACACATATCAAATTACAGCACTGTGGGGTCACTGGTGTACCCTGTGAATTTTGTTAAAGTTCATTTTTTATTATGGCTAATAACCCAAAAGCTATAAAAACTTTATTAAAAATAAAAACGGCGTCGAAATTTAGTAATCAGACCTTTCATTTGACGTCCCATTTGACCTAACAGTCTCATTTTCATTTTTTTTACCCCTCTTGAACCCCAATATCTCAACAACCCCCCAAATTTTTAGCTCATTGAGTCACACCAAAATTGTGCCATCACTACCTACCTATGTATCAAATTTTACGATGATCGGATCAACACTTTATAAGTTATCCTCGGAGAAACAAACATACATACAGCGCCGATTTGCCCAAGTTGATTTAGAAATCAATTAAATGCAAATTGCAAATAACATAATTACACAGGACCAAAAAAAAGTTTTTCTTCTTTAAAATCTTAATAAAACCTATCAAGCAAACCAAAACGAAAAATTTCGAAAATAAATACCTACATCCAAAAGTGTTAATAAAAATCAGATATCAATCTCAGATATTTCCCACGGATCCACCCCTGACATAACTAATTTACATAAAATTGTACGTAAAATAGACTTTATTCCGTCGTAATAAGGGGTGCATATTTAAGGGTTAAGCCGATGTTAGCCGAAGTGTTCCGAACGTTGCCGAATCGCCCGCAGCGCGAACAGGTGCTCTATCCATCTTGAGACCGGACGCTTAGGGTGTAACAGGTCTTGATACTTCGCCCAACAATATTATTTATGTGCAATATTTTGTTCCGTCTCTTTTCTTTTTTACATATTGCACACATAGAAAAAAGATATTTTTTCCGAACTCTTTGATTGCACATGTGGTTTATGTTTTTTAAATGGCACCAAAAAATCTTTTGGCACCTGACCGTAATTTGGCTCACGTAATATTATACCGAGAATAAGCACTTGGCCACTACTGATGGTAAGTGATGTGGGCGAAGATGGAGCATGCTTGCCTAGAAAGAACCTGTTAATTCTGGATTTAAATACTCCACAATTGAAAATGTCGAGGAAAACAGACGCCGGTAGCGAGAGGGTGGACCCTTCACATGTTCTACTAATAAAGTAACATAGGTAAGTACTTATTAGGTTTTAGGTCATTATTGGCAAACTATGTAACTAATTAAGTAATAATCCTCTCCATCCAAAGGTTGTCTGGCTGAGATCGCTTTGTTAAGCGATAAGACCACCCATTATCGTTAGATTTATTCGTTTTTTTATTTTTTGATTGACTGTTCTGTCTAGCTTGTAAGGTAAAATAAATAATATTAATTAATTAATTCAATTTTGTGTTCGAAATAAGAAACCTGTTTCTAATAAATCTTTCATGATTTATGTTAATAACTGTTATAAATGTTAATATTGTCAGTCGTAACACCGATAAAAAGGCACGGTATCCATCACGTATTTTTAATTTAAAATAAATAACCGGACATAAAGTTTTAATAAAATATAATAAGGAGAGAGGAGCCTTTGGACAGGATGATAACTACGATTCCAATGTTCATTCTTAGCAAGCTACAAACATATTTACATAACTACAAAATTATTTATTGGGATTGCCCACTACAAGGATTTACTTTATGATATACTAGCTTCTGCCCTCGGTTGCGCACGCGTGGTTTGCCAATATAAAGTAGCCTATGTGTTAATCCAGGTTATAATCTACGTACATACCAAATTTCATTGAAATTGGTTCAGCCGTTAAGACGTCATTGGGAAACAAATAAATAATAAACAAACAATCAAAGTTTCGCAATTATAATATTAGTGTGACAAATATTTGTTCCAGTTTCTGTAGTAGTCTGTTTCTTATATAACATAAGTAAGTATTTACAAAAAAAATCTATGTAGGTAAGTATTCTACATAATTATAAATATCTGGTTCCCATAGTACTAGCTTTGCTTAGTTTGGGACTAGATAGCGCTGTGTGAAATCTCCTGCATTATTTATTTATTCACCAAATACCAATACTTCTCAAACCAACTATTTATCCTCCGTAAGATTATGGAAGGGCTAATAAAGAAGGTCGGTCTGTATATCCGTCCGTGTACCTAAATTACTAACAGATTGCAGTTTTACCATTGCAACTGATGACGTCCGGACATGCCCGGACACGACAACTGATGAAGGTGCTCAAATGAGAGAAGACAATTAGAGGATCAAACGTTTTTGATATCTTTTGAAGAAAAAGTTTAACGAGGCTTCTGACATGCCTTTGACAGGCATGACGTGACATTATAAGATTTGTTTACTAATTTTTTTTGTACAACATGGAGATGGAAGAACCAGAATTATTTTAATTTTAAACTGTTGTACATTAAATACAAAGACACATACATACACATCAGAAATTTTACGATAATAACAAACAATCACACTTATATTATAAATGTGAAAGTTTGGATGTTTGTTTTTTATTTGTTTGTATGTTTGTTACTCAATCACGTCGTAACGGCTTAACCGATTTTGAAGAAATTTGGTATATACTTAGATTATAATCTGGATTACTACATAGGCTCCTTTTTATCCCATAAATCAGTTCCCATGGGATAAAATGGGGTGTCAAGTCAAGTTGCAACAGCGAGTTTAGCTTTATTTCTAGGTTACCTACACATTTAGGAGTGTAACGCGTATGAAGTCGCGGGCAAGAGCTAGTTACTCATACATTAACAATATATTGTGCTTGTGACCTCATCAGGGTAATAGTGCTAAAACACGCCTTTATCAATAGTGATATCAAACAGACATAACTGTATTAAATTATGAAAGAAAAAACTTGCAGTAACTTTATTAGACCTAACAGAGATTTGAGATCGTGTAGCGACCGATCTGCGTGACACAGTGAAAATGCACAAAAAGTTAATAGAACGTCTAAAACCTTTTAATATCCTTTTGAAAGGTGATGCTGCTTTTTCATAAACAAGGCTTGTGTGTCTAAATGTTTGATATAAAAAAAAGTTCATCAACAGTTCCATATTAGTTGCCAGTGTGTGATTACGATTACCTAGATTTTACCTCAAAAATAGTTTTTTAATTTAACTTAAACACATTCAAATACCTAGAGTTATTGAAAGCTCATATGCACTTCAGTTGATGGACGCAGGGCAGTGTATCGTAGGGCACGTTCCTAAGGTGCGTGACCTAGGATTCCTACGCCGGTACTCCTTAAGCCGGTAGGGCTTCGCCGTCAAGAACAAACTGTTACCGGGCTGCGCTGACTGATTGATAAAATGAGACTGTTTAAAGCGTTTCTCTCTGAGATCTTTCTCTGGCTGTTTTCCCAGTGCAGACTGTCTTTTTCCAAGGACCCCAATGTCATCCGGACCTGTTCCAAAGTCAAATTTTTAGTATATTCTTGTTGGCGGCCAGTGCAGCATTACATCAAATTCAGAGGTTCTATGTAAATTCCAAGTAAAACCTTACGGTTTTACCGTGAGTTAAAAGTAAATAAATATATGTCTAAAATGTCATGTCAGTTCCCATGTCAGTTCTGTTTATTTTTGTGGTTCTAGTCCTGAAAAGTTAAAATAAATATAGTATCATTTATACTCCTGTGACGAGAAAATTCTGCTCTTTCCACCCACATAAAAATCCAATAATGGGAAGTGTTTGAGAATGAATTTAGAGTTTTCTCACCAAAATAATGATGAAAATGTTAAAGTATGGTAGAAGGAAACACACAATCTATCTCCCCATGTAAGTATTTACATTAGATAACGTGAATATCATAATCAAAATCTAGATAAAAAAGTGAAAGATATTACACCATATAAAACACTACAGCAAACTTCTCCCCTTCCTCCCCCTAGATAACGTGAATATCACAATCAAAATCTAGATAAAAAAGTGAAAGATATTACACCATATAAAACACTACAGCAAACTTCTCCCCTTCCTCCCCCGCCTCCACTTCACCTTTTGGAAATGTTTTCCCAACATCTTGTGTAGAATGAAGTCCTTAGTGTGACTCTTTAATTTGATTGAAATCCGTCGATAAATAACGCTACAGTAAACTTCCCCCCCTTTCCGCCCTCGCTCCTCCGCCTCCACTTCACCTTTTGGAAATGTTTTCGCAACATCTTGTGTAGAATAAAGTCCTTAGTGTGCCTCTCAAATTTGATTAAAATCCGTCGATAAATAACGCTACAGCAAACTTCCCCCTTTTCCCCCCTCCCTCCTCCGCCTCCACTTCACCTTTTGGAAATGTTTTCGCAACATCTTGTGTAGAATGAAGTCCTTAGTGTGCCTCTCAAATTTGATTGAAATCCGTCGATAAATAACGCTACAGTAAACTTCCCCCCTTTTCCGCCCTTGCTCCTCCGCCTCCACTTCATCTTTTGGAAACATTTTCGCAACATCTTGTGTAGAATGAAGTCCTTAGTGTGCCTCTCAAATTTGATTGTAATCCGTCGATAAATAACGCTTCAGCAAACTTCCCGCCTTTTCCCCCCTCTCTCTCCCCGCCTCCACTTCACCTTTTGGAAATGTTTTCGCAACATCTTGTGTAGAATGAAGTCCTTAGTGTGCCTCTCAAATTTGATTGAAATCCGTCGATAAATAACGCTACAGTAAACTTCCCCCCTTTTCCGCCCTTGCTCCTCCGCCTCCACTTCACCTTTTGGAAATGTTTTCGCAACATCTTGTGTAGAATGAAGTCCTTAGTGTGCCTCTCAAATTTGATTGCAATCCGTCGATAAATAACGCTTCAGCAAACTTCCCGCCTTTTCCCCCCTCTCTCTCCCCGCCTCCACTTCACCTTTTGGAAATGTTTTCACAACATCTTGTGTAGAATGAAGTCCTTAGTGTGCCTCTCAAATTTGATTGCAATCCGTCGATAAATAACGCTTCAGAAAACTTCCCGCCTTTTCCCCCCTCTCTCTCCCCGCCTCCACTTCACCTTTTGGAAATGTTTTCACAACATCTTGTGTAGAATGAAGTCCTTAGTGTGCCTCTCAAATTTGATTGCAATCCGTCGATAAATAACGCTTCAGCAAACATCCCGCCTTTTCCCCCCTCTCTCTCCCCGCCTCCACTTCACCTTTTGGAAATGTTTTCACAACATCTTGTGTAGAATGAAGTCGTTAGTATGCCTCTCAAATTTGATTGAAATACATCGATAAATAACGCTACAGCAAACTTCCCCCCCTTTCCCCCCTATTTTGTTCCCAATCAAAAATCGCGATCGAATAAAAAATTAAATAAATTAAGGAACCTGTTTGCCAATTTTCGTCAAAATTGGTTGAAAAATGCTACCAATGGTGAGAACAGACTGACGGATAAAAACATTTTTTGCCCAATCTCGAACTGAGACGCTTCGCTCGCTTGGTCAATAATTAGCGGTTGATCGTTTGCGATTATTGCGATACAATGCAAATGCACTGTGTGTTCCTAAAGTTGTGAAATAAACTTATTCTTATAAAGATGATCCGCAATCACCAAAGTAATTAGTGCAGCAATTACCGGACGCGGCGTGTCGAATGCGCGGGCGCACTGGGCCGTCACGTCACGCTGATCTCCTTTGTCTCCCTACTGGTCTTCTACCATCTCATTAACGGGCCCTAGAGCCGTTGATATATAATAGCGGTTCTCAAAGTTGACATGAATTATTGTTTTGTTGCTTAGGGATTTCTAGAGTGAATTACGAAGGAAAATCATAAATCATTTATTCATTTGCAAACATGTGTAAATATGATAACAGGTGATAAGTAGTAGTAATATAGGTTCTAGACATGTTTTATCATATTAGTTGGCTGGCTTGCAAATGCAGATAATGAATGAATGAATGAAAACACTTTATTGTAAACCACAAAAGAAATAAACGTAAAAATAAAAAAATCACAAAGCAACAAGTACAATGGGCAGTCTTATCGCTCAGAAGCCTAGTCGTTAGTCGCCGTCATAGTTACTTACATGTGCATAGTCTATTTAAAACATTTTTACAATTCAATTTAATTAAGGTCAAAATTTAGAATAATAACATTAATGGGGATCAGGAAATAAAAATAAATTTAAACAGAAAATATAAATAAAATTAATAATCAGTGTCAAATAAAAATTTAATGAAAACTCAAAAGGTTCAAGTACCTACCACTTGATTATTCCCTACACATGTTTTAACATTATTAAATAAATTAAATGAGTTGAAAAAAACTTAAGTACTTTCGCATTTATAATCAAAACAAATAATTCTGAACATTTCACACAGAGCTATTTAGCACCAAACTTAGCAAACCATGTACAATGGGAACCAGATAACTGATAAAATAACTACTTAATTTTTTTTTGTAACAACACATACCTATAAAATATTGCTCAAAAACACCCAGACTCGAATTAATATCTGCAAACATTTGTTCCGCGGCGGGAATAGCACCCGCCTCCTGCGTCTTAGCCGGTTTTTTTTTTACTTGGATATGGAACAAGCCTATGACCCACCTGATGTTAAGTGGTAACCATCGCCTATAACAAAGTTTGCCTCGTAGGTCACGCTCCTTAGAAATGTGGCCTAAGATGCACTTCCCTGCGTCCATCAACTTGAGGTATTCAGGTGTAAAGCCTCATGTGCCTGTAATTTCACCGGCAACCATTCCCTTCAAACCGAAACACAGCAATGCTGCTTGGCGGTAGAAATATGTATGATGGTAGCAGTTCCCCGGGCGAGCCCTTTCACAAGAAACTCTACTACTCTTAAAGTCATTAAGCTTGAGTCATATAGTTTTGTGTTTTCTTTTGGAATACAAACTTAAAAATTGGCAAGTGAAAAACTTGAGTAACGCTGACTTATAAGTAACTAAGTTAGCGACTTTTACGTGAAAATATCAAGTTCTCAGAATAGCGAGGTATTTAGGTTACTGCTTAGTGTTTTTCAAATTAACTTTTTTGTGCCTCAAATTCCTGATAACTTTACTAAAAATTCTAACACAAGTAATTATAATAGAATAATTGGTTTGTCTCGGTTCTTCCAAATACTGAGTATTTGCCTAAAAAGCAGTAAGGCCTTTATGTTTTTTGGGAAATGAACGGATGTTGATTCTCATCATCATTATCATCATATCAGCCAAAGGACGACTACTACCTATCATAAGCCTGCCCCATAGATTTCCAGAGCGACCGATTGTGTGGAGCCTGCACTCAACGGCTCCCAGCAACCTAAAAAAATACAATCTTTATCAGGTCATCTTTCCATCTAGTGGGGGGCACCTAGTCGTGAAAACTTAACAAACAGATATAGTTACTTTCGAATTGATATGGATAAACCATCGGGGAACACTATTCAAAAACAAACACCAATAATAGTAGATTTTTACGAGGGGATAAAGCAGTGTCTTGTGTAACGGGCGTATTGAATCCCGAACGTAGCGAAGGATTCTAGAGTTATCTCATGAGCGGAGCGAGGGAGTTACTAGAATCCTGAGTGCAGAGAGGGATATAAGCACGCCCAAGATGCTTTATCCAAGATGAGAATACTCTACATTTCACACTTTCTGCGAGACAATAAAAACCAAATCTAGGTTGGTGCATTCTGTGCAGAGGTTAGTTCGATTAACGAATAAGTTCTTATTGTGTGGGTCTCTTTGGTTCAAATTTTAATACAGATGAGGTTCCAAATTCAGTACAACTTTACTCCCAGCTCAGCTGTAGGGATTGAATCACCTGCTTTCGGTGAGGATTACATGACATATAATTTGGCATTGTCGAGCAAGTGGTGTGAAAAAAATTTTTACGCAACTGATACAAAAAAAACATCGTTCGTAGACTTCGTTTCTAATCTAAATATCAGCGTAGCAACCTATTTAGTACTTACCTAAAATTTAAACATATTCAACGAAAGGAAAAAAATACACATTTGATGGAGCGTAGTTTATCTTACAACTGGGAAAATACACCGAAAAAATATCGTACCCTAAGAAAAATATTCGTAAATGAAAAAACAGCAGAGCCTCACTCCGTAGGGCTGGTAGAAACTAGGTTACATAAAAATAATAATGTGGGTTTGAAATGTTTAATCTTTGTGAAAAACATTAAAAAAAAACAGCAGAGCCTTACTGTTAGGCTGCCTGTCCATTGACGCGGAGAGAGGCGGCGGAGCGGAGAAACTAGGATTGCATGAATAGAATTTCATGCAATCCTATTGGTTAATATTTCTTCGTTTCTCCGCTCCGCTGCCTCTCTCCGCGTCAATGGACAGGCAGCCTTACACTGTGTCACTTCTTCTTCTTCCTGCCCTTTTCCCACATTACGTGGGGTTGGCACAACATGTGTTTTTCTTCCATACCTCTCTATCAGCCGTCATCTCCGTTATCACTTCTTTCTTACTCATATCACTACTGTGTCATTAAGTAATTTAACCAAAATTTATTAACACAATATTTTGTCCATTTGTACTGGCTTCTTATTGCATTTATTAGAGGCCATATCACACTGGCGAGTTGCGAGTGTGTTTCTAGCGAGGCGATTTGTGAACGTGTACGTCGCGTTCGATCACGTCGGTAATCACGCGCCTCGCAACAATGAGGGGTTTTCACGGCCATGTTAATATAATTGGAAGTAGATGGCGTTAGCAAACTGAAAATCACAATCTAATTATTTGTGGTTGCAACAACCAGCGCTGGTCTTCCGTTAAGGTCGATGATGTTGCTTTCTCGCTCGCTTGCAGCCCTTACGGGAGCAGTTAGTGATGCGCTGGGTACATATCGATAACACTAATTACCAGTAATGAGGGTTTTTTCTCGGCCATCTTTTTTACTGGTAGTAAATGGCGTTGCTGTGTCATACGCTGATTAACAAGGGAAAGTGCCGGACAAGGAAAAGTCAATGATAATTGCCAGGTCAATGATATTATAACATCATTTGTGTTCCTTTCCGAAGTGAGATTGTTGTAGACAATTTTAGATAGGTATTGTGTCTTTGCAGTTTTGGCATAAAACCCATATTTTTTGCCGGTATATCTCCAGACAGCGCCACTTATTGCGCTAGTTGGAACTAGTTTTTATTTTAATTGAAAACGAAAAGCCCTAATTCCGCTAGTTATATTGTACAAACTGTATCGTATAATTCCCGTATTGTATCAACGCGGCGTGCACGTTCAACAATTGCCTCAGTTGAAAAACGCTCGCAACTCGCCAGCGTGATAACGCTCTAATATACTCATTTACTTATCATTTATAGATACAAGTTAATTTTTACAAAATCGTATAAACTCTTAACCCCCTGTTTTATGTTTGTGTCCCCTCTTCTAAAAACTGACTTAGAACCATCTTAATTTAAATTTCTATACAAAAAATCGCGTCTGGACCGTCCATACGTTTGGGAGCTACAATGTTACAAACAGACAGACACACAGACAGACATAGGCGTCAATCTTATAACACCCCTCTTTTCTGTTTCTGTATATAATACAGTTGAGCTATCTGAAGACAAAATGATCTATAGATAGCTCGTCGGCAATTGGCTTAAATAACAACGCTACCGGCTTATTTTGTGTTTTGAGGCAGCCCTATTTCCTCGTGTCTGTCTTCAGCGATAAACGCAGTTTCTAAATGAGAGCTAGCAGTTCGCTCTATCTATTTACCTTTCTAAGCAATAAGAGTAGTAACTAAGTTAGTAAGAGTAACTAACTGTCCTACTAAACTATATTCATATGAGCTACATTTATGTTGCAGTTTTAAAACCACTGGGCGGCCTCCGACATGCCTTGACGAACGGAAGCTTCGAAGCATGTAAGCATCATCATCATATCAGCCGTTGGACGGCCGCTGTTTAACATTGGCCTGCCCCATTTCTAGAGCTAATCATCTTGTGTAGCCTATACCCAACAGTTCCCAGCAACTTAGACTAGGTCGTTAGCACAGAAAGATTTAGGCAAACGTTGATGCAGTTATATTTACTTAAATGTTTCTTCAACCATCAACGGACCTACAAATTAATCCTGAAAATACTTTCCAGTTTGCCACAACCTCTCAGAAATTTACGAAAATCTGCCCCAATTTTCATGTAACACGCTATTTGGTAAGGTAACACGATGAAAACAAAACAACAAGAATAAATTGATAACTTTGCAGTTACTAAGGTCGCCAATATAAGGGCACGAAAAAAAATTATATGGAGTGCTTGTTGAAGTTTGCATAGTCCTCCCTGACAGTGGGGGCAATTCTGTGAGCACAACCTAAAGAAAGGTATGGTAACTCTAAAATGATGAGTTGTCATTTTAGTACTGTCAAACCTAAATTTGTTTAGTTTACAACAGAATTGTACGTACCTTCCTTAATTCTAGTTTTATTAGCCTTAAGTGCTAAATTGCTTAGTGGTGTGAGTTGTCACAAGCGTAAACTTAATATGGCGGAGTTTACTGTCATGTAATATTTAGGTACTGTCTATTGTCGTGAAATAATTACGAATGTCTACCACGTAATAATATGCACAATATCAATCCTAACCTGACCTTCAAATGCTAACCTAAAGTGCGTAAAGTGCCAAAGTAAGAAAGGAAGATACCACGTTTTTGTATAACCTTTGCCCTTCGAACAAAGGTCGTCCAAAAAAGGCGAATTTAAGAGGGTGATAATATCGACCCTGCGCACACGCTACTGTTATTCTTCGCTTAGCGAGCTCAATATTTTCCCTCGCCTAAAACAACACGATGATTTTAGGCTCTGTTTTTATTTCGCGACATCGTTGCTTCATTGGCCCGTTACTGTTGGTTAATCTGTTATCGGTCTGGGAGACTTCAGATCGGCTGTCGATGGAAAATTATCCTTATCAGCTAAAATTAAGATTCATTGTCAGAACAGCAGAAACAGGATGATACTTAAACCAGCAGGGCTTGCATGACTACCCTTAAATATTGATCTCTCGGAAGAATAAAGAAAAAAAATAGCACTCTGGGAGTGCCATCAGAAGTGAAAACTTGAATAATTACGAGATACTTATTTACAGAGGTGTCGGTAACGGTAACGGTAACAGAGTTGCGAGTTTAATGGTTTTTTTCCATCAAAAAAATGCCCAACGCGCCCAAAGAAGTTTTTACTTCATATACAGAGGTGTCGGTAACCGTAACGGTAACAGTGTCGCGAGTTCAATGGTTTTTTCCCATCTCAAAAAATGCCTAACGCGCGAAAACAAGAAGTTTTCAATTCAAAAAATTACATTTTATAGCGTAGACAGAAACATTTTTACGATCTTGTGAACTTTATGTACGAAGAGTTCGGCCGTTAGGGTATTAAGGTTCTCGAGTCACCACGCATTGAAAAGCGCAGCGTCAGAGCCGCTCACAGGTGGAAAGGCGATCTAATTTCGACCGTCAATATTTCGGTTCAATTTGTGAACTTTTCCAAGCGTCAAAACACCGATAAAACGGCACGTGATAAATCCCGTATTTATATTTATCTATCTATATATAAACAGTGATTTTTCACTTGGGTCTTGTTAGAATTTTTCAGAAGTCACTTCTACTACGTATTGGTGACTTTTCAGGAAATCCCTAGCAGTGTTGCATCTTTGGTGGCGTTTTGCGCAAATGGTTTTATTTTATCCCTGATTGAATAAATCGAATAATTTCATCACATTGTTTTGATACTTTTCCGACTTCTTGTTCCCAACTTTCATATCATTTAGGTAAAGAAAAAAAATTCCGCGTAGGCCTACGACGCCGATCGATTGCACGCGCGTGCGTCACGCACGTCGTACGATCGAGTGACCACTCGATTAGATATCGATTGTGCTTTTTATCGATTACTGAACTTTTCTCATCGGTTTCGCGTTTTTTTGTTCATTCCGACGCCTTTTTTGGCTCGCGTCTTTTAGAGCTGTGACTGGAGAATGGAAAAGTCGGAAAAGTGTTTTTTTATTATTTTTGTAGTTACCTCTACATATCTAAAGGGCCACCGAGAAGTTCAAACGGTTTGGTTCAAACACGGAGAAACCATTTTGATCCTTTACGCGTTTGGTTCGAATGGTTTGAAGCTTGTCTAACTTAAGAACCTTTCTGCCCCGACGGCCGTCAGTTCTTCCAGAATGTGCCCCATCCTATTAGTAGTCGTCAAGAGTTCCCTGTGAAAGGGCTCGCCCTGGGAAGAACTACCACCATACCCATTTCTGCCACCAAGCAGCATTGCTGTGTTTAGTTTCAAGGGTATGGTTATCGGTGAAATTACAGGCACATGAGGCTTGACACCTGTATGCAAAGTTGATGGAAGCAGGGTAATGCATTATATGCAGAGCTAGGCAAAATACATGCTTTCCGTTAATTAAAACACAAATTCAAAATATTATTTCGCACGTATTTAAAATACGAAATACAAAATATTTTTAAGTCGTTTATTTTAAATATAAAATACAAAATACAGTATTTTAATTATTTTTTTTCGGTGCAGTGTTGCCAACTTTAAATAATGACATATTTAGTGGTCGCTATTTTGCTTCCGAATAGTTACGAAAACTATCGAGCGCTATTTTCTGTAGAACACACCATTAATTATGATCGCTAAATATATTTATGTTCAGATGTATTTTGAAGCCATTAGTATTTGAAATACTAACTACAAAATACCTCAGCGTCAGGTATTTGAAAGACCAATTTCAATTTACATTTTTACGAAGTATCTATTAGAATTACAAATACAAAAGATATATTTTTATTTCAATTACGTATTTTAATTACAAGTATCCCCTGATTGTATGGCACGTTTTTAAGGCGCGTGGCCTACGAGGCAAAACTTTATTACAGGCGTTAGTTACCACTTAACATCAGGTGGGGCATATTCTTGTCCCATCTCGAAGTCTTATAAAAATAAAGTCGTAAAATACCAAGCTGATCTACGTAAGGCCGGACAAACAGAAAAGTTACCAACACCATTACCATCTTAAACCAATCTCTCTGTACTAGGTAATTCGACTTTTTTACAACTTTTTACCTCGCTACCTATTGTAAGACCGTGGACAGTACAACTTGTTTTTAGTTTTTCAAAACCGTTGCTTTTTAATGGTAGAGTTAAAATGAAATGGCTTACCGTTATGTACTTTTTGTATTGGAAAGAATTTCTGATCTATTAAGTGTTAATATCGGCGTTTTGATCTTATTGGAAATTTGTGGGCCTTTCCAATTAGTGCAAAGAAAGTATTTGGGTGCATTGCCAGACAGTTTAGTTAAAAAAGAGTAGAACGCCTTCATGACTGTGTTTCCTGATAACTACAACCTAGGAGTCTTCAAGTCGCGAATGAATATGTGGTCCATCGTAGACTGCATCATCGTTTATCATTAGGCGAGATCATAGTCAAACGCTAGCCTTTTTTACATATAAGTTATATGTAGTATGTAAAAAAGTACCAGTTTATAAATATTATTAAAATAAATGAAACAGATTTTTAAAAAGTAACCAAACGAATTCCTAGGTGATACGATTATCTTCCGAACATATAATTTTTAAAGCATTTATTGCTGTAATTAAGCTAAAACCCTACATTTTTTTCCAGACTAAAATATCTCAATTTAGCGGTTTCAAATTGATTCTAAACCCGACAAATATGTATAGGTGCCCCCGTTAAGCAATTAGATTAGATTAGATTAGATAATACTTTATTGCACACCACGAAACAAACACATATAAAAACCAGCTACGTAAATCTATGGATACAATTAGCGGTCTTATCGCTAAATAGCGATCTCTACCAGACAACCTTTCGATGGAATGGACTGTGTAGTCATTACCTACAACATTACATTACAACTGCCTATAAAAATTTAATTACCCAATTTAAGTCCAAGTAAGACTTGGTCTACCTATACGACATTGCATTGCACCCGTCACCTGTCACCCTGAGACTACAGGGTGCTCCGGAACTAGTATTCAAGAAAATTAATAACTCTTCACAGAAAAAATAATAATTTTTTTAAACTTATTAGTTTGAGTTTAATCTGTTTTTATAATTGTATCTTTGACCTAAAAATCAGAATTTTAACTAAAATCAGCTGATTTTTACATTTACAAAAGTCGTAGAACATTTGTTGTTCTCGTAAGTTTCATGAATCGCCTCCCCTCGGGATACCTAATAGTTCTGGAACAACCTGTATAAAGGAGTTTTAATGAGGAAATAAGCGCAAAATTGGCATAATGGGAAATTATCGTGATACTATCGCCGCTATTTTAATGCGACTTCATAAAGAATAACACTGAATAGCACTGACACTCACCATACAAATTGTTAGATACTTTAAAACCTGAAAGTCTAGATTTTTTGTGCCTCGACCCCACAACATCTTTTCTAGACTAGACTGGTTAGATTTTAGTTGCAAGTTTCACTTTCTACTTAGAAGTAATAGATGGGTATGCTAATTTTTTACGCATTTAGATACTAACAGTGAAGATGTGAAAAAAAAATATAATAGTACTTGTTTATATTAAAGAAAAGAGGTAAAATTTGTAGTTTGTATGTTTCATTGATAGAGTTACATTAACCCTGTTTTATTTTGATTAAATTTTACGGTGTCTTGGGTAAGGCAAGTAACTTTTTTAAAATCTTTGAATGAATGAATAAATGAATGAAAATTCTTAATTATACCTTACAAGCTCGACAAAACATAAGTTTAAATATAAATAAAATGTAAGAATAATGGCAAAAATTGTTGGCTAAGAAAGCGTTGGCGAGACGATCTTGTTGCTTTCGAGCAGGAGTGGTGGAGTGTCGCACGATAAGGTAGATGGAAGGACATGGGGTAGACCTTTGCCCAGCAGTGGGACAATATACTCGTAGGCTGACAAAAAAAAGCATAGTGGCATTAAATGCAGTATAAATTACTTGTAAATTGAAATGAAGCTACATTTGAAATTAAGTTGAAATGAAAATACTTGTACGCCGCAAGGCAAAATCTAGCGCTTATATAAAACTCCTACCACCTGACATTGTACCTAGATTTTACAAGAAATAGATGAATTGAATTGCAGGTTCAACTACGTAAAATGTTATATCTTTATATTTAGCCATATTTATTATGTAATAATAAACTCAAATATTATTTTTCATTAATTGATAGAATAAACAAGAACGTATTTACATATTGTATCTGTATGTCAGTTATTTGCTTTCGATTCATTTTATTTAATAGTTTAACATACAACATAAAACACAACAATTCACATTCAATTCCTTTTATTATAGGTGCAGTGTACGGTACAACTTTAAACTAACTAAAACTTTCTTGATTTATATCAATCATTATTATAAATAAGGGATTTATCACGTACCGTTTTATCGGTGTTTTGACCGACAATGTCTCGGTTCAAATCGTAAACCTTCAACAGGGTGACTGCGATCCGATCCGCACTGCGTCTCACCCCGCAACTACGCGCCGTAGGTCTCTACGCGAATAGAGGGGTTTTAATACTATTTGATTGTAATTCTAAATTAGGCTAACAGTTGTGGCTGTTTTTGTTTTGTTCCCGACGTCTTTCCTTACAATGTTCAAACGACAAACCTGTAAGCCTTACGTTTAGTTCTAAGCTACCTGCCCATACAAATTGTATCGCCGTTGGTTTCTCTAATTAAATAAATAAAATTAAATCTATAGTATTTCATTTACTTTCCATACTTGTGGCATTGCCGTGATACCTATATTACCTATAGCCAGGGGTGGGCAGTATATGAATTACTTGTAATTAAAATACGTAATTGAAATACAGTTAAGTATTTTGTATTTGCAATTCAAGTACTTCGTAAAAATGTAATTTGTAATTGGTATTTCAAATACTATTACAAAATACATCTCAACATAAATAAATTTAGCGATCTTAATAATGGTGCGGTCTGCAGGAAATAGCGCTCGATAGTTTTCGTAACTATTCGTAAGCAAAATGGCGACCGCTAAATATGTCAATCTTCAAAGTTGGCAACACTGCAACACCAACTGTTGCACTACGTCAAATTGTCAAGTACCTAACAACTGACTGTAATTCGTATTTTAAATAAAAATTGTTAATATACTGTATATTTAAAATAAACGACTTAAAATATTTTGTATTTCGTATTTTAAATACGTGCGAAATAGTATTTTGTAATTTGTATTTTAATTAACGCAAAGCATGTATTTTGCCCAGCTCTGCCTATAGCGGAATCTAAGTTGATTTGGGCAAACAATTGCCCTCAGGCGAGCACCTGTCTGGTAGCGCTTACCGGCACGCGATATCTGTCTACAGCTCAACTTTATACAATCCTGTTTATTATACCAAGGCCGGCTTGCACATCGATCCCTAAACGTATTTAGCGACTAAACTAATGTTTAACTTTGACGTATTTGTATGATTTGACAACTCCGAAATGTGTGTTGTTTTGCGGGTGACTACATGACACAGCCCAAATGCGTCACACGTCGCAGACTGTAGTCTCATCAAATAGTTTAAAATATGTATGTTAGTCACTAGCTACGTTTATCTTGGTAAAGAAATATCTTTCAACAAATCAAGGCACAAAGAAGAAGTAGAAAGAGGAATCAGTATGACGTGGAAAACATTTTGGAGCCTGAAAGAAATCTTAAAATCAAAGTTGCCGCTAAAACTGAAAAAAAACAGTAATGGACTCTAGCTTACTCCCCTGTCTTTCCAATGGATCACAAACATGAGTATTTAATGAAAACACTCGACGCAGAAAATAAACAACACAACGCTCAATTGAACGAAGCATACTTAACATCAAGTTAAAAGACAAACAAAGAAGTGACGCCATTCGAAAGAAAACCAAAGTCATAGATGCACTGTCTCACACACAAATACTAAAGTCGAAATGGGCGGGCCATTATGACACGCATAAAAGACAAAAGATGGACACAAAACATAATGAAATGGACAGGGCCAAAGGGAAAGAGAGCCAAAGGACGCCCGCAAGAACGCTGGGTTGAAGAAATCAAGAAAGCCGCCGCTACAAGCTGGATAGAAGAACGCAAGATAGGAAGCTTTGAAACAACTTGGAGGAGGCCTATACCCGAAAGGGGCCTTACCTAAAATATATATAAATGAATAATTTTATTTTTTAATAATATTTTTAATATTTATTAAGTTTTATTAAGGAAATAAAAAGGTATATTATTATTATTATATATATTAGTATCTAAAGTGTCGGCCGTAGAAGTAAGTTTTAACATCTTGTACATTTCTATTGTGGCTTGAAATAAAGATTTAAATTATTATTATTAAATCATATTTAGCCCCTAAATAACGTTTAGGCATCGTTGCGCAAGTCACCCTAAGCTATTGGGTTATTAGTGGTACTAGAGCTCCTTGTGAAAAGATTCTTGGAAGTACTACCACCTTACATCTGTCACCAGGCAGTGCTGGTGACAGAGTAGTGCAGTTGCTGTGTTTGAAGGGTATGGGTGTATTTGAAATTGCTTGCACATGAGACGTTTTACCAGTATGTCTTAGGGTGACAAGTTGCCAACGCAAGAATGATGCCTTTGGCAATCGTCTTTTTGGTAACCGCTTACCATCAGGTGGGCCAAATGCATGCTTGCCAACTTACCAGTATATAAAAGCGCGTAGTCAATGCACATTTGTAACACCAAAGGCATCACATGCTCGTTGCTGATGCCTCTTTAAAATTTATGATTATTATTCGGTGGTAAATAAAAAACAGGCAAACTCTTACCATCCTCTAATCACCGCTAAATGATGTCTAACTGTACTTCCTTGCTGCGTGACCGCTAATGTCATAATTAGACTCGTTTTGAAGTCATATTTCAGTGGTCATTGTAGGAAATTACTGCACGAGATATAACATACTTATTCTTGAATTGTATCAGTTAATTTATAAGAGGGACCTGTGTTTAACTTTTTTTTATTTTATGAGTATGATAATAAAAACAAACTATATAAATGATGATCGTTGGAAAGCGGCTAAGCGCACTTGTGAACAGCTATTTGCCTATTTTTTTTATATTCGTACCAGTCTAAATAAGGTTTTTAAGGCAAAAAATGGAAAAGTTGCCTGGAAAAATGGAAATTGCTAGAAAAACTGAAAATGATTTTTTCTCTGTTTTTCAAAATGCCAATTTCCAAACAAATCAAAATCAAAGTTTTGATTTATAGTTCGATGCCTGTCAAATATCAACGCAACACATTTGACACAATTGAATGGTGATGGTGTCTCTAAAGATATGAATGCGAACTCAAACTGAACTCAAAGCATTATTACAACTCTAGACAAAATTGTGATTATATCTTCTTCAGGGTTCATTACGTTGTGGCCGGAAATGTATGCCTGCCTGACAGTATGAGACACTAACACAAAATTTAAAAAAATGCTCTAGCATTCGTAAAAAAAATCTGTACTTTATATAATCCTTAATTAGCATTGGTTACCTACTCTATTTATTTTATGAAAATTTAATCATTTCATTCAATCATTTTCATACTTTAATCATTTCATCTAATCTCCATATCCCCGTGCATAACATTTCACAAAGAAGTCAAAATTGAAATGGAATGTTCAGAATAGTTAGCGGACGTGTGTGTGAAATCATTAAATTGCCGACGTGACTCATATTTATTAGAAAGGCTGCCATTATTTAATTATATTTGATTGATTGGGATGCTCCGAGTTGTTTTCGGAGCAGTTATCATTTGTTTAATTTACGAAAAACAAGTGTTCTGTCTCTAAGGCCGGCTTGCACAACGATCTCTAAACGTATTTAGCGACTTAATTGACAACTTTATAAATAATATTTAGCCACTAAATACGTTTAAAGCATCGTTGCGCTAGTTGCCCTTTGTTATCTATGTACCCATGGTTTGAAAAAAGAAATGAAATGAAAAGAAGAGGAGAGTTCATGCGACCGACGACGGTAGAGATCTAATAATCTATCTAATTGCTATGTATATAATTGCTGAATTATCTAATTGCTGCTTTTAATACTAGTGGTTCGCCCCGAACGCAAACTTCGCAAGTCTCCGAAAAAGTAAAAAAAATTTTTTTTTTTTTATCTTTGACTTATAAAATAGTGCCACAAAATATCAATCAAATTACTTGACCGACAGTTTCATTCAAATTATATGTAACGGGAGTTCATCTTAAGTGGTATTATTTTTTGGGGTACCAATTGCAGTTATTCTGGATTTCAGACTTTTATCTATATTTGTGTCACTAAAGCTACACGCATACGAAATTACAACACTGTGGGGTCACTGGTGTACCCTGTGAATTTCGTCAAAGTTCAGTTTTTATTATGGCTAATAACTCAAAAACTACTAAAAATAAAAACGTAGTTGAAATGTATTACTAAAGACCTCTCATTTGACGTCCCATTTGACCTAATAGTCTCATTTTCATTTATTTTACCCCTCTTGAACCACATTATCTCAACAACGCCCCCCCCCCATCCCTATTTTTGGCTCACTTAGTCACACCAAAATTGTGTCATCACTACCTACTCATATACCAAAATTCCCGATGATCGGATAAACGCTTCGAAAATTGTCCTCGGACAAACAAATATACATACATACATACAACGCCGATTTTCCCAAGTTGATTTAGAGATCTCGTTTCGCTCGATCAATTATTTTTGCACTTAATAATAAGGTTGTTTGACAATTTATAACTTTGTATGGGAATGAATTTGAAAAAACCTATTTTAGAACAATACTAGCCATTAGCCCTACCCGTGTTTTCATTTAATGTCGTACTTATCAAAACACGTAGTATATAGAAAAACACTCAGACCCGTATAAAATATCTGTAGATCATGCAAACATTGTCCTACCATGCAAATATGTATAAAATGATGATAATTAGGATATAAGGCCTGATCCCCGACCTTTAGCTTCCGAAGCTCTGATTGAAGGCACTTATCATTTGGTTCGGCAGCTCGCAGCACGACTTGCTACCGAGGAGCGTGATGCGTATAGGATTGTATTCCACTTCTTAATAGATAAACTTCTCTGCTCTTAGCTCCGATTTTTTATCGAGCGAAGCGAGATCTCCAAATCAACTTGGGCAAATCGGCGTTGTATGTATGTATGTTTGTTTGTTTGTCCGAGGATAACTTTCTAGGCGTTTATCCGATCATCGTGAAATTCGGTATATTGGTAGGTAATGATGGCACAACTTTAGTGTGACTCAATGAGCTAAAAACTTTGGGGGTTTCTTGAGATATTGGGGTTCAAGAACGGTAAAAAAAAAAGAAAATGAGACTAGTAGGTCCTGTAATTTGAATGAAACTGTAGGTCAAGTTAGTTGGTTTTTATTTCGTGGCACTATTTTTATAATCTAAGATTACGAATAATATATTTTTTGTTATTATGGTAGACTCGCGAGATCTCAGTTCGGGGCGAACCAGTAGTTATATTCATTTATTGATCTCATGTAAGTATTATATAATTCAGTAATATTCGTACAGATCTTGATTATATCAGCCACAGGACGTCCACTCCCCATAGAAGTTCAGAGCGACCGATCACGTGCGTCACAACGGCTCCCTGCAACCTTTATCAGGTCGTCTTTCCATCTAGTGGGGGGGCGGTGGCGTGGTCCTACGCTGCGCTTTCCAGTGCGTGGTCTCCACTCAAGAACCTTTCTGCCCCAACGGCCGTCAGTTCTTCGAGCTATGTGCCCCGCCCAAAGGAACTTCAGCTTGCTAATCCTCTTGGCCATGCAACAGATCTTAATCGTAATTAATCATATAATAATGGTCATGGTCTTTCAGGCCAGGGGTCGCCAATGTCCGTCGCTAATACCTACCATCAAATTGTATGGTACGCCTCTGAAGCGAGTTTATCAATTTACATAAATACCTTGGACATTGGATAACTCTGACCTGCAAGACGATGTAGATATTGAGAGGGAGCGGAGGGCGTTGTCTGTAAGAGCAAACATGATTGCCGCAGGTATGCTCGTTGCTCCACTGATGTAAAAGTCTGCCTATTCCGAGCCTACTGTACTAGCTTCTACACGAGCAGCCTGTGGGTTAATTATACGCAAAAACAGTACAGCGCCCTACGCGTACAGTACAACAACGCGTTCAGGGTGCTAGGGGGGGCTGCCCCGGTTCTGCAGCGCGTCGGGGATGTTCGCCGAGGCGCGAGTGGACTGTTTCTACAGCACCATGCGCAAGCGGTGCACATCCCTGGGGTGCAGAATTTGGGCCAGCTCCAACGGTATACCTACAGAATGCGTTCCAGACAGGTTCGACTGTGAGCATCTAAACCATTGTTGTATGGTACATGCGCAGTACCTACACTAGATGCTCACATACTTACCACAAAACAGACTTACATATTTTTCTGACATACATTTTTATTTACCGATAGAATCCGCAACACTACTCTACGCTCTATGACCGGAATCATCGACGTGGGGTACAAGGCTGCAAGACTCAAATGGGACTGGGCGGGTCATGTCACTCGAATGCACCCTGAAAGGTGGACTAAGATCTCCACCGACTGGCAACCTGCAGGACGACGGCAACGAGGCAGACCGCGAAAACGGCGCGACGATCTGGATGGGTTCCACTCTGACTGGCAGGAGATTTCTGGAGAACGCAAGGAATGGAAGGAAATAGGGGAGACCTTTGCCCAGCAGTGGGATAGTATAGGTTATTGAAAAAAAAAATATTTTTATTTAATTTTTGTTGTCACACTTGTACTAACCATTTGACATGTTTATTTAAGTTTTTACTAACAAATAAGGATTATTGACATCTGAAAATAAATGAATTGATTGATTAATCGGTCACAATCATTGGCAATGTCACAAACAATGTATTGGCGTGGTCCTTAACGAGTATAGGTAAAATCCAATACAAACATAGGTAAAGATTTTTCAAACACACGTTAACAGTTGTTTAACTTTTGGCCTTGCTATTCATACCACCTGAGCTGATGTCAACTGTGTTTAATATTTTGGATTTTCTTTTCGTGTGTTAATTTTAAATTTTATTATTTACTTGCAGTAGTTTAGATTCTTGTTTTTTATGTGTTAAAGTCATAGGTAAGTATATTCGATTTTTTTCGATTCGATTAGATTCGTTTTGATGCTAACATCAAAAGCTGCTGCTAGCTCAGCTGTAGATTGAGTCACAATCGCCTTTAATTCATTATTGTTGACCAAAGTCTCCGGACCACAACGAGCTTCATTTTTCAAGTCAAAATTTCCAGAACGGAACCGGGAAAACCAATAACGGGTTGTGCGTTCGTTTGTACAGTTCTCTCCGTAAACGTTTTTGATGTTCCGTGCCGTTTGTGTCGCGTTGGTGCCACGACGGAACTCATAGTAGAGGAGACGTGGAAGATCGACCTTCACCGATCTGATAACCAGATGAGACATATTTTTTATCAAATATAATGTATAAACAAATATGCTTATAATTACTTGCCTATCTAAAAATGCTCATGGCTATTTTTAATTAAATTAACTTTAATCGATTTTTTTCATCACTTTCATTCTTTTGATAACCAAATGAATTTTATTTCATTGTTAATTTTTAACACACAGAATATGCCTCAGTAGGCTTGCCTACTCATTTCTGTGTATAGCTACCTGGCAAGCCGATGTGAACAGGTAAGTCAATATAGGTAACTCCATCGTTCTGCTAGCTTATCGAAAGTTATATCAAATTTTAGATTATTTTATTACAAAATCAGTCGTATAGACTTGCCTGCAAAAAATCATACTTAAAGTACTGTTGCCTAGCTAAAACTTTTAGAGTTTTAGCCATCTGATAGGTGCGAGCGAGAAAGTAGAGCGTCCGAAGTCCGTGTGGTAGAACAGGACACAACATAGCAGCTGCAAGCTACCTGACCGTTGAATGTATCCGAGTGCGCATGCTTGTGTATAGTCGAAGATCATTTATTAGTGACAACACGTGCTAAATAATATAAATTGTGATTTTAACAATGAATAAAAAGTGTTTTTTGTGTGGTACGAAAAAAGAAATTATTGACTTTAATGAACATTCATTTAAAACATGCCATTTAAAATTGGCTTTCCGTAAAAAGCAAAGCTTTAAGTATGGAGATATTCAATTAAGCAAAGAATCGTTGGAGTTTATTGGTTATCATTACACGTGTTACAACAAAATTACCGTTATAAAAAAATACAAAGAAGAGTTCGAAAATTTTGTAAAAAATTATGAAGTAAGTAAAAGTTTTTGTTTATACAAATTAATTTTTTTTTCATATCAATTATTGCTTGAAAAAAGCCGTACATTGAATAAATAAAAATAATAAAAATAACAATAAATCTTTGAATTTCATTTTTTTATGTATTTTTTATGCTTTGTAATAAACGGTTCTAACATCATAAATGTATTAAATTTTTTTTCTATATTGTTTTTTTTATACTAATATTTTAAAAGTAACACTTATTCTTTCTCGCTTTACGGCATTTATTTAAATTAAATAATAAATAAATTATTCTCTATTTAATCTTAAATAAAAAATATAGATTTTTTTATAAATTTTTAATTTTACAATTTAGTTTTAAAAAGATAAAAAGTTTTGTTGAATTAGTTTTTTTATTTATTTATTAATATAATAATATATTAACTTATTTATTTTTGATTTTTGCATAGCTGTAAATACGTATAGTGTGAAATAATATAAAAATTGTGATCTAAATTAGTTATAATAAATGGGAGTTCAAAATTAATGACAAGTGTAAATAAATGCTGTCTCTGTCACTCACATGTACACGAGCATGCGCACTCGGATACCTTCAACGGTCAGGTAGCTTGCAGCTGCTATGTTGTGTCCTGTTCTACCACACGGACATCGGCTTGCCAGGTAGCTATACACAGAAATGAGTAGGCAAGCCTACTGAGGCATATTCTGTGTGTTAAAAATTAACAATGAAATAAAATTCATTTGGTTATCAAAAGAATGAAAGTGATGAAAAAAAATCGATTAAAGTTAATTTAATTAAAAATAGCCATGAGCACTTTTAGATAGGCAAGTACTTATAAGCATATTTGTTTATAAATTATATTTGATAAAAAATATGTCTCATCTGGTTATCAGATCGGTGAAGGTCGATCTTCACCGGCTCTTAGACCATCATATTCCATAATTACACGAATTTTTAAAGTATCCATTATGACGAAAAATGTTCAAATGTAATGAAAATACAACGCTAATCAATAAACAAAAGACTGAGTTTGTAAAAAGAATGTCATGTTTTTAAAACTAAATTAATTTGAATTTAGAATACAAAGCCATTCCAAACTTTTTTTCTATTTGAAATGACCAGTACTGAAGAACGGCAATTTCATAGGTAATGACCTATTATTTGAATCGTAACAAGGTGACAGTTTAGTATAAAATGCATATTTTTGGCAGCTTATCACTAGACAGCGCCATCTATACGCTAGTTAGAACTAGTTTTTTTATAAATTGACAGTGAAAAGCCCTACGTACCTATCAACTCAATCATACCTAACCTACCCTAAGTCTTATCAGACGTCCAAGCTAGTAGTTTATTTTTCCGCTGTACGACTGTAAATAAATTTGAATATAGAATGGGACTCATAGCATTCATAATAAGCTAAAATGAAATACTACCTCCATGTCAAATCCATTTTTCTATTTAAAAATAAAAGAAGCTATAGTAAAAAACAAATGAAAGAATAATGAATACCGGGAACGCAAATTTTATTTTTAACAACTAAGTGTTATAAAAAGCATTTTTTCATTGCCTCGCCGTGGTGCCCTTGCACTACTATTTTGCTTCTAATCAGCTCGACTCAACGACCTTGGCCGCTCAGACGTGTCGGTCGCGCGCAGCGTGCCGAACAAACCCGAACGCGTTCGGCGGCCGTCGGCGGCCCCTCACACGCTACGTGTGGCCGACCATTCCACCACAACATTCCACACTAACTCCACGCTCCAAAAATAACACAAAATGAATCCTTTCAACAAGAAAAAGGATAAGTTATTAATTGAAATAGTGAAGAATTATCCTGTCTTGTACGATCCAGCGAATCCTAACTTTAAAAACTGTATTGTGAAGCATAAAGTGTGGGAGAGCATCAGCGCTACTATGGAGATTCCAAGTGAGTGTTGCATTTGTAAGTGTTTATGCATGAATTTAACCGGGTTTGATACATTCGACACATGTATAGCATGGAAATGATTGCTATTTATAAATCATTTTCATTTAATCATATGACTATTTTTTATTACTACTATTTCACATAAGAAAAATCACGAGCAATTATTTTTCATTATGATGTCGTAATGTTACACTTGCTATTCTTGCTTGAGCTATTTTACATGTGAAAAATCACGGGCATGAAAACCCCTGATGAATTCCGAAGAAATGCGAACGACTGTGATTTTAGCAGACCCGAATGACTGCGACCGATAAACGATGAAAACGGAAAACGATTTCATTTGAATGATTTTTAGCAAGTTATGCGTGGAAAAATAGCAGGTATGACACATGATTTTTAAAATCATACGATTTTTCTCATGCTCAATTTCATTCCTAATGTATTACGACTGGGTTGATTTTATTGTTCATTGCTAGTGCAGGAAAATTCTCACTGATAATTAAAAATGTACTTAACTACTTTAAAAAAACCTAACCTACTTTAGTACCTTCATTGTTTTTGTGCAAAATTACTTTATTATTGTAATTTTCTTTGATAACCATTAAAATCCATAAACTGTGGTAACAATATACAATAAAAAAATTACCTATGTTGGGATTTGAACCCGCGACTTTATACTTGATTTTGTTAGTAAGTAGCGGATGTTAAAAAATGTTGCGTACCTACTCGGTGCTTCGGAATAATAAACGACTCTACCCAAGACTACAAAATATTTTTTTCTCTACACATACAGATTGTGTAACAGTCTGTTCGGTTAAAGGTACACATAGTAATGTCTTTACTCTTTGAAGGGTCGATGCGCGCCACTCGGTCAGTGGCATAAGTCGACGAACTTTGCTTGCGAACTTTGCGTAAAATGCCCTGAATACTTAATATTTACTTACTAAGTTTTTAGGTTAGAATGTCTATGGACTAAAATCGGGCCACTTCTATTTTGTTAAAGGGTTAGAAAAGCGAATTATAAATGAAACAAAGTTACGAAGTCTATATAGATAAAATAAAGAAAATATTTTATTCAAACACACAAATAGGTAAAAAAAATCAACAACATCTCACATGAGCACTTACAATTTGTATTACTAGGTGTGTGTGTGGATGAAATGGCACTCAGCTCATTATGATGCCGATAGATGGCTCTGACTCTCAAGTGGTTATCAAAATTATTTGCATTTGTTTGATATAATTCATATAGTAATAAGTTCAGTTATTTTATTCAGGGTATCTTCATAATATGTACAGCTAAATCTATAGAATTTAATTTTTTTTACGACTTTAGCCTTTCTATGATGAGAAAAAACTGTCTTCAGTATTTCATCCAAATATTTATTTTCTTTACCAATACACTCAAATAACCTCAGAGCTGATATTTTTGCAATAAAAGAATGTACCTTACGTATATCGAATATACCAAAGTCTCATGCAAAAAACCCCTTTCTTTTCAGTACCAGATCTGAAGAAACGGTGGAAGCACTTCAGAGATCACTACCAGAAGAAACTCAAAGCAGAAAACGCAGGCCTAAAAAGTCTTCACACATGGGAATACAAGTCCCACCTCAGCTTCCTGACAGAATTCCACAACCAAAAGGAAAAGGTGAGAGAAGATTCGGAACCTGAGGAAGAAACCGATGAAGTCTTCATGCCTGATAACGATATACCAGTCCAGAGCGTGCTGACTGATCCTAATGCCCTGCAAATTAATGAAGGGAATCCAGAGATTGAACAGATCGAAATGCCTAAAAAGAAGAAAAAGAAGTTAGATACTTTAACAGCTGTTCTCGAGAGTAGACTGACGGAAAAGTTTGGGTTTGGAACTTCGAAAGCAGATAAGTCCCCTATCCATAAGTTCTTTGAGTCTATGGCAGATATTGTAGCGGAGTTACCTCCGCATTTGGTAGCTGAGGCCAGGCTTAGAGTCTGTCAGATTGTAAATGAAATTGAGATGAAGAGAAATAACGAGCAGTTTATATGATGGTTTGAACGTACATCTTTCCGCTTGATACTTCCGTATCCCGTATCCCCAGGGTTGTGATAGTTTAATGGGAATGCTTAGGTTACAAATCACGCCAGGGTCGATGATTATAGAAATGTTAAAATATTTCTGTGTCAATAAAACTACTAACAGTAATATCGTTTAATATTATCGACACTTTAGTTGTACTGGTCTGACGGTAAGTTCGTTGATTAAACTACGTTTATAAAAAAAGAACGAGGTCTAAGTAATTTAAGATATTATTTAAGATTATCGCTAGTTTATCTGCTGATAATTACTTAAATAAAGATTAGTTATCATTTTGTATCAGAAACTGGTTTATATTTTTCAAGACTTTTGCCATGTGTTGTAGAATCTTGTGGGACGTGTTTCCCCGATTTCCGGCAACATTTACTAGGCCGAGTTTCTATCTAGTTGTGGCGATCTATCTTTCCGTCTATCTGTATCAGTGGATCACCGTCCTAACTCAAAAGCTACCGGTAAATAACTGAGCATTTCACATCAGTCATCTCCGGCGTGACCGCTGCATCGAATAATATGTTCCATTCCGAATAACTAATCGATTCTAAGCATCTCGATTGAAATGTTAACATCTCGATTAGAGCGGAAAGAATATGGGTCATTGACACGCGAGAAATCTAACGCAAAAATGTCTTGAATTGGTTTTAGTGGAGCCAATGAGTAAATACACAAACTTAAATTAAAATAGAACATAATAGGGTGCGCTCGTTGTGCTGACTCTGTGAAAGCAACTATTCACTTTCTTCTTTATATAGGATATAGGTCTTACTCCTTTATCATCGTCCTTGTCTGTACTTTGTAGAGACATCAAAATCTAAAAATTTTGTGTATCCTTAAATTTTGCCAGTCTGCAAAGAACTGCAAAAAAAAATTGGGAATGTGTGACTCCCGTACTCAATGCAACTGCGGAGGTCCCATTCAGTCCACGTTCCGTATGCTCTGTTGTCCCCTGTATCCACCTGCGCAAGGGATGCCCTCAACAAGGCCACACCCTACACTATAGATTTGGAAAAACGCTATTCGAAAATAGTTTAACAAAGAGAATATATAAACAAGAATTTATAAACAACAAAGAATATATAATAAAAAAGAGAATATATGTATGTAAGGTATGCGAAATCACTTTAAACGTTTTTAAGTTGCTCCATTTCAGTTGCTCATTTACAGAACTTAATATCAAACCATTGAAATCAAATAGAGTAATTAGCAAAAATCAAAGGAGTAGGTACCAATCAACAGCTATGTAAGTTTCAAAAATGGCCGAGAAGTTCTCGGTACTTTTTCTAGCCATGTTTTCTCCAAATCAGTCATTGTAATAGGTAATCTAGACTAGACTAGTTAATCAGACTACAGTATGTAATTAAGGTCGCGACACCGCGCCGGTCGGCTACTTATTCGGAACGCCGGGTGTCTGTGCCTCGTCTAGCGCGATATTTAAGTTCATATTTTGATGTCTCGTTGTGTTTTAAATCGTCTGCATTGCTTTTTTTTATTCCACTAAGTTGGCGAGCATACGGCCCACCTAATGGTAAGTGGTTACCGTAGCCTATGGATGTTTGTAACACCAAAGGTAGAGATAGCGCATGGCCGACGCCCTTTTTGAAGAACCTCATACTTTAGTCATTGGGGGAAAACTTTGGCAGATAAACCATTTGCAAGCAAAGTGTTAGATGTTGGAGTCGGGTTGGTAATTTGCAAAATAAGCGGAAAGTAGAACTTTTCGAAAATTCGATTTATCTTCTAGATAGGGATGACATGTATTGTAAATATTGTAAATTTGTGATCAGTATAATAATAACGCATCGTCGATTACACTAACTGATATCTTGTGGAAGAATAAAGGCAGATCCCGATTGTCGGGCCCTACTTTAAATGGGCAATTTACCAATACAACTTCATTGAGCGTCCTTTATTAGAAACAAGTCTAGGTACAGAGCAGAGATTAAAAAAAATAATCTTTTTATTCATCATTACTAGTTTACTACCAAAACACATTACGTCAAAATTTCTATTTTTATTTTTCTAGTTATTTCTAGGTTAAACGATTTATACATTTTTCTACGACAAAATGAATGAATGAAAACACTTAAAATAAATTACAAACAAAATAGACACAAAACAAATAGTACAATGGGCGGTTTTATGGCTTTGAATGGATTTCTTCCTGACAACCTTTGGATGGAGAGGATTTAGTCAAAGATATGATGAGGGGTGCAACTTATACGTACCTGAATACTTTGTAATAAAAATATGTTTTAATTATGTTATTCAGAAATTGTAATGTATTTTGACTTTTCCAAGTGTATCTACAGTTTTATGGGAGTTAAATAAATGAATCTGAATATAGGTTGTATTATATAGTAATTTTCACCCTCCTACACCCCCCCCCCCCTTTTATAATTGCAATTTTAATATTTCTGTATGCACAATATCCACATAATTTAACCGTCGTTCAATGACGTGAAGTCATTTACGAATTGTTGCGTCACTTTGACGAGTATTTTATATAGTTTTTATCCCGAAGTTCCCACGGGAGCGGGAAATTTCAAGCGTGCGAAGCCGCGGGCGGGTCAATAACATAGTAACTAAAGTTTTAAGGAAATGAACACGTTATTTGTGTCCGTGGTTACCACTAACCGCAAGATTTTAGTTGTATCAAGAGCTTTGATTGTAGTTCCGTGTATTGACAGTAATGTGGTTTTGTAATGGACTTGCCCTGTCTAGCCCAAATTTAGCATTTGTCTACAAACATTTGGTAGCAGCTTGGTTACTTGGTATTTTTTTGTCGATGAGTTATATCTCATTAGCAAAGAGTTAAGCATTACGAGCAGAAATGAGGGGTTTTTTCGATTCGGTAACCAAAATTATCGACATAGCACAATCAATGGATTAGCAAGCTAAAGTGGCATTTGACAGGGCACATAGCTTGAAGAACTGACGTCCGTTGGTCAAGTCAAGTCAATGTCAAATATCTTTTATTCATTAAAATCACAAGGTTCACTTTGAAACGTCAATTTTACTGCCTGTTCCTTCGAGACCAAGCCAGGAAAGAAAGGCAAAAAACAAGGCTGGTTGTTTTTATAATGATTCTTTTAGAATACATAACAATACAGAAAATAAATTACGTCTAAATTGTAATATTTTGAACGAGTTGGAGCAATTTCAATCCCGAGCTTCTCTATCATAAGCAGAAAGCAGAAAAGGTTCTCGAGTGGAGACCACGTACTGGAAAGTGTAGCGTAGGACGACCCCCACTAGGTGAAAAGACGACCTAATAAAGGTTGCTGGGAACCGTTGGGTGTAGGCCGCTCAAGATCGGCCGCTCTGGGGAGGAGGTACATGACGTCCTTTGGCTTATGATTTCCATGGTGGTGATGCATGTTTATTCATAATTAATCCTAAAGTAACGCATACTTATACTAGTGGTTCCCCAAGAACTGAGATCTCGCGAGTCTACCATAAAAACAAAAAAATATATAATTCGGAATCTTCGACTATCAAAATAGTCACGAAATAAATAACCAACTTACTTGACCTACAGTTTCATTCAAATTACAGCTAACGGGAGTTCATATTCATTGGTTACCCTTTTTGGGGTACAAATTGTAGTTATTCTAGATTTCAGACTTTTGCCTATATTTGTGATACTTAAGCTACAGGCATACCAAATTACAAAACTGTGGGGTCACTGGTGTACCCTGTGAATTTTGTCAAAGTTTAGTTTTTATGATGGCTAATAACTCAAAAACTACAAAAACTTTACTAAAAATAAAAACGGGGCCAAATTGTAATAATAAAGACCTTTCATAACTTATTTAGTCACAGCAAAATTGTGCCATCACTACCTACCTATGTCTAAAATTTGACGATGATCGGATCAACACTTCGAAAGTTATCCTCGGACGAACAAACATATATACATACATACATACAACGCCGATATGCCCAAGTTGATTTAGAAATCTCGCTTCGCTCGATCAAAAATAAATGCACTTTAAAACCTTGAAAGGTTTGATCTAAGTACACAAAGTATTCCTCTAGAAAAAGTTACCGTAAACATTTCAGTTACTTTCAAAAATTAATTAATAAATAATTAGTACTGGTAGTGATCTGGAGCAGTTGAGCTATCTATAGATCATTTAAAACGGTATTTAGATGATTCAACTGTTTCTTCTGTATTTTATTGTAAAAAAAAGAAATGATAAATTGAATTAAATAATAAGTTGATTCACGGATTTTTATCAATATAAAATACAGTCTTGCACTCTGGGAGTCACTCTAACAATCATTTTCAAAATCGGTGAAGTTTTTCTGTGATTACCCACTACAAACATAAACTTACAAGCTCTACCTCTTTATAATATTATTATAGATTTACTGACGTTCTATTTAGATGCGTTTACGTAGATTGCTCAGTTAGATTAGTGTCTCCCAATTACTAGATTTTGCAGTCGGCACTCACTGACAATTTTCTATTTTTCAAAATTAAAATAAAAAAACTTAATTTCTGACAAAGTTCCATGACCCGGTGAACAAATGGCCGGGGCCGATGGCACGTCCTTTCCCCATCCGCCCCGGTATCGGCCCCGGGCCACGGGGCCAGATGGAACTAAATAATCCCGTTAGTCACGAACTTAGAAACTATGAATTCTCTTTTGACATACAAAAACAACCTGTAATTAAATTTAGATGTAATTTAGTTAAGTAATCAATGTTTTTCATATTACAACCTGATTTTCTAATTTCCAATTGGTGCTGTGTTATCAGTACACAATGCAATAAGGGCGTTATCACACTGGCGATTTGCAAACGTGTTTGTAAACACAGTGAATTCTTACTAATATAATTCTCCATAAAAATTATATATTATATAAAATAAAAAATATAATAAACATCTTATACAGGGTTACAGGAAAAATCGTGCTAGATCCGTTAAGGGCGTGGAGTACCCATCATTTCTGACTTATTTCACTATGAAACACCCTACCCTAAACTTAACCCTTTTCGACTTTTAATTTTTTTATTGAAAATTGCCGATTTTTAGGCTACTAAATTTATTTTTGTTTATTTTGTGTATCTTATTATTATTATTGCATTTTTACATGTGTAATAAGATGCTTTAGGACGTCTATCATTAAAATAGTGCATAAGTTAATTGAATAGACCGTAGTAGACAAGTGAAAGTAAAGAAATAAAAAAAAATATTAGAAAGTTTATTTTTCTCTAAGGGATATCTAAAAAAAAATATTATGGCAATTGTTCGGCAGATGTTTTTTAAAATATCTACGTTTCATCAGCTATCTAACGAGGTATAATAATCTAGGGTTTTATTCAAATGCATTGAAAAAAATTTAGTTTTATAGGCGACAGTGGAGAAGAAAATTTATACTTAGCCCTAAAAAGTAAAATAAAATAATAGGTAAGCATGAAATGTCATTTATTAAAGATTTTCACACAACTTTTTCTTATTCTACAGTTCATGTTCAACATGGCCGCCTCTATTTCTGATACATTGTCGCATCCTTCTACGGAGACCAGTCTTTACTACTCCAGTGGTTAACGTGGTCCTCATTTTATTGGCTGCATCCACAATCCTTTCTCGTAAGTCTTCCACAGACGAAACTGGATTCGGCTCGCTGTACACAAGACTTTTCATGCACCCCCACACGTGAAAATCCATGGGGGTTAGGTCCGGACTTCTTGCTGGCCATGGCAACGGTCCACCTCGTCCTATCCATTTGTTTGGATAATTTGTGTCCAGCCAGTCTCTGACACTTCTCCTGAAATGGGCAGGGCAGCCATCGTGTTGGAACCACATGTCCCTGATCAGGTTGAGTGGCAGATCATCCAGCAAATCACTTAAGTCTGCTCTCAGGAAATTTTCGTAGCTTTCCCCATTTAGATTATCCGGGAGAAAGTAAGGTCCAATCAAATGATTGGAGATAATGCCCATCCACACATTCACGCTGAATCTTCGTTGGGACCCCTTCACTCTTTTCTTATTGGGATTCCTTAGCTCTTTTGGGGCCCAGTAATGGGCGTTGTGATAGTTAGTTATGCCATCTTTATCAAATTTAGACTCATCCGTCCACAAGATATTTCTTAGAAAATCTGGGTCTTCTACGTCCCAACTACTTTTTTTCCACGAAATGTAATACAAACCCTAGATTGTTATACCTCGTTAGATAGCTGATGAAACGTAGATATTTTAAAAAACATCTGCCGAACCATTGCCATAATATTTTTTTTAGATATCCCTATGAGAAAAATAAACTTTCTAATATTTTTTTTTATTTCTTAACTTTCACTTGTCTACTACGGTCTATTCAATTAACTTATGCACTATTTTAATGATTGACGTCCTAAAGCATCTTATTACACATGTAAAAATGCAATAATAATAATAATAAGATACACAAAATAAACAAAAATAAATTTAGTAGCCTAAAAATCGGCCATTTTCAATAAAAAAATTAAAAGTCGAATATCTCGAAAAGGGTTAAGTTTAGGGTAGGGTGTTTCATAGTGAAATAAGTCAGAAATGATGGGTACTCCACGCCCTTAACGGATCTAGCACGATTTTTCCTGTAACCCTGTATATTAGGATAAACTTTTTGATTTCACAAAAGTCATAGAATATTTAAGTGGTTTATTTTTGGATGTCGATAGCAAGAGTAGGCAGTAAGTTTTATATCGAATTAATCACCTAAACTTAGTAGACTTCTTTAAAATTTGATAATATAACTAGTAGTTTTTTTTTCAAAAAGTCTTTTTTTATATTTTGAGACACCGTCACTTGAATATCGCCAGTATATTACCAAACACTCTGTATACGCACCCGCAAGCTGTCTGATCGCCTCGCTATAAACACGCTCGCAAATCGCCAGTGTGATAACGCTCTAAGACACAATTGTTATTCTCGCAGCTCTCTCGTCTTTTATCGCGATATCGCAGCATCTCTAACTGTATCGAGTAATTATTATCATCTCTCTGATGGAATAGATTCGGCAAATATAGATGCCCACTCACATTCTAACTACGGTTGGCAAAAACAGTAACTAATCTTAACTGGTTTATGTATTAATGTAGTAATTTTCTGTGTAGCTAGCCACTTAAGGCTTCCAAATGCACTTTATATTAAAGTATCTTACGTTATTTAGCATCTGTGTGCTTTATATTTTTTAAATATCAAAATGATCTCTTTTTTTACTGAAACATTTAAGTAGTGTATAATACAGAGCTACAAATTGAAACACGATTAAAACGATTTTAATGTATAGATGAATTAATTGCGCTGTTCAGTTCAAAAGTTCACAATTTTTTAAATAAAATATTTCCTTTTTTTTCAGCAACTGTACTTTATTTTCTAGCCCCAGGCAGGAGCCACCGATATTGTGCAGCCTGCACCCAACGGCTCCCAGCAACCTTTATCAGGTCGTCTTTTCATCTAGTGGGAGGCTGTCCTACGCTGCGCCTAAGTGCCAGTAAAAGTATAGAAATCATAAAACTCAAATCTACTCCACTTTTTTGCCAACTGTACTGCACTGGACGCACGCGTCGGAGCACGTAAGGAGATGGGCATGACAAGCAGAACCTCGGGCTGACTGTACTTCATTAAAATTCTATTAGCGGAAGCATTCTCCATACTTAACTGACCAAGAATCACTCATTTTAAAACTCAAAACTATGCAATTTTCATCTCCAAAAACAGTAAATTAAAGCTGAAATTTCGTTGCATGCCCTTTGTCGCTTACGAGTTCTCAGTATCATAATTTAAACTCAAAGGAATTAAATCTCTTTAGATTATGAATATAGAGTGTATTTTGCCTTGAATAATTGAACGTCAATCATATCTTAGACAGGTAGCTTCACGCGATCGCAAATCGAGGATCGGAAGTCAATTAATGTCTTATAAATAAAATCGGATTGGAAAGGCTTGCAAATTGTTTAATAATTGTGTTAAAATCAGGTAGTTTTTAGTAATAATAAAATAAATGCCTTTAAGAATCTAATTCACAATATGTAAATTGGTTAATAGAATATTTAATTATGAGAACAACGGAGAGGCTTGTGAAGGGAAATACCTATAATAATGTTATGGGCTATTTTTACGCTTTCATAAAGAGTAATAGAGTTTCTAAGAGTACTAGAGTTCCTTGTGAAAGGGCTCTGCCACTACCCCCAACCATAACTATTTCTGCCACCAAGCAGCAATGCTGTGTTTCGGTTCGGTGAAATTACAAGGACATGAGGCTTTACTCCTGTATGCCTTAAGTTGGTGAAACGCAGGGCAGTTCATCGTAGAGCACGTTTCTAAGGAGCGTGAGCTATGAGGCAATATTTTGTTCTTGGAGATCCACCTGGAGATGGAATAATCATTTGGCCCACCTGATGTTACGTGGTAACCATCGCCTAGAACAATGTATTGCCTCGTAGGTCACGCTCCTTAGAAATGTGACCTACGATGCACTGTCCTGCAATCAACTTAAGGCATACAGGTGTAAGCCTCGTGTGTCTGTAATTTTACAGGAAACCATACCATACCGCTATTAAGGATCAAATCTCTCTCAAAAACCTTACATTTTAAAATCAAGAAAAGCTATGAAATTATGTAAAAAAAATACGTGCAAAAAACATCCCCCCCCCCCCCCCAACCCTTCCGTCGGGAGAGAGTCGTTTCAAATAGCCTGAGTTCGGGCATCGAGAGCATTCAAAAATGTCGGTTTTCGTTAGAGAATGCAAGCCGGCCGGAAACGCAGTTGGCATGGACGCAGCCAGCTTGGCGTAGATTTATGGGATACACCCCATACAACAGCTATTATATACCTACCATCGTTTCTGGAACACGATCTTTTAAGTTTATGCATTGGTCTTTGCAATTTAAAAATATTATAACGCCTGAGGCTGTCACAGAATAAGTAATATGTCACAGGCACATACTACGACACAGAAAAGTTGGCGTGAAATAATAACAGCACACAAACAAATGCGTCGAGCGTTCACCGGATTGTACCCGAATGTTATAGAACAGTAGAGAGATTAAGGGCTGGTATAAATAGGGCGTTAGGAAGCACGAGCAGACATTCATGCCATTCAGATCCCAAAACAAATTCAGTCCAAAACCGCTTCTTGCGAAAAGCCACAGGCTCGCCTTGGTACTTTCGCAATAACGATCTGCACCGCGATATGAAGAGTCCATAGCCAAGTTCATGAAGCTCGCCTCCAAGCGACATTATGAACTTGCCACCCATCACCCGAAACCTCTGATAAAACACCATAGCTGTCTATCCGATAGATCCGCCCGCGAAAAAAACCCTCCGTCGACCGAGACACGTTCTCGGAAATCCGGATGACGAAATTATCTCCGCCAACGCGGTGGAGATTTCTGAGTTATCTACATTAGACAGAGCAAACACTTCACAGATACACCGACCTCGCCGGCGAGGCCGACGAGTCCCTTCAGTCGCCGCCTATACAAGGTACAAACATGTACCTGGGTGTTTCTCTCCAATCCCTATCTTGGCAACGGCCCAAGCCGAGGTTCATACCTAAGTGGTACCCTTGCACTAGTTGCCTGATCAAAACTTACAGGGCTGAGCGCCATCTGCGCTCACCAAAAGTTCGGTTAAGCTGCAACGGCCTCAGAGGCCAACAGCGAGCAAGTTCAATCAAAGAAAAAAAAACGAGCAGGCTTTCTTTACTCATCTATGAGTGCGACTCAAGAGACGTGTTTTATTATAAATACATATATAGGTATATATAAAAATCTCGTGTCACGGTTTTTGTGGTCGCACTCTTCCGAAACGGGTCGACCGATTTTAATGAATTTTATTTTGTATATTTGGTAGGTATGAGTATTTTTGACCCTTCTGCCCACACACCCCATTTTTTAATCGCGATTTTAGTATTTTTGTATGAACAATATCCATATAATTTAACCGTCGTTCATTGACATGAAGTGTCGCGGCACTTTGACAAGAGTGTTTATATAGTTTTTATCCTGAAGTTCCCACGGGAACGGGAAAATTCAAGCGTGCAAAGCCGCGGGCGGGTCAGCTAATATACATATATGAATTAGTTTGATTAAATTGGTTATCATTATTTATTTCCATATTAATTTTTTTAAAGATCCTTACCTCTTTTTTACTAGATTTATGATGGTTTTATTTCTCATTTCAAAACGTTGAAATAGACCTATTGTCACAAATATGATAGGTACATTTGGGGAACTACTTTTTGTCTCACAACAGTCACTCATTACGTATCATGTTTGCTACATCTGATTTCCAAAAAAGTACACAAGCAAGTTCAGAGGGTCGGCAAGCTGAAGTGGCAGTAGGCCTGTCATATCTGCCGCAGAACCGATTACCGTTGGGATAAACGTGTTCTGGAATAGAGACCACGTCTAGGCAAGCGAAGTGTAATACGCCCTCCGGCTAGATGGAGTGACGATTTGCGCACTGTGGCTGGCAAGGATTGGATGAGAAGAGCTGAGGATCGGGCTCAATGCCGCACCCTGGGAAAGACCTACGTCCTGCAGTGGACTGCTATAGGTTGATGATGATGATGACACAAGCACGTAGTATTTTTTTCCATACTGTATGTATGTGTGTACTTATATCACACACAGTAGTAGCAAATATACTTAGAAATTATGTTTTAATACTAGTAAGTTTTAACCTTGATAAACACTCATAGAGCAAAATAAGATGTAATAAAAGCTGGGTTATTGCCTCGTTTACTATTTATAGTTTACTAGCAAAAAGTATTAACTTATTACTAATGCTAATGGTTAGTCCTAGGTTAGTAGTGCGACGCGAGTGGACCGGTTTATGCAGGATGCACGCAGTTATTTATAAAAATACACAATTGGATGATGATTAGCCCGTTCTTAACGACGACCTTCGAGGCGTTGTGGACGAATAACCGGCTGAGATGGAGTAGGTTACGGATTCGATTACCGCCGTGGAAATGGTGTAGGTATCTCTATAATTATTGAAAAAAAAATGTATTGAAAAAAAATTTACATAAGTTTTGCATCTTTTACTTAGAAAACTTTCGTTATTTATTTCAATCATTATTATTAATACGGGATTTATCACCGTACCTACCGTAAGTGCGAGGCGAGACGTTATTCGGAGCGGATTGCACTCACCCTGACAAAGGTTCACGAATTGAATTGAAAACAATGGTTCGGCCATTGTCGGTCGAAACACCGATAAGATGGTACGTGATAAATCCCGTATTTATAATGATGAAGTGTTGTATCAGTCATTTGGTTTCCATTCCCATAGCTTTTTTTAGTTTAGGGTTATAGCGCTTTGTAAAATGTCCGCGCCGCCGGCGGCTATGGTGTGTAGAGCCCTTAATATATTACTAAAGTCCCGCTTACGTCTATGTAAATATTAGTCCTCTTTACAGTATGATCAGTGGACCAACAAGTAAGAACTAGTGAAATAATTTGATAAAAAGTAAGTTCAAAAACTAAACCTGACTGTACTGAAAAATAACGTAATAACAAGAAAATATTCTCATCAGAAATTGTTATGTACTTACAAACTATTGAATATTTATAGTCTAAAATATAAACAACTTACACATAATATATTTTAATGTATTTAATACATATATTTTTATTTAATTAATTATTAATACTTAGATTCCCAGTGACATTACCGTGTATACTATAAACTAATAAACATATCACTGAACTTAAACCAGGTTGATTTTACAATATGTAATGCTAAAACGACCACGGGAATCCTCAAACTTCACTATGAATGAATAAATAAAAATAAATAAATAAGTGCATTAACATATATTCCGTGTAAGTTTTGTTTATATAATACGTCACATAGCCTTTAACCAGCGGACGATTAAGACGCTTCCAACGATACCTCATTTGTCAAATTATGATAAGTGGTTTAGAAGTTATGAGGGAACAGATGAACATACTTACATACCGGTCAAAATTATTAACCTCCTTTTTGCTTCGCTCTAGTCGAGTAAACATAGATTAGATAATGTCTTTATTGCACAGCATTAAATATAAACATATAAAAGAAAACACACTTTTAAATCATAGGTACAATAGACGGCCTTATCGCTAAAAACGATCTCTACCAGGCAACCTATGGATGGACAGGATATATGTGAACAAATAAGGACGGCGGCGTAAATCAGATGACATCAGATCAGAACATACATACCGGTCAAAATCATAACCCTCCTTTTTGCTTCGCCGTAGTCGAGTAAACATACAAACATACCAGTCAAAATCATAAATAAAACAAGTTATAACTAGTGGTTCGCCCCGAACTGAGATCTCGCGAGTCTACAATAAAAACAAAAAAAATATTATTCGTAATGTTTGACTATCAAAATAGTGCCACGAAATAAAACCAAAAAACTTGACCTACAGTTTCATTCGAGTTACAGGTAACGAGAGTTCATGTTATTTGGGTACAAATTGCAGTTATTCTGAATTTCAGATTTTTGCCTATATTTGTGTCACTTAAGCTACACGCATACCAATTTACAGCACTGTGGGGCCATTGGTGTACCCTGTGAATTTTGTCAAAGTTCAGTTTTTATTATAGCTAATAACTCAAACCCTACAAAAACTTTACTAAAAGTAAAAACGGGGTCGAAATGTACAATTTGGTGTGGTTGGAATGTTGGGTGAAAAATTTTTAGCTCATTGAGTCACACCAAAATTCTGTCATCATTACCTACCGTACCACATTTCACGATGATCGGATAAACGCTTCGAAAGTTATCCTTGGACAAACACACATACATACATACATACAACGCCTATTTGCCCAAGTTGATTTGGAGATCTCGCTTCGCTCGATCAATAAAGCCTTTTGTTTCTTACAATTATTGCATATTTATAATAATGATTATAAGTTATTTTTGTACTTGTAAAAAACTCTGGCATTTGATTTCCTCAAAACCATAACCCTCCTTTTTAGTTTACCGTAGTAGGTAAAAAAATGTCTTGATCCGCTTGCCGAAAACCGTCCAAATGAGTTAGCAGATCGGAATTCCCCGCTCGTGACACTCTGCGTTAATCTGTGGTACACTTCGCCTAATTACATGAAAGTACTAACGTGTGTTTTACGATGGACTTAATGAAGACATCAACCATTTTGTTAATTTGCTCATTTTTAGAGTTCCGCTGCGAAATAGCGAAATCTCTTGTGTCTTCTTCGACCACACCATCACTTACCATCAGGTAAAATAGTAGTCAAGTTTTTAACAAACACCATTTTTTACTGGAAGCATTTAACTTTGGATATATAGATAGATAGATAGACGCTTTATTGTTTATCAGGATTAGATTAAGAACTAGATGGTCCCTAAATTAAATGAAATGAGATCATGCTACAGTATAATAGTGGCCATATCGCTAAAAGCGATTTCTTCCAAATCAAAATTTAACTGCTGCATAAATGCTAAATAATAAATGTGAATTACAGAAACATATTGTTTTCTGGCTATTTTCGAGTTAATAACTATTTAAAATCTATTTGCTTTGGTATTTTTTGTTTTCAGTTCATGTACATATATATCTAAACCAAAGTGTGCCGGATTTTTAATTTAAAAAAAACCTTAAATTTATAAATAGTTTCAACACAGAACCTAGAACTAGCAACCACAAAATACCTACTGCTCTAAATACCTACAATAGGTAACTAGGTAATAAAGTTTTTGTCTGACTACCGTCATTAATTCGCGATTAGGTGTAACGGAGCGATTCTGACAAGCTGCCGTGTTACTTCACGTCAACTTATATCATTATTTTCATCGGTTGCACACAGGAACTTGGGGCTCTGCATTTGGTGAGGTTCAGCGTGCAAGATTAAAATTGATCAAACTGGTAATTTTACTGGCATACCAAGAAAAAAAACGAGTGTGCTTTAGACCATACGACTGAAGTAAAACTTCTTTAGCACTTCTCTCTCTTGCCCCTACAGTAATTTACGAAACGTAACTCTCTATTTCTATCTTCACTAACTTATATCTCCCTCTCAACTCCCGTTCGCCTCGTGCGATCACACTTTTCATAACGCTCTCGTCACGCATTCACCAGCTTACTCCCCAAATCAAGCGTGCGTAAAGAAGTTTTAGTTCAATAAATGGATTGACTCAAGCCATCAATGAACACAGATCCCTTATTACTTATACCACACCCCATTTGACATCATAATCGATCCTAGTATATAGATTAATTAAAGTGTTAATAATCAAATCGATAAATTGTTCCATCTGCCAAAAAGTAAATAAAAAGAGATTATAGATGTGTGATCGGTTAAGGAAAGCCAGGTTCAAAGATCCAGTCCACGTGATTTTAATGACATAAGTCCAAGTGCATCGCGTCAGAAGCTTACTAGGATGGCCTATTAGTACAGTTATACCTAAATGTGGAGTTACACGCTTCTGAACAGACTGAAAGCATAACTGCTTTTCTTGTAATCTGGTTTTTCTGATGTCCTAGTCACAATACGAACGAATTAAGCATTTTTATTGTGCTTTTGGATTGTTAACACCTAATCCAATAATAGGGGTATTATAATTTTGATACCTATGTCTGCCTGTGTGTCTGACTGTCTGTTGTAGTTTCGCAACAGATGGAGCGTTTCTGACGCGGTTTTTTTAAAATCAAGTTTAACTGGGGTGGTTTTTAGCTATGTCAATTTTACATGGTTCAACGGGTTTTTAATTGCAAATTTTAATTTTAAAAATGCAGCTAAGTTCTGTGGCGAGCTAGTCAATATCAATTTTTATACTTTTTGATGCGACCAATGACAAGAAAGAAAAAGTGACAATACACTTTGGGGCGAACTGATTTCGATTGGAAAATATAGCTATAATAAGCTATATTTTTTTATATATATAATCTAAATCTGAAATATTATTATCTGAAAAAGAATAAAACGTTCCAGAGACGATCTTGACACCTTCGAAAAAGCACGGTGACATCGAAGGATATAGGATAAATAAATAAATATTGCTGGGCATTTCACACAGCGCTATCTAGCCCAATACTAAGCAGAGCTTGTAACTATGAGAACCAGATAACTGATAGAATACTTATATACATTTTTTTTATAAATACGTACTTATAATATATAGAAAAACATCCAGACCCGGAACAAATATCTGTAGGTCATGCAAAGATTTGTTCCGCGGCGGGAATCGAACCCGCTACCTCCTGCGTCTCAGTTACTGGTGTAAGCCTCATGTGCCTGTAATTTTACTGGAAACCATACCCTTCATACCAAAACACAGCAATGCCTAGTAATTTTTTAACAAAAGTATAACCAACTTATCCAAGCTACTGAACTGATTTTGATGAAATTTCTATGAGACCAATATGAAAGTATATCAAATAAAAAAATAATTATCCAAATCGGTTGTTAAGTGACGGAGTTCTAAGGTACAAACATAAAACCGAATTATGCCCATATAAAATTTGAGGGTTGTCCTCGATTTTTTTGAGATCCTATCATCAGATCCTGACTTGGTGCCGATGGGACCAACTTATAAATAAAAAAAAAATCTCGAATCGGTCGAAGCATCTTCGAGTAATCGGGGAACATAAAAACAAAAAAACATATAGTCGAATTGAGAACCTCCTCCTTTTTTTAAGTCGGTTAAAAAGTGAACATTAAGATATTTCAGCAATAATGCTGCCCGTCTATACACAAAATAAATAAAAATAAATAAATAAAAAAATTTGGTTATCTCGCTTCGCTCGATCAAAAATAGCCTAAGCGCAGATTGCACACACGCAGATTTATCTCACTTTGCACCACCATCCAGCGCTATGATTGGCTAATTTTCCCGCGCTCTCGTCTGATTGGCCATCACTTTAGCATTGATTGATAGCACATGCGTAAATACTATTAACAGTAGAACCTTTACACCAAAGGTGATGTTTACGCAGATAAGATTTACGATTCTTTCAGTAAATAAGCGCTTGGCTGTTTATGATGAAGTCGATTTATTAAGCCACACGCAGTTTTAATTATGTGTAGATAGTTTATCCTAAGTCGATAAGTATAGATAGATAGATAGATTACTCTTTATTTCACACCAAACAATATTAAAATGACAAAGAAATACACAAAAAATAACGTAAGTACAATGCGGTCTTATCGCGAAAAGTGATCTATTCTTGGTAGTAGTGATGCAACTACATAGTTGCTACCAGCCAGGCGTGCCGTGAGATTTACGAGACATTATCGATGTCTACTAATTTCTTGTTTACTCAAAGACCGATCATATACAGTCGGAATTTCATATCGAATCGGAATTTCGAAGGCAGCAAAACCATAAAAAATTTGAACATTTCCTTTCTTTTCTCTTTCCATTTCACTAAAGCCAATTCAACTAGTAAATCTTTAGAACATCTTGGTAGTTGTTAAAGATATTTATTGAGACTAATAAAAAGAGTCAATTGACAGACTACACTTGTTGGACATCAAATAAATGTATTGAACATACTCGTAAATTATAATCTACTTTGAAATCTGGCAAGTGGGAGACGAAAATATTAGACGAAAATGTTCTGCATAGTACATTTCATTTATTTCTTGAATTGCAATTTCTTTTAGTTACAACCTTTAGGTTTTCCTGAGCACTTTCACTAAAGAAGACGCCAAATAAAAGAAGAAAGAGGACAGAGGTTATTCTGTGCACTGTCACTAAAGAAAACTCCAAATAAAAGAATAAAGAGGACATAGGTTTTTCTGTGCACTTTCACTAAAGAAGACGCCAAATAAAAGAAGCAAGAGGACAGAGGTTTTTCTGTGCACTGTCACTAAAGAAAACTCTAAATAAAAGAAGAAAGAGGACAGAGGTTATTCTGTGCACTGTCACTAAAGAATACTCCAAATAAAAGAACAAAGAGGACAGAGGTTTTTCTGTGCACTTTCACTAAAGAAGACGCCAAATAAAAGAAGCAAGAGGACAGAGGTTTTTCTGTGCACTGTCACTAAAGAAAACTCTAAATAAAAGAAGAAAGAGGACAGAGGTTATTCTGTGCACTTCCACTAAAGAAGACGCCAATTAAAAGAAGAAAGAGGACAGAGGTTATTCTGTGCACTGTCACTAAAGAAGACTCCAAATAAAAGACGAAAGAGGACAGAGGTTATTCTTTGCACTGTCACTAAAGAAGACTCCAAATAAAAGACGAAAGAGGACAGAGGTTATTCTTTGCACTGTCACTAAAGAAGACTCCAAATAAAAGACGAAAGAGGACAGAGGTTATTCTTTGCACTGTCACTAAAGAAGACTCCAAATAAAAGACGAAAGAGGACAGAGGTTATTCTTTGCACTGTCACTAAAGAAGACTCCAAATAAAAGACGAAAGAGGACAGAGGTTATTCTTTGCACTGTCACTAAAGAAGACTCCAAATAAAAGACGAAAGAGGACAGAGGTTATTCTGTACACTGTCACTATCGGTGTTTCGACCAACAATGTTTCGGTTCAATTCGTGAACCTTCATCAGGGTTAGTGCGATCCGCTCCGCATAACGTCTCGCCTCGCACTCGATCATACGGTACGTGATTAATTACCGTATTTTATAATAATGATTATATACTATATTTTATTTTGAAACTCTTGGGAAGCCAGGCGGCTCAGCTAGTAAAAAAGATCTGTAAGTTCGGTTTGGTCACATTGGCCACTAGTGTCGCTAAAACTCGTTGAACCCTGATTGGGTATGCCGTTACTTTCAAACGACTGCTAGTTCTCATTTGGTGATTCGTCACAGCGTCTGCAACTTATTTGAGGTTCATTAGATCTTATAAATCAGAGCTTAGTTTGAGATTTGGGTTTTCATTGATCTGATTTTTTATACAGTTTATTTGGATAATAGAGAAGCTTGGGATTGAAATTGCTCCAACTCGCTCAAAAATATTACAATTTGGACTATTTTTTTTCTTTAGTGTTATGTTTTCTAAATTTTATTATGGATCATTAAAAAAAACAACCAGTCTTATTGCCTTTCTTTCCTGGTTTGGTCGCGAAGGAACAGGCAGCAAAATTGACGTTTCAAAGTGATCCTTGGGATTTTAATGATTAAAAAACATTTAATTTGATCTCGTGTCACAGTTTCTGTGGTCGCACTTCGAAACGGGTAGACCGATTTTAATGTTTTTTTTTTTGTATATTTGTTAGGTATGAGAATAGGTCGTAAAGTATTTTTCACCCTCCTACTCCTACCCCCCATTTCTTAATCACGATTTCAGTATTTTTGTATGAACAATATCTATTTATTTTAACCTGTGCTGTACTGCTTCAACCTGATCTCACCATCCCCATTCTATCATCGGACAACCACGCTCCCTGGTACGCCACCGCTACATGGTAGACATACCTCCCATACGCACAAAGCGGTATTCTTACACTTTTATTGAATAAATTAAAAAGATTAGTAGGTATATGTAATATGTATATAGATTTGTTTAAGAAATCGTAAAATTTTAAATAGTATCAACTGATTGGTCCTTTTCAGACATACCTCGGACATATATTTTAATATGTATTAAGATTTTTAGGATTATTATTTGAGCTATTAAATAATTTTAAGTTATTCCAAGTTGCGTAGGTTACTTATAGCTTAGTGGTAGCGTAGATACATTCAGTTATTGGCACGTCGCGTCGCGTCGCGCTGGCGAGCCGCCAGACTCACTGATGAATTTATGTGCGGAGCAGGATAACTGAAAAATGGCGGGAAGTTCGGAAGTACTACCACCATACTTTTGTTACTGTTTATCCGCATTACACAAAGGTTAACTGGAAGAGAATGCTATCTAGCATTAAGTAATTAATTAAGTAGTTAATTGTGATGGGATCCATTTATTCTACATATTTTATTTTATTGATCAAGAGATTATTTTATTTTATTGGTTCAAGAGAGGTAAAAAAAAATGAAAATGAGACTATTAGGTCAAGTGAGACGTCAAATTTTCATTAGTTCATTTCATAGTTTCCCATTTTTATTTTTAGTAAAGTTCTTGTAGTTTTTGAGTTATTAGCCATAATAAAAACTGAACTTTGACAAAATTCACAGGGTACACCAGTGACCCCACAGTGCTGTAATTTGGTATGCGTATTTGGTTTGGTGAGCTTAAATATCACAAATATAAGCAAAGTCTGAAATCTAGAATAACTGCAATTTGTACTCCAAAAAGGTAACCAATTCACTTGAACTCCCGTTACCTGTAATTTGAATTTAACTGTAGGTCAAGTTTTTTGGTTATTTCGTGGCACTATTTTGATAGTCAAAGATTACGAATAATATTTTTTGGTTTTTATGGTAGACTCGCGAGATCTCAGTTCGGGGCGAACCACTAGTAATTTTAATATCAATAATGTATTGCAATTCATTTCAATTCAAATTTTTAATTTAATATACACATTGTGACACTTTGATTTAATTTATTATTTTATATTTTATTTTATTTATTATTTGTAATTGTTTATTACTAAATTTTAAGATTTTGTGTTAATTTTTAAGGATTATGTAATGTATGAATGTAAATTATCTGAATTAAATAAATAAATAATAATAATTAAGTTGGCTTGTGTACAGATTATTAAAAAAATCATTAATTCATTCATACTTATTTTTGCCCAGCAGCATTGCTGTGTTTCGGTTTGAAGGGTGTGGAAGCCGGTGAAATTACAGGCAGGACTTGACACCTGTATGCTTCAAGTTGATGGACGCAGGGCAATGCATTGTAGAGCACGTTCTTAAGGTCCTTGACCTACAAAGCAATGCATTATTATAGGCGATCAGATTAACACCAGGTGGGCCATTTGAATGTTCCATCTCCAGTTCGTATAAAAAAATGAAAGTTGAAGTTATTATTGGAAATACACGTGTATCCTCCTCACCCCTGTGTGATCATACCTCTGTGGCGCAGTGGGCGAACAGCCGGCTGAGACGCAGGAGATAGCGGGTTCCATTCGCGGAACAAATGTATGCATGATCTACAGATATATATTAGCCATAATAAAAACTGAACTTTGACGAAATTCAAAGGGTACACCAGTGACCCCACAGTGATGTACATAATTTGGTATGCGTGTTGCTTAAGTTACACAAATATAGGCAAAAGTCTGAAATCCAGAATAACTGCAATTTGTATCCCAAAAAAGAGTATAACATGAATTCCCGATACCTGTAACTTGAATGAAACTGTAGGTGAAGTTAGTTGGTTATTTATTTCGTGGCACTATTTTGATAGTCATAGATTACGAATAATACCTATATTTTTGTTTATATGGGAGACTCGCGAGATCTCAGTTCGGAACCACTAGTTTAAATCGAAATTAAAAAAGCTTTTGTTGAAAGGGTGCTACTATTCAATAGCATTATTTACCGCATTTATTTTTTATCTTGTCTATTTGTGTACCTACTAACAATATTATTTAATTAAGATTTTTTCTGTGTTACTAACAAAAATTATAGATCGGTCTGTTCTGAAATAAACGTTTTTTATTTATATATTTAATAGAATGTTTTATGGAAAATGACTATGTTATTATTATTTAATTTAATTTTAATGCTATTATTTCTTTTTTTTTGTTTGTCTTAAGGAAAATGACATTAACCATTATTATTAGTATGAAGTTTATTTTTCAGACGCGGTATTGTAATTGTTAATTAAATAAATGAAATTAAATGAAAATAGAGTTAGAGGGGTCACGGGATAGGTGATTGCTACAGGAATTGCCTACACATGAGCCCTTCTGCAGATAGATGGGTAGGCGACAAAATCGCGGGCGGTTGGTGAGTCAGACTATCGCAGGATCAAACTTAGAGAGTGTATGACCCCAGCAGTGGGGAGGATAGGCTGTGGATCTTGATGATGATGAGCTCTTCCGTCTTTTCAAGGACACGATCTACCAGCTTAGGCTGTGAAGACATGTCAGAGGCATTCGGGCAGCCTGTGAACTCCTCCACTAGATTTGGACACATATCCCAATATAAAATAGTCAGTAATAGCTCTGCGTAAGTCACAGCGCGCACTATAAATCCGTCAACGTTGGCCGGTTGCCAATGTGCGCTGAACTTAGCGCCCTCAAGCTTAAAAATAATACAGACTTGGATGCTTTATTGAACACCATATAGATAAGTTATAGAATGGCCGGATAAGTAGCTCCTTGTCGAAGAGTTCGTCGGGGAAGTACTACCGTCGCGGCACCGTACCGCCGTTTTCAGGTGATCATACTAGTTTGATAGTCAATCAATCAAGTCAATCAAATCATTTATTTCAGGAAGATTCACAAAGCTTACAATGCTCATTATTATAAATACGGGATTTATCACGTACCGTCTTATCGGTCTTTCTACCGACAATGCTGTTTAAGATATAGTGCTAGTTAAAATAATAGTACAAAAGATATTACCAAAAGAGAAAGATACGATTATGATGTGTACGTTCATGCTCAATGAGCAAGTATAATCGAACAATCGGTTTGACGTTTTGTAAGCATTTCGGTTCGACTATCGATCTTTGTGTTTGTTCTTGCTCGATTAGACGCAAAAACATCGAGCATGTATGAACGTGGGGACTTACCATTATATTGCGTGAACGAAACATCAGCTCAGTGAATCACTGCATACGTATAAATCGACTTACACAGCACGCTAATTTTTCTTATTAATGAAAATAAAATCGTTTATTTGACCTGACGACATACAAATTAAACACATGGCAATTAATAAATAATGCTGGACATTTCACACAGCGCCACCTAGCCCCAAACTAAGCAAAGCTTGTACCAGATAGTTGATAGAATATTTATATACTTTTTTATACATACTTAATAATAAAGAGAAACATCCAGACCGGAACAAAAACGTAGAAAACTGTCGTGATTTATTTAAATCATTATTATAAATACGGGATTTATCAAGTACTGTTTCATCGGTGTTTCGATGTATTCGTATTGTATGTATGTATTCGATGTTTCGTGTATGTTTCGGTTCAATTCGTGAACCTTCATCAGGGTGAGGGTGATCCGCTCCGAACTACGTCTCGCCTCGAACTGAGACTGATTGACTGATTGTCGGCATCGATAAAACGATACGTAATAAATCCCGTATTTATAATAATGATTGAAACTCGTAAACGCTAAAATGCTCGATCCACTGCTCGCATTTTATTTTTTATTTCGGTAACAAATAATCGTGTTAAGGCCACACCTCAAGCCAAATAAAATCGTCGCCAGTAAATCAATATTCACGTTGATTCAGTAACATCACATTTCCATTGTTTTCAGTACCAAGACTATGTATAAATGTACAAATACACAAGTATTAATGTATGAAAACATTATATCCTAATGCTGGTCGCAGGCGCTAACTCTAGCGGTCTCTGGCAGAGAGCCAGTGACGAATTTATGGACAAGTAGGGTGGCTATGCGATTGCGAAACGGGAACAATTTTCAGGAAATAAAAACTAATATTCTAAGCCATATGAACTGAAAAGCGCTATAAAAGTGAAAAAGAATCAGTTATTTATATTTATAGTAATATAAATACAATTTATATCATTCATTCTACCAGGATGTCCACTGCTCAACATGAACCCAAAATTTAAAAAAAATATCACCTAACCGTATGTTATATCTTTTTTTTTTGTTTTTTTTTTATTCAACCTGTGTCAACCCACTGCTACGTAAAGGTCTCCCCCATTGGCTTCCAGGACTTTCGCTCGCCCAAATCCCACCAAACTGTCTCGACGGTATCTAGACCTTCACGCCAGCGTCTACCAGGCCTTCCTCGGCGCCGTCTTCGCAACTGCTGCGTGACGATCGCTGCCCATCTGTACGGGTGCATGCGTCATTTTTGTATTACTTATTGAATTTATTTAAATCAAAGTCACTGATTGTACCATTGCTTTCTTCTTGGTTATTCTGCATGTAAGTAAATCAATAAAGCATTTTGAGAACCATTAACATGCGAAAGCAAGGAACTGAAAATTATAATAGAAATAGAAAATAAATAATTATATTTTTCAAAACTCTTATTCTACTATGCGCACTTATAAATCGACTTCAAAAAAGAAGGAAGTTCCAATTCCTCAGTTTTTTTAATGAAAACAAAATCATGGTCATACTAAATGCGTGTAACTTCTTATACATATGGTGTTCTTCTGAACCACGAATTATGTCGTAAATAGAACTTTAAGAAAATTAGAACACTCTGTATCTCTTTGTTTATTGATGTTTGTAATTTTTTGACTCAATAGTTAGATAATGCGATAAAACTAAGACAGAAAACAAAAAGAACGCATCGTGCAACTGATTTATTCTTGGTAACCCCATCACGTAATTTTGTTGAATATCTACATTACATACATTGTATGTATTACATACATAGTATGTATTACATACATGTAGTTTATTGCAATAATAGTTATAAATATGGGTAGCTGATAATAAAATAAAATTACAGATCTTCCATTTTTCTTCAAGTGACTCGGATATGTTTGTTAATCTAACATGAAACATGATTTTACTTATAAAATAGTACTTTACTGCAGCGGCCAGCTAAAGAGGCATTGATGGACGAACGTGTAAATGTGGGCCGAGGCGAAGCCGAGGCATCAATGCCTAGTTGTACGTAAGCCCATCAATGCCTAGTTGTGGCCAAGGCTTCTATAATATGTTTCTCAAATAATGCGCGGAAATCGAAAATAAAAAATTCAATTACTTTTCAACAAAAAATTTAAAAATCAATGACGTACAACGAACAACAATAATTTTTCCCGCGTTAAAGTGTGAATTTGTTTTTTTTTTCAATAATCAGCTATTTGCAAGCCAATTCGAAATTTAAATAAAACCTTTGATAAGTTACCTCTTTGGTTGCCATGTTTCGGAGTAAAAGATGGATCTATTTTTAAATTACACGACAGATATGAGTTTACCATGTAATTTATTTGGCCGCTAAACTTTGACAGATATGGATTTTCATACAAATTTCGCATGTATTTGGCCAGTACAGCAATTGCGATTTATCTCGAAGAAGGTTGTCAAAATAATGCTCAAATTTCCAAGCATGTTTGAGAAAATAAATTATAATTGTAAATATGTATTTCATTATTATTTTTTTCAGGAAAAGAGATATACAAAACATCTAAGGCCTCTTTAGGCCCCTTGCTATCCGAGTTTTCAGGCCGTCTAAAGCTAATTGAGCTCATCCAAGCCACGGTCATGCATTGTTCGAGCTTCCCAACCAGAACATCTTCACATGTCCTCCGAACCAACACTACAATTACCGAAACAAACGAATCAAACAAATCAATTTGTAATAGGATCACAAGCGGCTCATCAATTAGCCCGGCGCGCGTCAAAGTTGAGCTCCCACCCCTGGGGGTAGGGGGGAGGGAACGGTGCAATTTTTTTAAGGAGGCAACCCCCCCACGGGCCGGCAGACTGTTCGGTGACGGTTGCACCTCTATGCTCTGAGTGAATAGAATTGGTCGTTAAAAACATTGATAGGTAACTACTTACCATCAGATGAGCCGTATGCTTGCCACCATTGGTGAGTTATAAAAACAATATCAGTCAAGTGCGAGTGAGACTGGCGTACTGAGAATTCTATACCTACCTAGGTTTATATTGATTTAGTAGCCCCAGTTAAAAAAAACTATTTAGATTATACTATTAAATACCTCATTTGATTTTTGCTATAATCTTTGCTTAAATGTATACTCGTATCAGTCTAATCAATTTTGCCTTACAAGCTTATCCCTTGGTTTTTTTTATACCACTAAGGTAGCAAGCTAGCATACAGCCTACCTGATGGTAAACGGTTACCGTAGTCTATGAACGTTTGTAACACCAAAGGTATTACTCGCGCGTTGCAAACTCTTTAAAATTTTCAAAACACTCTTTTTGAAGAACCCCATACCCCGGGGAAAACTTCAGCAGGGAGACCATTCCACAAGCGAAGTGTTCGCGGGACGAAATTCCTCTGGAACCTCACGGTACGCGATCAGATCGTCTCCAAGGTGTGTAGATGGATTCCCTGCCGATGGCGAGCGGTGTGATGATAAAAGGAACCTGCAGACACCATATCAAACAACTCCTCAGAACACAACCTCCTCAGAACAAAGAAAAGGCGAAGTCTCTCCTGAGACTTAAGGGCTGAATACCGCTTGTGAAAATGGAGATGATTAATCAACATGAACATACTTTTTTGTTTCAATGTTTCATGTGGTAATGTGGTGGGTCAAAATAAACAAATAAATTCCTATAAAAAATATAAATATTAAAACACCATTAAACGGATACACATCATCATCATCATCCACAGCCCGACTTCACCACTGCTGGGTATAGGCCTCCCGAAGTTTGTGCTATAGCATTGTATAAATAGGTACCTCTATTATTTTCAATGTTATCATTAAGTGTGTTTTTGCTAGTATGAAAATATCTTATTTAACCATTATTGTAAACGTATTTATTCTATAATTTAAAAAAATATGTTAGAATTATTTTAACTGTTCCAAATTTCAAGTCATAGCTTTAGAAGTGACTGAGATAAATTTATGACACACAGACGGATAAAGTCGCACCATAAGGTAATTTTCGTAATACACGTTCATTACGAAATTGGCTTGAAGCCTTATACTTCGTAAACCGGTTATCGTATCAAAAAAAATGTTAGGGAAACCCTATAGTGTATAATTAGTACATAAATATATTTGGAGCAGTTAAGATATCTTTAGTAGTTAGCAACGAATTTTAGATCGCACAATTGTTTCTTTTTAGAGTTCCGTACCTCAAAAGGTAAACAAGGAACCCTTATAAGATCACTTTCTTGCCCGTCTGTCCGTGTGTCACCACCGATTTTCTCAGGAACAGGTAGACCTAGTAAGATGAAATTTATACCAGATATTGAAGTCTATAGTCCCTATTAGGTGTATAAAAATCAAGGTCCTGAGTTCACACGATAAAAAGATATGGGCAAATTTAGATTTGCGTGAAAAATTGTAAGTACCAAAATTTACCTTAATTTTCAACTTTTTATTTTTCGGAATTCTCTCTTTACTTGTGCTGTTTACCTTGCTTTTAACCAATATTGACAATTCTAGGTCAACCGGTACCCTATAGGTTTTGGGTCGAAAACCTATAGGGTAGTTCCCGTTGACTTAGAATCACTAAATTTGACAAAAAGCAAGGTCTTACAGCTAAGTAAAGGAAAAAATCCACAAAATAAAAAAAGTTGAAAATTAAAAGGTGTCCTCATACATACATGGTTGACGCCAATTAAGATAGTCCTCTGAGTTGTATGGGCGCTCATACAATTTAGAGGACAATGGCTAGGTACGGAACCCTCCGCGCACGAGTTCGACTCGCACTTGACCTGTTTTTGAAGTTATACTTCTTTTGGCGCGATGGAGAAAAATGATGAGAGTGAATTATTACGATGCGCGCGCACACCGACACCTAAATTTAACAGCATGAAGTTAGTTCTAGGTGGTATGAAAATTGATAACTATGTTCAAGTTGTATATTCTAGTATTTTTATATGTAGAACACGTGTTTCGTAAGGGTACAATTAAACAGTGTGAATAAATAAATATTATTTTGGTGTTTTTATTTTATTTAAATAAAATCTTTTTGATTAATTTTAATTTTTATCGTTAATCACTACTGCATTTTAGTTATTTTTTTTCCATACGCCAAAGAAGTATAACTTCTAACGCGTGTACATAAGTACACACACTCATTTTTTTTTTAGTACCATTATATTTTATAACCTTCACAATGTAAGCAGCGAAGTAGATTTAGGAATAAACACCTTAAAAACCAAAATACTTACAAACAGGACAAAGGTGCGGATTAATATAAATGACACAGAAATAGAATACTTAGACGGTTATTTATAGGTACCTAGGAAAACAATTATCATTCACGAAAAACAGAAACATAGAAAAAATCAAGAGAAGAATTTATCTAACATGGAACAAGTTCTGGAGCTACAAAGATATAATTAAATTAATGAAATGAATGAAATGAAATGAAAATATTTATTAAACATGAAAAACACATTAGGTTCTGTTAAACTTAATTAACATGGATAACCGTCATTAGTCTCTCATCATGCATGTACAGTTTAGTGATCTTAAAATCAGTTAATAAAAATAAATTTAACACCAATAACATACACAACTATTAGGAGCATTACTAATAATTAATAATAATAATAATTAATTATATTTCAGCTGTACAGGGGCTTCGTCACTTGAATCAATGAAATCGGAATTACCGATTAAACTAAAAACCAAAGTGATAAATTCATGTTTACTTCCCTATCTCACATTATGCTTGCAAAACCTGGATTTTTAATAATAAATGAATACAAGTTTGCCAAAGAGCGATGGAGAGGAGCCCACGAAACATAAAATTAAAACAAACAAAGAAACACACTTATCAGGAAAAAAAACAAAAGTAATTGACGCTTTCCAACAGGCCCGGGTGAGCGGGCCACTTGGTACGCAACTAAGCACACAAGACGACAGGTGGATCCAAACAACCCTATGGAAGGGCCCAATTGGCAAAAGGAGAAAAGGGAGACCACAAGAAAGACGGCAGGACGAGATAGCAGAGATAGCAGGCAAGATAGGCGAAGAAACAAAAAATCGAAAAACTGGAAACTTAGAGGAGGTCTATACCCGTCGAGGGGTTTCTTAATTAAAACGTTCAAATTATCAAAGTGAAAAAAACTATTTAAGAATCAATAAAGGCTTTTTATTTTATTTATATTATAACTTGTTTATTTTTTGTATTAATCTATATATTAACACGTGGAGAGAAATCTTTGTAGTTATTTTGAAGCTTATTGCGCGCACGGAGGAATTTGAGATTTGGCATCATTATAAGTTAATATGGTTTTAGCTGTCCTCATTTGTTCATATAGATCCTGTCCATCCAAAGGTTGCCTGGAAGAGATTACTTTTAGCTATAAGGCCACCCATTGTACCTATGATTTAAGCATTATTTTTTGTTCGTTTTGATAATTTATTGATCGAGCGAAGTGAGATCTCTAAATCAACTTGGGCAAATCGGCGTTGTATGTATGTTTGTTTGTCCGAGGATAACTTTCAAAGTGTTGATCCGTGGTGGCACAGTTTTGGTGTGACTAAATGAGCTAAAAATATTGGGGAGTTTTTGAGATATTGGGGTTCAAGAGAGGTAAAAAAAAATTAAAATGAGACTATTAGGTCAAGGGAAACGTGAAATGAAAGGTCTTTATTAGTACATTTCGATCCCGTTTTTATTTTTAGTAAATTGTTTGTAGTTTTTGAGTTATTAGCCATAATAAAAACTAAACATTGACAAAATTCACAAGGTACATCAGTAACCCCTCGGTGCTGTAATTTGGTATGCGTGTAGCTTAAGTATCACATATATAGGTAAAAATCTGAAATCCAGAATAACTGCAATTTGTACCCCAAAAAAGAGTAACCACATGAACTCCCGATACCTGTAATTTTAATGAAACCGTAGGTCAAGTTATTTGTTTCGTTGCACTATTTTGATAGTCAAAGATTACGAATAATATTTTTGTGTTTTCATGGTACACTCGCGAGATCTCAGTTCGGGGCGAACCACTAGTATGTTAATGGTGTGCAATAAAGATATTATCTAATCTAATCTGTATATGGCGAATGCTAAAGTTAGGATACAAATAATATATGAATTACGTTCGAATTTCGACCACTTTGCGTTGGCAACTGGGTAGTATACTGTGAATAAAACTGTTATATAGAGACCATTAAAACTGTCCAACGACCAATACCGTTAACACCGGCTACAATCGCGTCCATTTTGACGTGGCGATTTTTTCCCGCCCGCCCGTGTTTTTGTTTATTTCGGCGCACACACGCGCGCCATCGGGCGGCATCGACCCGTCAGCCTCTGTCTCTGCCTACCCCTTCAACAATTATGCATGCAGATATTCATGCAATGTCCGGACATGCATTATTTTGACTGCAGGTTTTATAAAGCCATATTTTAATTATAATACTTTGATCATGGAAACCATGCGCTGGAAAGACGACCTGATAAAGGTTGCTGGGAGCCGTTGGGTGCAGATCAAGATCGGTCACTCTTGAAAACTATGTGCAGCGGTGGACGTCCTATCATGCTGTTGACTTTAATACCGAAGTTTAACCGTATGGTTACAAACAGAATTACTTTCGAATTTAAATATAATATTAGTATTAATATTATAAATTCGAAAGTAATTCTGTTTGTTACGTTTTCATGACGAAACGGCTGGACCGATTTCGATGAAAGGTATAGATTTAGACCGGGATTGGGACATAGGCTACTTTTTACCCAACTGAGCAGAAAGAGGGTAATGTTTGTATCGACAAACCAAACGTGCGAAGTCGCGGGCGGTAGCTTGTTTATTGTTTATCATAAAGCACGATTACCACACCACATTATTATTACATAATATTATGTACACCACGTTCCGTTTACTTAAGCTAATTTAGTTTCATCCAAAGGTTAAGGCGATAAGGCTGCCTTGTACCTATTGGCTGTTCAGTCTAGCTTACTAGCTAGCTTCGCTAATTTCGTTCCATCCAAAGGTTACATGGAAGAGATCGCTCATTGTATTGCATTTTCAGTCTATTATAGTTTAACGACGTCAGACGAACGGACAATGTCGTTCCGTTTTTACCATTTTGTTCCGGCACCCTAAAAAGGTAACGACCTAATTTATATATTCTCTCTCCATCTCTCTCTTCTCTGTGAAAATAAGAAGAGATCTACTCTGTTTAAAAAACTAACGACTAGTAGAAAAACTCATTTAAAAACTGACCCATTTCCAAGGTAGAGCGTTGACCTAGGAAATTCGATTCTGTTGTTAATTTAGACCTTGTTACGTTCAGCCCATGGCAGGGCGGTAGAAAAATATAGGGCGATTCAATGACAGAAGTTTTATCTATTCAGTTTGCAAGGTAAATAGTTTGAATACGACTAACCTACAGTCTACAGGCTGTTTTAAGACTTATCGAAATTCGTTGTTATTATTGAAGAATCGCTTCGCAAATATATTTTTCCTTATACATACGTAAGTTCTAGGGAAGGCGCTAAGTCTGATTTGAAGATTCATGAATTATTGCTTTAGTTTTTTTTTTTAATTTGTTCATTCTAATTAACCAAATTATTGGGTCCCATTCGGTTCATTAAAATATATTTCATTATGATGTTTTGTTCTATAATTACGTCAATAACCTGCCAATAAGAATTATTAGCTGCATCTATGTATGAGAAAATGAATTTTCTTCATAATATCGTGTGTGTGTTTTTTCCGATATTTCAACAGTTATATTCTATTCGAGGTGGAGACAAATTCAACAAATCAAAGATTATCAAAATCGGTCCCACCGTTCTGGAGTTATAAATGGTGTTATTAATCCGACTTTTTTATATATAGTGTCTCAATAAGAGTGCACTTTTTAAATTTTGTGTAATTTTTATTTCGTATATGTGGCAACTCTGAAAATTGACAGCTGTCACCTATGATTTTTCAGATTATTAAAAATGGAACGTTACACAAAAGAAGAACTTGTTATCATTGTGAAAACTCATTACAAAAAATTGAGAAAATTACTGCTCGCAAACTTCGCGGAATTTTTGGTCGAGAAAGTGCACTTAATGTGTCCACAATTCAAAAAATCGGCGTTTGCTTCACTTTGCTCTATTACCCATTGAACGAATTGCTGACGCTTTGCATAGTTTACTGGTTTGAGCTCCTGAGTAAGTTGAATCTTGTACGGGGGAAGGTGGAGGTTTTTAGTCAAAATTCGCTGCGACTACGCGCAGCACTATCTTCGTGAAATTTGAAGTTGTTGAGCACGATGCCGAATAGATGTTTTCGGGTTTTCGGCCACACTCTCATTTACAGCAGCAATATTTTCAAGAGATCTACCGGTAGGTCTACGCAGAGGAGTCCACAATCGATCCAGTTTCTTCAAATTTTTTGACTAGGTACTCTTAGAATTGTCTCAGCGTAACTTTCTCCATTTTTATATTAAGTTTTCACATTGATAACACGTTCTTCTTTTGTGTAACGGTCCATTTTTATTAATCGGAACAATCACAGATAACAGCTGTCAAATTTCAAGTTACACGAAAAAATTACACAATATTTAAAAAGTGCACTCTTATTGAGACATCCTATATAATAGATGAATATGCCCATAAAAATAACAGATACAACTAAAAATAACTTGATAATTGACGCAGGTTTTTCAATTACGTCCATATTCCATACGAGAGTAGTATACGGACTCCAGCACGTGACATCGCCCGTCCACGTCAATTAGACACCAAAAAAAACTGCCCCCACCCGTTATTTTATTTACATAATTCATGTCAGTTCACCCCTGATCGATTTACTCCATTAATGCTTACACTGGACTCCATTCTGGTTGGCCTTGATTTCCCAGCTATGGGACTTGTTTAGATCTCTTGCATAACATTTTTTGAACACGAGAAGGTCATTATCATGGCCGATAAAAAAGGATTCGAATATTATATTTATAATGCGACCAAGTAAGGAAATAGTCAGCAAGAAACAAGGCTGGTAATTCTTTTTAATGATCCTTTTAATGATGACCTCCGTGGCGCAGTGGACGAATAGCTGGCTGAGACGTAGGAGTGAGTTCGATTCCCACCGCGGATTAAATGTTTGCATGATCTCCACATATTTGTTCCGAGTCTGGATGTTTTTCTATATATTATAAGTATGTATTTACAAATAAAAAAGTGGCACTCCGGGAGTGCCGACAGAAGTGAAAACTTGAACAATTACGAGATACTTATATGTATACAGAGGTGTCGGTAATGGTAACAGTGTCGCGTGTTCAATGGTTTTTTCCAATCTCAAAAAATGCCCACGCCCAAAGAAATTTTCACTACAAAAAGTATATGAGTATTCTATAAGTTATCGGGTTCCGATAGTACAAGCTCTGCTTAGTTTGGGACTAGGTAGCGCTGTGTGAAATATTTAATACTGCTGTATTATTAAAGTAAGTGCTATCTACTAAGTTACCTTATGAAGAATGTAAATATAGCAACATTTTTTTGGAAATTATCTTATCCTACATACATAACAAGAAATGAGGTCATTAGAACCGTAATGATTCTGTAACAAATATGCATCGTTTTTCTATTTGCTAATTAGCATAAGAGATGATGTTGTTAATGTAGCAGAAAATTGCTGAAGATATTATTTTAAAAAGTGTGGTTTTTATGTCGCACTTAACACCAGACCTGGTTCGTATCATAAACAAATCCAAACAAATATTATAAAATATAACCGTCTCTCTGTCTGTCGTTTTGATACGTTTTTAAGATTAAACGACTTAAATTTGGTACTTATAAAGATAGATTATGACCTGGATTGAGACATGGTACTTTTTTTTGACAAACTACGCGTGCGATTCCGGCCGTGAGCTAGTCTCACTATCCCACTAATATTATAAATGCGAAAGTTTGTATGTTTAGATGCATGTTTGTTCCTCTGTAACGCCAAAACTACAGAACCGATTTGGCTGCAATTTGGACTGTAGGTTGATGATAACCTGGAATATGACTAAAACTACTTTTTCACACCACCTGCTCGACAATGTCAAACTATATGTCATGTAAACCTCACCGAAAGCAGGTGATTAACTCCCTACGGCTGAGCTGGGAGTAAAGTTGTACTGAATTTAATTATACCCTCGCGGGCATAATAAGATTTGAATTTGGATTGAAAAACTTCATCCATATTAAAATTTGAACCAAAGAGACCCACACAATAAAAACTTATTCGTAAATCAAACTAACCTTTACACAGAATGCACCAACCTAGATTTTGTTTTTATTTTGTAGTAGAAAATGTGAAAAGTAGAGTATTCTCCTCGTATTCTCCTGTCTGCATTTTGGACATGCTTATATCCCTCTCTGCTTTCAGGAATCCAGTAAATCCCTCGCTCCACTCGTGAGTTAACTCTAGAATCCTTCGTTACGTTCGGGATTCAATATAGCGCCCGTGACGCAAGACACTGCTTTATCCCCTCGTTTAATAATCTCTATTTATCCTATAAATCTGTTCCCGTGGTAAAGAAATGAACGAAAGATTAAAAACATTTAATTATACCACCACAAGAAACAAATGACACAAAAAACAAATTAACACTTACTTATTTACTAAAATCATAGCTAAGTGCTAAGTGTGGTGGCGAAAGGGCCCTCAGCTCAGCATTTGCTACAGAATGTTGCCATACTGCAGCGCTGGTCTTCTGTTACTAGTGCTGGTAATGAGGGGAGCGAAGCCGCAGTTGGCTATTATTGAATAAAAATAACCTTAATTATATAATCATTAATGAATAAAATATATTATACTAGTGGTTCGCCCCGAACTGACATCTCGCGAGTCTCCCAAAACACAAAAAAAAATATTCGTAGGGCGACTCGCAACGATTCCAAAACGTATTTAGTGGCTAAATATAATTTAAAGAGTTGTCAAATCATACCAATACGTAAAATTTAAACATGTTTAGTCGCTAAATACTTTTAGCGATCGTTGTGCAAGCCGGCCTTAATCGTTGACGAATAAAATAGTGCCACGAAATGAGCAACCAACTTATTTGACCTACAGTTTCATTCAAATTACAGGTAACGGGAGTTCATATTAATTGATTATCCTTTTTTGTGGTAGAAATTGCAGTTATTCTGGATTTCAGACTTTTGCCTATATTTGTGTCACTAAAGCTACACGCATACCAAATTTCAGCACTGTGAGATCACTGGTGTACCCTGTGAATTTTGTCAAAGTTCAGTTTTTATTATGGCTAATAACTTAAAAACTACAGGGTTTAAACTAAACATAAAAATGGAGTCGAAATGTACTCACAAATACCTTTTATTAGACATGTCACTTGATCGGATAGTCTCATTTTGGTTTTTTTTACCCCTCTTAAACGCTAATATATCAAAAACCCCCTCACATTTTTAGCTCATTTAGTCACACCAAAATTGTGCCATCACTATCTACCTATATACCAAAACTAGAGGTTGCGTTGTGCGCGAGCTGCTCGCAGCTCGCGTGTTTTTGTTTTAGTCGAAGAAGTTGTTAAAGAGGATATCGAGCTGTTAAAAGCCATCAAAGAGGATATCCATGTGTAAGAAGCAGTCAAAGACGATATCGAAATGGAAGAAGCAATCAAATCAAAGAGAATTTCCAAGTGGAAGCAGCAATTAAAGAGGATATTGAAGTGAAAGAAGCAATCAAATAGGATATCGAAGTAGCAGAAACAATCAAAGAGGAAATTAAAGTTGAGTAAGCAATCAAAGAGGATACCGAGGTGGAAGAGCATTCTAAGAGGATGACGAAGTGAAAAAAGCAATCAAAGACGATATCAAAGTGGAAGAAACAGTCAAAAACGATATCGAAGTGGAAGAAGCAATCAAAGAGGATATTGAAGTGAAAGAAGCAATCAAATAGGATATCGAAGTAGCAGAAACAATCAAAGAGGAAATTAAAGTTGAGTAAGCAATCAAAGAGGATACTGAGGTGGTAGAAGCGTTCTAAGAGGATGACGAAGTGAAAAAAGCAATCAAAGACGATATCGAAGTGGAAGAAACAGTCAAAAACGATATCGAAGTGGAAGAAGCAATCAAAGAGGATATTGAAGTGAAAGAAGCAATCAAATAGGATATCGAAGTAGCAGAAACAATCAAAGAGGAAATTAAAGTTGAGTAAGCAATCAAAGAGAATACCGAGGTGGTAGAAGCGTTCTAAGAGGATGACGAAGTGAAAAAAGCAATCAAAGACGATATCGAAGTGGAAGAAACAGTCAAAGACGATATCGAAGTGGAAGAAGCAATCAAAGAGGATATTGAAGTGAAAGAAGCAATCAAATAGGATATCGAAGTAGCAGAAACAATCAAAGAGGAAATTAAAGTTGAGTAAGCAATCAAAGAGGATACTGAGGTGGTAGAAGCGTTCTAAGAGGATGACGAAGTGAAAAAAGCAATCAAAGACGATATCGAAGTGGAAGAAACAGTCAAAAACGATATCGAAGTGGAAGAAGCAATCAAAGAGGATATTGAAGTGAAAGAAGCAATCAAATAGGATATCGAAGTAGCAGAAACAATCAAAGAGGAAATTAAAGTTGAGTAAGCAATCAAAGAGAATACCGAGGTGGTAGAAGCGTTCTAAGAGGATGACGAAGTGAAAAAAGCAATCAAAGACGATATCGAAGTGGAAGAAACAGTCAAAGACGATATCGAAGTGGAAGAAGCAATCAAAGAGGATATCGAAGTGGAAGAAGCAATCAAAGAGGATATCAAAATGGAAGAGGCAATCAAAGAGGGTATCGAAGTGGAAGAAACCATCACAGAGGATATCGAAGTGAAAATGCTATCAAAAACGATATCGAAGATGAAGACGCAATCAAAGAGAATATTGCAGTGCAAGAAGCAATCAAAAGGAAATCGAAGATGATATCGAATTGGTAGAAGCAATAAAAGAGGATATCAAAGTGAGAGAAGCAATCAAAGAGGATATCGAGCTGTTTAAAGTTATCGAAGAGGATATCCATGTGTAAGAAGCAGTCAAAGACGATCGAAATGGAAGAAGCAATCAAATCAAAGAGGATATCCAAGTGGAAGCAGCAATCAAAGATGATATCGAAGTGGAAGAAGCAATCAAAGAGGATATTGAAGTGAAAGAAGCAATCAAATAGGATATCGAAGTAGCAGAAACAATTAAAGAGGAAATTGAAATTGAGTAAAAGACGTCGAGGACAATGATAAAAATAAAAAAAGGTTTCACCAAAAACTTATACTAATATTTTGTAAAAGTGTCCTCGAGCTATCTCTTCCCGTTTAAAAGATACGAGCGATTTAAGTTTTGTATGAAAACCCATAATTTTGTAGAGTGGAAATTGAAGTAAAAGAAGCAATTGAAGAAGACATATAAGTAGAAAAAGACATTAAAAAGGATATCAAAGTGGAAGAAGCAAAAATAGAGGATATCGAGGTGAAAGAAGCATTCAAGGAGGAAGACCAAGTGAGAGAAGCATTCAAAAAGGATGTCAAGAGCAATGATGGTAATAAAAAAACTATTCGACCAAAAATTTGTACCAATATTTTGTAAAAGTTTGCTAGGCGTAACTGTTCCCGTTTAGAAGATACGAGCGATTTAAGATTTGTATTAAAACCCATAATTTTGTAGAGTGGAAATTGTAGTAAAAGAAGCAATTGAAGAAAATATATAAGTAGAAAAAGCAATTAAAAAGGATATCAAAGTGGAAGAAGCAAAAATAGAGGATATCGAGGTGAAAGAAGCATTTAAAGCGGAAGACGAAGTAAGAGAAGCATTCAAAAAGGATCTCAAGGGCAATGATGGTATTAAAAAAACTGTTCCACCAAAAATTAGTACCAATATTTTGTAAAAGTTTGCTGGGGGTAACTCTTCCCGTTTAGAAGATACGAGCGATTTAAGATTTGTATTAAACCCATAATTTTGTAGAGTGGAAATTGTAGTAAAAGAAGCAATTGAAGAAAATATATAAGTAGAAAAAGCAATTAAAAAGGATATCAAAGTGGAAGAAGCCAAAATAGAGGATATCGAGGTGAAAGAAGCATTCAAAGCGGAAGACGAAGTAAGAGAAGCATTCAAAAAGGATCTCAAGGGCAATGATGGTATTAAAAAAGTTATTCCACCAAAAATTAGTACCAATATTTTGTAAAAGATTGCTGGGGGTAACTCTTCCCGTTTAGAAGATACGAGCGATTTAAGATTTGTATTAAAACCCATAATTTTGTAGAGTCGATATTGAAGTAAGAGAAGTAATTGAAGAAAATAGAAAAATAGAAAAAACAATTCAAAAGTATATTGAAGTAAAAATGCCATCAAAGAGGATTTCGAAGTTATAGAAACAATTAAAGAGGATATCAATGTGGAAGAAACATTTGAAAACGAAAAGGAAGTGAGAGATCAATTCAAAATAATGGCAAGGGCAATGATGACCGTAAAATAACGATTCCACCAAAAATTTGTGCTACAAAAAAAAATTGATTTTCCAAAGTGATCACAGTGCATAATAAAAAAAAATTGACGTTCCAAAATGATCATGTGGATGAGGCATAATTTAAAAAAAATATGTACCAAAATGATCACAGTGGATGTTGCATAATAAAAAAAAAATTGACGTTCCAAAGTGATCATTGTGGATGAGGCATAATTAAAAAAAAATGATGTACCAAAATGATTACAGTGGAAGTTGCATAATAAAAAAAAAATTGACGTTCCAAAGTGATCATTGTGGATGAGGCATAATTAAAAAAAATGATGTACCAAAATGATCACAGTGGATGTTGCATAATACAAAAAAAATAATAATAATTGACGTTCCAAAGTGATCATTGTGGATGAGGCATATTTTAAAAAAATGATGTACCAAAATGATCACAGTGGATGATGCATAATAAAAAAAAAATTGACGTTCCAAAGTGATAATTGTGGATGAGGCATAATTAAAAAAAATTATGTGTTGCATAATAAAAAAAAATAATTGACGTTCCAAAGTGATCATTGTGGATGAGGCGTAATTAAAAAAATTATGTACCAAAATGATCACAGTGGATGTTGCATAATAAAAAAAAAATTGACGTTCCAAAGTGATCATTGTGGATGAGGCATAATTAAAAAAAATGATGTACCAAAATGATCACAGTGGATGATGCATAATAAAAAAAAAATAATTGACGTTCCAAAGTGATCATTGTGGATGAGGCATAATTAAAAAAAATTATGTGTTGCATAATAAAAAAAAAATAATTGACGTTCCAAAGTGATCATTGTGGATGAGGCGTAAATAAAAAAATGATGTACCAAAATGATCACAGTGGATGTTGCATAATAAAAAAAAAATTGACGTTCCAAAGTGATCATTGTGGATGAGGCATGATTAAAAAAAATTATGTACCAAAATGATCACAGTGGATGTTGCATAATAAAAAAAAATTGACGTTCCAAAGTGATCATTGTGGATGAGCCATAATTAAAAAAAATGATGTACCAAAATATTACAGTGGATGTTGCATAATAAAAAAAAAATTGACGTTCCAAAGTGATCATTGTGGATGAGGCATAATTAAAAAAATGATGTACCAAAATATCACAGTGGATGTTGCATAATAAAAAAAAAAAAAATTGACGTTCCAAAGTGATCATTGTGGATGAGGCATAATTAAAAAAAATGATGTACCAAAATGATCACAGTGGATGTTGCATAATAAAAAAAAAAAATTGACGTTCCAAAGTGATCATTGTGGATGAGGCATAATTAAAAAAATGTGTATGTTCCAAAATAAACATGATGAACGTTGCATACTAAAAAAAAAAAAAAAAATTGGATGTTCCAAAATGATGATGATGACCTTTGCAAAAACTATGAAAGTTATCTCATGTCCCTCCACCACCATTATATAGAATCAAGCAAATTTACAGTAATTTTATAGTACACACAAGCCGTGGGCTCCCTACAAAAACAGTATGAAAATTACGGCAAACGAAATTTACGGTTTACGGTATTCATACAGAAATATTTTGTATGGGACAATTTTTTTTTTTGTATGAAAGACCATTTTTTTTTCATGGAACCGGATATAAAAAAATGTCCTCTGCAACATTAGTTTTTGCGCCAACGCTGTAAGACCTATACTTTCCGAGATACGAGGTGGATGGGAGCGAATGGGGGACAAAAGGGGTACTTTAGGATTTATTCCCAACTCATCGGAACTCCCTCTATACGATCCCACCAAACATTTTCACCCTACGAGGTGGCATCTGGGAGAACAAACATGTCAATGAGTCAGTCAGTGAGTGGTAATCGAGCTTTATATAATATAATTCACGATGATCGGATAAACGGTTTCGAAAGTTATCCTCGGACAAACAAACATACATACATACATACAACGCCGATTTCTCCAAGTTGATTTAGAGAACCAAGGTAATCGACATAGCTCAGAGAGTCAGCAAGCTGAAGTGGCAGTGGGCCGGTCATATCTGCCGCAGAACCGATAACCGTTGGGGTAAACGTGTTCTGGAGTGGAGACCACATCTAGGCAAGCGAAGTGTAGGACGCCCTCCGGCTAGATTGACGATTTGCGCGCTGTGGCTGGTAAGGATTGGATGAGAGCTGAGGATCGGGCTCAATGCCGTACCCTGGAAGAGACCTACGTCCAGCAGTGGACTGTTATAGGTTGATGATGACGATGGTGATGAATCATAGTTACAAAGTTTGAAAGACCTTAACGCACTAGAATAAATGATTAATGTACCTAGTCAGGTCATAAATTCTGTCACATGTTTAATATAAAATAATTGAAACAAGTTTATTTATTATGTAACCATTTATATACCAAAATGAACTTAACAAAACATAGATTCTTATAACACTAAAGTTTATTCAAAATGACCTCCGTGATTTTGAATACAGGCCTTCAATCTGCGCGGCCAGTCGTCTATCGCAGCACGAACGAGGTCCATGTCAATATCGGCGGCTGCCTTAATCAAGGATGTCTTGAGTGACTCCGAATTGGGATGAGGCTTTGAGCACGCCTTTTCCTCCAAGTGTTGCCATATCTTGTAATCTAACGGATTCAAATCTGGACTGGAGGAGGGCCAGTCTTCGTGCCGGATGAAGTCGATTTCACGCGCCGCCAGCCATTCTTGTGTGCTCTTCGCTCTATGAGCTGGCGCTGAATCTTGTTGGAATACCCAGTGCCTGTTATTGAACATGGTATGAGAAACAGGTTCCACAAGGTTCGTCAGGACTGTATTTTGATACACAACTGCATTCGTTTTTACACCTTTCTCACAAAAATGTACCTCTGTTAAGCCCCAATAAGAAACTCCCAACCATACCATGAGCGAGGATGGAAAATGACCTCGTTGGACACGCGGAATACGGTTGCTCGCTTCTTCACTACTGTGTGCGTACACCTTATCATTTTGTTTGTTGTAGCTCTCTTCTACGGTTAAAATTTTTTCATCCGAAAAAATAATTTCCCGATATTTTTTTCCCGCGTACCGCTTCAACAAAGCGCGGCATCTCTTCAGTTTCAGGTCCATTAGACGAGCATTCAAACGATGTCCTGTTTTTCTTTGATATGCCCGAAGCCCTAAGTCTCCATTTAACACCCTTTTCACCGTGGTTCTGCTTAACCCCATCTGAAGGGCCCAACAGTTTCTGCTTACGTTTGGGATTTCTTTGAATTCGCGCCTTCACAGCTTTTATCACTGCTGGAGTCCTAACAGACCGAGGGCGACCACTTCTTGACCTGTCATCTACACTAGAGTCTTCATTGTATCGTTTGATGGTGCGATAAACGAATCTTTTGGTTATATTCAAATTTTTCAGTATGTCAAAAATTTGAATTGGCGCGTAACCGCAACGATGCAACGCAATAACTGCAACACGGTCTTCTTTAAGCGTCCACTCCATATTTAAAAATGAGTAAAATTCTAAAATGTATACATTTTTATTTTCATGAACAATTCGAAATTCGAATTCTATAAACTTTTTTGTGGCCAGCATTCTAAAAGAAAAGTTTTTACTGTGTGACAATACTTATGACCTGACTAGGTATATATTATATAGTTACAACTCCATTAGAAAACTACGTCATACACATCCCATGATGGGCCATACATCTCGCGATCTGTAAATTAGCAATTAATGAATGCAGGGTTACTCCCTAGGGGTGGAGGTGGGTCGTGCCATTTTTTGCAGCTATATAGGTACTGCACTGGACTAACACGGTGTAAACGGTGCTTGGGAGTTGAGGATATGTCGAGGGATATCATTAAAAGCTTTGTTTTTTTATGTATACCTTTTTAACCTAAAATATCTACCTAAGTTTCATAATGAATGTAGGTAAGTATATTATAATTTGTATTTTTTTCTTGTAGTAGTTTTAGATATAGCGTATTAGATTAATTCTGTAAAGTTATATTTAAGTGTAAATAAACGAATTTGAATTTGAATTTGTGAAAAAAAATCATACGTTCAATGTTACGAGTATTAAAGGTATCTTCTTATTAATTCGTTTTTTCTATGTGAATATTATAAAGAGGTTAAATTTGTGAGTTTGGAATAGGTAATCTCTGGAAATACCGATTTTAGAAATTCTTTCACTAATAGAAAGCTACTTTTTCCCTGAGTGTTATAGCTTTATTTTATTGTGATAAAAGTCCGTGCGAAGCCGGGGCGAGCTAGTTTAAGTGAAAAAGTGTAAAAAGATATATTACGTATTTTGTTATGTACGACATTAAATAAAAAAATTGGGCTAATGGTTAGCATTGTTGTAAAAAAGGTTTTTTTCGAATTCATTACTATAGAAAGTTTAAATGTTCAAACAACCTTAATATCAAGTCCTAAAATATCAATGAAACAGTCTGTGTAAAATAGGTAAACAAATCATATTCATTCATCATGTGAGTAAACCTGACTAAGCGGCACCGGCGCATACGCACCGCCGATATGAGTTAAAAAAAATAAAAGTCATTAAATTTATTGGAAACGTATCGATTACTGGATAAATATTCAAGCTACCGGTATTAAACCCACCTCTAAAATCAGTTAAAACGATTCCGGATGTGTGTTTTGAATTAATGTCGTACATAACAAAACCGGTTGTATATGCAAAGATTACAGGAAAGCTATAATGAAGTCTCTAGCATGAACAGTTTTTAGATATGTTTTAAAAGTTTTCTTGGTTAACGGGTCACATATCTAGATGGCGCTGTTTTGTTAACATAAATAAACCTATCTAAGTTCGGAACCCTCGATGCGCGAGTCCTTGTCGTACTTGACCGGTGTTTTTACTAAAATGGGATAATTACCATGTTTTTATGAAATAACCAATAGAATTTGATACATATTTGTCATACCGTAATTATTTCCCGCTTTTGCAAATCCACTGGCGTTCAATCCCATAGCGATTGTAGTTTCCTTCACGATGGAAAGTTTGTGGATGGGCCGCTATTATAAAAATAAATATGTAAATAAATATTGCTGGACATTATACACAGCGCTATCTAGCCCCAAACTAAGCAGAGCTTGTACTATGGGAACCAGATAACTGATAGAATACTTACATACCTTTTTTTGTATATACATAGGTACTTATAATACATAGAAAAACCACCAGACCTGGAACAAATATGTGTAGATCATGCAAACATTTCTTCCGCTGCGGGAATCAAACCCACTACCTCCTGCGTCTCAGCCGGCTGTTCGCCCACTGCGCCGCGGAGGTCGTCATGTTAACATTATGTTAAACTAGTTTTCCGCCAGCGACTTCACACGCGTTGTTTGTAGTAGAAAGTAGCATATGTTTGAATCCAGGTCGTAATCTATCAAAATCATCCATTACGACGTGATTGAGTAACAAATAAATAAACAAACATCCAAACTTTCACATTTATAATATTAGTATGATTAAAAATCAAACTCATTGTTTATACCATTTTAATTTCCGGTGTCGAAGATCTCAAGCGGCGCAAATATGGTCTCAACAGGCATTTGGGGTCGAGACCAGGGTCCAGGTGGTACCGGGGCCCATCGGGGCTTGCAACGGTCTTTAGATGTGTCTGAACTGTTTCTTCTGTATATTAAGGTCTTGTAAATAATTGTATATTCTTGCTATTAAGCCCCAGCGAAATGGTATTTATTAATTCCACTAAAATATTAATTACGTCATAAAACACCTCAAAAACTCGATCAATAAACAAAAAAGAATGTTCGCATCCCTACCCCCTGTGCACCGGTCATTTTCAGCGTTTTTTCGCAGCGAGCCCGCAGCATTCGTTTTTTCCCCCCTTATCACCCTTCTCCCCTTTTCCCACCCTTTTCCACCCCCAATACCACCGTGCGCGGAATTTGATTAATGCAATGTTCGCAATAATTATTCCTGTTACTATTTTTTGACAGGATAAAGTTTTTTCGCCGCCAATTTTTTGAGCTTTTTCCATGATGCGTACTGTCGATGCAGTAGCAGCTTAGCCACTTTGATTTATATAATACCTACAATCACATATTTTATAAGCATTAGGGAGTAGCATTTACTTAATTAGTAATAAAATAAGATTACAAAAGTATATACAGGGTGTTTGGTAATATACTGACGATATTCAAGTGACGGTTTCTCAAAACATCAAAAAAGACTTCTCGAAAAAAACTACTAGTTATATTATCAAATTTTAAAGAAAATTGACCAAGTACAAGTGATTAATTCGGTACAAAACTTACTGTCTACTCTTGCAATCGACATTTACAAATAAAGGTTGATTTGATATCTCTTTCGGAAATGGCTGCGACTTTGGGTTAGAAAGGGACAATAAGAGATATCTCGAGACATCAACAATACAGTTTCTGTGGTTAGATGGCAAGCATTATGCAACAGCACAACATAAGTTTAATAAAGTGTTTGTTTTCACATGCCAAAATATATTTCACAATTCTCTGGTAAACATTTCACAAATTTATTTATTATGCTTATCAAAATAAGCCCTCTCATTTTTGTACGTATATTATCAAACACCCTATATACGAGACAAAACTAATGTAAATTAAATAGTACAAATACATAATATTTATAAGCAAAAACGAATGGCAAATTAAAATTTTATATAATATGCCTAAACTATAATATTTCCTACTAACACCTACTAAATAAACTAAACTATTCCAATTTTCTAAATTAATATAATAAAAAATATGATTAAAACACCATTAAAAATTAAAACAACTAACTATAAATTAATCGTAAATTAAAATTAAATGCTAATTAAATGATTTACACGTATAAAAATAAGATAAAATAATTATTGTATTTAAATATTGTAAAAAATAAAAGGACCTTTTTTATTTTATTTATATATTTAGGGAGTAGAATTAGGACGAGCGCAGTGCAGTGATGCATATTACCTTGCAAAGTTTAATGACATATTAGTGTTAGTTTTAAAGTGGTATGGATTGACGACCTCCGTGGCGCAGTGGGCGTTTAGCCGGCTGAGACGCAGGAGGTAGCGGGTTCCATTCCCGCCACGGAACAAATGTTTGCACGATCTACAGATAATTTTTCCGTGTCTGGGTGTTTTTCTATATATTATAAGTATGTACATATTTACAAAAAAAAGTATATAAGTATTCTATCAGTTATCCGGTTCTCATAGTACAAGCTCTGCTTAATTTGAGGCTAGATAGCGCTGTGTTAAATGTCCAGCAATATTTATTTATTTATATTTATAATTACTTCCTATATTTTGTAAGAACCCTGAACGACCGACTGACGTTCCAATATTGCCTGGCTGACGTCGCGGCACCTTGTATAACAATTCTTTAGTTTCCAGTAAAATATCTGCTTGATATCAATATGGTCACCTGAGTTGTGCACTTCTGATAGCTACTGTCCACTTTAATTTAGTTTGGTACTATACAAAAGCGCAATTTCGGGCGTGATTGGAAAGCCTATAGTAAGCCTTTACGCGAAAAGCATGTGTAATTACTGATTTAACTTGCTCTTTGATACTGAAATATTTATATTTTTACTGAAAATGGATTGGTACTGCTTCATGAGTGTGTATATAGTCAATACTTTTTGTCCGTAGTACGTTACGCGTGCCGTATCGTACGTGTAATAACTATACTAGTAATACTAGTGGTTCGCCCCGAACTGAGATCTCGCGAGTATCCCAAAAAAACAAAAATATTTGTACCTCATCTTTGACTATAGAAAAATAGTGCCACGAAAAGCATAACCACTTTACTTGACCTACAGTTTCATTCAAATTACAGGTAACAGGAGTTCATGTTAATTGGTTGCTGTTTTTAGGGTAGAAATTACAGTTATTCTGGATTTCAGACTTTTTCCTATATGTCACTAAAGATACACGCATACCAAATTTCAGCACTGTGGGGTCACTGGTGTACCCTGTGAATTTTGTTAAAGTTCAGTTTTTATTATGGCTAATAACTTAAAAACTACAAGGTACTAAAAATGAACACGGGGTCAAAATGTGTACAAAGACGTTTTATTGGACGTGCCACTTGACCGGATAGTCCCATTTTTTTTACCCCTTTGAACCCTAATATCTCAACAACACCTCATATTTTTAGTACAATGGATTAGAAAGCTGAAGTGGTGGTGGGCAGGGCACATAGCTAGAAGAACTGACGGCCGTTGGGGCAGTGTCTGTATTTTCGTCTGTCGCATTAGTTAGATGGATGTTTTTTTAAATTGTTTTACTGGGATTCTTAGCTAATGTATGATTAAGATCAGGTCAGCCGAAGATACCTTTGGTAAGATGATCCCAGCTATCTCAATAGAAATTTACAACGGGTTTTTAGGTGACAAGGTTTTTTAAATTTTGTTTTGGTTTCCTGTGTTTTTGGGGTGGTATGAATAAAAATGTATTTATCTTTTACTAGCTGTTGCCTGCGACTTCGTACGCGTTACACTACTAAATGTGTAGGTAACCTAGAAATAAAGTTAAACTCGGTGTTGCAACTTGACTTGACACCCCATTTTTATCCTCATGGAAACTGATTTATGGGATAAAACGTAACCTATGTGGTAATCCAGGTTATAATCTACGTATATACCAAATTTCATCAAAATTGGTTCAGCCGTTATGACGTGATTGAGTAACAAAGAAACATCCAAACTTTCGCATTTATAATATTAGTGTGATAGTCTTGGACCTTGCGTATAATGCCCAAAGCAGAACAAGTATCACAACAGACGAAGTAATTGCTAAACCCGTATCGATTATTCTTAAATTTGTTTTTGAACTGCTCAAAAGTATAGTTTGGCTATAAAGTAAATCCGTCAACTGCCATCAACTTCGATCAACAAAACAACTAGATAACGACTTAGTTCATTCAAAATGGACTTGATAAATAACGCCACAATCACGGCGTGTGGTCTTATTGCAAATTAGTATTTAAAAGACAAAGCTAATATTATTAATTATTAATATTTTATATTTATTCCTAGCATTATTATTATTATTGATAGTTTTATTTTTTTGTAAATACATAAATATATAACACCCAGATATTATATATTTATTTATCGAGCGAAGCGAGATCTCCAAATCAACTTGGGCAAATCAGCATTCTATGTATGTATGTTTGTTTGTCCGAGGGTAACTTTCGAATCGTTGATCCGATCATCGTTAAATTTGATACATAGGTTGTGGTGGCACAATTTTGGTGTGACTAAATCAGCTAAAAACGTTGGGGGTTGTTGAGATATTGGGGTTCAAGAGGGGCAAAAAAAATGAAAATGAGACTATTAGGTCAAATGAGACGTCAAATGAAAGGTCTTCATTATTACATTTTGACCCCGTTTTTATTTTTAGTAAAGTTTTTGTAGTTTTAGAGTTATTAGCCATAATAAACTTAAAAACACAATAAATAACTTTGACAAAATTTACAGGATACACCAGTAACCTCACAGTGCTGTAATTTGGTATGCGTGTAGCTTAAGTATCACAAATATAGGCAAAAGTCTTAAATACAGAAAAACTGCAATTTGTACCCCAAAAAGAGTAACCAATTTACGAGAACTCCCGTTACCTGTAATTTGAATGAAACTGTAGGTCAAGTAACTTGGTTATTTATTTCGTGGCACTATTTTATTAGTCAAAGATTAAGGCTGGCTTGCACAACAACCCCTAAACGTAGTTAGCGACTAAACATGTTTAAATTTTATGTATTTGTATGCTTTTACAACTCTTTAAATCATATTTAGCCACTAAATACGTTTAGGCCTCGTTGCGCGAGTCGCCTTAAGAATATTTGTTTTTGTGTTTTGGGAGACTCGCGAGATCTCAGTTCGGGGCGAACCACTAGTATATTTACAAAAAATAAAACAATCAAAGTTCAGCATTATTTATTTATTACTGACATTATGCGATGACTTCTATGGCGAGATGTGCCCGATTAAGACTCAAGATAGGGCATCTTGGGGCAGATGTTTACAAGACCTTCAATATATTATTCTTTGTTAAGGTATTGTACTCGATATTCCTAATGCTCACAATGAAGATTATTTTAGACACAATTTTTTTTATATAATTTTAAAAAACTCGCGTTTGACTACATCCTCGTACGATGGTAAACCGTGATTCAGTCTACGCCTAGAAGAAACCTGTACACTCGCGACTTGAAGACACCCAGGTTGTAATTTGTTTTGTATCATCATCATGATATTACAATTTGACACTTTTTTAACTGACATTTTCATTTTTTTTTCATAATATATTTGATATGTCTTACATACCTGAATCATTATTTTTTTTTGACTACCTCTGTGGCGCAGTGGGCGTATAGCCGGCTGAGACGCAGGAGGTAGCGGGTTCGATTCCCGCCGCGGAACAAATGTTTGCACGATCTACAGATATTTGTTCCGTGTCTGGGTGTTTTTCTATATATTATAAATATCTATTTACAAAAAAAAAGTATATAGGTATTCTATCAGTTATCTGGTTCCCATAGTACAAGTTCTGCTTAGTTTGGGGCTAGATAGCGTTGTGTGAAATGTCCAGTAATATTTATATATTTAATTTATTATTTTTTATTATTATTCATTGTTAAAACTAGATTTATTTTGATTATATGTTGCCAATATTCGCATACCAATAATGGTTGAATTAGTGGAACGATAAATATTTTAATTACAACTACTTGTACCCTTTTTCGGCGAATAAATAATTAATTCATTCATTCATCATATCAGCCACAGGACGTCAACTGCAAAACATAGGTCCCTTCCATAGATTTCCAGAGCGACCGATCTCGTGCGGCCTGCACCCAACGGGTCCCAGCAACCTTTTGTTTTGTGAAGCAATTATGTTGTATGTGACGCGTTATCTAGAAGTAATTGTTGATCGAAGGCCATCAACCGAATATTGGCACTTTGCCCGAACTCAACAGCGATCTATTCATCGCTTTGTTACTTTCTGAGAGTTTTATTTCAAAATACATTGTATGAAAGTACTTGTTTGTGTACCTTAAAATTCAGAAATGACGTAATATATTGAGACTTGATAAAGATTGCTGGAAGCCGTTGGGTGCAGGCTTTCACAAGGTAGCGCTGGAATCTCTGGAAAAGGCCTATGTTCAAGAATGGACGGCTGATATGATGATGATAATTGTGACGAGGTACTTACTGCCTTCCTCAATTGTGTACATGGATTCAGAATTCATCTTTTACGGTAACGGTTTTAACTTAAAAAATTGTTAGCAATGGTAATGGCTTATCTACTAAATTTACTATTATAATATTTTACTAGTGCTTCGCCCCGAACTGAGATCTCGCGATCCTCCCAAATAACAAAATAAATATTATTCTGAGGGCGACTTGCACATCGATGATGCCTAAACGTATTTAGGGGCTAAATATTTGTTTATTTATTTATTAATACTAAGATTCACATCACATACTGTATATTATAAACTAATTAACATAGTGAATGTTAAGATGATAGGAGTTACCAAATCATACCAATAAGTCAAATTTAAACATGTTTACTCGGCATGCACAAAGATCACTAAACGTTTAGTGATCTTTGTGCAAACCGACCTTAATCTTTGACTAATAAATTAGTGCCACGAAATATATAAACAACTTACTTGACCTACTGCTTCATTCAAATTAGAGGTAACGGGGGCTCATCTTAATTCGTTACTCTTTTTAGGGGTAGAAATTGCAGTTATTCTAGGTTTCAGACTTTTCCCTATATTTGTGTCACTAAAGCTACACGCATACCAAATTTCAGCATTGTGGGATTGTGAATTTGGTCAAAGTTTTGTTTTTATTAATAACTCAAAAACTACAAAGATCAAACTAAAAATAAAAACGCGGTTGAAATATACAAACGAAGACCTTTGATTGTCCTTTGATTTGATGGTCGGATCAACGCTTCGAAAGTTTACATTTTTAACTGATTTAGTTACATAAAAATTGTGCCACCACTACCTACCTATCTATCAAATTTCACGATGATCGGATCAATGCTTCGAAAGTTATCCTCGGACAAACAAACATACATACATACATACAACGCCGATTTGCCCAAGTTGATTTGGAGATCTCGCTTCGCTCGGTCAATTAATACCTGACCCGCCCGCGGCTTCGTACGCGTGGTTTGTCAACAAAAACATTACCTAACATCTGCATGAATGAGTAGTATCTACTGTAACCAATTGTATTTTTTAATGTTCTGTAATTCGTTTATTTTTATTTATTTCTATTGTTAACTGACATTTGTTTTATTTTTGTTACGAATATTATGCAATGTAATAAAGTGGTGCATAAATTAATACTGAATACCCTGCTTCTACGCAGTCGGATAAACAGTAGCCTATGTCTATATAGCAAAATTCATCGAAATCGGTACAGCCGTTTAGTCGTGAAAACGTAACAAACAGACAGACAGAGTTACTTTCGAATTTATAATATTAGTAAAGATGGCTTACCTATGTACCTACCTACTAAGTCTAAAAATATGACTAACATTTTAAATTGAATATACAATAATACTAGTATAATACTGTGTATATACCTGATCAAAACGGTACCTAAAGATCCATAAAAGGTAAATAAAATGAGAAATCGTGAAAAAGTACTAACGATAGTGAATTTCAGAATAAAACAAACAAGTGCTATCTAAAACAATCTCCGCAGACAATATCCGGCTTCACTGTAGTGCAGGAGCCATCAACTACACTCCGACTGTTATTACGATCCATTTTTTTTCAGCGCAAACCTTGCTCAATCCTAGAAATTAAAAAAAAAATCCGAATTTTTTTAAATTTCTTGAAAGAATTTCTTGAAGTTGAAGGACCATAAAAGTCAGGCAAAAGGCAAAATCAAAATCATTTTATTCATTAAAATCACAAGAATCGCTACACTCTCGCTAAATATCATAAATATGAATCGAATTATTTATCAAACTATAGAATACTACATCATCAGTCTCATGGGTAAAGGGCAATTATTTATTCGCTACATAGCTTACTAAATACTCATCTCCATCTAAAGGTTGTCTGGAAGAAATCACTTCTAGCTCCTTTTCTGTGCACGAACCCACCACTATAATCAACTATCTCTTCTTCAAAGATTTGTTAGAAGAAAACTCTTATTAGGGTGGAGCTCGCCTTTTTACATGTCCATTTTGTAAGCGGTTTTTGTCTGTAAGTAAATCTATTTGTCTCACACAGCGCTATCTAGCCAAATTATTATAATTTATCTATACAAATATTAGTATTATCTATCTGTTAATAAATATATTTTAATAGTGCATTGGTTATATTTGTAGATCAGATATCAGAGTTATAAATATTATTTGTTTATCTACATACCTACACAAGTAACATTTTATGAAAAAGTGATTTAGCTCTTGTGCTATACGGGCATGCAATGCCTAAACTTTTCCGACGCTGAGAATTCTACTTTCATTGGGATATGCTAACTTAGAGTTTATTTTCATGGGCTTAAGGTATATTGTTATTAAATAAGCAATAAATGTTTAAAAATTACTAATCATTGCAGAAATGTATCCTGAGCTACCTTTATCAATGTCATAATCAAAACTGTCTTGAATTAGCATTGAGTTAAGGAACTTTTGAACTCTAGAATGTGTAGGTTGTATAGCTTATGGTAGGTAATTTATATTTTTTTATACGGCTTGGAAAATGGAACAAGCATTTGGCCCACCTGATGTTACCAAAGTGGTAACCATCGCCTATAACAAAGTATTGCCTCGTAGGTCACGCACCTTAGAAACATGCCCTACGGCTACGATGCACTGGCCTGCGTCCATCAATTCAATTATTTTGTACTTTATAATTATCCGACGACCTCCGTGGCGCAGTGGGCGAATAGCTGGTTGAGACGCAGGAGGCAGCGGGTTCGATTCCCGCCGCGGAACAAATGTATGCATGATCTACAGATATTTGTTCCGGGTCTAGATGTTTTTCTATATAAGTATGTATTTACAAAAAAATGGCACTCCGGGAGTGCCGACAGAAGTGAAAACTTGAACAATTACGAGATACTCATATGTCGGGTATGTCGGTATTGTATGAGGTGTCGGTAACGGTAATGATAACAGTGTCGCGAGTTCAATGGTTTTTTCCCATCTCGAAAAATGCAGTTTTCACTTCAAAAAAAAGTATATAAGTAATTTATCGGTTATCTGGTTCCCATAATACAAGCTCTGCTTAGTTTAGGGCTAGATAGCGCTGTGTGAAATGTCCAGCAATATTTATTTATTTCTTTATTATTTATATATTTTTATTATTTGTTTTATTTATTCGGGTTGTACATCGACTTAAGTCTAAGATTCTAAAGGTTTTATTTGTAGCTTAGAGACATCGTACCTAAATCTTCAGATTAAAAATATAATTCGTAAAAATGGTTAAAATCGAGAAGGTTGCGGGTTCAAATCCCGTCTTTAAACAGATTATTTATTTCCGTGTAGGGGTAACAGTTAAACATGTATCATAAATACATAAACATTGCTACGAAACTAAAAACGAACTTAGCAGACTTCTTTACTATTATTACAGGTAAAGAGGAAAGATTTGTATGTCTGTACCGAATAAACTCAAAAACTACTGGACCGATTTCAGAAATTCTTTCACCATTAGAATGCTACATTATCCCGGAGTAACATAGGCTACTTTGTACCCGACTGCGCAGAAGGAGGGTAATGTTTTTATAAACCAACTATACCTACGTGCGAAGCCGCAGGCAGGTCAGCTAGTAGGTATTCAATAATTGTGTTCGAAAATGTATTATTTTGTGTTTGACAAATCGGAACAAAGTTAGTAACGTATTTTTTCTGTTTGAAATTTTTCGTTGTTAGTTTCCACGCTTTTGAAAATACTGTTTTTTATTTAAAGTGAAAACTTCTTTATGCGCGTTGAGCGTTTTTTGAAATGGGAAAAAAACCATTGAACTCGCGACACTGTGACCGTTACCGACACCTCTGTATATCAAGTGAAAACTTATTTAGGCACGTTGGGCAATTTTTGAGATGGAAAAAAACCATTGAACTCGCGACACTGTTACCGTTACCGACACTTCTGTTTATAAGTATCTAGTTATTGTTCAAGTTTTCACTTCTGTCGGCACTCCCGGAAGGCCACTTTTTTTTGGCCTCGCACGGTATAATACGGATTTTGATTCGTTTTCAAAACCGGCGAAACAATAAGTTTTTCTTTTACACTGACGGATCAATATGGTTATCTCCAGGATGGCCACTACAAAAAAAGTTGTCCAAATTTTTTTTGGTTTGGGAACGATAATAAATAAGCTAAGGACTTTATTAAACTCAGAGATGGATATCCTATGAGCTCAGTATGCAGACCCTTGAATATATCCCATAAGGGAGTAATCAAAGGCAAGTCCAAACATAACGTTTATTACGTGCCCACTTTTTGAATTAGTAGTTAGCATTCACATTACTATTTTACAAGTTGCAAGCCCATCGCCGTTTATTAGAATTGTTTGGAAATAACGATGGCCATTAACACACATAATAGACTAGAAAATAGCCTATATAAACAATATATATATAATAAAATAGGTCATAATCTATTTTATACCAAATTTCATCGAAATCAGTTCAGCCGTTACGTTATGATTAAGTAGGTTATAAACAAACAAACATTAAAATTTTCACATTTATAATATTAGTGTAAATTCGTGTGTTATGTAGTAAAAACATGAAGTTGGTACGTATTAAAGAGGCTGAATAATAATTGCACCAAAATCCAATTAAAATAATTAAAACAAAATCTCAACTAGAACAATCTGCCGAAAAAGCAAAAGGTTTCTTTCTTCGGGCGGGAAAAAAACCTCTTTTGTCCTAGCCTTTGTATTCTATAGTCTCTGGTGTCAGTTGTATTGTCTTGACGGCCATTACCGTCTTCGTGTTAATTACGTGTTTTGTTTCGCGATGCAGTTGCGTGTCTATTTAAACAAATGAGGTGGTGGAATGCAGCCTGCTATGCAATAAAAGCTAATAAACAATGGCTTTACTGTAATATTATGGTCTCTTGTTATCTGTGCTGTTATCGTGTGTCAAATAAATCCTTTACTTACATAATAATGATTTTTTTTTGTTTTTATCTAGATATCTGAATGGGCGCAAATAAATGTTTTTTTTGGCTAATTTAATGTCTGGCTGATTAGCTTTTTGGGACTACAGAATCTGTTAGACTAGCATGCGCACCGTGAGATATCGAATCTCAGTAATCTTTATCAAGTCCATCTAATGGGGTGCCGTACTACGCTGAGCTTTCCAGTGCGTGGTCTCTACGCGAGAACCTTTCCGCCCCAACGGCCGTCAGTTCTTCGAGCTATGTGCCCTGCCAACTGCCACTTTAACTTTCTAATCCTTTGTTCTATGTCTGTGACTTTGGTTCGTCTACGAATCTACTCATTTCTGATTCGATCTCGTAGAGAGATCTCGTTTCTCGGTATCTCGTCCTTAAAAATTACGACGTCGAAATACTCGCGCAGCAGTGTCAAAATTCGTCTAAATATGGGTACCTACGCATGTTACCAGAAGATATGAAGAGATGTCTACAAACATCACATTACGCATGTACTCTACTGGTTTACCACTTTAGAGTTGAATTTATTTTTACAATATTTGTAGCAGCTTTAAAAGTTACTTTCAAATTTTAATTATTAATTGAAATCACAAGGATCATTTGGCACATTACCTTAGCCGCCTGTTCCTCCATTTAATTTCAGTATTTTTAAGCATAAGAAAATACCATTTCTTTATAGTCTCCAGTATAGTCTCCTAGTAGAATTCTGGTTCCCCTGGCGATACATGGCTCACGATCATCCATCAAGGTTCGGTCCGCGCATCAATCTTATGCACTGCCTGCTCGCTCATGCGCGCCTGTTACTCGCTATTTGTTCCAAGATTCTTTCTAGGCAATTGGTTTGTGTAGAAGTCTGGTTGAAAAGTTATACTGGGAGTGATACTAAGCTAAATGAATTTAAAAACATAGGTAGGTACTTACATTTATTTCGAAAAATACAGCGAATTGCGTTCGAGTGAAGTAACAAGAGGTTTCACACCTGTATGCCTCAAGTTGATCGTAGGGCACGTTTCTAAGGTGCGTGACCTACGAGGCAATATTTTCTTATAGCAGATGGTTACCACGTAACATCAGGTAGGCCATGCACTTGCCATTTCTCCAGGTGGTAAAAAAAGTAAGTTACAAGATATACAAATCGTGAACCGATAGCAATCGATAGATAGCTTAACTGATCTTTCATGTGTATTTATTTGATGATGTATGTTTGTTTGGGGTGCAATAGAGAGTACCTATATCTATCTCTCTGATCCAGGGGGGCTTAAAGTGAGTGACCACTTTAGATAAAACACCCATAAAATATAAATAAATAAATCTTTTCCTGTGGGAACAAGATAACTCATACATTACTTACCTATGTATATACTTTTTTTAAATACCTACTTTTATTACTCGAGAAAAAGTTCTAGAAGTTGATACTTTTGATCCCAGATGAGTTAAATAAATAAAATAAAAAATACAGATGTGTCCTGCCCACTGCCATTTTAGCTGTTTTATGCGTTTTCTTATGTTCTTATGTTTTTTCTTACATAAAAAATCCCAGATGAGTTATCGTATGACAATGTTACATTTTCATCATAACTCTCCCATTTTGCTGTGGTCGGGTAAGAATCGTCATCATTGACGAACCAAATTTCCCACATTTTTTGAACTGTGTTTATATTGTCAAGTGTGAAGACCCAACAAGGGTCATTTAGGAATACACAAAAAACGACATTAACCCTTTAATGAGACCCTTATGCCCTTTTCTTTCAACAAGTGGGTAAGGGTTTCGCTTGCAAATATAGAATCGCCCATACGTATTTTTATTACTTCTTTATTGTACAGAAATAGATGACAGAAAAAAGCTTGTACATAGACGAGCTTTACCAAAATAAGAGTAATCTTCCAGTAAACCTTTGAAGAGAGAGATAGCTAATTTTAGCGGTGGGTTAGTAGCAGTAGATTTGTTAATTATTTATTGGCTACATGTCACTCGCAAAATAATGGTAAAATTATTGATTTGGTGTAACTTAAAAATATATATTTTTAGTTATACTTACACCCATGTAGTTGCCAGGCGCATTTCATTTTTCCTCATTATTCATTCATACATCTCTTTATTATTGATCGAGCGAAGTGAGATATCCAAATCAACTTGGGCACTTGGCTTGGCATCAACTTGGCGTATGTATGTATGTATGTTTGTTTGTCCGAGGATAACTTTCGAAGCGATAATCCGATCATCGTGAAATTTGATACATAGGTAGGTAGTGATGGCACAATTTTGGTATGACTAAATGAGCTAAAAATGTGGGGGGGGGGTTTTGAGATGTTGGGGTTCAAGAGAGGTAAAAAAAAATGAAATCAGGTCAAGTGGGACGTTAAATGAAAGGTATTTGTTAGTAAATTATGATTCCGTTTTTTTTTTTTTTTTGAGTTATTAATTTAGTATTTATTTATAGATTTCCAGGGCAACCTAACATTTACAGCCAAAGGCTTCTAGCAAATGTTGTTAGGTCGTCTTTCCATCTAGTGGAGGTGCGTACATAAACAAATACAGCATCTACGGAACCCCCTCTACCTTAAAATATCGACACCGCTTCGAATTTCCTATCGTTCTTAACACGATCGTTAATGTCACTTAAAAACGTCATGTGGCATCGGTTTTTATGTCAATTATATTCACATTAATCTTTGGAAATGATAAGGCGACTGACATGATTCCTTTGTTTTATGACGCGAATGACAACAGGTGAAAAGTTGACGCTTTTACCCTGTTTTTAAGAATACAGTTTTTAATGGGGTTTGAAAATATCGTCTGAAGTCTGGATAAGTCCGGACATCATTATTATTTTTTTTTTTTATTTCGTTGTACTATTATGAACCTTCAGTGCGTATTTTACGTGGTAAGAGACAGCTTAACACGGCGACAGCGACCGACTTACGTAATAAGGCTATGGGCTATTTGCAAAATGTAGAATGGGGGGACCAGTTTGGGCTCTACTTCATTAATAGAGAATAGTTTTTTACATACTATAAAATATCGGGATATTTAGATGACAGAGTAGCTTGGGAATCAAATTGATTGAATTCGTTCAAAATGTTACAATCTAGACGTAATTTATTTTCTGTATTGTTATGTATTCTAAAAGGATCATTAAACGAAACAAGGCTGGCTTTGTCTCTTGCCTTTCTTTCCTGGGCCCGTAGCCAAATGTCATTCGCCACGAATCTATTCGACTTCTACATACATTTGTTGTCGCTGAATGACGTAATATTTCTATAGCATGTGTCAAATCCCATACATTTTCGGACGTATCGACTAGCGTCATCGCTAATCGACTGTAACTTGGCTAAGCCCTCTGGCTTGGTGGCGAAGGAACAGGCAGTAAAATTGACGATTCAAAGTGATCCTTGTGATTTTAATGCATAAAAATATTTGACTTTGATATCATAAAACACACAATTAAATTCATCATCATATTCATATTCTTTTTACAGCTCGACCAATCTTCCATTATACAATGATCCTCTACATCCAACGGTTGTCTGGAAGAGATCGCTTTGTTAAGCAATAAGACCGCCCATTATGCTTACATTTGATTTTTAAAACCATTACAAAAATTTCAAAATTAAAATTTTATTACTTTACTTATTTTAAAGTTTTTATTCAAATTTACAATTGAAATTTTTGTGGTTGTTTTAAAAATCTTGGAATTTTATGTATGTGTTTGGATAACACTATAAAATAAAAATACTATTTAACTTTCATACATTCATTCATCGTCATCATATTAGCCAATGGACGCCATAGATAGATAGATAGATAGACCATAGATTTCCTGAGCGACCGATCTTGTCGGCCTGCACCCAACGGCTCCCAGCAACCTTTATCAAGTCGTATTTCCATCTAGTGAAACAATGAAATTATAACAATGTAAATCTATGATATAATTGGCGGTCTTACCTAAGTAGCGTCTCTACCATCCAACCTTTCGATGGAATGGACTATGTGAATATTACTTGTACTTGTGTATTCACACTTTACCTACTAACTTTTAGGTAAGTGCCTGTGTAGGTAGGTACACAGGTGATAAAATTGTAAAAAAAAAAACAAAAACGTATACATAATCATAATCACATTTGATAGCCTCCGAACATTCCCAGAACATGACGGGTCACCCGTCCGATACGATCGTATTATCCATTAAATACCACGCAAACGATTATCTATCCAATCGCATTGACTTTAGATCTATTTTTGATTGGTTTTATAGCACATCCTTACGTTACTAAAGGCTCGTACACAGTGCGTGGCTTCGATTTTACACGTGTACATATTTGTTTAAAATCTTTTACGAGAACAGATGTATTTTGTTTTTTTAGCTGCTGAATCAATACCTATGTTGTTAATCGCTTTAACAGTTGCGTTAAAAAAATGTGATTGAACTTTCTATATGTATAAGTAAGTACATATTTAATATTATTTAATCGTAACAATTTTTACAATTAAGTAATCTCCACTAAGGGAAATACGATAACCTAATTATTAGAGGCTGTGAATTTGTGAGGCGTGACCGAGCGATGACCTATCTTTAATACAACCTGTTATGTTAGTATAACATTAATTTAAAAACACATCCGGAATCGTATTATATAATTTTTGAGGTAGGTTTAATACCGGTCGTTCAATATTTATCCAGTATACATATATCTACAACATTTCCAATAAACAATTATTAACATTTTTAAATATCAAAACGGCGGCGCCTATTCAACAACGCCGCAAAGCAAAAGTAGTAGGAAATATATTTTTTTAAATCATGTCACGAGTTACGCATACATTTCTGCAATAGTTTGCAATTCAGTTCAGACACAATGTTAATTATTATACAATAAATAAAATATGTATACTCGAAATGGCTGTATCACGACAATAACATCGCACAGTGTAAACTCACCTTTACGTATATCCTTACATTTAGGTCGTGACTGTCAAACGAGAACAAACCACACTAAAATATACTTTAGTTTAAATAATTTAACGTTGCTTTTTGCTTGTATAGTCTTTAAACCTGGAGTCAGTCAGGTCGTAAGGGTGGAATCCTACAAAAAGCCGTCGGACCGGTCGGAGGCGACTCATTCAGTCACAAGCGATCAGATTCTACGATCTATCTATATATATAAAACAAAGTCGGGTTAGTTACACCATTTATAACTTAAGAATGGCTTGACCGATTTTGGTGATGAAAAAATATGAGGACCAGTGCGCGCGGCATCAATACGCACGGCAATTGATTTTATATAATACCTACTAGCTGACCCACCGAACTTCGTACCGCCTTGACATGCATATAACGCGGGCTGCCAATGTACGTCGCCGGTAAAATTGTCAATCGGCCATCATTAGCTGCGTCTACGTATGAGAAAATTAATTGTCCTGTTTATTATCCTGTTAATTACTTGTTGAGTTTTGCCGTGCGTAAAAACTCAACAATGGCTTCATTGATTTGGATGTTTTGTCGTAATTTTCAGGGTAAGGTTTTTATGAAAGAAAATTTTGAATAGTTGCCCGGGAAATTTGAAAAAACTGAAAGTTCTTTTTTTTATGGGATTTTTGTATTGAACTCAAGAACATTTTTATTTTGAAATTCGAACGAAGCCGGGTGGTTAACTAGTCCTAATTATATATATATAGGTATTTAACTATAAATTTATTGATATTTTTTAAACTGGATAGGTCTCCGTTTGACCACAATGAAGCACGATGAAGCACGAAGATCTAGAAGAAACCTGAAAGAGACCTGGATTGTATTCTTTAGGAAAAACAGACGACGGCAAAGTGTTCCATACCTTAGCTGTACGCATCAAGAACGTAGAACCAAAACCGTGGGTGCGAGGTGGTATATCAATTAGGTATGAATTATGAGGGATCTAAGATTATTATCATAGGCTTTTACAAAAATGCATTTCCAAATTTAACATAAATTTGTCATTTAAAATTAGAAAAACCTAATATTTAATTGAGTCACTCTCTCTACGATTAATGCGATATTTCTCTGAACTTAGTTTTTGCAGAACATAAATGCACTGACTCACAAACACGTAGTTTCCTTAGAATTTTCCTTGAGATAATGCTTGAGACATAATATTTTGAGATCTGTATATTTTATTGTTGTTATTTTTATTTGTTATTTATATTTTAGGTACCTATTAGAATGCCACAGAATAGGAACAGAATGAAAGCCTAGTACAACAAGCGAATACAGCTGAAGCACACATAGACGTGCATACGAGGATCTCCGGTCAAGTCGGTCGAAGGAGGACGAAGGAGAAGCGCGTATCTCAAATTGAGATTAAATGTGGTAGTTGATCGAGCGAAGCGAGAACTCTAAATCAACTTGGGTAAATCGGCGTTGTATGTACCTATGTATGTATGTATGTATATTTGTTTGTCCGAGGATAACTTTCGAAGCGTTGATCCAATTATCGTGAAATTTGATATATAGGTGAGTAGTGATTGAACAATTTTGGTGTGACTAAATGAGCCAAAATGTTGGTGGGTTGTTGAGATATAGGGGTTCAAGAGGGGTAAAAAAAATGAAATGAGACTATTAGGTAAAGTGGGACGTCAAATGAAAGGTCTTCATTAGTACATTTCAACCCTGTTTTTATATTTTTAGTTTAGTTTTTGTAGTTTTTGAGTTATTAGCCATAATGAAAACAAAACTTAGACAAAATTCATGCTGAAATTTGGTATGCACGTAGCTTTAATGACACAAATATAGGCAAAATTCTGAAATCCATAATAACTGCAGTTTCTACCCCAAAAATGTGGAACCAATTAACATAAACTACCGTTACCTGTAATTTGAATGAAACTGTAGGTCAAGTAAGTTGGTTATTTTTTTGTGGCACTATTTTTATAGTCAAAGATCATAAATAATATTTTTTGGTTGTTATGGGAGACTCGCGGGATCTCAGTTCGGGGCGAACCACTAGTTATAAGTAAGTGTATTATAAAAATGCAAAAGAAACAGTGGAATGTTTACGATAATTTCTTAAGCACAAATAGTTGACTAGAGAGGAATACTTTGTGTTACACTTAAACCGACCTTGTAAGGTTTTTAAGAGTAGGTATTTATTTTATAAAAAAACGGATGTTTTCCGTTATCCTTACACACTTTACTAACTAACTTAAAACATATGTTCTTATCTAATTTGTGGTTTTGCGAGCCATTTATGTTTTTTTTTGGGTTCAGTACCTACCTCAAAAAGAAAAAAAACCCTTGTAGGATAACTTCGTTGTCCGTCTGTCTGTTTATATGTCCGTCTGACTAGACCTTTTTTCTCTGGAACGCGTGGAGGTATCAAGTTGAAATATCAAATACACGGTCCTACGGTCCATAGGAGTTGTACAAAAATCAAGCTCCTAAGTCAAAGCAATACGGCCATTTTTGCTTCATATTTTGCTCGAAAATACATTAAAACCTATAGGGTAGGTATTTCACGTTGATCTAAAATCAAGAAATTTGACAAGTAGTAAGCTCTCATAGCACAAATAAAAGAAACAATCCGAAAATCGTTAACTTGTAGTTATCTAATATATAAAAATCTCATGTCGCGGTGATTGTGGTCGCACTCCTCCGAAACGGATAGATCGATTTTAATGATTTTTTTTGTATATTTAATAGGTATGAGACTAGGTCGTAAAATATTTACCCTCCTACCCCCAGCCCCCTTTTATAAATCGCGATTTTAGTATTTTCGTATGAACAATATTCATATAATTTAACCGTCGTTTATTGGCGTGAAGTCATTTACATGAAGTGTCGCGTCACTTTGACAAGAATGTTTTATATAGGTTTTATCCCGTAGTTCTCACGGGAATGGGAAATTTACGGCGTGCGAAGCCGCGGGCGAGTCAACTACTATCATATATAAAATATTTTTATGGAATCATATAAAATATTATTTTTTATTATTCTGCTCGTTTGTCCTTCAACTTAGTGTTGAAGACTTTTTAATTACAATATACTTATTCAAATGAATCCATATTACTAAATTAATTAATCTGAAGAACGATTTATGTTTCACAACTTCAGAATAGGCAATTTATTTAACACTTGATTTATAATCACTTTTCAGTTATTTAATACCTTTACCTAACTATATTAAAAAGCTAAATTGGCACCTACTTTTAAACTGTTTTGTTGTTTTAATAAAATCCAATCAAATGTTTTTATTCATTAAAATCACAGGGATCTGCCTGTTCCTTTCCGACTAAGCCATTAGCTAATTAGCGATAAGACCGCCAATTGTATCCATAGATTTACGTAGTTGTTTTTTTTATATGTATTTGTTTCGTGGTGTGCAATAAAGTATTATCTAATCTAATCTAATCTAAGCCAGGAAAGAAAGGCAAGAAACAAGGCTGGTTGTAATTTTTAATGATCCTTTTAGAATACATAACAATAAAGAAAATAAATTACGTTTAAATTGTAACATTTTTTATCGAAAGCAGTTTTATCCCAAGCTTCTATATTATCTAGATAGTCCGATATGATAAAGTAGGCTTTTTATAAAGATTATGTTTAATTACGTTTTTAAATTTGTTAATTGTTAGTTCTTTATTTATGGTATACCTACTGGCTTCCGCCAGCCGCTTCGCTTGTGTGCATTGTCAGTAAAAATAGTACCCTCCTGCACAGTCAGGTAAAAGTGGCCTATGACCCAATCTTTATACCAAGTGTTGTCGAAATTGGTCCAGCCGTTAAAATTCAAAATTGTTTCTGGGCGTCTGGTCTATGCGACGCGTGATCCGAGAGCTGGCGCTTATCTGGGTCAACGCATACGCATTGCAATTCAGGCAATGCAGCCAGTGTCTTGGGGGCACTTCCGCTTAATCGTGCGAAGACTGAAATGGTTTTAAAAATCTATTTCCGTTCGTTAGTATGGCAAAAACTCGAAAATGGCTGACCGATTTGAATATTATTTTTTGTGGCGTAGGAAGTGAAAATGATTTTTTATATGGGAATCTATCAAAGGACAAGCAGACGCACGGCCATACCTAGTTAATACCACCCATCCGCACACACCGTTTTGGTTCTACGTCCAGCTAAGATATGGAACAATTTACCATCGTCTGTTTTTCGTAAAGACTACAATCGGGTGTAAGAGTAAATAGGTGTCTTCTAGATCTTCGTGCTTCAGCTTAGACCACATCATCGCTTACCATCAGGTGAGATTGTGGTCAAATAAAGATCGATTCAAGCTAAAAAAATCGTATGAAAGTAAGATTAGATTTATTTCCAAAAAGTGCTGCCATACTTTACATTCGGATATACTATTTTGAAATCCATGCGAAGCCGGGGCGGGTCAACTAGCTAACTAATAAATGTATTTATATTTGTTACGTGTATATCATAATTCGTTTGAGTGTGCAGTCGAATGCATTGGATTGCATTGCCCTTCACTCGGTGTTCATTATCAAGGCGATGCAATCACCCCGAGGAGACTGTCTTCTGGTTATTTAACCACTGAACAGACACACCCACACTTACATAAATTATATAGTTTTCGTTTTCGTTACCCCCGAAGAGCTGACGGCTGATGGGGCAGAAAGGTTCTCGAGTAGGCTGGATGGAAAGATGATAAAGGTTGCCGGGAGCCGTTGAGAGAATGAACCCTAATCGTAGGGCACATTTCTAAGGTGCGTGACCTACGAGGCAATGCTTTGGGCCATAAGCATGCTCCATCTCCAGACAGTATATAAAAAAAGCAGTTGCTCTGGAAATCTATGGGGCGTCCTACGATTAATATAATGATGATGAAAGTTTATAATCTACCATGATATTTACCCACAACACTTGCCTTGCCTGAGTCAGTGTTTTCTGATAATTACAACCTGGGTGTCTTCTAGTCGCGAGAACAGGTTTCTTCTAGGCAAGCGTGATCCATCGTATACTGCATCATCGCCTACCATCAGGCGAGATCGATAGTCAAACGCAAGCTTATAATGTACTAGCTGTTGCCCATGACTTCGTACGCAAAACACTCCTAAATGTACACATTTAGGAGTGTTTTGCGTACGAAGTCGTGGGTACCTACAGGTAACCTAGAAATAAAGTTAAACTCGCTGTTGCAACTTGACTGAACACCCCATTTTTATCCCATTAAACTGATTTATGGGATAAAAGATAGGCAATGTACTTCCAGTAATCTACACACAACACTCTATACTATACACACACACCCCAAATATCATCGAAATCGGTTTAGCCGTTACGACGTGTTTGAGTAACAAACAAATAATTCAACAAACATCCAAACTTTGACATTTATAATATTAGTGTGACATTTAAATAAAAACACTACAATACTTATATCCGTCGTGAAGCGCGTCATACGCGCGTTAACGGCCTTCACACGTTCATTACCAAGGCAAAGCGTTCAACCTGCCGCGGTGAACGTTGTCTGGAAATCCTGCAATTCAGGCTCTACTGCGACACTCATTCAATCATTATTTGTAGGGACAAGAAAATAACTCTAATTAACTATATTGACGACTTCCATGGCGCAGTGGGCGTATAGCCGGCTGTGACGCAGGAGGTAGCGGGTTATATTCCTGCCGCGGGACAAATGTTTGCATGATCTACAAGTATTTGTTCCGGGTCTGGATGTTTTTCTTAATATTATAAGTATGTAATTACAAAAAAAAAGTATATAAGTATTATACCAGATAACTGGTTCCCATAGTACAATCTCTGCTTAAAGTGGGGCTAGATAGCGCTGTGTCAAATGTCCACCAATAGTTATTTATTACTATTATTTATTATTATATACATAGAATAAAGGGGAAAGATTGTTGGTTGTCTCATACGACATGAGAGTTTCATAAAAACAATTATCGAAGGGAAAATATAAAGAAAACAAGTAGAAAGAATATCGATTAACAGTGTAAATATCGGTGTTGTTTGTTTTTTGTTTTTTGTGTTTTTCTCACGTTACTCGCTCATTAAATCAGACAATACCACCTGTAATTATAATAACATTAAGCTTGTAGAAATATTAATTGATTTATTATTTTGTGTTAATTGTATACGATGTTGATGATCAAATAATTAATAATAATAAACTACATGAGCCAGATAAAGGAGAAGATCGCTGTCATTGCTTTTACATTTATAATATAATTTTTATACAACGAAACATGTAGTACATTATATTTATTTGACTTATACAAATATATAACATAATATAGTATGCATATATAATACTTACATATTTTATTTAAAAAAATATATACTCATTAACTTTACTTAATTCACTATCATTACTATGTTATCAATTATCACTATAAATATAAATATTGCTGGACATTTCACACAGCGCTATCTAGCCCCAAAACTAAGCAGAGCTTGTACTATACGACTAAACGAATGGAACGATTTCGATGAAATTTGTTATACAGATAGATTATGACCGGGATTAGGATATAGGCTACTTTTTACCCAACCGTGCAGAAAGAGGGTTATGTTTTCATTGACTAACCACGCGTACAAAGCCGCGGGCGGCAGCTAGTATAAAGATACATTGGGTTGAATGACTAACCACAACGCAAATAGTTTTTTAGAGTGTCCTGACATCTATGGAGGGGACCATTAATTATGTGAGGTGATTTTGGCGAATTTGACCCCCCCCCCCTCCCGTCTTGGTGAGATGTCGTCAGATCCCCAACGCCTCACGTAATTAAATAAATAAATATTGCTGGGCATTTAACACAGCGCTATCTAACACCAAACTAAGCAGAGCTTGTACTACGGGAACCAGATAACTGATAGAATACTTATATACTTTTTTTTTGTAAATACATACTTATACTATATAGAAAAACACCCAGACACGGAACAAATATCTGTAAATCATGCAAACATTTGTTCCGCGGCGGTTATCGAACCCACTACCTCCTGCGTTTCAGCCGGCTATACGCCCACTGCGCCACGGAGGCTGTCAAAGGCATACATAGGTAAGTAAATTGTAAAAACTATCATTATACTATTTAGTTAGAGAGACCTTTAATTGGCTGTATAATCGTAAATACATAATTTTAAGACTGTTCTATTTTTGTAGAGGTTGGTCTTTTCAATAAAAATAAAATAAAATATGCTACGACGAAATACAATCTCCATGACAAATCCTTATTTCTATTTATAAATGAAACTGGCCACAGTCAGTTTTGAAAAATTAGCTAATAAGAAAATTAGCAACAAACTGTTGCGAAGAAGACCTCGCATTCGTGATTTAACGTTATGTACTCGGGTGGAAGCGATCAGTAACACCCTCGAACTCTTAGCGTCCTCACTTGCATTCACTCTCTCGTATGCCTAAATATCTTGGCTATAATTCGCTTTTATAACAATAACAAGTACTAAGTTCTATGGGCACGTTGCCCGTAAAGAGGACTTAATGGAACGTCAAGTAGTGCAAGGCAGATTGGAGGGCAAGAGACCGCGTGGCTGCTCTCTAACGAGATGGTCAGACCTCATCTTCCTCATCAGAACAACTTTTGGCAGTTAAATAAAGAAATACAGACCGGTGCACGGAGACAGGGGTGTTTGTGTTATCAGGTCAATTGGCCAACTGATTGTCTTGTCTGCGCGAATACGGACGGTAGATCTTTGCTTAAAGGTAAGGTTTTTCCAAGCACCTACTTTATACAATTGATAGATATCGTCGAAAGGTTGCAAGCCTCTCGGTTTTTATCGGATACATTTCGGAGAGTGTGCTGCGGAGCTTTTCAACCTGATCCCACCATCACCATTCTATCATCGGACAACCAGATGCGCTCGAGACATCTCACCAGGAGGGGAGGGGGTGTCAAATAATCGTCAAAAACGCTTCATGTAATTAATGGACGCCCCCATAGAGCTGAATGGAGATGCATTGCTAAAGCCGGTACTCAAGAGCCAAGACATGATATAACCACGACCACTCTGTCAAAAGTACCCGACTAAGGAGAAGTAGAAGAATAACAATATCTATTCTTATTATTAAGGTTCTCATGAATATTTAAGAGTAGCGCTCCTTAGCCGTTAAGTACAGTTTATGTTTTGAAACAACTTTACGCGAAGTTAGTGAATGGTGTAAACAAATAAAGCGGTTCGTAATCAAGTTAAGTATCACTTTCAATTTCATACAATTGCTATACGTTTTTATGTTTTTTGATTTATTTAGAACGCGAAAATTCTTACACGATTTACCAAGAGTGTATTGTATCCTGAGTGCATGTATGTTTGTATGTATATGTCATCATCACAAGGGCGGATTCAGGGGGAGGGGGTCCAGGAACTAGGTGGACCACTAATTACAATTGTCAAACATAACACATGACATTGACCACGACTATGTGACCCCCCTCTGGCACCAAAGCTGGATCCGCCCTTGCATCATGATTATAATCAGTTATGGCAAGTCCACATAGGCCTCCCCAATAGATTTCCCGAGCAATCTTGTGCAGCAACCTTTATTAGGCCGTCTTTCCATGTAGTTGCGATTTCCATTGCGTGGTCTCTTCTCGAGAACATTTATGTCCCTTTGTCAGTTTTTTGAGCTATGTTCCTCCCCCACTGCTTGCCCTCTCGGCAGTGACAATGATTTCAGTTTTTATACGGATCAAATGTTTGCGTGATCTACAGATATTTGTTCCAGGTCTTAGTGTTTCTTTATACTTAAATAATAATACATACTGCTAGACATTTCAAATAGCGCTATCTAGCCCCAAACTAAGCAGAGCTTGTAAGTACTATTGGAACCAGATAACTAATAGAATACTTGGATACTTTTTTTTCTAGATACTTATAAAAAATAGAATAACATCCAGACCCGGAACATCTGTGGTTAAAGGATCATTTATGCTAGACCGCGGCGGGCCCGAGCCGTATCCCGTACGAGGCGCGAACGATGTACCGTACAGCGCCCGCGCGGTCCGGGCGAGTCTCGTACGTGCCCCGCACCCTCCTCGGCTAACCGAATCACTGTGGCGGCTTCATAGCCGAGTGTTCTCCGGGTTCGTACCCGGAAAACATTCGGTATAATATGAACGTGTACCACATACAGGGCTCGGACGACGCGAGCACGGCTCGGGCCCGCCACGGTCTAGCATAAATCGTCCCTTATGCAAAAATTTGTTCCGCGGCAGTAATCGAACCTGTTACCTCCTGCGTCTCAGGAGGAATAGGCTATTCGCACACTGCGCTACGGAGGTCGTTGTATAATTATTACAAGCATATATTACAAAAAATGATGTACCTAAATATTCTATCAATTCCCATAGTACAAGCTTTGCTTCGTTTGGGGCTGGATAGCGCTGTTTAAAACATCCAGCATTATTTATTTTATTGGTATACGGATCTCCTTCTCTCTGATTCAATCTCGTTTTGTTATGTGCTATTCTTTATGAATAATAAGTTGAGACAGTTTGACACAGGTTACCATTTGTAATAATACAAAACCAATTTCACAGCTTTCAACCCAACATCTTATTATCACGATAATATTCAAACTTGTCACATAAAAACGGAATAACTTTGTTCGAACTAGATTTGGAATATTTTTTGTGCATTGGGGTAGGTCATGTCCAAGGTGAGTACCATTATTACGAGCGGTTATTAAAAGTTGTTTAGGACACTGTCATAATAAGCTATGAGACAACCTCTGTGGCATTGCTTAGATTTACAATACGGGGCGAATGTTTGCATGAGTTCCAAATATTTTCTTTACATAGTATAATATAAAGTCGCTTCCGCTGTCTGTTTGCTTGGATCTTTTAAACTACTCAACGGATTTTAATGCAGTTTTCAGCAATAGATAGAGTGCTTTAAGAGAAAAATTGATATGTATAATACATACATAACTCTGTTTGTTTGTTATTTTGTCTGTTACCTTTACACGAGTTAATGGCTGAACGGATCGTAATGAAATTTTGTAAGGAGATAGATTATATCCTGGGAAAGGGCTACTTTTTAGCCAACTGCGCAAAATGAGGATAATGTTTTATTGAAAACCCACCCGTGCGAGGCCGCGGGCGGGTCGGCTAGTTTGTTATAATTCTTTGAGTTATTGTGTCGTGAGCGCCTCTGTGTATCATTATCACATTGCACTAATATGCGAAAGTTTAAATGTTTGTTTGTTATATCACGTCGTACCGGCTGAACCGATTGCATTGAAATTGTATATATGTAGATATACCTATGACCTGGATTAAAACATGGGCTACTTTTTATCGACGAACCACGTGTGCAAAGTCGCAGGAGGAAGCTAGTAATAAATAAACGCCAGACAGTTAGTATAGCGTTATCTAGCCCTAAGCTAAGCTATGTATGTACTGTGAGAACCAGATAACTGATAGACGTATTCTATATGATCTAATATGATGAGTTTTTTTTTCTAACCAGTAAAAGGAGATTCTGAACAGGTTATAGAAAAAAACTCTGAAAGGAACCTTTATTATGCGCACCGCCAAGGAGTGGAACGCCTTGCCTGAGTCAGTGTTTCCTGATAACTACAACCTAGGGGTCTTCAAGTCGCGAGTGAATAGGTTTCTTCTAGGCAAGCGTGTACCATCGTAGACTGTATCATCGCGCGCCATCAGGCGAGATCAGGCTAGCCAATAATTTATAAAAAAATACCATGGGTTTAATTTTAAAGAAAACAAGTGATTTTTTTTTCTATTACTTATGTGTTTTTGGAGGTATGTTATTTTTTGGTATATTCTTAGGTTCTACCTCTCATTGCGAACGAAATCATTCCGACAACGTCCTACAAAGCCTTATGAATCTACTGAGTGGAAATAAACGAGTTTTGAAAGTCGCCGCCGATGATGACATACGTTTTTTGCTCGTTTTATAATATACATGTAGGTAGGTACAACTGAAGCTTTTATGTGAAGATATTAATATTAGCTTGTTATTGACCGAGCGAAGCGAGATCTAAAATAAGTGATGTAAGTCTTTTTTTATACGTTACAGGAGATGGAACGAGCATAATATGCACGATGTTAAGTAATGACCATCGCCTATAGTAAAGTACTGCTTCGTAGGTCACGTGGAACGTGCCCTACGATGAACAGTTAGTAGAAAGTTGCGGGGGATGTTCTTGTTGCCTAAGTATTATTTTCATATTTCGACTCATGGTATTTTGTATTATTGTATTTACAAATTATCGTAATTAATAATAATCATAATTTAAAAAAAAACATTTTAAACTGCCTTACATCTATTAACTTGCGGCGTACAGATGTAAACCCTCATATATCTCTAATTTCACCGGCAACACAGCAATGCTGCTTGGTGGCAAAAATAGGTAGGGTGGTAGTACTTCCCCGGGCGAGCCCGTCACAATAACTCTACTCATATCATCATCATCATATCAGTTAGAGGCGTTCCCTGTTAAAAATAGGACTCTTCTATAGATTTCCAGAACGACTGATCTTCTGCAACACCCAACGGCTCCCAGCGACCTTATTAGGTCGTATTTCCAGTGGGCGGCGTCCTAAGTGACGCTTTCCAGTGTAAAGTAAAGTAACATCTTTATTGATATATTAAGTTTGAGATTTTTAATCCATACGCTCCCAAACTACACAAAAAACTGTGTTTCAGGTGCCAATGGCTTCTTCCATCATCAGCAATCAGCAATCATGTCTAGCAGAGTTAAGTTCGAGCAATAATTAAAAACAGAATAAAACTTAAAAAAAAATGTTAAAAAGTATGTATTTAAAAGAAATACATAAGCTCTCTCATATTCAAGTTTATTATCATACTACGTGTTTTGCTATGTACGACATTAAATGAAAACACGGGTAGAGCTAATGGTCAGTATTGTTGTAAAATACGTTTGGTTCAAATTCATTACCATATACTTTTTTTTAATTTTTACACAACCTTAATTTCAAATCCTAAATTATCAATGAAAACCATTTACAACTCAAGAACGGCTGGACCGATTTTGATGATTTGTTGGATTCGTCTCCGTCCCGAATAGCAGAATAACTAATAAAGTATCTATAGAAAAAATTAACGCAAAAAAAAATTATTCATTTATTAAAAAGAAAATTCATTTTCTCATAAATAGATGCAGCTATCGACGGCCGATTGACAATTCTACCGGTGACATACATTGGCAGCCCGCGTCATATGCATGTCAAGGCGGTACGAAGTTCGCCGGATCAGCTAGTTAGATTATAAAATATGGTAGCGTCCAGGTCTATTGTAACAGCGAACTAATATGATTGTAAAGTGAACTCGAAAGAGGAAGTAATTCCTCTAGAGATGAGTAAAGTCAGATGAAGTAGCATGCAGTAGTCTGGTGAAGTTTCCAAAGACTCCAGAGGTTTTCCATAAATTAGCGGCCGTCGGTGGCGTGACGTCACACCAGTGCAGTACACTGCCGGCCAAGAAAAGGGGAATTGACTGAAAATACTTTGACGACCTCTGCGGCGCAGTGGGCGAATAACCAGCTGAGACGCAGGAGGTGGCGGATTCGATTCTCGCTGTAGGACAAATGTTTGCAGATATTTTTCCGGGTCTGGTTGTTTTTCTATATATAAACTAGCTGACCCGCTCACGGCTTCGCACGGTTGAAATTTCCCGTTCCCATGGGAAATTTGGAATAAAAACTATATAAAACCCTCTTGTCAAAGTGACTTGACACTTCATGTAAATGGATTCACGTCAATGAATGACGACCTCCGTGGTGCAGTGGGCGAATAGCCGGCTGAGACGAGGGTTCGGTTAGGGTTCGATTCCCGCCGCGGAACAAATGTTTGCATGATCTACAGATATTTGTTCCGGGTCTGGTTGTTTCTCTATATATTATAAGTATGTATTTACAAAAAAAAATTATATAAGTATTCTATCAGTTATCTGGTTCCCATAGTACAAGCTCTGCTTAGTTTGGGGCTAGATAGCGTTGTGTGAAATGTCCAGCAATATTTAATATTTATTTATTTAATGAACGACGGTTAAATTATATGGGTATTGTTCATACAAAAATACATACTAAAATACTAATTGTTCATCCTAAAATCGGGATTAAAAATAGAGGGTGGGAGTAGGAGGGTAAAAAATACTTTACGACCTATTCTCATACTTTCCAAATATACAAAAAAAAATCATTAAAATCGGTCAACCCGTTTCAGAGGAGTGCGACCACAAAAACCGTGTCAAGAGATTTTTATTTTTCTATAAATAAATAAATAAAAATAAGTTTGGGGCTAGCTAGCACCGTGGGAAATGTCCAGCATTATTTATTTATTTACTTTTTTTATATATTTTGCCCACACAAAAAATAAAAATGAATTTTACTAAAGACGGTGTACGTCCTTCAAAAGTTAAGCATAACATGTAAAAAATTATTTGAAATGGAAGTAGATACATAACTTTAACGGACAAAAAAAATCCATGAACAAAATTATAATTTTAACTCACCAGCTACCACACGGCTACACCTCAAGCTTTACATTTCCAGTATAAGCTGACCTCGCATTGTGTAGGTTTTCCGTACAATGAGAGGGCAGCATAGCAGCATAGACTGGACATGTGTACAAAGCCGAACTTAATGCTAAAAGGCATTCTCTTCCAGATAACTATTATGGTTTGCGGATATAGATATGTCTGTCGGTGCACAGAGAAAGATGTAATAAAAAATATATTTTATACAATAATTATACTTACTAAGTATTGGGTATCGAAGAAAAACTATCAAAATTCATTTGCTTTGCTTTGATATTTGGATTTGGGTCACATTGATGATAATGAAATGTTATGGGAGTACCATTAGATGCACTCTACAAAGTGTACTACAAAGTACTCCGCGAAGTATTTGTTTTTTTTTTCATTTAAATGTAGAGTACTTTCACTCACTTAATGCAAATGCCTCTAAGTGAATGTAAAAGCATTTATACGCATCTCTTTTTTTATTGTTAGCATAGATCCAAATCAATATTATTAAGGTTAGCGTCAAAGATAACATGCGGTAAAAGGGTTTTCTTATCCGTACTTAATATTATAAATTCGGAAGTAACTAGCTCTGCCCCTCAGTCTCTCTTATCTTTCTGTCAGTCTATTTGTTACGTTTTCATGAGATTAACGGCTTGACCTATTTCGATGAAATTTGGTATATAAAAGACCGGGATTGAGATATAGGCTACTTTTTATTGAAATTTGGAATAGTCATAAACTAGCTGAAACGCCCCCGGCTTTGTACGCATGGTTTGTCATTAAAACATTACCGTTCTTCTGCGCAGTTAGGTAAAGTAGCCTATGTTCCAACCCCGGTCATAATCTATCTGTATACCGAATTTCATCGAAATCGGCCTAGCCGTGAAAACGTAACAAACAAACAGAGAGACAGAGTTACTTCAGAATTTATAATATTAGTATGGATAACACCGACCTTCCTCTATCTATTGCATTACAAAAAAAACCATAAATATTTTGTATTGAAATAAGCCAAAATCACACTACTATTATAAATGCGAAAGTTTGGAACGGCGGGACCGATTTCGATAAAATTCAGTATATAGGTAGAATATGACCTGTATTAAAACATAGAGTACTTTTTATTTACAGAACGCGTGCAAAGCCGCGGGCCGAATCTAGTATTATATTATATTGCAAGAAAGATTGATTTACACATTCCAAAACCATTTTTTTATTTTTCGTTATTTTGTACAGTTCTGGAGTTATGATGAAAAATGTCGAATAAAATATCCCCTTATCTCCGAAGTTTAAGAAGTGAAACATCTGAAATTAATATAATTGATATATGCAAAGATTACAGAAAAATTATAACGAAGTCTCTATCTGAAACAGTTTTTTAGATGTCTTAAAAGTTTTCTTGGTTTATCGGTCACATAACTAGATGGAGCTTCTTAATTAACATAAATAAACCTATCTAGGTTCGGAGCCCTCGGTACGCCAGTCCTACTCGTACTTGTACAGTCTTGTATATTCCAGAAAGTTTTCAATTCATTTGTCCTGCAATAGAAAGCTGTCAGTAAGTTTCTCCATGCATCGCGCGAAGACGAATGACAAAAGTTAGCGGCAAAAAACTTTGGATAGAAAAACTCTTGCAACACCTACATTTTACACCTTTTTTGCTGGATCTTTCCTCTTTTTTGCTAGTTTTTCCCTTTTTATAGGTTTTTTTTACTTTGCACAAAGACTTATTAGTTTCTGAAGAATGTTGAGAAATTAGGAGGACGAAGTTTTTCTTAGAAGACTATATTTAATGCAAGTTGAAAAGTGCTTGTAAAATGTTGTGTCGTTTTAATGTATCCATGCAAGTAGTTTAAAAAATATGAATATAGTACGAGAGCCGACCGCAAGAAAGGCACACGTGTTAACATAAAAAAAAATTCGTTTTAGATGTACATGAACTAGTTACCCTATTTTGTTATTTAGACATAAAGATAGATAACAATTTATTTGCTACAAAAATCAAAATAAAAATATTTTTATTCATTAAAATCACAAGGATCACTTTGAAACGTCAACTTTACTGACATTTCCTTCGCGACCAAGCCAGGAAAGAAAGGCAAGAAATAAGGCTGGTTATTTTTTTATTGTTCCTTTTAGATCGTAACAATAAAAGAAAATTACGTCTAAATTGTTATATTTTTGAACGAGTTGGAGTAATTTCAATCCCAAGCTTCTCCGCCACCTAAATAATCCGTTAAACGGTTTATTAACCTTATGGAGTCTTAATTTTTTGTATTTTTTTTTTTGATCAGAATTTCATAGATATTCTATTCATAGATATTCTATTCATAGATATTGACAAGAGAATATCATAAAATTTATTTTTTTAAACTTCTGGCGTAATTATTCTTTGGGACCCATATTATAAATTGCACGAACAGCCCTCTTCTGCAGCCCAAAAACGGTGTTTATATCTGCAGCACTCCCCCACAGCAGTATACCGTATGACATAATGCTGTGGAAGTAGCTGAAGTAAACTAGTCTAGCTGAGTCTACGCCTGTAAAAAGACTGATCTTTTTGACTGCGTATGCCGCAGCACTAAGTCTCTTCGACAACCTATCAATGTGAAGGCCCCATTGAAGCTTATTATCTAGGGTTATACCTAAGAATACGGCTACAGACACACATAAACATTTACAACAGATAAGACATAAGGAAGAAAGTCAGATGATTAAAATTATAGAACATAAAAAAACACAGTACCTACATGCAAAAACAGAAATATATATATATCATTATGTTTAAACATGTGGTATGCTCTTTTTAGACATTAACATTTTGACATTTTGACGTGATTGAAATTTTGTAATAAAGGTGGGTCAGTATTATTTACAACTATTTTAACTTAATAGATTCAGTATTTGCTGAAATATTCAGCTGTGGCAGACGGACAGACAAAGTCACAAATGCATATTTTAAATTTTTCACATTAAGCCACAATGATGTAATAAAGAGAAGACCTACCCAACAGTGGATGCAGACTGGCTAAAATAATGATAATGATATTTTTTCCGTACAAAAATATGTATTTTTTTGCAATTTTAAAAACCTTTTAGCATTAATAATGCCCTGTACAATTGAATTTGCAGTAATCCACGCGCGCCACCTGAATAAGGCCGTATGCGGACATCACGAGCTACGAGTATAAATTGGTAAAAGCTCATCACAAATTCAATCGAACGTCATTTGCTTTATTTGCGAGAGCCCAATCAATTGACTAAAAAAATTGGCGAAGCGTTGACGCGTGCTGTGCGTCTGGGTTCCATATTTCCACTGTTTTAAAGTCTCGTGAGATGTTTTGTTAATTAAAGTTGCAATCCGAAACTTGAAGTGCTATTTCAGAGTTCCACTATGGCAAGCCACACGCATTTCTGTCTTGTGTTTCCAGCTTACTAGCTTATTGTGAATGAATAGGTCAAGAGTGGTATTTTCAATCACAATTTGTTCTATCCACGGGAGCTTCACAAATAGAACAAATACATATATACCAAAAGCAAAACTTTTATAAAGATTTTGGCATACAGTTTAATTTTGAGCTGGACAGTTGATTCCTGCATTCCTAAGATCTTGACACATATGATTGTATATTCTGTGCATATATATTTATTTTTCTGCAAAAACAATATAAAACACAGGTAATACTAACAAATGGTTTGAACAGCTAGATATAGTTAATGGAGAAATTAAGACTTACAAGTAGGTACATTTTTCTCTATCTTAATCAAGTCTAGACTTTGAATGAAATATAGACATTCAGGTTATAAATACATAAATATAACTAATACGTACTATAATAGTGCTATATATATTGTTATAATAATAATACATGTACCTCATTTGTTCATTCACTGTAATCACATTCTTCATGCATCATTCGTTCAGGTTCAGGGTTGTTCATACACCATAGCAACAATAAAGTATGCTCGTATAAGCTATGGTGAAGTAGGTAATGCGGGGCGTAAGTGCAGATCTTATTCCACCTATCCTAGCATTGAATATTTTGTTGATGTTTAGTATAATGTTTAGATATAATTTATACTTTCAAATTACTAGACATTATTATTATTATCAGATAGCTTGACATACCTTGTTCTGCTATTGTATTATTTGACATAATGCCGCATAAATTGATTTTAATTTGTTTGATTTGACATGTTTAATTATATTTGATAAATTGTTTTTAGTTGTTGTACTTTTTGAAACGGTAACTTGAAACGGAACCTAACTTGCAGTGCCCTCACGTAAAAAAAGCTGTAAAAAATGTAAGCAAATAAATAAATATGAATAAAATAGAAAAATAGTATTAGGGGTAGTGGCCATTCAAGGAGCCAGAGTTTTTAAGTGACAATACAAAACAATGGCAATATATTGTCCAAAATGGATTATTAATTTGGCCACGGAACCCAACAGCACAAAATAGTCAGACGCTCTGCATTGCGCTTAATCCGTAAAATCAACATGGCCGACTCAATAGCATTGCTATAATTTGTGCGTCAGTTTGTATGAAACGATTTGATATATTATATGTTATTTAAAGATATGTAGTATGTTATGTATGGATGTCCGTGAGGTCAACACTGACCTCTGCAGAAGACCAGCGCTGCAGTATGGCAACATGCTGTAGCAAATGTTTTTTTTTTGTTCTCTTTTTGATTCGCAATCAGTTGGAATACTATAGGCGGATGGGTTGATCAAGACATATTAGTCCTTCTTCCCTTCTTTTGAAGCAGCAAGCAGGTTGTCCAAGACATAGACAACCTATATCTGTGTTTTTGCGGGTGGCGCTAGTTTCTATGTGCAAATTAACGTTTCGCAACCGATTGCTGTCGCGTTGCTGTAGCTGATTACCGCCGGTATCTCGTCCGACAAAATACTCGCGCTGCAGAGTCAAAATTCGTCAAAATTATGGTGCGTGTATTAGCACAAGTATATTAAATAAAGTGATATCTATATTTTGCATGAGAAAACGTAAATTTAAAACAAAAATGTGACCAACTTTAGAAAACAGAAACAGAATTTCTATGGGATCTGAATGTATGACCCATAAAATAAAAAAAGAATTTTCCCAATCGGTTGATAAATGAAGTGCTGGTACTGTAATGAGGTAATAAACATTTATGTTTAAAGGCACTGAGTCCGTAATCTCTTTATCAAAAGGTTCCATATTGACGTTCGTCTTACAACGACGGTGAAAAGAATGAAACGTCATCAATAATTATGTAAAGTGATCGCGAAAGTTTGAAAAATACTATCACAAATCCTGCCCCAGGCACCCAGCTAGGTAGGTTAGGGTTGCCAACCGTCCTGTTTTTCCAGGACATGTCCTGCTTTTTATTGTCCTGGATAGTGTTTAGGTAGCGACCAGGGTTTTGAATGGGTCCTGTGTTTTAAAATTGACGCGCCACTACCGTCTCCTATCGTTTTGTCACTGCGCCCGCGCCTCGCGTGTGTCGTTGACACTTTTTAAAACAAAGTAGCAATGTGGAAAGCTTTCTGTACTTTCCCAATAAAAGCTTATACGAGCTCTCACGATGATTCCAAACACAATAGTGCGTTCTGGTTTTAAACCGAAATGTCCTGAAATATCTACCTTCAAATCCTGAATTATAAATTTGGAGGTTATTCATTGCAAGTAAAGTCAGATGCAAACAGTAAAACAGAGAATGACAATAATTAATGGATGAGCGAACGCAATTTCGGACATAAATAAGTACTTAAAAATTAATTGGTATTTTAATTGGAACTCATGTTGGCATATTCGCTGATACAACCACAATATTTGCCTGTGAAGAAACAATGAAATAAATAAATCACAGTAAGTACCTATATAATAAGTAAGTAGGCAGGGTTGGAAGTCTCGACATTGTTAGCAATGCCTTTTCGGTTGCAAAGTACTCATTGACAATGTCATTTCTCCGTGGCCTCCGTGGCACAGTGGGCCGGTGAGCTGGCTGAGACGCAGGAGGTAGCGGGTTCGATTCCCGCCATACAACAAATGTTTGCACGATCTACAGATTTGTTCCAGGTCTGCAAGGCTAGCACACCGATTTCCTCGTCTACTCTTCGAAGACACGACAAGGCTCTAACCGCAACTTGTATTTCTGCGTGTATTGTTATTTGGTTTTTTTATATTGTTTGTTAATTTAAGTACAATAAAGCGCTGTTCTATTTTCTGTCAACTCTTCCGAAATTGTATTTGCCCCAAGCAAGCTCAATAAGGTTTCTTCCTATACAAGATACTCTGTCTATAGCAACGTATATTGTATGTATAATTAATTTAATATCTAATCAAAAATTGTTGGCAAACGCGCGATTGTGAAGAGTGCAAAAGACTTGAGACGACAGCGTTGTCTAGGCATCGTAATACCTAGACAATTTCAGAAGAAAATTGAATAGGTATCTATAGGTAAGTGTAAAAATGTAAGAAAAAGATGGTTGTCGTGCTCGGCGTTGTTGACTACTGTAGAGGAAGTGTCGACAACGTTTCTACCCGTTCACTCTCGCAATCGCCGTGCTCGAGACGGTCGACAAGTGTCTTCTTTGTTCCGAAAAATGACTCAAGACAACCCTTCTTTCTCTACAGTTACTGTGCTAGGCCTACTGGATATGATGTTGATGTTTTTCTATCTATCTATATATATAATTATATATGTAATTATATATATACAATACATATATATATATATATATACATATATATAAATCAATTGCTGTTCGTTAGTCTCACTAAAACTCATAAACGGCTGAACCGATATGCCTAATTTTGGTTTTGAAATATTTGTAGAAGTCCAACGACGGTTTAAAAGGTGAGAAAAAATAAAAAAATTGCAATGAAAGTAGTAAAAATGTAGTAAGTAAATATTTTATTTTCCCATACAAACTGTTCGTACCTGTCAAACTGTATGCGTTTATTTCATTGTTATTTTAATTATTTAATTTCTGAACGCACTATAAATATTTGACCAAAGACAAATGTGACATATATTTTTGCTGTCAAATATTGGTGAATCCTTGGATATCTTCTGTATAATTTGTGTTTATGAATTCGTGAAGTGCGCGGAAACTTTTTATGTATCCATATAATTTAACCACGTTCATTGACGTGATTTCATTTACATGAAGTGTCGCGTCACTTTGACAAGAGTGTTTTATATAGTTTTTATCCCGAAGTTCTGCGGGAACGGGAAATTTCAAGCGTGCGAAGCCCCGGGCGGGTCAACTAGTTTATTATAAAAATGTATTTACAAAAAAAAGTATATAGGTATTCTATCAGTTATCTCGTTCCCATATGCAGTACATGCTCTGCTTAGTTTGGGGCTAGATAGTGCTGTGTGAAATGTCCAGCAATATCCATTTAATGTCAATACTATGACATGCTACGATGCCCGATTTTGGTCCCTAATTGATTGCTAACAATTTTAAACAAAGACTACACCCCGAGGAACAGGCAGTAAAATTGACGTTTCAAAGTGATCCTTGTGATTTTAATGAATAAAATATTTGACTTTGACTTTGGTAGGTAAGTACTAAATTTCAAATAAAGACGATGTGTGGGAAAATAAATATGAAACTTATTCTATTGTAAAAAATATCTTTATCTTTGTAACATTTAACAGTTTGTGTATGTTTCTTCGTACTGGTGTAAGTATAATTAATATAATATGTATCTTATCTCCATGACTGTCAAGCGAATAGAGATCCTATTGTCCTGCCTGGTATAAAACAATGCATTGTGCTCAAAAACTCTTAAAACTAGGTCAAGCTTTTTTCAATCCATTTCATCACGAGAGCGATGACGTGGAAGAAACACAGTAAAAAAATAATACAAGAACTGAGACCCATTCGATGAACGACGCTGCAACTCTAGTCTTGCTGGACAAGGAGCTGTGCTGCGCTATTCTGTATTATCCCAACTCGCTCCTCATAGGTTACTAGTGGTTCGCCCCGAACTGAGATCTCGCGAATCTCACAAAATAAGTATTATTTTAGGGCGATTTGCACAACGATACCTAAACATATTTAGTGGCTAAATATGATATAAGGAGTTGTAAAATCAGACAAATACGTCAAATTTAAACATGTTTAGTTACTTAATACGTTTAGTGATCTATGTGTATGCCGGCCTTAATCTTTAACTAATAAATTAGTACCACAAAATGCTAACCAATTTACTTGAACTACAGCTTCATTCAAATGACAGGTAACGGGGGTTCTTGTTAATTGGTTATGTTTTTTTGGGTTAGAAATTGCAGTTATTCAGGATTTCAGACTTTTGCCTATATTTGTGTCACTAAAGCTACGCGAATATAAAATTTCAGCATTGTGGAGTCACTGGTGTACCCTGTGAATTTTGCCAAAGTTTAGTTTTTATTATGGCTAATAACTAAAAAACTACAATAATTAAACTAAAAATAAAAATGGGGTTCAAATGTCCTAATGACATCATTTTCCTTTCATTGACCTCTCATTTGACATCCTATTTGACCTAATAGTCTCATTTTCATTTGTTTTACCAAAGTCAAATATTTTTATTCATTAAAATCACAAGGATCACTTTGAAACCCCTCTTGAACCCCAATATCTCAACAATCCCCCAACATTTTTAACTCATTTAGTCACACCAAAATTGTGCCATCACTACATCACCTATGTATCAAATTTCACAATGATCGGATCAACGCTTTGAAAATTATCCTCGGACAAACAAACATACATACATACATACAACGCCGATTTGCCCAAGTTGATTTGGAGATCTCGCCTCGCTCGATCAATAATAAGGAAACAATCAAAACGTGCTGCGCTGCGCTTTGTTTCAAACATTTTGACAGCACAGCACAGCATATCACAGCGCAGCGCAGCACAGCACAGTATATCACAGCACAGCATAGCATAGCGCAGCACATCACAGCACAACGTAGCACAGCGCAGCACGGCTTCGTGTAAATTAGTCACCCTTATCCTATTAGACATACAATGAGAGATCACGTCTCTGTGCCATATGTTATCACACAGTGGTAACACTAACAGCCACTATCCAAAGACGTGTCATTCCCGAACGCTGCTGAGTTGGATTCGTCGACTGATCTCTTCCTCGAAGTTCGCCTACCTAACTGGTCTGTTTGTCCTAGGTAGACGTACTGATCCACTACTTCAAGTTATGAGTTCCCAACTGATACCGGGGTGGGCTCCATATGGACAATTGACATCATTTTCATTTGTACTAGCTGTTGCCCGCGACTTCGTAAGTGTTACACTACTAAATGTGTTGGTAACCTAGAAATAAAACTGAACTCGCTGTTGCAACTTGACTTGACACCCCATTTTTATCCCATGGGACCTGATTTATGGGATAAAAAGTAGCCTATGTGTAATCCAGTTTATAATCTACGTACATTCTAAATTTCATCGAAATCGGTTTATAGCTTCTCCATTGTAAAACTAGATTTCAAAGCATGTTTAAAGTTAAGGGGTCACAAATAATTTAACACTGTGTAGCACGTGTTTGAAAAATTCTATACAAAATTTTTACAATTGTATAACTCAAAGAACTTAACTTGTAGAGTAAATAGGTTTCTACTAGATCTTCGTGCATCATCTTAGACCACATCATCGCTTACCATCAGGTGAGATTGTGGGCAAACGAAGATCTATCCAGTTAAAAAAATCTTTTTTGTGGTAGCAAGGTAATTTTTTGTTAAAAAACTAGTTTTTACTAGATATAACATTAAGTCCGTTGAACAACCTAACATGATATACTGACCTTCCTCCGTCCTAACCTCGATTGCACTCTCTACGAATAACTAGAGAAATATTACGATATATCGATATGTGCATAATTACTGGAGGAAACCATTCTAGGGAATGCCTAGGTAAATCTAGGTAAATGTAAAGATAGATATCACTTTAATTTACAACATACTTAAATTAACAAACAAATAAACTAGACACGTGGAACAAGTGGCGGTCTTATCGTTAAAAGCTAAAATATTTTTTTTAACTAGCCTACATTTTCCCACTGCTGGGCAAAGGCCTCCCTCAACTCCTTCCACCTATCACGATCCTTGGCAGATTCCCACCATTCCTTCTCGAATCCATTGATGTCGTCACGCCAACGCTTTCGCGGCCGACCCCGACGTCGCTGTCCATCTTCCGGTACCCAATCTGTTACAATGTGGGCCCATTTCTCCGGAAGCATTCGACTCACGTGCCCGGCCCAATCCCACTTGAGCTTCGCAGTTTTGGCTCCCACATCGGCAATGCCAGTCAATGAACGAAGCGTGATATTCCTCACCCGATCGGCTCTCCGGAATCCTAGAACGCTGCGTTCCATTGCCCTTTGGAAATCTTAAGCTTGGACTTCTGCAGCTCGGTCAATGACCATGTTTGCGCACCGTAGGTTAGGACAGGCACAATACACATGTCGATGAGTTTGCGCTTCAGATTCAGAGGAAGGTCACCCTTCATGTGCGCCTTCATGGACCAGTAGCTCTTCCAGGCATTTTCGATGCGGCGATCGATTTTCTTGTCATGCCTGTTTTCGAAGCAAGCTAGCTAAAATAATTATACACTAAAAAAAACCAATAAAAATATTATGCATTGCGTATATTCCACCATTTAACGCGTAATTGTAGTAGAAATGCATTTCTATAATTCACGTCGTCTTCCCATCCAGTGGGGGGCCGTCCTACACTGTGCTTTCCTGTGCGTGGTCTCCACTCGAGAACCTTTCTGCCCCAACGACCATCAGTTCTTCGAACTATGTGTCCTGCCCACTGTCACTGCAGCTTGCTAATCCTCTGGGCTTATATCTTTTAAAGTATTTAGGTATTAGTTGCACTCATCCATATCTTATAAGTGCACCCCGACCATATCTTTGTCATAATTAAATCCTCTCCATCCAAGGTCTGGAAGAAATCGCTTCAAAGCGATAAGACCGCCCATTGTACTATTTTCATTGTGTCTTCTATTTTGTCTGTAATTTTAATTTATTAAAGTGTAAAATAAAGTGTTTTCATTCATTCATTCATTCATTTTTTTTAGTGCAAATGCTAGGTTTTTTAATTTAATTTTAAGTTAATCAATAGACGATTAGGTTTATTTTTATGAAGATCGATGATGTAAATACTTACATGCCTATGTAATATGTATTCGAGTAATTGAATGTGAAATTTCGCGTATAAATTGAGAAAACACGAATTTCCATGAAAATGTTTTTTCAGTAAAATACGTTAGATAGAAATTGTAAAAACTTGAATACATTTGATTTAAACAGACTCCGCAATGAGTGGTTTTTTTGGTTTATGTACCCCAAGCTAAACCAATCTATTAAATCTTTGAGTTTGTTAAATTTATAAAAAAGTTGGATTTATTTAGTAGAATTAATGGCGTCTTCATCATCCTTTCCCGAACGCAGGAGTTTGCGAGTTCAATTCCCGCCGCGGAACAAATGTTTGCATAATCTACATTATTGTTCCGGGTCTGGGTGTTTTTCTGTAGGTATACTATAAGTACGTTTTTACAAAAAAGAAGTATATAAGATAAATATTCTATCAGTTATCTGGTTCCCATAGCACCTGTAAGCTTTGCTTAGTTTGAGGCTAGATAGCGCTGTGTGAAATGATTAGCATTATAATACTACGAGTTTTGTTAAGTTCGATATTAAATGAAAACACGGGTAGGGTAGGCTAGAATTGTTGTAAAATAGATTTTATCAATTTTTATCAAACCATAGAACATGTTAAATTTTCAAACCACCTTTTATATCAATGACACAGCCTGTATAAAATAGGTAAACAAATCATATTCAAAAATCACGTATCTGTTAAACTCAGGTATCGTATCTGTTAAACTGACTAATGTACTCAATTATACTGATATTCTAGTTCGAAAAGCGGGTTTAGCGGGTTCGATTCCTGCCACCGGAACAAATGTTTGTATGATTTACAGATATTTGTTCCGGGTCTGGATGTTTTTCTATATATAATAAGTATGTATTTACAAAAAAAAAGTATATAAGTATTCTATCAGTTATCTGGTTCCCATAGTACAAGCTCTGCTTAGTTTGGGGCTAGATAGCGCTGTGTGAAATGTGCAGCCATATTTATTTATTTATTTATTTATTAAAAGCATACTACACTGTAAAGAATTTCTTATTGACCAAAATATTATTTAACATTAATTTATATTAATTTATCATTATTGTAGTTACTTTTAATTTATTGACATCTTCATTTGACATAATAATTATTATTTTATATGATTGTAATTATTAATGCTCTTAATTAAGCAAATCTTATGACATTTTTTGTTAAATTTTTGATCGAGCGAAGCGAGATCTCCAAATCAACTTAGGCAAATCGGTGTTGTATGTATGTATGTATGTAAGTCTGTATGTTTGGTTGTGCGAGGATAACTTTTAAAGCGTGTATCCAATCATCGTGAAATTTGGTACATAGGTAGGTAGTGATGGCACAATTTTGGTGTGACTAAATGAGCTAAAGGTGGGGAGGTTGTTGAGATATTGGGGTTCATGGGGGTAAAAAATATTAAAATGAGACTATTAGGTCAAGTGGGATGTCAAATGAAAGGTCTTCATTTGTAAATTTCAACCCTGTTTTTATTTTTATTTTAATCTTTGTAGTTTTTGAGTCATTAGCCATAATAAAACAAAACTTTGACAAAAGTCACAGGGTACACCAGTCAATCAATCAATCAATCATTTATTTTGAACAATACACACAGGATAGCTTTATATATAGATGAAACACTGATAAGTGCAATAGTAAAAACTGTGTCGCACATCCAATAAACAATTGTTAACGTAAATCGGCAGCGCGAGGATGCCGCTTAGTAATTCGTAATTGTTCATAGTTCGTGAACCCTAGGTACATAATTGATGGTTGAACTTATAAATAGAACTAGTCTAAGTTCTGCCATTTAGGCGTACAAACATGTATATAACAATTATTACAATATTTATCATATTATTACATAGGTTTCCTTAATAAAGTTAATATAATTCAGAATCACATCAAATAAGTAGAGCAAACAGGTATTAACTAGTGGTTTGCCCCAAACTGAGATCTCGCGAGTCTCCCATAAAAACAAAAATATATTATTCGTAATCTTTGACTATCAAAATAGTGCAAATAAACAACCAACTTACTTGACCTACAGTTCCATTCAAATTACAGGTAATGGGAATTCATGTTAATTGGTTAATTTTTTTTTGGGGTACAAAATGCAGTTATTCTGGATTTGAGACTTTTGCCTATATTTGTGCCACTAAAGGTACACGAATACCAAATTTCAGTATTGTGGGGTCACTGGTGTACCCTGTGAATTTTGTCAAAGTTTTGTTCTTATTATATTATTATATTATATTGTTTTGTTGACTGCCTCCGTGGCGCAGTGGGCGTATAGCCGGCTGAGACGCAGAAGGTAGCGGGTTCGATTCCCGCCGCGGAACAATTGTTTGCATGATCTACAGATATTTGTTCCGTGTCTGGGTGTTTTTCTATATATTATAAGTATGTATTTACAAAAAAAAGTATACAAGTATTCTATCAGTTATCTGGTTCCCATAGTACAAGCTCTGCTTAGTTTGGGGCTAGATAGCGCTGTGTGAAATGTCCAGCGATATTCATTTATTATTATGGCTAATAACTCAAAAACTACAACATAGATACATACATACATACAACGCCGATTTGCCCAAGTTGATTTAGAGTTTTCGCTTCGCTCGATCAAAAAAAATGTGGCCAAAGACTTGCCGTATTGTTTATTAATGACTAGCTGACCCACACGCGGCTTCCCACGCGTGATTTATCAATAAAAATATTACCCTCTTTCCCAGTCGGGTAAGAAGTAGCTTATGTCCCAATCCCGGTAAGAATCTATCTATATACCTAATTTCATCGAAATCGGTCCAGCCGTTTAATCGTGAAAAAGTGTCGTAACAAACACACAGAGACAGAGTTATTTTCGAATTTATAGTTTATAAATGAACTTACATAAAAGTACCTCGCACTAAACCAAATAAAACCAAATGATTACTATAAAAAAAATTGATAAGTCGGTTCCTATCTCGTCCCACTGCTGGGCAAAGGTGTCCCCTAAGTCCTTCATACCATCCCTATCCGTCGATATTTCCCACATCCTTACGAAGGTATCGAGATAGAAACCGAAACGAAACGTAGGTACCCCCTTATATTAAAAAAACTACGTAAGAAAATACTATTTGAAAAATAAATTTATATAAAAATAGATTCAAATAACTTAGCGAACCTAGTTTAAATTTAAATTATATGCCATAGATGTAGACAGTTGAGAAGGATTCTGCGTAAGGTGCCACGTGAGCCCCGCGTCTCGCATCAATTCCTAATTTTATAAGAGCGCGAGCGTTTTGGTAATTTTTAATTATCTGAAAAACTATAAACGGCAAATATTATTATCTACATAAAATTACCTTGGTGATGGCATAATTTATTTTTGTAAGGGTCCGTAGACTGTAGATGGAATGCATCTAAAGAATAGGTACCTCATAATATTATCCTCTTACTTTGCCCCCTTTAGGATTAATTTTGCAAAAAAGTTAAAGCACGTATTTTTTTATTGCTTACCAAAAGCCTTATTAATTTTCAGGTCCCTAACTTGAGGAATTATGGATTGCCCATTCAAACTTTCAACCCCTATTTCACCCCTTTGAAGATTGATTTTTAAGGCAAAAGATAGCCTATGTCCTTCCCTAGGATATAATATATCTCTTTGCCAAATTTCATTACGATCTGTTCAGCCGTGAAAAGGTAACAAAGAAACAAACTAACAAACAAACAGAGCTACTTTCGCATTTATAATATTAGTATGGATGGTATGGATTAGGTTTCCCTAAATACTGAATTCCCATCACGTCATATAACGAGCAAACAGTGCCTCACATTGTTGCTACCGCGTCACAACAAAAGTATTATAATTTGTGAGTCAAGATCAAGTTTAAAATGATCCGTGTGACCGCATCAAACCCGCAACCATATATTAAGGATCCGTCTCGGGGAACAGGGATTAATGCATCATGCAGGGTAAGGCGTGGCCACATTGTAAGAGAGAAGCGTGTAAATAAAAATTAAAACGCTATTTTACCGAGTACTCCTTTTCTTTCCGGTTGGTACATTTGTTTTATAATGATCTGTCGCTATCACTTACAGTTATTGCTTGCAGTGACACACTCGTACCACGCTCCTGTCCTCAGGTCATGACTTAGATGTATTGTCCTGCCTTTTACTACCATAACTTCATCAGTGATGTCATCTATCAACCAAGGACCCTAGTTTGCATGTCTACTTCGCACTCCCGTCATTCAACCAACCACTAGCTATTCTCTCCTTTACTAAAGGTTACCTTGCTCTAGATTACTCACAATAATCACTTAAGCGCTAGTGTCTGCTATCGCGTCCGCTTGTCGCTTGCAATTGTACTACGTGTGCCGGTCATTGGGTCGTGAAGTACATGGATTACAGTCTCCGCCTCGTTATACCCCTACTAGGATAAGTAATATCGCTTCACCGTCAGTACCCACTGTCGCGCCCGTTTGTCGCTTGTAATGGGGCCCGCGTGCCGGTCATTGGGTCGTGAAGTAGATGGATTATAGTATCCGCCTACTCTACCCCCACTTGGATAAGTAATATCGCTTCAGCGTCAGTGCCCGCTGTCGCGAACGCTTTTCGCTTGCAGTGGCGCCCCGCGTGCCGGTCATTGGGTCGTGAAGTAGATGGATTACAGTCTCCGCCTGCTCTACCCTTTACTATAAGTTATCTTGCGCTAGGTTAGTACACAAATTGAAAGTATAGATTAATGAGCACTGTTTATGGGTAATGGGTTTATTTCATGAATAAGGCTTCATACATAATTATGAGAACCAAAAAATATATAAACTTAAAAAAGACAGAAAACTGATATAATAGAAATATATAAATCTAAACTCAGCCAGAATCTAAAGTCTCAGACCTACCTCAATATTCACAATAAAAAGTTCATTCATTTACAATTGAATGATCAGTCATTTGCAACAATAAAAAACACAAACAAGCACGCAATTAAAAGCGTTATGCGAGATGTATTAAACCACTTAATAAACAACATTAAAACGCGTGAAACGTATAACGCCATCCAATTTCAGGCATTGCAAGAAGTGCCCAAGAAAAGATTGTTGCACTCCCTATAACACTTGCTTCGGAAATTTAATTTTACATTTCAATCCAAACAAAAGCCAACTCTATCAGCTAACCAAATTGGGTTATTTTAGCTTGTATAAAGAAAAACATACAACATTTCGACCGTCCATTTCGCTGAATCACTTCGCGGGAGATAAGGACGGATATACAATAGCTTTGTTTAAGGCTTACGTGTGAGCGGGACGGAATTTTTTTGTGGATAATGTTCGGAGCGTCTGGCTAATGTGGAGTCTAGTCGCTGACGAAGATGGATGGTCTTGGTTACCGAGTGCAGCATACCGATTGTGAAGAAAAAGAACGGTTCTGGGTATTATCGGGGGTCTAATTACTTAGTTTCTGAATGGAGTAATTATGCCCGAGATGTTATGATAATTGCTGATTCGAATCCATTTTAAATTATTCTTTTGTTGATAATTCGATCTGGTTAACACATAACAGAAGTTTTAAGAGTGGTGTTCCTTGTGAAAGGGCTCACCACACTACCTATTTCTGTCACCAAGCTAATTTGATGATTCAGTGTATGGTTGCAGGTGAAATTACAGGCACTCGAGGCTTTTCGTCTGTTTGCTTCAAGTTGATAAACGCAGGGCAGTGCATCGTAGGACACGTTTCTAAGGTGCGTGACCTATGAGGCAATGTTTTGTTATATGCGATGGTTACCACTTAACATCAGATAGGCTTGTTCCATCACCAAGTAATATAAAAAAACTTATAACAATATAATATACAATTTACGGCGAAAGAAGAGTGTTAGATATGAGTGTGGATGGATATAGAAGTAGAAGAAGGCCGAAGAAGAGATGGATGGACTGTGTGAAGAATAATATGGGTAGGAAAGAGGTGACAACGAAGATAACGGCTGATAGAGAGGTATGGAAGAAATTTTACAGCGATATTTATTGACTTCGAAGTAAATAAATCTCGTTGCTAAATAGAAAGGGACCGCTATATGCATTTTAACGGATTAAAATAATTATTCTTTCCTACGAATAATCAGGATGGACTAAACCATATCTTGAATATTTGTATTAATAGTTTTATGAGGTGATATCGGGATCAGGGCTATGTATGTGATAGGATGTTTTAATGCCCTAAAAGAAAGGTCAAAAGGAATGATTCTATCTACTCATGAAAAAGAACCAAATTTGCAATAAATTTTGATGTGGTTGATTTATTCTATATTGTACACTAGCTTTTTATCTTTGACAGAATTTTCAAAATCTGTTCAGTAGTTCTGATAACCCAAACATTCAAACTTTTAGAAATATATTTCTTTATAATATTAGTATAAACAACCTGTTTTATTATGTGCAACATTAATTTCAAACACACAGCCGGAATCGTATTAACTGATTTTAGAGGTGGGTTTAATAGCTTGAATATTTATCTAGTCAATAGTAATCGGCGGCGCCTTTGCGACGTTGTCGCTTAGTCAGTTTATCAGTTACTACTTACATGATGAATGAATATGATTTGATTACCAATTTTATAAAGGCTATTTTATTGATATTTAAGGACTTAATATTGAGGTAGTTTGTTATTTTTTTTTATGGTAATGATTTAAAATAAACTATTTTGAAACAATACTAGCCAGCAGCCCTACACGTGTTTTTATTTAATGTTTTTATTTAATATGTTACGGCATAACAAAACATGTATATAACATCAATTATAGAGCAAAAATACAAAAAAATTGGCATTCCGGGTGTGCCGACAGAAGTGAAAACTTGAACAATTATACTTATATACAGAGGTGTCGGTAACGGTAACGGTATCAGTGTCGCGAGTTCAATGGTTTTTTCCACCTCAAAAAATGCCCAACGCGCCTAAAGAATTTTTCACTTTAAAAAACAAACTATGAACTTAAAATAACGGAAGTGCGAGTATATTTTGTTCAGTCTCAAAGGTTTAATCATATCAAACAAACAGACATATTTCTATTAAAAGCTAAATATAACTAGAGAGCTCCAAGGCTAGAAGACTAGAAAAGCTATAAAGGTATACGTCTAGTCCTTCCAGAACATGCGTCCTATAAACCGACTTAAAGTTCTGGGCGCAACTGGCAAGCGGTAGCGTCTCTGCAAACATACGTTAAAGAGAACTATACTCTAGAAAGCGTAGCATAGAACCCCTCTAAGTAAGTACTAATTAAGCCGGGGCAGGGCTGACTACGACGTTTATTTATCAAATAGTATTGATTTCTAATAAGTACAGACATCATAAAAATGCACATTAAAAGAAACAGTGAAATGTTTACAAGAATTTCGTATCTGTATACAAATAGTTACTAAAGAGGAATGTTATGACTCATATCATTCTTCTTTAGTAACTATTTGTATACCCGGAACAAATATCTGTAGATCATGCAAACATTTGTTCCACGACGGGAATCAAACCCGCAACCTCCTGCGTCTCAGCCGGCTATTCGCCCAGTGCACCACGGAGGTCGACAAACAAGTATTCCGCTAACCTGCTCTAACTTGGAGTTGAAGTCCGAAGACAGGCTCTCGACCAGTCGTCCTTGGGCCCACTTTCCGTTTCAACGGCCTATCAATACCATCCACACTACCTACATTATTAGCTGGCTCGTATTTTATACATTACTAGCTTCCGCCAGTGGCTTCGCACGCGTTATTTGTCAATATAAAGTAGCTTATGTTTGAATCCAGATCATAATCTATCAACACACCAAATTTCATCGAAATCGGTTCAGCCGTTACGATGTGATTGAGTAACAAACAAATAAACAAACATCCAAACTTTCACATTTATATTATTAGTGTGATAGTTTAATAACTAATAGACGAATGAATGAATGAAATTATCAATTAATTATCGAATGAAATGAATGAATGAAACGATGGAATGAAGGAAAACTATTATATGCTTATTAGCTGATTATGGAGGATCTGAAGTTTATGTTTATTCTATCATCTGCTGCTTTGTAATTTTACTCATTTTCGCATTTAATAAATTAAATGAAATGAACACTTACCATACACCACAAAAGATAAATATAAACATAAATATAAAAATACACATAGCAAATAGTACAATAGGCAGTCTTATCGCTTAAAAGCGATTTCTTCCAGACAACCTTTGGATGCAAGTGAGATAATTGAAGACACGACGGGTATAGCACTTTTAGAAAAAACTCTGTAGTTTAAAGGGTTTCACACACTTATGGAATCTGAGCTACAGTCAACAGGTAATTTCTGGAGAGAGTTAATTGAAGATGCGACGGTATTTTGGGGTTTAAACCCTTCTTTGGTAAAAATTGTTTTATACACTTAAGGAATCTGAGCTACAGTCAACAGGTGAGCTAATCTCTGCAGGTGAGTTAATTGAAGACGCGACGGTAATTGCGCTTTTTGGGAGTGCGCTGACGACGTAATTACATCTCGCTTAGTATAGGGACGTCGGATTTGTATGGATATACTCAAACCTTGTAACCACAAACAAGTAAAACAAAATCCTTACCAATTTTTGTATCGGGTTTTTTTAAACACGCGTAACAGTGTGGTAATTAAGACCCTTAATTTTTAAATCAATACTTCCATACTAATTTATAAATTCGAAACAATTTGTTATGTTTTCCATTTTGGTACGTAGACACATGAGTCGTACTGTTTTAATTAATGCAATTGTACCTAAGTGTTCTTCATAATTGTTTCGTGTGTCATTTTGTGTGTACCATCGCGACTTTCTGAATGTTTTATAATGCGACAAATATTAAAAATAAAGGATAAACAGTGTTTTAAATACTGCACATAAAACTGAAAATATGGTTTTGATGTAGTTAATTCCATGTTTAAATCGTGATTTTTTGATGAATTTTACTATTCGTTTTATTCGGATTATCCGAATAGAAAGAAAATACATTTATTTGCAGACATAACAAAATAAAGACATACACAGTTACAAAAATAACACGACAATAAGTATAACATACAAAAAAATTGAAATAAAAATATAGACTATAAATAGGTAGTAGGTACGTCCAAGTTATAAGCGTCCGCAAACTAGGATCCGGCTCAGCATTATGCGCCACGCACTAGTAATACGAGTACGCAGCGCGCTGGTCTTCCGCCGGTTCCTAAATTCAGTACCGGATAATGAATGAATGAATGAATAAAAATACTTTATTGTACACCACACAAGAAACAAACAAAAAATATAAAAATTCACAAAGCAACAAGTACAATGGGCGGTCTTATCGCTTAGAAGCGATTTCTTCCAGACAACCTTTTTTTTTTAGATAATCTGACTTTATTAAAAAAAAACAAACAAAATTATATAAACTAAAGAATTTGAAATATAGGGACATTGAATTTATAAGTAAATGTTGGTAAGTCGTAGTCATTATAAATTGAGGCAATGTGGGTATTTATATGTAGGTATAGTGTAATAGTTGTTAGTGAAGGTATGTGAAGTGGGGTTTCCGCTAGCAGGCCATTTGCATAGACAGCAGATGTATTTTAAGTTTGCGTTTAAACGTATGTTTAGAAATATGTTGACGCAAAAGTGAATCAAAGGCGAATATCGTCAATCCGGATATTAAAATCACACGGATATCCGAATAATTCGGATATCTGGATTGCAAAGCCTAGTAACATATAAATTATTATTCTATTCATTTCACGACTAAACGGCTGGACTTATTTCGATGAAATTTGATGTATACATATATTATGACCGTAATTTAGACATAAGCTACTTTTTACCCGACTGCGCAAAATAAAGATTTTTATTGACAAGCCACGCGTGAGATGCCGTGCGCGTCAGCTTGTTTAAAATAAGATTGAAATGTCAAAACAATCGAGAAACACTACAAAATAAAACACCCAAAAAAGACAAGCGTCTTTACTCAGGAGTACATTCCAATAACCTTTAAAATAATAAAATAAATAGAATAGCTTAATCAAAAAATATTTTTAAAGTATTGGTTTGTAACAAAACCAACAATACACACATAGGAGCACACATAGGAGACATAAAAGAAATATAGAATAATGTAAATTGAGAACTGTTTTGACAAAAGGTGGTTGTTTTTTAAAGTCTTATCCACACTACTCCTCTTCCCTCGCATTGTCTGCGTCTTGATCTGTGTTTACATACGAGTGTGTGGTACATCGAGTGCCGGTACACACGCTGGAGATACTGAAACTTGATTTTCAAAGGTCCAGTAACCGACCGGCCAGCTGGTTGCCAACTCTGAGAACATGACATAATTGACAGGTTGGAACTGGCTCTAGTATCCGTCCAGTCCATCCGATGGTTGAATGGAAGAGATCGCTTTAAGCGTTAAGGACGCCCATTGTACCTTTAAGTTTTCTATGTTAAGTAGTTGTAATTTTTTAAAAACAGAAAGTTATCTATTTATCTATCTTGTTTCTTGCACGGGGTCAGTAACTGACCTTCACAAGTTAGATTTATCATGTAATTTAATTAGATTACCAGTTGGAAAGAGAACATAAAGATTGCTGGGTGCCTATGATCGGCTGCCATCCTCTGGTAATCTATGTGGGACAATGTCCATAAATGCTGAAACTCAAAAAGTATAATGTCGAGAAATTTCCCCTTTCAAATTATCAGAAGTCGGGTTGTTCAATTAGTCAAAAACAGAGTTGAACATATATATATGTAGTTCCGACCTCACATTAGTAACAGTCACAAAAACTACGAGTACCTGTGTGTGTGTATGAGTGTGGTCCCATAACACAGACCTAAATCAGGAACCAATATTTGCAGATCATGCAAACATTGGTCCTAGGAGATCTCTTGCATCCCAGTCGCCTACTCATATTATAGAGGCCTTTAAATAGAGTGAATGACAAAGTCGACATTTTAATTTTATTTATTTTTACCCTTTATTGTACAAAATACACATTAAATTTAAAAAAGGTAGACTTAATGCTAAACGAATTTTCTACCTGCCAACCTCAGAGTAACAAAAAATAAATTTTTCGAACTTGTTAATTGTTAATGTGGTTTATTAGTTTCACCAGCGTCCGTACCCTCAATAGCTACCGTACTCTCGATCCAGTTACTGACCCCTTTAGTTTTTTCACAATTTTCCGTCTCTCTCACTCCTAAGCCAACTATTAGCTGTCTCCCTCACACCTAATAGTATATTTCGAAGATTAATACATATTCTAATGCATATCATTAGACTGAGTGGCTTTGTAAATACCTTGGAGTGGTCATTCGGACCATTTTAGATCTCTCTTTAATAGTAGATTTCGGCTACCGTTCAACTGCGTTACTAATAAACGTGGATTACCCTTAAAATTTACAATCGCGAAAACAGACTGATAAAAATCTTATCAAAAAAGACTTTAAAACAATTTTAAGGATATTCCTCGTTTAATTAGGTGATAAGTGCTTTAGAGATAAAGATAATTACTTATTTTTCTTAAGAACTTAATGCAAAACAACGACAAATGTCATAGAGAAACCACTTTATCAGGAAAAATTTGAAAAGAGACAGTGCTAAAACCATATCTTAGATGTAATCTGTAAAGTAAAGCAATTGTTATTGGCAGCGGTCAAAAAATTTAAATTAAAAAATGAAATCAATATAACAATGATATATTTTAAACGTCAATTTTACCGCCTGTTCCTCCGCTGGGTAGTCGGCTTTTACCGTCAACTCATCAATAAGTAAAATTCAAAATTTTCCTCATACATAAAGCACCCATAAACCACGTAAAACATACTTTAATAAGAACCACCCAGTTAAACTAGCGTTATATTAAAAAATACCGCGCCCGAATCAGCCCATCCGTTTGGGAACGTAGTATTCATTTATTCACAATTTTTTCACATTGCATATTGGTATGTCATAAATATAAAAATATACAAATGTCAGTTATTAATAAAAATAATTAAAAATAAACTAATTAGAACAGAACATTGGAAAAAACAATTAGTTACAGTAGATACTAGATACAACTCACTCATGCAGATGAGAACAGAACAGCTCATGTATTCATTTAAATCAGGGATTCCCAAAATGGTCGATATCGACCCCTTCGAAATCGGTTTCCCAGGGGTCGACATATTATATTTTTATCTTTACTTTGAGATTTTAATGTTTTTTTCAAATATAATAGTAGATAACTTAAGTATTTTTACGTAATTTGTATTAATAATTATTAATTCCACTTGATATTTACTGAATTTTGTCTATTTTATTTTGAATTTTGATAAGAAAATGATTTCAAGTTTATTCACTTATTTTTAAATTGGTAAGTATTTTGTATCAATAGGAAAAAAACTAGAGATAGGATTTTTAAAGTAATTTGGCTATAGGGGTCTGAGGTGTCAGTTCATTTTGGAAAAGGTCTCTTGCCCAAAATAGTTTGGGAATCCCTGATATAAATGAGAAAATGGGTGTTTTTCAAAGAATGTGTTTATTTTTAGTCTACTATGCCACAGACAGACAGACTCTCAACCGCACAGCTAGACACAGACAGGCAGGCGTAGGTACTTCTAAAACCAGTAATGCATCGGTGTCTAAAAAAAAAACATACCTCTTCTTAGCTTCTTACGATTGTGACAGTGTCCTGAAAAATCAGGCCGAATAAATACTTCAGATCTTAATCTACAGGGTCCACGGCGTATAAGAAACCTTCCCGTTTTCAAAATTCTTTTTGGACGTCTGGTCGAAGCGATGTGTGATTCGAGAGCTGACGTTTATCTGGGTCAACGCCATTGCAAATTTCAATTCAGCGGGGCAATACAACCAGTGTCTTGGGGGCACTTCCTCCTGGTCTCTCTGGAGGAGTTTAGCTATCTATAGATCATTTGCATCTTTTGATAAATTGGCATCGCATCCTCGTATCAAGAGGAAGGTTGCAGGTTCAAGGTCCGTCCGTCCGTCTGGCTCGTAATTATGCGATAATTTTAATATTATTTTTGTCGCAAACCTGCTGGCAGTCATAAAATTAAATATTCAAAATTTCAGTTAAGAACTTTTTAATAATCTAAATTATAATAATTGGTATCTGAGTATGTGGGCATTTGTTGGTAATTAGTGTTACATGTTTTTTGTTTCCCCAACAAGAGGAAATACAAAGCACATTGGAAGCCTTAGTAATCCACAAAATTAAATCTTTATGAGTCTCAAAATCTCTACCAAAGCATCCATGGTATACCTATGTACTCTAACAAAAGAATAAAAAAATAAACATCGCATTCAATACTCGAAAATCAAAGATGGCGCATGTAAAATGGATGTACAATAAAACTGTAGCAAAATTCAAATCCCACATCAGATTTTAGAGGCGATTGTATGAAGTACGAGGAACACTCGTATCTATCATTCATTAGTGAAGCAGCGGTGAAGCTAGAATCCAATACGACATTTTTTTCAATCCCCGGGCACAAAGAACGGGCGTCCACCCCCACACATCGAAACCCCCATACAAACACACCCACCCTAGTGTGCGTAATAAAAACTTGAAAAAATCACACTGACCCGCACACATTCAAACACGCTCCGCGAAAAAAATCACCGACACAAAGAAAGTCCACCGAAAACTTGTGTACGAACTTTTGCACGCACACAGATATACCGCACTCCTACATATACAGCTACAAGGAAGTTATCTGTGTGTGCGTGAGTGCAGTGTGTCGGTATAAGGGCTAAACTTAGCTTAGTTTGCATGTGGTCGCGGCACACACTGCCAAGAGTCCGAACTTCCATCTACTTGAACCAGTATCCATTAATCCATCTTTATGGCATACCAATTTCCGTCCCTTATTCGATGCTAATAAGGTTTACTTTGCATCGGAGTTATGTGGTTGTTAGAACATTTGTTTGAAAGTGGAAGCTGCGCGCGGCGGGTAGTTTTCATATGAAAACTTGGTGGCGCGAGATGCAGTGCATGAGACGGATGCATGCTTTGTATCGGTGTCTCTCTCCCACGCCACCCGCTGCCCCGGGCGCAGGGGGAAGAGAGAGGGAGGGTGTCGTGTCGCGTTGATGAACATTTTTCTCATTTTTTCTTTATTTTACGCGAATCGTTTTTAAAAAGGGTTTCATCATAATTGCGTCGTTGCACCCGATTATGTTAGCGAGTGATAATCGCATCATAATAATAATCGAGAGCTTTCTTATAACTTGCATCAGATGTCATCTAAAACTTTGAAAAAGCAACGAATAAACATTATTAATTGGAAGTACTAATAGGAAGATTATTTGCATATTTATTTAAGCATAGTCTAGTCGCAATAATTGATAGGGTTATAAATCACACTATCTTTCAATGAGATAACATATTTAAATATCTCGTATAAAACGCACGTAGCAACAAATTCGTCCGATATCAAAAAGATGTTGACACAAAAACACAAAAAGGACGTACAGAAGAGTAGCAAAGATAAAGAGTTGAAAAGAGTAAAAAATCTTAGGTAAACATTGCGTTACGTACGCATGTCTCGAGCACCGTCTCGGCGGGAAACTTATTTTCCCGCGTTTTCTCGCTGCCCGCCATATTTGATTTTATTTTTTTGCGAGAAAAGTTACCGTGAAAATTTTAAGAATGAATGAATCCAATTGGAAATTTGAATAACACTACAAGAATCTTATTGTTAGATTTTATTGTTTTTATAAATGTTTAATTAATTTATAAACGAATGCTTACTCTACCTACTCTTGGTGAAACTCTATCGAAAATAAAATAATGTTAATTTATTTAAATTGCACGCAAAAGCAAAAAGCTCGGCCCGGTCCCCAATTAAATAAATAACATAATCAAGCCACCATAACGAAACAATAGCTACCGGTAAACAAATATCACCAATACAATAAATATCCGGTAAAAATCAGTTAATCCGAACTTATTTGAGCCGCATCCTCCGAACGGGCGGGAATAAAAAAAGTGTTGTGGAGTGGCAGTCTCGCAGTAACCGCGGCGCGCGCCGCTCGCCCCAAACGTTTTATATTATTTTACTTACGTGTTTCATTTCGCGTAGAGTTTTGGACGGCGGTTAACGCGACATGTACACAAAATTGTGACTTTTGGACAATTAAAAATGGAACATTCACACTTTTCGACATGTAAAAATAATATTTTCCGGCAAACAAAAATACACACACGCAGTTCAAACTAGATTTTTTTTATTTACCGGTTATTTCAGTTGTTCGGTTATTATGTTTTGGTTTTTGAAACGTTGATTTTGTAACAAACTGTAAGCGACAGACTAAGGAGAAGTGGAAAGAAGAGAAGAGAAGATAAAATGGCGCTTGCATCTTCTGTGAGCCTTTACTACTCGATAGTGCAGCGGGCTGCGAGGCATTACTTGGAGGACTACTGCCACACTGGTAAGCTATTATTTGTTATTCATTACAAAAATAAGAACACGAAGCTTTTTGGAGCTTTTGTTTCCGGAGCTTAAATAATTGCATAATGTACCGACATTACATGATTTACGTATATAAAATAATATTCTAAATTAACTATAGGTAGTAAAATTTTACTTTTTAAAAACAAAACAGCAAGTAAATTATCATTATACAATTCATCGTGAAAAAGCTATCATGCTACTGCTTTTAAATAAACGCGGGAAATGTATTTTTAAGATTTTTAAACTTGTAACTGGTATTGTTATAACATTATTAACAGTATAACAATAAATCACAAAATAAAAAGATTTAATTATCACACCATTTATTGTAATTGTAATTTATTATCCAAAAGTCAAGTGTAGGTAATTTTTTAAAAATATTCAATAAAAAATGACATAAATTATGAATAAAAACTGTAATAACCGCATTTTAATTTAACATTATAAGTTCGCACAAATTTTAGATTTTGTAGGTATTATGTCCGCCGTCGGCATAATAAATTTTTTTTCAAAATTCTAACATTTTCAGCGCCATTTCAACGGGGTTGTTATTTTTAAGCATTTTTTGCCTTTAACACATTGTTACAATGCAAAACACTTAAATAATCCTTACAATAACTTCCAACTCATAGAGTACACAGTTTTTTCTGATTTTTATTAGTTCAGAGAAGAAGAACCTGGTGCGAATCACATTGATTCGAAATAAACCGGTCATTTAAATATTACAATACTTAACAAAAAACAATAAAGATATTTAATAAAATGTAAAAAAACTGTTTGTTTGTTTCTTTGCTAATAGAGCTTTGGGCTAAAACATCACAGTATCAATTAATCTCCTTTATTGCAATCAATTGACATCACTATTTCTTCAACGCGGAATACAATTTATTTTAGGAAATATAATATATATGTACTCGTATCACTTTTAAAATGATTCAATCAACTCATGGCCTTGCATTTTACTAAGGAAGTATGAAAAGTTTTTTATGAACTAGCTGTTGCCTGCTACTTGGTTACACTACGCGTTACACTACTAAATGTGTAGGTCTAGAAATAAAGCTGAACTCGCTGTTGCAACTTGACTTGCCATCCCATTTTTATCCCATGGGACCTGATTTGTGGGATAAAATTGTTTATGAATTATCATAAATTATTATGGCCTATGTGTTAATCTAGGTTATAATCTACGTACATCGAAATCGGTTTAGCCGTTACGACGTGATTTAGTAACAAACAAATAAATAAACAAACAAACATCCAAACTTTCGCATTTATAATATTAGTGTGATGTAAATTTAATTGTTATATATTTTTGTTCATTACCATACTTATAATAACAAAATTAATTTGAATTAATTACGAAATTTAACAGGTCGACGCAGGAGGTAGTGGGTTCGATTCCCGCCGCGGAACAAATGTTTGCATGATCTATAGATATTTGTTCCGGGTCTGGTTGTTTTTCTATATATTATAAGTATGTATTTACAAACAAAAAAGTATATAAGTATTACAGTTATCTGGTTCCCATAGTACAAGCTCTGCTTAGTTTGGGGCTAGATAACGCTGTGTGAAATGTCCAGCAATATTTATTATTATTTCATGAGCTTGAAAGTTAGCAATGCAAAGATTCAGGATACACTTTTGTTTTTAATACAATAGAGAGATGAAAGTGGGATGTACCCTGAATTCCGATTCGCAGATTGTGGGTTCGAATCCCGAACGTGCAACAATGAATTTTTTTATCAGTAAAAATTGTATGCCTTGAAGAAACTGGCATGTCCTAGAACCGAAGGCATGGACAAAATGATAAGATTTAGATTATGGTTCTTTTTAATTTAAGTAAATATGAATGTAACCTTTTTAATTTTAAATAGAAATAAGGATTTCTCATAGAGGGTGTATTTCATTTTAGTATATCATGAACTAGCTTCCGCCCGCTGCTTCGCACGCGTGGTTTGTCAATAAAAATTAGCCTATGTTTCAATCCAGCTAATAATCTATCTCAGTACCAAATTTAATTAATATCGGATAAGCCGTTATAACGTGATTGAGTAACAAACAAATAAACTAACATCCAAACTTTCGCATCACACTAATATTATAAATGTGGAAGTTTGGATGTTTATGTGGCAAATTTAATAAATAAAACGAAAAAAATTAAAAACTAATGAAATGAAACAGCAATCATATTTTAATATCCACATATTATTCGACATTCCCGCCCTTTTGCGGCGGACGCGCATGTACAGTCAGCTATAAAAGTTTCATGTTATAAATTTAAAAGATTTATATCGCTATTCAATAAATGGATCAATCATCATCATCATCATATCAGCCACACTGCTGAACATCGACCTTCCCTATACATTTCCAAAGCGTCCGAACTTGTGCGGCCTGCACCCAACGGCTCCCAGCAACCTTTATCAGGTCGACTTTCTATCTGGGCCTGATGAATGAAAATTCTACACCGTTACATGGTAGACATACCTTCCATACGCACAAAGCGGTGCTCTTCCACCTTTATTATGCACCGCCAAGGAGTGAAACGCCTTGCCTGAGTTTGTGTTTCCTGATAACTACAACCTAGGGGTCTTCAAGTCGCGAGTGAATAGGTTTCTTATAGGCAAGCGTGTACCATCGTAGACTGCATCATCGCTTACCATCAGGCGAGATCGTGCTGAAAAGCTAGCCTATAATTTATTTTAAAAAAAAACATTATTTTGCACCTTATTACAATGAATGAAACAATAGAACAAGCGCTAAATCACAATGGTTGACAAAAGGTCTTATCGAGAAGCTAAGAAAGCGATCTCCACACAACCTTTGGATTAAATATATTTTTTTTATTTAATTATATTCTATATAGAAATTCAATGATTTTTTTATTAGAATTCATTTAGCCGGGTTTTTTCGATAATAACAGAAAATAATTATTTTCGAGACTTTTATTGACAATTCTATTCTTTTGGGCCAGATTTCAAACTAAAAAGTGCTTTCGTTAATGTTAATAGCACCTAGACATAACAGTCTTTATATGATTTTGAATGGAGTTTATGTACCTGCGATAATATACTCATTACTGGTCATCCAAAAGTGGCCACTTAACTTTACAGTACTTAGTTTATACTATCAGTTATACAGTGCAAGCTTAGTTTAGGGCTAGATAGCGCTGTGTTAAATGTACAGCATTATTTATTTATTTATCTAGTTCTATAATTCCTATTGTACCTACAACTATATAAATTGATTATTTCTTTTGTATACAGCATACCTATACAAAATAAGAGTATTTAACAATCAGATTAAAACAAAAACCATGTAGACAAAAGATATAAAGATCAGTCGATTTGGAAATTTATGGGGCAGGCCTGTGTTCAGCAGTGGACGTCCTATGACTGGTATGATGTTATTGATACGATTATATGTTTTGATTAACACATAATGTTTCCATACACAAAAATATAATAGACAAACATAACAACAAACTCGGTTGCCTGGAAGAGATCTCTTTTAGCGATAAGACTGCCCATTGTACCCATTATTTACCCTATATTTTCTTTTGATTGTTTATTTTTATTGGTGTGCATTAATAGAAGAATATTTAACGAGGGGGTAAAGCAGTGGCTTGCGTCACGGGCGCTATATTGAATCCCAAACGTAACGAAGGATTCTAGAGTTAAATCACGAGCGCAGCGAGGGAGTTACTAGAATTCTGAGTGCAGTTAGGGGTATAAGCACGCCCAAGATGCAGGCAGCTTTATCCACGAGGAGAATACTCTACTTTTCACACTTTCTGGGAGACAATAAAATCCAAATCTAGGTTGGTGCATTCTGTGCAGAGGTTAGTTGGATTTACGAATAAGTTCTTATCATGTGAGTCTCTTTGGTTCAAATTTTAGTACAGATGAGGTTCCAGATTCAAATCACATTATGCCCACGAGGGCATAATGAAATTCAGTGTAAATTTACTCCCGGCTCAGCCGTAGGGATTTAATCACTTGCTTTTGGTGAGGTTTACATGACATATGACATTGGCGAGCAGGTGTTGTGAAAAGATATTATCTAATGTACCTAATAGCTTTAGCTTGTTTTCAAATCTTAAAACCATAATGGAATCAAATCCATATCGCCGTACTTACGACACTTATAAACAACACCATATCCTGACCTACCCAACTTTTATTTGACAAAAGAAACAAAGTCACTTCTCTCGAGCACTGTACTAGAACCAGTCGGCTTCGGAAACCAGTTTGCGCGATTATCGTCTCGGAGCGCAGTGCGTTTATATGCTAATGCGGTGCATCTTAAAGGTCAAGGTCGCTTGCATAGACGAACCATAGACTATGTGTCCTACACGTATAGACGTATATATAGGTAAATATTGCTGGGAATTTAACACAGCCTTTAAATCTAGCCCCAAACTAAGCCAAGCAAACTATGGGAACCAAAAAACTGATAGCAGACATAATTTTGTTTTATTGTAAGTTATCTGAACAAATATCAGTAAATCATGCAAACATTTGATCCGCAACGGGAATCGAACCCGATACTTCCTCCGTCTCAGCCGGCTTTATTGGTATACACTGGATAAGCTCAGAAGATTAGCAATCTCGCAATGGGCATGGCATATAGCTCGAAGAACTGACGGCCGTTGGGGGCAGAAAGGTTCTCGGGAAGACCATGCACCTAAAAGCGCAGGAGGATGTTCAAGATGTCCTATGGGTGATTTGATGATAAAGTCAAGTTAAAATTTCTTGATTCAATGAAATGTTAAAGATATTTTGTATCGTCATTATATAGGTATATCATTTTTGAAATATAAAGAATATAAGTACAAGACTATAAAATACAGAAGAAACAGTTAAATAATCTACAGACCGTTGTAAACGATCTATAGATTAATTAATTTATTAAGTTACGTTAAATTGTTACATTTTTGATAGGTTTTGTTAGAGTTGGAGCAATTTCTATCCAAAGCTTTTTTATCTAGTAGATAATCCGAACTAGGCTTTTTATGCAGTCTTTCTATAATTAGTTATCAATTTCTGTAAGTAATTGGGAGTTTGTCATAAAAGCGTACACTTTGCCCTTTAAACGATTTACTAACTTTATTACTAATTATATATAATTTTGGTGATGATAAAATTTAAACTAATTCTGACCTTTGTAAAACTTGTACAGAAAAGCTTTGGTATAATAAAATCTAGTTCGTACAGGACTATGTTTTTATTATTCGCGATATGACATTGAACTTTTAAGACGCAACTAATTTGCATTTAAAGATAGAAGAATCAACATGCACTTGGCTGATATCTATACTAATTGATTGAGCGAAGCGAGATCTCCAAATCAACTTGATTGAATCGGCGTCTGTATGCATTATATGTTTGTTTGTCTGAGGATAACTTTCGAAGCGTTTATCCGATCTTAGCGAAATTTAGTACCTATATAGGTAGATAGTAATGACACAATCCTGATGTGGCATAGTGATCTGATGCCTATATAATATATACATAAATAAATAAATAAAAAAAAACACGTGATAAATTTGTTAATCCCGGAATCACGGAATTTTTTCGATAAAAAAATGCTATCCATGCTAGCCAACTTTGAAGTTTAATATGCGCAAAAAAGAGGGTAATGTATTTATTGAAAAACCACGCGTGCGAAGTTTATATATAAAAACAGGCAATCGTTTACGTAGATGTAAACGTAGTACTCTCTCGCCAATCGAATATAGCCCTAAATGGTAACACAATAAGCTGATAATATCTTAAAATGCTTTGAGCCCTTCAAGGAAAGGAATGCTGAGGATTGCCGAGAGAATGAGGTACAGTCAGATGAAAAAGTAAGTGAACTGGATGCGGTATTCTAAGTGTTCTAGGTACCGAATGAAACCGGTGAAAAGTACTTTGTAGTTTGATTGTAACAAACTCCCAAATGATACTCCAAAAATGACAATAAATTATGAAATGTTAATTCGTTAATTAATTAATTTGCTAGTTGTAAATGCTCAATTCAACTTCATCTCTTAAAAAATATATAAAGTTTAAATAAAATACAACTAACAAAATACTAGCTGCCGCCGCCCATTGCGCATGGTATTTATCAAAATAAATATAGCCTATAGAACTCAGAAATAAGGAAGCTTTTCTATCAGTTAAATAGTACGTGTGAATAAATGTCTCAGTATGTGAACTACATGGGTCTTGAACTCATTTTTAAGTATTTTGCCTAAAATAAAGTTTTTAATATAATTAAATAAAATAGCTTCATATATTAGCAAAAACCAATAAGTAAACAATGTCTGCAGTGTTATTTTTATTTTTATTGTTTTATGCTGTACTAGCTTCCGCCAGCGGCTTCATACGCGTTGTTTGTTAATAAAACTTGACCTATCTATTAATCCAGGTTATAATCTACATACATATTAAATTTCATCGAAATCGGTTCAGCCGTTACGACGTGATTGAGTAACAAACAAATAAACAAAAATCCAAACTTTCGCATTTAGTGTGATATTGTAACTTCGTTTTTCTTTATTTTTTTTTATATCTCATGTGTTTGTTTTGTTCGTACTATTGGTGTTGTCACTAATACATGTTTTTGATTTGATTTAAACTTATAATAATATCAATAAACTTAGGCACAACCGAACAACATTGATTTCTTTATTCTTAAGTCTAGTCACCATCTCTTCATCTGACTGTACACTCACCGAACTTAGTCAATGAACTCGCTCACAAAAAGATAATTTTCCTTACACAGAATAACTAATAACACCAGACCACAGATTATAAAGCCTGTTAGTAAGCCACAGACTCCTAATATTATAAATGAGAAGGTTTGTACGGATGTTTGTGATGTTGGTTAACTTTGTAACGATGAGAATAAAAATAATAATAATGGTGATTATTTCATACAGCAGTATCTAGCCCCAAACTAGGCCAAGCTTGTACTATTGGAACCTGATAATTAAAAGAATGCTAGATTTTTTTTTGTAAATACATTTATTTATTTTAGTAATACTCCCAAACCCGGAACACATATGTATAGATCATGCAAACATTTGTTCCGCAGCGGTTATCGAACCTGCAACCTCCAGTATATCAGCCGGCAATACTGCATCTCTGAAAAGAAAAATGTAAACATGAATAGAGAATTAAATCAAATTATCTATTAGATCGTATAGATCTATTGATCGTAACTTAATGCGATCGAAAGAAAATAATATCAGTCTGAAATTAAAATTACGAGTATGCGGGTAGTAGACATTTACGAAATAATTAAAAAAAAAAGTTAAAAGGACCACGCAAGCAAAGCCATAGACATAAGCTAATAAGCGCCCATATCACGGCCAATTACATCGGGAGCAAAAAGCGCAGAGTCATCCTATGATGAATGCGCATGATTCACTGTTCATAAATATTGCTGGACATTTCACACAGCGCTATCTAGCCCCAAACCAAGCAGAGCTTGTACTTTGGGAACCAGATAACTGATAAAATACTTATATACTTTATTTTATGTAAATACATACTTATCATATATAAAAAACATCCAGACCCGTTACAAATATCTGTAGATCATGCAAACATTTGTTCCGCGGCGGGAAACGAACCCGCTACCTCCTGCGCCACAGTCGGCTATTCGCCCACTGCGCCACGGAGGGGGTCATTAATGGGCTCATTATTATAGCGATTGGATGGAATCTGTTCCCAGATTCTCCCAATTCTAGGTGCTACTGGGTTTTTTTTATCCCTATGATGGACATTCTCAGATCTTTTATTCAGTACTTAAGAGTAGTAGAGCTCCTTGTGTAAAGGCTCGCCCGGGTCAGTACTACCAACATACCTATTTCTGCCACCAAGCAGCATTGCTGTGTTTCGGTTTGAAGGGTGTAGTTGCTTGTGAAATCACAGGTATATGAGGTTTTGGGGAAACTGCCGCCTGGTAGTGATCTGGAGCAGCTGAGCTATCTATAGATAGTTTGCAATGGTCTTTAGATGACTCAACTGCTTCTTCTGTATTTTATTGTAAATAATTGTATATATATCAATTTTATTTAAATATCATTGAAATTGGTGAAGTCGTGAAAACGTAACAACCAGAGAGACAGAGACAGTTTCGAATTTAATTAGAACTTTGTACACAAACTTTCACAATAAAATTAAAGAATACTAACAAAACCCAGACATCGATAGATACTAAATTGTAAGTAGACATAGCTATGTCTAAGACTCATAACTTTTTTAGCTTTTTGAGCAAGTAAATAAAAGTAAAGTAAAGTAAAGTAAGTAAAAGTAAAGTAAAAAGCACAAAAAATTTCGATACGGAGGATATGGGTTCGAATTCAGGCCGTGTTTTTCAGCTCGAACTAAATTACCTATGTTGCATGCGCAGATTGAATAGATGCTAAAATATATAATATTGTAATATGCTTGAGATGCGCTCCGCTCTTACACTGTGACATGGGCCTTAGTATTTCTAGTATTATTTTTATTTTTAGTATTATTCCTTTAGTTGCATGCACGGTGCGGTACACTTCTACGCACTGCTCCGATTCTTGTTTGTTCAAATACAGAACTACCCACATATTATTATTGTAAAAACAATGTCCTTCTTCACAATCAGTAATATCAATATGGTTTATATTTGAATATAGTATTAACTTACAAACAGTTAAGTGTATACAATAGTTTGCTACGCAAAATGGCACATCCTTTTTATTTTTAAGATAAATTGTAATTTTCTCTATAAGTGAATTTTTAATTCTTTTGAGAAATAAATGCTTAAATCATTTAGGAACAAGATAGCGAGATAAATCACAAACTAATATAACATAATATAATATATACAGTATCTTGGTTTGTAATTCGATTATAATTATTATATTATATTAATATATATATATAGGTCGTTTCTTTTTGTACCTTTCGTAAACCATTTCCTTTCGTTGTCTCGTAACTGCTAGTTAGTGTTTATGTTATTTATCGTCCATATGTAGTGTAGTTTATTTATATACTAGCTGACCCGCCCGTGCCTTCACACGGGTGATTTTTCAACAAAACATTACCCTCATTTTGCACAATTATCTAAAAAGTAGCCTATGTCCTTTCCCAGGATATAATCTATCTCCTTGCAAAATTTCATTATGATCCGTTCAACCGTTTAGTCGTGTAAAGGTAACAAACAAACTAACAAACAAACAGAGTTATGTATGTATTCTACATATAAACCTTCCTCATTAATCACTCTATCTATTGCTGAAAACTGCATTAAAATCTGTTGAGTAGTTTAATAGATATAAGGGAACAGACAGCGGAAGCGACTTCATTTTATACTTTTATATCGGTTGTTTGGATGTATTTAAGTGTATTAGGTATAATCACCTATGTTTTATTTTATGGCTTCGGTTTATGTATGTTAAAGGTACTCTTACACCACCGTCTTTTGATTTTAATTTATCCTGCCCATCCAAAGGTTGTCTGGAAGAGATCGCTTTTAGCGATAAGACCGCCCATTGTACCGTTATTTATTGTTTATTTCCTTTGTTACTGTATTATTGTTTGGTGTGCAATAAAGAATATTTCATTCATTCATTCGTAATATAAATCTTTCTTACATAGCTAGTACCCACATATATCGTCATACATATTGTACATAGTTCTTCTTTTATAGCTATGTCTACCTAGCTAAAGTCATATCAGTACACATTTATTTAGGTAGTTACCTACTTGGTACATTCCAAGTAACAAAAAGTTCCGACACCTAAAAGTGTTTAGTTTCACCGTTACTGATCTGATCTGGCAACTACAAATAAAATGGATCAAATTTAATTCGGAAGGTACAGTCAGCAACATTTTCAAGATCGAATCAGAAATAAGAAGGTCAATGACATAACCCAAAGAATTAACATGACAGTGGCAGACGGCCGTATGGACCAGAAAGGTTCTCGAGGAGACCACGCACTGGTAAATCATAAAGCGGGGAAGCCGTTGGATGTCGGTAGTTAAATTCAGTGGAGGAGACGACGGGGTAGGGGGATTACTTATAGCTGTTAAGTGTTCCACTGTTTCTTCATCTTAAAAACGGTCTATATCATTCTGACTTAATACCACATCACGTGAGGACAGCAGATGTTTTCTTTTTCGTATTTTCTTATACATATTAGCTTTCACAGGGATAGAACAGCGCAGGACAGAGGTGAATGACGACTAAGAAGAGAGGCCTATGCCCAGGTGTGGGATGAGAAGGGCTGACGGTGATGATGATGATGATGATGATTAGCTTTCACGCTCCATCTTTAACCACCATCTCTTACCATCAGGTGAGATGGCCAAACGCTAGACTAATCTCAATTTGAAAATAACACAAACCATCGCTCACTTTTGGGCAACCTCTACTTCGGTATCTCCCCCAAATTATTAATCACTCATCTTTATCATAAAAACTGTGTTATTTTATTACGATGCTGAGTGTACCACACCTTCAGAACAATTGGCGAGTACCGAGCGTGACATTGCAGCTGATTACCGACGGAGCGGAGCAACGGTCCAGTAGACCGACTGATCGCTGATCATGCCGGTACTGATCATAGCTGATCATCCGAAGCTCACGCCACAATAAGCTTTTTTTTATAGCTTATTTTAACAAAACGTTTTATGAATAAATACATATGACATGGAATGGCACACCCATGTAGGTTTTTTAACAACCTACGCTAAATAAATTAATCGGTTAATACACGACATTTTTATTAATTTGAGATAGTTCAGATTGGTAATTTATACACGAAAGCCGAAATAAAATTGAGTAGGTATATATATTATTTATAAACTAAGGTTTTATGTGCAACAATATGCCCCAGCTAGCGGGTACTTATTGTCATTTATATAATATACTAGCTTGCCCGCGACTTCGTACGCGTTACACTACTAAATGTGTTGGTAACCTAGAAATAAAGCTAAACTCGTTGTTGCAACTTGACTTGATACCACATTTTTATACCATGGGAACTGATTTATGAGATAAATGGTAGCCTATGTGGTAATCCAGGTTTTAATCTACGTATATACCAAATTTTATCGAAATCGGTTCAGCCGTTACGACGTGATTGAGTAACAAACAATCAAACAAATAAATAAATAAACAAACATCCAAACTTTCACATTTATAATATTAATGTGATATTTTTATTATTAGTAAGGAATATTTATGTACTATGCTATATTATTATTATGTAACTAATGCATTGATGAGTATTTATTTTGCTTATGTAAGTACACTGTTTATTCAATATTCAATTATTTTTTATTAAAAGCTACCGTCCTATAACGTTCTCGTGAAATCCAGTCCATCCAAAAGTTGTCTGGAAGAGATCGCTTTTAGCGATAAGACCGCCACTTGCATTTCTGCGTGTTTGTTATTGTTTTTATATTGTTTTATAATTTAAGTGTGATTTACAATAAAACGTTTTTTATCTATCTATCTATTTATGTGACCCGTCTGTATCTCTGTCTCTCAGTCTAATATAATGTGTCTGTGTGTCTGTCTATGGCATCGTAGTTCCCGAACGGATGGACCGATTCGGAAGCAGTATTTTTAATAGAAAGCTAGTTTAACTGGAGTAGTTCTTAGCTTCAGTTTTAAATTCCCGATGTAAAAAGAGGGCGTTTTATAAATATTGTAAAAATAACTTGTCTCCTTACCGTCTCAGGCTGACGGGCGCAATCCAATGCCATGTAGGTCAAGTCTCTGGGCGTAACCAGTGAGGTAATTATAGCACGTCCCCCCCCTTAGAACTGCTAGGTGTATCAGGGTCCCTAAATCTTATAAATCTCTAAATTTTATTTATTATAGTATTAAATTTATTGACCTACATATTTGTATTCTATATTGTAATGTTTGTTTCTCAAAAAAAAATGTTATTTGGAAAAGTAACCGGTTTCCGCTACTCCCCGCTGTATCTGATCATGGCGTTAGCTTCTATGCGTGAGGAAACTGTCACTCGTTCAGAAATAGGGCCAGAGACAAGAGTAGGCTATTAGTATTACGCGGGAACATTCGTCGTTGTTCGCATTCATTTGCATTATTTTATACATACCACCTTGCCGTACCAGACGATTTGCTTCAACATTTCTTGTTAGCACAAGTAAGGACTCTCTTCCGGCGTATGTTTTTCCGAACCAGTATAACCTTCAGGTCTTCAAGTCCAGAGTGAATAGGTTCTTTCTAGGCAAGCGTGCTCCATCTTCGATCATACCTTCACTTACCATCAGGTGAGGTAGTGGTCAAGCGCTTGGTTATCGTCAATAAAAAAAACATTACATTCTAAAAAGCCATAACCCGCGAAATAAGCCAAATAATAAGCCATAAGGTAGGCTTTAGGTCTGTACTACAATCTTATCTTATAAAAAGACTATGCCTAAGTTAAACTACGTTTATAAGCTAAGACTTTACGGTTAAGTACGCAAGCCGCAGACCGAGACCGGTGGCTAGCGGACACCGTCTAATTACATACTTATCCACACCTAATTTGGAGTTATTTTATAGATAACCGGCGCTCTTCCATTTTGTATAATAAATATATATATTTTTCAATACCTTTGATTGTAGAAGTATCGTTATATAAAAGGCGAATGTAATAACACTACACAATATTTAGAGACCCTAACCCTCGGGATGGTGTAACAAGAGAAAGGGAGTTAGGGTCCTTAACTCCTAACCCCCTACACGGGCCCTAAATAACGCGTAGTGTACCCCTATTTTATTAGATTGGCCGAGGATTTATCATATAGATAGGTGCATGACGTAGGTCTACGCCGTAGCAATGCTACGAACTTTGAACTTTTGGCATAGAGTGAAAGTAAAATTCGTAGCAAGTCTACGAGAGATTGAATACTATATGTATTGAAATACATTATTATCAATCTGTGATATTGTACACATTTGTGAGTCTGAGGTACGCAGGAAGTCACGACGTCACGCGTGGTTTACTAATAAAAATATTACCGTCCTTCCGCGCAGTTGAGTAAAAACTAGCCTACGTATCAATCCTGAGCATAGTCAATTTATATACTAAATTTCATCGAAATCGGGCCCGCTGATTAGTCGTGAAAACGTAATAAACAGATAAAGTTAATATTGAATGTATAATATTAGTATATTGGATATATGATGGATTAATTATAAAAATAATATATTTGTGTTTGTAAAGGATTTCTTGAAGAGTTCGCTCTCGACCGAGGCTAGTTCAGACGACTTAACACGTGTTTAACACAGTTTAAGCAACAGTCCAGTGAGTTTATAAACAAGAGAGCTAGCGTCCGGTCGGGTGATAGCGTTTAATAGGCTGATAAGGAATATTGGTAAACCTTTAGGATAAGACCTGTTTTAGGACTATATTTGCACAATATCCTGGTAGGCCTTCATAACGCACAATGATTTCAAATCGTATGTGTTGCATGTTCCACCTGCAGATCTTAGACCTTTGCAAAGAGTTTTGGCCGAAAAGTGTGTTGTTTCCTCGTTTTCGCGGACGACTATACGACACAGCGCAAGTGTGTCACACGTCGCAGACTTTACGTATCAATAAATAGTTTTATGTGTTGTAATATAATTGTTATTCACTAAGGTATATATTTATTCGGGCCGTAAAATTATGTTTTAACATCTTGTAAATTTCTATTGTTGCCGGATTTTTTTTTTATTTATTATTATAAATAAATAAATATTGCTGGACATTTCACACAATGCTATCTAGCCCCTATACCCTATAAAAAGTATATAAGTATTCTATCAGTTATCTGGTTCCCATAATACAAGCTCTGCTTAGTTTGGGGCTAGATAGCGCTGTGTGAAAAATTACCAGCAATATTTATTTATTTAATTAACTTAATCTAACTAATACAAGCATAGAGAAATAATATACTACCTTCAAATACAAATAAACAACGAAGTAAATGACGGGGTATCATGTTTTTGGTTAGTTGTAAGGAAACTTAGTTTATATTATTACAAAATTGGTCATTAAAAACATGACCCTTCTTTTGCGCAGTCGGGTAAAAAGTATCCTATGTCAAGTACCGATATACTTGACATAGACTATTTTTTCGCAAATTGACGAAAGTTAAACGAAGCTTCGTCAGTGACCCTTTTTTTATGCTACATAGAGATGGAACAAGCTTATGGTCCACCTGATATTAAGTGGTAACCATCGCCTATAACAAAGAATTGCCTCGCAGGTCACGCACCTTAGAGTCACCCCACGAAGCTTAACGTGCAAGTGCAACCTGCAATTTCACCAGCAACCATGCCCGTTTTTTGCTTCAAACTGAACCATAGCAATACTGCTTGGCGGCAGAAATAGTGATGGTGGAAGTATTCCCCCGGGCGAGACCTTTCACAAGGAACTATGCTACTCTTCTATATCCTAGAATGATCATAGACATACATTTATTTGCAAGCACAATACAATAAGAATTAGGTATAACAATAATTATTTTTTTTAGGTACTAAAAAAATTATTTATTTATTTTATGCAACTAAACCTATATGCAAAGCAAACTATATATAAAACCCTAATCTAACAAGCCGCTGCCAGTGGGTAGCGTGCCCAGAATGCTGGCCGCATTGCCACGTTGAATGGCAATGCAATAAACAATCAGAAATATCTAAAACAAAATCAAATATCAGGAAATAACAGATTACAAACATATCAATAATATTTGTACTGAAATGGAATATTTATCATGATTTGTGAGTTTTTGAGTATCCCGATATTTCGACGCAGTTCCATGCGCCATGATGACGGGCAAACTGAAGTTTTTTGTACGAATAGTGTTCATAACCATGATAGTCACAAAAGTTATAAGAATTTCTTCCACATGTTACAGCAAAGTTGGATAAGGGTGTTGACCCCTTCAACCCTTAACCTTGAGTATTGTCAACATTCTAACGACAACATACCTACGAAAAGTTTTATAAATTAACTTGTAGACCTGCCCAGACTTTGCCTGATTTTTTATTAAAAATAAACTATATCCTGTAGCACTCAGAAAGTCTAACTGACTATCAGTGAAATTATTTTCAGAATCGCTTCATTAGATATGAGATTTGTGATCATCATAATAATTTTAACCACAGGACGCGCACTGCTGAACATAGGCCTCCTCCATAGATTTCCAGAAAACCCGATCCGTGCATATTGTCGTCTTCCCATCTAAATAGTAGAGGGTCGTCCTACACTGCGCTTTCCAGTGCGTGGTCTAAAATTCATTTTATAGGCAGTATAGCCCACTTTCGAATTAACATTAACATCATAATATAATGATCCTGTAAAAAAAACAATAAAACAAGTTTATTTTCTTACCACACTCTTTGGATAAAAGGAAAGTTAGGGTCGCACCCTTTGCGTTTTATCCTTGAACTTGGCCTGCCCTTAAGTCGAGAACGAGTACTTACAGGATTTTTATCAATTCATTCGTTTATGTTCATAAAACTTATATTTATAGGTATTTTTGAAAACGCAATCATCAATTAACATCATTTTCTGAAATATTAAAACTGGAAAAATCTTAAATAATGTGTAGAATTGTAATCTTTAAAAATGACATTCTTAAAACTCCTGTAACGATAATCTATGATGTTAAAAACTTTAATTGTTGCATTTGTTTTTTTTTTATAATAATACATTTTCCGAGAAACAAAACAGAAAAATAATAATGATACTACCTGTCTTTAAAAACTTGCGTAAGGGTGCGACCCCTTGCGTTTCACCCTTGAACTTGAGTCGGCCTTGAGTCGCGGGTCAATACACGACAGTTACTGGCCCGTGTGTGCGCCCCTTTATGCGGGGAAGATGCTAATGTCGGGGTATTTGGGTCAGCTCAAACTTTTGCCAAGTTCATGTGATATAACAGCTGTTTTTGTTTTTTATCTGAAGGCCTTTCCGTAATCTATTCACGTTTCGAAGGTAGCCTTTGTACAGATGGGATGCTCCGAACAAAATTAAGAGTAGTAGAGTTTCTTGTGAAAGGGCTCGTCCGGGGAAGTGCTACCACCATACCTATTTCTACCGCCAAGCAGCATTGCTGTGTTTCGATTTGAAGGGTATGGTTGCCGGTGAAATTACAGGCACATGAGACTTTGCACCTGTATGCCTCAAGTTGATGGACGCAGGGAAGTGCATCGTAGGGCACATTTCTAAGGAGCGTGACTTTGTTATAGGCGATAGTTACCACTTAACATCAGATGGGCCACAGGCTTGTTCCATCTCCAGTAGTATAAATATATATATTTGAGCAAATTGTGTGAACTCTTTAGATTGACTTCAAATCAGCTATTTTTCAGAATTTACGCCAAGAACTTACCATAAACGGGTAATTTACATAAGACAGCTGAGAAACTTTTTTTTTTATCGAAATCGGCAGATTTTTACCAAGTGCTTCTTCAATTAAAAATTTCGGAGTTATTGATAAGAATAATTTATCTTTCATAAATTCTTCTTATCTATAAGTCCGAAAATTCTTATTATATTAAATTATATTAATTCTGCAGTTTATTCATTCTGGAAATGTCAGTTCAATTCTGAAAAAATAACTAATCCACTTGACAAGTGAGAATGCCTCGCCTACTTATAAAGTTTTAACTGTAAATCTGCCTAGATCTTTCGAAAACTAGATCTAGACTAGTTTTAGTAACGCTAATTTATGTTAATTTCGATCATTAATCCCATTCTAAATCAGAATTAATCAGTATTTATCTGATTCGCATTTAAATCAATCATTAAAAAAACATAATTATTAATATGAGTTGCCACTTTTTAAACATTTTGATTTATTATTATTTCATATAACTGTATGGGTACATTTGGGGCAAAATTCTTTCTGGGCGTCTGGTCGAAGCGATGAGCTATCCGAGAGCTGGCGCTTATCTGGGTCAACGCATAAGCATTGCAATTCAGAGGGTCAACGCAGCCAGTGTCTTGGGGACACTTCCGCCTGGTAGTGATCTGGAGCAGTTGAGCTATCTATAGATCGTTTCCAGCGTTAGATGGCTGAACTGTCTTTTGAATTTTTATTATTAAATTAATACTTTATTGTATAATTCTTCTAACAACAAATGTATTCTGCACCATAAAAAATGTAACCCTACTTAACAAGACACCGGTTTAACATTCATCCAATTTTATCATTCAGATCCATTCACTGTATCTAATGATGTCCACTGACTGACCATCCGACATATGTTGTGATCACGATATCGACCCTGTTGGTCACTAGACAAATAGACAACCCCTGTAGATAACCCTTTATTTGGACTGGCTTGTCAAATTGATTGGGGCGAGATTTATAATTTTGAATAGGCTAAATTATCAAATCAAATGATGATGTTAATTTCAAACACTATTAACTCTATTATTTAGGTACTAACACATTTATTTCCGTTTTCACGCTTTATCAAATGTAATTTAAATAATTATCCCACTAATCCCACTAATACTATGTTTATTATATACATATATATATAGATATGATGTTTGTTACTCTTTCACGTCGTAACGGCTGAACTGATTTCGATGAAACTTGGTATGTACGTAGAATATAACCTGGATTAATACATAAGCTACTTTTTGTTGACGAACCACGCGTGTGAAGCCGCTGGCAGAAGCTAGTATATAATATATAGAAATAATCCATCTTTAAAAAAATCTAGGGAGTGCGCACATTAATATCGTACAGGTTTTTAGTCTAGTTTAGGTATCTGAGGTATCTTATTACCTACATAAAATTTCACTATTTAACTACTTACATTTAAAAATAATTTACTAAAAATCTTAATTATGTATGTAAAATCCTGTGTTAGTTATTATGAAATAAACATAATTTATATTATTATTCAACAACTTAAAATCATAGATTTAAGTATCGTGTCAGTAGATATTATAGTTAGGTCTGTATTTTTTTTTATTGGTACTCGTAGATAATTTATGCCACTTACTGAGAGCGGCATAACGTCGCTGTCAGTTCAAAAGGTTGCATGATAAAACAGTAGGTTATTTCAGGAGATACAAAAAACTATATTTTTAAAATTTGAATTCATAGACTTACAATATTCAGGGGCAAGCTTTAAATTAAACAAATCTATGGTTGTGTAAGGTGCTGGTAACAAATTTCACTTGAAACATGATTTTCAGGACTATACGTCCTTTTGGAAAAAAAGAAAGAATTTTGACATACGTCCTTTTGAACTGACAGCGATGATAAATTAGTTTAATCAACAATAGTACATTCGGTGTCGGCAATGACATAAACTAATTTAAATTTACAAATACTAAAATTTATTTTTGGATTCTATGAGTACTGTGTGAGAAAACATAAAAAATTACATAAAAAACAAGGTGGACCTTCAGATGTAACTTATAAAATTATAAGACAAAATTAGTGTGGTATAAATTAAGTACAATGAGGTGTCTAAATAAGCGATCTCTTCCAGACAAGTTTTGGATGTAGAGAATCATAGAAAATCGAAGACTTTCGAGGCGTATTTCGAGAATACAATACAATAAAATATTGTATATAGTTAGACAGAAATATACATTATATGAATTGACACGCATCGGATTCTCTCGGATTTTTATCAAAATATAATATAGCCAGAGATAGTGCACCTTTCTTTAAATGTATTTTCAAAATCGGTTCAGTAATTCATAAGCCATTTTACTTGCTTCCATGTGGTTTAGGTACATAGATCTGGTAAAATTACAATGTCAGAAAGTTCTGTCAGTAGTTTCCGAGATTAAGCCCTACAAACACAAATAATTACAAACAACATAGAATAGAATAGAATAATTCTTTATTGTACACTAGGAATACTTAAAAAAACTAATTTATGCTAAATAAAGTACAATGGGCGGCCTTATCGCTGAAAGCAATTTCTAGTTACCAACATAGTTACCTAATAGTATTTTTATAGTGTTATCCGAACATTTGAACCCACCACAACCTTCCTCTTGATACGAGGATGCACTGCCAATTGTGCAACCGGGCTCTTGTCACGCCAGGGTCGTAATTAGTGTGAAAATTTTTGAGATGGTTTTAAAAATCTTGGAACATATTTACCTCTTTAGAATATTAATAATGAAGTTCTTAAACGATAAACTTCCACATTCAGAATTATCTGCTAAGCCTAATATCACAATAGAGTTGTTCTATCGAGATGATCTATTTAATTTCTAACAGGAAGGGCGTTCTGAGTGGCTTATAGAAACATGAAGGGCGAGGGTGAATCTATTACACCTCTATTTGTCAAGGGCTTGTCTATGATCACGGTTATTAGTTCAACATCTCTGTGGAAATGTTGGTATTTGCCCACTATTCCCGTTAAAGTTATCCCGTTGTTGTCAGAGGTTCTATTGACGAAATTATTGGAAATTATGTTCCTAAAGGTTTCATTGACGGATCTAATAGGAATTATCTTCTCAGAGATTCCATTGACCGATCTAATGGGAATTATCTTCCCAGAGGTTCCATTGATGGATCTAATGGGAATTATCTTCCCAGAGGTTCCATTGACAGATCTAATGGGAATTATCTTCTCAGAGGTTCAATTGACAGGACTAATGAGAATTATATTCCAAGAGGTTCCATTGGCAGGACTAATGGGAATTATCTTTCCAGAGGTTCCATTGACGGGACTAATGGGAATTATCTTCCCAGAGGTTCCATTGACGGGAGTAATGGGAATTATCTTCCCAGAGGTTCCATTGACGGGACTAATGGGAATTATCTTCCCAGATATTCAATTGACGGGACTAATGAGAATTATATTCCAAGAGATTCCATTGACGGGACTAATGGGAATTATCTTCCCAGAGGTTCTATTGACGGGACTCATGGGAATTATATTCCAAGAGGTTCCATTGACGGGACTAATAGGAATTATCTTCCCAGAGGTTCCATTGACGGGACTAATGGGAATTATCTTCCCAGAGGTTCCATTGACGGGACTAATGAGAATTATCTTCTCAGATGTTGTGGTGTTTTTAAAAGTTTTTTTATGCTAATAATTTGGCAAACAAGCGTATGCTTGAATACTTATAAATACTTCTTTTCTATATCCAAATACTTTTTATTTGTTACTAGCTTCCGGCCACGGCTTTGCACCTATGGTTTGTCAATAAAGAGTAGCCTATATCTTGACCCAGGTCATATATATCTGTAGTATCTATATACCAAACTAGGTACTGCCCACGGCTGCGCACGCATAGTTTGACAATAATAATAAAAAAAACACTTAGATATGCCAACTTCATTATGATCGGTCAAACGGTGTCGGAGATTATCAATCTCAAAAATCTCATACAGACAACCTTTGAACGGAGATTTGGCAAATTTTATTTCACCGTTTAAGTATTACACACGCGTTTTGTACTGTAAAGTTTGTAAGTTTTAAGTAATATAAATAGAAACCCCATGATCCGATTTTTTTTTTATTTTCAGTCGTTTGGAAGTTGGAATTATATAATACCCAAAACTTGAAGATGATTAATTCAGTTATTCAATTCGAATTGTCAATAAAGTCAAATCATCTATAAAAAAAACTTGCGTAGCGCATGCGTAGGCTATGCGTAGATGCGTAGATCTTGCGTAGAGGATTCGTAGAACTTCGTAGAACCCGTTAGAAATAAAACGAATATACTTTGGTACTTTCCTATGTTTTTTAAAGGTTCTTTTTGTTATTTAATTGGAATAATAATGCGGTTGTATATAACGAACTAATAAAGGCAGCTGGGAGTCGTTGGGTGCAGGCCGCACCAGATCAATCATTCTGGAAATATATAGGGAGGCCTTTGTTCAGTAGTGGACGTTCTACGGCCGATTTATCGATGATGATGATAATAGAGCATTTGTAGTACAAAGGAGATAAAAAGTATAAAAACGTCTTATGTTTTTATTTCAGACGTCACTGAGTTAACAAATACGTAGAGGGTGCATCAAATCATCGTAGCTTAGATGTACCTACACGTAGTAAGTTAAGTTGCCGCGCTTGTCTAGGTGAGGTGTCGTGCGCGTTTCATTTCTAATACTTCTAATGAACGAGTGCTCGGATGTACAAAAAGCCTCGAATTAAACGTGAGCGGCGTATAACAATCCAAGACTTTTAAAGGAATTTGAGTGTTCTAATGTATTTATTATAGTAGAGAAGTTATTCCAACATTAAATTTTATGAACAATTTTCTATTTCTAGGAACACATCAATATGGTAAGTGTAACTTTAAGACAATGTTGATATCATTGTAAAATATCGCTTTCATTGACAAAAAATAAATCTTATTTGGTTTATTTGGATAAATGAGAAAAACAGGCAATTTGATAAATGAATCAATGAAGATGATTTATACAGGAAGAAAGGTGAAAGTCGCATCTTCTGTAGTGCTTTCAGAGTTTTAGATTTTAGAATAGATTTTTTTGTAGGCCCAGCATCGGTACCGTCCTCTCAACTTATTTTCAAAATATAAACTTCTAGCTTCCGCCAGTGGCTTCGCACGCGTTGTTTGTCAACAAATAGTTCTCTGTGTTTGAATCTAGGTCATAGTCTACCATCACACAAAATTTCATCGAAATCTGGTGAGCCATTACAAGGTGATTGAGTAACAAACAAACATCTAAACTTTCACATTTATAATATTAGTGTGATAATACAAGTTTCTGCACGCAGCTTCAATCCCAGTCATAATCTGACTATATACCAAATTTCATCAAAATCGGTCCAGCCACTCGTGAAAACGTAACAAACAGACAGATAGACAGACAGAGAGTTAATTTCCAATTTATACAGGGTTTCCCAGAAATGGTGGATAATCCTGCACGTGCGTGTGCGGGGGGGGGAGGTGGGGACCCACATCCCAAAAAAAAAAATTCTATTCCCAACAGTCCGCGGTCTACGAATTTTTTTGTAAAATTTAGAAATTTCCCAGTTTTCCTCACATTTGTGGGCATCACGTCCGCTACATGAGGCCTAGTTCGGATTTTTTTCTTTTAAAGTATTCCCTAATAATGGTATTCCTAAATTACCTTAAAAAAAACGCAACTACTTAGGATAGTAGTTAACTAGTAGTCCCTAAACATAAATTTTATTTCTGAAATTTATTTTACTGCAAAGTTTGAGCACCTCTGCTGTAAAAAAAATGTATTGGAGTTTTATAGCCAACCACATAAAAAAATTACCTACATCATAAGGATTCTAAAACAGTAGCATAAGTACCTACTTTAATGGTAAAATTACTGAGCTATAGCTACTAATGTGTAAAAGTAGGCGTTTCATTACAAAATTGCAAAAGAAAAAAATAAAACAAGTAATGACCAAAAAAGTATTTATTATAAAAATAATCAAAGTAAATGTTCAAATTGGGCTCCTGATGCCCTTATGCAAGCTCTACACCTTTTTATAAAAGATTTTTGTAATCTGTTATTATAATTTTTTGATGATATAATTCTGGCTGCTTCGGCGACGCGAAGTCGAAGTTCTTCTAATGAGTTTATTGGTTTCTTGTAAACCTGCTCCTTCAAACAGCCCCAATAAAAAAAATCCAGAGGATTTAGGTCTGGGGACCGTGGTGGCCACAGTATTGGCCCCAATCGGCCGATCCATCTGTTGGGATAGGCATCATTTAGATAATTTCTTACTTGCACAGCATAATGTGCCGGACAACCGTCGTTCTGGAGCCACATTCCTTGCCGGATGGCTAGTGGCTCATCTTCTAATAATATTTGCAACTGGTTTCGAAGAAATTGTAAATAATTGTTGCCATTTAGGTTGCCCGGCAATTCATATGGGCCTATAATTTTTCCATTTAATATGCCCGTCCAGTAATTTATTTTAAATTGATACTGGGATTTATCTTCTCTCATCAAATGTGGATTTGTCAATTGCCAACTGTGCAAGTTATGAAGGTTAAGATACCCATCCCTTTTACATGTAGTCTCATCGCTCCATAAAATTTTTCTGAAAAAATCTTGATCTTCTTGAATTCTTGTTAACATTTCATTGCAGAAAACAATCCGTGCTTGGTAGTCTCGTGGTAGCAATGTTTGTACACGTGTCACGTGATAAGGATGCAGTTTAAATTTTTTCACAATACGATGTGCTGTAGATTTTGATATTCCCGTACGGCGTTCGATATCTGGCATCGAAATACTGGGATCTTCTTCCACCATGTCAAGGACAATATCTTCAGTTACAGGATTGTGGGGTCGTCCTCTGCTCCTAGGGCCACCAACGCCAGTACCAGGTATTCTGCCCTCTGAGTAAGCTTGGTGCACTCTTGTAAAAACTCGATAGTCGGGGTGACGCGCGTTCGGGTATCTCTCCCGATAAAGTGTTGCGGCAGCACTTGCGTTGCCACTACATTCTCCGTAAATGTAATGCATATTGGAATACTCTTGGGGTGTATAAATTTCTCGTGACATCACACAGTCCTGTTGATATACAGAACAAATGTCCAGTAGAATGCCGAGTCGTCGCAGTTATCACCAAACAAACAAAATCCAATCAAAATGCACAAATCGAGTCCAGTAGAATGCCAAATGTAGAATTTTGTCACCGAGAATCAGAAAAACAAGAGCACATGCGATGTCGAGAACGTCGAAATACGCACTAAAATTAAAATAGTTTTAACTACGGAGACAAAACAATAACCAAACACGAATTCTACCATACAAAGGAGATTTGTTGACCCTTTCACTCGCAATATTCCCAAGCACAGTTTTGTCTCGCTCACACAGCTTAGAATTCAACTGAATGTGCCGAGCAGGTAGTAAAGTCTAATTTTAGGGTCGACAGCGCTACTTAACTGGTAAAAACTAAAAAAAAATATCTGCAAATAATTTTGCTATTTTGTAATGAAACGCCTACTTTTACACATTAGTAGCTATAGCTCAGTAATTTTACCATTAAAGTAGGTACTTATGCTACTGTTTTAGAATCCTTATGATGTAGGTAATTTTTTTATGTGGTTGGCTATAAAACTCCAATACATTTTTTTTACAGCAGAGGTGCTCAAACTTTGCAGTAAAATAAATTTCAGAAATAAAATTTATGTTTAGGGACTACTAGTTAACTACTATCCTAAGTAGTTGCGTTTTTTTAAAGGTAATTTAGGAATACCATTATTAGGGAATACTTTAAAAGAAAAAAATCCGAAATAGGCCTCATGTAGCGGACGTGATGCCCACAAATGTGAGGAAAACTGGGAAATTTCTAAATTTTACAAAAAAATTCGTAGACCGCGGACTGTTGGGAATAGAATTTTTTTTTTTGGGATGTGGGTCCCCACCTCCCCCCCCCGCACACGCACGTGCAGGATTATCCACCATTTCTGGGAAACCCTGTATATTAGTATGGAGAGGATATTTGTATTATCTGTTCCGCTAGCATTCGGCTTTACCCTAAAATTTAATCATTTCTAAAATCATTCGATATTACGAAATTATAAACATTTCTATGTAAGTTTTAATTTTTAGTGAACATAATAAAACATATTAACAAAAAGACATGTACAAAGGCAAGCTTCACCCTAAAAATAATTATCATCCAGCAAACCTTTAAGGCTAGAGAGGTAGTACTCTTAAAAACTCGTTTCTTAAAATTTATTTATATTTGTATATAAAAACCAACTTTTCATTCAAACATTTCACCTTCAATGCAATTCAATTCAATTATGCAATGCACTGCGTAGGTATATTATGCAGAATGCATTGAACCCGACCGTCTGGCAGTGAATTGATGTCAAGTGGCTTGCGTCACGACGGTCAATGTCGTGGAGGTTTGACTTCAGTCCACTTGTGTAAAAACTTTTTGGAGTACAAGGTGCTAAGTACAATGGGTGGTCTTATCGCTTAGACGCGACTTCTTCCAGACAACCTGTGGATGGGAAGATTTTTGTAATATTACAATAATGTAACCTACATTAAAAAACATAAACTAAACTAAAAACGAACGCTAATTATAATAATGCAAAAACAATATGTGTGTATAAGTAATATACCTAATAGTAACATACTAAGGGACATGTAACTTTTTAACAAAAATATAACCAACTTCAGATAACAGTATAACATTACAAAATATCTGATTATTTTTTTAAGATAAAAAAATATATGTGAAAAACATTGTACGTGCCTTTGAAGTTTGAGGGTTTCCCTCGATTTCCCCAGATTCCACCATCAGATTCTGACTTGGTTCCAATGGGACCACCTCGGAAGTGCACTTGTTCGAATAAAAAAAAAATTTGAAAATCGGTCCATAATTGACGGAGAAATCGGTGAACATACATAAAAATATATGTATATACAGTCGAACATAGAACCTCCTCCTTTTTTGAAGTCGGTTAAAAAACTCATCATTTTTATGCCTACTCAATAGAATAGAATATAATAGAATAGAAAACGCTTTATTGTATACCACACTTAAATTAACACATCATATTTAAAACACTTAAAACTAGATACGCGATATTACAATTGGAGGTCTTATCGCTAAAAGCGATCTCTTCCAGACAACTTTTGAATGGACTGGATTTTACTCAATGTTGTTTATAATATCTTTTTTCAATGTATATTTTAATTTGTTACAGTTTTGTCTGTGCTGTATTGTAGTTCCAAATAAATATCTTTCACTTTAGACATTAGAGATAAACACTGCTTACTCTAGTTTTAAATGTGGCTAAAGATGGGGATGAGATTGCCGTATTATACGAATGTAACGAAATGTAAGCGATAGCCGAGGATGTCCGTCCGCAGACGCTGCTAATTAGCGGCGGAAGTGCGTGCGTGACGTCACGTCCGCCCAGACAATTGGACCACTTGCCGAGGTCAGGGCTTGCGAATCGAAGAAGGCTGTTTTCAAAAGATTCTTTATCTATATAAATAACAATTAAATGGTGGTCGTTTGTAAACGCATCACTTGAGAGCGAATGGACAGATTTGGCAATTTGTTTTTTTATATTCAGGGAAATATAATATGAAAAGTTGCTAGAAAAATCTGAAAATTCGGGAAAAAGTGAATGTGCTTTTTTCTATAGGGTCTTTGTATGAACTAAAGACCTTTATCCATTAATATTATAAAATGGAAAAGAATACTGTCTCAGTCTGTTCGGTACAGGTACATTATGACCGGTTTTGGGAAATAGGCTACTTTTTACCTGACTACGCAGAAGGAAGGTAATGATTTTGATGACAAACCACGCGTGCGAAGTCGGAACTGGTCAGTTAGTCATATAATGTTTCTTTTAACTTGTATGCATCGTAGCAGGGTACACTCCTAAGGTGCGTGTCCTACGTGGCAATTCTTTGTTATAGGCGATGGTAAAAACTTAATATCAGGTGGGCCATTTGCTAGTTTCATTACTATGTACTACGTATAAAAAAACTATTACTGGACCCTAGATGAAAAGACGACCTAACAAAGATCGGGCGCATAGGAGGATGTTAAAGTTAGACTTTTGTTTAAGAATGCTTTGTAAAATGTGAGCAAGTATCAAAAGTAATATTCGGACTTGCCTCTGGCTACTTCTAATGGGATACCCTCAAAGGTCTGTTCCCATTATGGATTCCATAATGGGAATTAATAATATTTTTTTATTAACGACACATCATCCCACTTCCCACTAATATTATCAACGCGAAAGTTTGTGTGGATGATGAGTGTATGTTTGTTACTCTTTCACGTCGTAACCGCTGAATCGATTTCGATGAAATTTGGTGTGTACGTAGATTATAATCTGAATTAATACATAGGCTACTTTTTCTTGACAAACAACGCGTGAGAAGCCGCTGGCGGAAGCTAGTAAGAAATAAAAAACATAGACAAACACAATTATATCATAATAAAGTATACATATGCCCGGAGGTTCTAAAGAAAAACACGAGTATGACTATTGAAAAAAATATATTTTTGAATTTAATTTAATTATTTAGACATTTTGTGACGGTAAAGCGACTGTTGTTAAAGCTAAAGGGTTTTTTGATCACGGTCGTGTTAACTCCAGACTTTTGTACTTTGCGTAAATAATAAGTATTATGATTTTTTGATAGCAGCCATTTTTGTTGTTTTTCTAAACTGTACGAGTATCCTTGAAACCACAAAAAAGTTATATAAAAAAATTCCTTATCTATTTTTGTATGTTTACATTTTTAAGTGATCTACTGAGCCTGCGGGCTGCTTTGTCTATAAAGACGCTTTTACAAGGTGATTAACATTCTGACCTCAAATTTTATTTATATCTAAAGGTACCAATACTGGCTACATCTTTATTATAAATACGGGATTCATCACGTACCGTTTTATCGGTGTTTCGACCGACAATGTTTCGGTTCAATTCGTGAACCTTCATCAGGGTGAGTGCGACCCGCTTCGAATAACGTCTCGCCTCGCGCTACTAATGATAATAATGATTTAAAACAATCACGAAAGTTTCCTAAGTAAAGTAGGTAGATCTGTTTTTAATATTCGATTTCCTATTCTTAATATTACACCTCGGCCAATCTTCCATTTACTAATACTCCTCTCCATCCAAAGCTTGTCTGGAAGAGACCGTTTTCTTTAGCGATGAGACTGCCCCTGGCACATTTACATATTTCTCATTTTGTAGTATCTAGCTTGTATTGTATTATATTTTGTGTTGTTGTAAGGTATATAAAGAATTTTCATTAATTCATTCAGTCAAATATTGTTTTTCATTCTTATCATAAAAACTGATTGATTCCACTTTAGGATTTTGGGTTTTCCGTGTCGTGTGTTTTTTTAATACCTCCTGGAGATGGAACAAGTAAGTCACGCATCTTAGAAATGTGCCCTACGATGCACTGCGTCCGTCAACTTCAGGCACACAGGTGTAAAGCCTCATGTGCCTATTATTTCACCGGAAACCATACCCTTCATACCGAAACACAGCAATGCTACTTGGCGGCAGAAATAGGTATGGTGGTAGTACTTCCCGGGTTGAGCTTTCAAAGGGAGATCTACTACTTTTAGAATCACACTAATATCATAAATGCGAATGTTTCGATGTTTGTTTATTTATTTATTTGTTTGTTACTCAATCACGTCGTAACGGCTGAACCGATTTCAATGAAATTTAATATGTACGTAGATTATAACCTGGATAGGCAACTTTTTATTGCATAAATCAGGTCCCATGGGATAAAAATGGGGTGTCAAGACAAGTTGCAACAGCAAGTTTGGCTTTATTTCTGGGTTACGTACACATTTAGTAGTGTAACGCGTACGAAGTCGCGAGCAACAGCTAGTATAAGAATATATCTCTTATATAAGAAGGGTATAAGAAACTACCTACAAGTTCCATGAATACATATCTAGATTGTATCTCAATTAAATTAGGTGGCATATATAATTCGGATTTTGATGCCATACGCGTTAACAGTAATTTGAATTAATCTCTTGGTAGTTTATAATTGCCTGGTACTTTTCGTACAATAAAAAAACACCCAATTAACCTGCGGTCTGAATATTCAGACCGAAGGTTAATTAGGTGTTTTTATCTCTAGCGCTGTTGGTTTCGCGCGTGTTGTTTATGTAACATCTGACTCAATCGGGTCAATCCATCGAAATCGGTTCAGCCGTTTATTCGTGAAAACGTAACAAACAAGCAGATACAGAGATAGAGTTACTTCGTTTTTAGCGTGGGTGTGGATAGATCAGAACATTTTAGATAACGGTGTCTGCAAAATCATTAACAGGTATCAATTGGGTAATATTATTCCCGTCATGAAACGTTTTATCTCCAGGAGTCAAACTCACGAAATAAAGAAATACTCGAAACACGTAGCTATCAATTTACATTTATAAGCAAAATGTTCTCACAGAATAAACGCAATTCGCACCAAAAAGATTTACGTAAGTAGGTATTATAATTAGTTCAACATTATTCTAAGCAGACAATTTACTTGCCAAAGTACTTAAACCAAAACGTGATTTTTGAGATCATAATAAAAATTAATGAACATAACGCTTCCGGGACACTCGAAACTTGAAAAAGTGAAGTCGCATGGCAACACTGAAAAATGCATTCGCGAGACAAAAGCAGGCTATTACAGCCGGGATTAGCCCTATTGACACTACGTTACCAATTAAAAAGGGTGGGGTGCCTTTTCGTCTCGGTTTTTTTCAGCAGACGGTTTTTCAGGCCCGGGGGCGAACCTCCTCTTTACCACCCTAGCCCCCTCATGGCTGTACAGAAAAATCAATATCGCAGCACTTTTTTCCGCGCGTAAAGCATGCACCGACACGGCGCGCGTCAATGTGTGTGTGGGGTGCACGCACACACGCAAACGTTGGGTTGCCAACATTTTTTCCGTTCGCATTAAAATTTTCAGACGTTCTGGCGTGTCCCGACGTTTTTGATTAGAATGCACCTGCAAGGCTTACGCAATATGCTCTCATCCCATTCAGTATTATTTTTATTTTTATCTTGTGGATATGACAGCGTTCCGGAAATCGACATGGCTCAGGCATTGCATAATGTTTGTTTTGTTTCATCGATAACTTGATACATAAAACTTTATAACCACCAAAGCAACGAATTTGAAAAACCTTCTACCATAAAACCTTTGTTCACAACTCTACAACCGCCATTACTCGAGCTTTTAGAAGGATTGCCGTAAAATGAGGAAAGAATATCTACACGAAACGAAGTCTATAGGTAGACGGACATTGTGAGTCTTTTTAATTCTATCAAGCCATGGAACACGGCGACCTTCGCCGGCTTGAATGGACTCGCCTCCATGATCTCTTTACAGACCATCCAATAATGTGATTGAATGGACCATAAGAGCTTTTAGAAATCCAATTCGGCCGGGCCCCGCATATTATTTGCATATTTCTAATACTCGATACGACAACGGCACAACACTAATTGCGAACGCAGACTAACATAAAAAAAGCATCACATTTAAAAAAGGAACGGTTTGCACATTTTTATTTCGCGATCGCAATGACAGAAGTGGCTCCGTCCCGCTTGCTCGGTATTGTTCAGCGGATCTCGTCATCAGTCCATCTTTGTCTGCCGCGGTCTTTTTTTGAATGTGCAAAAATATAAAAACGCCGAATCGCAAGGGGTGGGGCCGTGTTTGCTTCGGTGCAGTTGTGTGCGGCGATAATGCTTGTTTTAGGGCTTTGCCCCGATCATAAGTCAATACATGGAAACTTTGAGCGCGTTTCCAAGCGCCTAGGAAACAACGAAGTGCCCAAATCCTGTACGCAAACACAACTTTGCGTTGCATTATGCTTAAAAATACACTTACAAATACAATTTCCACTTTATGTACTGGTTTAGAGGCTCTCGAGTTATAATCATAAGGTCGCGGGTTCAAATCCCAGTTGAATATTATTCCTCTCAAGAAGCTTTGTAAGGAAACCGATTATTTGTAGTCAGTCTTTCTAGTACAGTCGGCTAATAATCTGATATAGGTACGTTTCTTCTCATATTCTCATAATCATAAGAAGATATGGGGGAGTCTGAGTCAAGTCCAAACATGTCCACATTTAGCCTAGTTATTAGCATTAGATGACATAATTACGAAACCAGCTAATCGTAGATACTTAAATAAATTAAATTTAACTCTATTTCACTTTTAAAACCTAAAAAAACAGGTAGTGTCATATTAAAAAATCACTGTGTAGATGAAAAACGCAAGCACGGGTAATACAATACATGTATTTATACAATAATATAATACATTATAAAGATTATGAAAAGAATTAGCAAGCACTGTGCTTGGGGGAAAATGTTGACTACTTAATTACTTCGAGGAATTTAAAATAAGAAGCAGTAGGTACTTATTAAGTGCGCTTTTTTCCTTGTAAAGAAAGTGCAAGCGACAGTGGTCAAGGCGTCCGAATCTATTCGCCTTAGAAAAAAGTTGCTTTCTCTACCTTTCACCCAACACAATTAGCGCTCTGTTAATCATAAGAACAAGTGGCTGGACCCGTTTTGATGATCCAAATTGGTCATAATCGGTGACGAATTCAATCGTTTGCTAGATTGCCTAGACATCATTAAAAAGATGGAATGTCTAGAAGCGCTAGATTATAAAAAAACCTATAACCATTTCAATGGATGACCTCCGTGGCGTAAAGGGTGAACAGCCGGGTGAAACGCAGGAGGTTGCGAGTTCTATTCCTGCCGCAGAACAAATGTTGGTATGGCCTACGATATAATATATCTTTTGGGTATGTGTTTCAAAATAAGAATGTATTTAAAAAAAGTACATAATTATAAGTACTTATCAGTTATCTAGTTCCTATAGCTTGGCTTAGCTTGGGGCTAGATAGCGCTGTGTGAAATACACGTTTTCTTAGAACTCTGCGTTTTTGTGTAGGTACCTCGTTTTTAATTACTCGCGAAAGGCAAAAAAGTTCTAAGAAGGACATTCTACATTAGCATTTCTCTAGCAAAAGGACGCATAGAAACGAATAAAAACTAAGGTACAGTGTTTACAAACCTGTAAAAGAAAAGAAGAAAGTTCAAAGACCGCTAATTCCAAAATCAAACACAAAAACTACCCCTCCATTCAATAAGCAACAATACATTCTCAGTAGGCCAACGGCCGAAGATTTCCCGCTTTAAAAAAATAAACCAAAAAGTCTCCGTCTACTCCGCCGACCTTACGCAGCCATCGTTTTATTGCTTCGTGCCCGTGGCCTCGCTTCTTACCTCATAACACAGTTTCTCTTTACTCTTTTTCTCACCCTGCGAGGGTGTGTGTAGAAAAACTTTACGAAGGACGTCGGTCGTTGAGTCCACCTTGGTGTAATATCTTTTTGCTCATGACTGTACAATGCGGGAACTTGCGTTTGAATTTGGAACGGCAAGGTTTGATCATGACCAGCAAATCTACATCTTTCTAATTTTGAAAAGAGCGTTGTTTTGTTTTATTTTTATTTTCTGTGAAGCTTCAATGGCCTGTGACAATTCCTTTTTTGTCTATAGAGATTTATTTAGATGAACAGCAGTTTGAAAAGTCAAAAATATGCGTTTGTTAGAAATGTTTTATACTTAGCACGTTTTCAGATAGGTTTCTGAGTCTTGTGACCTACCTTTCCTGCTTTACATAGGTAAACTTTTAATGAAAGCTATTCATTTAATTAATTGCAAAAAAGAAATTCTTTTGAGAATTATAATTAAGGCGTGCTTTGCTGAATATCTCAAGTAAAAACGCTTTCAAAAGACTGTAATAAAAACTAAAAATCTAAAAACGGATTACTGCCTTTAGGTATGACTTACCACATAAATGAATGTACGTCAAGACCTACTTATTTTATACAAAAGTTACTTGTATAAGCAATAAAAAAAATGTATATGCACTTAAAAATATTAATGCTTATTTTAAATTTGATTTTGTTTGTCGCTTTATGAATAAATATTTTTGCGAATTCTCATTTTACCATGGAAATGGTTCGGTAGATTACCAAGCAGTCTAAAGAAACATCCAGTTACATTAGAATTTAATTCAAAGAACTCAAATATTTGTATAAGTATTTACGTTTAAAAAAAATATTATGCAGTAATATAAATGTTTCAGTAACAAATTTACAGCTCCACAATATTTTAGAAAATATCTCACATTGTTCCAATTTCGGATCGAATTTAAAACAATTGCGCATTCGAATTTTAAAACTGGATACGTGATACATGTGACAGAGGGCCCCGCATTCGTTATCCAACTACCCCTCACTAACACGACCAGTGTAGGCTGAGCTTTCGCAGGAGCCGGTTTTGGTTTTATTTTGAAGGGGGTTTTGGAGTTGGGGGGTCGGGTTGTGTTGGTCGCGATGCATTTCTGCACGGGCTTAGCACGCGAGTGAGCTTAGCTCGAGCTGGGCTCTGCACAATGTTTTGATGCGCGTAACGAAGGGTGAATTAAATCAATTACCTACCTACTAGACATCACATGCTAAATCTATGTAAATAGGTGCTTATGTTTAGATTGCATTGTAAATGAGCTTTGGCTTAGAAAGCTCTTGTAATTCAACTTTTGTAGAAAATATTTAATGTGTTAGGGAAAACGTACATATTGTTTATTAACAACTTTACTAGGTACCTAGGTACGACTTAAAAATAGCGAATTTAGCAAACTTATCATAAAACTCATATAAAACCTATCACTTAAAATTATCGAGTTTTCCGCATTACATGTCCTATGTGCATAACAGAGAGCCGTAATCGAGAGTGATGCTCGAAAAATCACAATCCCCCCAGACTGGGGTGGGGGGCAAGAGGGGGTGCCAGTGTTTTTATTTTTCACGATTGGTGGATTGCAACGGGAGTAATGATCGATGGAATTAACGTAGCACTGGCCACCTAGAGTCCAATTTGAATTCCGAAGGTTTCGAAAAAAGAATTCGTTTGAGTCTCGTGCTTGCTGTAGAAAAAAGAGTATGTTTGAAAAGAGGTCGCCTCTGAAGCTCTGATGTAAGGCACATGAAAAGCGAAGTTGGAAAAGCGATGTCGAGTGCTTATTGATGCATACTCCCATTAGTTTTCGGTTTTTAGTTTTGAATGTCAATAAACGAAGCCTTAGAGCAATGGACAGGATTATTAATCGGAATGTTGTCCTTGATATTGAAAGGTAGGAAGGTATATGCCAGCTCTTTTGATTAAAAAATACTGGCCTTTACCTAACTTTCATTGGCTTTTATTCATTACTATGTAAAACAATACAATTGAACCAATAAGTTTAAAGTTGTAGAGTGTTAGGTATTCGTTTCTTTTTATTGTCTTGTTCATATATGCTCGATTTATTATCTAGTTTATTTTGCAATAAAGAATGCTGCAATAATATTTTAAAACGTGAAATATAAGTAGTACCTACAGCCACAAAATGGAAGCATCCATCGCTCCAATCCATAAACCAGTCCGTCATAAAAATATCCGAACGCATAAAATCTTTTCAACGTTGCATTTTTTTTATAGCAAAAGTCATGCATCCTATTCCACCAAGCAGATATTGAATCTGCCCATATAAATACCCATTCCGTTTACAAATTAAACACGGGTGGCTTTATATTACCCCTTTCCTCCCTATATACCTGATATAAACATAAACATGATTTATGCGAAATATACATTTGGCATAATTGAAAAATGGCGGCATGTAATGGTGGGATGCCGTTGGACAAAGCAAATAAGCTATTGTGGAAGAATGATGGATGTTCGGTGGACAAATTGAGTGTTTTAAAATGTTAATTAGGAGGTGCAGTGTTTACAGACAGACTTAACTACGTATACATTATGTACTTCGCGAGTAAATAAGACACATGGTAGGTACAGCCACATAGAAATTAGTTAAGCACGTGTCGAACCACGCAGGGAAGACTTTCGCAGTCAAGTACGTCTGTATTGCTATTTTATATAGTAAGAAATTATATGAACAGTTTTCAAACACTAAAGTTGTAAGTTGGTCGTCTACTGTCTTACTACATCATTATCTAGAAGAGTTTAGGTAGGTACTTAGCTGTGATAATAAAAATTATTCTCGCAACTTCAGACCTCACAGCTACCCATAGTAACCACATCCATATTCTTGGTCCCACACCAGAAGAACTACTTTTCGTTTTCAAATCAAGTCGTGATGCCCTTAAAGTAAATGTATCAAAACAAAAACAACTTCATACATTCTCACTCTACCGACTAGAAAGTATAGTTGAACGCATTATTACGTAACGCTGGGTCGTCATGTCAGCTGTCAAATTTGACAGCAAGCACTTCATTACGCATGGATTAATTAAAGTGTACATCGACTACCTATGCGTATTGGGTTACTTCACTTATATAGCTGTAAACAAGTGCTTTTTTTGGAGTGTCATACTACTCATAGCTAGGTAGTTCGAGTTTCGGCGTTATTTCTCTTATGAGGTTGTCCTTTTTATTATAAAAGCTTTTTATTGTAAATACACATAAAAGTTTGTATCTCCAGGTTTCTAAGAATATTTAACAGTTCCCCTAAAAAGATTAAGACTTTAAAAAATGGGAAGGTTGTGGGCTGCCCCGGCTTCAAAATGATAATGTAAAAACTGGGAATACCATATCAAAAAAAAAAATCAAACTTTAAAAAAATGGGCTGCATTTTAAATTCTAACTCCTTATTGTATACTAGGTAATATAAACGCGAATAGCAACAGTATATAGCACTCCTTAAACCTAATCCATAACTCAATATAAAGTGACCGAATGAATGAACTAAAACTATTGATACAAAAATGAATATATCCGAACTCTTTACATAGTTGATACTAAGCAGTAGTATTGAATTAAGCGAATACCCATAGTGCTAGCACATAATAAGCGCCTGACATTGTAAACTTACAGAACTGCACTTTGCATCCTGAAAGCTGAAAGCGAAAGTTGCGTACACTACTTACCTACTTGTTCTGTGATTACTAGGGTTGACGCACTCACTTAGATGAATAGTTTTATAATTTAGCGTGAGTGCTAATCAAAAGTAAAAGTAAATTTATTTAGTATTTATTTATTCAAACATTACATCTATCATTACAGGTTGTATCCTATTACGATAGAATAGTTAAGTCAATCACTAAATAAGATATAGACTATTATCTATATCTTATAAAGAGGAAAGATTTGTATTTTTGTATAACCAACATACAAAAATACAAATCTTTCCTCTTTATAATGATAAAGTAAGTAAGTAAGTAATAAGGTATGAATAAACTCAAAAACTACTGGTAAATTTTCAAAATTATTTCACCATTAGAATGCTACATTATTCCGGAGTAACATAGGCTACTTTTTAACATACTGCGCAGAAGGAGGGTAATGTTTTTATTGAAAAACTACGTGTGCGAAGCTGCGGATTGGTCAGCTATGTTATAAATATAGATACAAAATTTTACAAGCATAATCAAAACTTATTGGTTACTAAGAAACTTCGCTCGTTTAGGGGATGCTGGTTGAAAGCCGTATTTTAATCAATCTCTATTAAAAACTGAATTACACTATAATATTCTATGCATTTATGAACAAAATAGTACCCATCCTTATATTTTCGGTTTTAGCGATAAGGCCGCCCATTGTACCATCACACATTAGCAATAAAAGTCATCTATTTATCTAATTTTCCAGTCTAAGTTATGTGGCAGCCCTAGGACAGTTTATTTGCAGGCCGCTACTTCACAATTAGATGTTTGCTCACACCTGAAGCCATAGATTATGCGAATGACGTCACACAATAATGACACTGGTTAGTATTATGAGAATTTTAGGTTTAATAATTGTGTTATGTGAGATTACAAATGTTTCGTTACGTGAGAATTTATTTCACATTTACTTAGCTATAACCATTATTATTTATTATACATGAGGGTTTAAAGGAGGTAGAGATATTAAGCTAAAACTCTACTAGCACAATTCGAAATAGTGTTATTTTTTCAATGAGTAAAGACACTCTATATAATAATAATATTTTAAATTTTAGTATTTTTCAAACTTTCGCGATCCCTGTACATAGTTACTGATTAAAACGGGTATTTATCGAGTATGTACCATTTTTATTTGTTTTTTTTTTTATTAAATAAGATACATACGTGAAAATACCCATTTTAATCAGTAATTAGAATAAATTTTGCCTTTACTAACAAAATGAATATACAATTGATTTAATGACTAAAATACAGAAGAAACAGTTGAATCATCTAAAGACAGTTACAAACGATCTATAGATAGCTCTCTCTCTCATATAAATTCTTAATTTAAGTAATTAGGGGAAGGTTGCGATCATTGGACCAGTGCTTTCATTGGACCACCAAGGTATTTCCAAAACTGTGCAAGCTAGCAACAACTAAACTTGTCGAAACGAGTCCGTGGCGACTCATTTGCACTTCAGTTTTACCTCAGTGACGCTGCGACACGTGGCGAGGAGTGACGTGTGTAAGTGTGTTTGCGACGGTCAAAATCTAAAAATTTGACTCAAGACAACTTCATGTAAGTATCATTGTATTAATATTTGTCTGCGTGTACTATTAGGAAATATTTGACAATTTAATTGTGATTCCATGTGTGTTATTCAATTTTGTCCTGTCATGTCCATGTATTGTTTGGATTTATTTTTCTTAATCAGTACCTTGTTGCCATCAATGGACCGCAAGAAAGTTCCACCGTTGGACCGGTCCAATCATAGCAACTTTTTATTGTAACTTTTTGGTCATAATTATGAACAAAAAAACTATAGATACCTAACCGAAATTATTTAAAATTTCAGAACGTCGCCAAATGAGCTAAAACATTTTGCATGGAATAAAACAAGTATGAACCTTGCTATAGAATCAGTAAGAAAACAAAGCGTTGGTTTAAATGAGGCAAGCAGAATATACGAAGTCCCAAAAGCAACACTAAAACGAAGATTAGATGGAGTTAACCAAAACGTCAAGGAACACGTCCAAATACCATCTGATCTGGATCAGATCTGGATACCATGGATCTGAAAGTGACCTTCACCCAGAACTAGAAAATGAGATGTGTAAGCACGTTCTTGAGATGGAAGGTTGCTTCCATCGTAGTGAGACCAACAATATAAAAGTATTGTTGATCTCAGTACGATTACCATTTATATAAGATTTAATTTTTAATGTAATTTTTTAACTTTGCAGTTACTGCAAGTGACCTAAGTTTCTATTATGTTGTTTTTTATATATATGTTTATTTCATGTTAAGTAGAAAATGTGATTAAATTACTCTTAATATTACCTTGACAGTTTCTTAATTTTGATTACTTGTCTTATTTATCTTATTTATTATTGTATCATTTAATGAATAAAGATTTTATTTTATTTTATTTTTTATTTAAAGTGCCAAATGTAAAATTAATATGTTTACTTGTCGTATGTGTATGTGTATAGTTTGTCTTGTATTAGTTGCCATGATTGGACCTATAGAACAAATTTCTTGAAGTCCATGGCAACCTAGTGGTTCAATGAAGGTGCCCATGGTCCAAAGAAGGCAACAGCCACAGATTTAGGTTTCTTCGTATATATCAGAAAGTGTTAGCCCGAACTGTTTGTGCGTTTGATTATAATAAATTAGGGTTCTAAGAAATAAAAATAATAAACCAGTTTCATTTAATCACTTATACATTTTGAGATATGAGGGCGTAAAGTTATGTGGTCCATTGATAGCAACCTTCCCCTACATCGCTATTTAGCCCAGCTCATACAACGATCCCTAAACACAACTATATGCGACGAATTATGTTTAAATTCGACGTATTTGTATGATTTGACCACTCCTTAAATCATATTTTGTCACTAAATACGTTTAGGCATCGTTGCGCAAGTCGCCTTTAAAGTTAAAATAAGAACCGTGAATCCTTGCAGTCTAGTGCTTTCATGAGACTATTTGAAAGATATGGATTTTCCCAAAAAAGTATCTTTTGAAATCTGCAAAAAGTCCAAAGCCGGGAAACGATGGCGTGTTAACTTCTTGAAGCTTTCAGAGGTCGTTCACTTCAATCCGCTAAACCAACGACTTATCACAAGGCAGTAAGGCTCAATTTTAAATGAGATTTTTCGTTTTTCTAATGACGCCCAGGTGCTTGTCGCGACCTCTATTCTTTAGACAATTTTTTTTCTATATTTTGGCGGGTTGGAGACGCCGCTCTGTATGTTATGATGTTCTTAACATCCTTAGGTTAAAAGCTGAATATTTTTAATGAAAATGCATCTGAATTTTGCTAAGTATATTCATGTTTTTAATGAAAATGCAGTGTTTATGTAATAAAATGCATTAATGAAATTAAGAAATGAAAATTTTAAAATTCAAGAAAATGTGCTTTTCGGTTATTAAAATGTTCATTCTTTTCCACCACTAGATGGAAGGATGACCTAATAAAGGTTTGATGGGAGCCGTTAGTTGCAGGCAGTACAAAAACGGTTAAACTGATTTCGATGAAATTTGGTATAATCATCATCATAATCTTGTGCTAGTGTTTAAAGATGATCATGGGTTAGGTCACCTAGTCTACCTTTTTTTAAGAAAACCTAAGTAAAGGTGACCTTAAGTAAATTTAGCAAAAATCCGTAAAATCGGTACTCAGGAAGAATTTCAACATTCCTCTTTTTTGCAAATGTATATTTAAACGGTAATTTGATGCAAAAACACTTACGAAACAAAGTTAACACACAAAAACATAATAGTCCATTGTGAGGTACACTCAACGACATAAATTGTACAAAAGTCTCGGCAGAATCGCGTGTTCCTTCGCCCTTTTGTCGCAAAAGAAAAAAGTTCATTGATCCCGGTCTTTATTTATTACTTTTACTTTTTAATTTAATGGCTTCGAGTTAACACGCGAGCATTGGAATTAGCGTAAACTGTTTATTTTAAAGCTCAATTTTAGGGTTCCGTATTTATTTATTAAGCTCATCAACAATAGTACATTATTACTACTTTACACACTTTCTGCGAGACAATAAAAACCTAATCTAGGTTGGTGCATTCTGTGCAGAGGTTAGTTCGATTTACGAATAAGTTCTTATTGTGTGGGTCTCTTTGGTTAAAATTTTAATACAGATGAGGTTCCAAATTCAAATAACATTATGCCCGCGAGGGTATGATGAAATTCAGCTTTACTCCTGGCTCAGCCATAGGGATTTAATCACCTGCTTTCGATGAGGTTTACATGACATATAATTTAACATTGTCGAATAGGTGGTGTGAAAAATTATATATTACCCTTACTTGTCAATATCATAATGATAATATTTGAGAAATAAATTATTATAAATCACCCATACCTGTACCTGTTAATTTCATAACGATAATGTCACGTACTAAAAAAGAAATATTAGAAATATAATATCGAAATTATTTTTAAACCTTAAAAAATATGCTAAGTAAAAATTAAATATTCATTAACAGTTTACACGTAACTTATAAGAAATAACGTCGAGATATTTTGATTTTCGAACAAAGCTCTACCGAGAATCCTCAAAAAACATGAATACCTAATAGTTTTTTTAGTAAATATCTACTTTAATAATGTCACGGAACCCAGCGACTGTCAAGTCACACTCACACTTGGCGTGACTTGTTAAATTAAGCTCGTGTTAGTGTGTGGTACCTTTAACTTGATTTCCTTTACTTGTATTTAATTGGGTGCGATAATATCTTTAGCACATAAACACTCATCTGAAGATCATGCAAACATTTGTTCCGCAGCGGGAATCTACCCGCGTCTCAGCCAAAGACAGACAAACTATCTATTGTAAAATTGTGTGTCCTTTCAGGGCATAAAAAGTCTAGATACATAATTGGTGTAATTAATAACACAAAATAAAAAGGTATAGAAGGCTATCTCGGACCGATCTTGGTTTTAAATTACCTACGCTCGAAGCGTAGCGATAGAACTGGCACCTTCAATATTATGTGATAGATTATTTAATACACAACAATTTTGATAATTACGTTTATTTATTGTACATAAGAGCAAACATAACTCTTCCTTTTGCCTTTGCCATAGTCGGGCAAAAATAGTAACCGCTTGAACGTACGATATCGTTACACTATCGTCTGTGAGGTCCCAGGCTACTACATTTTCTTTTTAGATTTTATCCTTACGTGCTAAGACTTAATTAAGTGTAGTCTAGTACGGCTCAACAGCTTGCTTGCGATGCATAATCTGGTAAAAATAGACCCCTTGTCTGTAGCCAGTAGCACCTACTTGAAGTTTCTGCTCCACCCCCCAATTACGGTAGAGAGATGGCTATGGAGAATGCGGTTATCGTGGTCTGTATTTCACTATACTCCACCCCTATCTCAGATCTAAACACAAAAATCAAGACTTAAATAATTCTTATACTAGAATTAGTGTAGTGTGTGTAGATTTAAAAACCGGACAAGTGCGAGTATGTCCAAACAAGTGCGATAATTTTTTTATTTGATATAACTACAATTATCGGGAGTTTGTTCATCAGCTTGCGAGGTTCACGAATTGAACCTAAAGATTGTCGGTCGAAATAACGATAAAACGGTAGGTGATAAATCCCGTATTTATAACAATGATTAAATTCAACTTGCAATAAATGTATTTAGTACCTACTGAGTATTTTAATTTAAGAATTACTCTTAATTTTCTGGATATTAAATCACTGTATTTCAGTTTTTTTTATTTAACATTAGAGTTTTCATTCATTATTTCCAGTCGTACAAAAAGTAGAGACAAAAGATAACAAAAGAAAAAACAATGGACAGAAATAATAACCAATTATTATTAACTAATCAAAAACGTTCCAACATGTAATTAAAATTTTAAATCTCCTGATTATCATCCTTCCAAGAAATCAAGACATTGAGGTGGGTGATTCAACATCCTACTAATATGATAAATGAAAAATGTTTCTGTATGTTTGTGGTCTATCTATATTATATTATTTTTTATTATTATCATCATCATCATCATTATTTATTTACAAGACGATCGTAAGATCTATCGTTTATCTATTCTTATTTTTATTTTTTTATCTATTCTGAGTGTTGGGCCATGAAAGGGACGGATGAAAGAGTGCACGCGGCGGAAATGCGACTGCTGAGATGGATGTGTGGGATAACGAGAATGGACAAGATAAGGAATTAGTATATTAGAGAAAGTTTGAAAGTAGCGCCAGTGATAGAAAAGTTGAGGAGTAAAAGGCTAGCGTGGTATGGGCATGTCATGCGGAGGGAAGAAAATCATGTGACTAAAAGAGTGTTAGATATTAATATGGATGGATATAGAAGTAGAAGCCGATGAAGGGATAGATGAACTGTGTTAAGTGTCGATGTGCACGCGCAACGTAAAAAATTACTGTCATATTTTTTTCCAAGCGCGTCAAAAGAAGTATAACTTCAAAAGATTGGATTTGTACTAATAAAGTAGTAAGACGCGCAATTTAAGACTGGAAGGTACCTAGGAATAAAACCACGGGTATGAGCTAGTGTTGCATAAATACCTAGCAATAACTTTATCGGACACCCATTATTGGAAACTCAATAAAAAATACTACGACTCATCGATACAACACAGAAGTTTTAAAGTATTCGACCTCTATGGCGACCTTCGTAGTGAAGTGGGCGAATAGCCGGATGAGACGCAGGAGGTTGCGGTTGCGGTCCCGCAGCGGAACAAATGTTTGCATGATCTACAGATATTTGTTCCGATATTGTTTGATATTTTTTGATATAAGCTGAGATAAGCTGAGATAGGGGTTGGTGGTAGAAGGGTAAAAATTTTGGGTTGTATGTAATTTTGAATGCTATCATAAAAAAATAAAAACTGTGTCAAAATTTTGTCTAAAAAAAAAAAAAATTAAGGGGTGGACTACCCTTAACATTTAGGGGTATGAAAAATAAATGTTGACCGATTCTCAGACCTACCCGATATGCACACAAAATTTCATGAAAATCGGTCGAGCCATTTCGGAGGAGTTTGGCAACAAACACCGCGACACAAGAATTTTATATATTAGAAGATTCGTAATTAAATTCGGCAAAATCCCGATGAGATCAGATCTCATTAAAATCAGATTATGCATAATAGTATTTTTACTTTTATAGGGTTATCCGAACACTTACGGAAAATTCCAAGATATTGAGATGGATTTAAAAAGTTCAGATTATGTATTCAAAGAGCACCTTGTGTTTCACCTCACTGTTTTTTTTAGCAACTGTCAACCTGTGTACCAACGTTCTTTTTCCCAATGAGAAAAGAAGAACGGTCTTCTTCTTCCTGTTCTTCCTACCCGTTTTCCACATTACGTGGGGTCGGTACATGTATTTTTCTTCCATACCTTTCCGTCAGTCGTCATTTCCGTTCTCACTTCCATGAAGAAGAATGGTCAAATAAAATAACTAGTTTTTTTATCATCATCATCATCCACTGCTGAACATAGGCCTTCCTCATGTCTACAAAGTCTCCCAGCAACCTTTATTTCGTCTTTCCATGTAGTGGTGCGCTGGGGGCCATCCAACGCCGCGCATTCCGTGGTCCCCACTCGTGAACATTTCTGCCCTAGCGGCCGTCAGTTCTTCGAACAGTCTATTTTTGATATATCTGAAACATTTGAATTTTTTTACAGCATCTGACAGTTCTAACGTATTACTTGTCTAACGTTGGTCACTGGGTGTTTTAAGGATCAGTTTTTTTAAGCTTTTATGTAAATTGGTTTAATAATACTTCTTTCCGTCCAAAGTGTGTCTGGAAATAATACTTTTTTAGCGATAAGACCGGCCGTTATACATTTTCTTGTTTCTAATTTTATGTAAGATATAATTTAAAAAAAAAATTCATTCATCCATTCATTCATTGGTTGTAAAGGTGGCGAATCTTGCTTGCTAAAAAACTCGCCCCGTGTATAGTTTCAGTTAATGCATTGATTAGACATACTCATTTGTCACCTGTCAATTTCTAATAACATTTGAACAAAATGAAGCCAGACGACGCCAAAAAAAATATCATGAAGCCTAGGTGCAAATATTAGGAGGAGCTTTATAAAAAGCTCAAGTAATTTGGGTATTTCCTTACATATTTTACATTTGGCTTTTTCGCGGTAAATAATACAAAAATACTGGTAATAGGCACCAAAGCATGACACCTAAACAAATTGACATTTTAAAATTCCACATTAGGTAGATTAATAAATATTATGCTTCTTAGATTTGACTTTGGCGCATAACCTTTAGAAATGGTCATTTATAATACTACTAAATGAGAAAATAATAATATATTTGGGCTGAAACATACTTGTGACCAATTTTTAGTGGCAAACTTTTCTAGCATTGTGGTTTTGTTTGTAAAATTACATTGGTTACCTTACAACCAAAGCCACCGTCAACCGTAATTCTACACTGGCAATATGTAGACACTTTTTATCTATAGTACTAATAAAGGTAAAGTTTGATCTGATCGTCGACCGAAATCTAGTGAAAGGACGGATCCTACGCTGCGCTTTCCAGTGCGTGGTTTCTACTCTAGAACATTTCTGCTCCAACGGCTGTCAGCTCTTCGAGCTATGTGCCCTGCCTAATGCAAATTATCTTGGCTATAATGTAACCTTGGTTTGCCTACGGATCTCCTCATAGCTGATTCGGTCTCGTAGACAAACACCAAGTCATAGCTTTCTCCATAGGACGCTAAGCGACCTTGAGTCTTTCAGGAAAGTCAAGTTCAATCGAGCAGAGCAAACTAGCGCGGGTTTCCTTACGATGATTTCCTTCAATATTTTGAGCAACTGTAAAATATGACTAACATTTTTAAGTAGTCTACATAGTTAAAGTTTATAACTAATGGAAATAGAAAGATGTAATTTCGTGAAAGTTAAACGGAGTCGCCAGTGTGTATGTCATTAGCCGACAATGGCTGGCTTTAAATAGTATAGTGAAGAGTCATCTCAAAACTGAAAATAGACAAACTGAGTCTAACTTGTCAATCGTTTATTATCACATTTTTTGTCCTAACAATAAAAGTTCTCAAAATAAGAAAGGGTTTGGTTCCAATTCATCCAAAATGTATGTCAATTTTACAAATAATAGAGAATAAATAATTTAATACTTACATAATAATAAACGCTGATAAACCATAAATATAGATGTGCCCAAAATGGCTACTCTAACCCACGAACGCCTCAGATCATTTCTAATCTAAAAAATTTAAGAACAAACGAAATATAAGTTCTAATTGCAATTGCAAAAATTGATCGGTAGAATTGTAAATGGACAGCATGCAATGCAACACGCAGCATGTCAGGAGCGCTGGAGAGTCCTAGAGGCCATTAGCATTTGTCGAGGGGCGACTTCACTGAAATAGCACACCGCGTCATCGCTGTTGCTTTATGGTTATGCTCGGTTATTGCAGGCCTTTAATTACAACGCGCTGAATGCGCCATTTCGAAGATTTGTGAAACGTCACTTATGGCGCGAACGCACTTGACAGCTGACAGATCGCCGTGCAAAGTGCGCAAACAACCATTAACGCATTCTACCAGCTACAGGCAGTTTTTGTTAAGTAGTTTTTTATTACCAAACTCAAATCAGTTTAGCATTGAACTTGTAAATTAACATACCGAATGCACTTCAGTGCTTATTTAAGTCAATTTGAAATAAATTGCGCCATGTTAAACTGTATTATACTTTTATTGCCTTTAGTGCCATTCTTTAGTGCATGTGAGTGTGCAAACACGCCATTAATTACACCCGAAACCATTTACAAGATTTATCGTATTTATTCTGAAAATGTAAAGAGCATAAAACTGTGCAGTTTGTACAGTGACATACAGCCGACATCGCGTCCAAATAATGCGTCTGGTGGAACATTGTTTTTAGTAATGATGAATTGGTATCAAGTTCCCGCCGCGTGACGGAAACCATAAGTTCTGTGTTTTCTCACAGACCGAGGCCACCCTCTGCCGCATGCAGTTCATTAGCTCAGTGCAGCACAAGTGGCCCTTCATCCTCTACGTCAACTTATTTTAACAGCCTTGATTTGTCCCGCCGCCATTAATTTTTCCTTCGGCATTTCATGTTTACTCTCGTTTATTCGACGCGCAGATCTCAGGGCTGCGTGCTAAGTGCATTGCCCCGAACCGAAATAAATTGTCGCGACGCAGGGCGAGTCGCGTGTGCGTACAACCGGTACCGATGTCGTGGAGATATACATCCCAATGCCAGACTCGGCGGGCGGGCCTCTCCCGCCAAAACGACCTGTCAGTGTCACTTTCGCATCGTTACGCACTTTGTACTCTCGCGCTGCATTCGGCTGAAGTGATGCATTCTCAATCGCACTGACACGGCGATGAAAAGCGTCCATGTAGGAACTTTCACAAGACGCAAAGCTCAAAGAAAATTTTGAATGTCGGTTGTCAACTTTTTGCGCGACCAATGACACTTGTCGGTTTTTTAACATCTTCATTCACTTTCCGCGTTCTCTTAATAAGTTATGAGTCTGCCTGAGTATGTTTTTGTTGCACAAAAGCAATTACTTTCAACTTGACTTTTGTTCGAAGTTGTTGAACTTGGTCACTCTTCGTTGTTTACATTACGGCCTCAAGTTACCGCAGATTACGAAAGAATTGTAAAAGATGGAGAATTAGTCACAAGTTCACAACGTAGACAAAACTTAGACAAAAACGTAGACACTTTGTTTTTATTCATATCATACTACAGTTTTTGATTTTAAGAAGTGATTAGGTATACTCTGTAGATCACTGGAGCGATACTGATCTACATTAATATAACCCAACCGGACGAATTAGTGGTTATATTAAGCATGATTATGGTAATAGATGACGAGTGTATAAATCAAAGTTATTATAATTTCGTTCTAGACTAAGATATTCTTGTGTGTTTGTTCCGTTTGTGGGTACTATTGGTGTTGTCATTGGCTTAACCAACGTTGTTTTTTTCAGATGTTTAGAATTTTTTTTGTTGTTTCAATGATTATAATTAATGACATTGACTTACGATCATGGTAGAGTAGATTACCGATAACATTTGCACATACGTAGTACTAAATTTCACTTTAACTTAATTTAAAATTAGTTTTTAAATAACCATGGTTATGGACATTAAAAATAGGTTCCTCAGTTTGGCTTTTTCAATTAAATCGGGTAAGTTAGAAAAAGGTATTTCAAAATCATATTTTTTATATAACTTTAAAAATTATATAAATTAAAAATGAACATATATATTATGTACAGTGATCGCGAAAGTTTGAAAAATACTGTATAAAAGAAGGTAAGAATGTGGATAACATAAGTTTGCATCGATGTAAGGCAGCAGAATCTTCCTTTTTCAAAATATAATTGAAGAAGATACTAACCCGATCAATTTTGAAACTGCCTGTCAATTCAAAGAACTAAATACAGTGTAACAACTCCAAGGTTTGTTCGAACTTATTAGTGACGCGGTGTAGGATAAGGACGTTAACACTCGCTAGAGTAGCGAGCGTGTTTCCAGCGAAGCGATTTGTGAACGTGTTTCCCGCGAGTTCGCCGCGATACCCACCGCAACGCCGAGACTCCGCGTTCTCTCTATAGATACATTTGCCTGCCCCACTTCCACTGCAGTCAGTCATATTATTACGTAGTAAGTACCTCTAGTAATCGGTGGTCGTAGATACACAATTCTTAACTGCACACCATACAAACGAATGTTTGTAATACAATTGGCGATCTTATCGCTAAATAGCGATCTCTACCAGACAACCTTTGGATGTAACTGTGTGGACATTACCTGGGGTGTAATGGTGTTTCTACTACACACTAATACTTATGATATAAAACAAAAAAAATAACATAAATCCATATTATACTAATATTATAAACTCGAAAGTAACTTGTCCCTCTGTGTGTATGTTACGTTTTCACGATTAAACGGCAAGACCGATTTCGATGAAATATAGTATATAAATAGAATATGACCGGAATTGGGACATTTTACCCGACTGCGCAGAAGGAGGGTAATGTTTTATTGATAAACCACGCTTGCTTGCGAAGCCGTGGGCGGGTCAGCTAGTTTATAATAAATGTATGAACCTAAATAATAACCACTAATAACAATTACCATACGAATACTTATATCGTCATATTTAAGGAAAAACGCTGCGTGCACGTTGCGAGTCTTGCAAGCCGGTTATACACACGCGGCGAGGTTGCTCCGCACACGTAGCGAACACGTTGACTGATCCTCGCTTTGCTAGAGACACGCTCGCAAATCGCCAGTGTGATAGACATTTAATTTAAAGAGTGCTCAAGTTAAACTAAACCTCTATAGATGACTGTCAAGTTTGAAAAAGGTTCAAGTGTTCAGAAACTCACGCACAATGACCTCCAGATTCCTAAGCTCCCCACAAAGCTGGTGACTAACCATCCTGTTTTCATTGTCGATCACTAACGAGTGAATCACGGTGCGTGCTGCTAAAATAACTTGTTGTTGAATTATTGGAGAAACAAATTAATCTGGGATAAATATGAGTAGACTTTGGAAGGTAGCGATAGAATAAACTTTCCTAATAAACAAATATCCCAACACATAACGAATTCGTAATAAATTTCCATTTTACAGCTGAGGTCCCTACCCCAAAAAGGAATGATAATCTTCAGATCGTCTGACCTGATCTTCATTACTCATAGCTAAGAACCATCCCTGTTAAACTAGATTCATATTTAAAAAACCGCGTCTGAATCGGCCCATCCGTTTGGGAGATACGATGCCATGCCAGAGACAAATGCGACAAACTTATAAATAAATATTGCTGGACATTTCATACGGAGCTATCTACCCCAAGCCAAGCAGAGCTTGTACTATGTGAACCAGATAACTGATAGAATACATATATACTTTTTTTTGTAAATATATACTTATAATATAATAAAAAAAACATGCAAACATTTGTTCCGCAGCGGGAGCCGAACCCGCTACCTTCTGAGTCTCAACCGGCCGTTATAACACCCTTCTTTTTGCGGGGCTTAAAATTAGCTAAGGCTTACATCTATCGATCGAAAATCACACTAATATTATAAATGTGAAAGTTTGGATGTTTGTTTATTTATTTGTTTGTTTGTTACTCAATCACGTCGTAATGTCTGAACCGATTTCGATGAAATTTGGTATGTACATAAATAGATTATAACCTGGATTACCACAGAGGCTACCTTTTTTGCCATAAATCAGGTTGCATGGGATAAAAATGGGGTGTCAAGTAAGTCAAGTTGCAACAGCGAGTTTCGCTATATTTCTAGGTTACCTATACGTTTAGTAATGTAACGCGTACGAAGTCGTGGGCAACAGCTAGTGATTTATAAAGCGTCTGGTGGCATGTTACAATCAGATGTGCCAAGTCACTTGCCATTTTTAAACGTATGCTCAGAGAACACTATCTGAGTATTTGTCGCTAAATATATATATATAATATATATATATTTATTATTAATTATTTGTTTCTTAAATAAGTCTAAGTATGTATCTATAAATTATTATGAGTAGTTATTATTTAGATTCATGTAATTTTCATTTATGTAAGTTTTATATTTTATATTTTTATATTAGTATGTATGTACATGTAGTATGTTAGGTACACCATTACACCCCAAGTAATGTCTACACAGTCCATTCCATCCAAAGGTTATCTGGTAGAGATCGCTAATTAGCGATAAGACCGCCAATTGTATCCATAGATTTACGTAGTTGTTTTTTATATGTATTTGTTTCGTGGTGTGCAATAAAGTATTATCTAATCTATCTAATCTAATCTACAATGCATTAGCTTGGTACCAGATTTTAGTACCACAAGTAAAAAGGATCATCAGAATAAAACCTAAGTTTGTAGTCTACTCTGACTGAATAATACTCCTCTTAACACAAGTTTTTTTAAGTTAAAAGAAAAGCTCCCGACACTTATTTATAATAATGTAATTGTAATTTTTTTTTTTTTACTGCTTTTTGTGACTTGGTATTGTGGTTTATTGACGACTAGCTGTCCCGCCGAACTTTGTACCGCCTTGACATGCATATGACGCGGGTTGTCAATGTACGTCACCCGCTGAATCTATGTATGAGAAAATGAATTATCTTCATTATTTCTTATTGCGTGCCTTTTTCCGATATTTTAATAGTTATTCTGCTATTCGGGGCGGAGACAAATCCAACAAATCAAAAACCATCAAAATCGGTCAAGCCGTTCTCGAGTTATAAATGTTCGAACAAACCCAACTTTGTTTTATATATTATCATTATAAAAATAATAATTAAGTACTACGAGTACCAACATTTTATTTTTATTTTAATAACCGTCTAATAATTCACTTTGTATAAGGTTGATAAGTGCTCTGCACTTTTTATAAAGGTTTGTACAAAAAAACAGCTTGTTTAAAAATATGAAGAATGGCCATCACTTTTTAAGAAGCTAAGCATCACCTCAGATGATTAACCACAAACATACGTACATAATTTTCCGAAATTCTCCGGGACAGACCACAAAAAATTATGTATATTATTTTACCCGTTCGATTTTAGTCCGACAAATGTTATTCAATACCTGTTTTATGCAGTTTTGTGTCTTAATACCTCTAAGTTATGGTATAAAATATGGTTTATCAGGTGTTGTGTTAAAGTTGTTTAGTATCGAGTCGGTGGCTGAACGGGTGACGGCTCCGGCCATCCGTGAATCGAGTACGGTGCGCATGCACATTAAGGCTTTTTTGTGCACTAGTGATAATTTTCGATTAACTTGTATCCTGTTAGAAGTGCTAAGACAGACAGACAAAAGATTATGTATTTACAATGGGTACTTTTTAGGTATCCAGACGCCATGCGTTGCGCCACCGCTACGAGGTAGACATACCTACCTCCCATACGCACGAAGCGATACTCTTCCACCTTTATTATGCGCACCGCCAAGGAGTGGAACGCCTTGCCTGAGTCTGTGTTTCCTGATAACTACAACCTATAGTCTTCAAGTCGAGAATGAATAGGTTTCTTCTAGGCAAGCGTGTACCATCGTAGACTGCATCATCGCTTACCATCGGGCGAAATCGTGGTCAAACGCTAGCCTATAATTTATAAAAAAAAAACTGTGCCAACTTTGAAGGTTTTTAATTTCGTAAATGGGCTCTGATCAAAAAAGTGTTGAGTATCTTAATATTTTAGAAGACTACTCAACGATAGGCTACACTATGGGGATGTGAGTTTAAAATAAAAACCCCCAACTTCTGCATAGACGACATTCTGCGAGCTTAAAAAAGCATTTTTTTTAGTATTTATTTCTTATCTTACTAGGTATCACTAAAACATTTCATCTTGTCAAACTTTAACTTTACTACACTGCTGAAACTGGTCGTAGAAACAGACAGACGGTACTAGCAAAACTATATTGGCTCCTAGTTCGACTACGGAACCCTAAAAATATATTTACATAACCTAAGAAATAGTGAATGGAAATTCTTGAAAACTGAAAATGAAAAATATTTTAAGTAGCTTCAAAAACCACACCCTATCACTTTAAAACAATGTGTACATAATGTGGAGATAGCTTAATAACTAGATTTAGTTGGCGGTCTTCACAGCCAAACTTGTAACGTAAAGGTCTCGAAATTCTAACTGACCCTGAATTTCCACTGGCTTTACCTACAGTTGGCTAGTCAGTATAAATCACATTAGATCTATTGGTAAGATAAGAGATGTAAGGGTTAAGCTACTAAAAGACATTGATAATTTTAAAGCTTAGAACCAGAAAATTTTTACTCGATCAGGCTCTAGTAAGGCTTTCAAGGTATTTATTGTGCTATCGCTACCGGGCGCAGGATGGCGCGGAAGGGGCGGTCCCGCTGGACCAGTTTGCTGCGCCCGCGCCGGACCACTTCACCCTACTAACTTATATTTCTGTCTGGCATTTTTGTATCAACGCTCTAGGATTCTGTCGGTCTGATGTTTTTGTAAGATCAGTCTAAAATGCCAGAATTTTAAACAAAGGACGACATTAATTTAAAACCTGTTAACCTTTAAAGCAAGCTTAATATTATTTTGTGAATTGGTAGCAAAGGCTCTAGAACCTTAGAATAATTCAAACAAGAGTTCGTTAAAAAATTGCTTCAGTAACAAAACGCAAATCCTACTCGAAGGACCAATATTATGAGTGGATCTTTTAACGAACTGCTATGAACCTTTCTATTTTTTACAGTAGCTATTAGAGCAAGTTTTCTCACTGAAATCCCTGTAATTAATCTGGTTATCATATAAATCTGTCGCTGCACAGGATACCAAAATCTATTCAGAACTTTCTCATGAAAACAACGCACGTGTACTAACCATTCCTCCAAAGTATGTTTATTAAGAACTTGTAACGTACATCAGGTTAGAAAGCTAACATTCCCATAGACGCATACGTCATCCAAACTTATAATTTAAAAGGGTTAAAGAAAAAACGTTAATTCGAAATGACACCCCACATGTGCCCAGTCGAGCGAGATGCAAGATACAACGTCATTAAATCTTGCACCTAGAAGAAGTTAGAGTAACTTACCGACAGAAGCTTCACTCGAAACAGACACGGTGAATCTTTAACTCAAACTCGAGCGGTATTGAAACGTAAATCGAGTAACTGAGAGCCCAGTATCAATTTTCTACAATCAGCCATCCAAGTTTTAAGAATACTTACAAATAACTTTTTAGGAGCATATTAAACCGTAACAAAGGCCGATAGAGCTCATTTACTGAGGGCCATTTTGGAGTGATTCAGGCCTGGTAGCTGTCAAATCATCTCCGGCATTTCCTTTGCATTATTTTATCTCGATTATAAACAGATGTTATTTGGTAATAAATCTTTGTCTTTGTCGTAGTACATAAAAGCTTTATGTATCTAAATGTACCTTCTGAAACATTTTAGATCTGTCTGTTCTGTATAATTTAGTGTGCTAACGAAACGCAAATAACGCATAAAGAAAGTGTCATTGTGGGGTCATGACTGATATTTTATTACGGATTCGATGAAGTTGCTCAAAAGAAAACTACAGGCACAAATCCTTAAAGTTGTAGGCTAGAAAGTATTTTTTTTATTATACATATTATCTAAATATTATAATCACTATTATCTAACTCCCAGAAAAATAAAATATTCAATACCGCGCTTACGTAAAAAAAAATGCTCATACCTTACTTAAAAGCTCATTAGCATAAGCAATACAAACGAAAAATTGGCCAAAGAAGTAATTCGCAAGGAGCATTTTTTTCTTTATCTTTATCACATTTTTTCATTACCTATATTTTTCGTTAAATTTGATGTCTCTTAATCATCACACCAGTAGTGAGTAGTGACTCACTACTGGGCATATACCCCACAATTTTTGACTAAGAACAAAACCTCTGCCTAAGAGCAGTCCTAGGAAAGAAGGAAAGGCTTTTGATAATAAACTTTGTGTACCTACCTTTTTAAATTTAATCTATTAATTTTAACCTAACCCCCCTTGTTTTTTATTAATTATATTATATAAAGCTCGATTACCACTCACTGACTGACTGACTCATTGACATGTTTGTTCTCCCAGATGCCACCTCGTAGGGTGAAAATGTTTGGTGGGATCGTATAGAGAGAGTTCCGGTGAGTTGGGAATAAATCCTAAAGTACCCCTTTTGTCCCCCATTCGCTCCCATCCACCTCGTATCTCGGAAAGTATAGGTCTTAGAGCGTTGGTGCAAAAACTAATGTTGCTGAGGACATTTTTTTATATCCGGATCCATGAAAAAAAAAATGTCTTTCATACAAAAAAAAAATTGTCCCATACAAAATATTTCTGTATGATTACCGTAAACCGTATATTTCGTTTGCCGTAATTTTCATTCTGTTTTTGTAGGGAGCCCACGGCTTGTGTGTACTATAAAATTACTGTAAATTTGCTTGATTCTATATAATGGTGGTGGAGGGGCATGAGATAACTTTCATAGTTTTTGCAAAGGTCATCATCATCATTTTGGAACATCCATTTTTTTTTTTTTTTTTTAGTATGCAACGTTCATCATGTTTATTTTGGAACATCCACATTTTTTTAATTATGCCTCATCCACAATGATCACTTTGGAACGTCAATTATTATTTTTTTTATTATGCAACATCCACTGTGATCATTTTGGTACATCATTTTTTTTAATTATGCCTTATCCACAATGATCACTTTGGAACGTCAATTATTTTTTTTTTTATTATGCATCATCCACTGTGATCATTTTGGAACATCATTTTTTTCAATTATGCCTCATCCACTATGATCACTTTGGAACGTCCATTTTTTTTTTTATTATGCAACATCCACTGTGATATTTTGGTACATCATTTTTTTTAATTATGCCTCATTCACAATGATCACTTTGGAACGTCAATTTTTTTTTATTATGCAACATCCACTGTGATCATTTTGGTACATCATTTTTTTTAATTATGCCTCATCCACAATGATCACTTTGGAACGTCAATTTTTTTTTTATTATGCAACATCCACTGTGATCATTTTGGTACATCATTTTTTTAATTACGCCTCATCCACAATGATCACTTTGGAACGTCAATTATTTTTTTTTATTATGCAACATCCACTGTGATCATTTTGGTACATCATTTTTTTAATCAAGCCTCATCCACAATGATCACTTTGGAATGTCAATTTTTTTTTTATTATGCATCATCCACTGTGATCATTTTTGAACATCATTTTTTTTTAATTATGCCTCATCCACAATGATCACTTTGGAACGTCAATTTTTTTTATTATGCAACATCCACTGTGATCATTTTGGTACATCATTTTTTTTAATTATGCCTCATCCACAATGATCACTTTGGAACGTCAATTATTATTATTTTTTTGTATTATGCAACATCCACTGTGATCATTTTGGTACATCATTTTTTTAATTACGCCTCATCCACAATGATCACTTTGGAACGTCAATTTTTTTTTTATTATGCAATACATAATTTTTTTTAATTATGCCTCATCCACAATGATCACTTTGGAACGTCAATTATTTTTTTTTATTATGCATCATCCACTGTGATCATTTTGGAACATCATTTTTTTTAATTATGCCTCATCCACAATGATCACTTTGGAACGTCAATTATTATTTTTTTTTTGTATTATGCAACATCCACTGTGATCATTTTGGTACATCATTTTTTTTATTATGCCTCATCCACAATGATCACTTTGGAACGTCAATTATTTTTTTTTATTATGCAAAATCCTTTGTGATCTTTTTGGAAAATCAATTTTTTTTAATTATGCCTCATCCACAATGATCACTTTTGGAACGTCAATTTTTTTTTTACTATGCAAAATCCTTTGTGATCATTTTGGAACATCATTTTGTTTTAAATTATGCCTCATCCACAATGATCACTTTTGGAACGTCATTTTTTTTATTATGCAAAATCCTTTGTGATCATTTTGGAAAATCATTTTTTTTAAATTATGCCTCATCCACAATGATTATTTTGGAACGTCAATTTCTTTTTTTTTATTATGCAACATCCACTGTGATAATTTTGGAACATCAATTTTTTTTATTTATGCCTCATCAGCAATGATCATTTTGGAACGTCAATTTTTTTTTAAATTATGCCTCATCCACAATGATCACTTTTGGAACGTCAATTTTTTTTTTATTATGCAACATCCACTGTGATCATTTTGGAACATCAATTTTTTTTTATTTATGCCTCATCCACTATGATCATTTTTGAACGTCAATTTTTTTTTATTATGCGACATCCACTATTAGAACATTCTCTTTGATTGCTTGTTACACTTCGTCATCCTCTTTTATTGTTTCTACCGCCTCCACATCTTCTATTTTTGCATGTTCCACTTCGTTATCCTTTTAAAATGCTTCTTCTACTTCATATCCTCTTTAATTGCTTCAGTTACTTCATTATGCGCTCTACAAAATTGTGGTGTTTCATACAAAACTTCAATCGCTCATATCTTCTAAACGGGAAGAGCTAGCCCTAGCAAACTTGTACAAAATATTGGTGTAAATTTTTGGTGGAACTGTTTTTTTATTGTCATCCTTGACATCCTTTTTGAATGCTTCTCTCACTTCGTCATCTTCTTTGAATGTTTTTTCCACTTCGACATCATCTTTGACTGCTTCTTTAACTTCGATATCCTCTTTGATTGCTTCTCCCACTTCGATATCGTCTTTGACTGCTTCTTCCATTTCGATATCGTCTTTGATTGCTTTTTCACTTCGTCATCTTCTTTGAATGCTTCTACCACCTTGGTATCCTCTTTGATTGCTTACTCAACTTCAATTTCCTCTTTGATTGTTTCTGCCACTTCGATATCCTATTTGATTGCTTCTCCCACTTCAATATTCTCTTTGATAGTTTCTTCCACTTCGATATCCAATCAACAAATTTATGATTTTTCTTACAAAACTTTAATCGCTCGTATCTTCTAAACGGGAAGAGATAGCACTAGCAAACTTTGACAAAATATTAGTACAAATTTTTGATTATTATCATTTTACAACATACATTTATATTATGCAACGTCAATCCTGATCATTTTGGAACGTCCAGATTTTTTTTATGCAACGTTCATCATGATCTTTTTTGCAACGTTCAATTTTTTTTATACAACTATTATCATGATCATTTTGGAACATCCAATTTTTTTCTCTTTGATTGCTTGTTCCACTTCGATATCCTCTTTGATTGCTTCTTCCACATTGATATCCTATTTAATTGCTTCTTTAACTTTGGTATCCTCTACGATTGCTTCTTCCACTTCGATATCCTCTTTTATTCCTTCTTCATCTTCAATATCCATTGGATTGCTTCTTCATCTTTGATATCCTCTTTGATGGCATTTTCACTTCGGTATCCTCTGTAAGGGCTCCTTCCTCTTTGATTTCCGTTTGATTGCTTCTTGCACTGCAATATTTTCTTTGATTGCGTCTTCATATTCGATATCGTTTTTGATTGCATTTTTACTTCGATATCCTGTGATGGTTTCTTCCACTTTGATATCCTCTTTGATTGCTTCTTCCACTTCGATATCCGCTTTGATTGCTTGTTCCATTTTGATATCGTCTTTGACTATTTCTTTCACTTCGATATCGTCTTTGATTGCTTTTTTCAGTTCGTCATCCTCTTTGAATACTTCTACCAACTCGGTATCCTCTTTGATTCCTTAGTCAACTTCAATTTCCTCTTTGATTGTTTTTGCTACTTCGATATCCTATTTGATTGCTTCTCCCACTTCAATATCCTCTTTGTTTACTCCTTCCACTTCGATATCATCTTCGATTTCCTTTTGATTGCTTCTTGCACTGCATTATTCTCTTTGATTGCGTCTTCATCTTCGATATCGTCTTTGATAGCATTTTCACTTCGATATCCTCTGTGATGGCTTCTTCCACTTCGATACCCTCTTTGATTGCTTCTTCCACTTCGATATCCTCTTTGATTGTTTCTTCCGCCTCGACATCTTCTATTTTTGCATGTTCCACTTCGTTATCCCTTTAAAATGCTTCTTCTACTTTCATATCCTCTTTAATTGCTTCAGTTACTTCATTATGCTCTCTACAAAATTGTGGTCTTTCATACAAAACTTCAATCGCTCGTATCTTCTAAACGGGAAGAGATAGCCCTAGCAAACTTGTACAAAATATTGGTATAAATTTTTGGTGCAACTGTTTTTTTATTGTCATCCTTGACATCCTTTTTGAATGCTTCTCTCACTTCGTCATCTTCTTTGAATGTTTTTTCCACTTCGACGTCATCTTTGACTGCTTCTTTAACTTCGATATCCTCTTTGATTGCTTCTCCCACTTCGATATCGTCTTTGACTGCTTCTACCATTTCGATATCGTCTTTGATTGCTTTTTTCACTTCGTCATCTTCTTTGAATGCTTCTACCACCTCGGTATCCTCTTTGATTGCTTACTCAACTTCAATTTCCTCTTTGATTGTTTCTCCCTCTTCGATATCGTCTTTGACTGCTTCTTCCATTTCGATATTGTCTTTGATTGCTTTTTTCACTTCGTCATCTTCTTTGAATGCTTCTACCGCCTCGGTATCCTCTTTGATTGCTTACTCAACTTCAATTTCCTCTTTGATTGTTTCTGCCACTTCGATATCCTATTTGATTGCTTCTTCCACTTCAACATTCTCTTTGATAGTTTCTTCCACTTCGATATCCAATCAACAAATTTATGATTTTTCTTACAAAACTTTAATCGCTCGTATCTTCTAAACGGGAAGAGATAGCACTAGCAAACTTTGACAAAATATTAGTACAAATTTTTGATCATTATCATTTTGCAACATACATTTATATTATGCAACGTCAATCATGATCATTTTGGAACGTCCAGATTTTTTTTTATGCAACGTTCATCATGATCTTTTTTGCAACGTTCAATTTTTTTTTATACAACCATTATCATGATCATTTTGGAACATCCAATTTTTTTCTCTTTGATTGCTTGTTTATCTTTGATTGCTTCTTTAACTTTGATATCCTCTACGATTGCTTGTTCCGCTTCGATATCCTCTTTTATTCCTTCTTCATCTTCAATATCCATTGGATTGCTTCTTCCACTTCGATATCGTCTTTGATTGCTTTTTTTACTTCGTCATCCTCTTAGAATGCTTCTACCACCTTGGTATCCTCTTTGATTTCTTCCTCAACTTTAATTTCCTCTTTGATTGTTTCTGCTACTTCGATATCCTATTTGATTGCTTCTTTCACTTCAATATCCTCTTTGATTGCTTCTTCCACTTCGATATCATCTTTGATTGCTTCTTCCACTTCGATATCCTCTAAGATTGCTTCTTCCACTTCGATACCTTCTTTGATTGCTTCTTCCACTTCGATATCGTCTTTGATTGCTTTTTTCACTTCGTCATCTTAGAATGCTTCTACCACCTCGGTATCCTCTTTGATTGCTTACTCAACTTCAATTTCCTCTTTAATAGTTTCTGCCATTTCGATATCCTATTTGATTGCTGCTTTCACTTCAATATCCTGTTTGATTGCTTCTTGCACTTCGAAATCATATTTGATTGCTGCTTCCATTTGGATATCTTCTTTGATTTGATTGCTTCTTCCATTTCGATATCGTCTTTGACTGCTTCTTACACATGGATATCCTTTTTGATCGCTTTTAACAGCTCGAAATCCTCTTTGATTGCTTCTTCGACAAAAACAATAACACGCGAGTTGCGTGCAACTCGCGCACTACGCAACCTCTAGTTATATTATATAAAGCTCGATTACCACTGACTGACTGACTGACTCATTGACATGTTTGTTCTCCCAGATGCCACCTCGTAGGGTGAAAATGTTTGGTGGGATCGTATAGAGGGAGTTCCGATGAGTTGGGAATAAATCCTAAAGTACCCCTTTTGTCCCCCATTCGCTCCCATCGACCTCGTATCTCGGAAAGTATAGGTCTTAGAGCGTTGGTGCAAAAACTAATGTTGCAGAGGACATTTTTTTATATCCGGTTCCATGAAAAAAAAATTGTCTTTCATACAAAAAAAAAATTGTCCCATACAAAATATTTCTGTATGAATACCGTAAACCGTATATTTCGTTTGCCGTAATTTTCATACTGTTTTTGTAGGGAGCCCACGGCTTGTATGTACTATAAAATTACTGTAAATTTGCTTGATTCTATTTAATGGTGGTGGAGGGACATGAGATAACTTTCATAGTTTTTGCAAAGGTCATCATCATCATTTTGGAACATCCATTTTTTTTTTTTTTTTAGTATGCTACGTTCATCATGTTTATTTTGGAACATCCACATTTTTTTAATTATGCCTCATCCACAATGATCACTTTGGAACGTCAATTTTTTTTTTTTTATTATGCAACAGCCACTGTGATCATTTTGGTACATAATTTTTTTTAATTATGCCTCATCCACAATGATCACTTTGGAACGTCAATTATTTTTTTTTTATTATGCAACAGCCACTGTGATCATTTTGGTACATAATTTTTTTGAATTATGCCTCATCCACAATGATCACTTTGGAACGTCAATTATTATTATTTTTTTTATTATGCAACATCCACTGTGATCATTTTGGTACATCATTTTTTTAATTACGCCTCATCCACAATGATCACTTTGGAACGTCAATTTTTTTTTTATGATGCATCATCCACTGTGATCATTTTGGAACATCAATTTTTTTTAATTATGCCTCATCCACAATGATCACTTTGGAACGTCAAATTTTTTTTTTGTATTATGCAACATCCACTGTGATCATTTTAATACATCATTTTTTATTATGCATCATCCACTGTGATCATTTTGGAACATCATTTTTTTTAATTATGCCTCATCCACAATGATCACTTTGGAACGTCAAGTATTTTTTTTATTATGCAACATCCACTGTGATCATTTTGGTACATAATTGTTTTAATTATGCCTCATCCACAATGATCATTTTGGAACGTCAATTTTTTTTTTATTATGCAACATCCACTGTGATCATTTTGGTACATCATTTTTTTAATTATGCCTCATCCACAATGATCACTTTGGAACGTCAATTTTTTTTTTATTATGCAACATCCACTGTGATATTTTGGTACATCATTTTTTTTAATTATGCCTCATCCACAATGATCACTTTGGAACGTCAATTATTATTATTTTTTTTATTATGCAACATCCACTGTGATCATTTTGGTACATCATTTTTTTAATTACGCCTCATCCACAATGATCACTTTGGAACGTCAATTTTTTTTTTTATGATGCATCATCCACTGTGATCATTTTGGACCATCAATTTTTTTTAATTATGCCTCATCCACAATGATCACTTTGGAACGTCAAATTTTTTTTTTGTATTATGCAACATCCACTGTGATCATTTTGGTACATCATTTTTTAATTACGCCTCATCCACAATGATCACTTTGGAACGTCAATTATTATTTTTTTGATTATGCATCATCCACTGTGATCATTTTGGAACATCATTTTTTTTAATTATGCCTCATCCACAATGATCACTTTGGAACGTCAAGTATTTTTTTTATTATGCAACATCCACTGTGATCATTTTGGTACATAATTGTTTTAATTATGCCTCATCCACAATGATCATTTTGGAACGTCAATTTTTTTTTTTATTATGCAACATCCACTGTGATCATTTTGGTACATCATTTTTTTAATTATGCCTCATCCACAAAGATCACTTTGGAACGTCAATTATTATTATTTTTTTTATTATGCATCATCCACTGTGATCATTTTGGAACATCATTTTTTTAAAATTATGCCTCATCCACATGATCATTTTGGAACGTCAATTTTTTTTTATCATGCATCATCCACTGTGATCATTTTGGAAAATCAATTTTTTTTGTAGCACAAATTTTTGGTGGAATCGTTATTTTACGGTCATCATCGCCCTTGCCATCATTTTGAATTCTTCTCTCACTTCCTTTTCGTTTTCGAATGTTTCTTCCACATTGATATCCTCTTTAATTGTTTCTATAACTTCGAAATCCTCTTTGATGGCATTTTTACTTCAATATACTTTTGAATTGTTTTTTCTATTCTTCTATTTTCTTCAATTACTTCTCTTACTTCAATATCGACTCTACTAAATTTTGGGTTTTAATACAAATCTTAAATCGCTCGTATCTTCTAAACGGGAAGAGTTACCCCCAGCAAACTTTTACAAAATATTGGTACTAATTTTTGGTGGAATAGTTTTTTTAATACCATCATTGCCCTTGAGATCCTTTTTGAATGCTTCTCTTACTTCGTCTTCCGCTTTGAATGCTTCTTTCACCTCGATATCCTCTATTTTTGCTTCTTCCACTTTGATATCCTTTTTAATTGCTTTTTCTACTTATATATTTTCTTCAATTGCTTCTTTTACTACAATTTCCACTCTACAAAATTATGGGTTTTAATACAAATCTTAAATCGCTCGTATCTTCTAAACGGGAAGAGTTACGCCTAGCAAACTTTTACAGATTATTGGTACAAATTTTTGGTGCAATAGTTTTTTTAATACCATCATTGCCCTTGACATCCGTTTTGAATACTTCTCTTACTTCGTCTTCCACTTTGAATGCTTCTTTCACCTCGATATCCTCTATTTTTGCTTCTTCCATTTTGATATCTTTTTAATTGCTTTATCTACTTATATATTTTCTTCAATTGCTTCTTTTACTTCAATTCCCACTCTATAAAATTATGGGTTTTAATACAAACCTTAAATCGCTCGTATCTTCTAAACGGGGACAGTTACGCCTAGCAAACTTTTACAAAATATTGGTACAAATTTTTGGTCGAATATTTTTTTTATTACCATCATTGATCTTGAAATCCTTTTTGAATGCTTCTCTTACTTCGTCTTTCACTTTAAATGCTTCTTTCACCTCGATATCCTCTATTTTTGCTTCTTCCACTTTGAGATCCTTTTTAATTGCTTTATCTACTTATATATTTTCTTCAATTGCTTCTTTTACTTCAATTCCCAGTCTACAAAATTATGGGTTTTAATACAAATCTTAAATCGCTCGTATCTTCTAAACGGGAACAGTTACGCCTAGCAAACTTTTACAAAATATTGGTTCAAATTTTTGGTCGAATAGTTTTTTATTACCATCAGTGCTCTTGACATCCTTTTCGAATGCTTCTCTCACTTGGTCTTCCTCCTTGAATGCTTCTTTCACCTCGATATCCTCTATTTTTGCTTCTTCCACTTTGATATCGTTTTTAATGTCTTTTTCTACTTATATGTCTTCTTCAATTGCTTCTTTTACTTCAATTTCCACTCCACAGAAATATGGGTTTTCATACAAAACTTAAATCGCTCGTATCTTTTAAACGGGAAGAGATAGCTCGAGGAAACTTTTACAAAATATTAGTATAAGTTTTTGGTGAAACCGTTTTTTATTTTTATCCTTGTCCTCGACGTCTTTTACTCAATTTCAATTTCCTCTTTAATTGTTTCTGCTACTTCGATATCCTATTTGATTGCTTCTTTCACTTCAATAGCCTCTTTGATTGCTTCTTCCACTTCAATATCCTCTTTAATTGCTGCTTCCACTTGGAAATCCTCTTTGATTTGATTGCTTCTTCCATTTCGATATCGTCTTTGACTGCTTCTTACAAATGGATATCCTCTTCGATAACTTTAAACAGCTCGATATCCTCTTTGATTGCTTCTTCCACTTTGATATCCTCTTTTATTGCTTCTACCAATTCGATATCATCTTCGATTTCCTTTTGATTGCTTCTTGCACTGCAATATTCTCTTTGATTGCGTCTTTATCTTCGATATCGTTTTTGATAGCATTTTCACTTTGATATCCTCTGTGATGGCTTCTTCCACTTCGATACCCTCTTTGATTGCTTCTTCCACTTCGATATCCTCTTTGATTGCTTCTTCCACTTCGATATCGTCATTGACTGTTTCTTCCACTTCGATATCGTCTTTGATTGCTTTTTTCACTTCGTCATCCTCTTAGAACGCTTCTACCACCTCGGTATCCTCTTTGATTGCTTACTCAACTTTAATTTCCTCTTTGATTGTTTCTGCTACTTCGATATCCTATTTGATTGCTTCTTTCACTTCAATATCCTCTTTGATTGCTTCTTCCACTTCGATATCGTTTTTGACTGTTTCTTCCACTTCGATATCGTCTTTGATTGCTTTTTTACTACGTCATCCTCTTAGAATGCTCTTACCACCTCGGTATCCTCTTTGATTGCTTACTCAACTTTAATTTCCTCTTTGATTGTTTCTGCTGCTTCGATATCCTATTTGATTGCTTCTTTCACTTCAATATCCTCTTTAATTGCTGCTTCCACTTGGAAATCCTCTTTGATTTGATTGCTTCTTCCATTTCGATATCGTCTTTGACTGCTTCTTACACATGGATATCCTCTTTGATGGCTTTTAACAGCTCGATATCCTCTTTAATTACTTCTTCGACTAAAAGAAAAACACGCGAGCTGCGAGCAGCTCGCGCACAACGCAACCTCTAGTTTTAGTATGTACCTCAAGTAAGTTCGAAAATTAAAGTATATGTGTGTTTTTGATTTCTTATTTATAGGTACAATTATAATTTGTATTTTTTTATTGTAGTTGTTTTAGATATAGCGTATTAAATTAATGCTATAAGGTTATAATTATTTAAGTGTAAATAAACGAATTTCAATTTGAATAATAACGTCTTCAAAGATGGCGACTTAACCTCTAAAATTTACATAAAAAATACCCTCCAAATCAATCATAGAGGTCGTTAGAAGCTCGTTATAGATTACCAACTCAAACAAAGATTTTTTAAATAAGTTGGTCATAGGCGGGTACGTTATTCAGCCAGAAAAAACCTGCTTCCAGTCCAGTCATCCATCTTGGTCGCTCGGGCATCGTTAATAACTTGAGACCGACTAAACGTTGATAAAATGCTACTATTCTCCTATCTCGGCCACCATCGAGATAATATCTTGATTTTAAAATGTGAAACTACAAGTTTTATAGATTGTCTATCTTCAGAATATGTTTGACCCGAAAAAGGGAAATCTCATGAAAATTAACAACTTTCCTTAATAATATAACAAAGATTTTGGAAAAATGTTAACTTTGTAACTCGCCTTTTCTTTTTGCTGTTTATTGGGTCTTGTCTACATTAGGACTTACCTACTCTCAACAACAGCGGGTTCGATTCCCGCTGCGGAACAAATGTTTGCATGATCTACAGATACTTGTTCCAGGTCTGGATGTTTATCTTTACATTATAAGTATGTATTTACAAAAAAAAGTATATAAGTATTCTATCAGATATCTGTACAAGCTCTGCTTAGATAGCAGAGTAGTTTGGGGGTAGATAGCTCTGTGTGAAATGTCCAGTAATATTTATTTATTTATTAACGTACAAGTCGTTTGACCTCGGTTGATGATGCTAACAGCTGCGCAAATTAATTTTCACCGAAAAAAGCTATTACAATGTTATTTTAAATAAAATAATTTCAAAAAGTTGTAGATTAAACATTGTTCTTGTTATATAAATACGAGATTTATCACGTACCGTTTTATCGGTGTTTCATATTCATTAATGTAAGAAAAGGCTTCTGAGGACTAATACTTATTCCGAAGCATCCTGTAGCTTTTCGGCAAAAGGAGATTAATTCTTTTGTTTTTAGATTAACTAAATTAGTGCAGCGTCCGTGAAGTTAGTAGCTATTTATCACACACATTGTTTTAAAAGGATAAAAGTGTGTATTTTTTAAATTAATTTATAGACTATTTTAAGACCTTTAAAGGTAAGGAAATCCCGTAACCAGAACTTGAGTACTTACCAAGTTACCTCTCAAGGACTCAAATATTCTCTTGATACCCAATTTGTCTAAATTCACCCAGTCGGTTGGGTGGTACGAGGCTACGAGCTAATAAAGAGCTTTACATTCTCACATACATTGGTAGTTCTCTCTGTGCATCGTTTCCTTAATGTAGAGGACCTCATTACATGATTTTTTCCTTGTTGATAGTTTTCCATTTGTTGCTATGTTGGGCGCAACGAGGAGCGTTGTGTAGTGGTGTGTCGATCTGATCAGTCCATCGGATGGGATTGCGTACTCTCGATTTTCTCGTCTACCTTCCTCGATTTTCCACGTGACTGTAAGTTTTCTAAAGTTGTCAGGGTTGCGTGTCTAAAGAATTTCAGAAGAACACATTGATGATTCATCGATACATAAAATAGCCTTCCTTAGGCAGTTTAGCAAATAGCTATTTACAAGCAGGTCCTACTACTCCATCAACATTGAATGGTAAGAAGTAAGAACCTAAGCGTCATTAGTACAAAGTTACAAACAGAACACAGAATGATTAGTTTCTAATGTTTTACTTTCTCAAGCATTTAGTTTGTGGCACTCGGCGGGAAATGCTTCCATTTTCTTTTCCCGCCAAAAGGGAAATGCAAATGGCTAACAATCAGACGGCAAAACATTTTATAATGGGTTGTTTAATTTGCAAAATTGAATGGGTTTCTATCTGTTATGCATTTTTGTTCTGGAGCTAGTTGTAAAAAACCGAGACAAGGTCTTAAATGCGGTATCTTATCTGGTAGAGTAAGTCAAATAACGACAAAAAACTAGTAACCTGTCATATATTATTATACCATCCTACCGGAATTATTTCTTAAATGATATCGTTTTTCTAAGTCGGTTACTCTTTGTACCCACAAAACGCGAAATCATATCAAAGTAACTTCATGTTTGCTTACAAAAAAATTCAAAAGAACTTTCCACGTCCATTTCTTTACAAACTCTACCTTAGCAAAACGTACAAAGAAGCAGTAACCACCAAAACCCAGACGAAACGTGACGTTTTATTAAATCCTCATTTCTTCGCCGTAGCCCGAACTGCTCAGTGTTGTGAATCGCGGGTGACACGCGATGTCGCGAGTTCAGAGTTTGAGGGTAGTTGGAGCACGCGAGCTCGGCTGACTAGCACCAAAAGAACTATTGGTAGACGATTTATTGCTACAATAGCCCGTTTATCGTTCTATTGACATGATATCATTATCAGACAAGATAAATTCAACTTGCTGTATTTCGAGCTCTTTCCAACAGCCCATATGTTATCATACTGTCTAGTCACTTAAAATTCTGTAGTCTAGCACTAGTAATAAGTACCTTTTTGATGACTAAGAGATTCTAACAACATTTTGTTTATTTCCAGATACATCAACACCATACGTGCTGTACAAAGATGGCGTGGAGCGAGCTCCTCCCGGCACCCAATGGGGCGGCACGGTCCTCGACGGGGGTTACCAGCCCATGCAGCACCAGAGCCCTGGCGGGCCCTCTCCGCAGCCCGAGCCGCAACTCGCATCCCCGGCACCCTCGCCTTACCCCCCGGCACCGCCGCCACCCGACCAGACAGGGGCAGAAGAAGCGGCCCAACAACTCGCACAACAACAGGCCCAACAGCAGGTCCAACAACAGCAGCAACAGCAGCAGCAACAACAACAGACATCGCCAGAGCATATGACGGTCGAGCAACAGCTACAGAGCCAACCTCAACCCCAGACCCAAGACCATCTCGACAGAACCCCATGTTTTGTCCCCCAACCAGACTTACAACAGCAATATACGCCGTACTTCAAAGAGACAAGGCCGACCAGCCACATGCTTGGCACGGGAGGCTTTCCCTTGCATTATCTAAAACAAAACGGCGGCGTATTATCGCTGGAGGCTCCACTCGACCAATACGCGACGCCTGATTTACGTCATCTGCCAGATATCGTGCAGCCGGAACCGCCGAAACCGCGGAAAAACAATCCAAACTCGGAGCTGCGGCTGTTCAAATGTCTGACGTGCGGGAAAGACTTCAAGCAGAAGTCGACGCTGCTGCAGCACGAGCGCATCCACACGGATTCGCGGCCCTACGGCTGCCCCGAGTGCGGCAAGCGCTTCCGCCAGCAGTCGCACCTCACGCAGCACCTGCGCATCCATGCCAACGAGAAGCCGTACGCGTGCGTCTACTGCCCGCGCTCCTTCCGCCAGCGCGCCATCCTCAACCAGCACCTGCGCATCCATTCCGGTGAGAAGCCATATACGTGCGGCGAGTGCGGCAAACATTTCCGCCAGAAGGCCATCCTGAACCAGCACGTCCGCACACACCAAGGCGAGCGCTATTCACACATATATGCCCCTCCCCGCGGGCCGCGCGCGCCGCCGGCACTGACGCTCGCCATCACTGCCGGCGCCGCGAGCGTTCCAAGCCGCCCCCCGCACGTTCGATTCGGTCTCGCATCCATTGGCCTTCCTATCATTCAAATTCTTGGTCCCCTCGTCGCCCGCCTGGCGGAGGGCGCCCGAGACGCGGAACCGACCGCCGGACGATCCCGTAACCGATCCTAGACATTAACCCACTCGTCGTACCTTCCTTCTCGCGACGGCGACAAACCGACTGACCTTGCCTTCGTTTTGCAGACGTGTCCCCGCACCTCATCTTCAAGAACGGAACGACGCCGACGCTTTGGCCCCAGGACGTCCCGTACCCGCCCGACGAGAACAAGGAGGAGATCCAGTCGCAGTATGGCGACGACGGGCAAGGAGGTGACCCACGCGGCTCGTGTTTCTCACCGGGCGACACGGCGCAGTACCCCGCTTACTTCAAGGACACCAAAGGTCTGAGCCACACCGTATTTGGCTCGGGACTTTCGCTGCAGTACCTTAAAGGTGGTAAATTGCCTGATGTATTAGGTGGCGCACGCGCGATGCCACTGTACGTTCGCTGCCCGATCTGCCAAAAGGAGTTCAAGCAAAAGTCGACCCTTCTGCAGCACGGCTGCATCCACATAGAGTCGCGTCCCTATCCATGCCCAGAGTGCGGTAAGCGCTTCCGGCAGCAATCCCATCTGACGCAGCATCTGCGTATCCACACCAACGAAAAGCCGTACGGATGCGTGTACTGTCCTCGATTCTTCAGGCAGAGGACAATCCTTAACCAGCACCTGCGCATCCACACAGGCGAGAAGCCATACAAGTGCACACAGTGCGGGAAGGACTTCCGACAGAAGGCGATCTTGGACCAGCACACACGCACGCACCAGGGCGACAGGCCCTTCTGCTGTCCCATGCCCAATTGCCGGCGGCGGTTCGCGACCGAGCCGGAGGTCAAGAAGCACATTGATAACCACATGAACCCGCACGCTGCGAAGGCGCGCCGCGCCGACGCGAATAAGACACCGCGCCCGCTGCCGCCTGCGTCGGCCGTGGTGAAACCCGAGCTGTACTTCCCGCAGTGCTACGCGCCGCCGTTCCAGCAGTTCCCGGCGGCGACCGAATTCAAGCCGAATGTGGGGCCGACGTGTCTACCGGCTCAGTGACCCGCGCCCCCGCCGCGCTGGCCCCCGCCGGCGCCGCATCCGCACCACGCACCCGGCGCGACTCTGCATCACGAGTTGTACGCCGACCGCCTCTATTAGATTGCCGCGCGACGGCACAACCAGTATACGACAAAATATATTATTAGACGGATCGCTGTAAAACGAGCTTCGATCTGTACCTAAATACCGAATTCTCCGGAGTCTGTCGCGGACGGTTCGTCCCAAGTAGTGTTACCGTCGAGGACGCGACCGCAGTTAGCGTTTTTGCCCCGTAATTATTAAGTTACCACGTAAGAGTTAGGATTCTCGGTGAGTCGACGGTTTACGTTGAACTTTCGGCGGATCGAACCGCAGAGATTAGAATTTAAATTCGTTGAGATTTAAAATTAAGAATTGAACTTTTACCAGGTAACAATATTTCGCGATGAATGTTTTCGGTGCGTTATTGCGCCCACTTGTAATACTTAAATATAGGTACATTATTGTGTAGATGTATTAATTTTATTTAATTTACGTGTAACGAGGGATAAAATCTGGCAAGTTGAGGGAAGAGAGTAAAATTCATGATGCTCAAAATATCATAAGACTTTACGCGTTAAGCTTTTAGGCCAGAAATCTGTAGATTGAGTAAAATTACGAAAAATGTCGGCGGGAAAGAAGCAAGGATGCAGACCAAAAACGTAGGTTACCTTTTGCCATCAACTATGTTTCTTTGTTAGTGCTACTATTATGCAGTTTTAACTGCTCGAGATTACAGAGACGTGTTTGTAACACAGTAAGTAGGTGCCAAATAGTGTAGTTTTGAATTTTCAACCAGCTTCTTTATAGTTGGCCTAGTTTAGATTGTTACCAGTTGTTGAAGGAAACGTACGGTTTGAGATGCATTTATGGAAGGGTCAGACTGAGAAAGGACTGTGATAGTAAGGTAGGTTAGGACTATGCGCTCATTTAGCGGTAAAAAATGTCTTGACACAATCGACCACTTGGGTTCGAGCTAATGATTTGAGTTTAACGTTTCGTATATGATTTTGCTTTTATAGTGGGCTCACTTGAAATTACCAAAATGTATTTTATGTTCCTAAATTATTCAAAATTTAACGTTTTTCGACGCTCGTCAGAGAGCTGTCGCTTTTCTTCGACTGAATCGATATTGTAATTATAATACGGTGAGTGAGATTAGTAAATTTATATAAGCGTGCATTACGGGCAAGTGCTTTGTCGTAGTTTGATCCAGGGAACGAGGGTATGCCAGAGTAATCTTATTAGCTTAGCCTACATCTGTCGAATTACCAAGCAATTCGATCATTCATCGCGAAATACATTAGACATTAGGGAGATAAAGATATATTTGAATTTGTGAATTGGTGGAGTGTGCCGGCCCGCCTCATGCGTCCTCAGTTCTTTCACGTCCACAACCAGTAGACTTCAATAGTGCGAACAGGAGGTATATGTAATATATCGACTTTGTTTTTCGTTTCCGATACGGCGAGTCTTACAGACTATAAACTGATCGGCGCCGACACACTCCGGCAAACTTTTGAAACATTTTAACATCTCTGTTTGTATGTATAGACGACATATAGCTTATTTTACGATATTGTGATGGTTTCGTTTTCCTACCGCATAATGAAATGTTAATTAACTGATAACTTAAGTAAGTGGAATCGTGGGAGTCACATTATACTTGGATACCATATGATTTACCATATTATTTGATGTGGAGATGCAATATTATGTTTAATTGTGTTCTGTATATTGTTTTACGAATTTACTCATTGGGCAGTTATTACTAAATTGTGAGCGCGTCGGTTGTTGCGATCGAAAGATAGCTTGCAACTGGCGCGACAAACCGGAAAAGATTTTAAGTTACCGATTCATTTTCCTATCAAACTTTCGGAGGTTTACAATCAAAAGACACCATTATGAAGAGAATTAGATGAATTTATCTTCCAAGTTTTCCAGTGATCCTCCCGGCCTGTCGCCGCTCCCCCCCGCCGCAACGCAATAATCTAGGTTTCAGTTTATAGTTTTCAAGTACCACAAACGCAGCCTTATACAATAAATAGTTGATAAGTATTTTTATACGGGAATGTTGAATTTTTTATAGCGGGTGGGAGCGGCGCGGGCCTCAGTACAAAGTTTGAATACAATACATACAACACAGTGCCATAGCCGAATATAAACCTCAGATTTATACTTATTAGATTTTTATACCGATACAAATGGATTTAATTTTAAATATAACAAAGGTGATTAAGTATACAGAGATTACAGATGATATTTTATACATTTATTACAGACATTATTATTAAAAGTAAATGTGAAATAGTCTTAATGTTAGTGTTGTATTCGCAATGTCTAAGTATTTTTAGGTCTTTCATCGGATTTCTAGATGTTACGAAAGAGAAATTGAAAAATTGATGATATTGGATTTCATCAATTTTCCACTAAAATGTATTTCTCCGATGAGGCACATGTTATGTTGCACAGGAGCTTGTTCTGTGCTCTTGTGTTATCCATATTTCAGCGAGTTTTGTAAAAAGTACATATCATTGGGAATTAGGCAGTGTCCCATATTTACTTGTCTATACTACTTATATGCTAATTGACAAACGTTACCGTTTCATCTTCCACTAACAGTTTTAAAACTATTTCGAAATTCTTTGGTAAAATTGGTATAATATTTTAGAGATACTCAAAAATGTATAAATTTCGCGTAGTCAGGTTGCTCCTGTTCCGTTTAAATTGCTCACGTTTTGTTAAGTTTGCTCAATTATTGTATGTATTACCTACACTAAAGTTAGACGATTTAGTTTTACCATTACGTGTACGATGTATCATAATTTTAGAGAGCACGGTTTGCTTTTCTCATATTTTTTAATTATTTTAACGAATTACAAGCTGTATTTGAAATTGGACATATCTTTGAAAATCTGATCTTGCCGTCCAATTTTGATCGACAATCCACGATTTTTGATTTGCAGAATTTCGCTAAGATTAGGTTTAAAACATGTTCCTAACCTCCATGTTATACGTACTTTATTTTATGTGCAGTGATCCTTGTTAACTACCAGTAGAATAAGTTTAAATCAACATTCTGCCAAGTCTGGTCTAGATTTTGTTTATAGTGGAATTAAATTCCATATTCACTGCAATACTTACTGAAGATATTAAACTGGATTTTGTTTGTTAATCTGAATATATCTCCAAGACGTTTAAGACAAGAACAAATTGTAATTGCAAAGGAATAAATCGGACTCGTTGCACACTTGTGAGAGTTTCCCATTAAATTCAAAGAGATGGCGCCTCCAGTAGTTAAACTGTCAAAAAATTTGTATATTCCAGAATTCGTTGCAATATAGTGCAATCGTTAACATGTTTGGGTATAAGTATACGTAGTATTTCTTCTGAATCTTTGCCAATCTTTCGATAATTTTAAGTTGTTATATTAAAAGGAGAGAATAAGATTGCAATGTGTACTTTGCATACGTGAAACAACGTCAATTGTATGTAATACAATGCTCGGCAGTGTAAGTTAAACATACATTGCGTACTCTGGGAATTTGTTTGAATAACTAATGAAAATTCTTGAGATAAGTCACTTAAACTCTACCACATTCAACAAAATTAAAAACCAATATGGAAAATCAAGAAAATCACACACATTGAATTTAACACTGATAGCCTTAATTACCCTGCTATTCTGCATATAGCATACAGATTTTTCTATTCCAATTTGAGGGTAGAATAAAGTCAAAACATCTCAATTTTAGACATTTTTTTCTATCGATGTCATATGGGCTACTAGCAATCTGAATAATAGATATTTTGGAAGGTTTAGGATAGGAAGTGCCTTGATATTTTATTTAAGTATCGACATGATGCTTTTATCCATTCCCGACAAATTATTTTGACAGACCGACTTACTAACGCCATCTAGCGTCACAAAACTCATAAGTTTTAAATTACTCTCAGATATTTTCGCTAGTTATTTAAAAACCCTTTAGCAATAAGTGGTACTCTATATAAAAATGTATCACAATATTTTCTTTACTGATTCCTTTTCTAATAATGCATTTAATTGTGATCTCATTAAATTCGAAAATGTAATACTTCAGTGTGATAATAAACAGGCTATAGATGCCCCCTATAATGGGTATGACTAACACCTACTAGTTTCAACAGGTATTAAGGACAAGGGTTTTAATGAATGTGTGCTTGTTTAAAAGGGAGTTTAGATTACGCTCTATAGCCTTCTAATTATTACTCTTAAGTAATACCAAATTGGCGACTTGTATTTAGGTACTTGGTAATTCTATATTTTTTTTTATAAACCGCTTCTACATAATCTTTATCGGTATTTCTAAATAGTTGAAATTAAGCATTAAGAACTTATTTCTGGTATAAGCATGCTAATTTCTTTTTCAAACAGAGCGACAGTCGAGTTTTATAATTATTAATAATGATTATAAAATTAGTGCATTTTACAAATCATAAAATGAGTTTTATAATTGTCATAATTTATATTGAGATTATAACAAAGCAGATGCAGACTTTATTTACTGTAGCGCTTTTACCTATTTTTATAATAAATTGGGTACCTGATGTAGCTTCTTACAATCCGGTCGCACTGTAGAAAACAAAATAGCATGTTCATAGTATCTTATATATAACACAGAAAAGTTTATTCGTCTGCATGTTACAGAGCTTAGATATTTAGTTGAATAGAACGTTGGCTACGAATTATTTCAACGTCTTCCATTTTGCCGTAGATATAATGTTACGACGTCTTATAATTTTGTGTTTTCATATAATTTTATAATATAATTAAAATATAAATTAATCAACCTGCAGTTAGTGCAGTCCTAGTGCAATATCACTAAGTTTTTGGCGAAATTTCTTTTAATTTATTTAATAAATATATCTTCCTTATTTTTAATCTCATAGATGTTAATATAGGGTATAAAATAATTGGTAGCCAACATAATAATGGCCTACATTCATTTATAGATATTACCTACAATATAGTTCACTGCCACACGCCAACCGCTGTCGAATATTAACAGGTAAACTTACTTTAACATCATTAGAGACTTGTTACAGTTCCCACTAAATTAAGAGTTGTTGAATTTTTTATAAAAGATGAAAACATATTATAATAATGATCTTGTAATCTGGATTGGGTTTTTTAAACATATTTTATTGAATGCGAATTGTTTGAGCAGCTACATCGCCTATCGGCTTATTTTTGCTACAATACTTATTTAGGCCGAACAATACATTTTTCGTATACTCAATAGTACAATAGTTATACAGATTATACAATATAATAATATACAGATTTTATACAGTGATATTATAATTATTATTATACACGATTTTTTTTTAAAGAAGCTTGATAGGCGGCGTAACTGTGGCGTATTGGTTTCATTAAACATTATGGTGCTGTTAAAACATTAATTGTACATATTTATTGTAATATATACAATAGACTGGTAATTTTACAATGTTGTTAGGTTTCTACAGAGTTATCAACTGGTGTTGCGGTCAATTCACTGTTTACTTATAATTTATAAATATAAGTATAAATATAGAAATACAAATATATATAGTTGACAGATTTTGATTGCATACAGTTATAAACTCTACGTATTTAACGATACTTAAACTGGTGTTATAACATCAATGCTTGCAGATCTGTTTAAAAACTGTCGCGAGATACGTAGTCAGGGTGTCAATTTACTCACAAACTAGAATTATATGTTCACAGCAAAGCAATAGTCTAACCGGTGCAGATTTGAAAATGAAATTTTACGTAATAAAACACATAAAAATAACTTCATCACACCAAATTTAAGTTTCTACTTTTAAATTTGCATCGGATCTCAATACAAAGCAAGTTCCTCGATACTACAATAGCATTAAATGACGTAAACCTCAGTTGCCCGCAGCACCAGCTCCAATGTTACAATAGAATATATTTTCTTACCTACAAATACACTCAAATAGATTATAATACTTCATTTAGACAAACCCAGAATACAAGATCGAACTTTTTACACAAAACAACAGAATTCTATTTTTTTTTTTCAATAGAATTAATATAATTTTCCAAAAATAACGGTTGGTTGCGATCACAATCCAGGCGAAAAAAATTAAAACGTTGGCATAATATTTAAAAATTTGTAAATATTTTCTAGCTCTTCCAAAAGATATCAGTATTAAATACAAAATTCAACTTTGGTTAGGTCAAAAGTGTATGTGTGATCTAGAGAATTTTTGAATTAGACCATCTCGATGTAACTTTTTAGGACATTTAAATACTTATTTAGTTTTTACGTTTTTTCTTTATTTAGATTTAATTATATTTTAACTGATCTTGCCTAGTTTTGCATTTATGTTAGTTAATTATACGTTTGAAGTTGATACCATCGTATTTATGTATATTATTATTGAATTAAGGGTTTTGTTTGTTTTTTTGTCATTAATAGAAGTAAAATGTTGTAAAAAGTAAGCTCGTTGTATTTTATCAAATAAACACTTTTTAGTCCAACTGAAGCAATACCACGCAGTTTTATTTATCCGTATCCTTTACAAATAATATTATTTATATATTATATATACTATCTTTACATAGTATAAAATGAAGTCGCTTCCGCTGTCTGTTCCCTTAGATATTTTAAACTACTCAACGGATTTTAATGCAGTTTTCAGCAATAGATAGAGTGATTCAAGAGGAAAGTTTATATGTATAATACATACTGTTTGTTTGTTACCTTTACACAACTATACGGCTGAAATTTTGCAAGGATATATCCTGGAAAAGGACATAGATTACTTTTTAGCCTACTGCGCAAAATGAGGGTAATGTTTTATTGAAAAACCACCCGTGCGAAGCCGCGGGCGGCTCAGCTAATTATAAATATATAAAACGAGTGGATAAAGCAGTGTCTTCCGTCACGGGCGCTATATTGAATTCCGAACGTAACGAAGGAATCCGGAGTTAACTCACGAGCAGAGCAAGGGAGCAGACAGCTTTATCCACGACAAGAATACTCTACTTTTCACACTTTCTGCGAGACAATAAAAACCAAAACTAGATTGGTGCATTCTGTGCAGAAGTTAGTTCGATTTACGAATAAGTTTTTATTGTGTGCGTTTCTTTGGTTCAAATTTTAATACAGATGAGGTTCCAAATTCAAATCACATTATGCCTGCGAGGGCATAATGAAATTCAGTACAAGTTTTCTCCCGGCTCAGCCGTAGGGATTTAATCACCTGCTTTTAGTGAGGTGTACAGTGTGAAAAAAAGATTTTTATATGCAAATAAAAAATAGTTCAGATTTTTGGGCAGAACCTAGCTACCCAGATTGCAGGGTATCAATGAGAAGAAGCTAATGTTCAAAACTTAGACCTTTTAGAAAAATAATATTGTTATTTTATTTTTTGTACATACCGTAGCGAGTACTCCGACGTACCTACTCGTAACGCCATCTATGGGCAATACTGGAAACTTAATTAAAGATGGAAATTAAAACCGCCAAGTGGTTTTCCTTATACTACTTGGAGATGGAACAAGCATATGGCCCACCTGATGTTAAGTGGTAACCATCGCCTATAACAAAGTATTTCCTCGTAGGTCACGCACTTTAGAAACGTGCCCTACGATGCACTCCCTACGTCCATCAATTTGAGGTATACAGGTAGCCTCATATGCCTGTAATTTCACCGGAAACCATAACCTTTATACCGAAATACAGCAATGCAGAAATGGGTAAGGTAGTACTACTTCCCCGAGCGAGCCCTTTCACTACTCATAAGGTGTAATAGAATCCTTTTTTTATGTTTTTAACACGAATAAATCTTCGTTTCAACACAATCTCACCTGATAAGCGATGATGTGGTCTACGATGAAGTAAGAAGATCTAGAAGAAACCTATTCACTCTTACCTTAAAGAGGATTGTAGTTTTCAGCAAAAAGTGAATTGAACAAGATAGGTCAAGTACAAGTGGGCTTCGCGTACCTACCTATATTTATGTTAATGTAGCAGCGCCATCTAGTTATGTGACTCGGAAATCATATAAACTTTCAGGCATATTTAAATTTCAATAAAGCTGTTCTAAATAGAGATTGAGTTTTATATTTCCCTATAGATAAAATTGGCCTACCTCCATTGCCCGTATTTATTTTATTTTATTTTTTTATTTGCCTAAGGGTCAATATGGTCTGCATTGGTGGGGGTCAAAATTAGGTGTTTGTTACCTGTATTGTATCGAAATAAATAATTATATGTGTCTTAAATTCACACCAATTATGATAAATGCGAAAGTAATTCAGTTTATGTTTGTTACGCTTTCACCACGGCTGAACCGATTTCGATGAAATTTGGTATATGAATAGATTAAGTCAGTACTAATCCAGGAATTCATAGGCTCCTTTTTATTGATCAACCACGCGTGCATAGCCGCTGGCAGAAGCTAGTTACAGATTATGATAAAATAAAATTATCAAGTAATCCATGAGGAAAGTCTATGTTCAGTAGTGGACGTCCAAGGGCAAATTCTAATATGATGATAATGATTCCTTATTTCAAGTAAGTAGGTACTCTATCCGCTAACCTGCCAGATATTTGTTTGAGTTTTTTATAATGCTGGATATTTCACACAGTGCTATTTAGCCCCAAACGAAGCCAAGCCTGTATGGGGAAAAGATAACTGATAGAATACTTATAAAAACTTTTTTTTTAAAACAATACTTGTAGCATATAATATATAGAAAAATACTATATATATATTGTATAGAAAAACACCCAGACCCCGATGAAATATCTGTATATCGAACAAACGTTTATTCCGGGACGGAAATCGAACCCGCAACCTCCTGCGTCTCAGCCGGTTATTCGGCCACTGGGCCATGGAGGTCGTCGATATGTAGAAAGTGATTCCTTACTTTAAGTTTGAAACTCTTTTTTTTTTCAAGGTGTTCACGATATAGGCTTGGTCTAGTGTGTGAAGACCACCTACTAAACCATTTAGTTAGTAAGCCCTCTCAACATTAAGTTCACTTAAAAATTATCTGTTTTAAAATTATTAGTCACTAGCTGACCAATCCGCAGCTTCGCACGCGTAGTTTTTCAATAAAAACATTACCCTCCTGCGCAGTTGGGTAAAAAGTAGCCTGTCACCCGGGGATAGTGTAGCTTCCCAACGGTGAAAGAATATTTAAATCGGTCCAGTAGTTTCGGAGCCTATTCAATGCAATGGGAGAAACAAACAATGGGAGGAAGAAATCACTTTCTACATAGATTCATCATCATCAATCAAATCTTTCCTCTTTATAATTTATAATATTATATAGATAAGGTGTGCTTTTTGTTGCTAAATAAAATATTTTTCATTTTCATTTTTGTTTTTCGAAACCTGTTAGCAATATTTGTATAAATGACATTGGATTATAACAAACAAATATATAAATCTTCAATACATTTATTACTTAAACGACTTACAGTCAGTCTTGTCTTTTCAGCAGCTTAGCTATCCGTTCTTGATTTTTATAAATACACAAATCCATAAAAGTGAGGCTTAGTAGGAAGCACTGTCCCAGCATATCCTTTTCTAGATCTTTCTGTGATCTGAACATGTTGATCAATTCTTCTGAAATTACGCATGAGGATTTTGATTGTGGGTTCTGTAGAAGCATGTCTACTGTTTGTTCTGTTGATACCCTTTCTGTGCCTACTAATGTCCCGTATAATCTGAAATTATAAAAAAATGAATGAATTAACAAATGAAAGTTCTTATACCTTACAAGCTAGACACAACAGTGATATGATATGATTAACATCTATGCAAAAAGTGGGCATGTATAAAATGTTTGGACTCGCTAGGACTTGGACTTGGACTGACTAGCCCCTTGTGGGTTTTCGTACTGAGTAACAGATAGACATCCATCAATATAGTCGTGAACTAATGAGCTATATATTTATTTTATTTCAATAAAAAATATGGATATTATCTTTAATTAAACTACATTAGTATTTTTCAAACTTTCGCAATCACTGTACAAAATTACTGATTTAAACGTCTTCGGGATAGCAAATAAAAATTGTATATACGCGAATACTAGTTTAAATCAGTAATTAACCTACATTGTTGACGACCTCCGTAGCGCAGTGGGCGAATCGAACCCGCTACCTCCTGCGTCACAGCCGGCTATTCGCCCATTGCCCCAAGGAGGTCCACGGAGATTTATTAAATTAAACAGTTGGTTACAGTTTTAAACAAAAAAAAACGTATATTAAACTCAAATATACCCTAAGGGTATAAATAGAACGAAGACTATAGATATATAGAAATAATAGTAGTATATTAAACGATAAAGCAGTGTCGCGTCACTGACGCTATATTGAATCCCCGAACGTAACGAAGGATTCTAGAGGTTAACTCACGAGCGGAGCGATGGAGTTACGATAATCCTGAGTGCAGAGAGGGATATAGGCACGCCTAAGATGCAGACAACTTTATCCACAAGGAGAATATTCTACTTTTCACACTTTCTGCGAGACAAATTTTATCTTTGGAACAGCGTTTTGCGGCATTAGCGAGGCGCGTTTAAACCAAATGAACATAGAGCTAGAGCTAGAACATGAGCATTATTTTTTTCAACGAAAGATCGTTCTTAGCGTTTACACCAAAATATCAACGAGCAAGAATGAGAACCAAGAACTAGAATTCTTACACGATAGATGTTTAGATCAGCCGGATGAATGCTCGATGAGTATTCATTTTGAAAAGACCGCTCTCCGGGGATCGAGCACGTTCAAACACGCAAGAATGCTCTAAGCAACTGTTCGCACGATCTGGTACCGTTTACATCAAGCGAGCGAGCATTCTTAGAATATTCCATAGAATCTTTGGGAACGCAGACAAAACAACAAAAAAATGCTCTACGTCTATTTACACTAAAAGAATTTGATAGAGTGGGGATAGAATGAACATTTGCTCGTTTGATGTAAATCGGCCTTTCTAAGATACGTAAGACTTAAGAATTCTTTTTTTACCAACCTACATTTTCCCACTGCTGGGCAAAGGTCTCCCTCAATTCCTTCCACCTATCCCTTGGGATCCTTTGCGGATTCTCACCATTCCTACCATTCCACAACGTAAAACCATGGGTACCGGAGGATGGACAGCGACGTCAGGGTCGGCCGCGAAAGCGTTGGCGCGACGACATCAATGGATTCGAGAAGAATTCTTAAGAAGAGATAATCAATATTTTGCATTCTGTACAGAGGCTAGTTCCATTAACGAATAAGTTCTTATTGTGTGGGACTCTTTGATTCAAATTTTAATACAAATGGTGTTCCAAATTAAAATCACATTATGCCCACGAGGGCATAATGAAATTCAGTACAACTTTACAGGGTAATCACCTGCTTTCGGTGAGGTTTACATGACATATATTTTGACATTGTCGAGCAGGTGGTGTGAAAAGTAATTTACCAGCGTTGAGTAGGCAATACTACCAAGCCTACTGCTGCATTGTGGGGAAAATGTATTAGGGGGTGGGAGTGTCGCTTCTTTACGTAGTAATATGTAGTTATTCTTTGGTATAAATATTTTTTTTTATACCAGCAAGGCCCGTACTATCAATAGCAGTTTAAACTACAATTTTAAGCTTAAACTATCACTAATAGTACATTATTTTTAGTGTCACTATAGTTGTGAGTGGTTGACCAAAAAGGGACCTCAAGGGAAAATAATTGATTTCGAGTAAATCGCGTTTGAAGTTTCGTGTAGAAACAAGTTTCGACTCGTGCGCGGGTGGGGCGCGCGGCATGTATTATGTCAGTAACTAGAGTACTAGAGATACTCTCAAAAGTAAAATAAAACAATAAAATTGATTGTATACACTTACCTGACATCACAAAAACTAGTGAGCGCTGTTTGTAAGGTGTATTATTTCCAAAACTACCTTGGCTCACAAAAAAATTGATAAAATAAAAACTAAGGCGCCTAAAAATATTCTGGTTAGACCAAAACAAAGCTAAAAGACCAAAGATTCAAAAAATAAAAAAAAATGAATAACGGTTTCCAAACCCTCCAGGTCCCTTTTTGGTCAACCACCCACAGTTCGTTTTAGTAAGATTTTTAAAACCATCTCTAAATATTTCAAGCCGGACGGGACAAATCATACATATTTCAACCCGCAACCTTCCTTGATACTGATGCATTGCCACACTGCCAATTGTGCTACTGGCTCTTGTCACGTCAGGGTCGAAATTAGCGAGATGAAATACTATTAGAAATAATGTCAATGTACTAAACTGCAACGTTTGGTATTGAGCAGGTCAAAAACTGTAAGTTTTCCTGTAGATCCTAATCTGAATCATCAAGCACAATTGGCAGTGCATCCTCGTATCAAGAGGAAGGTTGCGGATTCAAGTCCCGTCCGGCTTGAAAGTTTTTGAGATCTTTTTAAAAATCCTAAACTATCACTGTCGATTATTTCGTAATAATCAATGATTGGTTAACCTTCAAATGAGAGTTTAAGCTGACTCAAAGCTTAAACGGTCTAGCATGGAAAGTTAAACTGCTGATTAAGGTTTAGCTATTGTTTCAAATCAAAAAGGCGAACAATCAAACGACCCATCTGGGGCCCAATTCTACTAAACCAATCGCTTCACCATGACAATGGTATCGTCGCAAAATGGCCACTATAGATACCTTTTGGTAATCTACTAACACAATCTTAATTACTGATTTAAGCGGATATTTAACGCGTATGCACCTTTTTTATTTGTTATCCCGACGTTTCGACTGTATTGCAACAGCCGTGGTCGCGGGCAGACTAAATACCTGTTTGTTCGAGGATTAAACCAAGGTTAGTCGCTTTCGCATGGGCCTTTTATTGAATTTCTGTAGACCGTTTAAATCAGTTATTATGTACAATAATCGCGAAAGTTTGAAAAATACTAATACATTTTTTTTTGGCACCTTGTGACAGGATTAATAATCAATAATCGTTAAATAAAGGTATGGCTCTATACATGCTTTAACTTCTATATATTCTAGACTAGCTTCCGCCCGCGGCTTCGCACGCATGGTTTGCCAATTCAAAGTAGCCTATGTGTTAATCCAGGTTATCATTTACGTGTATACCAAATTTCATCGAAATCGGTTCAGTCGTTACGACGTGATTGAGTAACAAACAAACTAATAAACAAACAATCATCCAAACTTTCGCATTTATAATATTAGTGTGATTTGGAACTCTTTATTCGATAAGGTTTATATGATATACCTGCGACACAGTATTTTACTCCTGGTATCACCGTTTTCATTTTGTTTCAGTACACTGCTTTATGATATTTTTTTTTTTTTAATAAATAATGTAGAATTGGGTCCCTGTTCGTATGAGGTTATCGAAGCCGTTTGTAACACCAAAATCATCATTCGCGCGTTGTCACCTTGAGACATACGAACGAATTCTTTTTTAATAACTATATTTAAAGTTCTCACTAACCTATATGGTAAGGTAGGCCTTAGAAAGTATACTTTGTGTTTTAATACATCACTTGTATTTTCTTCATCTTTGATACTGAAACAAATTTTAGAAAAATAAATACTTTATCAAAGACACGAACGCATATTATCATTATCATCTACAGTCCGACTTCACCCACTGTTGGTTAAGTTATCATCATCACATCAGGACGTCCACTGCTGCACATAGGCCTATCCATACACTTCCAGAGCGACCGATCATGTGTGGCCTGCACCCAACGGCTCCCAGCAACCTATACCAGGTCGTCTTTCCATCTAAAAGGGGTCGTTCTACGCTGCGCTTTTCAGTGCGCTTCTCCACTCGAGAACCTTTCTGCCCCAACGGCCGTCAGATCTTCGAGCTGTGCGCCCGCCCACTGTCACTTCAGCTTGCTAATCCGTTTTGCTATGTCGCTGACTTTGGTTCGTCTACGAATCTCTTCATTTCTCATTCGATCTCGTAGGTAGAGCAACTCCAAGCTTAACCCTCTCCATCGCACCCCAAGTTTATATACGCAGTGAAATTTAGATTACTGTTTATCCATAACAAACGCTCACTATGTTTGTACTAAAAACGGGATATTTACCATGATTTGTGAGTTTTTGAGTATCGCGATATTTCGACGCAGTTGCATGCGCCATGATCACGGATACACAAATCATGGTAAATATCCCGTTCTTAGTACAAATAGTGTTCATAACCATGATAATTTCAAAAGTTATGTTGTTCACTATGGTCTACTACTTACCGGATAAGCATCCAATAAAATAAATACGACTCTTGTCTTTGAAAAACATAAAAACTTTCAATCATCGAATTTAAAACGTCGTTTTTTTATACGACCTGGAGGTGGATCAAGGTTAAGGGCGCACTTGATTTTAAGTGGTAAGTAACCCATCACCTACCTACAACAGAGAATTACTTCGGTGGTCACGCACCTTAAAAATGTGCCCTACGATGCACTGCCCTGCGTCCATCAACTTGAGGCACACAGGTGTAAAGCCTCATGCGCCTGTAATTTCAACGGCAACCTTACCCTTCAAACTGAAACACAGCAATGCTGCACAGCAGAAATAGGTATGATGGTAATACTTCCCCGGGCGAGCTCGTAGCGAGCTAATACTCTCTACTAAAAAACACAAAAAGTTTCAATCATTGAATTTAAAAATCCCTACTCCCTACAACACACACGAAATAATATTCGCCACAGAATAAATAATAGTAGAGATGTATCGCTACCGCGGTGATGACCTTTATGTCACTCACAAACCTTTATGATTGAGCAACTTGACTTATTTGAGAACGACTAGTTATGTTTTTATAGGAACTTATTTGATTCTATAGAACGGTAGTAGACCATAGTCTGAACAACGTTTGTTCTGGAAAAAAGTTTTTTCATTTCTATGAATTTATATATTTTTATTTAGGTAATAGACAGTAATATATAATTTCTTACCTATTATGGTCTCTAGCATTAATAAGAGCTACGATCATAGCGACCATTTGCGCCTTCTGCAAATTAACGGCTAAAACCTTAGGGTTGCTGGGGTCACTGCCCGCGGCGCGAAGCGTGGTCGCTTCAGCTTTCATTACGTAGATATCTGCAACTGGTAGTTTGCTGGTTATGCTCCACGACTACGGAATAAAAACCATGCTTTTTTATTAACCCACCACGGAAAAGAGGAGTGTTATGAGTTTGACGACTGTGTCTGTCTGTGGCATCGAATTCCCAAACGGATAGACCGCACCGGGCGCAGTTTTTTTAAAAAGAAAATTAGTTTAACTGGGGTATGTCAGTTTTTAACCCCTTTAAGCACTTTAACCCTCATCAGCCCAACGAGCCAATGACAAATCAACTGTTCAATTTTTCACGTCATTATTTATTTTCCTCTATGGCGCAGTGGGCGAGTAGCCAGCTGAAACGCAGGAGATAGCAGAACAAATGTTTGCAAGATCTACAAATATTTGTTTCAGGTCTGGATGTGTTCCTATATATTATAAGTATGTATTTACAAAAAAAAATAGTATACATATATGTATTCTATCAGATAACTGGTTCCTACACAAGCGTACGATAGAGTGGAGTGGAAGGAAGGAAGGGAGGCCTTTGCCCTGCAGTGGGACAGTGCAGGCTCCAAATAATAATATAACTGGTTCCCATAGTACAAGCTCTGCTTAGTTTGAGGTTAGATAGCGCTGAATGAAATGTCCAGCAATATTTATTTTTTTATAATTTGGTTGCCAATGCCTTAGACCTTTGTCCTTCTCCGAATTTCGGCGTTCTACAAACATTTACACCCGATAAATACACGTTTAATAAAAAAAAATAAGTTTTCAGAAAACATCATAAGAACTGTACTTACAATATCCAAAATATCAGTAATCTGTAGCTTTTTGGTGTCCGGGTAGTCAATAGCGTGGTACCTCCACTCCAGAACTTCATAGGTCTCCTTGTTGATGAGTGTCCAACACACACAGCTAGCTGTTGTGTATACCGTTACAACTGTTTTGCAGTTCTGAAACAGAAGTAGATTTGGAATAGAACTTATGTGCAGAACTTAAACCCGTGAAGATGAATGAATGAAAATTGTTTATTATACCTTACAAGCTACGTTGTTTATTATACCGTAAATTGTTTATTATACCTACAAAGCCATCTCTTCCAGAGAATCTTCATCATCATCATTTCAGCCCAGAATCACTCACTGCTGGGTATAGGCCTTCCTTCTTATCTGCCAGCCTCCTCTCTTGTGCATCTCTCATCCAGATGTTTCCCGCGATGTCGTCGACCCATATCGCTTTCGGACGACCCGGATTTCTCTGGCCTGACTTCGACCACCAGTTGGTCAAAGCTATACTCCATCGACCATCACCACGCCAGGCCAGGTGTCCTATCCAACTCCACTAGAGATTTACCGCTCAGTTCCCACATCAAAAACTTTCATCTGATGTCAGATTACAGTGTAGCATACTCAGTCTCGAATATTAATGCCGGGCATGCTATCTCACAAGTCAGAGGCAAGTTAAAACAGTTTGTTTGATATAAGCCTGCTTTTTTCAAAATAAATAAATCATTTATTTGTACTAAAAACGGGATATATACCATTATTTGTTAGTTCTTGAGTGTCCCGATATTTCGACGCAGTTGCATGCGCCATGATCTCGGGTAAACTGAAGTCTTTGCGAGTGGGTAGTTATTGGCAGATATATAGCGATCTACCCTCTTTCTTAGTCTCTTGCTAGGAATGAATTCACTAATACTATGACTACTACCAGTTTCATTTTCGATCATAACTCGATTCCGACACACAACACTCACGGTATCAGGACGCGTAATTGACACTATACTTCTTCGGTTCTTACGCATTCTCACCACAGGATTCCAGGCCCAGATAGTTGAAAACCATCTTCTACACAATTGAAATTCTTGTGTTTGGTAATCTCAACTGCCTCTTGAATCAGTCTTGGGATGTAATGTCGCTCAGTTGAGATTACTTGTGGGTTGTGTAGCTCAATCCAGTGATTTGAGCCTGAGTCCAATAGATGTTCCGCTATGGCAGACTTTTGTCAGTCAAAATTCATAGTAAATATCCCGTTTTTAGTACAAATAGTGTTCATGACCATGATAGTTTCAAAAGTTATATAAGAAATCGTTTAGTTCAGGCAACAATAAAATAGTTACAGGATAGTAATTAACTTATTCTACGGCCCATTAAGATAAGAACTTAGCCTAAAATACATATTATAATAAAAACTTCAATTTCTTTACTACATAAACACTGCAATTTTAGAAATGCAAAGTAGTCAGCATTTAATAAATAAATAATAAATATGGCTGGACATTTCATACACCACTATCTAGCCCCAAACTAAGCAGAGCTTGTACTATGGGAGCCAGATAACTGATAGAATACTTATATACTTATTTTTTTTCTTTATAATTACATACCTACTTATAATATATAGAAAAATATCCAGACACGGAACAAATATCTGTAAATCATGCAAACATTTGTTCCGTGGTGGGAATCGAACCCGCTACCTCCTGTGTCTCAGCCGGCTATTCGCCCACTGCGCCACGGAGGTCGCCATTTATATTACAGGTTGCAGGCATTGCTGCTTATTACAATACTAATCAATGGCACATGCCTTCAAATTTTTGGTTCTATGGTTCTAGGGCAAGCTGGTTTCTCATTATACTTTCCTTCTCTGTTTGGAGCATGTATAAAGTTAAAATTATTAACAAACCTTTACTATTGCTGGATTTAAATTAGGTTGCAGAATTTGACCTTTTATTCGACTTGATATATTTGGTTCCGAGGTGACAGGTCCTTTCAATATGCTGTCAAAGAGTTTCTTAGCTATTCTTTCAGAGAAGCCTTCTATTAAATGCATATCTGATAACGTATGGATGGTGCCATTGTTGCTTTTCCACTGGGAGAAGTGTTTTAATCTCGCTTTTGTTATTTCATATCTGGAAATGGAGAATAAATTAATAACCCTGGGTATTTCACATATGTCTAGCCCCAAACTAAGCATCGCTTGTACTATGGAACCATGTCACAGGATGAATCTGTAAACATGTGAGGAACAGTTCTGCCAAATGCAGAACCATAATCTGTGTCAATCTAATTTTGAAGTTTATTATAAATTGTGTAATTGTTAGTTAGATAGTTGTAATTTTAGTTAGTAACAAAAAGTTGGTAAACCTTTTTTTTGTATTTCATTTTTTTACTAGCAGTCTAGTTATAATCCACAGTAGTTAACTTACTTTGATATTACTTCAGCGTCAGAATCGTTTATAACCTTTACAATTTTCTGCTTCTCTGCGTCAGTGTATTTGTTTTCTAAATCTGTACTGTATAATCTTCTCGTTAAATTTGGTAATCTGGAACTTACACTCGAACTACTCTGAAAGTTAGAAAGTAGATGCAAACGGAATGTAAACATTGAGATAACCTAAAAACATTTTTATTTGTACTGTTATTTTGTGCCACTTACGAGGAACCTAATAGAAGGAAATAAAGTAAAAGACCACATTGTACTTAATTTGTTATTGTTTGTTTTTCATTAAATACCAACAAATTTCAAAAAAAACCCGTCATTCAATTATTTGTCTAACCAAGTAACCAACAAACAAGACAAGAATAAATTAATCACTATCACTATTGGTTGAATGGCCTCTGTGGCTAGTTGGTGCCACAATTATGCCAATGTCAAGTCGACAGGTATAAAACGGTAAAACGATGGAGTTCCGAGTACCTATTGAACTTAATTTATGATGAAATTAGATCTCGGTTGTCATGTTAATGTCAATCAAGATTGTTATTGTCAAGAAGACATCAAGTCAAGTGCTGTCAAGTGTCAAGCCATTAACTAACAGCTGCGTGATCAACACTGCGTGATCATATTCTTGACCTACACTAGAGTCCGCGCCACGAGTAAAGTCTTACGGCAAAAGCGGGAACTACGGCAAAAGCGGGAATCAAACCTCGAATAACTTCTCGATTTCTGCGATAGCAGCGCCGCGTCTATCGGACTTCATTGGTGACGCGGACTCCTAAGTTTATGAAAATATCGCGACATTGACATTAACGGAATTGTGACACTCCCTAGTCACAGTATCCACAAACGAGAACTGAACTGAACATTTATTAGGAAGCCACTAGATGGCGCAAGTATGTAGCTCTACAGGCTTTGGTGGATTTTCAGCAAAAAACATTTACCTTTTTTTTAAAGCCACTAGATGGCGCATATACCTTGGGAAATATAATTATTGAACATGCTTTATTGAAAATAGAGCTATTTTATCCAACATCATAGTGCAGCAGTAGCAGATAGTAGAGGCATTATCGATAAGTTTTCACGATGTTGTTGTCAAACGTAAAAAAAGTACTGGCACATAAGTAGGTAGGTAGGTACCTATTTAGATAGGTGGTAGGTAACCTATCTAGGTGCCTACGTAGGTAGGTAGCCTGCAATAGATTTTACCGTTTGCATAATACTGTCTACCTTGGTCCTTGGTTACAATCAGCGTCCCTTCACTCAGATTAAGTAGGTACCTAGGTACAACACAAAAAAACAAAGGAATAATTGACACAGCCTGAAATACACCGACAAAAGTCAAATTGAGTAGTCAAAAGTGTCAGAAACATATCAGACAGGAAATAAGCGAAATACAAGAAAGTTAAATCAATGAATCATCAAGATTCTATTTAGGTAGGCAGGTATTCAATCCGTAATCCTACACTAACGATTGAAGAAGACAGCAGAACCACACAGAAGTAGGTCACAGAAGTCCCGAGGCGATTACGTAAACAATCGGTACGCATTTGTCCACAAGAGTGACAGAGATATAATGATAATGTCATCTCTGTCAAACTCACGAGGAACGCTAAACAAAATGGCCGGTTCGCCGAACTGCCGCTTGTCCGCCGCCCGTTGGCCGCGCGTCATTTCATTTCATTCGGTGAACCGCCGCCGTTCGAGAAACTTCTAGAGGCGCCAGCACTATTTCTACTTCTGGAAGTCAAACTACCTTCTGCATTGAAAATTGGAGACGGGTAAGTTTTTTCATAGTTTTATAAATTATTTTCCAGGTCACGTACGTCCATGTTGGGGTACCGTCCGCCGTTTTCATGTTGAAAACATAAAAAAAAGAAGTTTTTTTATAGGTACCTACTTATAGTTGTTTAGGTTTTTAATTGTTTTACTGGCTTCTTACTTTGGTTTTTATCTGTCCCAAGTTTGTCCTCATTTATCTTTTAGCCGTCTAGATGCCGCGCCGTTTTGATGTGCTTATTAATTTGAGGTTATGGAGAAAAGAAGGGGTACTTATATACGGAACCATCGATTTTTTGCCGGAACGTATCGTCAACAACGACAAATTTAAATCGACATTATAATTTTCTCCGATCATTGAATCAGCAAAATGATATTCTATTCTCCAATGTAAATGAAGAGCTTATTTTGATAAAACAAGAAAATATGATTGCGTACCACACGAGTTGGCAACGTCGCATTCGCTCCATCTTCAACGCAACTAACCCCAACATCGCGCGTAGTTGCCGCTCTTCCTGCATGAATTTACTGCCAACTCCGTCGTTAAAAGTCACCGTCAGACCAGAACTAGTCAAGAATAAACAAGAGTTCCATCATTTGTATCTTCTTGAACAATTGAACGCGTGATGTAGGATGGCGCATTGTGATTAAACGAATTATTATAGCAATTACTGGGCTAGCAGTCAATTCTGGCAAACTTTGACACCTACAAATAAAGTCCTAATGTCGACGCGAGCTGCCACTATTTCACTTTTACATTGGCCATGATACCAGCTGAGGATACCAGATTTCAATTCTTGTTTTAGTTATGTAGAGCCTTTATCATACTAGAAAATGATTTCATTTTACCGTAATAAATTTAAGTCTGGATTATTTTGTCCATAGCTCTTTAAACATATTCTTTTAGTCAAATTGTGGGTAGACAGTCTATTAAATTTTAGAACTATAAATAGTTGAGATGTTTTGCCTTATACAATACACCATAACCTAAAAAAATTTTAGAATTTACTAATTTTTTATTTTTGTCTCGCAATCGTCATATTTGCAGAGGTCGTCCGCCATTTTGGTAGTGACCGCGGGTTGGATTGTTTCTATTCCTTTCTCGCTTGCATATCTAGCGTATGTTATCTGTCTCTCTCTTTCTATATCGCTATGACCGGTATTGACTGCTGGTTTCTACGTGATTTCTTCTTTATTGTTCTTAATTGATGGATCCTCCTGAAAACTAACTTCATACTCCTACTTTCCGTGAGACACTGTTAAGATCAAGACAATCAAATCAAACTCAAGGTCAATGGAATTGAATTGGGACGCTTATAACTAATCCAAAATCATTTTTTTTTCTGTTAAGACTTTTCTTACTTTACGCATAATTCATTATTAAAGTATTAATTAAAATTATTAATTAAAGTATTAATTAGTAAAGTAAGAAGTCGTAACAGAAAAAAAATAGATTGCTTATAATATTAGTTAGGTGTTTTACTTGCGTCCCAATTCAATTCCATTGACCTTGAGTTTGATTTGCTTGTATTTACGTGAAGGCAGGTAGGTACTTTGATCGTCTTATATAGATCTACATAAAGTCATCGCATGAAATAAAATATTTTGTTCACAGTGAATTAAAAAATAAACAGTTCCATAACTGTCAAATCTTCGCATTTACTAGGGTTCCGTTATGTGTGGAGTAATTCGGTATTTCTCTGCGAGCAATACGCGACTTTCAAAATGTCTCGCGTACATTGCCGTATTGGTTACTGGTCCTCTCCTGTTATGGGAGTTGAACCAGCAATTTATGCACGGTTATGGATGAAGACTGTGTAATTGATTTGCTGTAGTCTCTGTTAGTGATGCTAACTTAGTATGGACGCTCTTATGTCGATGATGTACTTATTTTCTAGTGTTACATTCTATTTGTTACTTATTTCTGAACAGGTAGATACCTATTTGCCTATGTGAAGGGTTACTTACCCTTTACATAGACAAATAGGTATCTACCTTTTTTTTTTAAGTATTTACGAGTTTTGGTTATTGAGGTGGGAGATAAATTAAGTTTCATTTCACGTACCTATTTTTACTTAGAAGTTGAACAATGTACTTAAGTATAATTTCGTACGATAAGCTATTCCAAAATTTTATTACACAGACGTAAAATAACGCTAGATAATCTATTTTAAAGTACGGTTGGCAACCCTGGTAGGTAATGTGATTCTTACCAAAATTTACAAAACTATTATTTTTCGAAAAATCAAAAACACTGCTTCAAAACGAACTGAAAAGAAGTACTTACCTAAATAAGCTTGCTAATTTGGATATTTTTCCCCTTTTTTTAGTTTGTAAGATTGACTCTAACAGTTTAGAACACAAATTTGTTGATCGGGTCCTGCCTGCGTGCCTGAGAGATCTATAATTATTATTATTTCTTTACCACCAACTGATAGTTTTTACCTATGCCTATGTACTGTCGTGATTCAGACGATTTCTCATTTGTAGTGACTAGTGACATTGAGATTTTCAATTTTAGTTAGTTTAGATATGATATTTTTAAGACTTGTATTTTTTTTCTAGACTTGTCCTCATAATCATCAGAAGTATTAGCCATAAGACGTCCACTGCAGAACATACGCCTCCTCCGAAGATTTCCAAAGCGACCGATCTTGGGCTCCCAGGAACCCTTATCAGATCATCTTTGTATCTAGTGGGGGACCGGACGCAGCGCTTTCCAGGGCGTGGTCTCCACTCGAAAACTTTTCTGCCCAAACGGGCGTCAGTTCTTCAAGCTAGGTGCCCCGCCCACTGCCACATCAGCTTGCTTATCCTCTTTGCTATGAATCTACGAATCTCCTCATTTCTGTATCTTCTAATCTCGTAGAGAAACACCAAGCATACATAGCCCTCTCCATAGCAGGCTTAGCGACCTTGAGGCTTGCCTTCTTATTAGGCCCATAGTCAGAGACCAGGGCCCGTAGCCAAATTGCATTCGCTGCGAATCTATTCGATTTCTACATACATTTGTTGTCGCTGAATCACGTGGTATTTCTATAGCATGTGTCAAATCCCATACATTTTCGGACGTATCGACTAGCGTCATCGCTAATCGACTGTAACTTGGCTAAGCTCTCAGGACCTCTAGCGCAACGGTAAACAGTTTCGAAGATATTGAACCTCCCTGTCTAACGCCTCTCTTCAAAGGAATCACCTTCGTACACTACTCCTGAACTTGGACCGGCCTCGTGGCGTTCTTGTACAAGCACTTTAACACTTGAAGTGCGAAAATAAAGATGATTCTTATTTCGTCCGTATTAGCAATCTTTACTTAATATAAAATGAAGTCGCTTCCACTGTCTGTTACCTTAGATCTTGTAAACTACTCAACGGATTTTAATGTAGTTTTCAGCTATAGATAGAGTGATTCAAGAGGAAGGTTAATATGTATAACTAGCTTCCGCCAGCGGCTTCACACGCGTTGTTTGTCAACAAAAAGTAGCCTATGTGTTAATCCAGGTTATAATCTACGTGCATACAGATTTGAAAGTAACTCTGTCTGTTTGTTACCTTTTCACGACTTAACGTCTCGACCGATTTCGATGAAATTTGGTACCTATATACCTAGATAGATTATGAATGGACTTCAGATATAGAATACACTTTACGCGACTGCAGGAGGTTAATGTTTCATTGACATACCACGCGTACGAAGCCGCGAGCGGGTCAGCTAGTTAGGTTAGATATCGTATACTTAAGTAAACATTTTTCATCACTTATTCTCTAAAAGTTGATCATTCATTGTAAACTCGTTATTGGCTCCGTAAATGCGATTTACGAAGATTGTATTTCATTTTAGCATAATAAGAATGAGACCGCTTTCGTCATGGAGATTGTATTTCATTATAGCTTAATAAGATTATAATTAATTAGCCTCATTGCATTTTATTAAGCGAAAATGAAATACAACCTCCATAACAAATCATTATTTCCATTTAGAAATAGAACTGGCCACATTTATAGTAATACAGTGGACCCCCGGTAATCCGGCAAACATTATGCAGGGCAGTGTCGGACTATCGAATTTGTCGGATTATAGAGCACTGCCTAAGACCCCTATAGTCCGGATTTTTTTACGAAAGAGTACCTTGTAATCCGACAAATTACATATCTAATGACGAGAGTCTATATATTATACGTACATATGTATGTACTTTGAAGTACAAATCAGACTTAATTTATGTAAGTCGAATTTAGTAAATTAAATAACAATTGAGAGCTTACGTTTTATTATAAAATTAAGCATAAATGCACATACATATCTACCAAAATAATCAAGAATTATTAATCAAAATCATGTAGTGAATACTATATCAAATTATGAAGCTTTGAAATATTCATCAATTTTTTTTTTGTTTAAGGTTGTTATAACGCGAGATCAGAGCTTTGTCCCTCAGTCTTCTCAAAAGTCAAAAATCAATGTTTTTGAATGCCCTTGGTTTATTAGATTTCCCAATGACCACCATCTTAAGCGCGTGTGTAGGTACCTGCAGCATTAGCACATGGTAGTATGGTTACACGCTCTTTACTCACTTTTCGTCCAGGTACGTCTTTTTCGTTACAAGAAACGAAAGTGTTGTTAGGCGTCACACGCCAAAAAAGCCCTGATTCGTCTGCATTATACACCTGTGACGGGTCAAGATTTAAATCGTTCACCTTTTGCAAAAATCTTAATTTAAAGGGCTCTATGCAGGTGGCATCGTTAGAAAGTTTCTCTCCTGTAATAGTCATTAAACGTATGCCATGACGACTTTTAAAACGTTCTAGCCATCCTTTTCTGGCCACAAAATCATCTTTTTTTGTTATTTCCTTATAAAAAAACTTAGCTTTCATCGCCAACATGGGTCCCGAAATTGGTGCATGCCTGTTTCTTTCCTGAAGAAACCACATGTACAAAGCTTCTTCCACTTCTGGATGTTCAGCTTTCTTGAGTGTCTGTCTCTTGCCTGGCCCGCAGTCAGTAGTTGACACGAACTTCTTAATCTTCTCGTGGTTTTTTTTAATGTCATAAATTGTAGATCGGCCTACGCCGTATTCACTTGCTAAACTACTGAAAGTTTCATTGCGATTTAAGCGATCTAAAATATCACATTTTTCTTTAATTGTCAACGTTTTGTGCTTTCGCTTCTGGGTTTGTGACGACATTACTAGGTACTACATATACCTAATACACAATGAATAAATAGTAAACAATGAACGTGTAATAAAATACAATCTCCATGACAAATCCTTATTTCTATTTAAAATCGTTCTATTTAAAAAACGTCATGTTGTGATAAAATAAATAAAACAAAAGACACCAGGAACGCAAAATTTGGTGTGTTATTGATCGAGCGAAGCGAGATCTCCAAATCAACTTGGGCAAATCGGCGTTGTATGTATGTATGTTTGTTTGTCCGAGGATAAATTTCGTAGCGTTTATCCGATCATCATGAAATTTGGTATATAGGTAGGTACTGATGGCACAATTTTGGTGTGACTCAATGAGCAAAAAATATTGGGGGGTTGTTGAGATATTGGGGTTCAAGAAGGGTAAAAAAAATGAAAATGAGACTATTAGGTCAAGTGGGACGTCAAATGAAAGGTCTTCATTAGTATATTTGAACCCCGTTTTATTTTAAGATTATTTTTGAGTTATTAGCCATAATATAAACAAACTGACAAAATTCACAGGTTACTCCAGTGACCCCACAATGCTGAAATTTGATATTCGTGTAGCTTTAGGGACACAAATATAGGCAAAAGTCTGAAATCCAGAATAACTGCCATTTTGTACCCCAAAAAAATATAACCAATTAACAAGAACCCCCGTTACATCTAATTTGAATGAAACTGTAGGTCAAGTAGGTTGGTTATACATTCCGTGGCACCAATTTATTAGTCAAAGATTAAAGCCGGCATGCACAAAGATCACTAAACGTATTTAGCGACTAAACATGTTTAAATTTGAAGTATTTGTATGATTTGACAACTCCTTAAATCATATTTAGCCACCAAATACGTTTAGGCATCGTTGTGCAAGGCGCCCTAAGAATAATATTTATTTTGGGATATTCGCGAGATCTCAGTTCTGGGCGAACCACTAGTTTTTATTTATCTACGAGCTGTTTACCCGCAATTTCGTTCGCGTGGATTAAATCCTAGTTTTTCCCGAATTGTTAGGCCCCCAAAGAGAAGAGAATCATGCATGCCGTCATTGTTGAGAGAAGCGAAATCACTGTTTTTCATTGGTTTGCCCAAGTTGATTTGGAGAATCAGCGTTGTATGCGTTATCCGAGAATAACTTTCGAAGCGTTGATCCGATCATCGTGAAATTTGATATATAGGTAGATAGTGATGGCACAATCCTGGTGACTAAATAAGCTAAAAATGTGGGGGGGGGTTTTGAGATATTGGGGTACAAGAAGGGTAAAAAAAATCCAAATATGACTTGATATGACTTTTCATTATCAAAATGAATTGATAATGAATTAAAACATTTCGCCCCGTTTTTATATTTTGTTTAATCATTGTGGTTTTTGAGTTACTAGCCATGATAAAAACTGAAATTTGACGAAATTCACAGGGTATGTAACCAATGACCCCATAATGCTGAAATTTGGTATTCGTGTAGGTTTAGTGACACAAATATAGGGAAAAGTCTGAAATCCAGAATAACTGCAATTTCTACCTAACAATAGTATCCAATTTACATGAACTCCCGTTACTTGTAATTTTAATGATACTGTAGGTCAAGTAAGTTAGTTTGGCACTACATATTTTATTAGTCAAAGATTATGAATAATATTTTTTATCGTTTTTTGAGAGACTCGCAAAATCTCAGTTCGGGGCGAATCACTAGATTAGTCATGTATGAGTAGTAGATTAGACAGATTAAAAAATATTAGTTGAGAGTCCGTACCCTCAAGTAACTGTGCAAGTGCTGCAGACCAAGTTGGCAAAAAAAACCATATTCATACAAAAAAAACGATTTCCTTCCTCTCTCATGCATGATACAATTGTTTCATCATGATATTCCTGAAAACGTAACAAACAGACAGATCAGATCATAACTTTCAGAAGGACAGAGTTAGTTTCGAATATATTATGTAATATTAAATTAAATTTATAATAATAGTTACATAGTATGGATTTTAGGGGATTGCTTTTCTATGGAACAGGAGCGCTGGGTACATAGTTTTTATTATTTTTCAGCTTGCTTTTAGTTCTGTATATGCAATGCATAGGACCTTTGAGCGGTGAGCCATGATATCATACCTATTCAAGATGCATTTCTTTAAAGTCTGCCATACGATTTTAGATCCAAGCCCACCATACACTTCTTGGGTAGAATGTATTTCAGTAGGATTCTTGGCTCCACCTTTTTACACTATTTTAATTTATTGTTTTCTATCTGCCGTAAGGTTACTTACTATCCAGTTCTTATCAATGTAGATTAGCAATTCTTGAAAAATCATTTTACCTACATCTATTTTTATGATGACGTGCTGGCGACGTAGAAATTACCCATCGGGCTCATTCGGCAACGCTCGGCCATCATCGGAACGAGTAACTTGCTTGCTAAGCTGGGTAGGGCATCACCATTACGTACGAGCGGCAACGCCGCGCGCTCTCATTCGGCTAGGTATAAGTACAAAAAACACCGATCTTTTTTGTGTTTTTACTCCCTGGTTTATCATTTAGGAACAAAATTCTTGATGAAATCTTTTTGATGTTAACATTTTGTACTTGACTGTACCATTTTCAGCTCGGAAAGTCGCCTCTAACCAACTGTTTTGATCATTGCCACGAATATCCGCTAGCGAGACTACCGACGACCGGGTGGTGGCGCATGGAAAGTTTTAGTTCGCGTGGCCATTATTATTTTATGTAATTGTGCACAGCAACATTCTGTGTTTATAACCTTAACCCTTCACGGATTAGCGCTAGCAATAGCGCTTTGTCCCTTGAGCGTCATGCCAATTTTTGCAAGATGGCGTACTCCCGTTTTTTTAACATAAATTCTATTATCTCTAAAACTATTAGTCGGATTCCCATTCTGAAAGCTGTTTTACAATCTATGATATTTATATTTTATTATTGTTACTATATTTTTTAGGTAGCAACATACATGAAGTACGTGACATAAGTCAAACTTCAAATCGATGTACCGCAGAAGAGAAGATGTATTACTATCTACTTTCTTATTGTAAATTCTAACAACAATGTAACAAAACATATTTTCAATAAACAAACTAATTATTCCTAGGCTTTTTTGAATAAACACGATCCAAAGTCAGGACCGCCAAAGCGGATTTTCGGTAGTGTTGTGACTGGATATGTGTGGACGTCACTTATCGATAAAAGTTCATAAAGAATTCGACTACGTCTCTTTTTGATTTTCATTCTTTATAAAATGATTATATATATATATATATATATATAAGTATATATAATAGGATTAATAATAATTATAATAATGCTGGACAATCCACACAGGAGGATAGGATGTAGTGAATACTAAGTTATTATAATGTATGCGTAACTAAGTAGGATACATTTATTTACTATATAAAAAACACAAAAAAACATTTTATGTAAGTTATTGTTTATTATAATAGGGTACGTAAAATAAAGTCACATTACACATTATAAAAAATCGTAAGATTCATTATGGTAGGTGTCAAGTCAATGGCCTACTGCGCAATGGAGTGAATGGAGCCCCGCAAGCGTCCCTCACCGCGTCGTCGACACAGCCGCAGAGCATTTGATTGAACATTTGCATGTTCAATAGCCCAGGTTCCATAAAGTAAAAGCAGAGCGGACTGTTAACATGCAAATGTTTATTGCTTAAATATAAGTATAAAATAGTTTTGTTTTACGGAAGATGACGACGCAAGAACGCCATGATTGGGAGTGAAGGGACGAACGAACGTTGCCGCTCACTCAGCTCTGCGGCTGTGTCGACGACGCGGTGAGGGACGCTTGCGGGGCTCCATTCACTCCATTGCGCAGTAGGCCATTGACTTGACAGTAGGTAGATACAGTAAAGTCAATCAAACATCTAAAAATATTTACACAGAATAAAAAATCGTAAGATTTATCATGAGGTTTATACAGTAAAGTCGTTTTACACATAAAGTAATAAAAAATCTATAAATAATTACACAATAAATAATCGTACCGTATCAGATATTAGTTGGGTTGGTAAGGTTTTTTTACGATACCTATTATCATTGTTTATTGTTAAATTATCATACATGTATCATCCAGAACTTACGCACATAATAAAAAATAAAAAAAAAGATAGAAAAATAAAATAGTTAGGTACCTACTACTACAACAATAAAAAACAGAACACGTATAAATTACATACAGGAAAGTCTGAACAAAGTAAGGGAATCAAAAAAAAATCACAAAATTAAAATAAACTAGCCCAAAAAAAGAATTCACAAAACAAGTAAAATTACAATCATCATATTATCAGCCCACATACGTTTTAGTACATAATATACTAAAATGTATGTGGACTGATAAATATGATTTACAATGTTAACTCACTGCAAGCTAGCAATTTCAAACAGTTACATTCTCATGAAACTGCTTGAAACAGCCTGCGATGCAGAGCGGTACCTGGCAGCGCTCACATTGGTAGGCCGAACGTATCGTTTTTCTGCCATTTTTGTAACAATGCTGGCATCTCAAACGTACAGCAGTTCGACTTCGAGAATCGCTGGGTCTGACTTCTTTATCGCTTATGGGCACCGGCCAATGACCGAAACTTTCTACGAGAGATGATCGGATGCGTTGTTCACGTTGACTGGGCGTTAAATTCAGATGTCGAGCCAATATTTCCTGTACCAACTGAAGGCGGGTAGCCATGTGGTCATGATGTCGTCCAGTCGAAGACTCCAAAAGGATCTTCGCGTTCAGTATAGAACAATTCAGAAGCCTCTTGAACATTTTCATATACCACTTGACACACCGCTTCCTTTCGATTAGGTAAGGCTCCAACATCTGATCCTTCCGATCTACGCCGCCCATATATTTATTATAGTCTAAGACTAATTGTGGTTTAAATATATCTGTCGTGCGGCTCCCGCGTCCAGTAGTAACTGACTCTATCTCAGCACCATGACAAGTCGATATTGTCATGATGCGCTTTTTATCTTGCCAGGCCATGATAGTCATATCGCCGGAGTGCCTTGCAAGAAATTGACCTCTTCTGAGGTCAGCTAATTGCAAAAGAGGTGGCACTCCGCGGCGAGATGACCGTAATGTCCCAACGCAATCAGTTTTCCTGCCCTTTAGGTAGCGGGCAAGAGTCGGGGAATTAAACCAGTTGTCCATAAAGAGACGGTAGCCCTGGTCAAGAAGTGGACGGATCAGGTCGATGACCACAGCCGTGCTTTTCAAAAGCATGGATTGTCCGACGACAGTGTTATCCCGGCCAGTATATAACTGAAAGGACCACAGGTACCCAGTCACGGCATCACATAGCTCAAACGTCTTGATGCCGAATCTAGCAGCTTTGGTCTTTATATACTGACGGAATATAAGCGACCCTTTCCACAAAGTTAAACTCTCATCAATTGAGATGTTTGGCCCTGGGATGTAATTTGCCTTGAATTTTGCATTTAAATGCGAAACAACGTTGCCAAGACAATATAGCCTGGATGATCTTTCCGGTCTTGCATCATTGTTGGCAAAGTGCAAGGCGCGACACAAAAATGTGTAACGCCTGCTCGTGAAAATTTTCCGGAAGACATCCGTTTTTAGCAGTTCATTAGTGCTAAAACAAGCTTTAAGCGTGGGCATCTTAACGATTCCTAGCATCATCCAAAAAGCGAATAATGCTAGGATTTCGTGAATGTTGGTATCGACCCAATTCGTCTTAAAATGAGAGGAGTTGATACCGGCTGCGTACCGGTTCGTTTCGGTCACGATGTCATTTAAAATGCCATCGTCCCAAAACGATCGGAAGGCCGAGTAGATATCAGGATGATTATCTACCGACCCTGTGCGTTGTGGTAGAAACTCCTCCCTTTGAGGAGTGCGATCCTCCATGGGATACCACTCAAAAGAGTTGCGGGCGCCTAAAAACTCTTGGGTATCTTCGAATTGATCCTCCTCGTCTTCTTCCTCCTCAGCGTCAGCCATCTGGCGTGCACTCTGCTCTCGCCGCCTCTGGTCGCGATTAGCTTGGAGTTGAGCCTGTTGCTGACGATTTTGCTCTAATGCTTCGACCATGGTTCGGAGACCGGCGGGTACATCATCCTCGGTGACGCACACTTGAACAAGTGGATCACCACTGTTCCAAATGTGCCTACCCAATGATGCCGTTCTTGCCACTCCCCTACCTCTACCACGCCTTGCTCTACGACCGCCATCAACAGCAGTTCGGAGATCGGCGAGTACATCATCATCATCGACGCCCACTTGGACAAGTGGATCACCACTGTTCGTAATGTGCCTACCCGACGATGCCGTTCTCGCCCCTCCCCTATCTCTACCTCGTCTTGCTCCACGACCGCCGCCAACAGGCCTACGTCTGCGCGGTCTGCCTGGACTTGGACCTGCTCGCCTCGTAGGCGGCGTAAATGTTAGTTCTTCTTGGTCCTGCGATGCAGGAACGACTATGACGATGGGAGAGGTCGGCGTCGCTACTTCTTCCTCCACTTCACCCGCACTGCCGTCACAAAGCTCGAAATTCATCTAAAAATAAAAGTAAGATATTAGTAGTTGCCATGTGAAACACGAAACACTAAAAAATTACAATAAAATAACAAAAACAATAATTACCTGTTCTATCACCTCCGCAGCATTATTATTATCAATTTCGCCTACGTATTCATCATCGAGGTACTCTATCATCTGCAAAAATAATAATAATTTAGAAAAAATTGGTGCAATGTTTTATGTTGTTATAAAACAAACGGTTGGGCGATAAACGATGATTATAATATTAGGTATAGTACCTGAGGATCAAAAATGTCCTGTTCTATGTCTGACAGGTCATCCTGCTCCGGTTCGGCTCCTAGGTCATCCTCATCAATGTCACCGTATAGTTCATTAACGAAGGAGCTTGGAGCCCCGCCGCCTGTTCCTGGTCTCCAGGGCATCTAAAAATGATAAGATTAAATGGAACGTAGGAAACCTTACCGTGCGTACGTCAAAACAAAGAAAAATAAAAAAATTATATACTAAAAATAAGAACACTCGCGCTTGACCATTTTTGAGAAAAACGTATCGAGCGCTCGCGCTACGCGGAAAATATAATTTTTTAACAACATCCTCATTACCACAACCACCACCTATCTACCTACCTACACTAATTTCCAAAATTCTACTATTTATAAAATCATCGACCACCTGTAAGAAAACATCGATAACTATCGATAAAGTCACACGTTTTATCCCAGCGCCATTCAACACAGGAGTCACAAATGAATAAACATAAAAATGAACCGTCGCGTAGAGACAATAAAGTTCAATTCACCAAAGCCATGCTAAAAACCGTTACAAAATGTTTTCAAGGCAAAATGGTTTGTTTGTTTTCACTTTACTTTTACACTAAAGATCTTTAGATTATTGATGTAAACGTTAAAAAACATGATAAGAAAGGTATACAATGATATTCCTAAGCACAGAAACTCCTAACTTGGTTCAAATTCTTCAATTCGAGTTCAATACGAACACCAACTTTAGGACCATCATAAGACAATTTACTCTGTGTTTAACAATATTCCTATGGTAAAAACACATAATATACATGCCAAATTTTATTATATTATACAGCTTACCTTGAAAATAAGAACACAACACGCACAAAACTGATTTTATTGAACACAAAACAATGCACCGTGAGCGCCAAACAAACCCAACTTCATACACGTTAGGCTAGTTCATTCTGAATGGTTTGTCGATGACGTCATTTTTAAAATATACCTCATTCCAAAATGAAATATGCGTCATAATCTTCTCATAACAAAATAAACCTTAACTTCTTAAAAATAAAAATCAAAGTCGACACTACTCATGGACCGGATCCGATCCACGTGATGCTTGAAGGCAGGACAAACTAATGGACCGGATCCGGTCCACGTAATCCTTTAAGGGTTAAAATGACAAACATTGCGATCTATTCTCATCGAATTTTCTACTACCTACTTAGGTAGGTATAGGTATGTAGGGACTTGGTATATTTTGCTTGATTTAAAATTAACAATGTAGGTGGGTAGGTAATAATTTAATCAAGGCTTATCAACTTAAAAAGTGTAATGTACAATTGCTATCAGTACTTTTAAGTCTTCTTCACACCGCAGTTTATCCAACAGAAGTAAAACAGAAGACAAGAGAGCGAGCAACGCTGTCGCAATGTGATAGTGACCTCACTTTACGATACGAGTACACATTTACACAGAGTAATGAACGCTCTAGAGAATATCCTCGTACCGCTACTATCGCTATACAGCTGACCTGTACACTCGTAGGTGCTCGCAGTATCGTTGTCTCACTTGCTCGCCGGGAATTACATTATTTCCGATCCGCTTGCGAGTCTCTAGAGACAAGCTACTCTGTTTTTGTAGTTCGAATTCCCGCCACTGGGATGTCGCTAGCGTCAAGTCGGCCATTTTCTTCTCTCTTAGTCTCCTGTCAGTGTGAATTTAGCCGTGATACCGTACACCCGTTTGTGAAATAAATGTTATCTTCTCTAAAGTTCTTCTTCTGGATGCAACTGTTATCGTGAAGGTAAGCGTGATAAACAAGTTCTGTTAATGTTTATTACACCTTGGTAGGTATATTTCGTTGTTTGTTTAATAAGACGGTCTCTCTATTTTTTTTCATTTGTTTTTTGTGTGGTACAGTCGTGAACAAAATTATAAATTATTGCTCGCAATCGTTTTTTGGTTTTGACATACCAATTTTATTGTCAAAGCGGACGGACTGACGGATTCAGATATAATATGATTTTTTTGAGGGTGGGTAAGTTTTTTTGTTATCAAAAGGGATGGCTCGTATCGTATATTAGGGTTCCGTATTTTGTTTTTCTTACAAAAAATTGTGTTTTTTTTCTTTTGTCATTTGCGTTGTTATTATATTCTTCTTACGTAAAATTGCGTGATTTTTGTGTGGTTAGTGACTTATGTACCTACTTTAAACGCCAGAAAAAGGTTAAGAAATTTTTAGGTTAGGTTGTCAATAAAGCGTATTTTTTATTTATTTTTTTATTGTACAGAAATAGATTTACAGACATAAATAGCTAGCGTTAGTACCTACAAACATTACTTTTTTATATAAGGTAAGTACCTAGGTAGGTATGTGACAGTACCGCTAAGGAACGTTAGTAAAGTCTTGATAGTAATGGATGTACCCAATATAATTATTTAGATTTTTTTTTCCTCTTTCGTTCTTAATTTTTAGTCAAGTTTATTTTTAGGTTATCAACGGCATATATATAACGTAAGCTTTGTCAGTTACTTAATGCGTAGTAGATAAATTATTTATTATTGTTTTTATTAATTCGAAAGTCATGTGTTATGCACGAACGCCAATGCCAAAGCGCATTATTCTACCGACGTCAGCGCTCGATACCATCGACTCCGTGGCCTAACTTCCACTTCACCTAGGCAAAGACGGTGCACTGCAACACTACCTATCTCTTTCTCTCTCCGTCCGCGTGCGCTCAGGCAGAGCGTGACGGAAAGTGTCAACCGCTTCGTCTTCCAACTGGCGACCAGCTCTTTCCAAGTGGGGTCTGGGGAGTTTATTCCGGTTGTTCCGTGCTTCGGCCGAGCGCAGCCATCTTGAATTGGCGGTTCTTGTTCCGTGCAAATTCGTTGTAGTAGTTTCACGTCATGCTCTCTGTTATTTTGCGAAATTTCTTTGCTCTATGTGTCAGGTTAGGCTATCTTTCTGACGTTTTTCTTTTTGTTTACTTTTATGTTATTATTGGCCGCAATACTAACAATGATAATAAGCATTGACCCAATATTATTAATTTTGTCAATGATTAGTTTGTTTTTACATTTTTTGTATTTAAGTAGGTAGGTAGACAGAAGGGGTAGTTGCTGCATTCCGGTTCCGACGATTCAAAGAACTTAAGTCGGCGTAGCAGAAGAATAAACAATGCGGAATCATAAACCCTCATTGAGAGACAGGAAACTGTAAGCTAACTGTAACCAACTGAAGTTTCCTCTGTAGAATTACCCTATTGTCATCTTATTTTCATATTTAAATAAAATTTAAAAATCTAAGAACACGTATACGTAGGTACCTATATCAAGTTGTACAAAATTGAGCTTAGTTACAACGGCATAGGTACCCTAAGCGCCTTAGGGTAGACTACGTGAATAATAATATGAGCCGTATAGCGAGCGAAGCGACCCACCCCGACTAACTGAGTTGAGAAAGGTCTCAAACGAGGGGTTGGAAGAATTGGTCAACTGAGCCCGATTTCCCGCTTACCAAGACAGATGCTCTAAGGAACTAGGGTTCACTTCCATTATGTTTATATGTATTATTATTTAGAATTTTTCTCAAAATTTAAGTTGTTTAACTTAAATTTTGATTAAAAATCTTTTTACCTATAACCTGTTTAACCACATTCAAGTGCGCTGGCATTAAAAATCTACTAAGTTAAAAAATAATGCTTCTCCATAGCGCCATCTTTCTTTGCAGTGACGTACTCCATTTGAATGTACCTATATCATTAAATATGTAATTGTTGGTTGCTCTCATAGTACCTATATTAGTGATATCTCGATATTTTAATCAGTATAGCTATGTTTCTTTTTATTTAATTTTCTTATCATTCTTTATCACTTATTTAACAATGTAGCAACTATTTTTAACGCAATCCATCTTGGTTCGACTTGGAGTGGTTCGACCATGTAGTTTAGGTTCTCGCTCGTGCTCGCTGAGTTTATCCTAGGTGGCGCTAGATGGCGTTAATTTGAAAATGTTATGAAATAGTTAGAAATTTGACTTTTTAGCGTTGCATAGAAAACTCATTTAGTTCATAAATTTTTAGCAGCCCTTGTTGTAAGTCTAAAAACTTAACCCAAATTCCCGTAAGTTCAGGTTTCAGTCGCACGCATCACAATGAGCATTCAGAGCATCATCTGTCAGTTTATAAACGATGATGCATTGATTTGGCATTGAGATTCGAAACTTGAATTAGACTACACTTTACACGGGAACTTGCTCTGAGCACGCTAATTGAATTTCTGAATAATCAACCAACTGTCACTGTCAACAATAATGACGCACAAGCCCTCAAACCCGCTAAAGTAAATCTTGCTAGAAACATCAATCGGTCACAGTAGCCACAAACGAACTGAACTGAACATCATTATGAGTAGAAAATAGCTACAGACAGTAACTTTGTAACTTCTAGAATACTGGAAAAAACATCATTAAAACAAAGTCCTTTTGTAATCTGGAGGTCAGAATCATAGGGCCAATATAAAATTAACAGAATTTGTACTTATTACCGTAGCATTGAATTGTATTGTAGGTACTTAAACTACCTATAATAATTATTACATTTTATTCAGTAAATACCTAGTTTGATTTAGTCAGCGACGCGACGAAAACTCATACTTTCAAAGGATTTGTCAGGACAACTACATAATAACAACGATAATTATTATACCTTTAGGTAAGTAATTAAGTATAGCTCATCCGCTAATCCACACTAAAATTATAAATTCGAATGTAATTGTCTCTGTCTGTTTGTTACGTTTTCACGCAAACGCAAGTGGAAGCTGGTTGCATTAATATAAATTAAACATTACCTAGAGGACAAGGTTACAAGGTGGCATTGGCATTTCGAATTGTAATATTGTAAGAAAAACTGCTACTTACAGAGATATTGAGGTTTTTCAACTTATGTCACTGACTGTACAAAACTAGAACCCTTAGAAAACCTATAAATCAAATGTTATTGATATTCTGCCCTAGACAAGGACTACTTTTAATGCCCTGCTTCCAAAGTTCCAATCAGCTAATCCTAAAAACTTGTCCACGCGCTGTTCTCCAGAAGATGTTGCGAATCCAGTGTCATTTCGTAAAAATATAAGTTACCTACGTTGTTTATCCGGGTCCGCGTCTGCTGCTTCAAACAAAACAATTATTGTTGATTATGTAATGAAAAACAGTTATTTATTTATTTAAAATATTGAAAACTACAGTCTTTGTGTTTGTTTATTCCTGTAACGAGACAGCGCATCGCGTCGTCGTCCGTCGTTGTGCCGCGCGTTCGAGAAATAAAACAAGCGAGTAGCTCGCGTTTGCTAGTGTAGGGACGCGCGTGATGTAAGCTCATTATCTTATCGATAAATTATTTGTTTTAAATCTGTATATTTATATTACTAATTTTAATGTGTTAGATATTAACTAAAAATATATTTTAACTATTATAATATGAGATTTATTTTTCATCAAATTAGTTTATTGCGTAATATGGGTAGGTACAAGGTGTTTAGTATTACATAGTATAAGTGCAGCTATATTCAGCGATTTACGCATGCAATGTCGAGTTTAATTATTAGGTTCCATTATACTTGCACTTAATAACAATGTCAAAATTATTGAGTTAGTTATACTTAATTATTATTAAACAAGATCCTTGTCATCTAAATATTCCTTACAACTATAATATATAATAATAACATATTTTATGTACAAAATATTTTTTTGTCTGCATGCCGAGTTAAACGGCGAAGTTTGTCAAACATATCAACGATAACTACCAATACCTAATTAAATACCTTTATACAGCAATGCTTCCGACAAAATAAATCATTTCATTTAATTTTTGTTGAATGGTGCAGTTAGTACGTAATGTACGTTTACACATGTACACTAATACATACTTATTTTTGTTTTTATTATTGCACCAATATAAATATTTATGAGATCTACTTCTTTGAATTTAAACACCCGTGTAAAACCTAATTTAAAACGCGGCAATATAAGTAACTTAAGCCATACGAGATATCTTTCAGATCATTCGAAAAATACAAAATTCGATATCATATCATTAGTTAGTTCCTATGATTATGTATGTACTTAAACGTGAAACATTATTATTATTTTATTTTTATTAGTGTATGATATCATACTTAAATAATCAATACTCATTAAAGTCTAAGGTCAACTGGATACAAACATACAAATAAACTGTATGTACTTACCTAAGTAGTTAGTATTTACTGTTTTCCACGATGCCACTTCTAATACACGTGTTATTAACGACTGAATTTAATCAAGTTATTAAATATTTAGCTTTTATTATTCAACGACCTGGTATTTCAATATTGAGTAGGTATCTATCTAACATGTTTTATTCAGTATTCGTAGGTACTTAATATTATTTGGTTTAGTTTTAAAATCTTTGCAAACGATTTTGACTTAAGTACCGGAGGAACAAAACGCTGTTTTTTATTGATCGATCGAAGCGAGATCTCCAAATCAACTTGGGCAAATCGGCGTTGTATGTATGTAATTATGTTTGTTTGTCCGAGGATAACTTTCGAAGCGTATATCCGATCATCGTGAAATTTGGTATATAGCTAGGTAATGATGGCACAATTTTGGTGTAACTCAATGAGTTAAAAATGTGGGCGGGTTGTTGAGATATTGAGGTTCAAGAGGGGTAAAAAAAAAATGAAAATGAGACTATCAGGTTAAGTCGAACGTCATTTAAAAGGTTTTCATTAATACATTTCGACTCCGTTGTTCTTGTAGTTTTTGAGTTATTAGCCACGATAAAAACTGAACTTTACAAATTCACATGGTACACTAGTGACCCCATAGTACCGTTATTTAGTATGCGTATAGCTTATATGACACAAATATAGGCAAAAGTCTAAAATCCAGAAATAACTGCAATTTGTACCCCAAAAAAGAACAACCAAATAACAGAAACTCGCGTTACCTGTAATTTGAATGAAACTGTAGGTCAAGTTAGTTTTTTTATTTCGTGGCACTATTTTGATACTCAAAGATTGCAAATAATATTTTTTTTGTTTTTATGGTAGACTCGCGAGATCTCAGTTCGGGGCGAATTACTAGTTTTAAGTATGTACTTAACAAAAAATCGTTCTACAAAGAAAATAATTCAATAAATATTCATAATGTGTTTTTTTATTTCAGATTTGTTGCGCTGCTTTCTACCAAATGAAACTTGGCAATGATATACGATGCAATTAATTCAACTATCTGATCCGGCTGTTGTAGATATAAAGAAAACCATGTCAACGCTTGAAAAGACCTTAGAGACCAGTCAAATGAATGGTGCTCTCACCGATATTGAACAAGATTGCGCCACAAATAAGATTTCACTAAATAAAAATGATGTCATATCCAAACCTGTCGAAGAAGAAACCCAATTTAGTGATAAAAGAGCACAAATTGAAGAAAAAGTTAAAGATCTCAATGGGATTGCAAAAACAAATGGTGATACCAAAAAAAAATATGATCAAGACAATGATAAGAAGGAAGAAAAGGAACTTTGTGATGACAGTATCGAAAACGGATCTTCTAAAAGTGAAAACAATGGAAGCTCAACCTCGAGTGTTCCTTGCAGTCCTATCGACATGCTAACTGATATTGTTAGTTCAGAAGTTATAAATAAAAACTTTGAAGAAAAAAATATGAATGGGTTGGAATTAGACGTCGCTGCACAGGAAAAGGAGGATGTCACAAACGATGATCTAAAAGAAACACAAAATTTACTAAACTCTAAAGATTTAATTGATGACGTTTCCATTGACAACTATGGAAAAGTTACTGATACTGATACTGAAAAGTTAAAGGATAATGAGGTCTCCGTTCAGAACGAAGAGAGGCTCCAAAATGTATCAGCTTCTTCATCCAACTCTGATACGAATGAAACAGATGTTAATATCTCTGCACAACTACAACAACTTGAAGATGATACATCGATGGATAATGCTGAGAATCCTTTAAAGAATGACGAATCGTCTGCTTCTCCAGTAAAAAACGATGAAAATGAAATTAAGGCACCTACTACCGAACAAAAAGAGAACAATGGTGTGGACGAAATAGAGGAACAAGAAAAAAAAGATCGTTCTGATAAGCGTAGTCAAAATAAGAATACGCAAATGAATGGAGCTTCTGAAGTTACTGCAGAAAAGCAACCAATAGAGATTATCGAAGAAAAACTAGAAGACAATGCTGATACTCCCCTCGATGATTCAACCCAAAATAATCCTGGAAACGTAGACGGTATCGACATTGCTATTGAAAAACAGTATTTGGAGGACAAACAATACGATAGTAGCAGTGATATTATTATGGATGATATAAAAACAGTTCCCACTGAAGAAACATTAGACAGTAGCAACAATACACAGAATGTTGCTGAAAAAATACCTTCCGTACAAAAATACATTAAAGTTAGAAACTTTACTGATATGGTGGATCAAGTCGCATCTGATAATGAAAAAGGTGAGAACAGTGAAGCCGCTGATATCTCAGTTGTAAAACCGTTGACTGAAAAAATTGATACAAAAGATGAAATCATGGACGTCGATATCACTGATAATGTTTCGTTAGTCACAACAGAAACCAATAATGTTATTAACAATGCCTCTGACAAATTACCACTTATACAAAAAGATACTGAAATTGAAAACATTATTGCAATTACAGATATGGAAATGGCTAAAGACATAGCTGAAGAAAATCAAAGTGAAACTCCCGTCATAGAAGAAACACAAATGACGACGATTAAAAAAACAGGCAATGACGATGTGGTTATGGATGTTGACGATGCTGATTTAGTTTCTAATATAGAAAAAACACTTCAACATACTACTATTAACAATATTGAAACTCCAAATAAAACTGAAGTGAAAGAAACTACAAAACAAGATACAGTCGTAAACAATATTACCAAAAAAGATGTGAATATAAACCACAACAAATTGGTGGATAGTGAAATAAAACATAACGAAGCATCACACGTGATTTCTATAGACGACAATGTAAAAGATTCAGCTATTAAAGAATACAACAAATATACTAGTGAAGCTAAAAACTTGGATAAGAAAGATATACAAGTCCAGGTTTCAGAAAAAAAGAATGAGAAGCTCCCAGTAGTATGCAAATTGTCAAATACAATGGATATTTTATCCGACGATGAAGACGACCCTCCTTGTGAAAAACCAAGCGAAGAAAAAGAAAATATAGATCTAAAAAAAGGAGAGCAAGATAACAAATGTATTAACCTTGATGACGATGATGATATAATGTTTATTGAAGACTCAAACTCGCAAGATACTGATGATAACAAAAAACCTAACCAGAAAAGTGAAGTAGCAGAATGTCAAACCAATACTACAGATGCTAAAATAAATCCCGATACTGCTGAAAAAGAACAAAATTCTACGTTGAATGAAGAAGATTCATCAAAAATTATAGAAAAAGGTAATATTTTTTTTTTATAATCAATGTGATATTTTCGTACTTACATTACTCGTAGCTCACTGAGGTGCAAGAGGCTACAGATTCAATATCCGCTGCGAGACAAATTCTCGTTTAGATATTATGGTACAACGTTACTCGTAGTATGTGATTCCCACGATACAGGGAACTTGTGTGGTGTCAGGACCATGTTGCTGTATGTGGCTGTTGGGTGTTAAGTGTTATTAATTAGTGTATAACTGGTAAGTAGCTATTTGTTAAAACTTTGATTTATTGTTTCAGATTCAGATGTTTCAACTTCTATTGAAACTGCCAGCCAACCCAAAGTAGAAGAAACAAAAGCGGAGCCAACAGAAATAAAAGAAACAAAGCCGCCTCTAATAACCAAAACCTTTCTCAAAACTGTTACTAAAAACCTAGCTGACATGACACGAGATGAACTGGAAGACTTTTGCATCCTAAAACTAGTCGAAAGTGTCGTCGACAAGAGTAATCTGAATGAAATCAAAAATAAAATGAAAAATATGTCTGAGACAATAGAAGAATTAAAAAAGAAGTCACTGGCGCTTTCAAAGCAAAACAGGGATCTCCAAGTAGTTGTCAAAACTGTCCAAGAAGATCAGAAAAAGCGTACTACAGCTCCGTTAATGCCGATGAAAATAACGAGGTCTGTAGGCATGCAAGTCGTTTTAAGTACTGCAGAGAAGAGCATACTGAAAAAGAAGTTGACAGTGCCACTACCTCCACCCGTTACACCAGCCAGACCCGTACGGAATGCACAAAGCCCTAAAACTCAAAAACCGATCGTCAACAATATACCAGTGCCAAGGCTAGTACCTGCCAGCTCCCCCACGAATAAATCTACTGCCGCGCCAGCTAGTACCACGAAAACAGCTCCTAGAAACACAACGCCTCAACGACCAGAGAAAAGACCACACAGTAAAGCATCAGCTTCGTCAGTTACTGTTGATCTGACAGACGATGAGCCTCCAACAAAGATGAACGTGAAGAATCCAACACCGCCTGTTAGATTAGTGCCTTCACAAAACTTGATGCCTACTAAAACCAGACCACAATTTGGCCCAACTGGGAGCCCAAGAAAAGTTTACATTCCAATCAGTTCAAACAATCCAAACATAAGGCCTCCACCAGCTGTTATCAAGAATTTCATTCCTAGTAAGTGAATTTGTATCGTTATCAAAATGATCGTGCGTTTCATTCTTTCAAGTGATTGTGCATTACGTTCTTATTAAATTTTCAGCACCAAGACCCCGCCAGCCTGGAGTGGTAAGAATGCAAACAGTTCGTATGAACCAAGCGCCCTCATCGAGCCGTCATCCTGCGCCTCTACCGGATGCCATGAAACAATACCAACCGCCTACATGGAAAGCCTTACCACCAGCTCCTGACCTAAAGCTATCTAAAGTTGATAACGGCATCGTTATTTCCTGGAAGTTCGAAGGTTACCAGCCTGATACGTACGAAGAAGTTGCTAGCTTTCAACTGTACGCTTACCAAGAAACACCCGCGCCTCCCAGCACTGCCCTTTGGAAGAAAATCGGTGATATAAAAGCCCTGCCTTTACCGATGGCATGTACTTTAACTCAGTTCATGTCTGGCTTCAAATACTACTTCGCCGTCAGAGCTATTGATGTGCGATCTAGGATTGGACCTTTCAGTTTGCCTGGAAGCATAATGCTTATCAGCAAGAGTTAAGACTGATATTACTTTAAACAGGGATTTGTCAAATAAAATGCGGTTTGAATGTTCGGGTTACAATGCCTCTTCAAATCTAATTATTCTAACATGATCATTTATTTTATTTGGACTGAGGCCTACAATATTATCTAACATTGTGGCTATGATAATTATGAACGTGAATCGAACGTGATAGTTAATGGTTTATGTTTCGTTGTATTATTTATTTGTATCTCATGTGTGTAAAAATAGGTTCTCTTGCTTTAGATAATTAAGACTTTGTAATTGGTAAACTATACCCAATATGTACGTAGATAAAAAAAAATAAGTAGGTACCTACTGAGTTGATAAAAGTAGGGAGGGTATTATAATGCCTATTGTTAGTTTATTCATCAAAAACAAAGAATAATGCGACTTACCGCTGTGTATTTTCATTGTAAAAAACGTTTCACTTGTACAATTAACGACATTTTGATTAACATTGCATGTTTTAAAACCTTATAAATCTCCTTTAAATGGCTAGATCATTACAGGTATTATCAAATTATTTACTCTATTAGAAGTAATACATTAAATAAGTAGATAATAAATCCCTTTTCACTTAGATAATAACACTTTTCTACCACAATTTAACAAAGATTGGATTTGAAATTAAATGTTCTTGAAATGTTAAACAACTTTTAAGTCTTGGACTATCTATACCTACCTACCAAGGACGAGTAAAAAATAAGATTAATTTTTAATCGTCCCTGATGCTTACATAATTATTGGTCCAATAGAAAATAAATTCATATATACAAAGAATAACAATAACACATTTTCAAAGAATCAAGGACTTCGCTTCAAATTATTGTGCTGTAATATTGCCTCATTCTAAAGGTTGACTTTACAAAGGGTTTTTAGTAGGTTGCTTTTTTGCAATTGCTACCCTCATCGTATACCTACCACAAGAATTAATTGCAAGTAGTTTAAATTTGAATAAAATGTGATGAAAAAAACAACTACGTTTTTATTTAAATTCTAAATCATCATATCCAAAAGTTTATCGATACCTATCAATGCCTATCAGATTCCACTCTATTCTAGGCCGATCTTCCGTAGGTTATCAAAAGCGCCATCTGTGTTCATATAGCCAAAACATTACAAAAACTTGCAAACTTTCAATAAATATTTAGGGATGCAGAGCAAAAAAAGTTACTGCTTTAGAAGAAAATGTTTTCCGTCAAACATCTCTAATAATTTAACTTTCTGCGATTGGTCCTATATGACGCTTAAAATATAACTTCACCGGTCGGTTAAAAAAATTAGGACATGGTTATAAAAGGAAAATTTACTTCTAAGTTGAATAGATACTACTATTTTGTGATCTAAATATTCTACGCTTCATATTTCTTAAAATGAATAAAGTTTCAGTTAAGTGTACACTAAAGTTCGTTTCTCAATATTTTAGCGTAATTGCATGCACCATCATCACAGATGATGTCCGAAGCCAGTGCACTTGTCACCTTGCCAGCAATTTTGTTGCCGCGTGACAGCAAAAAGTTAAACTTCTTTTAGCGCGTTAGGAGAAACAGGATCAGACTGCATTTTAAGCATGTAATGGAAGTTGCGCACGCCGATGATGTAATGACACTACGAAGTTAGTTTTTCCGGTCTGGAGATAACCAAGTGGTGCACAATACCTATTTAATCACGCACTGCTAGCAATGTCTTGGGGATGATGCTAATTTTTGATTTTGGATACAGATTTTTTATTAAATCAGGGAGATAGCAACTGGCTCTACTTTGTACCCATTTGAAATAAATTATTTACAACACGCTTTTCTCTATGTATACAACGGTAGTTTTTTTGTTTTATAGTTGGCAATCATATATCATCTGTCATACGTCACCCATCTAACGTCAGTCAAGTCGTCAGCTGAGATTTTTTAGCTGGCAATTTGTTTGTTCCAGTTTCCGAGAGATTCGCCAAGTGGTTGTACGTGTTTTGCGTCCGCGGATGATAATTCGACGCTTAAAAACGTAATAATATTCAAATACATTCATACTCCGGTTAGCGATGTTCAGTGTGTGATAAATTTATAATTATGCGTTAGCGTTGTTCCTCAGTCTGGTTTATTTTACGTACGTAGGTAGTTGACATAAAGTTTCGCAAGTCGTTTGCGTGAGGTGTATTTGTGTACGTTGTGTGAAAAATATCCGTAGGGATTGCTGTGATTCGTGTTGTGGTGGGAGTTTGATAGTGCTATCGCTGTGTGATGTGAGCGTGTGTACGGTACTTGCATCGAGTACCTCCGTGTTTGTGAACTTGTGTATTGCTAAGAGTCATGCTGGCTCTTGCTTGGAACGATTGCGATTCCCAGCCGGTAAGACTACATTTACCATGAAAATTCTATCACTCTATGGAAGAGATGCTCCAAGATAAAACTACGCGCTTTTCTACCGCGTCGTATTTAAAAACGATGGTGTGAGTAATCTTTATGATTACTCACACCATCGTTTTTAAATACTCCCCAGGAATGCAATGGATAAAGACTTTGATGGTGTAATGAAATAGTGGGAAGCGCAATTTAATATTGGAATATCTCTACAGTCAGCTATTTAGATTGAATAACAAATGAGAAAAATACTTTCGTATAAATAATATTATTATGATTATTAGGTACTTATATTCATTTAAATCTTCAGAACGGACTGGTCTTGGAATCCTATTACCTACTATCAAACAGGTTTTATCATTCTCAAATCAGAGAGAAGCTTGTTTTAATTTGATTTATTTATAGTGTAGGTAAGTTTTATAAATAGCTGTAGGTATCCTTAAATTTGAATCCTTAAAATTGCTAAATTCATAATCCTCTTTGCTGTGCTGTGTTTGGTAAAATGAATAAACCACAAAATGATTATGCTTTTAGGTATTAGATTGTCTGTCATTCTGTGGCAACGTAGCTCCCAAATGGATGGACTGTTTTGAATGTGGTTTTTATAAGCAAGTTCAATAATAGTGTGACGAAGATCAGGCCAGCCGATCCATAGATTATTAGCATGTTTCCTTTTTAGTGAAGGGGTCTCAGAATATCTGTCTAAAATACCTAAAAAAAATAATAATTTAGAGTGTCTCCAATAAGAATATTCATCTAAAATTCTAATATATCAAGATTACCATTAGGTATTCCAATGTATCAAGATAAAAGCAAAATGTCAGTGATAATTAAATGCCAGGGACCTATGTTTTTTGTTGACAACATAGTTAAAACTGCAGATCAGATGTGTGGATCAGGACAACGCAAAACAAAGGCGAATGGTGACAACAAAAAGAGGCCTATAATGATGACGATGATGATGATGACTTTTTCCAAGCATAATAACTAATCATTCAATCAAAATAAGTTTATTTATGGAACAAAAATAAATCATTCATAGTTCTTTGTAAATGAATTGTATTGTGAACAATAAACATAGTATTTTTATTTTTATGGTATTATCTGAACACATACTAAATATTCTAAGATTTTTAAAATCCATCTCAAAAATTTCCAGCCTAGATGGGTCCCGCCTAGGCTGGAAATTTTTGCCTTTAACTTCGATATCTTCTTTGGTTGCTTCTTCCACTTTGATATCATCATTGATTGCTTCTTCCATTCGATATCATATTTGATGGTTTTTTCCACTTCAATATACTTTTTGATTACTTTTTCACTTCAATATCCTCTTTGATCACTTCTTCCACTTCAATGCCCTCTTTGATTAAAAGAAAATACATTTATTTGATTGCTCCTTTCACTTCAATGTCCTCTATGTATGCTTTTACACTTCGATATTATCTTTGATTTTTTTCTTCCACCTAGATGTCCTCTTTAATTGATTCTTACATTTCGATATCGTCACTGATCGCTTCTTCCGCTTCGATATCATCTTTGATTGCTTTTTTCACTTCGATATACTTTTTGATTACTTTTTCACTTCAATATCCTCTTTGATCACTTCTTCCACTTCAATATCTTCTTTGATAGCTCCTTTCACTTCAATGTCCTCTATGTATGCTTTTACACTTCGAATATTATCTTTGATTTTTCTCTTCCACCTCGATATCCTCTTTGATTAATTCTTACATTTCGATATCCTCTTTGATCGCTTCTTCGACTTGGATATCCTCTTTAATGGCGTTTTCTACTTCGATATCCTCTTTGATTGCTTCTTCCACTTCAATATCCACTCAACAAAATTAAGATTTTCCCAAAAAAAAATGTAATCGCACGTATCTTCTAAACGGAAACAGATCTTACAATGAAAATATAAACATACCTAGTCTGTCTTATTATTATTAAGCGACTTTAAAAAAAGGAGTCCAGGAGGTTCTTTATATTTTTTTTACAGTGGTAATTCTGTACCACATTGTCCGATTTCAATTAAAATTTTTGTAGGAAAAACTGGTCCCAAATAAATTTGGATAAGACCTGATGATGGTATCCATGATGTGAGAAAATCATCAAACTCTCCAACTTGCAAAGGCATTGCACATTTTTTCGATTTTTACCCCTCGGCTACATTATGCTCCTGCTCATTTTACTCGCGTTGCCGCCATGTTGCCGCGATTAATGCCGTAGGTGGGCAAACACATCCCTCCTCTCGATTATTCCCTCTATAGGTAGGTATAGGTACTAGATTTCAATAGGCAGGTAAGTGTACTAGCACAGAGAAATAATATACTTACCACGGTATTAGGTTCGTACCCACTCGTATTCCTCCTCCACATCTCTCTTATCAGCCGTCATCTCCGTTGTCACTTCCTTCATACCCATATCATTCTTCACACAGTCTATCCATCTCTTCTTCGGCCTTCCTCTACTTCTATATCCATCTACACTCATATCTAACACTCTTTTAGTCACATGTTTTTCTTCTCTACACATGACATGCCCATACCACGCTAGCCTCATTTACTCCTCAATTTTTCGATCACTGGCGCTACTTTTAAACTTTCTCTAATATACTCATTCCTTATCTTATCCATTCTCCTTATCCCACACATCCTTCTCCACATTCGCATTTCCGCCGCGAGTCTCCTATAGAAACAAAACAAAATATTATTTGTAACCTTTGACTATTAAAAATTGTGCAACGAAATGCACAATATGCACATCCAACTTAGTTGACCTACAGTTTCGTCAAATATCAGTTTTTATTATGGCTAATAAGTTAAAAACTACAAGACTAAAACTAAAAACAGGGTCGAAATGTACTAAGACCTTTCATTAGACGTCCCTTTTGGCCTGATTATCTCATTTAGATTTTTTTTCCTCGGATCAACGCTTCGAAAGTTATCCTCGGACAAACAAACATACATACAACGTCGATTCGTCCAGGTTGATTTGGAGATCTCGCTATCTAAAAACTTGAAAGGAATATCCAGTGTCAAATCGTGCAAGGAAAGTGAATAGTGAGCGCCTAGACTTCCACGGGTGGGCGACTGGTTGAGCAGGATATAGTAGGCAACCAAACTTCCGCGACATTCGGTCACTTTCACCTTATCGCCGGGGCGCCTCGCCACTTTCGCGCCAACCAACGTAACAGATTGGGCGATAACAACCAAACATTGCTATAATATATGACATTATAAACAAGACGACCTCTGAAGCGTGGTGGCTCAAGCATATCGAGATCAGAGCGCAGATTCGACAGTTGCTAATAAAAAACTGATTTGAATCTTTATTCAGTTTTAGTTTAATTCTGGCTTAGGGGCCTAAATACATTTTATGGGATTTAAAAAAAATAGAGGTTCTCATTTTGTCGAAATATATATATAGGTACTTATACTAGCTGACCCGCCGAACTTCGTACCGCCTTGACATGCATATGACGCGGTCTTTCAATATACGTCGCCTCGGTAGAATTGTCGATCGGCCCTCATTAACCGCATGATGTATGAGAAAATGAATTTTCTTCATATTTTTTTTTTCGTTAATTTTCCGATATTATAATAGTTATTATGTTATTCAGGGCGGAAACAAATCAAAGATCATCAAAATCAGTCCAGCCGTTCTCGAGTTATAGGTATTCGAACAAATGCGACTTTGATATTTGATAAGAAGAGAAGATATACTTTTATAGCTAGGCTCACTGATAACTTTTTGATTTGATTTTGATGACTCTTTGTTTTATTGATGGGCTTAGAGTGGTACTATTTAAATTTCATCGAGGTAAAATAATTTTAAAGGAACTTTCCATTGAGGTAAAGAGGGAATAAAAAATGTGGGTAGCAAAGTGTGTGTGGTATTGTTGGAAAGCTCTTTAAAAATACAGTAGAGGTTACATTAACCACACACAATTTTAGAGTTTAATATCCGTATCTGAGATGTTTTCTGACACTGTAATTTTTTTTTTTGTTAACAAGTTGTTTTTTTTTGTTAATCTACCTACATCACCTACATGTTAATCTGGAATTCGATTTTTTAATCTGGGAACATAGGGCTCCCACATTAAAAAATCGAATTCTCTGTAAATGACTGTGACTGCCTCCGTGGCGCAGTGGGCGTATAGCCGGATGAGACGCAAGAGGTAGCGGGTTCGATTCCCGCCGCGGAACAAATGTTTGCATGATCTACAGATATTTGTTCCGTGTCTGGGAGTTTTTCTATATATTATAAGTATGTATTTACAAAAAAAAAGTACATATGTATTCTATCAGTTATATGGTTCCCATAGTACTAGTTCTGCTTAGTTTGGGGCTAGATAGCGCTGTGTGAAATGTCCAGCGATATTTATGATTTATTTATTTATTATAATTCGAATCTGAAATGACTGAAATAAATTAAAAACTCAAGAACTCAATAAACTGCTGTGTGGATTATCTGATCGTAAAGTGTTGGCATTGAGCATTGAACCGTCCTAGAAGTTTCTAGAATAGAAACCAATTCGACGAATGAATTTTTTATCAATCTGCTCTGAAATAGTACCATTTAGCCGATTTGTAGCCGAAAGTGCATTGAACTTCTGTTTTCAAAGATAATTTTAGTAACGTATCGGTCATTGGTTTGTAGATCGAAACTTGTGGCCGATTGATCGACAATATCTATCTTTCGATCGTCGTGTCATAGGTCATTTTTATTTTTAAAGTACTTATACACTGCCGGCCAAAAGTTTGAGACCACTGTAAAAATCTTTGTCACCAACAAAATATTTCAAAGTACACATATGATAATGAGCTAATTTGAACACCTGCGTATTCTATTATTATTAAAGAATTTCTAAGAGTCATTATTTATGTTGTTGTTTAAGTTATCATCCTAAAAAGGTCTATTGTTTCAAAACATCAATGAGCGCCGCGCAAGGACCAGGTGGTAGAGTCATTGTAATATTTTTATGATCTGCTCATTACTTATTGTTTTGGGTTTGTTTCGCGTTAACCGATATCAGGGATTATGTTAGCTTCCTAAAACATATTTAGTACCTAAGTTTTTATGGAGTAAATTATTTTCTACCTCGTCGTTGTTACAGTGAAGACATCTTAAAATGGGAAAAGTTCGCGAAATTAGCAGTGAAACTCGCTCTGCCATAGTTGTTTTATACGGCGAAGGCAAATCTGAACGTGCGATTGCCTCTCAACTTAGTTGTCGAAGACTTGTGTTCATAACACAATAACCCGATACAAGGAGACTGGCAGTAATCAAGATCGTTCGCGTTCGGGAAGGCCGAGAACTACCACTTCTCGCGAGGATCACTTCATCGTCACTACCAGCAAGCGGAATAGACGCCTAACAGCACCAGAAATCCGCGTAGAAGTGAACAAATCCCGATCAGAACCTGTATCATTGACTACAGTAAAAAGACGTTTGAGAGATGCTAAGTTATTTGGTCGCGTCGCCGTTCGAAAACCACTACTAAGGCCACAAAACAAAAAGAAACGGATGCAGTGGGCCCTTACCCATCGAGACTGGACTGAAGAAGACTTTAAACAAGTTCTTTGGTCAGATGAATCCAAATTTGAAATATTTGGTTCAAAACGACGAATTTTTGTTCGACGTAACGTCGAGGAAAAGATGATGCCAGACTGTGTGGTGCCAACAGTCAAGCATGGTGGTGGTTCCATTATGGTCTGGGGATGCTTCTCGGGCCATGGAACCGGAGATTTGGTACGAGTCGAAGGAATCATGAAAAAGGAGCAATATAAACGAATACTACAGCAAAATGCCATTCCGTCTGGTTCAAGAATAATTGGAGATGGATTTTTTTCCAACAAGATAATGACCCAAAACATAGTTCAAAATTATGCAGGGGTTATTTAGAACACAAAGAAACAGAAGGGGTTTTAAAAAACATGGTGTGGCCCCCTCAGAGTCCGGATCTCAACCCGATTGAGCTTTTGTGGGAAGAGCTTGATAGAAATGTGCGCAGTTGTTGTCCCACTTCGCAAGAAGACATGTGGAAGGCTTTACAAGAAAGCTGGAACAATATATCACAAGATACAATCGACAAATTGATTGCTCGTATGCCAAGAATAGTGAAAGTAGTAATAAAATGCAAGGGAGGGTTTTTCGACGAAAAATCTGTATAAAATATGAGCGACATTTTTAAAGTAAATGGTTGATTTTTCTTGATTTTCTTGTTTTCTTCATAATGTATGTGTATTAGGAAATAAGTATTTTAATTCATAATTAAACCTCTTGCTTTGTATTTTGAGTTTTATTTCATTTTCCTACTTTGATGTAGGTGGTCTCAAACTTTTGGCCGGCAGTGTATGTATAAGTATTCCATCAGTAAGTAAAGTATATACAGGGTTACAGGAAAAATCGTGCTAGATCCGTTAAGGGCGTGGAGTACCCATCATTTCTGACTTATTTCACTATGAAACACCCTACCCTAAACTTAACCCTTTTCGAGATATTCGACTTTTAATTTTTTTATTGAAAATTGCCGATTTTTAGGCTACTAAATTTTTTTTTTTTTATTTTGTGTATCTTATTATTATAATTATTGCATTTTTACATGTGTAATAAGATGCTTTAGGACGTCTATCATTAAAATAGTGCATAAGTTAATTGAATAGACCGTAGTAGACAAGTGAAAGTTAAGAAATAAAAAAAAATATTAGAAAGTTTATTTTTCTCTAAGGGATATCTAAAAAAAATATTATGGCAATTGTTCGGCAGATGTTTTTTAAAATATCTACGTTTCATCAGCTATCTAACGAGGTATAATAATCTAGGGTTTTATTCAAATGCATTGAAAAAAATTTAGTTTTATAGGCGACAGTGGAGAAGAAAATTTATACTTAGCCCTAAAAAGTAAAATAAAATAATAGGTAAGCATGAAATGTCATTTATTAAAGATTTTCGCACAACTTTTTCTTATTCTACAGTTCATGTTCAACATAGCCGCCTCTATTTCTGATACATTGTCGCATCCTTCTACGGAGACCAGTCTTTACTACTCCAGTGGTTAACGTGGTCCTCATTTTATTGGCTGCATCCACAATCCTTTCTCGTAAGTCTTCCACAGACGAAACTGGATTCGGCTCGCTGTACACAAGACTTTTCATGCACCCCCACACGTGAAAATCCATGGGGGTTAGGTCCGGACTTCTTGCTGGCCATGGCAACGGTCCACCTCGTCCTATCCATTTGTTTGGATAATTTGTGTCCAGCCAGTCTCTGACACTTCTCCTGAAATGGGCAGGGCAGCCATCGTGTTGGAACCACATGTCCCTGATCAGGTTGAGTGGCAGATCATCCAGCAAATCACTTAAGTCTGCTCTCAGGAAATTTTCGTAGCTTTCCCCATTTAGATTATCCGGGAGAAAGTAAGGTCCAATCAAATGATTGGAGATAATGCCCATCCACACATTCACGCTGAATCTTCGTTGGGACCCCTTCACTCTTTTCTTATTGGGATTCCTTAGCTCTTTTGGGGCCCAGTAATGGGCGTTGTGATAGTTAGTTATGCCATCTTTATCAAATTTGGACTCATCCGTCCACAAGATATTTCTTAGAAAATCTGGGTCTTCTACGTCCCAACTACTTTTTTTCCACGAAATGTAATACAAACCCTAGATTGTTATACCTCGTTAGATAGCTGATGAAACGTAGATATTTAGAAAAACATCTGCCGAACCATTGCCATAATATTTTTTTTAGATATCCCTTAGAGAAAAATAAACTTTCTAATATTTTTTTTATTTCTTAACTTTCACTTGTCTACTACGGTCTATTCAATTAACTTATGCACTATTTTTATGATTGACGTCCTAAAGCATCTTATTACACATGTAAAAATGTAATAATAATAATAATAAGATACACAAAATAAACAAAAATAAATTTAGTAGCCTAAAAATCGGCAATTTTCAATAAAAAAATTAAAAGTCGAATATCTCGAAAAGGGTTAAGTTTAGGGTAGGGTGTTTCATAGTGAAATAAGTCAGAAATGATGGGTACTCCACGCCCTTAACGGATCTAGCACGATTTTTCCTGTAACCCTGTATAGTATTCTACTAGTTATCTGGTTCCCATAGTACAAACTCTGCTAAGTTTGGGGCTAGATAGCGCTGTGTGAAATGTCCAGCGATATTTATTATTATTTTTGACCAAATGCTGAAGGGTTGACGTCACCTACCCTTAAAAAGACCTACCACCAATAGCAAATAGGTACAGATTTAATTGCGTATTCTATTCTTGTGATAGATATGTTTTTGTTTCGTTATCGTACCTATTCATTTTTGTATGCAGTACCAAATCTGGACGTTGGACGTTGTAATAAATTTAAATTGTTTATTCTGCGCAATGGAAAGTATCTAGAGTGACCCCTATACCCAAGGCGATCCTGGTGTCACCTGCTAAAATCTTTGAAAGTATACTCTACAATCTTATCTACTCCCAAGTAGAAAAATACCTATGTAACGCGCAGCATGGATTTAGGGCCAAGAGGTCAGTTAATACCAATTTACTGACTATAGTGGACTACATCTCTATGCAACTAGACAGAGCGCGTCAAGTGGATGTACTCTATTTTGACTTTCGGAAAGCGTTTGATAGGGTAAGTAAACAATGACATACTGCTGGCAAAGCTAAGCTTTATAGGCTTTGTTCCCAACCTCTTACAGCTCATTGCCGACTATCTGTGTAATCGGCAGCAGTATGTCAGACTCGACATGTACGAATATTTGCCATATCAAACGCGATCCGGTGTAAGTCAAGGTTCGGTTTTAGGACCGCTCCTGTTTCTGATAATGGTCAGTGACCTACCAACCTTTAAAAAACACTGAAAGTGCCTTTTGTATGCCGATGACCTAAAGCTCTACACGGCCATCAACACTTTCCCCGACTGCTTAACTCTACAATACGATATTGATGCGGTCTATCAATGGAGCGTCAAAAATAAAATGGAGTTCAACCCCTCTAAGTGCTCTGTCATGACTTTCGGTCGCATATCGCACCCAATTGCCTATGATTACAATATCAATAGCATTTCGGTCAGCAGAACAATGTTGCTCAAGGATCTGGGAGTGACATTTGATCGGAAACTCACGTTCAATGAGCACATATGTATAGTAGCTAAGGAGTCCTACATGGGGCTGGGTTTCGTGCTTAGAAACGCACATGACTTTCAGAACCAGTTCGTGATACGGCTTCTTTTCAACGCTTTGGTCCGTAGCAAGCTGGAGGCCAGTTCTTGCGTATGGAGCCCACATGAGAAAAATGGTCCGCTCCTAAAAAAAGTCCAAAAAGCATTTCTAAGACACCTCTACAAGCGCGTGGCAGGGTATTACCCATTTATGTATCCCACGAAATTCCTGCAAGGCTACCTGGGTTATAACTCGCTTAAAACTAGACGAGCGTATGACCAGGTTTCGACCACTGTTAAAATTTTTAGGAACATTATTGACAGCCCTGATCTTCATAACGAGTTGCTTCGCCTTGACGTGCCATATAATTATATTCGCGGTAGGAGTCATAGGCTCCTCGCTCTACCACATTGTCGCACTGTAGGGCATCATCAATCGCCGCTGCCTCACGCTCTCGACTCCCTCAACGTAATACTTAAGATTTTCCCAGACTGCGACATATTTGCGGACGAAATGATGAACTTAATGTCAGTTTATCTGCTCTATTGTGAGAGGGATGAATGACATTTTATTATTTTATTTTGACATTTTATTTTATTTTGCCATTTTTTTTTATTTTATAAGTTGTAATGTATCTTTTTTGTTTTTATTGTTTGTATGTAAATTGTATGTAATTGATGTAAATTGAAATTAATTAATTAATTAGTGTAATTGGCAATCGCCGTTCTAATTAACAAATAAATAAATAAATACACTACTCAAAACAAAATAGGGCCCACATGAAATATATCGATATTTTGTCCGACACATTTTTTGTTGTGAGTTTTTGCCTTTTGGCAAACTGAAGTACGGGAATGTTAAGTAGACATATTTACTGATAAGAATTAACACTTAAACGCCAAGTTTAGGGTGGTTCTTAAGTGGGTAGACAAAAAAACAAAAATCTTACGATATACCGCAAAATCTATGAGTGCCATTTCATTGTTGATCAGTGGTGTTTGCCGTGTCTAACGAAGAAGTTATCGCGTAACTTTACCCTTAATTATCGATTAAATTAGTGTTTGCGTAAACAATGCCTGGTTCTTGACGTCACATGGACACAGAATCCGCGACAAGAGACATTGTTTTGCTTCAGCAGGGAAATTCGCAAAGATCGAATGAAAGCTTCAAGCTTAGGTTAAGCTTAGACGAGCTATTCGAAATGTGTGGAAACGCTATCAAGAGACAGGTAGTGTTAGTAGAAGGCGCGGTTCAGGTAGAACCCGAGCCACAACCTCCCAAGAAGACCGATACATCCGACTCTCTGCACGTCGCGAGCGAACTGTAACTGTACGCATGTTGAGAAATCGCTTAAGTGTTGCCACTGGAACGCGAGTGAGTGACCAAATTGTTCGGAACACACTTCATGAAGACCAACAACGTTCCAGAATGCCAGTTGTTCTGTTCAAATTGACCAGAGCTCACCGTGCAGCGCGATTAAGGTTTGCACGTCATCACCTCAAATGGACCATGGATAATTGGAGGACAGGAGGCTCTTTACATATGAATCTAAAGTAAAGTTTTTTAATTGTGACAGATGCGTACGAGTTTGGCGACGACCTGGAGAACGTTTTATAAAATCATGTATTCGTGAAACTGATCGCTTTGGTGGACCCAGTATTATGGTATGGGGTGGGATTAGCATAATGGGCAAAACCGAGCCAGTGATTTTAGATAAGGGCCCGTAGCCAAATGTCATTCGCCACGAATCTATTCGATTTCTACATACATTTGTTGTCGCTGAATGACGTAATATTTCTATAGCATGTGTCAAATCCCATACATTTTCGGACGTATCGACTAGCGTCATCGCTAATCGACTGTAACTTGGCTAAGCCCTAAGGGCAATGTAACGGCCGCCAGCTATGTTCAGCATGTCATCCGACCTCATCTGATCTCATATTCACAGCGAGTAGGCCCTAACTTTATTCTGATGCAAGACAACGCTCGGCCTCATACTACCAGAGTGACTCAAAGTGCAATCTCCGAAGCTGGTATCGCAGTTCTACCCTGGCCTGCCATGAGTCCGGACCAGCATCCGATCGAGCTTATCTGGAATCAGTTGAAAAGAAGCCCTAAAGACAACCGCACTGAAATTCATAGCCGACAGGAGTTGATAACTGCTTTAAAAGTGTGTTGGGAGCAAATTCCAGATGAAAACGGCATCCACCTCATAGAGAGTGTTCCAAACCGACTCAGAGAGTGTGTGCGCAATAGGGGAGGACCTACGCGTTACTAAACATAAGGCATTATAGCAACCCTACGAACCTGTTTAAAAAAAAATGTGCTTGTCGTCAACGCATTGTTTTGGAAAAGCGTGTAATTTTAAGTTAATGCGTAATAAAGCGCATTTCTTGAATTTTATTGGCAAAAAAAAGGTACTGTAATCTTTTTTTTATAGATCCTGAATGTGTTAACCTATATATAAATAAATTGTATGTATTTTTTATTATTTCAATTTAAATCATATTTTATTGGGTGGGTTCTATTTTGTTTTGAGTAGTTTACATTGAGTTAAGTGCCTGGCTATAAGATTCATCGTTTAATCCGCGGTATGATTAGAAATACTGCCATTTTATACGTTACCTTTACAAAAATACCACCCAAGCAACTTAGTTTAAATAGTTACTACCTAAACACTGATTTTAGAAACAATTAGAATGCCCATTTCAAAGCATTGCGAATCTCGAATTATTAGTCTTTTCCGTTTGTTTCAGGATGCCTTCACGTTATCAAGCATCTGGTCATAATGGTAAGCACAAATACATTTTATTTTATTCGAGCAAAAATGACATCAGGCACAAATTCTGTAATTCACTGCTCCCTGCGTTATTTTAGACTGTGTCGCTGGATGCAGTTCCTTTCCAATTCTGTTACAGTAATTAAATAAGAGAAACGCATAGCCATACTTCGTCTCTGATTATGTTCGAGTCTAAACCAAAAACGAACATAAAAAGATGAACCTGAATGAAACATCCTGCGACCCGCTCCTAAATACGTCCATTCCACCCACGCACATATTTGCGAAACTTGTGCCGATCGGCAGACGATCCCATGACGGTCTGTATTTCTATTGATTGGCTCATAGAATATGACATCTTTTAATCATTATTATAAACACGGGTTTTATCACATCTTTTAATGGCTGCTTCAGTTAGCTACAAGGCGGCCATCTTTATTCGTCCGTGACCGAGACTCGGTTATTTATACACAAAGCACCAAAACTCTCACTATCAAATGCCACTAGCAAGTTGAAATAAATTTGACCTCGGGTTCACAAACAGATTATAACCATTTGACCCCAGTAAAAGTGATTACGTAACCAAACAAACACAGTTATCAGTGTTATGTAATGAGTAAATATGGCCTTTTGTAGTGCTTAAGGGGAAACGCTGGTCGTAAACGAGCTGTCTGTGTTGGGCTTAATGCAATCATGGTAAGACTGACTCATGAATGACTGTCTATCTGTGCAAGAAATAAAAAAAAACTCTTATTGTAAAATTAAAAATCCAGCTCGGTTTGACAAGATTTCATATGAATACATTTATTTCGTTATTATTTAAATAGTAGAGTAGTACTTTGATCTCACTGAAATTGTTATTACGTGACACGTGCACACATGTTTAATTCAAGGCTGTTTAGGCCGTTACGAGTTTTTGGTTCGTCTGTTATTTACGGCCAGTTTACGATGGGACGCGCGGACGGAACTAGACGTCATCAAAACGAACGTGTCTCATGCCATGATTTGTTTCTTAGAGCCCTAACACATTGTCAAGACCCTTAGGGATTACAATCTTGCATACCGTTGCCGTAGAATCGCAAGCAGGGCGTCAGTGCACCCTGGGATTAGAATTAGACGTACTGAAGATTAAACGGACAGAAATTACCTAGTTACATATCTGAAAATTTCAATATAGGCTTTCGATATCCTTCACTCGTTCGTTTGTTCGTAGCCTACCACCCTACGGGGAACATCGGAAAAACGGTTCGTTCTTTACGCCACGCCAGAAGGTAAAAATAGTAAACAAAGCTCGACCTCCGCGACAGTAATGCCAGTAGTTCAAAATACCGGAAGACAACACGCTGTTTGAATTTAATTAGTCAAATGCCGGCGCTACCACCTCTAGGCGCTCTAGGTGTGAATGAATGAACGAACCAGTCTTGTTGCAATGTGCCACAATAGAGAGTTATTTTCCGGATAGAAATCCCGCTGGATTTCTTTCCACTTGAGGAACTAACGTCGTCTGTTTTTCCTAGACTACAATCCGGGTAAGGTGAAGATAAGAATGAATGAATGAAAATACTTTATCGTACACAATATAAATAAAAGAATACAAACAAAATAGAAAACACAAAGCAAATAGTACAATGGCGTAAAAGTTAAAAGGTTTCTTCTAAATCTTCGTGCTTCATCTTAGACCACGTCTTCGCTTACCATCAGGTGAGATTGTCGTCAAACGAAGATCTTTTCATGTAAAAAAAAGGGATTAAGATAATGTCTGCCAGATCAGTCGCCTGATGATTTTTTTGCCTAGTCTTACTGCTGGGCAAAGGCCAGTAGCAGTTTATCATTATTTATTTATTTGATCAGATAACAATGGATCTATTTTGTTAGTAAAAAGCTTAAATCTAAGGGAGTTAGTACTTGATTACTAATTGCGATTTAGTCCTCTGCCTGAGCTGCTACATCACAGGACAGTCGAATTTATTGGCAATGATGTTCAGGACGGTGTTGCTGCTCTCGCGCACCGTGCGCAGTAGTGAGGCGGTTTTTTTTACGCCAGATAGCATCAAAGTTGTCTGCGCGTGCTTCGGCGAACATGCCTGAGGCACTACAGAAGCGCGGAAGCCGCAACAGTTTATGTTGGTAGACTCCCTTTTAAGGCATAAGTCATTTTATACTTTGCGGATAATTTATTTTTTATATTATTTTATTATTTTATTTCGAACGAAATCCACAGCTCTTAGTTTTAGTTATACAAGTGTAACTTATGATAAAACTTACAGCCAATGAAGGATTTACAGTTTATAATATGTTACAAAATAAGGTTTTAAATTAAATATGATAAAGTGCTTAAATATATTATTTAAATAAATCTAAATTTATAATTGTATGAATTAAACATTTTTAATAAAATAATTAGTTAGAGCTTGCAAAGTTATACAAATTCTGGACGATTTGTAATCATATGGGGTTCCATAAAATAAAATGTATTTGGTGTGTGTTCCGTTATCTTAAAAGGTATGGAAACCCTGGCCTGGGAGTTCTTCCGTGGAACGGACTCTCCGTTCAATAATATCATAAGTCCACTGTTGGAAAACTTGGTAGTAAGCCTTTTATGAAATAAGCCAACATCTGTCGACCTTCTAGAAGCAAGATTTTTGACTGAAGGGTGTCGTATTTCGCCTTTCCGAGTACGGATACCAACACCAAGAACTCGCGTCTAAAATTGCAGTGTTTTTGTGGTAAATACATAGAAGTTTTTATTATAATATGTATTTTACGCTATGGACCGTAGAATAAGTTATTTACTATCCTGTAACAATTTTATTGGGGCCTGAATTAAATGATAAAATAAAAAAATATGATTTGTAATCTTTGACTATACAAATAGTGCCACAAAATAAAAATCCAATTAACTTGACCCATAGTTTCATTCAAAATACAGGTAACGGGAGTTCATGTTAAGTGGTTATTTTTTCTGGGGTACAAATTGCAGTTATTCTGGATTTCAGACTTTTGCCTATATTTGTGTCACTTAAGCTACAAGTATACCAAATTACAGTACTGTGGGGTCACTGGTGTACCCTGTGAATTTTGTCAAAGTTCAGTTTGATTTATGGCTATTAACTCAAAAACTACAAGGATTAAGTAAACTAAAACTAAAAACGGGGCCGAAATGTACTAATCGAGACCTTTCATTAGACGCCCCATTTGACCTAATAGTCTTATTTTTTCTCTTGAATACTAATATCTCAACAACTCCCCAACATTTTTAGCTCATTTAGTCACACCAGGACCAACACATTAGGCCAACACTACCTACAAATAAATTTCACGAAGAGCGGATCAACGCTTCGAAAGTTATACACAGACAAACAAACATAACTTTAACAACGATTTAGAGATCTCGCTTCGCTCGATCAGTTATAACTACGGGATTTGCCACGTACCGTTTTATCGGTGTTTCGACCGACAATGTATAACTTTTTGCAATCGCCACATACGGGTTATTTCAATACTTACCACTTTTAAAGTTATTTAAGTATATGCACATGATACAGTTATTAAAAATTTTAACAATTAGTGAAATTGTATATTAGGATATTTTAACCTAAACCAGATTGAATTAAAAAAATGCTGGACATTTCATCGCGCTATCTAGCCCAAACTAAGTAAAGCTTGTACTATGGGAACCAGATAACTGATAGATTACTCAAGTAATACGTTTTTATAAACAGATAACTTAGTACTAACTAGATAACTTAGACCGCCAATTGTATCCATAGATTTACGTAGTTGTTTTTTTTATATGTATTTGTTTCGTGGTGTGCAATAAAGTATTATCTATCTATCTACTAAGTATGTACAATATTAGTACGGAAGTATGGATCGAGAAACACCCAGACCATAATAAAATATCTGTAGACTAGCTGTTGCCCGCGACTTCGTACGCATTACACTCCTAAATGTGTAGATAACCTAGAAATAAAGCTAAACCCGCTGTTGCAACTTGACTTGACACCCCATTTTTATCCCATTGGAACTGATTTATGGGATAAAAAGTAGCTTATGTGGTAATCCAGGTTATAATCTACGTATATACCAAATTTCATCGAAATCGGTTACGACGTGATTGAGTAACAAAGAAACAAATAAATAAACATCCAAAATTTCACATTTATCATATTAGTGAAATGTAAAAAAATTGCACAAAACAATACGACACACTAAATTAAACTTCTAAGACAAACTAAAAGAAAACTATTTTCTTCTGACCAAAATGTTCTACTCGTAGTCCTTACCATTTCAAATTTCAAACTCTACGTGCCTATGAGGCCTTGTCTTAAAAGTGCATAACCTCTTTAAGCTTAGAACCTTCAAATGAGGTACTCATAAAGTACGGTGACTTTCAAGATATTCCAATTTTAAAGAGTATTTGCTTATGTTTTTAAGTGAGCTCTACATTTTTTGAATAAAATCGGATTGAGTTTTCAAACATGTGTCAAAATAAAATGTAATTTAAATCAAAAGCACTAAGGAGTATTGGTATCAACTTCGAAGCAAATCATCGCCAAAATAACTTTCTACCCCTTTTTAACCCCGTTAGGGAATGAATTTCAATAAAATAGGAAACACGTCTTTCATCAATTCTGTTAAAAAAGGTTTATGCAAAATTTGAAGTAGATTGGACCAAGGAATCATGTTGTCCTATACAAACTTTGCCCAGGTTTCACCCCTTAGGGGTAGAATTTTGGAAAATCCTTTCTTATCGGATGCATACGTTATACAAAGAATACACCCTCCAAATTTCAGGTCTCTACGATTAGCGGTTTAGGCTGTGCGTTGATCCGTCAATCAGTCATTCGGGACAAATCATTTTATATGTATAGATAATGCAAACATTTGTGCCGCAGCGGGAATCGAAACCGCAACCTCCTGCGTCTCAGCCGGCTAATCAATAAATTAATGATAAGAACAAATGTACGTAAGAATTATGTTCCTTGCAAAGAGGTTTGCAGCTAAACACAAATAAACAAACCTAGATTTAAAGCCACCCACTCTGCACTCTAGTTGCAAATAAGTTAGTTTTGCTTTGTCGCAAGAGCTCTAGAAGTTCTAGAACCCCTTTCACTTAAATCGAGTTTTACGACTTGAGCTGAGTAGAATAAATTCTGTGCTCTTTCTGTTTTACTTTGTTGCCCGACTGTGGAGTGGTAAATGGTAAAACAGCGACTATATAATCGCTTTAAAAAAAGATGCACAATTTTTTTTAAATGTATGTTAATAAATAACTTTTTACTGGGTGAACCAATTTTAATAATTCTTGTTTTAATTGGTGGGTTTTGCTCTAGGGTGGTCAAATTTAAGTTTCATTGATGTAATATAATTTTGACTGTACTTTCCATTTAGGTAAGGAGGGGATGATAAACAAATTTTATTTTTTGCACTATATTGTGTAAAGGTCTTGGCAATCTCTTTAAAAATAAAGTAGCGTTTTCATGAAGCACTTTTCATTCAAAAGTTTTGTTTTTCTGTTCTCTGAAGTTACTTACATTTAAATAAATAATCTGACCTTATCCTGACTCCACATTAGTGTTCCGTACCATGTACTCGTAAATACTCTGACGCCCAGGGTTGGCTTGCTCATCAACTTAATCATCATCATATCAACCATATGTTAGCATTTAGTAAATTATGTTGTATTTCCAGCATTACTTGAATGGTTTGGTAGAATGTTTAATTTATTGAACTTTTATGTCATCACAAATGAACATGATTTGGCAACACTGGAGTGATTGGGCGGATGCGGCGACGTCGCCGACAGCCATGTTGAATTGTGTGTTGTTTGAGAAAACGAGATCGGGGAGGAACTATTGATTCTTGTTGAGTAATCAATGAGGGAATACCTATTTTAAATAGTGAGTCGTTTACATATAAGACGTCCACTTCTGAACATAGCCCCCTCTATAGATTTCTAGAGACACCGATCTTGTGCGGCTTGCATTCAACGGCCACCCCACGCAGCGCTTTCCAGTGCGGGAATCTAGCACTTCACTCGAGAATCTAGGTATTTCTATAGATTTCCAGAACAAAAAGCAACTTACTCCTCGGTAATTAAAATTCAAATATAAAGTCACATATTCTGAGAAATACGAACATCTAATGTCTCTATCAACGTTCGCTTTGCAAATATTTGATGTTTGCATAGCTGTCGCGGATACTCGCAATGTTTTGCTGCCCATTCGTGACGTCATTGTTTGAATCTTCAAGCGCTGCTTTGCAACGAAATCTTGATAGTGTTATTGCAGCTGACTATGTTGAAATTCTTTACGGTGCGAGCGAGAATTTATTTCATTATCATTCGATGAGTATTTCTTCAAACACTCGAACGGTTTGGGATTTTTTGGTTCGCTGCAGGTGTAAGCCGTTTATGGTATGATTATACCATCGGCATACAGCTAGGTGTATCTATGTTCATTATAGTAGGTAGGTGGGTGCCTAGGTGAAGTACCTAATACTAGTTTCGGCAAGTCGATAAAAGCAGCGTATATATGCTAATATTATAAATTCGAAAGTAACTGTCTCTCTGTCTGTTTGTTACGTTTACAGAGTTAGGACTGCCACAGCTGATTACCTGGGTAGTTCTACTAATTCTGTGATTTATGCCGCGACAGTAACGCTAACTTACCTGTAAATTGCAAATCTGCGTGACCTATTTAGCGCGGCTCGGGCCGAGTGACGTCAGGGTTTTGTTGTGACGTCATGCAGATAGGAGCGTGAAAATGAGAAAAAGAAAGAATTCTGGTAGCCCGTTCTGTTCTAAATAACTGGAAACTGTTTGCCATTATTAAAAAAAAAAACAACACATCACTAAATATCTAGATGTACCATTGCTGAACTGAAGATAACTTATCTCCACAACGCAGGTACCTAGGGTGGAGGTTAGTGCGCTACCAAATTTACACCCATGTGTATAAACACGTACTTTAAGTTTTATTGTAGGGTGAACTCATCTAATTTCGTGATAAAGGCATTTGAGTAATAAAATACCAATAAATTATTAATTATTTTTATTCAGGCTTCGCATGAGTTTCAATCAGTCTTTTATCAGGAATATAGGCACAATTAATCACAGTTTTTTCTAAAATCTTAAAAGTTATATCAAATTTACTAAAGCAAGTCAACTTTCCTAATTCCGTGGTGACCTCTTTAAGTCCGTGATAGCTACTACTTTAACTCCGATATAACGGAATTAGGCAAGTTAACTTATTTTTGTTGTACAAAATTAAAATCTTAAAATTAACATATAAACATAAAAAAACAAGATATACATTTTAGTAATATCTTCTAGAATTATTCTTCGGCAAAACACATATCACACTTAAAAATCGTCGCATTAGCCTCAAATTCTTGACTTTGGCAATGAACGTGGTACGTTTTGAAGCAGAAGGAACAAGAAACCCAGTCTGCTCCATTTTTAGAAGCTGCATCTTCTGAGTAGCATCTATTACATGTTTCACATATCCAATCGTCGTCTTCAGTTCTATTTTTCTTCTTAAATTGTTGCTTCGCAGGTGCAGTATTAGTTTTATTTGCTCTATTACTTCGTTTCACTTTTGTTTCAGATTTTGACTTGCTAGGAACAGCAGCTCTATCCAGGTTCTTCTCAAATCGCTGAGTTTCAGATATGACGCTAACAACAGCATCATCAAGGTTTTTGTTGGCTGGTTTAGGTCGCTTAGTCCCTGATGTACCGGCAACAGCAGCGTCGCTAAGGTTCTTGTCAGCGATAGGCGTTAAACATCGTGCATGAGGGACGGTCCTTCTTTTTTGTATATTTCGATTCTGCTCTAAATTAGGCACTTTTAAAATCTCGTCTAATTGTTCTGTGAGCTTTTGTTTTGGTACCGGAGCTGGAATTATAATTTCTTCTAAAATTCGAATTTCAAATGTTTTATTTTGTTTAAGTGGTTCAACTTTTTCAAACGAAACTTCTTGAATGGGGGAGCCTTGTGCTGTTATGATTTCAGAATTGGTTTGGATGGTGGAGTCTTGTGATGTTGTTGATTCGGGATATTGTTGATCATATGAGTCCGGAGATTTCAGTACAGGTGCTGCAAGGATTACTTCAGAATCTTGGGCTGTAGTAATTTCAGGACAGTAGTGGTCGGACGAGTCTGAAATTCCTAATACAGTTGCAGTTGAGATCGTGTCATTACAATGAGTGACTTTATAAGAATAACACCTTGAGGGAATTCTTACTTCTTCTTTCTCTCTTCAGCTCTGTATACTGTCATTGTTGAACTCAAAACATTTTCGACGGCGGTTTTCAGATCAGACTCCGAATACTTTCGGTTCTTTTTGTCTTCCATGAAATCTGAAAGTAAACAAGCAAATTATAATAATAATTACATACCTGCTTAGATTTAGCGTCTGTTTAAATTTGCAGCTCGTATTAATAAAACAAATGCTGCGAAATTTGGTAATAAAACTACTCACGTAATTACGTGACAAGTGCAAAAAAGTCTCACTCAATTCCGTGATAGCAAAATATACATATAATATTGGCTTAAAGTCATCATTTTAATTGAGACAAGATAAAACTAATCAAATAACATCAATCTTGTCTACTAAACTCAAAATAAGTCAATACTTTCAGTGAAAACCACAAATAATTGTATATAACTACTCTAATTCTGTGATAGCACAAAAACCACTCAACTGCTAAAACGCTAATATTTTTGAAGAACAAAATAAGCTCTAACACTAAAACGACGCAGAACTATGACGAATTTTTTACTGCCACATCAAGGAAATATCATTTACAATTCATTATAATAGAAAGAAGCTAAGAAATCGGTTAAATACTTACATAAATAGAGCAAAGTTCGCCACCAATTCACAGACACTGCCGAAACCGGCGAGATTTGCGCGCGGACTGACAAAACCATTCGTTGTTACTATCTCGCTCACTCGAGCGTCCCCAAACTTTACAGACGAATTTGAACATTATTACAGAGGCATAAGGTTGTATTTCCAATCATTGATTTCGCTCGTACAGGCCTATGGTAGAGCTCAAACCAAATACAACTGAATTAGGCGAGTCACAGAATTAGATGAGTTCACCCTACTTTGTATTTCACAATAACTTTGTGTTTTTATACCTTGTTTTATACATATGTGTTTATATGTTTTTTGAATAAATAAATTAAATTATTTTTTATATATTAATGGCTCTTTCTCTTAGAGTGTCAATTAATGGCTAAAATAGTTATTACTAATAATTATTATACTAGAGTACATTTCTACTGATATTGTAAATAGATCAACCAGAAATAAGGCTGCGCCAATGAATTTAAGTAAATTCGAATCTTTGCCCTCTTTTTAGGTTAGAACCACTGAACCTATTCGATGTTTCCATCAAAAACCAAAATTCGTTACGTCAAAAAACGTTTAATCAAACTTCGAATTTGCCTAAAGATAATATCCTAAATCATAATTGGTGAAATATCGTGGTGAAACTTGTCGGTGGATATTTCTCAAGGCAGTTCATTAATTAATTGCTATTGTCACAGTTTCTCGACTTAATGGGCTATTGTTTCACTTGCGAAACTTCCATTCTTTGTTGAAATCTGGAAATATGCGGGCTAACATTCACACCTAATTCCGCTGAAAGAAAGCAAATAATTCGTTTTACCTAGATAAGTAAGTGTACGTGATGATTAGTGAGATTTTTAACCTCCGAAGCATAAAGAGAGTGCTATGAGTTTGACGCCTATGTGTGTCTGTGGCATTGTAGTTCCCAAACCACACACACGTAGTTCACAGCAGCGACCAGAGTGCCGCAGTACCATGAGGTACAGAGGTACAAGAAATACGCTTTGAAGATCTCGACGTCAAGCGCCAGCTCAACAAGGTGAAGCCCAAGACCGTATATACTGTACCTAAACGTATGATGCTTTAGGACGGTTGTTCTGTACCTCCTGCAACAGAACCTGGCAAAATTTGGCCTGGCGAGCCATATACTCGTACGCTGCCATTTGGGTAATGCCTCGTAAGGTTTCGCCCTTGACGGACACGTCATGGAGGACTTATTTATTATTATTTGTTCCCGGATGGACCGATTAGGACACGGTTTTTTTTAATAGAAAGCTAGTTTAACTGAGTTGGTTCTTAGCTATGTCAGTTTTACGGGTTTTTCGTGTCGGAGGTTTCATAAATTTTACTTGTTACTGTTTATAGGCTCTTTTGTGTATCACCAGTGGTTTCTCAGTCACTCTGTCTGAGGTGGATTCGAAAAAAGTATGTATCTTAACTAACCACGAACACCGCACCAGGCAAGGCTTCAGAAAATTAAATCAACCAGTAACCAGACTATGAAAGCTGTAGAAAAGTACTTGAATATTATTTGGTGATCAGCTTATTACATATAACAGCTCAGCTTAGCATGTAACGTGATCAGCTTATTACAATTCTTGATATTACCTTTTGCCAGTCGATAAGCGCTTTACTTTTACTTGGGTTCGCTGCTAAACGATCCGAATGGCGTTCTACCATCCACAAAGACGTACAATCGTTCGAAGACGCTCGTCTAGCGACCCTTGACGAGAAACGCCTGCAGAGCAAAATCCGAAAGAAACGTCTGTACAGCTACACATACAATAGTGCCGGTCAACTTTACTGTTCGTCGTGCGACAGGGTATTCAAAAAAAGGATTGTGTGGTTTTATGAAACCACGGTAAAAGTGAAGCTTTGTTTCACATTATAGACATTTTTCCTCGTTGGCACAAATGAGTAATAGTCTATACACTACACGGCCAGCTGATGCGAACTATAGTCGCCGCCATATTGGCCTCGGCTGCTCTGACGAGCGCCTTTCACTTTATCCCTACTCCGCGGCCGACCGTCACGCGACATGCAACACACGGACGAAAAAGTTTGAGACGATGTAATAAAAGTTTCTCTTTAAAACCAAATTCGGTTTGGCCAGCCATATAAGAGCTCATGATAGGCAATAAACTAGTGTGTAAAGGGTTCGCCTGGGGGGATTAGGATGATGATGATGTCCTATCATCATCATCACTTGACTAACATTGTTCACCTTGTGATTTTCAGTCTGAAAATCTCTGTCTGATCAGCACTATCAAAATGTATTACTAAATAAGTCGACACTCAGAAGCCATGCTTTTCTGGATTAATCAAGTTTTAATCTAGCATAAAACAATTAGAACAAAGCGTGTAGGCATTGCAGCATTGTCTGCATTAGAAATGTTCACAAAGCTACCTGGAATTAGCGATGGAAACATTACCATAAAAGCTAAGCTAATAGAGGATCAATCGTATTCTTCTAAGGAGTTTTGAAATATTTTTTAGTATTCCACGAAGAGCACCAAGTCAAAATATAAATCGTTGCTCTTCGTGGAATGCCTCGTTATAAGTAAAGGTCGGTTACACATCATTAGGTCTCTATCGGATGGGCATTTCAATGGGTAGCTTTATTTTCTGGTGACTGCGAGATGGGTCCTAGGTATGTTTGGTTAAAATGGCACATGAAAAGGGAGGCCTTTATGAAATAAAGTACCAATTTTATTTTTATTTTATTTATCCGGCAGTGGTGATGTCGGTCTGTGAGTGATGATGATTTTGAATTTTGTATTTACTCGTTCTCATGAATTATGAGGGACAAAGAGAAGCTTTTGCTTTTTAACCGACTTCAAAAAAAGGAGAGGTTCTCAATTAGTCGGAATATATTTTCTTTCATATATTCACTGGTAATAATACTTCGAATTGTCCGATTTCCATGATTTTTGTTAGAAAGGGGTTACCTCAGGGGTGATCCCATATAAATACGGTAAAGATGTGATGATGGGGGCTATTATAAAATCATCAAACTCTTTATGCTGCAAAGGTATCTGCACATTTTTTATATTTTCTGTTTTCTGTAGTCAGTTTATACTTCATCGCGTCAACAGATAGGGCACATTCTTTCCTGTACAAGGCTCAGTCAAATTGTAGACAGTTCGTATTATGTTCGTAGTGCAAGCTACTGTCGTTTTTTACCTATAAGTATGAAACAATAGTAGCTGCATATCACGGGGAGATATAACGACTGAGCATCCTACTTCGTAATTTAGTTTACGTAATTACGGTGGCTTGCAGTTAGGGTTGCCAAGCGTTTAGAGGCATCTTGGAAATCTATGGGGGAGGCCTGTGTTCAGCAGTGGTCGTCGTTTGGTTTATATGATGATAAAAGGAATTATATGAATGAATGTAGGTACATAATGTTATTTATTATATAGTTAGGTAAGGGCGATTCTCTGTAAACTCGTAAACGGCTGTCCGGACCGATTTTAACATAAAAAAATAAAGTATAGAAATATAATTATGCCTCTTAATTTAAATTAAACACTGTACTTTATAGTGCTTATATTTATAACGATAACAATTTTACTTTTTTTTCTAAAAAATATTGAAGCCCTAAAAACACAGTCCCCTGGTTGTCCCATAATGCCAAGTGATGTAGCCTGGAATTTAGAGTAGCGCTTTGATAGAAAGTTGAGCAGTAATAGGTTAACAGGTATGTTGTGCGGAGGGAAGAAAGTAATGTGGCTAGAAGAGTGCTAAATATGAATCTGGAGGGATATATAAATAAACGTAGAGCTTAACAGCTTTCAAAGATTGTGTGAAAGCTGATATGGATAAGAAAAGAGTAAGTTGGTACTGAGTTCATCTTTTCAAAAAAACCGGCCAAGTGCGAGTCGGACTCGCGCACGAAGACTTAGAGATGATAGAAAACGCTTTATTGTAAATCACACTTAAAATAAAAAACAAACAACAATACATGCAGAAATACAAGTGGCGGTCTTATCGCTAAAAGCGATCTCTTCTAGACACTCTTTCTAGGGTTCCGTACCATTATCTACAAAAACGGCAAAAAAATCATGTCATTTTTTTTTTTTTTAATTGGATAGAACTTCGTTTGACCACAATCTCACCTGATGGTAAGTGATGATGTGGTCTAAGATGAAGCACGAAGATCTAGAAGAAACCTATTTACTCTCACCTTAAAGAGGCCCGTTATGTCTGTTATATGGGAGCCCCACTTGAATATTTATTTTATTCTGTTTTTAGTATTTGTTGTTATAGTGGCAACAGAAATACATCTCGTAAAAATCATAGTGAAAATTTCAACTGTCTAACTATCACGGTTCATGAGATACGGCCTGGTGACAGACGGACAGACAGACAGCGGAGTCTTAGTAATAGGGTCCCGTTTTACCCTTTGGGTACGGAACCCTAAAAAGACTGACCTTCTAAAACAACTAAACAGTAGAAGTATTTATTTTTTATTACATTTATTACGTGCCATTCTAACATATTCATACCGCACTCAAAGACCCTCAGTGTTATCTAGCAGTACGCTGCAGTACTCTTGTTATCTCAATGCGATGATACTGTTTCTACTGTCCCATGTCGTGCGTGATGATGAGCCGTTGTTGCATAATTAAGCTAAAGCGTTGACCATAGCTCGTTTATTATGTGTAATCCTGCCCTTCCACCGCAGATGTGTGTTTCGAGATATTAATCGCTTAAAGGTAAACTTCCAAAAGCTTACCACCACAGTCGTGCGATACGAGGATGTTAAATAAATACTTAAATAAAAATAAAAATATTTTATTTCAGATATCATAAATCCATACATTCTTAGTTTGTTACTTAAAGACTAGGTTAGTAGGTACACACACAATAGGAAAAAAAAGAAAAAAAAATACAACACACAAAACAAAAGGGCAAAAGGTCTTCGCGCTGAGAGTGACCAACCTAGGTCGGTTTGATCACTCTCAACACGAAGCACTTCCATATCGGAGAGGTAATTCTGTGCGATATGGTTTTCAGGAATGGTTAAGCGGTGAGCGAGGAAAAAATTTACAAATAGGATTGATTCATTTACCTAGCCTCATAACCCTAGCTCACCGCTTTGCTTTCTTGTATCTCTGGTGGAAAGATTAGGAAGTTTTCCTTGCTTTCTAAGCGATTACTCTCGAAAGAGATGTCTTCAAACAGGGGTTACGATTTTGAATTAGGTGACTTAGGAATTTTAGGTTAATTTTTTTAATAGCAAATTCCATAACAGCTGGGTCGGGCTTCGAATCCACTACCTCCATCGGAAGCCGGGATACATCCCACTAGATCATGACGGCTCACTTCTGCAATATTTAGCTTCGCCGTCGACAAAATTCACAGGGTACCTACACCAGTAACCCCACTGTACTGAAATTCGGTATGCTATGTCAGCTAAAATTTATTATAAGTAATTACTAGTGGTTTGCCCCGAACTGAGATCTCGCAGGTCTCCGATTAAAACAAAAAATATTTTTTGTTATCTTTAACTATCAAAATAGTGCCACGAAATGAATAACCATCTACTTGACCTACAGTTTCATTAAAATTACAGGTAACGGGAGTTCATGTTATATGGTTATGTTTTTGGGGTATAAATTACAGTTATTCTGGATTTTAGACTTTTTACCTATATTTGTGTCACTTAAGCTACACGCATACCAAATTACAGCACGGTCACTGGTGTACCCTGTGAATTTTGTCAAAGTTCAGTTTTTATTATGGCTAATAACTCAAAAACTATAAGGACTTTACTAAAAATAAAAACGGAGTCTAAATGTACCCTGAAGACCTTTCATTTGACGTCCCATTTGAACTAATAGTTTCATTTTTTTTTACCGCTCTTGAATCCCAGTATCTCAACAACCCCCCAACATTTTTAGCTCATTTAGTCACACCAAAATTGTGCCATCACTACCTACCTATGTATCAAATTCACGATGATCGGATTAACGCTTTGAAAGTTATCCACGGACAAACAAACAAACATACATAGAACGCCGATTGGCCCAAGTTGATTTAGAGATCTCGCTTCGCTCGATCGAAACATAATTATCAATAAATTTAAAAAAATACGGCGGGGTAATAGTGTCGTGGGATATCACGATAGCTATCATTGTGGTAAATAGCGAGCATGCCATTTATCTTCTGAATGCAGTAATCATGGCCTGTTTGATTTATTTATTATGTTCTCATTGCTGCACGTGTATTTACTTATACCTGGTTTGTAACTTTGTTCGTGCAGTGAGTAATTATAGACTAAATATCATTTTAGTATTGGTTTTTGCAACTAGATTTTTTTTATTTGTTCTTTAATGTTTAATTTATTTTAATGTTTAATAATTGCTGTTGCCCGCGACTTCGTACGCGTTACACTACTAAATGTGTAGGTACCTAGAAATAAAGCTACACTCGCTGTTGCAACTTGACTTGACACCCTAGTTTTATCCTATGGGAAATGATTTATGGGATAAAAGGTAGCCTATGTGGTAATTCAGGTTACAATCTATGTATATACCCATCGAAATTGGTTCAGCCGTTACGACGTGATTGAGTAACAAATAATCAAACATCCAAACTTTCAAATTTATAATATTAGTGTGATTTATACTGGCTTACCCGCACGCGGCTTCGCACGCGCGGTTTGTCATTAAAACATTAACCTCTTGCTGCGTAGTCGGGTGAAAAGTAGTATGTCGTAAACCCGGTCATAATCTGTCTGTATACCAAATTTCATCGATCCAGCCGTTGTTGTGAAAACGTAACAAACAGACAGAGAGACAGGGTTACTTTCGAATTTATTATATTTGTATGGATTATAATAAAACTTTTATTTTTGCCACCGCAATGTTGGACGCGAGTTCTCGGTGTACGGTATTCGTCCTCGGGATCGACGAAATATGGCACCCTTTGGCCAAAAATGTTCCCTCATGAAGGTCGACAGATGTTCAGTCGGCTCGGCCGGTACTGCAGTCCCGTCCCGCCACAGGGAATAAAATCAAACCCAGTCCTAACTGTAACCGCTCGACCCTCAAATTGATGGTGATCTTCATACGCAAAAACTCCGCAATCTATTTTTTATTTTTTAAGTCCTGGCATAATTTGGAATAAGCAAATATCCCACCTGATGTTAAGTAGTAACCACCGCCTTTATCAAAGTATTGCCTCGTAGATCACGCACCTTAGAAACGTGCCCTGCGTCCATCAACTTGAGGCATACATGTGTAAAGCCGCATGTGCCCGTAATTTCACCGGCAAACGTGCTCTTCAAACCGAAACACAGCAATGCTTGGCGGCAGAAATAAGTATGGTGGTAGTACTTCCCCGGGCGAGCCCTTTTACTACTCTTACACCTCTTCAGCGTTCACGGTGTATTCTAGGTATACATAATGACATAATATGAAATACTCGGGGTCCAGAATTATCCTGACTGCGTCCCATGACATAGTATACTCTACGAATGCTATCATGTCAATACAAAATTCCCTTGTAAAAAAGCATATCATTTCTCCTTATCACAAGTGTTTGCTGAACTTGGTGACGAAATGATAACGTCTTATTTTGCACTTTAGTACGATAAGGTCCAATCACCACTACAAGCCTTGCCATTCAAACTTGACATCAATATCATTGTTTATAAATCACAATTTCACTTGATACATTAGTTCAATGTTTTGATAAAGGCACTGAATAATTCTGCATTCCCTCAATGTTATTGATAACCTAGACCTTATGTTGTGTGATATAAATACGATTAGTATATGCCCGTATTCTAGAACTTACCTCAAAACAGAATCGACACTCAAGATAGATTTTTGACAGATTCTTTAATGAAAAATGTTTCAAGTCTATGAGTATCGAAATAATAGAAAAGAATGAATTGCCTAGTATCGTAGATCGGCAACAAAAACCCCTAACTGAATTTTTTTTGTTTGCTAGCCCTACTCAAATCATTAGGAGTATTCCGCTAGTTACACTGTCATAATTATACTCCACTGACCTGCTGACGTAGTACCTACATTCATACCTACTCGGGATAACCTCTGACCCGTCACGTTAGAGCGATTAATCAGGTCATAGATAACCAACGTATCTTAACTTCGTGGATCGTGATTGCCATGAATGAACATATCGCTAACACAATATGACACTTGAACAAGGGTCATTCATACAGTTTTGTGTTTTGTCTTGAGAAAAGGAACCTCTGTTAGCTTAATTCATCCTTCTGGGTATCGTTTATTGCCATTAATTTCGAGTAGTTTTAACATTTGTTTTCTTTTGTTTCAGGCGAAATACTATCTGCGGTACAGTAACGCCGCCAACCATGTTGCGACCAGAGTCTCCTCTCGCTGACCACCGCAGCCTCCTCCCAAGGCGGCTGCTTCCGGCCAAAGCTCAAATTGCCCCAGCTGACAAAAGAAAGAACCGAAGATCTCTCGAACTCAACCCTCCATCTACAGACCATACAACTTACGACTACCCAAAACTCCTTATTTCTAAAACCACTGATTCTCTAAATACAGAATGCCCGAGAAAGATCATAAACAAGCAGGACTCAACAGATAGTCTCAAACGCGCTCTTCTATCAGATAAGAAATCAAAGGAGGACAAGAAGTCACAACTAGCGAAACACGATTCAAGCGAGAGTCTCAAAAAAGCACTACTATGCCGTCAAGACTCAAACGACAGCGCAAAGAGAAAAGACTCAGACCTGAAAAGGATAGAGAAAGAATCAAAACGGGGAGAGATCAAGCGTGGAAATGATAAAAAAGGGTTACTGGAGACTGAGATAACTGATGAGCCTTGTAAAAGGATCTATGAGAGGAGAACGGGTTGTGCTAGGCCGACTTTACCTCCTGTGGCGGAGAAAGGGGCAGCTACTCCTAGTTCTCCCAATGGCAGTCCAATCACGCCAAGTGTGGCTGCTGTGGCAGAAGGACTGGTGCGGTGGGGCAGTGGTCTGCTCGCTGGTAAAGAGGAGCCAGGACTGAAAGCAGCTACGAGCTGGTACGGCTATGGGACTCTACCAACTGACAGCGAAAAGGTAAGACTTGTTTTTAGTGTTTTGTTTTTAGTGAATTTGGGAGAATGTTAAATCTCTATCTGTATAGATGAGACAGTAGCTGTTATAAAATTTTCTGTGAACTTCAAAACTCTTTGAATTATAAATGTCAGTTTATGTTTTCGTATTAAACGTATTTGGTTTAAGTAGTTTCGCATACAATGGTTGTTGTGCCTGAAAGAGTTTTTTTACTGGAGTTTCTTTATTCATGAGCATGTCACGCTATTGTCAATTTAGGCAGTTTATGTTAAACAGCCAAGCGTTTAATTACTATCCCATTCATCACAATGAAAAAATGATGGTACCGTCAGATTGGATTGGTTGTTAGAAGAAGTTTGGTGCAGGTCGCACAAATTGTACGAGGAGGCCTATTTTCGGCAGAGTTTGCCCTTTGGCTGATAGGGTGATAAAACATCAAATACACTGGCCGCCAAAAAAATCGACCCACCCGCTAATTTTGAGTAACAAAGTTGTTATCTTAAGTATGCGTGGACATATTGGTATGTTTTGCTTATGCTTTATAAATAAACATCTGAGTACCCACTTGACATTGTTTTAGACGAATACAAGTGCTATTGTGGGTATTTGTAACATTTTAAAAGCACTGAAAAAAGATTAATGACTTTTGCATAGAGTGCAAGGTGATTTTATTTCGAACTTTTGCCATTCACCGTGCATCGTAGTGATTTAATCTTTGAATCCTTTGTTAGAGCAATCATATTCGTTGCTTTTAACCATAAAATATGGAAACAACTGAAGCAGAAGCCGCTCAAGTGGTAGTTCTTGTTCGTGAAGGGCTAAGTCAGCGAAATGTGGCAAGAAGATTAAATTTGAGTCGATCAGCAGTGCGTCAAGTTTATAAACGATACTTAGAGACGGGAGAGTACCGCCGGAGACCAGGATCTGGAAAAGGACGTGTCACAAACACGACGGATGACCGTTTTATTGCCTTGACTTCCTTGAGAAATCGGCATCTTTCTGCTGTCGATGTGCAGGGCAGGCTGAGGGACACTCGTGGAGTGGTTGTAAGTGAGAATACGGTGAAAAGAAGACTTCGGGAGCAAAACCTGAAACCACACAAGCCTGCCACGGGACCAAAACTCACTGCATCTCATCGGCAAGCAAGGTTAGAATTTGTTCGGCAACACATCCAATGGGACCTTGGTCAATGGGAGACAGTTCTGTTCAGTGATGAGAGCCGAATGTCCCTTGTAGGCTCTGACGGACGTCGTAACGTTATGAGAAGATCAGGAGAACGTTATGCTCAGTGCTGCATAAGAGAAACAGTCCGGTTTGGAGGAGGCTCTACAATGTTTTGGGGAGGCATCTCTTTAACCGGACGTACGGAGCTGGTTTTCTTTCGGAATCGTGCGGTTAATGCTGGAAATTACATAACGGATATTCTGGAACCTCATGTGATGCCATACGCGGGATATATTGGCGAAAATTTCCAGCTCATGCATGATAACGCAAGACCACACGTCGCCAGAATTGTAACCGGATATCTTAGGGAGGCTGGCATACCAGTTATGCAGTGGCCAGCCAATAGTCTGGACCTAAATCCGATCGAACCTCTCTGGGACCAGATAAAAAGGAAAGTTAGAGCCCGAAATTCAGTTCCAGAGACGTTAGATCAGCTGGAAGCCGCCTTAACGGAAGAATGGGAACAGATACCCTAAGAAGACATCAAAAAGCTGATCCGTTCGCTGAATAGGCGTATGGCAGCAATCATTAAAGCAAGAGGAGGAAACATCCCATACTAAGGTAAAGCGAAAATGTTTTTAAATGTCAAAAAACATAAATTTTGCCATTTACAGTAAAATCGTTAATTTTGCCAAATGTTATAGTTTCATTATCTTATCACATTTTTATGTAAAATATCCCGTACCACGCGAGATTTTTAGGTTTTTTACAACCCCATAATTGCATTTTTTCATTATCAACATAAAAAATATCTATCGATTGTAGTAAAAACCCATAGGACACTTTTTTGCGAAAAAACGTAGGTGGGTCGATTTTTTTGGAGGCCAGTGTATATATCTCGTCATGGCAAGAAATCAAACAAATGTTAGGGGTTTCCATTCCTATTGAGAATATTTGAAACTTCTTAAACACAAGGTTGAGTGAGACATGCGCCATGGCTTTACTGTTTTTGTTTCGATGCAAATTAAACAGACACTTTAAACGAAAGTGACGAAATAGGTACGAGGTAATAGAGCTGTACATCGCAGGAAACTTATCCACAAAAATAAGTTGGTTTTCATAACCATTAGGTTATAATAAGAGCAAAATGAATCTACCTACTAATGAATTTCTTTGAAGGTTATTGGTAATAAGAGTTGTTTACTGGTATGGTAACAAATCGAACTACTAAAGTCAATTGCAATCCCAGCACCGACACTAAAGGCTAAATAGAAGTACCATAATAGCTAAATAATGACCTCGATAAAACTATAACTATAGTATACTTTTTGAAGAACCATATTTTTCAGAATACATTCGAGTTGACTTTCCCATTTTATTGACAAACAATAAATATTACCTTAAATTTTAATAAAACCGAGCGAATTTGATATTTGGAAAACAAACTGAGTGCCAACTTGGAATTCAATAACTCCTCGTTCTAAATCCATAACAACTGAGCAAACAAATAACTGTGTTTTCGAATCGGTTTTGTCATTGAAAAGATACTGTTGGCATAAACATGGAAAAATTAGAAAAATGCGAACAATTTTGGTGTGACTAAATGGGCTAAAAGTGTTGGGGGGGTTGTTAAAAAAAATGTAAATGAGACTATTAGGTCAAGTGGTACGTCAATTGAAAGGTCTTTATGCCGTTATTTGTAATTTGAATGAAACTGTAGGCCAAGTTAGCTGGTTATGCATTTCGGGGCACTATTTTGATAGTCAAAGATTAGGTACAAATAATATTTTTTTTGTTTTCGTAAGTTTTTTTTAACCCGTCGAAGATCACGCCAACATATCTTTGTATGTTTGTGAGGCCAGAGCGAACCTTTCAAAGCGTTTTATGAACAAGAGTGGAACGCCTTGCTCGAGTCTGTTTTCCGATAATTACAACCTAGGGATTTTCAAGTCGCAAGTGATCAGGTTATTTCTAGGCAAGCGTACCCATGATTACCCATCGTAGACTGCATCATTGCCAGTGTAACGCATGTCGCGGTTTTTTATAAATGTTCAACATTGTCGGTTCTTCTTCTTTTGTGTGTCTCAAGACTAGGGTAATTTTGACCAGGACGTCGACATTTCTATGGCGGCGTCGGTCACTTAATTCACTCATCGTACAGGTGGTAGGGCAGGATGGGCATGCAAGGGACAAAGGAGGTCATCATAAGGTTTTCAGGGTTCAAGTATTTAAGCCTGCTGCGGTCGAACTGTTTTAAATTGGTTCAATTTCATATCCTCAAAAAAAATAACAGCCAACCTTCACGAAATCAAACGTATGCAACGTTTGATATCATTGCATTCACTGACATTGAGATTAGGTCGAAACACAGAATACAGAATATGTCGAAACCTATATTTGCCTAGATTTTACTACAGGCTTTCTGATCTGCAATGCTTAACTTCTACTTAAATCTAGTTTACTACTTAAACCCCATACTGGATTCCCATCCTCAGATGACTAATTTGTTTCGTTAGGAAATTCCGAATTATTAACTCAATAATGCAGAAAACGGCTAGTTAGATTATTATAAATTCATGCTTGAAAAAAGTGACTAAGTAGGTAGAAAAAACATGACACATACGTAAATAATCACGTTCCTTATAAGACGTATTGTAGACTTTGTAGGGTTTGTAGATCTTGAGGTCAAAGACTTTAATCAAGGATATTTGCTGTGTCGAATAAAAACAATGTCAATATTTGACTTCCATCTGACACGTCACCGCGCAAAGTTACCAGATCATTACCGGTATCACGTGCAAGCCTCATGTCTGTTTTACTTTAAAGTAAAAGTAGTTAATTTACTTTCTTTTTACTATTATCCAATGCCCGCAATCTTTGCGCCATTGAACGTTCATCAGCCATCTCCAAAAGGCCGCTTTTGATCATAGCTAAAGCTTGAGAAAGAGAGAGAACAATAATAGTCTATTTAACAAAGCTAGAAAAGGTAAGCTACTAAGAACATCCATAAGAGACCTATTGTCAGGAAACGTGAACGCGGATACGGAACGCGCCATTTCCAAACCAATTACGTATTTGCTTTATTCCCACAGTTTTTGCTGTAATAAGGAAACCCTGGAACGCGACACTCGATGGTATAACTTCGATGAGAACGCACGCGCCGTTATTAAAAACACGCGAATATCATTTTCCTAAACATTGTTCTCGTGACAGTGTCGAATAGTGAAAGTGAAGTCATAGTGCGTGTGGCAGTGATGTGATTTACCGTGTTCTTTGGATTGGACCGTTGTTGATCGATTGAAAACACTTTCGCTGAAAATGCCAAACGAGGGACGAAGAAGGGTGAGACTTATACAATTGTAGTTATCAACTATTTTAGGTGTTTTAACTGCTATTTTCAATATTCGATTTCTTTACTGTTGCTATGGTATCTAGCTGATCTTATTTCTGGTATTCTTTCTGGTATCTAGCACCTAAATGAATCAAATTCGTAAGCAAATGATATTGTCTAGACTCTGCTGGACACAGAAAGAAATACTATTTTGAAACTTAAAGTATAAAAACAGTCGAGTTTCATTTGCTAGACACATGCTTGATATCTTTATAGCTTCCTCGGTCAGCGGTCAGGGGTTAATGTCAGCAATTAGATCGCACGTTATAAGTCACAAGTTCCATCGCTCTATATTCAATATCGCGATAGAAAATGCATTTGGCTGCGAGCGTGTCGTCTATATAGCCTTAGACCTCTCACCGTTTGCGTCCGACTTGGTCCTTTGCCAATTTCATCCAGGTACGATCTATTTTCCATAAGTATCTGCTTGCATAAGTGAATTCGTTTTGTTTTGGTTATATTCTAGGAGTAATATAATTATGTACACCCTGACCCACAGTCACATAGATAGTCCTAATCTCATAATAGGATTTCTGTGATTGGATGAAGGTATTGTCGGTAGAAAATGATTATGTATCGATGGGAAAAGAATAACTTTATGAGGGCGATTCTCTGTAAACTCGTAAACGGCTGTCCGGACCGATTTTAACATAAAAAAATAAAGTATAGTAATATAATTATGCCTATTAATTTAAATTAAACACTGTACTTTATAGTGCTACTATATTTATAACGATAACAATTTTACTTTTTTTTCTAAAAAATATTGAAGCCCTAAAAACACAGTCCCCTGGTTGTCCCATTTCACGGATTCACACTTAAGGATAATATTAAAAAAATATATATGAACACTAAATAAATTTTGCAGTTCATATCTAAAAATATAATAATACATTTATATTTATGTCATAAAACAAGGTCTAGTTTCTTATTTTTTAATTGTAATAATGTCATGTTAATGTTGTCCGAAGTTTTCTTAGACAGTCCCCTGTCAAAATTTTTAACTTAAATTTGAAAAAACCTGTTATGTTTACAAACGTTTTTTAGCGTGAAATGAAACGCAACCAGTGTGAAGTTAGTAACATTGCCGAGAACGGCGTCAGGCCCTTATTTTTTTTAGTGTCCGATCGCAATTTGTGGTGTGAGTACGCGTGTTTGCCGTTGCGACATACAGTCCTCTGGTAAGTGATTTTAATTATGTTTATTAGATTAAATATTTATATAAATTATCTATGTCTGTGATTTGTGTCCAAATTTGTCGGTAACTTCGTATCAAATCATGTTTCAATAGTTTTGTAAATATTTTGAAACTAAACCAAAATACACAGTCCCCTGGCAACAGTCCTCTGCCTGGCAATATGACAGGGGACTGTTCTATGTGCCATGGGACTGTATATCTCATAAATTTGGTCATTATTAAAAGGTTTTGTTTACATATATTCGTTCCGTTGTCGAAGATTTATTCATATAAGAAACATGAGCGCCTAAAGAATATGTTTCGCATTAATTGACCTCACTGAACGTAAATTATGTTACAGGTTGAAAGCATAAACTCAAGATGGCACCTATAATGTAAAAGTTATCGCGAGAGGAATAATTAGAGAAAAAAGACAAGCAGAGAGACTAAGATATCAACATAGAAAAAATGATCCTCTAAAGAGAGAGGAGATGAAAGAAAAGGAGAGGTTAAAATATCACAGTAAGAAAGATAAAGGTTTGAGAAAATTAGTGAAAGATATGACACAACGTGAACACAGGGCTGCCTTAAAGACGTAGGAAGAACTCTGCACTGTACACTGATCTAAACGAAAGAGACTGAACAGTGTTACTAATACGTTTATGCGTGAAAATACACCATATTCGGATCCTGAAGTCGATACTCCCCCTTCAAGACAGCTTACTCCAGTTCCAATTCAGCTTTCTGTAGCTCCAAGTCCAGCAATATCCAGTAATAGTTCACTGCAAAGAAAAAGACAAGCCAAAATCCGATCTTTATGCAGTCTCTGAGAACATAGCCCATTCTCACCTGCAGCCATTTGGGCACATCTGCGACCGATTTTCAAGACTCTTCCAAGTGGCATCAAATGCGTAAATTTTTTGAGCGATGGCCCTGTTACGCAGTATCGTAATAAAACGATGTCTTTTATCATGGAAACTAAACTCGCTGAACAAATTCCAGAGTTCTAAAAATGTACGTGGAACTACACAGAAAGTGGACACGGTAAAGGCGCACCAGACTGTGTAGGAGCAACGTGCAAAAGAACATATATCCCAATTGACGGTAGTGACATCCAGGCAATGATCAATAAAGTTGAAGAGGAAGCGTCTGGTCAGAAGTTTTTCAAAGGCACTTTAAATGTGCACCAGGTCACAGATCTTTATTCCAGCATTTTTTTCATCCTCGGCCTGCCGATAAAATGTAAAACCCTAACTATGAAAAGTCTCAGCTGCTTTTGCAACGGCGAATCTTTCCATGAATGCTTTTGCAAGTAGATGTGTTCGAGCGCAAAAGTCATGTTAAACTAAGCTATGCATTATATATATTTATGCATATATAGATTATGCATGTGCCTTATTAGTTTTAAGAAAAATACTTCTTGCAGATCTTATTTCAAATTACTTTCATTATAACTACTTACTTTTATACAATTATTGTTGAGAGGAAATACTATTGTGTTATAATTTTATTAATAGTTCTTTATAAAACTGCGTACAGAATTTAAAAGTTGTTGATTTGAGGTACAAAAGGTTTCTAGTACCATAGTTATGACATTAAAGTTTTTATTTTGTTAAAGAAGCTATGTTTTAGGTTAAGTTTTTTCTTAAAAACTTTTGAAATATAATAGTTTTATGTTGATACGTAAATATAGTATAAAATAATAAATTATTGATAACAAAATTATGACTTACCTCTATATAAAACAGTCCCCTGTTGCACCTAACAGTCCCCTGTCGCGATTTATCAGAAAATCCAAAATAACTTTAAAAATACATATAAATTCAATTGGCCCTTTTGTGTACTAATATTAACAGTTACTTTGCTAGGCAATACTATTATATTTATACGAAAATTCTAAAAAAATATGCCAGGACAGAGTTTGTATGGGCCATTACGAGTTTACAGAGAATCGCCCATGAACTAGTTCATTTACCAGTAGTCACAGGGCCAAAGCTCTTTATACAGCCACTGTAACGCAACACGGTAGATATGTGTATTTTTTATACCCCCCCATTAGTCATATGTAGTAGTCCTGAGCACTAGGATTCCCAGAATCATGATTCATGAGTATCAGGAACTACGTATGTGATAAGAATCTGATTCTAAGCATGAAAAGCATGCAAATGTCTTCATACTGCTCATTCACAGTCACAGCCACGTCACTAATGTTCTCAAATTCTAATTTTAAGTAGGTATGATTTGTTTATGACCCAATAAAACTTGTTAGGAGCGGAACTTTTCGCAGTGATTATAGCCTTATTTTTGTCAACAAGAAACGTAGGGTCTATAATTATGCATTTATGCCGTCTATATTTTACGGAGTGCGTCAAAACCTGAGATTATTTTTAAATCCCTCACTAAACAGAGCAAGGTCAGACAGATGACGCTGGGTTATAAAACGGATAGAGATTACCTGTTTTTTTATCTCAAATGTCGTTTTCATATTTATTATGTGCTTGATGAGCATAATCCGCTTTTAGAGGTTGCATTAATATGTATAAATATTGACATATCGTTCGTTTATTATTGTTTGTCGTAGGATCGCCAACCGTCCTGTTTTCCCAGGACATCTCCTGATGTTTGGGGCGTCCTGGGCTGTCCTGAATAGTTTTTAAGTAGCGTCCTGGGTTTTTAAAGGTTTTTGTGTAAAATTCACGTGCCACTTCTATCCCTAATTTTTTTTTCACTGGACCCGCGTCTCACGTGTACCACACACGTTGACACTTTTTAAAACAAAGAAGCAACGTGGAAAGCTCTCCGTACCTTTTCCAATAAAAGCTTATACGAGCTTTCATGAGGATTCCAAACACAGCGTCCTGGTTTTAAACTGCAATGTCCTGGTATTCCTACCTTCCAATCCTGTATTTCAAAATTTGGAGATGGCAACTCTAGTTCGCCGTGTCTTTTATTCTTTGGTTAGTATTCTGATTAGAAACCAGCTTATGGTACGAATAAATCGTGACAACAAAATAAAAATGCCTTATATTATTTTATTTCCTTCATAGCTTAGAAGTGAACGAAATCAATGCCTCTTTAAATTCGTTATTATGACTAAAATTTCCCGACAACTGCTGGTTGGTAGCTAGCTACATATAGTAGAGAGTGAGAGAGACGATTTAAACCTGTTTTAGGATTCGCTTGTCACCGGTTCAATCTTGGCAGCCCAGTTCAGCCAACGAGGTTAAACTTTGGGGTAATATATGTTTGCCCTGAAAAGTGCAAACGAGGTTCCAAAACAAGCGCAATATAATAAAAGTCACGGTCAAAATGCTACTCAGCAACATATCGCTAATTCGATTTTTTGATCGTACGTAATAAATATTTTCTTTCGCTACAGATTTGTATTATATCATTCAAATTGACTGCATCAGTATGTAAAATCAATATCAAAATCAAGTCAAGATCATTATGTATTCAAAAGGATCATCGACCGTCACTATCAGAGGGCTTGTTGGCCAAGTTACATTAAATTAGCGATGACGCTAGTCGATAAGCCCGAAAATGTATGGGATTTGACACATGCTATGGAAATATCACGTGATATATCGACAACAAACCTATATAGAAATCGAATCGATTCGAAGCGAATGCAATTTGGCTACGGGCCCAGATCATACCTTCCGTTCTCGATGGACGATACGCTGTTCAATTGAGACTAAACAAAACTGAACTAATCTGAATCATGAATCGAACCTGCATTCTGAATATACTATCCATATAGTTTTACATAATTCCGAAGATGGGAATAAGATTTTAAAGTCATAGCAGAAGCGCTGTGGAGAAAAAAGACTTACGATCGCGTGCTTTGGAAAAGTCTGGGGGAGGAGGCCTATGCTGAAAAACAAAACGATCGTGTCATTCACCGATGCCATAGATTAAATAATAATAAGAGATTGATTATTAAATAAAGGCATAATAAGTGTAGGCTTGATAACGAATATTAATATTTTGTTATTCTCTATTTCGATGTCGTGTTGAATAAACACATTTTCTTTGTACAAGTGTACTAAAAATACGTCTCCTTTATCGATTGACATCGCTATACTGCAAATTATCTTGTCTGTTCTATCAATTGCTATCTTGAATCTATCCATGTGGCATTTAAACACAGGTTTTGATTACATGATTGTTTAACAATTATGTATCGTTATTGTATAATGGTTGGGGCGCGTGGGCGGTGTGATTTATGTCCGTCCAATTCAAATATAACATTGGATAGATAGATAAATAGATAATTCTTTATTGTTACACCAAATTACAGGTTAAGTTAACTACTACTAGAAAACTTAAAGACTAACACGTGGTGATACAATGGGCGGCATTATCGCTTAAAGCAATCTCTTCCAGGCAACCTTTGGATGGACTGGATTGACAAAACGTGAGAGGTGTTACAATAAATACCTATTTAAGTAGGATAAAAATAAATAAATACCTAGAACTTAAATATACTTACATAAATAAATGTAAAATACATTCTAAGTATACCTTAAAAAATACAAACATTATGTGGGTGGAAAACATACAAAACCTACAAAATTTATATCTGTTATACTTTTTATGTACTCAAAAATATACAAATATCGATTATAATACAAGTAATTTTTAGGTAAGTAAATAAAAATCAAAAGATTTATATTTATTTACCTAAAAGTATGTTTATTTAAATTTACCCCTTGTTTGTTTTCCCTTTTCTCATATTGTATCATTATTACTATTGTTACGCCGAGGCTGTTAAACAATGAGTAATAATCGAACCTTCTCGAACGCTTTTGTCTTGCTGTGTTATTGCTGCTATTGTTTGTGGTTTCGCAGAATGGGGAGTGGCCATTGTGTCGAGGGACCGACCCTTTCCTGGAAGGATCGACATCGTTCTCGAACAATCGAAATGTGTGCGATATAAATAGGCCGGAGAGATGGCCGGACAGCCAGTCTCGAGTCTAAGTGAGTGAGTGAGTCTCAGCGAGGCCCTGGAGGACTGACGTGGGAAGGGTCTCGCGTGAACAGTAGTTGCTCCCGAGTCAGTCTGGATTTTGCTATACGTGCGAATTTCGGTGACTTTAAGTGGTGCAACAGTGATGTGAATTAGTGTGTTGTGATTACGTGTGACCAAGTTCGTGTATTCATCGTCATCGTGTTGAATAAAAGTGTTATTTTGGTCAGACCGATTTCCATTATTTTATCCCGAACCATCAGCTCGTAACACTATTATGGTATTCATAAATTTGTAATCAGTTAGCCTCCGAAATTCCAATTTCGGTTCACCGCGTCTTTCCTTTCCTATTTTTTTAACACATAAGGCCCACTGGATGTTAAGTTTCCTTCATCATCAAAGGACGTCCACTGCTGAACATAGGCCTCTCCCATAGATTTCCAGAGCGACCATCTTGTTTGGCCTGCACCCAACGGCACCGACCAACTTTTATCAGGTATTTCTTTTCATCTAATGGGGGGCCGTCCTATATTGCGGTTACCACTGCATGGTCTCGAATCGAGAGCCCCAACAGCCCCAACAGCCGTCAGTTCTTCCCTGCTCACAGCCACGTCAGCTTGCTAATCCTTTGTGCTATGGTGGTTCAACAACTTCAATTCAAACACCGTACAAATATGTGTAAAGGCAACAGCATTATAATAAGCCATAATGTGCCACGTGTAATTGGATGTAAGTAGGCCAACAACCAACTACCAAGGCTTCCGTGAAGGTCTATCTATACTTTAGACCTATCTTTACGTTCTATAGTCTCATACAAGGACGTGTTCTTAATTTACGAGCTGACGCGCACAGGATTCCCACATATTTTTATCTAAATAAAATATTATCTATAGAATTCAGGAATACTGTCCATCGTGGAAATGCACTAAATATTGCTAAAGTAATTATTGCATGAACAAAAAACCATGAGCAAAAAGCTTATTAGCCTGCAGTACATTACCATACATACAAGCGGTTGTATGTGTGTGGAAATGTTGTGTCAAAGAACTTCTAAAATTAAACTGAAAGAAATGTTAACTTTCGTAAGAATTCACAAGTCATTTGTAATTGGGTCCTTATCATTTCTAGTAGTATTTATACTAACTGCGTTTTGATAGAAATACCGATTGGGACAATAATATTGTGTGTAATTATGCTCACGGTGTACTGTGGCTTGGACTATATGCCATCCGGGCTTACCAGGGACCAGGCCGTCCGACTCCGATTTTTACCTGGAAGCAACCGGGACATGGTCCGGATTCGCAGAATCGGGGATACCCAGATGCCATATAGTCCGAGCCTTAATCGTTTAGAAATTGGTTTATATTTGTAACCCATGAATACTTTGATCGCAAGTTTTTCAATTATTATTGATATCTTTAACAGGTTACTAATTTTGTAATATTAATAATACAATAATCCGCTTAATAAGAATTATATAATCCTAGTAGATAGCGTTGGCTTGGTGTCATCTTGGTTGTTGGCGATGACTGACGGTTGCTTCTCACGGTCTGCGGTGTTGCAGATGGACGTAGATACGCCCGCACCGATGGACAGTGGGAAGGGTACCGTCCGTTTATGTATCGCCAACACGATACATACAAGAGTCTGTAAAATGAAAGGTGCTACGGGGCGAGCTCGCGCGAGGCACGGGCCGCGCGGCATATTTCATGATTCTAGGTCAATGGGAAGTGCTCTATAGGTTTTGATTTATTTGCGAGTGTCAAAATATGCGGTTAAAAATATAAGTTTATTTAGCCCTTATAGGATAACTTCTTCGATAGCTGTCTGTCTGTCCTTTTTTCCTTTTGAGGTACGGAACACTAAAAATGTCATCGAGTAACTTTATGATTTTATGGATTTTGATACGTAATTGACAAACCATTTATTAACTTAATAACATCGTAAGGCTTATTGTAATCCAAATTAAAATTATAATCATTAGTTGCTCATTAAAATCTTTAGCAGTATTTTTTTAAATTTTATACATTGTGACAAACACTTTAAAATTTAAATCTGATAAGCTCTCGCTTTCTCTTTATCACAGACTTTGAAAATTATTTTACTCGAGGAGACTTCGGCGTATCCATAATCTTTATTTTATATCGTAAAAGATATAATAGTGTTTTTTGATGTTAGATATTTATTTTTGAATGTAAATGCCAATCGCATATCGACGTAAAAAATTGAGGTCGATAATAGCCTATTTGAATTTGCTCAACAAAGTGATTGGCAAACAAAAGCTGTAGAAATGGAATAAAAAGTGCTAATGGATTGCTGGAAATGTTTATGCTAATGTCGTACTAACACACCTGCAGGCTGCGTACGGAGAAACTCTTGTTCTTTTTCATCGTTATCATCAACATGAACAGCCTGACTTCACTCACTGCAGGATAACGGCCTCTCTAAGATGTACAGTCCGCTCCGCCACTGCGTCTCGCCTCGAACTCGTCGTAAAATACAGTCATTTTGCATCAGTCGACGACGTGCTGAATTAAGTCTGATGAATTTAGCGCACTGAGCCCGGCTTCCACAACGATCCCTAAACATGTTTAAATTTGACGTATTTGTATGATTTGACAATGATCTAGAGATATCATATTTAGCCGCTAAATACGTTTATGCAATATTATGGGCGGCTTGCACAACGACGTGCAAAAGTGTAAAGCTGGATTTAGATAGACTGCGCTTCGGACATTCTCAGTAACAGAAATACAGATAAAACGGTACGTGATACTGATAAGTCTCGTAGTTTTAATAATGAATATCACAAAAGAATGTTTAGACTTCTAGCATGTTTTTAAATTCCTTAAAAAGTAGTGTACACACACTGTGTACATTAAATATGTTTGCAGTCATGTATGTTCTGTGTATACAAAGACCGCCAAAACTAGTGTAAACGTACAAAGTATGTACCTACGCCTATTTCAAACATGTGGATAAAATCATTATTTCTTTTTGGGCCATGTAATCATGCTTTTGTATGTACACATTGTTGGCTGAAATAATCGTTATACATATTAAATAATCGAGCGAAACTAGATCTCCAAATCAAGTTGGGCAAATCGGCGTTGTATGTATGTATGTTTGTTTGTTTGTCCGAGGATAACTTTCGAAGCGTTAATCCGATCATCGTGAATACATACGTAGGTAGTGATGGCACAATTTTGGTGTGACTAAATGAGCCAAAAATGATGGTGGGTTGTTGAGATATTGAAGTTCAAGAGGGATAAAAAAAATTGAAAAGAGACTATTAGGTCAAGTGGGACGTCAAATGAAAGGTCTTCATTAATACATTTCGATCGCGTTTTTATTTTTAGTTAAGTCCTGGCAGTTTTTGAGTTATTAACCATAATAAAAAACTGAACATTGACGAAATTCACAAGGTACACCAGACCCCACAATGCTGTACCTTTAGTGACACAAATATAGGCAAAAGTCTGAAATCCAGAATAACTGCAATTTTCACCACAAAAAAGAAAAACCAATTAACAATAAACTCCCGTTACCTGTAATTTGAATGAAACTTTAGGTCAAGTTAGTTGTTTTTTTTTTCGAGACACTATTTTGATAGTCTAAGATTTATTAGATAGATTATTAGATTTATTTGTTAGATAATATTTTTTTTTATGGGAGACTCGCGAGATCTTAGTTCGGGGTGAACCACTAGTTATATTACGTAAGCTAATCGCTGTCGCCCGCCTGTCGTCAGGTCAGATTGTCTTTTACTTAATTTTTTATTCACGTAATAAAATTTTAAAGACAAAACGTCAGTTGACCCAAACGAGATTGTATTATGAATTGAATATATTTTGGCATTCTGCTCCACTAATATTACAATATCATCTAGATATAATTATTGCACCTACTCCTGTAAACATGAGAGACTTCGACACTGGTCGTTCTACTACTATACTCTATACTCTAACAGCTCCTTATTTGTCACATGTATTTGTTTTAATATGTGGATAACGTTGTGGGCTACATTATCAGTAACTTGTACATTCCCAGAATGTACCTACATGGATTGTATTTAAACCATATAATGAAGTTGTTTGTTGTTCCTTAATAAACTAGTGGTTCGCCCCGAACTAAGATCTCGCGAGTCTCCCATAAAAACAAAAAATATTGTTTGTAATCTTAGACTGTCAAAATAGTGCCACGAAATGTCAAATAACTTGACCTACAGTTACATTCAAATTACAGGAAACGGGAGGTTATGTTAACTGGTTACTTTTTTTGGGGTAGAAATTGCAGTTATTCTGGATTTCAGACTTTTCCCTATATGTATATGCTACGCGCATACTAAATTTCAGCACTGTGGAGTCACTAGTGTACCCTGTGAATTTTGTCAGATTTCAGTTTATAATAAGGCTAATAACTCAAAAACTACACGGACTTTACTAAAAATAAAAACGGAGTCGACATGTGCTAATAAAGACCTTTAATTTGACGTCCTATTTGACCTAATAGTCTCATTTTCGTTTTTTACCCCTCTTGGACCCCAATATATCAACAACCCCCCTAACATTTTTAGCTCATTTAGTCACACCAAAATTGTGCCATCACTACCTACCTATGTATCAAATTTCACGATGATCGGATCAACGTTCGAACGTTCGAAAGTTATCCTCGGACAAACAAACATACATACATACAACGCCAATTTGCCCAAGTTGATTTGGAGATCTCGTTTCGCTCGATCAATAAAATAAAACAAATAAAGTGTATAATCGCATGTCAGTCAACTCATACCATTGTATTGTCATTACGTGAATACCGTTTATGACATTTAACATATCGAGACTAGATCGAAGTTCGAATTTTACTATATAAAGTTACGTGGATTGGCCTTCTGTCTGTGTGTACAATGCGTATCGCAGGAGTACAAGGACGGCCTGTGCTGAACGACAAGCGGGCGACAGCGAGTGGCTTACGTAATAAGCCTACTGGTTGCCTCACGACGCCTACACGAGCACGTGTACCAAGCATTAAAATCCATTGGTGCACTGCCGAGATTCTAACCCACAGTTTTTAGATCGAAAGTCGCAATACCTATTTCTACCTGTTCGTTCATACCTTTTTCTGCCGTCAAGCAGCATTACTGTGTTTCGGTTTAAAAGGTATGGTTGCCGGTGAAATTACAGGCTTTACACCTGTATGCCTCAGGTTAATTACGCTGGGAAGTGCGTCGTAGGGCACGTTTCTAAAGTTCGTGACCTACTCATACTTTGTTAGGCGATGGTTCATATGCTTGTTCCATCTCCAGGTAAAATCAAACCAAAATCCACTAATTAGGCCGAAACGACTAGTAGTTTGTTCTTAGGATATCTCGTAAGATAGTATTTGCTAAATTGCTTTTATCATATCGGGACATCAGTGTCTAAGATAGTATGACTCCAATTTTGTCTGAAGACAATGTCTCCATCAGGCGTTATTTCCTATTACAAATTCCATGGGTGTATGCGGAAAAACAGAATCAGGTTTTCTTCGTGACGTCACATGAATTGTAGATAGGACTTGATTATGGCTAAGAATCATTTGCCTTGTTTCGTTAGATGAGTCACTGAATATTTCTTGATCTTCTGCGTTAGGTGATTAGAAGAAAAAAATCATTAGAAAAAATATATGGATCGGTCTGAAATATAAATGTTTTTTATTATTTTTATTAATAGAATTGTGTGTGGAGCTGTGGAAGTCTTATTGCTGATATATGATGATGATGAAGTTCAATTTGATCCGATCTCTACGTCGCCCTCGGTCGAATTCAACGTTTGACATACTGAAACGTGATGTGTCTATAGATACTAAATGCGATCGAAAGTTGGATGAAAATTCTTTGTTGCACTAAATAAAAATAATCTGTACATAGGGGAACTTAATGCTAGATAGCATTCTCTTCTAGTTAACCTTGGTGTAATGTGGACAAATATTTATTGTAGGTAGTGCATATTTGGTAGAGGGAGAATTAGTAAGAGGATAGAGGGAGTAAGTTAGGTAAATTACTAAACTCGCCCCGAACTGAGATCTCGCGAGTCTCCTATAAAAACAAAAAAATATTATTCATACTTAATCTTTGACTATAAAAATTGTGCCACGAAATGAATAACCAACTTACTTGACCTACAGTTTCATTAAAATTACAGGTAACGGGAGTTCATGTTTATTGGTTATTTTTTTGCGGTAGAAGTTGCAGTTATTCTGGTGTTCAGACTTTTCCCTATATTTGTATCACTAAAGCTATACGCATATCAAATTTCAGTGGGTGCAATGGGGTCACTGGTGTACCCTGTGAATTTTGTCAATGTTCAGTTTTTATTATGGCCAATAACTTAAAAACTACAAGGTTTAAACTAAAAATAAAGACGTAGTCGAAATGTACTCACAAATATATTTTATTAGACGTGCCACTTGACCGGATAGTCCCATTTTGTTTTTTTTTTTGCCCCTCTTGAACCCCAATATCTCAACAACCCGCCCACATTTTCAGCTCATTTCGTCACACCTAAATTGTGCCATCACTATCTACCTATGTATCAAATTTCACGATGATCGGATAAACGCTTCGAAAGTTACCCTCGGACAAACAAACATACAACGCCGATTTGCCCAAGTTGATTCTGAGATCTCACTTCGCTTGATCAATTAAATGGGTATTTATATTTATCTATTATTTATGTTGGGTAGCTACATAGCTGTTTTCTTTGAAAACAATGTATTATTATAATGTGTCGGTCAGCCTGTATTTATTTGAAGCACATTGTTAGTAATTGTACAGAAATGTTTGAGGAAGGAAAATGCTAATACTACTTATTTAGATAGTTGCTCTAGTTACTAGTTATTTATTTTCAACTGCACTAAAATATTACGAAGCATCGAATACGATATGTGTATGTCAAATTTGTTAGATTTTGGGGGTTGTTTACGTTGTGGCCGGAAATACGCCTTTGGCCTTCATTTGTTTTTATCCCCCGGCGCAAAAAAGAGGGGTGTTATAAGTTTGACGCGTATGTCTCCTGTGTCCGGACAGCCGATCCGAAGAGTATCAGCATTATTCCATTTTGGTGAAGGGATCTCAGCGTAAAATAGAAATTCATTGCATGTTTTTTATGAGTCTGCGGCTTCGCACCGGTTTGTCAAGAAAACATTACCCTCCTTCTGCACAGACAGGTAAAAAATAGTCTCTGTTCCAACCCTGGTCATAATCTATCTGTATACCAAATTTCATCGAAGTCGGTCTAGTCAAGTAGTCGTGAAAAGGTTATAGACAAAGAGACATATTTAACATCATAAAACATTACAAATAAAAAATAACAACGTAAAATGGATACAATTTATAAGAATTGTCATGTAGAGTTACTTTTGATTTTATAATATTAGTACCAGGCGCGCACACTCAAATTTAGTAGCCTATATTTATACTAACTTACTTATGTTTATTTATAGGAATGCATTACAAAACTGCGTCCTAAACCAACTATGAACCAAAACAGATCTCTTGCGCATTCCTCTGCCCGTTGCACCTAGTCGACGCAAACCGTTAGTTTGTGAGTAAACTAATCGTGTAGGTTAAGAATCGTTTAAAACATTATTATAAATACGGGGTTTTCACGTACCGTTTTATCAGTGTTTCGACCGACAATGCTTCGGTTCAATTCGTGAACCTTCATCAGGGTGAGTGCGATCTGCTGCGGATCACGTCTCGCTTCGCACTCACCCTGAGTGCCCAGTGATTGAAATAATAATGATAATAATGAATGAAATAAATCACGAAAGTATGTAAGTAAAATCGTTTACATTTTTTTTTACTGTGTACTTATAGATCTTCGTTTGACCATAATCTCACCTGATGGTAAGCGATGATGGGGTCTAAGATGAAGCACGAAGATTTAGAAGAATGTATTATTATCAGAAGTTATTTTCACTAAGTATTTTATAAAGTTATACCTAAGTGTTCTAAACAAAAAAAAATAAAAAAAAACGAAAATTACCAGTGTTGTGAAAGAATTGAGACCGCTTATAAAAAGACTCTTGTTATGCATAATAATAATAATTAATATCTCATTTATAAAAATATTAGTGAGAACCACATTTGTTAGACCCAGGTATTGTTTTTTTTTTGTATGTATAAATATGGTTTTTTTGTGTACCTTACTTAGTGTGCTGTGTGTTTTGTTCCGTCACAAATAAATGTTATTCCTTTCTTTCTTCCTTTTAAATAAAGAAATGGACAAAAGAAACGGATTCACAAAGAATGTTCAGATTATGAATTTTGTAATTGAGCGTTTTGGCCGGTGGTAATGTTTGTAGAAACCGCATTTTCGCTGGGGTATTTTTGAATGGTAAACACAATTTTGTATATTTTGATTCTTTTGTGGACGGGAACAGTGACATAATGATACAATTTTATAATTTTTTTATTCCTTCGAAGCCGCTCGCTATGGAACATTATGACCTCTCTAATTTGGGTCCCAAATAACGAGGAACAATAGTACATTGTTATAAAATGGGCGTAAGCGATCAATTGCACGCGAGATATTTTGACGTACGAGCGAGGACGACCTACAGTGCGTATCTCGTGTGTAAGGGAGGCCTGACCCGAATGACAGTCGGGAAACAGCAACTGACTGAATACCCGTTTAAAAAATATCTGACTTCCGCTATAACCATCGAATTCCCTACAGTCGATAGACCCAAGATTGAATATAATCGCTATAATAAATACATAAATCAAACCTCACGAAGAGCACGCCCTATTGCAAGCAAAACATCACTGCTACCTACGCTGAGCCCAAACAAATGCGAACGTTTAATATTTGCGCGGAGTGTTTGCTTAAAACACTTGATTCGATATACATATTTGCAATTATATATTTATGGCATTGACGATAGCCGGCGACTTTGTTTATGTGGAATTTGGCAAAGATTTTTGCCTAATTGCGCCAAATACGGCTATAACCAGCTACTTGGTCTTGCAGATAAATAATTATTTATGCCATACAGAACTATTTAATTGATTACTTCTGTTTTATAATGAAATTCCTTCGATATCGAAACGCGTAGTTTATTATCGTATCGAGTACCTGTAGGCAAATGCTCTGAATAATAAGTCACAAATCGGCTATAAGGCGATTACCGAGTAATGCGCAACAACAACGAACTTGGAATCGTAAAGAAGTTAAAGGAATTCCTAATGAGGTTACAATACCGATGCGCGATTGATTTTGCTCTGTTTTTTATACGACTTTGGAGATAGAACAAGCTTATGGCCCACCTGATGTTAAGTGGTAACCATCCGCCTATAACAAAGTATTGCATCGTAGGTCACGCACCTTAAGTAAATATTATATATTTTCCACATTACGCAAAGGTTAATTGGAAGAGAATGCTTGCTAGCATTAAGTTCGCCTATTAATAAATAAATAAATATTTCTGGACATTTCACACAGCGCTATCTAGCCCCAAACTAAGCAGAGCTTGTACTATGGGAACCAGATAACTTATAGAATACTTATATACTTTTTTTTTGTAAATACATACTTATAATAAATAGAACAGCCAGACACGGAACAAATATCTGTAGATCATGCAAACATTTGTTCCGCTGCGGGAATCGAACCCGCTACCTCCTGCGTCTCAGCCGGCTATACGCCTACTGCGCCACGGAGGCAGTCTATGTACAGATATATTAATTTTTGTGCAATAATGCATTTTCAATCAATCACCCTACGATATATACGTGCCCTACGATGCACTGTTCTGCGTCCATCAACTTGAGGCATCAGGTGTTAAGCATGATGTGTCTGTAATTTCACCAGCAACCATACCCTTTAAACCGAAACACAGCAATGCTGCTTGTCAGCAGCACTTTCCCGGGCGAGCCCTTTCACAGGATACTCTTCTACTCTTGCCTCTGATCTGCTCTCAGCCTCTTGAGTAATGTAGTTATTGATTGTATCATTCAAATTGTAAAGAGTTCAAATTGCAATGGTAAAATGGATTATGACCAGAACTCAATGCCGGACGGAAACCGCCTTTTATGCTCGACTGCTCAAGCAAGCCCTAAATCTGCTTAACGCTCTGGTTGTGAAATACCCAGATAAAGAAATATTTGATCAAGCGAAGGGAGATCTCCAAATCAACTTGGGCAAATCGGTGTTGTATGTATGTATATTTGTTTGTCAGAGGATAACTTTCGAAGCGTTGATCCGATCATCGTGAAATTTGATACATAGGTAGATAGTGATGGCACAATTTAGGTGTGACGAAATGAGCTGAAAATGGGGGGGGGGGGGTTGTTGATATGTTGAGGTTCAAGAGGGGTAAAAAAAATGAAAATGAGACTATCAGGTTAAGTCGGACGTCATATAAAAGGTCTTCATTAGTACATTTCGACCCCGTTTTTATTTTTAGTGAAGTCCTTATAGTTTTTGAGTTATTACCCATTATAAAAACTGAACTTTAACAAAATTCACAGGGTACACTAATGATAGTACTGTTATTTGGTATGCGTATAGCTTATGTGACCCAAATATAGGCAAAAGTCTGAAATCCAGTAAAGTCGTACAGAAAATTGGCACACAGGTTCTTTAATTTATTTAAATTTTTTAGTCGATCGCGATTTTTTTGAGAGGCGAGAAAATATCTTTTTTTTTAGTTCTCCGGTGGGTTGTTAAATGGCTTTGCTAAGGGAAACGGGAAAGTGTCGGTTATTGCGTGGTTATAAGGGCTCGCGAGGTCTACTGTTCTCACAGAACCACTAGTCGTATGTAGTCGATGCAGAAATAATCTAATGATTTCTTGTGCGATGGATTGAATCCGGGATTGTCAGGGCCGTTTTTAACGAGTCCGTGCAATTCCGGACGCTTCGAGCCTCGAACTACAATGCATAAGCGGATATGTGGCTCGAACTTCGAGCCACTAATAACGCCACTTGTCCGCCACTGTCATTGCATTTGCGAAGTGGCGGGTTGCTAGCGTAGCGGGTAGTTATAGTAGGTCAGGTACTCATTATAATAATAATATATGGTTATTTCAGGCAACATGTAAAAATACAATGTAAAAATACCTATAAATATCTAACAGACTAACATACATAACACAATTTTAAACTACACAAGTTCTTATAAGATTTCATATAGGATTTCATATCTACCTAGGTATGAACAATCCTTCACTAGAACCCTCGACTTTTAAACAAACAAGTCCCTTCGAGGTAGCATAAATAAAACATTCGAGCTATAAGTGGCAACATTACATACGCTTTTGCGTCAGCACATTGTAATTCAATGTTTGTCACTTGTTGTGCATTCTTCTTAGTGCTTGCGGCAACGCGATGCTGGAATGAAAATGTAATGCTGTGAAGTAATTGTAACATTGATTAGGTCAACATTCTTTACCGGGGGGGGGGGGGGGGGGTCTACTCTTTTGTAATCCTGCACTCAATCTCTTATCGCACGTTATCATTTTAAGCGATAAGGCCGCCCATTATTGTACCACCACGTATTGGTCTTAGTTTCCTTTGTTTAAGATTTTTTTTGTAGTTTTGGTGTATGTAGCAATAAAGAGATTTTAAAATAAAAATAAACAATAAGGGTTCCTAGATCGCTAATATATATAAATCTAAAATCTAAAACAGCTACAGCAGGATGTCCACATAAATCTTACTTTAGCTTTCATGAACGTGACGACGCACTGGTCGAAGTGGCTTAGTGTTTAGACGACGACACGAAAGAAGAATCTTATAAATACAGACATGTGTAAGTTATGTATGAAATAACCGTCAAAAATCTGTGCTTGAGCTTCCAATTAGTTTTGAGTTCTATTCTGGAGTACAAGCCATAAAGCTTAAGTATCATATTACCTCATTGATAACACAATCGTCTAGCTAGACTATATCCGGATTCTTTGCCTTGTCATATTGCTTGTCAAAAGTCATAATGCTTGTCAAAACCCTTATTAAAATATCTATAGTAGTCGTTGCGACCTTCGCATAGAGACGATAATAGGATACACTGCACCTTGGCACATTAATATTTGTTTACTAATATCAAGCGGATGAGGAACTGGCCTCAAACCAGTGCTAAAATCTGTGTTTCTAGATTCACAAAGCCGATTAAAGTCTCTGATTTCTTAATGACAGTTTTCTTTTTATAATCCTTGTAAAACATTTAATTAATTTAAGTGTTTCAATTTCGTTCGTTGTTTATTATTTGCTCGTTGTTTAGCACTCAAGGCTTCTCATCCAATCACGATTATTGTGTTAAACATATTGTTTTCCATTTTGTAGTGAAGAAAATTACTTTCATGTTGTATATAATAAGAAGGTGATTATTTTATTTTATTAACCAACAACTTTGTAAGTTTTTTGGTTACAAAAATATCATATACCACATTTTAAATAGCATACGGTTACGTTTTGAATAACATCTCCCAGCGCCCATCAAGCATCATAAAATTATGAACTTTTTACAAAACCTACCCATGAAATTAACGACCGCGTCAAATATTTTTCTAGTTAAATCTATATATATATAAAAAACAAAGTCGGGTTAGTTACACCATTTATAACTCAAGAACCGTTTGACCGATTTTGATGATCTTTGATTTATTGGATTTGTCTCCGCCCCGAATAGCAGAATAACTGATATTAATAATTAAAATATCGGAAAAATTCACACAATTTTTTTTGAATAAAATTCATTTTCTCATACATGCAGCTAATGATGGCCGATTGACAATTCTACCGGTGATGTACATTGGCAGCCCGCGTCGTGTGCGTATCAAGGCGGTACGAAGTTCGGCGGGTTAGCTAGTAAATAATAAATCTTTATTCAAACAACTTGGTTAAATATAACATTGATAACAATGTCTTTCCTGTAGGTGGTAAAATAATTTAAATGTAATTAAATTTGAATCTGGCAACACTGTTAATAATACACACTCTTCGTCAATAGGTCTAACCTGTCATTAGCGAATTATCGACAATCATTACGGTTATACTTGATTGATTGTTTTTTAATATTATGAGTCATTTTATGACCACGTTTCGACATAAAGTTTAAAGCAATTGTTACAATCATACGTTTTACGAGTCTTGTTACTAATTAATTTTATACGTAGGTAGGAGGCACTTGAAATAATACTATCATAGTAATTTTGCTTTACCTTTTCACTGACTTTTTATAATTTACGTGTTCGTGTCACGTGAGACTTATACATATTTATTATACAAGTACTTGTATTAGTTATTTCAAGGAATTTATATTTTATGCTCCGTTGTTAACATTTACATTTTTCCTTTTGGAGAGACAATATCCGTCAAAGAGTGGAACGCCTTGTCTGTCTCTGTGTTCCTTGATAAAAACAGGGGGTTTCTAGTCGCAAGTGAAAAGGTTTCTTCTAGGGAAGTGTATCCCTGACTGACTGACCCTAGACTGCATATTGCTTACATACCAATTACCATCAGGCGCGATCGTGGTTAAACGTGATCTTGTGTGTAAAAGGTCACCTCGAGCTCCTCCTAGGGGTTTCACTCACGCCTATTCTCAACATTAGCTCATACATCGAGTCTAAGGTTAAAACAGCTGTCATGAAGCTTTACATCCTCAACAAGGACAGGAGATACTTCACACCAGGACAACTTCTTAGTCTTTACAAAGCACAAGTCCGGTCTGGTATGGAGTACTGCTGCCACCTTTGTGGTGGTTCGGCCAAATACCAGTTCACTACCTTAGACTCGATAGAACGAAGGGCTACGTTTTATCGAGCCACCTCGATAGATATATAGGTGACCAATATATGGCGGAGACTAAGACCCAAAGTCTTGAACACCCTCGTAAAGTTGCAAGCCTATCGATCTTTTACAAAATACATTTCGGGGAATGTGCCCAGGAACTAAACGATCTGATACCGCCATCTCCCTTCCATCAAAGGAAAAGCAGGCGCACGGCTTATTACCATCCGTACCTAGTTAATATATCACCCATTCGCACACACCGTTTTGGTTCTACGTTCTTGATGCATACAGCTAAAGTATGGAACACTTTGCCGTCATCTGTTTCTTCTAGATCTTCGTGCTTCATCTTAGACCACATCATCGCTTACCATCAGGTGAGATTGTGGGCAAACGAAGATCTGTACAGTTAAAAAAAAAAGATTATCAATAATTGAAACGTCGGGATAACAAATAAAAAAATACGCGATAAATACCCGTTTAAATCAGTAATTATGTACATTGATCGCGAAAGTTTGAAAAATACAAATCCTATCAGATCATGTTCATGACTTCATGCATTAGATCTGAACTCAATAGCGCCTCTGATGCCTTTAGCGGTCGGAACTTACTGGGCCAAATACCTTTAACCAATGACCTTTAAATTAGTATGCAATACAGCTAATAAACATTGTTTTTTCGAGCGGTTCGCCGCGGGCGGCTCTCACGATGAAGCTATTTTTAAACGAAGGAAAAATAATTACCAACATTTGTTTTTCCTCTAGAATTTAAATGAAACCACCAATTTTTTAATTCTACTTAAAGGTAATTGTAAGGAAAAGGACTCAACTTTATTTCCTTGTCACCAGGTGGGAGCAGGCGTGACCGGGCCGGGTGGCAGACGAGCCCTGGAACTGATCCTTAGCGGTGGACTCAAGTCCTTGGCAAGACCAGCTAAGCCTGTACGCAGAGCTGCGTCACGGGACTCTGTTTTATCACAACCGCAACCTCTGCTAGAAGGTATGACATGCAGCAGTGAGGAATCAAGTCAACATTATACGTATTCTAAATGCATGTGTGTGTAGGTGAATGTTTGCTTCTCTGAGACGCAGTAACTATTTAACTAATTTGAAGCATAAACTGGAATAACAAGCTACAAGTAGGTATAAATTTGCTATCCAAACATACCTACGTTGGTTAAACTGCAGATATTAGCTGTTCGTCCTATAAAACAGGATGTTGACAGCTACACTAGAGATCAAATCAAATCAAAATGTTTTTATTTCTGTATAATATAGAACTATAACAAGGTTGTTGGGATCTTCTTTTAAGTATATATACTTGTGTCAGAAGACCCCGCTCTTCAATAGCCATACAATTTTTTTTTTACAGGTAACAGATTTTTACATATAGTAGGTTAATAGGTTATCCAATAGTAGCGAGCACATACGGTGGGTGTACATGGTTAGGATGTATACGTATGTGTGTGTGTATGTATGTTTGTAGGTGTGTTTGTGTGTGTGTATTTGAGAGATAATACGATTAATTCAATAAATAATACATTTTTAACTACATTCCATATGTCTGTTAATTTGTTCAGCGCCTTACTATGACCGAGCAGTATACTTCCTGACTGAAATAAACATTTATAATCGTTTATCGACCGATATAATCTAGGCTACGACCTCGCATGCTAATTCCACTGGCGCTAAAATGCTACTAATGCCGGAACGAATTTCCTGATGTTGGCGCTGTCTTTAAATTAATTTCAATCCATCACGGAATGTATTGAGCGCCCCTATTGGAGCGCCAATGTACTGGGAGATGTAGTATCTTACATCTACCCTTGGATAGATCCTAAGGATATCATCCTTAAGGTTTACAAAGTTATAAGAAATAAGCTACAAGTAAATTGTATTGTACAGATTTAGTATTTTTATTATCATAATGTTATCCATGCACTTACGGATTTAAAAAAAATCTTAGCAGTTAAGATTTGTCATCCAAAGACCACGTATGCATTAATAAAGTGACTGATAAACTAATGTTCGACTTCAAATTCTAGACTAGAGAGACTAGATAGATCGATCATAATGTAGGCCAATTCTTTAGCAATTGTAAGTTTACTCAGAAATATAATGGTTTCCGTGATACGTAAAGCTATCCAATCCATATGCATGCAACTTTGCATGTGTAGTTAGATTTGTGTGCATTTCCTTATAAGTGCGTGCTTAAAGAACTTTGTTAACGTGAATTACTGGTTTGTTCTGTGGCTGTGTCTCTTTTTCATCTCTCTGATTGTCTCTCTCTCTCTATTATACGAGGCATGCCTTTTAAGTTCTGTCGTTTCCATATTTTCCGGCAATTTTGAATTTGGAACTGTTCTATATTCGAATGTGTTTACATTTTGAATCTCAAAACAGTTGAAAGTATTAGGATTAATGCTATTGTTTAGTCACAGTTTCGATTTGAATCTGTCAGGTCACGTACGAAAATGAATCTTTCTAAGGAAAATGTTCGTGCAATAATTTTCTACAACTTTAGAAGAGGCCTGACACGGCTTCAGTGTTTAGAAGAGCTAACATCTGTGTTCAGTGATGTAGCCCCATGTCTGCGGACTGTCGAACGCTGGTATTTAGAATTCCAGCGTGGACATACTAGTGTTAGTGACAGATTTCGCGAAGGACGCCCAAAATCCGCCTTCACTGAAGATAACATCATTGCAGTGAGACAACTAATTCTCGAAGATCGTCATGTGACGTATCGAGAGATAAAGGCTCTATTAGGCATCTCAGGGACAACCATTCAGAAGATCTTGCATGAAGCGCTTGGTGTGAGAAAGCTAGTTTGCCGTTGGATACCGCATCTGCTTTCCGACGATCACAAGGCGGCCCGCGTCAGATGGTGTAAGAAAACTCTGCAAAGGTTCAACCGAGGGGAGTCAAATCACGTCTACGACATCATAAGTGGTGACGAATCTTGGATCTATGCCTACGATCCTGATTCCAAACAACAATCTACAATCTGGGTCTTTCAAGACGAGCCAAAGCCGACTAAAGTTGTTCGTTCTCGAAGCACTTCAAAGAAGATGGTGGCCACGTTCGTTGGAAAAACCGGCCATGTTGCGACTATTGCACTTGAAAATCGTAGAACGGTTAACGCAGAGTGGTATACTACAGTTTGTTTACCACAAGTCATCGCCGAACTTCGAAAATCTAACTCAAAGCGACGCATCATCCTGCACCACGACAACGCAAGCTCACACAGCGCTCGTCAAACGATTGAGTATTTGAAGCAGGAAAAAGTAGAAATTCTTGACCATCCTCTATACAGTCCTGACCTAAGCCCTAACGATTTCTTTACATTTCCTAAAATTAAGAAAAGTCTTCGTGGTCAAAGGTTCCAGTCCGGTGAAGAAGCAGTCGACGCTTTCAAGTCAGCCATTTTGAACACCCCCACTTTAGAGTGGAATAAATGTTATAATAACTGGTTTGAGCGAATGGAAAAGTGTATTAAGCTACGCGGTGAATACTTTGAAAAACAATAAAAAGTACTATAAGGTTCTAGTTGTGTTTTTTTCTTCAAACGACAAAACTTAAAAGGCATGCCTCGTACTGTTATGTTAATGTCTAATTTTGTTGTCTGTCTTCGTTAGGGATAACTTTGTTAAATTTCGAGGTACCTACTCTATATTCATTTACTCCTCGCTCGTTTTTCATTCCGCAGAACCTGTAACCTGAATCGCCCCGAATACGAGATTAGTAAACTGAATATTTTGAGCCGTGTCTTCTCCCGGGTGGAATAGGGTGAATGCCCATAAATACGTTATTATGCCAGAAATTGGAACACTTCCAGTGTCGGAGCTAGGATATGTGTAAGGGCTAAGGGTTTTTTATTTCGGGATTTTATGGCTACATATGGCTATACATATAGTCCGAGCAATGTACTTATGTTCCGAGTCGCATACTTTATTCTCACAGCCATGGACATGTCGATAACTTTCGGATATCTGTGGTTAAACTATAACAATGCGATCAAAGTCAAACTAAGCTCAAATACGGCTGATATTTCAACTGTGTATATACGACCTGATAAAAGTTGTAAGGTGCCGTTGGGTCCAAGCCGGACAAGATCGGTCACTCTATAGATCGATTAGGGGAGCTCTCTCAGCAGTGGACATCTATGGCTGATATTAGGGCCTTTTGTATCTTCCACCTTAGTAAGGTCCTGCGTGTCCCTCACCGGATAAAATTTCATGGATTTAGATTGCCAATTAGTTAAGCTCTTGTTTTGTTTCAATTATTCATGTTTTGATAATTGGGTTGAGTTGTAATAAACCCATTTCAAAGAATTGAAATCCATTTTTCACGAGAATTCGGGTTCACCAGTTTTATAAAATATTGGTAGTTTTCAAAGCTCTTAGCATTTCAGTGCCGAATGTGCCGATAAAGCACATTCGTACATATATAAAGACATCTAATTTTTTATTCCTATGAATATAAGATGGTTACTGGGAGCCGTTGGGTCCAGGCTGCACAAGATCGATGGCTCTGGAAATATATGGGTGAAGCCTATGTTCAGCAGTAGATCCTTATCACGTGATATGAAAATGATGATTACGGGATATAGATAAGATCGCTTGATTTGCTTTCTACTCATTCAAAATGTAGAATTCTGTGCACTTTAATCATATTTAATTTAAGACCTTACTTTGTATTATATTATCAGCAATTAATAAATGACCTATTACTTATGTATGACTTTACGAATACTAGTAGACAACAATAGGATCTTCTTACAAATATGTTGATGAAATATTGATCATTCACCACTTTATCTGAAGAAAGAAAGACAAGGAGCAACAGAGCTCATTTTGTTCATTATTTATGAACACAACAATGTTTTCTGGATCTTGTTCGGAACACAACTCTGTTTTATTTACACGCTTCGAGGAGTTCAACAATCGACTGAATAACACTATTGTTCTCAATTGCGTTCTCGACGACTGATACCTTTTGTGGACCCTCGAAATTTTTATGGCCCAGAGCAATTAAATATGCTTTTTAAGCGACTTAAAAAAAGGGGTTCTCAATTGGTCGGACGGAATATTAATTTATTTTTTATGTATGTTCAGTGATAATTCTTTAATCTTTACCATGTTGTCCAATTTCATTGATTGTTTGTTTGAGATAGTTATTTGCCTTTTCTTTTTGTTGGAGGGGGGTACCTCAAGGGTGTGGTCCCATTTAAATTTGGGCGAGATCTGATGATGGGATCCATGAGAAAATCATCAATCTCTTCAATTTGCAAAGGCATATATTTTTAGATTTTCTGGTTTCTGAAGACGGTTATATTTATGTTAAAAAGTAATTTGATAAAAAAGGGTTTAGTTCGTTTTCTTAAAAACACATACCCACAAGGTAGGTGTGTTTAGTAGAAATCTTGCAAGTTCTGACCGATCGGGATGATAATTTTTATCTAATTAAGTATAAGTATGCATGTAGTAGGTATATGTAGTATTTTAGATACACCATTACACCCCAGGTAATGTCTACACAGTCCATTCCATCCAAAGGTTGTCTGGTAGAGATCGCTATTCGCGATAAGACCGCCAATTGTATCACATAGTTTTACGGTGTTCTTTGTAGTTGTATTGTTATTAGGTGTGCAATAATGAATTATCTAATCTAATCTAATTACGCAGATAATTTATATGTACTTCTATTTATACTAATAATACAAAGAGGTTTGTATGTTTGTTAGAGGTAATCTCAGTCACTACTGAATCGATTATGAAAAATTATATACATCATTAATTAATATCACATCATTTTTACTACATATTTGTAAAAATTATGTTCTGTATTTTACTTTGGTGTACAATAAAGAGTTATCTTACATTATCTTGGATTACCATAGGTTATAATATTTTATTTTGATGAAAATCTGTGCGAATCTGGGCCACTGTTTACGTCAACGTTTTTCATACCTTTTGAAGAGCCTTGGAATTTAATGGCCTAACTCAAATGCCTAAGCCAAGAACAAAGTAATTGGCCTTATCAATGTTAAAAGTGGTTTTTAGTCCGGTCAAACATGTTCTAAATTAAGGACAGGCGACGTCTTTTAAAACTAAGCCTTTTCCTAATGTTGCGTGGAAAAAATCATATATATTAAACAATATAAATGGTTTAAATGTTTTGGTAACTTTCCTACTACGATTGAGATTGTTTGTGTATTTATTTTATCATCAAAATCGAATGGTGGGCAGTAAGGTCGTCCGATAGCGATATGGGTGGTCGACATAGACAAAGTCGTGGTCGATGGATCAGACTAGCGCAGGATATCAACGATCTTTTCTTCTTTGTAGGCAAGCTTGTTACGTCTTAGACCACACGCATCACTTACCATCAGGTCAGGCAGTGGCGCCTATGACACTTGCGTCTGGCTACCCACAATAATTATTATCACTGAGATAAATGCTTTGAGAATATCCTCATGGATTTAAAGTTGTGAACTTGTAAGTTTGTATATGTATGTTGTTTTTAATTAGTAGTCCGTATCTGTATGTATATATTTTTTTGATTATTCCTTTCACCGCTTTCACTCTTATTTTAGATTCGAAAGTATTCTTGATCCTTTATAAATCTTGTATACTTCTTATCTTGATTTTTCATGTCATACTTATCATTTCTGATACACAATAAGAATGAACAACACATTCAGAAAGTATACTTTTCATTTTTAAACTTGGATTTCTGAATTATTTTATGATATCGCTTTATCATGTCAAAAGTACCAAAACTGGCACAGTAAAAATAAATTATCCGGCATTTTATATTAATACATGATAGGTACTTAAGTTGGAATATTTGGGTTATAAGTATAACCATTTATTCTTCGAAATTTATTGTTTTGTGAATGGAATTACGACCTTGTCTTTTAAGTTCTTTATAAATTGATTTTGGCATGGTCTCCTTCGCTTTTCTTAAACTATTATTGATCGAGCGAAGCGAGATCTCTAAATCAACTTTGGCAAATTGGCGTTGTATGTATGTATGTTTGTTTGTCCGAGGATAACTTTCGAAGCGTTTATCCGTTCATCCTGAAATTTGATATCTAGGTAGGTAGTGATGGCACAATTGGGGTGGGGGTGGGGGGGGGAGGTTTGAGATATATATTAGGGTTCAAGAGGGGTAAAAAAAAACAAAATGGTCAAGTGGCACGTCTAATAAAATGTCTGTGAGTAAATTTCGACCCCGTTTTTATTTTTAGTTTAAACCTTGTAGTTTTTAAGTTATTGGCCATAATAAAAACAGAACTTTGACAAAATTCACAGGTACATGATATGCGTATAGCCTTAGTGACACAAATATAGAGAAAAGTCTGAAATCCTGAATAACTGCAATTTCCACCCCAAAAAAGAATAACCAATTTACATGAACTCCCGTTACCTGTAATTTGGATGAAGCTGTAGGTCAAGTTAGTTGGTTATTCATCTCGTGGCACTATTTTGATAGTAAAAGATTACTAATAATAATATTTTTTTGTTTTAATCGAAGACTCGCGAGATCTCAGTTCGGGGCGAACCACTAGTTATTTAAATTCTCTGAGGAATAATTTATTTCCTAATCGAATCTAACACATTTATAAGTTCATTACGCAAAGATAGGCTGAGTTAGTTTGTTTATATATCTACTAGGTATCTATCTTTATCCTGAAGCAACTTCCCTTTTCAATCTTAACATATTAGCTAGGCTAGTTTAGTTAGTGTTTAGCGTTGGTGGAGCTCAAGCTCAGCATTTGCGTAATTTAAAGGCTACGTTATGAGGGGTTCTATAACTATAACAGTCGTTCCTCGATTGAGTGGTCCGCAAACTTCATCACCAGGGTTGGCCGCTAGGTCTTTTTATAAGCCTCGCCGCACACGAGCCACAGCCACAAAACGCCGCTACATGAAGCGGCGACTAAGTAGCGGAAGTGCGCGACTTCCACTTTTTACGTTTTTCCTTCACTTTCTGTCGGTGACGGCCAGACGGCCACTCGAATTAAGAAGCTGCATCTCGTGGCGTGTAGCGAGCGACTACTAGCGTCAACCTTGTGTGGCGAGTTCATATAAAACGTACGAAAAATCATTCCGCAGCTCGGTGGTGGCTTTTTGTGCCTGTAGCACGTGGCACGATGGCAAGATGCATCGGGGTGTATTGTGCAATACACCCCATATACCTACGTTATCTTAGCCCCATACGATCTTCTAATCCCTTAATATTGTTACAGGACTAAGAAAGTGCTCGACGGTCCTCGCCTTAACGGACCGGGAGAAGGTATCAGAACCGATTAGGCCTCACAACAGGCTGCGTGCGCCCTCTGTCTGCTCCCGATGCTCTTCTCTGCTGTCCCTCGCCGGTGCTGGTGGTTCCAGGTATAACGAGAGTAGAACATATGAAACATAAACTTCTATGCATCACCAAGACAGTGTACACTAAATATTAAGCTAGATAATACCGCCAGGATCATCTTTGAGACAGGATATAGAGCACCGGTGGTTTTTTTCTCAATCCGGCTATACAAATGATTATTAAAATGTATATGCCCGTAATGGTATTGACTGTGCTCTCTTAAAGTAGATTAAGATGTCATGACCCAAACCTTTGTGTACTGTGTAATTTATCATTAAACCCAAAACCCTGTAAAAGCATTCGCATGTCTACTCCTCAACTCACCATATTTAGATGCCGTGTCGAGCGAATAATGGAAGATATGCTCGAAGAACTGACGGTCGTTGGGGTAGAAAGGTTCTAGAGTGCAGACCGCGCACTGGAAAGCGCAGCGTAGGACGGCCCTCCACTAGATAACCTAATAGAAATACCTAATAGAAGACCTGATAAAGGTTGTGTCATAAGGTCAGTCGCTCTGGAAATCTATGGGGGAAGCCTATGTTCAGCAGTGGACGTACTATGGCTGACATTAAGATGATGATGCTCGTACGTGCCAAACAGCTTGAAACGGCAACTGCATTGAGCGTTTCTCCCTTGTCAATTCCCTTTCTCAAGAAACCACTTAAGATGATACATTTGTGTCTCTATCCTTCAGGTATTCCCTAGACGGCGCTGCCGGTGGCTTCGTGCCAGCCGCACCTGTGCACTGCAAGCTATGCCTCGAGGAGCACACCGTTGAAAAGGTCACTGTGGTGGCTGGCTGCGGCTGTATGTTCTGCACGAGGGTGAGTTTCAAATTATTACAACTGATGGTTTTTATCTTTTTTATTTCTCTTCACAGGATTCTTCTTTTTGTGGGCAGATCTTTTAGAAAGTTATGTTGAACTAATCTGGTCCTTTTTAGGTGGTTTTATTCTATAGGGGTTTTGTTCTGGTTGTAAACTGAGTCTCTCAATCGTGTTACAGCATAAATCTGAAACATTTTTCAGTTAAATCAAAGATTCACCAATTTATCACAAATTCGAACAGTTTTTATTCGGTTACGTTATACGGGCTAAAACTTCTCGATATCTATTTTAATGGAAAATCCTAAAAGGATCAACAGCAGGTCGTACTTTTAATGGTACATACATCTTCACTTGTCCTCAGTACTGCGTTAAATCTTTATGTTCATTTTCAGCGCACATAAGCGCTGTTAACAGAACTTCTCAAGTCTCAACCGATTGAAGACTTTTATTGGGTGCATCATTCTCCGTAGTAATAAAGTAAACAAGACCACAGTGTAAGCGTAAACACTGAAAATAGGCTGCAATAAACTTCTGTTAAAATCTTCGGTTTTCAAGACAAAAGTATTGTAAATAGTAAAATTAGTGACAGCACCAATGAATTACGAACAAAACAAACACACATTTATACCTATTGATAATTTTTAAGTAATTAATGGTGATGGTAGAAGTGCGGCCCAGTATCAAAATATTTGCCTATCGCAGCAATTCGTCGAACTAATTAGGACAAACCCATTCTACCTGCCCTTATAAGCTCAATTACCCTAATGAGTCTACATGCCACTAACATGCAATCAACCAAAACAAGCAACGTAGTAACTGACACACTACACACATCTAATCACAGGAGGTAGCGAGCCGAGTTAATTAGTTCCATGGACTTAAGAAAATATGGGCGCATCACCGCCATATTGTTCACCGAAGTGCATATCGATGTCTGTGTAATTTGATAAGCGATGCTCCTCTGATTAATACTGATGGTGATATAGATATTATTAAGAACTCTTGGTTAAGCAGCTGGGCTAGGAATGAGTATTTCCGTTGATTGCTTGTCACGAACAAATGTAAATTGTTTATTCAAAAATATTTAATTGAAGATAAATATTTTAAGTTTGACTGTCACGCCAGACCATGGCACCGATCGCCGCGAGTACTATAATTGCGGAGTCATTTTCAACTTAGTTGTACTCCGTTTATATTTATTTTCGTCCATGTTGCTATGAATAGAACTGGCTGGTAATTAATCTGTGCTTGCATAAAGTCTTAATATAGATTTAGACTACACGTGGACGCTACAATCTTGCTGCATGCCGTCTAATCAGTGAAATGGCAGTAACAGGGCAATGAGCCATAATAATAATAGTCATAATAGTTCTTTATTGATAATCATCATTATACGTCAACATATTCACGTACGTACATCGGTACAATTGTACAATATAACATATAAAATTCACATAAAATATAATTAGTCCATTAAAACATAACAACAACAATAACACTTAATTCATATAAAATAAATGATTCTTCATTTACGAGCTATAAGCTCGTCGAAGTTATAAAAATTTTGCTCAATAAGCCAGCCTTTTATTCTTTTTTTGAACATTATTAAGCTAGGAGCCTGCGTGACTGTGTCGGGAAGCTTGTTGTAGACGGCCGGACCCATGACATGCGTCAGCTTCGACGATTTAGTTAGTGTTCTCGAAATCGACTCGAGCTTGTGCCGATTGCGGGTGCTATACGTATGGAGGTGGCCGAGTTTTTCATAAGAGTCCAGGTTGATTCTAACGTAAGTTGCCACTTGATAGATAGCTATACAGGGCAACGTTAGAATTCCTAGACTCCTAAAGTGTCCCTTTTCTGCAATCGGAACGCACGCTCCCAGTCACCAGCGCGCGCCCACAGCTCGGCGCCATACTGCAGCAGCGAGTGCACCGTGGCAAAATAACAGGCGCGAACTACATCGGCTGACACCACCCGCGCCATTCGGCCCAACGCATAGCACGCACTACCCAATTTCCCGCACAACTTGTGTATGTGGTTCGCCCATTGCAGTCCCCTATCGATCTGGAAACCCAGAAACGTCGTGCTCTCGACTTGGTCGACAGCCTTTCCATGGACTGTCACCGACAACGACCGCATCGTGTGGCCCGCCAGGCGGAAGTGTATAAAATGCGTCTTAGTTAAATTTAGAGCGAGTCCGTTCACTTTAAACCATTCCGCCAGCTGCCCCGCTGCGCTATTGAGGTTTTCCTCTAACCGATTGACCGATGGCGCGGTGACTATTGCGGCCACGTCATCCGCGTACATTAAAACCTCAGCTTTTGTGATAGCTTCTGGCAAGTCGTTCAACAGCAAGGAGAACAAAATGTTTGAGACTGAGGACCCTTGAGCCACTCCCATGCTCGACCTTAAAGGATCAGACGTGATTCCACTCCCTAGCACCACCTGAGTTCGGTCTCAACAAATCCGTCAGAAGGGCATACGGCGGGCCGTTGATGCCATAGTATTGTAACTTGGCTGCTAGGGTTTTATGGTCAGCTATGTCGAACGCCTTCGATAAGTCACAGCATATCACTGCGACATGCTGTTTCTTCTCGCGTGCGGCGACGACAAGTCTGACGACCTCCCGCGTCAGCGATATCGTTGAGCGGCCCGCGCGGTATGCGTACTGCCGATCAGAGAGGGCATTCGTCGATGTCAAAAATGCTGTGAGACGTGAGCTTAGACCGTTCTCGAATACTTTTGCGACAGCTGGTATTATTGAGACAGGCCGATATCCGTCCATGTTGCTTCGCTTACCTTTGCCTTTAAAAATTGGGGATACTTTACTCATTTTTAATGGCGTTGGGTACGTACCCTCCCCGATACATTGGTTAAATGCAAAAGCCAGGACAGGAGCAAGTGCAGCTATAGCCGAACGAATGGTCTTCATCGATATGCCATACACATCTCTGGATACTTTAGGGGGTATCTGAGTCGTTACGATTCTGTAGATTTCTTTCGCAGTGAACGGGCGGAGCCGCAGAGAACGGTCGGCAGGCACGCGCGCCGAGCTCAATGCACGGCACGCGCCAGCTACATCTGCGTACGCGCCCCGCACGTCCCAGCCGCGCTCAGGAACCGGCCGTTCATTGCGTTTAGAGCGGGCGAAAGGTTTCGCTAGGTAAATGCTCGGTCAGTCAGGACTCGTGACGTTCCTCGCCCGAATCGTCCGCCCGGCGAATAGTTTAACGGCAAAAGCCTAGCAGCCAGGCAGTGTCCAGCTAATGGAGAACGCTACTTAAAAGCAAGAGTGAATATGTTCCTCCTAACTTAGACCTTCGTGCTCCATCATCGATAACATCATCAACTACCATTAGATCAGAAGACCTTACAAATTGTAAAACAAACATTTTCTTTCAAGTACCTATTCGAAGGTTGTGATACCTTGAAAAAGGGAAGTGGTCTTAGCGAACCACGTTGGCCGCTGTAGACAAAATATCTGCAAGTGGGTAATGCGTGACCGCATTTAGACTGCCGGACTGAATGCGAATGCGGGCTCCCATTCAGTCCATGTTCCTCATGCTCTCATGTCTCTTGTGTTCTACCACCTGTACAACAAGGCGACGCCCAACGATATAGAAGTGGCAAAACATGCGAAAATAGTTTAAGTTAGTCCATTAACAGGGCAGAAGAAGAAATCTAAGCTGATTCAAGTTTCATTGAAAAACATACCTCGTCATAGCCTATTCACCCACATCAAAATAGAAACGACAGAGCCTATTAGCAGCGCACACAAATAAATTTAGAATGTTCTCGACAACAGTGTCCACTGACCTCAATACCCAAAAAACCGCAGCCAAGTAAATCACTAACTGCTATTGACCCACAATGACTTTGTTTACAAATATTGTTAACGGAGCCAAAACTGACTGTATTTCTGTTGTAATGAGTCATCGTGCTTTGGCACAGCAACGACCAATCCCGTTGCTAATATCTAATTAAATCTGCTCAGATGACGAAATATACTAGCATAGTCCAGAGAATTACCAGTTGAATTAGTTGTCGGGTCACATAGCTCGAAGAACTGACGGCCGTTTGTGCAGAAAGGTTCTCGAGTGGAGACCACGCGCTGGAAAGCGCAGCGTAGGACGGCCCTCCACTCCATGGAATGGCGATCTAATGAAGTTGCTTGGAGCGTTGGTTCAGGCTGAATTAGGTGGTTGCTCTGGTGGTCTTTGACAAAAGTATCAAGTAAATATTTGTTGTATGTGTGACTCATAGTACTTTATAGACAGTTTAGACTTAATTAGTTACTTATCAATTCTTAATCGCAGTGGAATAATACTTCAATGTCAAATGTTCATCTGTGTTACTTTATTATTTTAACGTTAGAGCTTTTTAAAATAACCTTCGTAAGACTGTTGCATCAATCGAGTAAGTTCATTGCGTTAAATCAAATTTAACCTGGTCTGCAAATATTTGTTACCAGTCTGGGTATTTATACATTATATATAATATATATATATATATATATACATATTTATAAAAAATTTGCTAAAATTAAACTAAAGAAAAAATTACGTTCGGTTGCCCACAACTATGTAATCACAACTAAATACAGTAAATATGTATAGACTAAGTACTCTTACCTTATCTTTTACTAAGATCTGAGGACTAATGATAACTCATATCATATGAATTATGATTTAAAATATCTTATCAACAGATTTTGGAATGTCCGAGAACAAAAGGCTAATTCAAGTAAAATACTAATATCCAAGGTTTGATCCAGTCTTGATGAGTTAAATGTCATTATAATCCACATCATCATCATTAATGTGAAACGGTATTCACGTAATGACAAAACAATGGTACCTATAAGTTGACTGAGATGCGATTATAGTCTTTAATTAATTAAGATGATATTGTAATATTAGTGGAGCAGAATGCCAAAATATATTCAATTTATAATCTAATCGCGTTAGGGTCAACTGTCGTTATTTTTTTAAAATTGTATTACTTGAATTGATATCGATAACATTCCGCTACGTCATCGCTGGCTGAGGTCGTTAACCTTCAGGAATGGATGACAACTAGAATGCTAACCTAGAACTTGATGTTTATTATGACATCTGTTGGTTATGCTGATTGTGAACATGTTTTGAACGCTTTAGTTGTCAAGGTGATTCTTTTATAAACTCTTGAATGAGTAATTCATGGGAAGCTAATAGTTATTCATGCGGCACACCTAGGTACACCTAATAGTAAATATCTAATTTATAGTATTTAATTAATAGATACTTTTTACACATTGTAGTATCCACAAATACTCGTAAGTATCGATTAGTAAGTATCGGTTTTGCTAAGTAAAAATAATAAATCCAGTACTTTTTTTTTAATGTTTAAATCTTTACTTTTAGGGTTTGTTTTTTAATTAAAGAATTCTAATTAATTCGAAACTGGTTCACTAATGGGTAATGCATTATGCATCTTATGGTTCAATTTGAACCCATCTATCACGCCTTGGCGGGAATACATCGAATAAATAAGTAAATGAATATGGCTGGACATTTCACACAGCGCTCTCTAGCCCTAAACTAAGCAGAGCCCGTACTATGGGAACCAGATAACTGATAGAATACTTATATACTTTTTTTTGTAAATACATTCTTATCATATATAGAAAAACAACCAGACCCGCAACAAATATCTATCAGATCATACAAACATTTGTTCCGCTGTGGGAATCGAATCCGCTACCTCTTGCGTCTCAGTCGGCTGTTCACCCACCGCGCCACGGAGGTCGTCAATAATTCGAATAATAATCCTGTAGTGATTATTATGAGACTTAGGACTCGTCCTATAACCACGTGAAGTTTTTTATGATACTTTTTTACTCACCCTCCTCTTTGGTGATACTAGTGGTAGTATTTTTTACGTGTAACATGTTTCCTCTTGGTTTGTTGGAGTGATTTTGGCATAAGGGACGGAAATGTGTAACAGGAAACCGGGGAAGCGCGCGCTATGTGACCAATGAGCGCGCGCGGTGGTCAGATGTTGCACATCATAATATGCGATTACTGTAAGGCTCGTAGTTTTTTTTTAATTAAATTATATCTTAGAGTGTTTTAATGAAAAGTTAATTCAGATTCTGAAAACCGCACAACGTCGCGCATGAGAGGACAGGACAGTCTGTTGAGAGATAAATATTGTTAGTTATGTTGCTTTATGGACATAAATTCGCCCGCTCTGGATTTCACGTGGTCACACGGTAAATATACACGCGATTATCAAAACATTCCTTCCCTCTCCCCATTGTGTTTGTGATAAATCATGATGTTATTCTAACCCCTCCCCTGTTCGAGCCTCACGTGACTTTACAAAAGGTGCAGTGGTCATTGGTGCATTGTCTTCTTCAAGATTGTGAAAACCTGAAGTACATTTATGGACGAAATCAGTTCATTATTTTATTTGATAGACAGTTGGCCTTAAAACAGAGCATATTAGAATAACGTTGTATCGTATACCAAGAATGCTTAAAGAACGAATTAATTTTTATCTGTTGTTGTGTCTTGCTTGTTAGGTATAATAAAGAATTTTCTTTCATTCATTCATAGTGCTAAATATAGCACAACGGCCTTATCGCTGAATGAGATCTATACCAGGCAACCTTTGGATGGAAAGTAATGAGCGAAGCAGTAATGGAAAGCGGAGCATAGAGTAAAATTATAAAAGAAAAGAAATAAAATAATCATATAAAACTGTGCTTACTTATAATCCTAATACATAAAAAAATACTTAAAGAGACTAATATATACCCAACTATAAACCTATATGACTGCCTCCGTGGCGCAGTGGGCGTATAGCCGGCTGAGACGCAGGAGGTAGCGGGTTCGATTCCCGCTGCGGAACAAATGTTTGCATGATCTATAGATATTTGTTCCGTGTCTGGGTTGTTTTTCTATATATTATATGTATTTATTTACAAAAAAAGTATATAAGTATTCTATCAGTTATCTGGTTCCCATAGTACAAGTTCTGCTTAGTTTGGGGCTAGATAGCGCTGTGTGAAATGTCCAGTAATATTTATTTATTTATTTATATTATTATCATATTAGTTAGGTGCATAGAATTCATAGAGGATACTCAGTTCTGGGTGCCCAAAACAGATTAATTAAATATAATATATTTTTTTTTAAATGGCACTCCGGGAGTACCGACAGAAGTGAAAACTTGAACAATTACGAGATACTTATATACAGAGGGGTCGGTAACGGTAACGGTGACAGTGTCGCGAGTTCAATGATTTTTTTCCCATCTAAAAAAATGCCCAACGCGCCTAAAGAAGTTTTCACTTCAATAACAATAACAGTAATGTAAATAATTGAATGATATTAATAATAATGTATGAATTAAATGCATCATAAGTGATTAAATATTATATAAATAGTTATTAAGTGGGAATAGAGGCTTTATTTATTTATTTATAGGTTAATCAGACACAGAAAGGAAATACAACATCTATATAGATGTTGACAAAACGTTACATAATGCGGTGACAGGTGTCAAGACATTTGATACTAGTGGTAGAACAAAAGGGATTACATTTACAAGTTAACTTACATAATCGTGACGTTCATAACTTGGCGGGTTTCAGCTTTACTTACACGAGAAATCAATTTAAATAGGTAGGTACCTAGATTTTACGACCTCCGTGGTGCAGTGGGCGAATAGCCAGCTGAGACGCAGGAGGTAGCGGGTTCGATTCCCACCGCGGAACAAATGTTTGCATGTTCTACAGATATTTGTTCCGGGTCAGTATGTTTTTTCTATCTATAATAAGCATGTATTTACAAAAAAAATAAGCATTTAAGTATTCTATCAGTTATCTGCTTCCCATAGTACAAGCTCTGCTTAGTTTGGGGCTAGATAGCGCTGTGTGAAATGTCCGGCAATATTTATATTTATTTATACTTCTACTAGCTGACCAGCGCGCGAGCCTTTGCACGCGTGTTTTGACAATATAACCATTACCCTCCTATCGCGCAGTCGGGTAAAAAGTAGCTTATATCTCAGGCCTTATCATAATCTATCTATATACCAAATTTCGTCGAAATCAGTTCAGCCGTAACAGCGTAACAAACAAGCTTGAAAAACACCAGGACGCGGAGTAAATATCTGTAGACAATGCAAACATTTGTTCTGCGCCTGAAATTAAATCCGCAACCATTTACATCCATCACCGACATTTAATATAATAAATAAAATAACTTTGTTTGTCTGTTCTGCGAAGTCCGGCAACAATCCAGTTATTTTAAATACTTACATTAAAAAACTTGAAACTGACTTCTTTGAAGTCGACTTAAAAGTAAAACAATTTCTTGACGTTATAAAATTTTAATTGCTACTTAATGAAAGGATGCTTCATAAGAAAAGCCTTGAAAGTAGTGAAAGAATTGAATTTTAAAAATGTTATAAAATTAAGAAGTTTTTGCAACAATTACGAATATTTTGATATGTTTAAAAATTATAAATGGTTTGTAAACTAACTTTTTCTTAACTATATCTGTAGTAGTAGTCTTTCCATCCAAAGGTTGCCTGGAAGAGATCGCTCTTAGCGATAAGGTCGCCCATTGTATTGCCTTTCTAGTTTTATTTTAGTGTTATATTGTATCTGTGTGGTAATTACAATAAAGAGTTAAAGAGTTAGATATCTGTATCTTATCTTTCACTACAATCTGTCCAACATTTTGCTTATGGATTCTTAAAAGGATTCTATAAAGGAATATTAAAGTAACTCTAGCTTACGTTTTCGAATAAAAATTGGCTAATGCGCCCCGGCTTCGCACGGAATTTATATCAAAATATAACATAGCCTGCAGCACTCAGCGATAATGTAGAATTGTATCAGTAAAATACAATTTTCAGAATCGGCTTCCCCTACAAAAAAATAAATTTTACCTCTATAATATTATAGGGATGACCTCCGTGGCGCAGTGGACGAATAGCCGGCTGAGACGCAGGATGTAGCGGGTTCGATTCCCGCTGTGGAACAAATGTTTGCATGTACTTTAAGTACTTATGTATTTGAAAAAAGTATATAAGTATTCTATCAGTTACCTGTTTCCCATAGTACAAGCTCTGCTTAGTTTGGGGCTAGATAGCGCATTGTCTTTAATTTAAGAATAACAAATACCTAGATAATCTTCTCAGATAATTAAAAATATAAAGATTTTAAAAATAAATTAAGTACGTTTAACTTTACAAGATGTATGACAAAAAATGTAGTTAAAGCTTAATTGTTTAACTAATCGAGCGAAGCGAGATCTTGAAATCAACTTGGGCAAATCGGCGTTGTATGGCCGAGGATAACTTTCGAAGCATTGATCCGATCATCGTGAAATTTTATACGCGTTACACTTCTAAATGTGAAGTTAAACTGGAAATAAAGCTAAACTCGCTGTTGCAACTTGACACGCCATTTTTATCCCATGGCAACTGATTTATGGGATAAAAAGTAGCCTATGTGGTAATCCAGGTTATAATCTACGTATATACCAAATTTCATCGAAATCGCTTCCGCCGTTACGATGTGATTGAGTAACAAACAAACAAATAAACAAACATCCAAACTTTCACATTTATAATATTAGTGTAATGTACAAAAATTTCAAAAACAATGTACACTAAATTAAACTTCTAAGAAAAACTAAAAGAAAACTATTTTCTTCTGACCAAAATGTTCTAGTCCTTACCATTTCAAATTTCGAACTCTACGTCCCTAAGAGACCTTGTCCTAAAATTGCAGTATCTCTTTAAGCTTAGAAACCTTCAAATGAGGTACTAATATAGTACTGTGACTTTCGAGACATTCCAATTTTAAAGAGTATTTGCTTATGTTTTTAAGTGAGTTCAACCTTTTTTGAACAAAATCGGATTGTGTTTTCAAACATTTGTCAAAATAAAATGTTATTTAAATTAAAAGCACTAAGGAGCATTGAACTTTCTACCCCTTTTTAACCCCGTTAGGGGATGAATTTCAATAAAATACGAAACACAATTTGAAGTAGATTGGACCAAGGAATCACATTGTCCCATACAAACTTTGCCCCCCCCCCCTTTTCACCCCCTTAGGGGTAGAATTTCGGAAAATCCTTTATTATCAGATGCCTACGTCACACAAAGAACACACCATTCATGTTTCAGGTCTCTACAATCAGCGGTTTAGGCTGTGCATTGATCCGTCAGTCAGTCATTCAGGACAAAGCATTTTATATGTATAGATAGGTAGGTAGTGTTAGCACAATCCTGGTGTGACTAAATGAGCTGAAAATGTTACGGGGTTATTGAGATATTGGGATTCAAAGGGGTAAAAAAATCAAAATGACTCTTATTAGGTCAAATGGGACGTCTAATGGTCTTCATCTCAATTCGGGGCGAAAGACTATTTAAAATTGTTTCTACTTAATTAACCACAATTGTATTATCGTTTTGAATAACATTTAAGATTTAAAATCAAGATGTCTGTTCAAAAGTTGTCTAGCAAATTGCTATTAAATGCACTCGTCAGTACGAAAAATCTTTATAAAACAAGATCGGTCAAGAACGAGTAGGACCCGCGCACCGAGGGTATCGTATCAATCAGCGCCATCTAGATGCTTTTAAGCAAAAAAACTAAAATCAGATATCTAAAAAACTGTTCTAGATAGGGACTTCGTTATAATTTTGTTACTTTGCAGTCTTCGGAGATAAGGGTATTAAAAGAGGACGGTATTTTTTTCGTCATTTTTTATCATAACTCCAAAACTGTACAGGATAAAAATACAATTTTTGATTTTTTTATGTGTAAATCAATATATTTGATATGATACCCTATCTGACCTAGTATCCCATTTTTGAATTTTTGATCCCCACAATTTTGGCTTTTATTACTTGCATTAGAGGAAGGCCAATATTATTTATAACTATTTCAAACCGATAGGTTCAGTAGTTGCTGAGATGATCAGTTGTAACAGACGGACGGGCAAAGTCGCACCATAAAGGTTCCGTTTTTACCATTTGGGTCAGGAATTCTAAAAACGTACCTAATTTTGATGATTGAGAGTTTTGTTTTACATGCAGATTGTAAAAAACCAGACATTAAATTTGCATTTAAAATTTTAAGTTCCCAGGCAGTAATTTAATTACATGTAAATTAATAATTTTAATTAACATTCTGGTAGGTAGTCATTATAGTCGAGTAAAAAAAAGGATGTAAGTATGTTTATAATAAAATCTTCATAACAAAACCTTATTTCTATTTAATACCAAAGAGGCGTCATTTCTATTATGCTACGATGAAATACAACCTCCATGACCAATCCTTATTTCAGCAGTCCACAATGGTTCTCATTTTCTCTGAAAAGTGACCATTTGGGCCCATGATTAAAAAGTTTAGTCTCTATAAAAATTATTATTTACTTGAAATTTTCTCGTATGAGCTATTGGTCTATTAGAAGAGGACTAGTAACAGTGGAGTTTTTAGGCCAAGTGCGGCTTCGTATGAGCTGGTGAAAAAGTTTGGGTTGGAATTTCAGGCCTACGACGCCTGTTGCAACCGGGACAAACATCTAACCCGTCACATTACATATTATAATATTCCCGAAGTCTTAAGAGCAGCAATTTATGCTGTTAGGTTTTATTTATGCTATAAATTCGTACGAGCTAAATGCCAATGCCAACCCTTATGCCGGAATTACAGGGATCAACATCCACCATGTACAGAAAGTGATGAAATTGATAACACTCCCCCCACATGTTAAAACACTATTTTGTTTATATGCGACACGGTGCGCTGACATGATCTATGGCTGAAGCTCAGGCATGCAGGCAATGGAGCGCAGAATCCTAGACTGTTATCGCGTCGACCGAGTGCGTAACATAATAACATACTGCGCACACTACTCGCGGCATTGCAGATGTATCATGTAGGGTAGGGAAACTGGGCGGGCCACGTTGGCTGTATCCATCCCGAGAAATGGGCCCATATTATGTTGTAACACCATATACGCTTGAAGACAGAAGGCGAAGTCGGGGTCGGCAGGCGATCTCGAAACGTGAGAAATACCGAAGGATAGGGATGGAAGGACTTGGGGGAGATCCATGCCCAGCAGTGGAATGAGAACGAGAAATGTTAGATAAAAACACGGCGTTTAAATAAAATCTATATTATGGTACACAAAGCAAACTTTTTGAAAATTATCCCTATTTACATTTGTTGCAAATTTCCAACATACAGGGGGTTACAAATTAGAGCTGCTTTCATGTCACGGTTCTAAAAGGTAGTCTAGGCTCTTGATCCCTAGGATTCCGAGATCCATGTCACGGACAAAGGTTGCCAACCGTACGAGCTTCCTCGTACAAATACGATATTTGCGATCGAGGTACGAGGACGCTGTCAACCTCGTTCAGTACGAGTTACGTATGTACGAGATTTTGACATAACTGCATAGGACATAACCATAAAATTAAAATGAATTGTCAGAAGAATGAACTTTTTTCAGCTTATTCGTAAAAATAAATTCTCTGGTCTTCCGAAAAACACCAATTTTCTGTGGTGCTGAATGTACGAGGTTCGAGATCCAAAATACGAAATTTTAGCTACTTTTGTACGAAGAAAAAAGTTCTACGGTTGGCAACCCTTCACGGAACATATTCCTGATTTTCCTCGCACTAGAACCTAATGCAATATTCATGGCAGCGCGCATCCCTGAATAATTCAATCGTGTCGCACCGTCAGCTGTTCCCGATGTAACGGGATGCGACGGTGTGTAACCTGCCACTACACTGCTTCTGTGAACATTTATTTTAGATACGGATCTAGGCACAATTTTATTTGATAAAAGGTGACATAGAAAAACGTACTGAAAAGAGTAAAAGACGAAAGTTTTAATAGAATAATTTCAGAATAGCAGAGAAAAGATAATCATCTTTCCTCATCAACACTTAGGCCGGCTTGCATAACGATCCCTAAAAGTATTTAGAGACTAAACATGTTAAAGTTTGACGTATTTGTGTTATTTGACAGTTCCTTAAATCATATTTAGCCACTAAATACGTTTAGGCATCGATGCGCAAGTCGCCCTTATTATTATAGCCTCCGCCAGCGGCTTCGCAGCGTGTTTTGTCAATATTAAGTAGCCTATGTTTTAATCCAGGCTATAGTGTATGTATAAACCAAATTTCATCGAAATTGGTTCACCCGTTACGACGTGATTGAGTAACAAACAAACATCCAAACTTTCACATTTATAATATTAGTGTGATAAATTCGAAAGTAGCTCTATCTCTCTGTCTCTTTGTTACATTTTCATGACTAAACTATTGGACCGATTTCGATTAAATTTGGTATACAGATAGATTGTGGTGTGGAACATGCCAGTTCTTGTGACTTGGATTGAGACATGCTAGTTCAATTAGTACTAAACTTAAATTACTTTTAATTTTATATTAATAAAAAAAACTAATCGCACATCGTCCGTCGGAGGGCGCTGGGATACATCAATCTAGTCTAGCTCTTAGCACACCCCTACCCTACTATTGTAATGTAATTATGAGCGTAGTAAATGAACTAGATATAAGCACTATGCTTTTAATTTTAAGCTTGGTACTTACTTACTTGTATTTTCTTATGTGCAAATAAATAATTATTTGATTTGATTTCGAGTTTTTATTGACATACAACGCGTGCGAAGCCACGGGCGGAAGCTTGTGCTATATATGTTAATAACATCAAAGATAGATAAGCTACATATAAGGAAAGATCGATAAGAAATTAGGAACCCGTCTTAGCACCACATACAATATTACAATAAAATTGTTTTTTTTAAGTTAGATTAGATTAGATTGTGATAATTCTTTATTGCACACCATGAAACAAGTTACAAGTTGCTAAAATGTAATTATTTGGCCGCAAGAATGTTATTTGAATCTAATTTTTCCTGTTAATGGGATAGAGTCAGTTGACTATTTCATAGTTACTTACTTTATGTTGGTTATTTTTGACCAATTGTGGTGTTACTGTTTGTGTGTTTTCCTGTTACCATTTCTGGTAACATTAATAATGAAAAATGCAATACCTACAAAACCGCTATTACTAAGTGAAGAATAACTTTTTCGAACCCTGTCGGACTGCCGAAGAAGTTTTGTGTGGGTACTTTCCCGTGGCTAACAATTGAGTCCGTCTAGGTGGACCATAAATATAAATATAAAATTGCTGGACATTTCACATAGTGCTATCTAGCCCCAAACTAAGCAGAGCTTGTACTATGGGAACTAGATAACTGATATAATACTTAAGTTATATACTTTTTTTTGTAAATCTTCTTCCTGCCCTTTTCCCACATTACGCGGGATCGGTACAACATGTATTCCTACTCCACATCTCTCTATCAGCTCTCTATCTATTTTTTTTGTAAATCCATACTTATAATATATAGAAAAACATTTAGACCCGGAACAAATATCTGTAGATCATGCAAACATTTGTTCCGCAGCGGGAATCGAACCAGCTACCTCCTGCGTCTCAGTAGGTTATTCGCCCACTGCGACACGGAGGTCGTCAATGGTCGTCATGGGCTAATATTTTTCCCATAGACTACCTGTTGCTACGAAAAAAAATGTTATGATGCATGTTAAGCGTTTATCCCTCGCGTCCTCGCTCGGAAAATGGGTTTACAAGCTCGCTAGCTTATCGTTTACTTACACATGTGCATAAATTTTAACCACCTGGACGCTCGGCCCAATGAGCAAACCTGGTAAATTAATTACATTCATGCTACATTCAAACAACTGAGAAGATATTTACAAAAGAAAGCCGTCGATATGCAGAGTACAAAATTTTTAGAAATAAAAATCAAACGTACGGTTAACTAATGTATGGAATACTTGATTAATTGATTAAACACAACTTAAATGTATACGACCTGTAACACCCGTTACATGAAATTATTTCTTATGACTAATGCACTTAGGACTTAGGTCGGAATGCGAATGAAAATTTTAACAAAAATACATGTAATGTTAATTATCACTAACCTATATATTTAAGTTTATATACCTACTAACACAAATAACAAATTACTAACTTGTTAAACTACTCTGTCTTAACTAACAAATGAATTAAATTAAAATTTACCGCCGCCGTCTGGTTTTCCTAGACTACAATCCGGGTCTCTTTTAGGTAAGAGTGAATAGGTGTCTTCTAGATATTCGTGTCCATATCATCGCTTACCATTAACTGGGACTGATGTCAAATAAAGATCCATTCGAGCAAACTGTATTTTTTCTTAATACTACATTATATGGTCATGATAAGGCAATTTTAAAAAGGCTTAAATGGCTTATTGAGATATAACTACAGTAGGGCTTTTTAGTTTTTAAACCTGATTACTTCTCTAAAGAAACAATTTTACATAGCACCTTCCTTAGATAGGTCAGTGAGGTTCAGCGCCCTTTTAATTCAGGTCAGCCTCCATATATCGCGAGAAATAGTACTGTTGCTTTTGCGATAAAACGCTGGATGGACAAAATGGGCTTCAGGCTCGGCGATAAGGAAATTTAGAACGACATTTCCAGACTAGATAGAATATAAATATTTTATGTGTAGGTACAAATAAGGGGAAGGTCTAAATAGGTCGATGTACAAAGGGGTAAAAAATATGAGGGTCTCCGAGCATGATAATGAAATTAAAGACATGCTAGAATGTCTAAACGACCGATAGGTTTTTGTTTGAAATGGTTGTAACTAGATCGCTTACAAATGTTTTTATTAGGCTCTAGTGTTTAAACCCGTTAGTATCTTTCAAGAAATGGATAAAAATTAAATATATTTATTGACACCTTATCACTTATATATAAAATGGAGAGACCTTTGCCTAGGGATGGGACAGTTAGTCCACTGCAACGCTGGGCCTAGTGTTCAGCTCTTCTTATCCATCTATCCGGTCACCTTATTTAAGTCATCACTCTACCTAGTCGGGGAATGCCACACAATTGTTGAAGTTATACTTCTTTTGGCGCGATGGAGAAAATTGATGAGAGTGAATTTTTACGATGCGCGCGCACACCGACACCTAAATTTAACAGCATGAAGTTAGTTCTAGGTGGTATGAAAATAGATAACTATGTTCAAGTTGTATATTCTAGTATTTTTATATGTAGAACACGTGTTTCGTAAGGGTACAATTAAACAGTGTGAATAAATAAATATTATTTTGGTGTTTTTATTAAATCAATTTCATATACGACGGTGATACTAATAATTTATTATTTATTTAAATAAAATCTTTTTGATTAATTTTAATATTTATCGTTAATCACTACTGCATTTTAGTTATTTTTTTTTCCATACGCCAAAGAAGTATAACTTCTAACGCGTGTACATAAGTACACACACTCTTTTTTTTCACTTGATAGTAAAGTAGTTAAAATATCTGCCGAAGGGGTTGCAAGTATAAAAACCAGCCAACTTGAATGTCATGCATTCCTAAATTTATTGCACGTGTAGCTCCAAGGTATACAACTTTTTACACTAGCATCTACTTGTTTGATTTATATTTGATGCAAAATACCTCATTATTCATAATCATTTATTCCCAAGAATGCACGTAAAATAGTTCTTATGTATGTCCTTTCAATTATAAAATAGGTATATCTCATTATTATGCCTTACCAAGGCGTGCTAAATTCTAACTAATTGAATAAATAAATCAAATTCATCTTACTTTAAATATTCATTAATATCATAGAAACATTTATCCAATAACCACATCTTACTTGTCAAGGACCACACCAATACATTTTTGTATGATTGTGGTGCCTGACCGATTATGTCTTCTTTTAAATATTAGAATAAACAAGTCCTTGAAATCATTTTGTAATTTGTTGAAGATTGTAATATGTATAATAATAGTAGGTATGCATTTCGCATAACAAGTTCGAGGTGGCACGGCGTGGCACATCAAATCTATACCTGTGGTCACAGGTATAGATTTGATGTTCTGAACACTTTCTAAAATAGTGAGCCTATATTATAAGCCTGTACAAAATAGGGACCTCCAAAAATAGCCCCATGTCAACAGTTGGCGCCGCAGTGAGATTGTTTCTATTTCCTTTAATTATGCAAAGGCAAACGGAAGCTTTTTGCATGTAGATCGAAAACTTTAATAAAATGTCTAGAATATTCTAGCGCTTTCATTTGGCCGAAGGAAATCGTATCGCATCGAGCTTGGTACTCGGTAACCTTCAATGGACCTTCGAATAAATCTATTGATTTCAGTCATATTTAGCCGAACACATTATTTTTGTTTTATACTTCTTTGGAGAGGATCCTTCTTCTAACAATTAGAAGGTATAATAATATTAGGTTTGAACTTATAATCTAATCATAGGTTTACATTCACTTTTACAATCAGCCATATCGAGACGCAGGCTCGCCCTCACTCTAAGAAAAGTTAACGAATTGAACCGAATCAGAAACAGTTTTGTTTGGTCGTAACTCTGAAAGAACTGTGTCTACTTCATAACTCTCGTATTTTTTATAATAATAAATAATGCATTTCACACAGCGCTATCTACGCCTAAACTAAGCAAAGCTTGTATTATGGGAACCAGATAACGGATAGAATACTTATATACGTTTTTTTGTAAATATGTACATACAAAGAAAAACATCCAGACCCGGAACAAATATCTGTAGATTATGCAAACATTAACCGGCTGGATCGAGTTTCCAATACCTAAATCCGCCAGACGAAAGTCCAAGACGTCGGAACAAGGGTTGTTGAACTTAAGTGGAACTGGGCAGGACACTTGGCTAGACGAGGTGCTGGCAGGTGGAGTAAATCTTTGACCGAATGGTGGCCAAGAACAGACCTAAGAAGTCCAGGACGTCCAACGGCGCAGTGGGTCGACGATATAAAGAAAGTAGCGGGCAACTCCTGGATGCGCGCAGCACAGGACCGGGAAGGGTGGTGTTTACAAAGGGAGGCCTACACCCAGCAGTGGGTACTTATGGGCTGTAGATGATGATGAAAACATTTGTTCCGTGGCGGGAATCGAACCCGCTACCTCCTGCGTCCCAGTCGGTTATTCGCCAACTGCGCCACGGAGGTCATTATAACGTTTAACCTAATCATAGATTTTGCTACATTCACTTTTACATAACATTGTTTATATTCTTACAATAAGCTCATATCCATATCGATAATTCGAGACGCAACGCGGGGCGGCTCGCGCACTCTATCTAATAAATGTTTAGGAATTGAACCGAAACAGAAGTCGTTTTCTTGGTCGTAACGCTGAAAAAACTGTATCCACTTCATAACTCTCATATTTTTTATAATGATTGGTCTATTCCTGCATCTTTCGATGTGACACATAAGTTATGCGTACCTTTAGTATGGTGTTAATTGCTTTGTTTCTCACAATACTCAATTTGCATGTAAATCATGAAATTCATTGGTGCTGGTCACGAGAAACCTTGTCCTCCTTTCTACACTTCTCAAAATTGCTACAAAAGAATATCTTTTTCCGAGCAATAAAATTATATGGTTTGTTGTTTCTTTAATTTTAATGGAGAAACTCGATTGCTATGTACTTTTTATTGTCGCCGATCGAAAGTTTGGCCAGTTGTCTTTTGATGCATCTTCTCAAAGTTACACAATACTACCATCATCATGAAAATTTGCCATATTTCATTTCATTTTATTTATTTTGTAGTAGTTCGCCCCGAACTGAGATCTCGCAAGTCTCCTATAAAACAATAAAATATTATTTGTTATCTTTGAATATCAAAATAGTGCCACGAAATGCATAACCATGATATAATTAGTCATGTAGTAGGGGTACATATACATATACACATGTATGAAATTGCTGTTTTGTACTGAAAAATTCAAACAATTTTTTTTCTAAGGTAAAGTATATTTATTTAATCTAAAGTATTTACCCTCACTGTCTATACATATCTATACATGGGAAGGTAATTTATGCCTTTGCTGTAGAACTCTAAATGAAAAAAAACAATTGAAAGTCAAACAATCGAATGTTGTACTTTTTATTCAAATTTAGAATGCTATAGTTATCGTGTGAAAAAAGTTTCACTATGGAATCTCACGCCATGCAGGTTTGTTTAAAAGTGGCCCACTGAGTTAAAACGGCAATTTCATATTGAAACCCCTACCCTGTTACCACAAAAAAGTTAAACAACTGTTTAACGTGTGTTTAAGAAATACCTTAGCAATTTTTGTACTTTTTAATTTTTTGAACATGCGCTAAACAGTGTTAATTTTTTTTTGGTAAGCCCCCTAACTTTTGGTACCTTTGGTAACCTATGCACAATTTTTAGAGGTGCTAGAAACACAAGTATTTAATACACACTATCTTAAACACTAATTAGGGGCTAAGGATTTTAGTTGCTGTAAATGGACATTGTCAACCACCCTTAAAAAAACAATATTTCCATGTGTTTGAGAGCCACGAAATCCATTAATTTGACAATAAAGACAAAAGCTTTTACGTCGGGGTTAAAAAGTAGTACTCTTTGACTGTACTCGAGACGGGCACGAGATCGCCAGAGTGGAGAAGAAGGAAAGAGGCCTAAATCCAAGATTGGAGCACGAAAAGGTCACCATTATGATAATGACTCGTTGACTTAATATAATTATATATAATTATTTACAATTAACTTTTTATTATAGATACCTGACGGAAGTTTTTAACTACTTGTTCCTTTCTTCGCGTTCTGATAAATTGCGAATTCTACGAAATGAGATGCGTTCATGATAAGCAGTTTGCATTTCTGTTTACTGTTTTTCTCTTTATCATCATTGAAGTTGAAGTTTTATAAACAATTTTATTATGATCGTTTTAAAAATATGCGTTTCATTAAAACTTCCACTGGTTTTTTGGTTTCTTTAATTTAATTTTAGTAGTTATTACTCGATTAGCACTTGGTTTGGTTTTTGCTATAGTCAGAGTTCCGTTTGAGCCACGACTAGTGTTGCCAGGTGTCTCGATTTGTGCGGGACGTCCCGATTTTCAGAGGTCTGGTGACACGTCCCGATTCACCCTTGATCGGGACGCCGAATGTCACGATTTTTCACTAACCTCCTTAGTTTGTATATATTCTATGTACCTACCCTAAATTGATGGGTAGGTCTGTGAGGGGGAAAATAAATACCTACTTTTTATATGGGATTTATTTGTTATCATCACACTTATTGATCGAGCGAAGCGAGATCTCCAAATCAACTTGGGCAAATCGGCGTTGTATGTATGTATGTTTGTTTGACCGAGGATAACTTTCGAAGCGTTTATCCGATCATCGTGAAATTTGGTATATGGGTAGACAGTGATGGCACAATTTTGGTGTGACTCAATGAGCTAAAAATTTTGGGGGGTTGTTGAGATATTGGGGTTCAAGAGGGGTACAAAAAAATGAAAATGAGATCAGGTCAAGTGAGACGTCAAATGAAAGGTCTTTATTAGTAGATTTCGACCCCGTTTTTATTTTAGTAAAGTTTTTGTAGTTTTTTAGTTATTAGCCATCATAAACACTAAACTATGACAAAATTCACAGAGTACACCAGTGACCCCACAGTGCTGTAATTTGGTATAAGTGTAGCTTATGTATCACAAATATAGGCAAAAGCCTGCAATCTAGAGTAACTGCAATTTGTACCCCAATTAACCAGTAACCAATTAACATAAACTCCCGTTACCTGTAATTTGAATGAGACTGTAGGTCAAGTTAGTTGGTTTTTATTTCGTGGCACTATTTTGATAGTCCAAGATTACGAATAATATTTTTTTTGTTTTTATGGTAGACTCGCGAGATCTCAGTTCGGGGCGAACCACTAGTATTATAAATGCGATAGTTCGGATGTTTGTTTATTTATTTGTTTGTTATTCAATCACGTCGTAACGGTTGCCCCGATCTCGATGAAATTTAGTTTGTACGTAGATTATAACCTGGATTAACACAGGCTACTTTTTATCCCATAAATCAGATCCCAAGGGATAAAATGGGGTGTCAAGTTGCAACAGCGAGTTTAGCTTAATTTCTTGGTTACCTACACATTTAGTAGTGTAACGCGTACGAAGTCGCGGGCAACAGCTAGTAAATAATTTATTTACATCTATTAAAAAAACTAATCACCCGATAAAAATATTATGATGATTCACAAAGACCTGTTTTTTTAGCTATTTGTAGCTATTTTATCTGTCCCGATTTGAAAATTAATATCCCGATTATTTTAACCTTCAATTCCGAAATTTGTCACGCTGGACCTGGCAACACTAGTTACGACGTTGACCACTTATCCTGTCGATTGATTCACGTGACTCTTAGATTCCGGTTTCCATTTATTACATAGGTTTTTATCAATATTATTTAGCTTTGTATTCTGCTGAGCTCTTCAATACATTACGAGCATCACATTTTTTTTATTAATAAATCTTTGAAAAGGTAATGATAAATTAGAATCAGTAATCACACTAATATTATAATTGCGAAAGTTTGAATGTTTGTTAATTACTCAATCACATCGTAACGGCTGAACCGATTTCGATGAAATTTGGTATGTACGTAGATCATAACCTGGATTAATACATAGGCTACTTTTTGTCGACAAATAACGCGTGCGAAGCCGCTGGCGGAAGCTAGTTTGTTTTATTTGTAATGCAGATAATTATAGAGAACTGGTTTATAGGTAATTCGAAAGTATAGTAATTTTTCTAGACTTTCTCCATCTGAATATTAAGTAGATGCAGTAAAAGCAAATCCTAAAAAGCTCCGTCCAAGCGACCAGCAATAAAACGACTAATCACGTTTCATCGGAGTTTATCGTCTATCATTCTGATGATTTTATAGATTTGATTCCTTTTAGATAAAAAAGCAAATTAATCGACTGTTTTATTACTTGTGCGAATTGCTTTTTTGGCTGAACTTTTGAAGTTGAGTGGCAGTGGAATGATTTGAAAGTTTTATTTGGAAGGATAGTATTTGCAATCCATACTTACTTATATTATAAATTCGAAAGTACCTTTGTCTATCTGTCTATTTGTTACGTTTTCACGACTAATCGTCTGAACCGATTTCGATGAAATTTGAAAGAAAGTAATAACATTTTATTCAAAACTACACAGTAAAATTTTCAAAATAAAACGCAACAACAACAACATCTCACTTAGCACTAACAAACATAAAAGTTCTGTGGGGGGATGAATTGGTACTTAGCTCAGCATTTGGTATATAAATAGATTATGACCGGGATTGGGACATATGTTACTTTGTACCCGATTGCGCAGAAAGACGATAATGTTTTTATTGACAAACCACGCGTGCGAAGCCGCGGGCGGGTCACCTAGTTATGTGCTAATTTCTTTTTTTTTTTCGAATGGACTAAACTCGCTGTTGTCCTCTGAGGCCGTGACAGTGAACTAATTTTATGTGCTAATTCTGTAACTGTCGTATAGTATGGGTATACTATTGGTACTCGTAGTTTCCGATACCTACCTTTAAGGGGGAATGGTAGAGTGAGGTCAGGACTAGGTATCTAATATCTATGTCATTGTTAGGTGTTATTTTTTACTTTTGACTGTATGGAGATTTTGACTCTTTGTAGATTACAAGCTTCCGCCCACGACTTCGGGATTGAGCAATAAAGAGTATATCATAATCTATCTTTATACCAAATTTCATCTAAATTGGTCCAGCCCTTTCGTCGTGAACGCAACAAACAGAGTTACTTTCGAATTTATAATGTTAGTAGGTTTAGATAATTGCTTATCTTCCTACTCTTTCTTACACTTTAGTAACTAAAATGATAATTCAGAACCGAAAATGATATTTTACAAGCTTTTATTTAACTTACAATGTACCTATGTATGTTTGTCCGGGTGGAATCTTGCAACTGAATTTTAAATCAGTTATCTTTAACCGATTGAGCTGAAATTTTGTATACACGCTTATTTTGGATGACAATACATGCTGAGCTATGTGACGTCATTCTAATTCCAATATGGCGGATCATCCAAGATGGCGGACTAGTTATTTTTTTGCACTACCACATTATGGGTATCAAATCAAGGGGCTTGCTGAGGAGAACACGAAAACTAATACAACGTCACATTATTAAAAGCTTTTATTTAGCGCAATGTTTGTTTGTTAGTCCACTTCCTCTTATCCTACAGAGTTGAAATTTGATATGTTGGTTCAGTTCCGATGACAATGTAGTTTTATGGTATGCATGACCTGATTCTACACCCTGGATTGGCTCCAGACGAAGGAACACCTCTACGGTCAACACCAGAGACACGAAATTTGTATACGCATGTAATTATAATAGTTAAAAGTTTCACCATGACATGGCTGCTGCACTCAGGGTTTGCTTCCAAGGAGGAACTCCTCAACGGTCAACTGCACAGAACATTTGTTTATGCTTTTAATTTTGGAATAACTTTGGTGACAATGCAATAATATGCTTAGGGATGGAGGTGGGCGATGGAGACGGATGCTAGACAACGGAACTTCCTAATGGATTGTAGTGGGCTACTAGTGTTCGGGCTCATTTGAATCTGCTTGCGGTTCTGATTATGAATTTAATAAAAGCTTGTATTGAAAAAGTAATTTTCAACAAAAAACTTATTATTTTTCCATAGTTTCACTCGACTCTTTATCAACAAAACTTCGTAAAGTATCTTCTTATATCACCTTGCCTAATCGAAAGAGGTCGTGTAATCTGGAGATCTAGGCTAGAGGCTCCGCCTAAGTCAGCTGCGTCCCACATCGCTGGCACACTTGGCTAAGACGCTATACACTCCTTTGAATGAACTGGCCAGTGAAAAAATAAAGTGTGGTCTACTTATTTTTAAATTTTAGGCTTGTGCAGTGCACGCTACAGTCAAAGCGGCTTTTAGCGGAGGGTTCGTTTGTTCAGTAACGGAAATATGTCTTAGCATACAAATGTTTGCATGATCTACAGATATGTCTGGTCTGGTTGTTTCTCTATATATTATAAGTCTATATTTACAAACAAAAAAAACTAATATATCTGTACAAATATTATAAATTCGATGTAATTCGTGTCTCTGTATGTTTGATGTTACGTTTTCGCGACTAAACGGCTGGACCTGTTTCGATAAAATTTGGTATATACCTATATAAATTATGACCGGGATTCGGGCATAGGCTACGTTTTCCCCGACTGCGCAGAAGAAGGCTAATGTTTTTATTGATTTCACGTGTAAACAAAGATCTAACATATGGTAAACATAGTATATCTCACTGATAATTTATTTTGTGTATACCTTTTTATGTAGGTATATTTTTTTATATAGTAGGGATGTGTGCCACTTAAATGAGAAGAAAGGAAGAGCGAGCTTATGCCATGATTTGATTAAATCTTTACTCATTTTTCCGCGTATCGAACGATGTGTTGCATAATATTCTAGAGCTCGGTAAACAATTGCTCGTTTCTTTGTTCTAGTATGTGCATATAAATGGAATGAAACTCAATGGAAAAAACAACACCAATAACAAAGCGTGTTCAAAAAATTCAAAAAATTTTACCTTTACTTTAACTACTAGTAATTTTTATACTACACAAGTACACAACATGCACTTGTTATCGTTGTATTATCGTCAAGTTGGCAACGCGATGCTATTTGAATTACAATATAAACACAAACATGGAACACTGCATGGAACATCACAAAGCCATTAGGCGCTTTCTCGTGGCAATATGTGCTATTTTAACAGACTTATAGTAAAAGTACACAAACCCATATCTTACCACATTTGGATAAACTAATACCATTTAAAATGATATTTATTGGCCATACAATTTTATCGCGAAATTAACCATATTTAGCCATAAGACATTCTGACGAAATACATAACTTAAAAAAAAACTGCCTACATTTTAATCGCCTGACCTTCCGCTCTAACTCCTTGACTTGACTTATAAATCCTTTTATTTAAAATAACTGAATATATTACACACTGTACCTATATTCTTTTATCTACAGCCATAAAATATTAAATTAAAATTATTTAGCACTAATAACGGGTTAGCTTTTGTATTGTTTATGCTCTGTTTACGTTTCCTGCTTTTAACTTAATTTGGAAAGGAAAGCCGGGATAACTGTCTTGTCTTTGAAACCAATGTTTATGACTTATCTAATCATAATAATAAAATAATAATCCGGCACATTTCACACAGCGCTATCTAGCCCCCAAACTAAGCAAAGCTATATGGGAACCAGATAACTAATAGAATACTTTACCATTACATTTTTTTTGTGAAAACATACCATTGCATAACATTTGTCTCAAAGCGGGAATTGAACCCGCAGTGGCTATTCACCCACTGCGCCACAGAGGTATATTAAAGAATCCTACTGTTTTCACGATATCATCTAACCAAAGGGCTGGTAGTGAAACTTGTATATGTTGTTATGAAACTAACAATCTCATCATGATACCTTTCTTTCAAAGAATTACCTCATCTCTCCACTTATCTCGATCCTGTGCCAAATCCTGCAAGATGACCTATGTTTATAGAGCTGCCATCATCTAAATTGTCGACGCCGGACAAAATTTCAAAAACCCATGACATTTTAAAAATGAGTTTATCTCCCGGATGCCTCTGAACATAATATTTTTACAATAAAAATAAAAACATCGATTATATTTTAAAATGTTTATTTATTTAATCATCGTTTTGCCATTTTTTGCATAACTTTCAATTAAAAGGAATTCCCCGGACACAAAAAATGATCCGAACACTTAAAACCCATTCCGGACGACCCCCTATCCGAGGTATGCCGGACGGATGGGTAGCCCTAATTATACATAAACTATAATAATTATACCACAGTATGCGACGTGAGTTGATCTACTTATAGCAAATCCACTTTGGGTCTCAGCGCTAATCTGCTTTATCTATACTACAGGATGTTTAAGAATATGTATATTAACCTGAAAGAATGCCTTTGTCCTCATTATTGAAAACAGCAGATTTTGATTGTTCGGTTTCTGCAGTTGAATAGAGGGTAGTTGGTAAACCACCACTGATCCTTTTTAACGGTAGACCGGCGCCCCTCCCGCGCATGGCGCCTCGCGGTAAAGCAGGAAGCTTTTACGCGTTGAGGTGAACAGACGTTCTATTTGCTATCAATTTGACTGTGTAATATCCTCACGCTTGACGTTCTGGCATCGTGTGTGTGGACTCATTGCCGTGCAGTGTAACCTGGAACCGCTGAAATTCACCTGGACTGTATGTGGCGTACCGTGCACGCCAGGAAGTTCTCTTCGGTCCCTGCAAGGTCCATCAAAGGTAGGTGGTGTGCATTTGCCTTCTTGGATACTCCAGGAACGAATTTTCTATCGACACACCACTTTACAACCACCCTTTTAAAACTAAAACCCTGCCAGTAATCTATTTCAAAAAAGATTGTGTATAAATCGCACATTGGTATTATAGAAAGAAAGAAAACACAATATAGGAACACAGTAAAAAGAAAAAAATACTACAAACAACAACTAATCTCACATGTGCACTCAAGTTTTCACGTATTCCTTGCGTTAATTATTAATTCCGTTGTAATTCCGTAATTCCTTTGTTAGATGTCCCAAATAAAAAAAAAATACGAACTTGTATTAATATACGGTTTTTACGTTTAATTTTTTGAATATGACGTTTTTCATCTAATATACTTAAATTTAGTAAAAGTACATTTTGGTATGGTCTTTCACATTTAAAGCAACAGCTTTAAATGCGTCCTGTGCAACAAATAATAGAAGCATTTTGTCCTCAAATGTTACTTGCATCATAATTTTCAGCCCATGTCGTCCTGTTGAGGATAGGCGCCTCTCTTTGATTATACTATTCGTGTTTACTTAGTTTTTATGTAATGTTATTAGTTTTTATGAGCTGAATCTCCTTCTTTCAGGTAATATACATGTTCCGAAGCACTTTGTATAGTTATACTTATAATATATTATAATGTATAGTCGTGCTAAGCGCCAATTAGCAAGTTGACACGTGAGAATCAGAAATTAACACCTTGGGCTGTAAACAGACAATGAAAAAGTCGATGAAAATATCAAACATTTTTTATGGAGACAAAGGCTATTGTTAATTATAAGGTTTTACAACTCTTTTCTTTATTGAATACCGCGTATAAACATTCGCGCGAGCGATGGGGCGAGTAACGACTTACGAGGCAAATAGCGACCGCTAACGCCCGTATAAAAGCATCGATAGAAGACACAATTTTGCTGAACCCAGCCATCCAATGTGACGTCACATACAACCATATTGCATTGTGGGTAGGCTGGTCGAACGCTGCCTTTTTTCATGGTGGGAAAATGCCTTACGCATGTCCTCCCAACTCGGGGAGAGTTGAAGGGGTCTGTCGGACTCTCCGTAGGTTACAACCAGCGGCATACCGACTAAAACCCGAGTCGATGCTGCACCAGCACTGGACAGGGTCACGGGGTCACGGGTTCTATTTAACCGCGGCCATGTCGGTGAATGTCCGCCTTAAGCGGACCCCTCTGACTCCCCCGGCCAACTAACCTAACCAAATAAACATCAACAGTGTGCACACGCAGATTTTTACTTATATCACAGAATAATAGTTTCCTCAAGTTTAGGACCATAAAAATCCTTTTTTCCTGTTCACTAAACTACCTCGCACAAAGATCGTCCAGTCCTTAATATTCTCATGGGCCGAGTAACTAGCGGACATTGACTGTTCTTAAGTTACTAAGACTTTAAGTTACTAAGCCGATGTCTACCGAAGCTGAACGGGGAGATGTGTAAAATCAACCAATTGTAACGTACGTAGATAATTTAATACCATTTTGACGTCATTCATTTTGCGGATTTTATATTTTTCAGCTTCGTTAGATACCGACTCTGAGTCACAAATTATGAACTAAGTTGCAGAAGAAGCGGCCGTCAACGTTATTTACTATTCTGTTTATACCTGCATTGAATAGAAACTCAAAACGCTTTGATAAAAACATTTACTTTTCACACATTCAACGGTTGAACGGAAAACCCCGCTTTGTTCTGCCCGCTCCAACAAAAAGTTATATTTCAAACAGTTATGGACTTTTTTTTTTAATAACCTATACAGTCCCACTGCTGGGCAAAGGTCTCCCCCATTTGCCAGTCAGAATGGAACCCATCCAGATCGTCGCGCCAACGTTTTCGCGGTCTGCCTCGTTGCCGTCGTCCTGTAGGTTGCCAGTCGGTGGAGATCTTAGTCCACCTTTCAGGGTGCATTCGAGTGACATGACCCGCCCACTCCCATTTGAGTCTTGCAGCCTTGTACCCCACGTCGATGATTCCGGTCATAGAGCGTAGAGTAGTGTTGCGGATTCTATCGGTTCGCTTAACACCTAAAATGCTACGCTCCATCGCTCGTTGGCATACCCCGAGTTTGAACTTTTGTGAGTCCGTCAATGACCAAGTCTGAGCACCGTAGGTTAGAATGGGTAAGATACACATGTCGATGAGTTTTCGCTTAAGTGACAGTGGAAGGTTGTGGAAGGTTATGGACATATAACATTTTATACATTTCATTTAAAAATATACGTTTGCAGTATGCATTCGGATAGGTTGTTGTATTTACATGTTGTACCCATGATGCTTGATATAAGCTGCGGTTGAAGTCAGTCATTCGTTAGCGAGCTGAAAAGTGAAAACATTGATTTTAGACGACATACAAAAATGAAACACAAAAGAAGAAGGTGAAATAGAATAATAGATTAGCTTCGGGCTCAAATAAATATGTAAGTAGATAATAGCAAGCATGGTGGGATATCACGCAGGATAGAGACAGGTGGAAAGATTGCTGAAGTTTGCCCGTGGGACGAAATAGGTTAAGTAAAAAATATACCTCATAAAATATTGTTATCGTTGCTGATTGTAGGTACCTGTATTATGCACACATCAACTTACAGCAATTGCAAACACTATTATCTTATACCCATCATTGATCGATTGTTCAGTAAATTGGAAAAGCGACTGTCTGAATAACTATTTTGTTTCATAATCATCTCTCTTTCTAGCCTCAGAGGTTTGCTGGAAGAAAACTCTTCTTAGGGTTTAAGTTCGCCTTTGTACATGTCCTCTATTTCTGTATGTTTTAAATGTATGTCCTTGTGTACAATAAAGAATCATATCTACCTACTGCTATGCTTAGGCCTCCTCCAGTTTTCTCTACTCCGAGCGGTTTGCATCCAGGTTTTACTTGCAACCAGCTTATCTGTCAGGTGGTCTGCCAACGCTTCATCATGTTCTTGGTAACCACTTATTTAAAAACCTACTCCACTGCGGCAGTCATCACATTTAAATCACATTTACAAGATTCTGATTACGAATGAAAATATTCAGTAAAGATAGGTTTATTGCTAAACATTCACCAGATTTGAAAGAATATATTTGATTCTTGGTTTGTTTCTTGTATTCATTTCATAATAATAATATTATAAAGAAGAAAGATTTGATTGTTTGTTTGTTTGCATTGAATAAGCTCCGAAACTACTTGACCGATTTAAAAAATTCTTTCACCGTTGGGAAGCTACACTATCCCCGGGTGACATAGGCTACTTTTTACCCAAGTGCGCAGAAGGAGGGTAATGTTTTTATTGAAAAACTACGAGTGCGAAGCTGCGGATTGGTCAGCTAGTCATTTCATAAAACTTATGTTGACGATTTGTTTTTTCTCTGTGGACCATTATAACTGCGTAAGGGTGGCTTTCCATCAGTGCTGTGCGATGAAGTTAAGGGGTGAGCGAGGACATAATTTATTAATAGGATTGCTCCATTTACCTTGCCTCGCACAGCGCATCCTATTGGTGCATCCGTAGCTTAGCAACGTAGCACTTCTATGGTGAATTGCCAGCCTCTATGTTAGCAGTCGTGACTGTGATTAATAGATAACTATGCAATTATGAATCATACAAGCGCCTCTGAAAATATGATTGTTTAATAAACTCATTACACGCAATTAAAATGAATCATACATGCTAGAAATATCTGTGTAGTTGAGTAATGAAGTAGCAGCTTCAAGATTCTGAGCGATGTGTGAAGAAAGAATTGACGATTAACATCGATTCTATTAACAAGGAATATAAGGATGACGCTCAAAGTAAAGACAGGTGGAAAGATTAAATAAAATAAATTTTAATGTATCGTACTTGTCGTTAATATTTCATTGAACGAGCGAAGCGAGATCTCTATACCAACTTGGGCAAATCGGCATTGTATGTATGTATGTAGGTATGTTTGTTTGTCCGAGGATAACTTTCGAAGCATTGATCCCATCATCGTGAAATTTGATACATAGGCAGATAGTGATGGCACAATTTTGGTGTGACTAAATGAGCTAAAAATGTCGGGGGGTTGTTGAGATATTGGTGTTCAAAAGGGGTAAAAAAATAAAAATGAGACTATTAGGCCAAATGGGACGTCAAATGACGGTCTTCGTTAGTATATTTAGATTCCGTTTTTATTTTTAGTAAAGTCCTTATAGTTTTTGAGTTAGCCATAATAAAAACTGAACTTTGACAAAATTCACAGGGTACACCAGTGACCCCACAGTGATGTAATTTCGTATGCTTTAGCTTAAGTGACACAAATATAGGCAAACGTCTGAAATCCAGAATAACTGTAATTTGTACCGCAATAAAGAGCACCGAATTAACATGAACTGCCGTTACCAGTAATTTGAATGAAACTGTAGGCCTAGATAGCTGGTAAAGCATTTCGTGACACTATTTTGATAGTCAAAGATTACAAATAATATTTTTTTATTTTAATCGGAGACTCGCGAGGTCTGAGTTCGGGGCGAACCACTAGTATTAATGGTCTATCATATGCCATTCACCCCGATCTTATGCCAGTCTAAGCTAGGTCTCTATGATGTTGTCGACCTATCTTGCCGGCGGACAACTCCTTTTCTTATTATATCCAGTGCTTGGTCTCCACTCAGTTAGCACCACCTGCCACCTTGAGCTATTTGAGCCCTAATGCCGCTATACAACCTGTTTTATTATAGTATGCTTGCTAACGTCTGTGTCAATAGCAATCAATATTTAGGACTCGATCTAACTACATCAAGAATGTATACATATAAATAAGTACATTCAATCATAGCAGGAAAATGAACTGACAGCGCTCATTTCCACTCCTATACTAATGTGGAATCTAGACACTCTAGTATCTAGTATAATTGTCAGATCAAGTTTTAAATAGCGTGTTGTTTTCCGCGAAAAACAGGCGCATTTTGCAGGAACAGTTATCACATAATAATATGATTGTTATTAATTAGTCTGGCACTTTGTTGAATCATTTGTTATCATGACCGCTGTATGTACGCTGTATGACACATATTTTTTCTTATGGGAAAAATATAAATTATTTGTATTGTTTCTATTCAAAGACTCTGTTTTTCTACTTCTTACTATAATCAACCATACCCATAGGTATTCCATGTAGACGATTATTTAATAAATCCACTTAAAATAATTATAGTCGCCTTTTAAACTCTCACTTTTGTTTCTAGAATTTGTTTCTTGAAACGAATCCTAGAGAAATCAGTTTCAAGCAACGCATGTAATGTAACTAATAAATCACATGTCAAAACAACTTTCGCAAAACGACAATATACTATCAGACAGTCTACCCACCTATACAATAAAATAAATAAAGTTATGAATATATATTGAATTATTAACCCAATGAACAATCACAAATGTAAAAGAATGGTTTCTGAATGGCTAATATCATTAAATTACGACGAGACAGATACACTTTTAGAAATTGTTCAGTAATTAGTATTATAATATAAATCGAGTCGAAAGGCTAATCGCACACCTACCTACCACCACCGTAACATATAAGCGCCTGTACTGTACTAACATTCTCTTTACGCCCAAACACAAACACTATACCCATGCACATACATTCACACACATATACTCATGCACCTCCTTACGCGCTCTCCTACAAACACCATCACACTCACGTACATACATAAACACACGCAAACACACACCCGCTCACACTCACTTATTAAGTGTACACTATTACCTATATAAGATAAAATAAGCATATATAAAATGTTAGTACTGGATTGAAGTGCATTGCTTTTTGGAATATGTAGGTACTTATTTGATTTTGTAAACCTTAAATGTTTTTCTTAAGTTACGTTTATTTTTTATATTACGGAAGAGCGAAACCTCCTAATACAGGTATTATTTACTTAAAAGGAGGTTTCAACTACTAGTTAAGATATTGTAAACACAAGTTATCGAAATAAAACATTTGTATTTGTATCTTGCTCATTTTCGCTTTTACTTTCACGCCATTATTCATTTCTAGTTATTGTTTAATAGTTCTCCGTAAATATTATTTATGAAAACTGTTGTGTTATATAACAATTGCATCATTATTCATAACAGCTCGCTACATGGCCGGCTCTTGATTGATTGTCTGTTTTTACTTTTACGTCATGAGCATCATTCTCAGTCTCTACTATCAGTCAGTTACTATCTATAGCCGGCTGAGACGCAGGAGGTAGCGGGTTCGATTCCCGCCGCGGAACAAATGTTTGCATGATCTACAGATATTTGTTCCAGGTCTGGATGTTTTTCTATATATGATAAGTATGTATTAACAAAAAAAAAGGTATATAAGTATTCTATCAGTTATCTGGTTCCCATAGTACAAGCTCTGCTTAGTTTGGGCTAGATAGCGCTGTGTGACATGTCCAGCAATATTTATTTATTTATCGTCTTGTATACTTGAGATGGCATTCGTTTAGCTTTAATACCATCTTAATCTAATCAAAAGAGCCCGTTAGATTCACTGCTGGGCAAAAGCTTCCCTTCCTTTCTTCCATTCATCCTAAAGGGCTACTGTCGGCTATCTCAATCTATAATCTATTAAATTAGAAGTGATCAAAGTTACATTTGTAACAGAAAAAATTGTTTAGTTTAGTTTATTTATACAATTTTTTCACAGCCATTACAGTAACACCAAAGCAACACTGAAAAATCTTAATATCTAGTACTTATAAACTATTTCTTTACACTTAGACTAGTAGATACTAGGTCCTACTGAGAAAATGCAAGATTGTATCTGTGAACTTCGTCAAGGTTATATTGAACATATGTATCAACATCTTCGGCTAGACATAAGAAGTTTAATTACTGTTGATTATATTATATTTATACCTTTACTGACTTTTGCCTTTGTCAAAATTATTCTCAATCAAATGTCTCCATCTTATTACTCATCGTCGTATAATGTATTGGTCTAATCAAGGTTTCGAATAGATTTGTAATCGGAATGCCGCTAGAACTACAATTCGGTTCTATTACTAGACGCCTACAAAGTATGTAACTGCTCAGCGATTTCGTAACCGCAGAGTCGCAAATCGCCGCTGTCCCTGACAGTTCGTCACAGTTGAGCGCTGACACGACATGCCATAAGTGCTTAGACACACCACCTGCCGATCCAAGCTGGTTATCGTTAGGAATGGAACTTTTCACAAGTAGCATGTGAAAATTCATATGAAAATTATAATCATTCGTCGCACCTGCTCTTTGTAACAGTTCGGTTTCGTGCGAAACTTTGTTTTTCATCGGAAATTATCGGTCGTGTCCGTTTAAATCTATTAAATCGCGTAGCAAGTGCTAAATTGCAAGTGTAACAATATGCTACTAAAATTCATAGCCTGTGAAATGTCAGTGAAAAAAATTCATCATATGACGAAATGAAAATGAATTAAAAGTAGCAATCATTCCCGTGCCTAGTTATTGGTCATAGTTCAATCTAATACTGACTTAGACCTTTGCGGTTTTCCTTGGTTCTTTCTATCTCCCTCTCTCTCAATGAGGCCTTTTACATGTCTATTTAAATAATGCTGGACATTTCACACAGCGCCATCTAGCCCCAAACTAAGCAAAGCTTGTACTATGGGAATCAGATAACTAATAGAGGACATAATACGTTTTTTTTTTTGTAAATATATTAGAGACCAGACCAGACCCGGAACAAATATCTGTAGATCACGCAAACTCCACGCAAACGAGAAGTTGCAGTTGCATTTATTATATCTATATCAAAAGCTAATCAGTCGTCGAGGAACGTCGGTAAGCAATGAAACATCGATATTAGATCTTTCGAGAAATCTGAATCAAGTTGTAGTGGGTAGTGGAATTTATGTGAAAATAGATGACTCTTTATTACATGAGGTGACGTCAGGTGTATTCTGTAGCCGACGCCGAAAAAGACCAGGGTGTTCAACTACGCGGTTGATCGACGTTATATGCGTCTGAGTATACAGCAAAAGTCCGTGAAAAATTGCGAACGAAGATCAATAGATCATGGATTATATTATTTGCGCATTTAGTCTTTATTTATTTATTTCCACTTAAATCTATTTTTACAGGCGTAAACCTAATACATTAGTGTACTATTTTACTCCAATTACAATTAATTAATTTACTATACTAATAATAATTAAGCTGAAAATAAACAATGTGGCCTTTGCGAATTCATTCAGAGAAACATGGTGTGCATGGTGCGCATGCGCGTCAGAATCGCTTTGTCCAGCATGTTGGTTCTGCCTCGGGGCACCTCGAACAGACGCGGTCGTCTGCAATTGCAACCATAAGGATAGCAATATAAGTTGTGTCTGATCAGACTCTCAGTAGTCAGTTGCAACCGATGTGTCGTTGCCTTTATATCCTCAGTAAACGGGTAATACAAGCCTAACTTGTAGCTCGTTATGCACCGTGAAGGTTTGCTGTGACGTGCTACCTCAAATCACATTTTAATTTGCGACTGAGAGTTGGATATCAGACTTTAAAATATTTAACCACTCTAAGGCACTTGTCTCACTCGTGTCAGTAAAATCGACACGTATGTTAATAGTTGATCGCTGGCCGTTCACACTGCTGGCGAGAACTCGCTCTCCACTATTTTGTCGCAGCGACTACAACACTCACTCAGCGATACGCGCTCAGCGATGCTCGCTTGGCGGTCAGAACACACGCCGTGAGATGATGTGTATCGCCCGCCGCACTCGCTCACTCGCTTTTATAACCCAGCAAAACATCTATAGGAACTACACACTCGCTTCTCGCTGCTCGCCAACTCACTTCTCGTTCATCGCCGGCGGTGAGACAAGTGCCTTAGTGTGCTATACAAAATTCATGATCGCCCTTTTCATGGTCACCATTTCTAATACTAGATTTAAAGAAGTTAACGAACGTATATAATATCCATGCTTAAAATTTATGATCTTCGCTTACATTTATAGTAACATATTTTGATCTTTATTAAAATTAATAATAGTGTAAATTAGTGAAAGGTTTAGTGCTACTTGTAAAGAACACATGAACAAAGTGTCTTCCCCTTAACTAGAGACAGAAAGAAAAGTGCTATTGGACACATTCTAAAAACTAGGTCAGAATGAAATTACTCATTAGCCTATACATGGTTAGATTGTAATAATATTAGTTACTAGGATATAATTAGAATTGTACATTAGGAATAAAAAAAAACCTTTGATCTTGATATCTAAAACATTTTATCTGTAGATCTAGTTAACTCATACTACCTAATTTATACTTGTATTTTGAGATTGGTCTTCGCCGTTTGGTTATACCCTTGATCAGAGGTCCCCAAACTTTTTGTCTCGTAGAAGTCGACGACCATTTGCTATGTTTTTCGGTTTTAGGTAGATCCCTGCTCACCTAATATTAATTTTTTGCAAATGCATCAACTTCAATGAGTTTTTGACAGTTGGAAATTTGGCATAGTACACATACTGTGGTACTGTACTACTTTGAAATATTTATTTTATTAACTGTAGTATGAAAAACTTAAAAAATAATACGTTATTTGTGTTTAGGTATGTGGATTTATCTATTCATGAAAAGCCAAAAACAAGGTGCTAAAATTATTAACACCTGCTTAAATGAGATCTGTTATAGTGTACCCCCGATATTTTTGTTCGATGACATGGACCACTTGGAAATCTTAGTCAACCCCTGGGGGTCGATATAGACCACTTTGGGTACCATCGCTTCCAAGTTTTCGCGTACTTAATTCTCGAGTAACGTTACTGTTATGAACATCGTGTACAAACTTTACTATAAACAAGAATTCTCGAGTTATCGAGTAGATTTATACATTTGTCTTTCTAATTTCTGGTATAACAGCACAACGACGGCACAAAGTACGAGAGATTCTTAACTAAGACGAGTAATTTGTAATTATCTTTATTAATGACTCAAGATCACATTATTTGAGCGGATTTCTTATCAAACTGAGTATTATTTCTAACCCAGGTTAAACTAGCTTTAGGAGGATAAAGTTAAACACTTGAGAGGTTAATGTTCTGTTACCACTTTTTATTATTGGGAATTACATTTGGCAAATTATTACCTATCTCGGTTTTTCCTTATATTGAGTTACATATATACTTCTTTATTACCTATACCTATACTCACCGAAATCACCAAAGCTCGAAAAGCGATTATTTTTAAGCTTCTAATCTATGTAAACTAGATATTAGGAAGATATTAGATATAGATATTAGACGACCTCCGTGGTACAGTGGACAAATAACCGGCTGAGACGCTGGAGGTAGCGGTTTCGATTCCCGCAGCGCAACCAATTTTTGTATGATCTATTGATATTTGTTCCGGGTCTGGATGTTTTTCTATATATTATAAGTATATATTTACGAAAAAAAATATATAAGTATTCTATCAGTTATCTGGTTCCCATAGTACAAGCTCTGCTTAGTTTGGGGCTAGATAGCATTATTAGACATTCATCATTCATTTATTAGACATAAATGAATGTCTAATGTCTAATGTCTAATGTCTAATTAATCAATGCAATCAGGCTCTATTACGATGACATGCGAATTGACGTCACAAGAATAAACAGCGCTTAGTACAGCTGTAATCATGTTTTTAGTATCCTTACTGTAATTTTTTTTTTATTAATGATAGCCTAGCGCTTGACCACTACCTCACCCAATGGTAAGTGAAGGTGATCAAAGATGGAGCTAGCCTAGAAAGAACCTATTCACTCTGGACTTGAAGACTCCAAGATTATACTGGTTTGGAAAAACATAAGCCGGAAGTGAGTTCCGCTCCTTACTTGTGCTAATAAGAAAAGTTGAAGCAAATCGTTTGGTACGGCAAGACGGTGTACCGACTATATGGGTGGTACTTCTCGGTACGTCCGCTTGTCCGGTGGTGGAAGGGGGAAGGAGGGATCAGGTCATGAAGATCTTGCGCACATTCGCTCTAGATTTTTATATTTTTTTATTTCGTTTATTTTATACTTATTTATGAATAGCGCTAGATTTATGGGGTCTTACCACAAAAAAAGATAAACACTGTTTAGCGCGTGTTAAAATCTTATACCAAAATTGGTAAGGAGTTTTTGTTTATCTCTTTTTTGTACTAACAAAGTTATTGTTTTACGCAATTCTACGAGTAATATTATAATGTAAAAGTTTGGTTGATGGCTTCATAACAGCTTAACTTGTCAATTATACATATTAGGTAGTGAGTGAGACAAAGCTGGATTTTCGTAGCTTTCTTTTTTTTACGTGAGGTAATCTGACATGGTTATACCTTCCGCCTTGGGGTGGTGGTGGCGGAAGGTTTTTCAGACTCTTATACTGACTAAAACCTCACGGGGTTCCTTCTGAACACCATTGGTCGAGACTGTGGGTACGCTTTGCATTCATCCATGGCTTCAACGGTGTTGGCTCTTTGCGAGCACTATCTGGTTCCAATTTCGTTCACCTTATATCTGATGTGAGAGGCGCGCGGAAATTCCGCGCGCGCCAGGCTTTGTGTTAGCGGGCGACGGACACCCCACAGTGTCGTCGCCCAAGCCTTTATTATGGGGGACAAATATCATAGAGGTTTCTCCTCCTACCCCTGACTCTCTTTCTACAAATGGGATTGGTACTAAGGATTGCTCTCTCCCTCTTCGCAGCCTCTTTAACAGTTAAAACATCCTCGCAAAAAGCAACTATGTCTTTCCAGGCCTCCTAACTCCCGACCATAGCTTTGATTAAAGCTGGGTGTGAAAGGTCAGTACCTGTCACATTAACTAGTTGCTGACGTGAGGTTTCCCAAGCTGGGCATACCTTCAACGTATGCTGCACCGTGTATACAACGTTGTCACAATGGTGGCAATGGTTCGTAGCTTCCTCGCTTAGCATTCGTTAACCTTCTCCTAGTATCGGTTAGGCTCTGTCTTTCTTTACATTTTTCTTAGTAATCCTTCTTATTGTTAGATTTGATTAGATAAATAAATATAAATAAATAAATAAATATTGCTGGACATTTCACACAGCGCTATCTAGCCCCAAACTAAGCAGAGCTTGTACTATGAGAACCAGATAACTGATAGAATACTTATATACTTTTTTTTAGATGTTTCCTGTATTGCACACCGTTAAAAATAAAACAGACAAAAGAGAATACACAATTAAATCAAAGGTACAATGGGCGGCCTTATCGCTAAGAGCGATCCAGGCAACCTTTGGATGGGCAGGATCTATGTGAACAAATGAGGACGGCGGCGTAAATCAAATAATAACTAACAGAACAAGTACCTATATCATAATTAGCTATTAGCCTACTGTAAACCTGCGGCAAAATTGCTATTCGATAATTATCCTATGAATGTTATGCGCATTGTTTATTGTCATGACAGCATAATAATCCATTGTTTCTTTTGAAGATTGTGTATTAAGTAAACATGTACAGGCTTATCGTTGAGAACGTATTGGTATTTAATTGATTTTAAACCTGCCTGTTCAGGCGTAGTCGTGACCATATTTATATTAATTAACATACATTTGTCATTATTCTCGCCTTTTGTGTAGTGATAAAGGTCTCTTGTAGGTTTCAAGATCCTTAACATAGTTGTAATAACGAACGTAGCCTTAAACTACGTACCTATTTATTATTTTGAACATTTACCTACAGTTATTATTTTCATTTTCTAGGATCGAAAACGACTTAGGGTCTATGCACACGGCGTTTTTAAACGCCCAGACGACGCGCGTTTTCGGCGCCCGCCGTAGAGGCACAAAAAGCTGATTGCAGCATTTGTATCGATTCAAACGCGCTTAAAAAGATTGTACGTAAGTTTGAGGAAAATATGCCGTGTGCATAGGCTCTTACTTTCTCTGTTCGATGTGCCACTGGATTTTCTTGGTCCTTTTATAGATCTTTGTTAGGGTTCCGTAGTCTGACTAGGAATCCTTAAAGCTTGCCATATACGAGGACGCCGTTTCCATCACTCCGTGCCGCGGGGAGTCTGGCGAGGCGCGAGTTAAAAAACGAGCACACACACACGAAGACTCCACAGCTTGAATCAACTGAGCTCGAATTGGATTTATTGTATTGTTGTATCAGCCACAGACGGGCACGCGCGGCGTGGTGGGGTCGCCATACTCCACGTGCGTCGATACTTGGATTTTTGAATGATCGGTTGTTCAAATATTCCTAGGACTCCACGCAATCCACTTAAAATTTCGCACACACGGACGGTGTTTGGAGACTTTTGGAGTGTTGGCGTGAAATCTTGTGGAGTCGCGTCCCCGTGTATGGCCAGCTTTTGCTTCGCTCTATCCTTCTGTCCATCCGTCCAGTTGCAGCCATTTTACTTGTAGACTTTTAGTACTGTAAATTCGAAATTCGGCATAAAGGTACATTTCTGTGACGCCTAGTAAGTTATAAAATTAAAAAAAAACTTGTTTATTATATTTTAACCAGAAGACTACGCCCGAGAAGGCGCTGGCGCGACGATCTAATTGTATTTAACAGGGATTGGATAGAGTTTAATCGAGAAGATCGAAAATAATGGAAAAAATTGGGTGAGACTAAGAGGTTTCATCAACACTTTTTTATACAGGCAGGACTCTCTGTTCACGAAATAATAGTATTGTGTCCATTAATTGGTGACAAGGCTTGGATGATCTTTGTTGGGGAATTGATAGTACCACCTACTTGATGGTGGTAGAAACCAGTGAGGTAAAATAAGGCATATTTTACTTTGTTTATATTTTGACATTGAATCAAACATTTTTTTTCAGATGCAAATGATTATTTATTTAACTCTAATCACCTTCAAAGTGGTCAACATTGTTATGATTCGCGTACGCCGTACGGGGGGCGGATAAATTGTGAACAACCCGACCGGTGGGGCTGCCTAATTGCTAACCGAAACACCCATTTAATAATGTGTGTAAATTACGGGTCAATGGCAATATAGAATGTCCCTTACCCAATGGAGACCATACGGCCCTTGACTGCTGATCGGCACATGTAGACTAGCTACTTTGGGTGCTTCACTTGCAGTGACACTCTGTCCATCTTTATTATTCGTTCGTAAATCACGAACTACGATTTTATTTTAGCTATGTTATCAAAATCCTTATTATAATTCTGACATTGTTATTTTAATATCAGAAACTTATCGAAATGTTTACATGGCCAGCCTGATCTTATCTTGATGAATTTTAATATTTACACAATGATATAGTTGAAGTAAATTTAATTATCGGCAAGAAAATACCAGTATTGCTCCGTAGTTAGTTCACAACTACCAGGAGCACATAAACTTGAGTGGGTTTCATTCTGCAATCGCGTAAGAACGTACTTGCACAACCGGTCACGTCCGCGTGCCGAGCTCAGCATTGAAAATTACGTCATGCAGTTTGTTAGCCGTATATAGAGCTGCAAGTACTCACGCACCGAATCGTAGCCAGTACACCACGCGAAACCTCCTACGTTCTCATAACGCCCTGGTACTTCGAAACTTTCAAAGGATTCTAAAGGACCTGGTTGAGCATTTATTTAATCTAGGATTATGTATTTGTTACTATAAAATAAAATTAATAATTTTAATTTATATAAAATTTATTTACGACTTTTTAAAAGAGTTTATTTAACTTGCAATGTTTGTTGGTTTAGGTCAAATATTGCAACTGAATTTTAAACCAGTTCCTCCCAAGCCCGAACCGATTGAGCTGAAAGGAATACATATGCAACTTCGGTGACAATGCAATAATATGGTACCATGGTGGTCTCATGATGGATACGGATGCTAGGCAACGGAAGTTCCTGAATGGATTATAGTAGGCTTCTAGTGTTATTTTGAATCTGCTTGCGGTTCCGATTCTGAATTTTATAAATGTTTGTTTTGGAAAAGTAATTTTTCAATAAAAAACGTATTTATTTTAAGAGTGAATGCCCTGTTAATAATAATAAGGTCATCCTTATTGCTAAAGAGCAATGGCTGAAAATTGGTAAACTTGTTGCTTTTGGCACTTTTTGTGAATTTTCAACTTCAGCTCGCTCGTTGTAATGTCAAGGTTGTTTAAGCGACCTTTCTATATTTTTGTTCTTGCGTGAGCCATAATGTCACCGGTTTTATCACATTTAGGTCTAGTTTCATCTGTTGTATATTTGTTCCGTTTAAATCTTTAGATCCTATTTTGGGCTTATTATTATTAGCCCACTGTGTCCCACTGCTGAGCAAAGGCCTCCCCCATTCTTTCCAGGCACTTCCTTCAAGCGCTAAGACGGTCCAGTCCGCTCGGAAATCAGTGTGCTCGTCCCTCCATCTCTTCTTTGGTCTGCCACGACGTATTTAGGCTGTGTCGGGGTTCCACTCGGTGGTGAGCTTAGCCCACTGATCACCCGACATACGGCATAAATGACCAGCCCAGTCCCACTTGAGTTTGGCGGCTTTCGTAGCTACATCTACGATTTGTGTTCGAGAGCGCAGCTCGGTGTTGCGTATGCGGTCAATACGCTTGAATCCGAGAATGCTGCGCTCCATCGCACGTTGGTAAACCTTGAGTTTATACTTTTGGATGTTGGTCAAAGACCAGGTCTGCGCACCATAAGTTAGAACGGGGAGGATGCATACGTCCTTCAACTTATGTATTCTTTTTCTGTTAATAATAGATAATTTTGTAGACTGAATGTTCTTGGGCTTATTTTGATCAGCTCGCTGTTCTGTTTACTGTTTATATAAAATCTTGTTTTAAATTTAAAACATATATTTCAACATTGGTATAATTACTCCTATTTGGTCTTATTCTTTAATTATGTAGATTGCCTTCAAGAGCGTTAACACAGAGCTCAAATATTGCCGTCTTTTCCATTTTCTCGCCCATATTAGGTTAACTATCAAGAATCTGGTTTCTTATCGTGGGGCAAGTAATTACTTGTGTGGTGACATGTTATCAACATTTTTTGCGGTAAGCTGAATTTCACTTTCGCTAATCATAACATGACTGATTTAAAACCTGAAAACACGGCCATCATGGTTTTCCTTTCCAATTTTATTTTCTCTTGGCAGTGATGGGTTTTTTGTTTGAAAATGTTGGTTACTTACTTACTTTGTGAATGAATTAATGAAAACTCTTTATTGTACACGATATAAAGAAAAAATTACAAACAAAATAGAAAATACAAAGCAAATAGTACAATGGGCGGTCTTATCGCTTAGAAGCGATCTCTTCTAAACAACCTTTGGATGGAGAGGATTTTTTAATGTTGCGCCTGTTTTCCGGAGAGGTAGGTAGATAGGTTATTATAATAAATAGACAGGATTGGTTGAAACATTTCTTTATTTTATCTTGATTTACTAAGCGGTAGAGCGACTCCTATCGTTCCTAGACCGGTTTCCTTAATGGTAAACTACTCTGTGTTTGTTTATTCAACTTTATGTATTCAAAGTATGCTGTCTTAAAAATTAATTTTTAAATCGTATAATTTTATTATTGATATAATTTCTAGATCAAAATATAAGATGACCAAAACTAGTTTCAGATTTAACTATACTGAAATTAGACATTTGTGTACTCAATAATATATTTGTGTTTGAGAATTGGAATTGGGTCTTAAAATAATTCGGTGCTCCTTGCCAAGTTCTTGTCTCTGTAACGGTACCAGTATTGTTAAAGGGTCAATGTGCCTTGCGGCTCCTTTCATTCCAAAAGGATGTATATTTCATTATTGTAGCGAAGGAACAAAAACAATGACGAGCTTCTCCTTGGCATTTAGTTAGAACCCGTTCTTTGTCCGAGTCCTCGCCGGTTTTCTAATTAAATGTATCAAGTTTACGAATCTGGTTTGGATCAAAGCGCATGCGTGCATGCGTGCATGGGTTTTGCGAATTATTCTTTGTATTCTCCTCATGTTAGTTTCTTTTGAAACCATGTAACTTTTGAATCAGCCACGATCAAATAAAAGCTGCAATGGGCGGAAAATGCATGAATGCACGAGAATGTCTGTCAACAGAGGCAAATGGCGAGATATCGTGAGGCGTGTTACATCTGCCCCCAAAAATAATGATATAACATGACAACCACGACCGCTCTGTCAAGAGCGTTACGATTAAGAAGAAAAACCTTTTGAAACTGTCATGGTTATAAACACTATTTGCACTGTCATGGTACACACAAATCATGGTAAATATCCCGTTTTTAGTGCAAATAATTTGAAACCTTTGCCGAAATAAACCTTCACTGTTTCTACTGCTGTCACATTCTGCACATCGCTCAGTAGTGACCGATTGTGTTGCCTCTTTTATTGCTTTTATAGTATTAATTATATACAAACAGCGTCGCTAACTGGTAACTGCATGCATAAAGATTGAAATAAAAACTTGTAGAAGGATGATTTCCAAAAAGCTTGAATATTAAAATATAGATTTTATCAAAACATACGAGGTGTAATAAAAACTTTTTATAAATCATTGCTGTCTGTACCTAATTAAAGTTTTTCTTTAAGTTTTGTTTGTGGCGCAAAATAAATAATTTTTATTCTATTCTTTTCTATACAAAGTCAAATATTTGGCCCAATTAATAGTACAAATTGATAGGAATTGCTTCACTAGTGGCATTATCCTTTTTAATCCTTTTGATTAATCTATGTTCATCTATGAAAGGTAAGCCTTTTTCAGTTCGCGGCGCACTTATAGGTTTAGTATTTTGTCTCGGCGTCCTAGCTAGTTGAAATATGGTACAATGATACTAAGTAGATAGGCATAAAAATTAAACCATCCACGATATGAAGCTGAGTTTTTATATTTAATATACAAGAAAACATTTATTATTTAAGAAAAATAGGAAATAAAATACAATGGCAACTTAGTCAATGTGACTTGTGAGCTTAGTGATCTCCACACATTTTTTCAAAGCGTGGTATTAGGCTTAACACCGCTACTCTCATTTCTTGCTCCACATTGATCTTTAATTGTTCATTTTGTAACCGCGAATGCCTAATTTAGTTTCCGGAGAAAGTTAAACAGGAGCGCCCCACGGCGCCGCTCTTTACTTTCTACGGCGCACACTTTGGGAGCCCTGGACTAGAGGCTTAATTTTCTTCTTTTTGTAACAGACATCTCTTGGTCTTACTGATGGAAATCTTATAAATTTTGTTATCGTATGACCTGTGTATTCATGATAGCGTGTCTTGCCTGTATCAAATAAAGCCTATAAGTTTATTAGATGATTTCAGACACTGAAGATCACTGGGTTTTGAAGCTTAGATTTTAAGTACGTACTTAGCTGATGGCGTAAGAAATGTGCTGCTGAGAGGATTGTTAAAATTGAATGTGCAAATGATTGATGTTGTTTGATGTATCGAGGACCCTTTCTAGTCCGAATAGCATAAGATAAAACTTTTACTGTTTTAATGTAATGTACTTCTTTTAGTCTAAAATCCCTCAATGCCTCAAGACCAGGGTGTTTAACCAATGTGTCCTGCCTATTCTTACTTACGGTTCCGAGACATGGCCGCTCACAATACATGCATAAGATTAGAGTAGCTCAACGGGCAATGGACCGCGCCATGCTCGGTATATCACTCTTGGACCACATACACCCAATGTCGAAATCTGACGTCGCACAAAGGTTGTGGACGTGGGTATGAGGATCGCAGGGCTGAAGTGGAGATGGGCTAGACACTTGGCGGGCGTTGGACGAAGGCGATTACAGAGTGGTGGCCAAGGGATGCTCGTAGACCAAGAGGCAGACCACCCGCCCGATGGTCGAATTACATTGGAAGCGTAGCTGGGTGTCAATGGATTAGACTCACAAGGGACCGGAAAGAATGGCGTAATAAAGAGGAGGGCTATACCCAACAGTATAGGCCAAAGATGGTGATTTTTATTTTATATTATTTAATCAACACGGTGAGAACCAATTACATTAATTAAATATTCTAGGAAAGTAGGTACATATTAATATCACAATAATTCATATAAATACAGTTCAGATTAAATGTCAAGAGTAAAATATAAAACAATAATACAAAATAAAAATAAAAATGAGGGTATTAAAAATAGAATTCATAACAATAAAAAAAAATATCAAAGAAGTGAACTAACATGTCAATCATACATCACGCTCACAGAACCTCAGACACTCATGTGACTTCTTTTAATGGTCTATAAAGCACTAGGTACCGTAGGACCTAATAGTAATTCGGTTTTCTAAATTGTTTCCTTATAAACCAGGTTAACACCTCTTGCACTGCACAAAAACACTAAAAACATACATAACGGCCCTGACACCGTTGTAGAGTCTAATGGATATTTCATGAGCCTCTAATGATTATTAATTAATACGGTGACAAAAAGCAAATACTGAAGGTAACTTAGGCATATTATGTTTATAACATATAATTATTATAATAGCGAATGCTCATGTGAATCCATCGAGGATATGGTTCCGTACTTCAAAAGGTAAAAAAGGAACCCTTATAAGATCACTCTCTTGTTCGACTGTCCGTGCGTCACCACCGATTTTCTCAGGAACGGGTGGACCTAGCAAATTGAAATTTATACCAGATACTGAAGTCTATAGTTCCTATTAGGTGTATAAAAATCAAGGTCCTGAGTCAACACAATAAAAAGATATGGGCAAATTTAGATTTTCGCGAAAATGTAAGTACCAAAATTTACCTTAATTTTCAACTTTTTTATTTTTATGGAATTTTCCCTTTTATTGTGCTGCTTTAACCTTGCTTTTAACCAAAATTGACATTATAGGTCAACCGGAAGTACCCTATAGGTTTTGGGTCGAAAACCTATATGGTAGTTCCCGTTGACCTAGAATCACGAAATTTGGCAAAAAGCATACAGCATAAATAAAGGAAAAATTCAAAATATAAAAAAATTGAAAATTAAAGGGTGTCCCCATACATACATAGTTGACGCCAATTACGATAGTCCTCTGAGTTGTATGAACGGTCATACAATTTAGAGGACTAGCTTAATCGGCACCATCCTCAAATAAGGTAAATAAATAAAATTGTACTATTGTGTGAAAGAAAATAAAAGAAAATATTTATTGCTATTATTATTTTTAAAGTGAATGTATAACTAAATATTCTGTGAACATTTCAAGCGTCTACCTGTTGCCGTTCTCAATATCGAGCAAAAACGAGCAAAAAAAAATCACGTTTGTTGTATGGAAGCCCCCCTTAAATATTTATTTTATTCTGTTTTTAGTATTTGTTGTTATATCGGCAACAGAAATACCTACATCATCTGTGAAAATTTCAACTGGCTAACTATCACGGTTCATGAGATACAGCCTGGTGACAGACAGACAGACAGACAGTGGAGTCTTAGTAATACGGTCCCGTTTTACCCTTTAGGTACGGAACCCTAAAAAGAACGGATTAATTTTCGCCCTATAGAACATTTATTGAAAACATGTTAATATGTTTATGAACATAGGAAAACATGTATCAAATTGTTTAATTTACACAAATGTCCAGTTCGAGATCGTCTAGTAGTTTTTCATCAACACGGCGGTCAATCTTGCCAATAAATACCACATATGTCAACTTTTAGGATTTATACATACAGAAAACAGGCAGACATTGAACCTTAAAGTCACTTCTTGAGAAACAGAATCTCAGAAAGATCTGAAGAGTTGTATTGTATATTAAAAAAAAGTATTTAAGTATTATGTCAGTTATCTGGTTCCCATAGTACAAGCTTTGCCTAGTTTGGGGCTAGACAGAGTTGGGTGAAATGTCCAGCATTATTATTATTATTATTCTCATCTGCCTTATTAATAAACCTTAACAGACCGTACAAAAAGCCGTAATTGCTAATGACTTTATTATGATGCTAGTTTCCGGTTTCAATTATGTTTAAAGAGGCTTTTGTTCATTCTTTATTGTTTATAAACGGGTATAAACTGTTGGATTTATTATCAGCACTGTCAATTACACGTGACTGAATACGTCGGGCCTACACTCACAGCGGTTCGTAATTGGCGATGGCGTAAGCAACAATAGTCTTAAAATTTGAAAGATAATACTGCGATTAGTTTCGGCTTTTCCAGTTTTACAAATATCGTTGTTGAGTTTAACTTAAACTTAAATAATAAATATAATAAATAAATATTGCGGGACATTTCACACAGCGTTATCTAGCCCCAAACTAAGCAGAGCTTGTACTATGGGAACCAGATAACTGATAGAATACTTATATACCTTTTTTTTTGTTAATACATACTTATCATATATAGAAAAACATCCAGACCTGGAACAAATATCTGTAGATCATGCAAACATTTGTTCCGCGGCGGGAATCGAACCCGCTACCTCCTGCGTCTCAGCCGGCTATACGCCCACTGCGCCACGGAGGTCGTCAAATGTCGGAAATGTTTTATAACAATACAATAATATAACGAATTAATATTAAAATTGCATACCAACTCAGATTCCTATCTTCTACAAATTATTTTCTTTACTTCAGCGGTACATATACGTTACCACTTAAATTTCCAGTTCAGATTGCAGTTCCCTTAGTCTCTTAGAACTTGCTGGTCCTTTGTAGATTGTTTGTTTTCGCTTGTACGTCAAGATAAAGAACGTCAAAGGAAATTCTACGAAACCTTGTCTAGATATCATCTAGCGAATTCAGTTTCCTAGAAAATGAAATGCATAGCTGCACCCGCATTGTTAAATCAAAGTGTAAATATTTATCCGGTGCTTTTTATTTGTTAAAACTTGGGAAGTAAAAGTCACAAAACTTGAGTTACACTTTTTATTGTTATACCAAGTGCCGTTTTTACCATAGAAGCTTCAGTTTTTCGCGAACAATAGCGTTAAATATTAATAAAACGGTGAACAAAGGGTATCTGTACGGTGGTAGCTCACGCGAAGCGAGCCCAGTCTGCGCCTGTGCCAAAGGTCAAGACCTGAAGAAAGTTTACATTGCTGCGAAAAGGTGAAGAAAAACTTCGAGAAACCTATGACCTTGACCTCACCAGAGTTCGTGTGATGTTGGCACCTAAATAAATGTAGATAAGCTCGTATAAGCTGGTGGCCAATTCTGGAGTTCAGAGCTTATAGTCCGTGCGAAGGTCTCTCACGTGGTTTAGAGACTATTATGGTGTTCGAACCAATAGTATGTTTACTAAGGCACTTGTCAGTGCAAACATGATTTCGGTTTCCAACCGTTAATCATAACGATTTTCGCATACCCATCCACCACAGAAATGCAAATTCGAGTGATTCTCAATCGCTGACCGTGAGTCACTCTCTCAATGATAGATGGGCCCAAAATCGATTTAACGTCCCGTTTGATGGATCACTATAACAATTACTTATCAGGCAAATCTCCGGCCGATTTATCAAGTCTTGACTCCTGAATAATGAGTAATTGATTTCTTTCGAATAAGTTTTAAAATTTCAATATGGAATTGAAACTCATTTTAGTTTGAGCTGTTTGCCGAATTGGGCAATGGAAATGGTGATCGTGGTGTAAATTGCCGGCTTTAACAGATTTACCTCAAGATTTGGATGGGTGATTATTGAAGTCGATGGCAGCCTGGTGATTATGTACTGGCGCGAGTACTCTAAAATAGTATTTATCCACGGTCCGTGAAGCACCCCTGATTGACTATCGGTGTCAATGGTTCTAAATAATATCATGAAGATTAGTACCATTTCTAGTGTCATTTTACTTACGATGAAATTAAGGAGGTATACGCATTTGTGGTAAGAGTGTATTTTTCAAATTGAAACCGTTTTGTAGAAAAATTGCAAATTGCAATTTCGGTTCGATTTGATGTATAGTACATAGTAGGAAGCGAGCGATGCGGTATATAATATAATGAAATTAAGGACATGGGATCTTAAAACTTTTTGTTTACAGTAGTAATCCACTAAAGTAAGTGCAAATCTGCGAGGTCACCTGTCATTAAATTTGTATATTACAAGCTTTTTATTAACTTGCAATGTATGTATGTTTGTCCGGGTGGAATCTTGCAACTGAATTTTAAACCCGTTCCCCTCAACCAATTTCGCTGAAATTTGGAATACATATGTCTTCGGTGACAATGCAATAATATGGTACCACGGAGGTGGTCTCATGATGGAGACGGATGCTAGACAACGGAACTTCTGAATGGATTATAGTAGGCTACTAGTGTTTGGGCTCATATGAATCTGCTTGCGGTTCCGATTATGAATTTTATAAAAGCTTGTTTTGAAAACGTATTGTTACGAGCTGAAAGTTCGGGATAAAATAATGGGAATCAGTCCAACCAAAATAACACTTTTATTCAACACTAGAACGATGAATACACGAACTTGGTCACACGTATCACAACACACTAATTCACACCACTTAAAGTCATCGAAATGATCGCACGTATAGCTTAATCCAGACTGACTCGGGAGCAACTACTGTTCACGCGAGACCCTTCCCACGTCAGTCCTCCAGGGCCTCGCTGAGACTAACTCACTGAGACTCACTCACTAACTGAGTGTCCGGCCATCTCTCCGGCCTATTTATATCGCACACATTTCGATTGTTCGAGAACGATGTCGATCCTTCCAGGAAAGGGTCGATCCCTCGACACAATGGCCACTCCCCATTCTGCGAAACCACAAACAATAGCAACAATAACACAGTAAGACAAGTAATTTTTCAACAAAAAACTTATTGTATCAAATAGCTTAGGTGGAGAAATATACCGTTTGATTTTATTAGAAGCTTGGACATGTGGCATTGATCACACTAGATATTATCTGATTTATCTGCATATGCGTTCTCAATAACCATTTTAGTATCGGAATTGTAGAGTATTCACTTACCTAATACCTGGTAAAGCTAAAACGGGGGGTAAAAAGAACGAGTTGTATTTAATTAATTGCTAGTAAAAGTCGTAATCCTGTTCTCGGAGCTCTGAGCTGATGCAAGGGGATTTAATTCAGGTGCCATTACACTATACGAATCCGATTTCGTTAGAATTTTAGTGGAAATTTCTTATGTAGCATTTCTAGTAGTCAATATGATATGGAGGCCTATGTTCAGCAGTGGACGTCTATCATCTGATAATGATGAATGAACGAAAATTCTTTATTACAAGCTTCTTGAGAATGTATAAAATGTAAACTGCCTCGCGTATGTTAGACTTTTCTTATAATCCATTGATTAATATAATGTAAATTTCTAATATTCTTAATTGCTAATTTCCAATTATAATAAACTATTATTATTGATTCTCGTCCGACCCCCAGAGCACAGTTATAATAATAATATGCACGATTATTCACATTATTAGATTATTTCACATTAAAGTTTAATTTAAAAGCTAATTACAACAAATAAATTAATAATACGTACAGCTCCCAGCATCTTTCAACTGTTAGGAACCTCCACGCCATTACGCCAATACGATCGGTCTTGAGCAAGTCAGACACTTTGCTGGCTAACCTTCGCTACGAGATCGTTGGATCATTGGACCTGTGATATCGTGCCTGACACTGTAAATCTAACCCTCTAATATTTATAACTAGTGAGCCACTAAAGCGGATTTTGCTCCGGTTACATCACTCTTTGATCGTAATGAGATGCTAGGAATGCTCAAACATTTACCCAAAGTAATATGGTTAAGTAAACATAATTACAATTGTTTAAACAAATATGAGATAAGAATTTCGCACATGGTAAAAATAGTACGTAAATTCGCATTAACTTACGTATCTATACTTATTATTTATAATATTATAATCTATATAAATAAAAATTAAATGGTGTTCGTTGGTAAGCGCATCACTTGAGAACGGCTGGACAGATTTGGCTAATTTATACGCCACGTGTCAGCTAGTTTACAATAATTTTATGATAAACAAAATTATATGTATTTGCGAGAACATGGGTACAATTATAAAGATGTCACAGAAATATAAATTAGAAATAACTACAATATGTAAGAACATATTAATATACTGTTATGCCCAGGCTGTTACACAATAGGAAATAGTCAAAATTTCACGATAGCTCTCGACTTACCTGCTGTGTCACGGAATACGTAATACTTGGTATGGAATATACCTGCATGCTGTGTTTTTGTCTGCGGTTGCGCAGAATGGGGAGTGGTCATTCTGTAGAAACACCGACCCTTTCCTGGAACGTTCGAGATCGTTCTAGTGTAGTGAATTGTGCTCGATATAAATAGGCCGGAGAGATGGCCGGACAGTCAGTCTGGATTTTGCTATACGTGCGAACATTTCGGTGACTTTAAGTGGTGCAACAGTGGTGTGAATTAGTGTGTTGTGATTACGTGTGACCAAGTTCGTGTATTCATCGTTTTAGTGTTGAATAAAAGTGTTATTTTGGTTAGATCGATTCTCATTATTTTATCCCGAACCCTCAGCTCGTAACAATACCTAAAGTAGTAAGTCTGGATATAAATCCTTGCCTTATATCCAGGACAGACAACGTGCAACAAAGCATGGAAGCACCACAATTACCTTGGGACTGGCCTGGGCCTTGGGCTACCATATTACCTGAATCATCTCACTAAACTTGACTAATGCTATATTGAACACTAATGGCTACAATTTGTACGGTAATAGGATGATTGGACTGTAGATTCCACGGTGAATTACGCGGGTATTTCAAATCATCTTCAACATGCCGTGATTCACATTACAGTATATGAAAATAAATATTATAGTGCTAGTAAATAAGCCCCATACAAGTGATTCCACCAATCAATCTTGAAAAACGTCCGCCCACGGAATAGAGAAGACTGAAGCAAATGATATGAAAAGCTAGAACATTATGTGATACAAAAAGTCTTACCTAAATTTCGTATTGTACCAGGACTGTGACTCAGACTAATTTAATTACCCATTACCGCTACAGGCGCAGCGGCCTGTCTACACGCGGTTGGTATGTTCTGTAGGGCTGAGCTAAGACAATCGAGCGGGACATGGAACACACTATACCTACGTAAGCAACTTGGTGGTCTCTGTCATTTTTGACATGTTCACGCACGATTGATACAGGCAGGAGGTGTTAAAATAAAATGTTTAATATTTTTTCATAACTACAAATCAGTCTAGTTTTCGCGAATAACCGGTTTATTATTTTATTTTGTATAATATGGGTGACATATGGCACAGAAATATCCCTCTATGGGCCTCATAAGAAGGCTCAAGGTCGCTCAGCGTGCTCTGGAGAGGGCTGTGCTTGGCTCTACGGTATCGAATAAGAAATGAGGAGATTCGTAGGCGAACTGACACTGACATAGCCCAGAGGATTAGCAAGCTGAAGTGGTGGTGGGCACACAGCTCGCTGAACTGACGGCCGTTGGGGCAGAAAAGTTCTAGCGTGGGGACCACGCACTGTAAAGCACAGCGCAGGACGGCCCCCTACTAGATGAAAAGACGACCTGTTTAAGGTTGCTGGGAGCCGTTGGGTGCAGGGCGCACATGATCGGTCGCTCAGAAAATCTATGGGGGAGTCCTATGTTATTTATGATATGACGATGGTAATGATGTGAATGAAACACACGTTAGTGTTCTTTGCTTAAACCAAAGATTCGTTATAATGTGCAACTTCCAGCGTTTCCTACACATTAAATTAGAACTACCGCTGAAGGTTTTATTATTAGGATTTATTTATTGATGCAAAATATTTACCTTACCTACCTACATCATCATCATCATTCTCAGTCGACACGGACCCACTGCTGGGCATAGGCCTCTCCTTGTTTCTGCCACTCTTCCCGATCCTGTGCCAGTCTGAACTACGTACGATCCACGGTCTTATGGATGTCGTCGACCCATCTCGCTGGTGGACGTCCCCTATTTCGATGGCCAGTTCTCGGCCTCCACTCTGTTAGTGCCTTAGTCCACCTGTCGTCACTGCGTCTGGCCAAGTGTCCTGCCCAACTCCACTTGAGCCCCAAAGTACCTACCTACATATTTGTTAAATTTTAGTTATGGTAGACGTAGGTATCGGCTATTACAAGTCATCAAGCCATGTCGAAGTCCTTCGAGTGGCCTAAAATTTCCGGCACCAGATTTGACCTCGAGCTAATATTATTTATTTAGTAAAAAAAACAGGAAAAGAACAAAATATATAACTAGTGGTTCGCCCCGAACTGAGATCTCGCGAAACTCACAAAATAAGTATTATTCTTAGGGAGATTTGCACAACGATGCCTAAACGTATTTAGTGGCTAAATATGATTTAAGGCGTTGTAAAATCATACAAATACGTCAAATTTAAACATGTTTAGTCGCTAAATACGTTTAGTTATCTATGTGCATGCCGGCCTTAATCTTTAACTACTAAATGAATGTCACAAAATCAAACCGAAATACTTGGCCTACAGTTTCATTTAAATTAGAGGTAACAGGGGTTCTTGTTAATTGGTTATTGTTTTTTGGGGTATAAATTGCAGTTATTCTAGATTTATGACTTTTGCCTATGTTTGTGTTACTAAAGCTACACGAATACCAAATTTCAGTTTTGTGGGGTCACTGGTGTACCTGTGAATTTTGTCAGTTTTGTTTTTATTATGGCTAATAATTCAAAAACTACAAAGATCATACTAAAATTGAAAACGGGGTTCAAATTTCCTAATGAAGACCTTTCATCTGACGTCCCACTTGACTTAATAGTCTAATTTATTTTTTTTACCCCACTTGAACCCCAATATTTCAACAACCCCCCAAAATTTTTAGCTCATTTAGTCACAGCAAAATTGTGCCATCACTACCTACCTACTATGTATCAAATTTCATGATGATCGGATCAACGCTTCGAAAGTTATCCTCAGACAAACAAACATACATACATACACATACATACAACCATACAATGCCGATTTTCCCAAGTTGATTTGGAGATATCGCTTCGTTCGATCAAATATGATCTGTTAATTTAAGTGTGGTATACTAAAGCGTTTTTTATTCCATTCATGATCTTTACTCATATATAGTTTATTTACATACATTTTTAAGTACGAATATTAGATTTAGAGCTTCTGCTAGACTAAGCGTAGGCTAACTATTAGTTCTGCGGTTAGAAATCGATTGTCAGTCAGCTGTTATACCATAGCAAATGCTTTGTAACGTGCATAGGATAAGGTACAGTACCTGCCAATCAGTTTTTGCGGTCAAATAAATTACAGAACGACTTAAAACTAGGTAGGGTAATGAGGTAAGTGGAGTAATTATAATGTGTTTCGTATTTTCCAATAGTCCAAGTTTTATGTCGCCCGAAGGCCAACACATGGCTTCACGACATATAGCCGGAACCAAAATCATCCAAGATATTGGAAGTAGGGAAGCGCTCAGCTTAAAATGCGACTAGCGGTCATCCATGTCCAGTCATTTCCAGTACCACTAAATTCTGTAATTATAACATAAAAATCTCAAAATTGTTCAGATATATTTTTTTTTACTATTATTTAATTACATTTTAAGGATAAAAAAACATAGTAGTAGTAGAGGAACATTAGTACATTTATTGCGACTTGCGCAACGATGCCTAAACGTATTTAGTGAATAAATAAGATTTAAGGAATTGTCAAATCATACAAATAAGTCAAATTTATACATGATTTGTCGCTAAATACGTTTAGCATTTATAGGATCGTTGTGCAAGCCGGGCTTTATTAGTAGGTACATCTTTAATCACGAATACAAGGAAATTTAAAATAGTCTTTAACAGTTTGTTGCTAAAAAGAAAATATGCGATCCCGGGACCCATTGTTTCTTTTTTCACTACTATACTATGGGCCTTTCATTTAATAGAAATAAAGATTTGTCATGGGGGTTATATTTTATTTTAGCATTTTTTATGTAACCTCTTTTATTTTTTGATATAAATAAGGATTTGTCGTGTAGATTGTATTTCATTTTAGCTTATTATGAATGCAATGAGCCCCATTCTATTTTAAAATTTATTTACGGCCCAAGTGTCGCACTAGATGTGGTACTCCAGCCAAACCAGTCCCGTGGGCCTTTAACCAGGAGTTACGTCTCTTGGCAACTCAACCTATCCCTTCCACCTGCCCTTTGATAATCAGTTACAGTGCGTGGTATTTATCGTTTATCATGACATGACCGAACTACTCAAGCTTTCTACGCTTAATGGTATTCAAAAGCTCTATCCCCGATACATGGGATTTTGTGGGGTCAGTCATAAGTCATAACTCAAAGACTCTATGGTGTTATATATGCTAATTCCTACGTGCTTACATTCTAATACTTTGCATAAACTGCTGAACATAATAATAGTTGCTAAACTATCTTGCACAAGTTCTGAAGCTAGCAATCTAGCTCTAAACTTGGAAACCTCTGCGCAAAACTTAAATAACAAGCTAGAGCTACTATCACGCCAATTTTACTCACAACGGACGCTGTTAAATTACCCACACACAACACAAGAATGGCAACCTTCCCCTCACTCAATTTACTTCTCTATAAAGTTTTATTACGTACAGTTACGGTATAAAACGAATACTTAACTAATACCATCACTAGATGAAAAGACGACCTAATAAAGGTTGCTGGGAGCCGTTGGGTGCTGGCCGCTCTAGACCGGTCCCTCTGGAAATCTATGGAGAGTCCTACCTGTCGTTATGCGATTGAAAGTTGACTGTAGATTAATTACACGAATACAGCTTCGTGACGTTTATTTGCAATCTTAAAAGGATCGCGTAGCTATCAAAATATTCTAAATCTTTGAAGTTTATGTTTGCAATTGAATCACAATAAGAAGTCATGGTAGCCCAACATAGGTTGGGTCTCTGCCCTAACGAGATAACCTAGAAATAATCATTAATACCACGAACGAATTCATTTACAACCCAAAGCTATAATAAATATTCTTAAAAGGCTATTTCCAATGTTTAGGTTATTATCAGCTGTTCCCTATTTATGTGGCGGCCATTATTACTCCAGTCCGGAAATAAATATAATATCTTTTCTTAACTGTATAGATCTTCGTTTGATCACAATCTCAACTGATGGTAAGCGATGATGTGGTCTAAGATGAAGCACGAAGATCTAGATACCTATTCACTCTTACCTTAAAGAGGCCCGGATTGTATTCTTTAGTAAAACAAAAAAGAAAATATCTGGCGGCCGCAAACCATTCAGACCGATAAAACATTACTATCCTATATTCTCGCTTGGTCAAATATAATAAGATCTCTGAAGCCAATGAACTGTAGCATAGAGATCTCAAGGTCGCTAAGATTTCTAGAATCTACAGTAATCTAGATATCATCTTGTGGGTAATTAGTTCGACAACCAGTTTGCCTTGACTTTTTGATGATCCTTCACCGCATGCTATAAAATGTGACCTTGCGAAGGATAATGGTAATAAAGTATTTTCTTGGTTATTTTTGGCGTCATGTCGATGACAATTTATTGGAACTTGTGCAATTTTGTATATCAGATCCTTGGTAGAAAACGTTGTTCTGTCGTCTGCCTACCCCTCCAGGATACTGGCAACACTTCTTTCTCTAGTCCTTTTTTTGCGCTGCTAATCTACATCGTCAGACCATCTTAGTTTATCATTATTAGGTATAGGCCTCTCCTTGCTTGTGTCGGTCTCCATAAGGAAATCCCCCTCACCTTCCGTATTTAAAGCTAGACTCAAAAACTTTTATCTCCAAGAAGAGTCGTGATTATTCATCTGATCTATAATATTATTAATATATGTATATATTAATATATGTATGTATGTAAGTACATATTTATTTATTTATTTTATAAATGATATTTACTTATTTAAAATTATTTATGTACCTATTATTTATATATTTAAGGTTAAGTAATTTTTCTTTTTCTATTATTAAGTTTATTCTTTTTACACCTCAGCCAATCTTCCATTAAGCAATGATCCTCTCCATCCAAATGTTGTCTGGAAGAGATCGCTTTGTTAAGCGATAAGACCGCCCATTATGCTTACATTTATTTGTTGTATTTTTTATTTTTATATCTATTGTGATTAGCTTGTAAGGTATAATAAAGAATTTTCATTCATTCATCCTCGGCCTTGTGCCAGTCTTATCCAGGTTCGGAACGCGATGCTTGCTATATCTTCTGCCATGTCTTCTAACAAAATATTCGTATCTAAACCATATTTCTCTTGTTCCAGTGCATGCGGGAGTACGTTGAGTTTGAAGTGGTGAACGGCGCGTACGAGGTATCCTGTCCAGACATGCGATGCAGTAAGAGCGCCGCGCTGGGAATCGATGAGATCTCAGCGCTGGTGAAGCCAGCTGTTCTGGAAAAGCATCTCAAGTTCCGGCTCAATCATGGTCAGTAATTAACATCTGAAAGAACTCAGGGCTAGGTTTGAAGGTTTAATCTTCTTGATATTTTTTAAATCTCATGAAAGAAACGTCTGCGAGGATTGATCAATATCAATGACAAAACCCTATTTAGAGCCACTATACTTAAACCAGTCACTGACCACACATAATCATCGGGAAAAAATCTGTGATATCATATGAAACTACGAGTACGAGATGCAGCGGCTCAAATTCTTTTGACTTTTAAAGTTCGTATAAAATCATTTTTGTCTATTTAAAAAGTATTAAATCCTTTTTGTGGTATACCTAACTTGTTGGAAAATCCCAAATATGTGACTGGGAAATCTGGGATAAATCGCCGATATGAAATCCAAGCCGATAATCTGCCAATGTGTACAGAATCAACTTAATATCACGCTCCGATTCGCCCCTCATTGGTTCCATAAACCTTGTAGCTTCAGGCAAATTTACACCGTATCCGAAGGCTGTAAGGTCTGCAATAGCGTTCGGTGTTCAGGGTTTGAAATCACCTTGCATCATCAGGCGAAATTGCATCGTATATAAAGGCCGTAAGGTCAGTAATGGAATATCATGTTCAGGGTTTAGAATATGGTGATGTGGACACGAATGATTGTACCTGTACCTATGTCGATACGGTTTGATCCACTTCGTTTCACAGAGGTATACGTTGCTGCTTGTAAATGTGTCTGAACTCTGAAGGCAAGTATGTAAGGGTCAGGGATTCTCTGGCTGAGATTAATAAACTTTACTGCTCAGATAAACGACTCACAGTGTATCCCAGTATCAAGTTCCATCACTAGCTGAATGAAAGAAGGCAGTGGTTATAGTCCCTGGCACATGATTTTAGACAGGCTTGCTCAGGATCTACATCAATATTTGCCATCCATCATCTCAGATTAGGCAGCCTTAAGCCGTGTCTTTTGAGAATAAACACGTACTAACTAACTACAAGAATTAATCAGGGCCTAAAGTTTGGCTTGTTTCGGTTCAAATGGACACACAAATTAAATAGCAGATAAGATATCTTGTAGAAAGGTAAATTTGACACAGCTAAATTGAAGAGGGTCCTTGGACATTCATTGAACCGCTAAATTACAATTTCAGCTTTTACTCTATTGAATTACCACGACTGATGTAGACTTTATGTGATAAGATAAATCAATGACTGGATTACACTAATATTTTAAATGCGAAAGTTTGATGTTTGCTTATTTTGTTATTTGTTTGTTTGCTTGTTACCCAATCGGTCGTAACGGCTGAACCGATTTCGATGAAATTTAGTATGTACATTGTACGTAGATTATAACCTGGATTAACACATAGGCTACTTTTTATCCCATAAATCAGGTCCCATGGGATAAAAATGGGGTGTCAAGTCAACTTGCAACAGCGAGTTTAGCTTTATTTCTAGGTTACATACACATTTAGTAGTGTAACGCGTACGAAGTGGCGGGCAACAACTAGTAAATTATAAACCTTGTGCTTGAGCGTCAATACATGCATATTGAATCCTTTACCAAACCTCATTTACCATAAGGTCGTTTTCCAGCTGGGCATTTGCCTAAAACCACGTATACCAAAAATTAGGCTCTTATCAAATGGTTCAAAAATCAAGAAAATGTTAAGTGATCATCTTGATTGCGTTAATCCTTTGACGAAAATGTTTCGGATTGTTTTCATACTGCGATGTTTGACAAATTTCTCTCGGGTTTCAAATAAAGGCCAGATGGTATCCGCTACGGTATTTGCTACCGCTAAAGGTAGCGAACCACCCGCGCGTATATGCAGTTTTACGGTTTAGCGAAACCATACTGTCATACCCTGACGCGCGTTAACGCAGTATCATTTTGCAAAACAAGTGGGTACGATGCAAAAGTTATAGAAGGAAATCAACGTTTTAGTCGGTACGGATCGTAATTTACTCGTAGTCCCAATTTGTTCAAGCTGGACAACGAGATTTTTTTTACTATTGTTCACCTTTTTCCTCCTATAATAGGCGCGTAGTAGTAGAAAAGTGCAGCTTATATATTAACAATGAGAATACCGCATACCCACTTGGTTTTCTTTAGCAGCAGCAAATACCGCCTATATCTGAACAGGTCATAATGTTATCCAACGTCAATCTCAAATTACTCCCGAGATAGTGCGGATTCCCCGCTTCCTTTGACGCAAGAAAGTTCAGGCAATTTCCCCTCTTGTTATTTCTTGGCGGAATGCTCGCTGGAATATTCTATTTCCATATTCATTCGACCGTTGCGACGCCTGTGTCAGTCCACATGAGTTTTCAATGAAAAATGAGCTTTATCATACAAACTTACGATTTAAAGCTGAATCTACCGATGCTCATGGATATAACGGAATATTATGATCTTTTATGTTCTGTCTTGTGAGTGCTTCATATTATTTACAATAGCATACTTACAGTATAGTTAAGCAAGAAGTGTACTTCTACTCAAACAAAATCCTGAAGGGTACACTGAACTAAATCCTTTCACTCTCTGGTACACAGAAGTCGCTCAGGGTCACCATACCAGAGCGGTCCTATTTAATGAGCGATTCAATCCACTCTTCTAATGGAGCAATCTCAAGACATAAAATGTTGCTCTAACCTTACCCCATAACTCTATTCCTTAATGTCATGTCATCAAACCATTCAATTCAATTCAATTCAATTCAATTCAATTCATTTATTCCTTGTAAATCTAGGTACAATGTTAGGTGGTAGGAGTTTTATATAAGCGCTAGATTTTGCCTTGCGGCGTACAAGTATTTTATAATTAATAATAAACTTAACATGCAAATAATTAAAAATTACATAGTTACTTAAATTCAGAAAAACAAAATGTCAAGAAATAATAATTACGATAGTAAAATGTCAAAAATAGTTATTACGATTTAAATTAGAATTCTTGTTAATGTAATGTGAATATTATATCATATTTTGGTCACCTAAAAACTCATTAACATCATAATATGCTATCTTAACTAATACATATGTCATTAAGTTTATTCTTGAATATGTGTAATTAAAACTGTTATACAATAAAGATCTTAAACATGTCCGAATATTTCGGGCGGGGCCCAAAACACTTCGACACCAGAGATGGACCTCACATAGGGTTTCGTTCCCGGGTCCCGGGAATCGGGAAATCCCGAGAAAAAAGTAATTCCCGGAACCGGGAAAAATTTCTGATTTCCCGGGGATTCTCGGGAATTTTCAAAAGTATGTTTTTTTTTTTTAAGTAAAAATTTATTTATTGACATAATTATGTATGACATAGTCAGATTTGAATCCATAGGCTCCCGATCTAGTTAAAAAACTGTATTTCAGGTGCCAGTGGCTTCTCCCATCATGTGTATATTTTAAATTATGTCTAGCAAAGATAGGATAGTTAAGTTTAAGCATTAATTAAAAAGAATAAATCATTATAACTAAAAAAGTAAGTATTTAAAAGAAATACCTAAGCTCTCTCAAATTCAAGTCTGTTACGTAGTAGGTGCTATACTTAAGTGCATGTTTTGCTTAGTAATTAGATTATAATATATATTTATATACATTGTTTACAATTATCAGCATCTATAAATATATGTAATATCTATGTATGTATTTAGTGTTTAAGATATTCGCGTATGTAGGTAGTGTAGTGATAGGAACTTAGGAATACAAAAAGAAAACATCAACAATAAAAGCCATTTAACATTGCTTCAACACCATCGTAATCAAATTCTTTGAGCCAGGTAAGTATTATTTTTTTTATTTCAACGTTACTCTTCTTCTTCACCCTGAGCACTCTATTAAGCACATTATACAGATGAGGAACAACGACATTATATTGTTTTTGTGCAAATCGGGATCTAACTATTGGAACAGGACAGCGGTCAACCCTTTTCTGTAAATCAGGTAGATAGGGAACAATTTTTCTATGGTAGCGACGTAAACTTTCATAAATAAATAATTTTCTGATGCTAAGCACACTAGTTTTCTCATAAACGTCTGTAGTAGGGTGCCTGTAGGGTAGGTATAAAAGTACCTTTAGAACGGCACGTTGTGCACGTTCAGCGGTGATGAGGTGAGATTTTGCCGCTCTACCCCATGCACAAATGCAATATCTTAGGATACATTCACATAAAGCCATTCATATAAAATGTTTGTATAACAAGTTTGGTCTCAGCAACTACTCGAAGAGTTCGAAACACATAAATAAGTTTTCTGATTCTAGACGTCATTGTTTCTATGTGCACGTTCCAGTTAAGCTTATCATCTATAACGAGTCCAAGGTATTTATTAGTATTAACACGGGTCAAATTAGAGCAATTACATGATTCACGACTGTTACGATTACAAGGAAAGGTATGTATCTTTACATTAATATTGGTTCCTGGGTCTCCCGCGGCCGTCATACTGTAGCACATATATTTCGTTTTACTAGTATTTAGTGTAAGGAGGCTATTCTCTAACCATATCGTCACCTTTGAGAGGCAGTTCTCGGTTAGCGCTACTGTTTTTTCCAAGTTTTATCATGAAGTAGTAACACAGTGTCATCTGCAAACATCAGCAAGTCGAGACCAGGCATGGTAGTACTGCATAGGTCATTAATGTAGACGAGGAAAAGCGTAGGCCCTAGAGTACTACCTTGTGGTACACCAAATGTGCACACTGCATTGTCGCTTTCATGCCCTTCGACACGTACCTACTCGCTGCGATCTTTTGGTTAAATAATCCTGAAACCAATCGTGAGCTAGGCCCCTGATTCCAACATTTTCCAGTCTAGTCAGCAAAATCGGGATGGAGACAGTGTCAAATGCTTTTTGGAAGTCCAAAAAAACACCTATACACTTGTCTCCGCCATCCAGATAGGATGTAATTTTAGATGTTAGCATCAGGACTGCATCCTCGGTGGACTTTCCTTCTCTGAAACCGTATTGGTTTGTGCTTATGAGACTATTATTTTCGAGGTATCGCATGACTCTTCTCTTAACTATCTTTTCCAAGACTTTGGACAGCGTGGAAAGAAGAGAAATGGGCCTATAATTTGAGGGATTATTTTTATCACCAGCTTTAAAAATTGGACAAACCACAGCTTGTTTAAATGCGGTGGGAAAAGTCCCTGTTTCTAAACTTAAGTTACAAATAAATGCTATAGGTACAGCGAGGAACATTATAAATTGTTTGAGTAACTTCGCAGTAATTTTGTCCCATCCAGGCGCACTGTGTGATTTAAGTGCAAAAATCATGGCTCTGACTTCAGCGGGATCCGTAGGTGTCAGGGACATAGAGTTGACTGGACTGTTCGTTGTCCTCGCTAATTTTGCGAGTTGACCTTCTGTTGTGCTCATTTTTGTTAGAGTCCCATTTGCAAGCGTTTCACCAACAGTTGTAAAGTACGAATTAACTTGGTTAAGTGATTGTGTTGGATTTATTACTAGTTTCTAGCAACTCTCTAGATATATTTTTTTTTGGGGTAAAATTACACACTTCTCTCATTATTTTCCATGTTTGTTTGATGTTGCCCTGATTTTCCAGCAATTTGGTTTTATAGTAGTCTCTTTTTAACTTTTTAATAATATTATTACACACATTTCTATATTTATTGTATTTATCTCTTAGCTTTTCGTTATTTAGTGCCTTTTTTGCTTTTTTATGTAGTCTGTCTCGCTTCCTTATAGATCTTACTACGCTTGTTGTAATCCATGGCTTTAAAGGTTGATTTCGTTTAGAAAAAGTTCTGATCTGAGTGTTCTGATTAAGAATATTAATTAGTTTTGATGTGAACAGATCAGTTGCATTATCTACATTATCAATCAAGTATAAGTCTTCCCAGGACTCATTAACAAGCAAATCATTGATACCTTCATGATTCATAATAATTTTATTATATGTGATGCTGGTTTTAGTTACCCTAGTATTATTAATAAAGAGTAGGATAGGGGAGTGATCAGTCAGTGCTTGTTCAAATACCAAAGTTTTCCAGGAATAATTAGTTTTAACCATGAAATGATCTAAGCACGTAGCAGCTCTAGTCGGAAGATACTGAAGATCGGAAGATGTGATAGATCTAAAACTTTTTTCTCAAGTATTACTTTATGAAATAATTTAAGACTTAAACTGAAATAGTGGCTTACGTGACTGTTACATAATAAGGACATAAGTAAAATTTTGCCAACGATGTGTGGCCGCTGCAAGAGAGTAAATAAAAAATTATACGAACTGCTGCATAGAGTTAAGGTTTTTAAGCACTCAAATCATTTTATGGTCAAATTAAACTTGGATTCGCTGCGTTTGATAAACTACTCTCGTGTTTACATACTTTAATGATGTGCAGTTACGTATAATACTTTATCTATTCTTGTACAGCCGCCACACATCGATGGCAAAGTTTGTTTGTTATCATAAGAGCAATACTTAATTTCCGTTTATATTATGTTTATACCATTGTGTGTGTTCAGAAGTTTTATATTATAAGTGTGATTTTACATGCCTGAAACCAATCATTAAGTTTCCTTTCATTAAGTATACTGCTGTGGGGGAGTGCTGCAGATACAAACACTGTTTTTGTGCTGCAGAAGAGGGCTGTTCGTGCAATTTATAATATGGGCCCCAGAGAATCATTACGCAATGAGTTTAAAAAAATAAATATTATGACATTCCCTTGTCAATTCATCAATAAAAATCGAATGTATGTTCACAAAAATATTAATTTGTTTAAGAAAAATAGCGATAATCCTAATTTTAATACTAGAAATAAAGATAAACTCCATAAAGTTAGTAAATCGTTTAAAGGGCAAGATGTACGCTTTTATAATAAACTCCCAAGGGATGTAAAAAATTTACAATTAACATAAAAGAGCCTACTATAAAATATCGAATTATTTAGATGATAAAGAAGCTTGGGATTGAAATAGCTCCAACTCGTTCAAAATGTTACAATTTAGACGTAATTTATTTTCTGTATTATGTATTGTAAAAGGATCATTAAAAAAACAACCAGCCTTGTTTCTTGCCTTTCTTTCCTGGCTTGGTCGCGAAGGAACAGGTAGTAAAATTGACATTTCCAAGTGATCCTTGTGATTTTAATGAATAAAAATATTTGACTTTGACTTTCTATTATACTACCTGTTTATGATCGATCGAGAATGTTTAATTATTTCCGAGTCAAATAAATAGCTTATCTAATCCATTATGTGTTTTCTTGACTTTTTGTAGTTAAAAAAAACTAAATTAAGGACTTAAAAAAAATCCCGGTTTCCCGGGATTCCCGGGAAATTGAAAATATTATTCCCGATTCCCGGGAACGAAAAAAACCCGGGAAAGCCGAAACCCTAACCTCACATGAATTAACTTTTTTGATTTATGTCATTTTTAACTTTTGAAACTATCATGAACACGGTTTTCACTAAAAACGAGATATTTAACATGATTTTTGAGTTTTTGATACCATCGAAACAACATCCTTTTTGAATATCGTGATACTAAAAAACTCATAAATCAGGGTAAATATTCCGTTTTTAGTAAAAATTATGTCAGTTTTGTCTTCCATATCGTCGACAAAACTTTTACCTGCAGTCAAGCTAAGGCAGGTGACTGACCTAACGCGGTCTGCGTTTAAAGAACTTGTGACCAGTATAAGGAACTTCTGTTCGTGCACTTGAGACGTCTGCTGTTGTTACTATGCCATCTTCTGTACCCTGAGTTCCCGACCTCGGCTCGAACGCCGTTTGACCGAGGGTTTTATTTTCTCGGAAAAGTTGCTGTAATTGTTCAGTTCGAGGAGTTTTACCTTTTTTAGGCCTAAAGCGAAGGGTTGTTTTTAGAACTTTATGAAGAAAGGGTTTATAATCATTTGTGTGGTAATGAGCTGACCTTTGATAACCTTCTTGAGCTGTTATTTGATGTTCTGTAAAAACAAGACTGGTCAAGTACGAGTAGAACTCGCGCACCGAGTGTTCCAAACCTAGATAGGTTTATTTATATTAATTAAGCAGCGCCATCTAGTTATGTGACCGGTAAACCAAGAAAACTTTTAAGACTGTTCTAGATAGAGACTTCGTTATAATTTTCCTGTAATCTTAGCCTAAACATCAATCATATTCATTTTAGGTTTTTCATTTCGAGTATTTTTATAGATAAGGGTAATTTTATCGTCAGCTTTTATCATAACTCCAAAAATGTAGAAAAAAAAATGTTTTTTTCCTTGCAATAGAGGAAGGTCAGTATTATTTATAATTATTCCAAATTTAAAGCCGATAGGTTCAGTAGTTGCTGAGACAATCAGTTGTGACGGACGGACAGACAAAGTTGCGCCATAAGCGTTCCGTTTTTACTATTTTCATCCGGATTCCTAAAAAGGAATGTTCATAACTTTGTTTGAATGAGAAATAAGGAGAACCGTAGAACCGCTAAAAACACTGATATATAGCCCAAAGGTTTGCAAGCTGAAGTGACAGTGGGCGGGGCACATAGCTCTAAGTACTGACGGCCGTTGGAGCAGAGGTTCTCGAATAGTGAACTACGCACCGGTGAGGTAAGCAAAGGACAGCCCTCTACTAAATGGCAAGACAACACATTTTAAGTTGCTGGAAGCCGTCGCCCGCACAAGTTCAGTAGCTCTGGAAATCTAGGGGGCAGCGAACCTAAGTTCAGTAGCCAACGTCCTATGGGTGATATGATAATGATGATAAATGTTTCCATGGTGTTTGATCTAGAATCATAGATATATGAAATATTAGGTATGGCAAATAATCAATTGTCAGCCACACAAACAAAGGAGTAAACACCTTCCCAGTCAATGTATTTTGGTTTGATGTAGAAAGGCCTCGAGTGAACAAAATATAATATTTTGCCTTCAAATATAGTTCCCTTACAAAGTTGCGATATCCTAGTTACCTTGAATAGGCCATTATCCATTCAATGGGCCATTCAAAAGCAAGTATAAACTAAAATGTATGTTTAGCCTTGATAGGTTTTGTGTGCTTGAGAGGCCCTCTTCAAGGGGCGCATCTTATGGATCTTTTCACCACTCCGTTCCTTTTAATGGAAGCCGCAAATCTTTTACATTTCTAATGGATTTTCATTGGCTTACGGGAGTTTTTATTGTCATCATATCAACCACAGGACGTCCTCTGCTAAACATAGGCTCCCCCATGGGCTTCCAGAGCGATCTCTAGTGCGGCCTGCACTTAGCGGCTCCCAGCTACCTATATTATGTTGTCTTCTTATCTAGTGGGAAGCTGTCCTACGCTGCTCTTTCCAGTGTGGCAGTTGGGATAGAAAGGTTCTCTAGGAGACCACACCTCAAGTACTACATAATTCTATGTAAGTAAAATTATACAATCTCATTGTCCAACTTTAAGTGGCCTTCTGAATAGAGCAAGGAAGCGAACCAAAAAGTTAAAGGGCCAACCTTGCGAGAATATTGTTTCCGTTTCCTTCTGATTGTATACATAAGGTAAATTAATCATTGAACTCTTATTAAGGTCATTTACATACCACCTAGTACCTACCGCGTAATGATGACCCTTTGCGGAGTAACTATGGTATAATCTTAGCTATGGCTTAAGGCTGTTTATGTCATTGATAAGTAAACAGTTTTTAGTTTCCGTAGTTCAATTTTAACACTTTCCTTGTTACCACAAAAGAGTTAAATAACTGTTTAACGCGTGTTTAAAGTTTAAGTAAAATTCCTTACCAAATTGTATAGGATTTCTTTAAACACGCGTTAAACAGTGTTTAATTTTTTTGTGGTAAGACCCTTATTGTTTTGCTAGTCCGTCCGTAGTTAGTTTCTCCTTCACTTTCTTCATAATAAAACAAGTTTAAAAACATGATCACTTTTCTCGCTAATTGTAAGTCCAGAAGTGAGTTTATTCAAAGTTGGTGCTAACTTAGTCTCCAAACATTTTCTTTAGTTCCAATCGTTCTAATGGTTCTAGAAGCTGCCTTTTTTGCCCCATCTCAACATTCCACCCTTCGATTTGGGTGTTTGGTTCTTCAAATGATATTGTTTTAATGTAGTACCTATATTAATGATTTTGTTCTCCGTAATAAAACAGGGTGGAATGTTGAGATGGGGCACATAAGGAAGTTTCTAGAACCATTAGACCGCTTAGAACTAAACAAAATGTTTAGAGACTAAAGCGCATCACAAACGATGAAGATGCTTTAATATTTTATGTTGGTATAAATATCGCTCGCCGTACAATCCAATGTAAGTTAAAAATATAATTATACTAGTGGTTCGCCCCGAACTGAGATCTCGCGAATCTCCCAAAATAAATATTATTCTTAGGGCGACTTGCACAACGATGCATAAACGTATTTAGTGGCTAAATATGATTTAAGGAGTTGTCAAATCATACAAATACTTTAAATTTAAACATGTTTAGTCGCTAAATACGTTTAGTGATCATTGTGCATGCCGGCTTAATCTTTGACTATTAAATTGGTGCCACGAAATGTATAACCAACTTACTTGACCTACAGTTTCATTCAAATTAGATGTAACGGGGATTCTTGTTAATTGGTTATATTTTTTTGGGGTACAAATGGCAGTTATTCTGGATTTCAGACTTTTGCCTATATTTGTGTCACTAAAGCTACACGAATACCAAATTTCAGCATTGTGGGGTCACTGGTGTATTGTCTGTGTTTTGTCTAAGTTTTGTTTTTATTATGGATAATAACTCAAAAACTACAAAAAAATAAACTAAAAATAAAAACGGGGTTTAAATAAACTAATGAAGACCTTTCATTTGACGTCTCACTTGACCTAATAGTCTCATTTTCATTTTTTTCACCCTCTTGAACCCCAATATCTCAACAAACCCCCAATAGTTTTGGTTCATTGAGTCACACCAAATTTGTGCCACCACTACCTATCTATATACCAAATTTCATTATGATCGGATAAACGCTTTGAAAGTTATTCTCGGACAAACAAACAAACATACATACATACAACGCCGATTTGCCCAAGTTGATTTGGAGATCTCGCTTCGCTCGATCAATTATCTTCGCCGTGTGTGATGGTCCATTGCCTGGCAAGCGATATTTTATCCTAACATAAAATATTATAGCATCTTTCTTCATCGTGATGACGCGTATATCCCTAACTTTTGAATAAACTCACTTCTGCATTTACAGTTAAAGAGAAAAGTGGCCATGTTAAATTCTTAATAAGTTTCAAAGTTCTCAAAGATTATTTCTTTTTTTTGGGTACACCACGTGAGCTAACCAGTCTGATAAAGAAGAAAAGTCTGAGAATATCATGGATGAATAAAAAGATGGACGCGGAACGCCATGCGTCACTAACTTTAAAGTAGACGAACATCTTATGTGCTGTGCAATAAAGTGTGACTCTATTCTACATACCGCATCTTATACGCTTCTTTGTTAATCTAGGTTGGACCTAGACCAATAAATGATTCATTTACCCCTGTCATGCAACATAATCCCATCAAGATACATTAAGCTCAATCAAGTCAGCTAAGCAGTCGATTACAGGCACGAGCCCGTTTTAAATCGATACGTGTTCAGAAGTCAATGCTCGCCCCTGACTTCACGCGTTCTTGAAACGTGCGTGTGGAAAAATTATGCGCGCACGCAGATAGTGAGAAATGCACTTTTCAAGCTTATGAGTAGAACAGCTGGTTCATTTCGTTACTGCTATTTGTGCTTTTGGCAGCCACGCACCATGTACTCAACGCAATTCAAATCAATATTTTCTAAAATAACACCTACCAAATAAGCACACTCAGAAACTAACCCACACGAAGCAAATGACTCACACGGAGTCTTCAAGTCCAGAGTGAACAGGTTCTTTTTAGGCAAGCGTGCTCCATCTTCAATCACACCATCACTTACCATCGCGTGAGGTAGTGGTTGAATTTTGTAAAAAACTGAAAGTCTGGCTACTCGGTATCTGTGCTCTAGACTTTGTAAATTGGCTTCCACTAGGGAGTCATCACCAATGAGTCTAGCAGCACGTCGCTCAATCGAATCAAGGGCTTCAAGCTGATACTTGACCAAGCCATCCCAGAGATGGCAGCAGTACTCCATATTTGAGCGGACTTGTGCTTTGTAGAGATTGAGCAGCTGTCCCAGTGAAAAGTACCGCCGAACCTTAGCTAGGATGCCCAGCTTCATAGCAGCAATTTTGGCCCTAGATTTGATGTACTTTGCGACTCTGTACTGTACTGTGTACTGAGTATATATACTGATCGATCCGTACTGGAGACAGTGTATCTGCGGGACTTGAACCAGGCATTAGGTGTGTGCGGAAGTTGTTCTTTATTAGTCAAACAAATTCAAATACATATTATTGAAGTTATACTTCTTTTGGCGCGATGGAGAAAAATGATGAGAGTGAATTTTTACGATGCGCGCGCACACCGACACCTTAATTTAACAGCATGAAGTTAGTTCTAGGTGGTATGAAAATTGATAACTATGTTCAAGTTGTATATTCTAGTATTTTTATATGTAGAACACGTGTTTCGTAAGGGTACAATTAAACAGTGTGAATAAATAAATATTATTTTGGTGTTTTTATTTTATTTAAATAAAATCTTTTTGATTAATTTTAATATTTATCGTTAATCACTACTAAGAAGTATAACTTCTAACGCGTGTACATAAGTACACACACTTTTTTTTTTTGAGACGAAAGTTTTTGACGGGAAAGAAAATAAACCTATACTTATAATCCCCACACGTATGACACGGATCATAGAACTATGGCTGACTCTGCCTCTAGTTTGTTAACACTGAACCAGCTGACTAATTTTTAAGCTGTAACGATTGTTTTGTTGATTGAAAACGAGTTGCATCGAGTTTATTGGGAATTGTTTAAAGTGCTTGTACCTCTGTGAAAGTGACGGTTGGAGATAAGATGTTAAGTTATTGTCGTAGGAACTGTGTTTATCTCGGCCTTGTAGGTCAGAGTTTGCGGTCTGCGGAGTGGACAATTTATTGTTAACTTATTAGTTGCCGATGAATTCCGTGATTTTGTTTCTTGCCTTGAATATCGAATTGGTTTTTGTTTATAATCAATGTTAGTTATAGGTCTCTCTAAGTATGTGTTATCCACTTGATTTAATGACCTCCGTGGCTCAGTGGGCGAATAGCCCGTTGAGATGCAAGAAGTTGCGGGTTCGATTCCCGCCGCGGAACAAATGTTTACATGATCTACTGATATTTTTTTCTGGTTTGGGTGTTTCTCTATATATATATTTATACTAGCCCGTACTGTCCCACTGCTGGGCAAAGTCTTCTCCCATTTTCTTCCACTTATCACGTTCCAAAGCCAGATCCTGCCAGTCCCTTTGGAAGACGTCCAACTCGTCGCTCCAGCGCTTTTAAGGCCTCCCTTGGCATCGTTTTCCGTCTATAGGAATCCATTTGCTTGTGACCTTGGCCCACCAATCGGGTTGCATACGGGAGACATGACCCGCCCAGTTCCATTTCGGCTTTGCAGCCTTGACGCCCACGTCAGGGATGCCGGTCCTCTAGCTCAGCCAGGAGTTTGGAATCCGGTCGATCCGCTTTACACCCAAAATGCTGCGCTCCATCGCTCTTTGGCAAACCCCTAGTTTGAACTTCTGAGATTCGTTCAGATTAGTAGTATATAATTTCTCTATGTAATTTAAATATGTATAAATTAATTAAGTATTCTATCAGTTCTCTGGTTCCCAAAGTACAAGCTTTGCTTAGTTTCAGTTCGGGCTAGACAGCGCTGTGTGAAATGTACAGCATTATTTACTTATAACATATTTATTATTTTGATTATTTAAATAGTGGGACAATTTATGACTGGAAATATAGATATCATCATCATATCAGCCATAGTACGTCCACTGCTGAATATAGCCCCCCCTCCCCCTACCCCCATGGAAACCGCAAGCGTAGGTCGGCCCGCCACTAGATAGAGAGACGACCTGACAAAAATTGCTGGGATCCGATAAGTGCCGGCCGCAGAAGATCGATTTTTGTTTTTGCTAGCCTACATTTTCCCAGTGGGTAAAGGCCTCCCCCATTAATCTTAAACATTATTTGAACATAGACAATCATTTACTTGCTACAATATTTTAGGTACATACTAAAAATGATAAATTAAATAAAAAAAAAACTACGAGCCTTACAATAGTGCATATGATGAGTAACATCTGACCACCGCGCGCGCTCATTGGTCAAATCAAATAGCGCGCGCTTCCCCGGTTAACTGTTACACATTTCCGTCCCTTTTGCCAAAATCACGCCCACAAACCGAGAGGAAAGGTGTACACATCAAAAGGTCTGTTGTAAATGTTACGAGACATTAGAAAGAAAGAAAGATGATTAAAATTATATGATGAACAGATTAAAATTATATCACAACACTCAAGGTGTCTGGAAGGGATTTAAACAATTTAGCAGTATTGCTTTTTAGCAGATTTAGCAACCTTGAGTGTTGTGATGCCATGGTACTAGAAATTCTAGTGTTAGCTCAAGACTGTATGTATGTTACTGTTGGGTTTTTATTTATACTTCTTGGAGATGGAACAAGCATTTGACCCATTTGTAGCCACCCCACTGCTCAGGTGTAAAGCCTCATGTGCCTATAATTTCACCGGCAACCATACTCTTCATACCTTGCTAACACAGCAATGCTGCTTGGCGGCAGAAATAGGTATGGTGGTAGTACTTCCCCGGTTCGAGCCTTTTCACAAGGAACTCTATACTCTTAGTACTGCAGGGCTAGCACAGCGATTTCCTTGTCTACTCTTAGAAGAGACGAGAAGGCTCTAACCGCAACTTGTATTTCTGTGTGTATTGTTATTTGTTTTTTATATTGTTTTTAAATTTTAGTGTGATGTAAATAAAGCGTTATTCTATTCTATTCTCGAAATTGTCTTTGCCACGAGCAGGCACAATAAGTTTTATTCCTAGACAAAAGAAGGATACTCTGTCTATAGCAACGTACGTTGTATATATAATTAATTAAATATCTAAGCAAAAATTGTTGGCAAGCGCGCGATTGAGAAGAGTGCGAAAGAGACAACTTGAGAAGACAGTGTTGTCTAGGCATCGCAAGATCTAGAAAATTTCAGAAGAAGTTTGTCTATCCTTAAATGTCAAAGATAGAGAAAATGATGGCTATCGTGCTCGGCGTTGTAGGCGTCGAGGAAGTGTTTTCCCGTTAACTCTCGCAATCGCCGTGCTCGAGACGGTCGACAAGCGGAACAAAAAAGTGTTCCGAAAAATGACTCATGACTAAATCCTTCTCTACAGTTACTGTGCTAGGCCTACTGGGTCTTATTATTGTAAATCTTCATAAGAATCTGTTCTGTGCAGAAGTGGCGATGGACGCTGGGCGCGCGTTCTGCCCCCGCGTCGGCTGCGAGACGGTGGTCAAGGTCCGCGCAGCGTCGCCTGCGCACTGCCCCACCTGCCGGCATGAGTTCTGCTCACAGTGTAACCAGGAGGTAAGTGATAAAGCTGTCTACTCAACCCGCGTTCGGAAGCCACAAACCAAATTGAAAGTGCGTTCGAAAGCCTTACATCAAATCAACATGAATTCGAGTTATCACCTTATAGCCCCTCTCCCCTGGATTAAAATAAAACTGAAACATATATTTATATAAAATGATAGAAATTTCATTGTTATGTTCTTTGTTATGAAAGTACCATAATGCCATCTCTCGGAAATCCCAGCAACGGGCACGCCAAAACCGTCATCTAGTAACCGTGAGCCGGCGCCAAAATTCAAATAATTTTCACTAACAGAACCGAGACAACATTGGAATATCGTTCTGTCGAAATATTAGATCCAGGATTTACTAGTGTTTCTGAGTGTAATTTTCCAAAACAAAGTGTAACATGGTTCATAATATTACTTATATGGCATTATGTGGTTGATTTTTCGATTTCTTGTCAGTTATCACGGCATGCAAAATGATTGACGCCAAATCGGACCAATTCGATTTCCTTTAGTGAAGTTGTGTTTACCTGGTAAAAACGAACTTTCATGTAGCCTTCTCGCAATCAACATTTAAACAATAATTACCAGCCACACGACGCTGCCTGCCGTACCTTTTACGCAAAATAATTTCACAGTTTCACAAAACAATAAACTAAATAACATATCATGAAAGCTTACCGAAACTCGTTCTTAGAACTCACATTACCGTGAACACCGAAGATTGCCGGATAATTACAATAACCAATTTCCAAAGGCTTCGGTAAAGAACTGTTCTTAAAGTGAGAATCTACCGGAACATCGAGAATTTTCCCGAAGTAATGCTGAATTAACGGGAAACGACCTCGTGGCAGGCCGCGTCGATGATGGAGGAACGAAATTGATGCCCATTTTAAAGATTGGTCCACAATAGCCCAAAATCGAAAAGACTGGAGAGAAGGGAGGTCTTTGCCTGTGTGAACACTACAGGCTCTTAATAATAACAATAATGCTGACTTAAGCGATAGGGTTATTTAAAATAAACTGTTTATGATATTCAACAAGGACTTTTTTGAGATACTGAAAAATAGCATCAAAGGGCTTTTTGCTTCCATTTTTGTGGTTATGGTTTTAAAATAAATTCGCTCGGATGAAAAGTCACCCTTATTTAGAACACTTACTGTTTTCTGATCTTACCATACTTTCTCGCATTTATATCTATTAATCTTAACTACTATGATGCTATGGAGAGGACTATCTTTGGTATTTCTCTATAAGATCGAATCAGAAATTAGGAGATTCGTAGACAAACCAAAGTCCACTTCACACCTGGACTTCCTCAATAGTACCTGATATTACCACAACACCAGACCTAAATATTCGCAGAGCATGCAAACATTTTTCCAGCAGCGGGAACCTAGAACCTCTTCTTCGTTCGATTTCTACTGCGCGAAACTAAACTATATTTAAATTAACTTGCCCATGACACTGCTAAAGATATATAGGGCGTTAGATTTTACTATACCTACATACTAAGGCATAGTTAGAGCATATTTTTATACGAGTCTCGTGAGAAAAACAATGGTAACCAAACAAAGTCCACATAAAATTATATTAACTGGGCTAAGTGCATAAAAAGCATTAAAAATCAAATACTACACTTTAAAAAGGATTTAAGAGGCGTTTCAGCCTGTTGAGTCAGTGGATTATTAGTTGTTTAAAATACCTAGACTGTGTTTAGCGATATTTTGTTACTTATGTATTTCTGTTAATAAAGACCTTTAAGCCACTACAGTGGTAACCCTGCATCACAAAATGAACATGCATTGCCTTTGTCCAATCGGCAGAGTGCTCCGAGCACGCGCTTTCCCACTTCGAGAACTCGTACTTGCTTGTCATTGGCTAAAGCCTGTGCACACGGCGTCTTTTATCTGCAGTGATAACGCAGCAAAGACGCGCTGCAAACGCAATGCATTCGCCTGTGTGCTGTACATACATACTTCCATACAAATATACACTCTAAAGGAACTCTGTCTCTTTGCATATCAGTACGCTTTCGCGTCATTACGGCTAAACCGATTTCTATGAAATACCTCCACGCGGAATAAATCGCGACACTTTCGGCGTTTCAAACATTCTAATACTCTTTGACGTAACGAACATGAAGCTTCGTTGATAGAGACGCGATCAGCGACAGCTTATTATAAAAAGACAATTTTTAACATTATCATCTTCATGCTCTTGTCAATACGACAAGAATGATGAAACAAGAATTTTACAAGTGTTATAAAAATGTCTGATGTTTCTGGCACTCCAATTTCCACCAAATATACCAATACAGTCAGACAGGCAAACGTTAAAAAATAAAAACCGGCCAAGTGCGAGTCGGACTCGCGCACTAAGGGTTCCGTAGCATTATCTATAAAAACGGCAAATAATCATGTCGGTTGTATGGGAGCCCCGCTTAAATATTTATTTTATTCTGTTTTTAGTATTTGTTGTTATAACGGCAACAGAAATTTGACGACCTTCGTGGTGCAGTGGGCGAATAGTCGGCTGAGACGCAGGAGGTAGCGGGTTCGATTCCCGCCGCGGAACAAATGTTTGCATGGTCTACAGATATTTGTTCCGGGTCTGGTTGTTTCTCTATATATTATAAGTATGTATTTACAAAAAAAAATGTATATAAGTGTTCTATCAGTTATCTGGTTCCCATAGTACAAGCTCTGCTTAATTTGGGGCTAGATAGCGCTGTGTGAAATGTCCAGCAATATTTATTTATTTATTTATAAATACATCATCTGTGAAAATTTCAACTTTCTGACTATCACGGTTCATGAGATACAGCCTGGTGACAGACGGACAGACAGACAGACAGACGGACGGACAGACAGACAGCGGAGTCTTAGTAATAGGGTCCCGTTTTACCCTTTGGGTACGGAACCCTAAAAACTAACCCGATACAAACGCAAATAATCTGCCCTCAGGAAGTTTGTCAGCTCAAATAACCCGCGGTTTTAAAATCGTGCGTCATCTGCTCAGTATCGCGCGAAAAGTCGCCGTGTGCATAGGCCTATCCATTCAGTTTACTATGCACTTGTAAAGGCCTACCGTTTCAATGCACTTTTATAGTCCTGCCTACCACCCATCTGCACTTTAAAATGGTCATGCCGAGGCTTTTTTCTTTTTCACTAAAACTTTGTTGATGCTTAGAGTTTAAGACTTATATTTCGTGATGGAGCGGTTTTACCACCTTTGACCAAAATCTGCCCTTAACTCTTGAAATCTAGGACGACAGGCTAAACTTTTAGGAATCTGTATCGGAATCTTTGTTACCGATATTTTTCGTCCTATTTATGATTACTGATGTCGCAGTATTAAAATAATGCAAATGAAATCCTGTTGTAGGTTTTAGTTATGTCAGGTTTTAAACCCCGAGGCAAAGAAAGAGTTTTTAAAATGTTGAATGTTACTTTTTTACTGCAATATATCAACAAAGTTGTGGCGACCACATCCACGAGCCTAGTTTAAAACATTTTATCAGCAACAACATCACTGCGCGGGTAAAACGAAATAGCTTTTCCAGCGCGCATTGTCGACGGGTCACCCAGATCCATTCATGCGCGTGAATACTCTACACGCTCTCTTGTTTTATCTCTAGGGTCGGTTTCACTTGCTGGCAGAGTTATTTTATGGCTGAATTTATCCTTTAGATACAGTCAGTCTGTTTTAGGGTTCCGTACCTCTAAAAGAAAAAAGGAACCCGTTTAGGATCACTTCGTTGTCCGTCTGTCTGTCAAGATCCTGTTGTCAAGAACGCGTGGAGGTATTGAAATTAATATCAAATACGGTCTACGATCCCTAGAAGATGTAAAAACATTCAGCTGGCTAAAAACATTTATGCCGTTTGGAATTCACATTCGATTCACAGGCTTTACAAATCAAAATTATGGTGAACTAACTTACGCACGCGGCTTTACACGCGTGGTTTATATAATGTTTATGTATGTCCATGTCTGATTCGGCAAGATCTTCATGTTGCTACACATATTTGAGTAGAACATGCGAAAAAAATTTAACCATATTTTATCCGCATATTTTTATCACGTCGTTATACCCTATCAAGTAATTTTCTTGCTACGAACACGATATAATAAAATTACATAGACTGCGCAAAAAAATAGCCTTTAAACATGTGGTTGATTTTTAGGGTTCCGTACCCAAAGTGTAAAACGGCGCCCTATTACTAAGGCTCCGCTGTCTGTCCGTCTGTCACCAGGCTGTATCTCATGGACCGTGATAGTTAGACAGTTGAAATTTTCACAGATGATGTATTTCTGTTGCCGCTATAACAAAATATACTAATAACAGAATAAAATAAATATTTAAGGGGGCTCCCATACAACAAACGTGATTCTTTTGCTCGTTTTTGCTCGATATTGAGAACGGCAACAGGTAGACGCTTGAAATATTCACAGAATATTTAGTTATACATTCACTTTACAAATTAATAATTAAATTAAAATAAAACAATTATTTAAGTGGGTCTTCCATACAACAAACGTGATTTTTTTTGCCTTTTTTATAGATGCATAATCCATATGAGAATTTCAAGATCTTCACGATACAGGCTTGGCCTAGTGTGAAGTCCACCGACTAAACCATTTAGTTATTAAGCTCTCAACAATAAGTTCACTTAAAATTATCTGTTTGAAAATTATTAGTCATAAGGTGTGCTATTTGTGATTTTTATCAACCCTTCGTGCGCAAGTCCGACTCGCACTCGGCCGGTTTATTAGATTTATTGTGTAGACGTTCGTATAAAGTTAATCACGATATGCAAAATGATAGACGTCAAATTGGACCTATTATTTTCCCTTTAGCGTAGTTAGGCAGAGAGGGAGTTATTTCAACATGCATTGAAATAAGAAACTAGTTGGCCAGCGCCGCTATTGTGTGCTCACCGTCACTAATCACTTGTACTTTGTCGGTTACAAATGCATGTTTTCACATGTCACATACGGAACTGGGTCGAGACCTGTGAACAATGCACTCCATCAGTGTATCGCTGGCTTTTCACAGTTTACTGTTGAAGAAAAAAAGAAAGAAAAATAATTTATTGGACATACACAGGTTCTCACAGATAAGTCTACTTACTAAATGACACATTGATAACAAAATATAAACACAGTGGATACAAAGAAAGGTACATGTAAACAAGAATATATAGAATGTAGATGTAGGTTTATCCGTAGTCACCGCGTGCATGAATCAAATAGTCCTGTCTCAGAATAATGCTGTACACATGCATGGATAGCAGCTCTGGTTTTCAGACAGGACCAGAGTGGGTGACTTCACGAACGCAGAACCTCGATGTAGCATCATTAAACAGATAAATAAATAGGTGACATGGAATTTAATAAACAGTGAAGGTATACCTTATATAATATATTATATACACATACATACAAGAGGAGTATAATATATGTATTGTTTCAGTAGATATTTATGTTTCTCCTTTGTCTTAACAATCAACTTATCAAACTCATTATGGTTGGTAGCCGAAAGGTGCCTCACGGCCAGTGGGATTTATCTAACTTAATTATCAACCTTGTTTGTTTGTATGTATCGTTCAAACAATGCTAGTTTGTAGTGGCAACTGGCAGCACATTTGTTTGGAACTATGGATTTTTAATGATAGCACAAGCATATGGCCCAAGCTAAGGTATAGAACATTTTACCGTCGTCCGTTTTACTTAAAGACTACAATTCGGGTCTCTTAAAGGTAGGTGTCTTCTAGATCTTCGTGTTTCATCTTAGACCACATCATCGCTTACCATCAGGTGAGATTGTGGTCTACCAAAGATATATTCATGTTTAAAAAACGTACCATGGAAAAGTGCCCTACGATGCACTGCCCTGCGTCCATCAACTTGAGGCATACATGTGTAAAACCTCATGTGCCTTTCATTTCACCGGCAAGCACTCACTCATACCACTTCATGCCGAAACACAGCAACGCTGTTTGACGGCAGAAATGGGTATGGTACTTCCCCGGGCGGGCCCTTTCAAAAGGAACTTTACTTCTCCTATTATATAAGATAGATTCGATCTCGATTTCGGCCAAAGGCCAAAGTTTGCGACTGTTTACAAATTCGCCCTGAATAACTATTTAAGTAATCATTTAAAACTAAAATATATAAAACAAAGTCGGGTTTGTTCGAACACTTATAAACTCGAGAACGGCTGGACCGATTTTGATGATCTTTGATTTGTTGGATTTGTCTCCGCCCTGAATAGCACAATAACTATTAAAAAGTCGGAAAAATTCACGCAAAAAGAAATTATGAAGAAAATTCATTTCCGCATACATAATGATGGCAGATTTTCAATTCTACCGGGGAGACGTAAATTGACAGCCCGCGTCATATGCATGTCAAGGCGGTACGAAGTTCGCCGGGTCAACTAAGTTTAAAACTAAAATTACTAGTTTTCTTAGAAATAGTGGAAATTCCATCTCAAAATAAAGCCGAAAGCGTGCGGGAATTCCAAAAACTAACGTATTTGAATATTTCAACCAAGAAAGACTCGAATAGGTATTTAACAATAAATATAAATATTTGGAATGTTGGCAGTCAGCATAGATTTTATCTATAAAATTAAAATATCCTCGAATTTCAGAATTGATAAAAAATATTTTGATCTAATTATTCGGTTACACGGCGAAATAGAAGTAGGTACCTACAGTGGTTGAGATGATCTAAAAAGATGAAGAGATGAATTAATTATGGCAGGATTTTAATGGACGCTGTCGTTTATAGCCCTTTTTCTAAATACGGGAAGATTTTAACTGCATTGCCAGCCTTCTTGTACATTCTACCGACCATTCTTGTTACCCCTTCTGTCGACTAAATAAACCTTTGTCAAGTGTAAATCTTCCGCCGCGTCACAGTTGAATGCCTAGTAGATTGTATGCAATCAATAGTAATGCAACAATTTAAACCCTCAAATATGGAAGTTAAGTTTATGAGCAATTTGGAGTAGAGACTATGGGGGTACCGGGGACCATCACATTTTCAAAATTCTTTCTGAGCGTCTGGTCGATGCGACGTGTAATCCGTGAGCTGGCGCTTATCTGGGCCAACGCATAAGCAATGCAATTCAGCGAGGCAATGTAGCCAGTGCCTTGGGGACACTTCCGCCTGGTAGTGATCTGGAGCAGTTCAGCTATCTATAGATCGTTTACAACGGTCTTTAGATGTTTCAACTGTTTCTTCTATATATTTATAGTCTTGAAAATAATTCTATATTCTTTCTGTTAATAAATGTATTGAAACTCTGTTCACCCTAAGTGTTCGCCCTACCACTAAGTGGTTCGCCACCCGAACTGAGACCTCGCGAGTCTCCCATAAAAACAAAAAAATATTATTTGTAATCTTTGACTATCAAAATAGTGCCACGAAATGCTTAACCATATAACTTGACCTACAGTTTCATTCAAATTACAGGTAACGGGAGTTCATGCAATTGGTTATACTTTTTTGGGGTATAAATTGCAGTTGTTCTGGATTTCAGACTTTTGCCTATATTTGTGTCACTAAAGCTACACGCATACCAAATTTCAGCACTGTGGGGTCACTCACACTCACGGGGTCGAAATGTACTCACAAAGACCTTTTATTGGACGGGCCACTTAATCGGATAGTCTCATTTTGTTTTTTTTTACCCCTCTTGTCCCCCAATATCTCAACAACCCCCACACATTTTTAGCTCATTTAGTCACACCAAAATTGTGCCATCACTACCGACCTATATACCAAATTTCACGATGATAGAATGAACGCTTCGAAAGTTATCCTCGGACAAACAAACATACATACATACAACGCCGATTTGCCCAAGTTGATTTGGAGACGTCGCTTCGCTCGATCAATAACCAAAAAGGCGCAAACTAACAATGATGTAAGATTACTTTTAATTTCGTTCAGAAAATCGCATTTCAATGTTAATTTACTGAAAAATTTAATATTTTTTCATTTATTTTAGCGTAACCGTGCTAAGTAGCGTAACGTGTAAATATTTAGGTTTTTTAATTAAAATGTTGATTTACTTGCTCATTAACATAAATGTGTTATTGCGGTGTAAGAAATCATCTTTATCAGCATCATTGGCAGCTTAAATAATGCCAGCTTAATTAATAATGGCCGTTGGGGCAGAAAGATGCTAGAGGCCCCCCACTACTTACCCGGGAAGACGGCTTCATAAATGTTGCTGGGAGCCGTTGGGTGCAGGCCGCGCAAGATTGGTCGCTCTGGAAATATATGTGAGATATGTCACTTCATCCGATGATCCCACTGAAAATGTCAATACTATGACGCTCTATGACTTTGCGTCCGAATTCGGTCACTAAATCATCGCCAACAATGTCGAGATCTCCACCACTGATAATCAACAAAAACGTTTACAAATGCGTCTGAAAATGAATTGAAATATGATCTTATTTTATTTTAAATAATTAACAAAAATACAACTGCGTCTGGAAATTAATTTAAATATTATCTTTATTATATCTCTTATCGCCTGAATAAATTAGAAATCGGCATTTACTGACAATAAATTAAACATTCATCACGCAAGGCTGGAGAGGTAATAGCATAATATTTATATTTATAGTTCTGTAACTTACCTAAATGTTCTTGGAATACCCCTTTTTTACGCGAGGATATCCCTTCCACCTTGAGGAGGCAGAGTTTATGTCAGACTCTTACTGACTAAAACCTCACGGGGTTTCCTCTGAACGCAATTCCATGACCCTTACGGCGCGTTTGCTTATCATCGTGAGATCTATCTGGATGGGCGGTACTCACCACTTTCTCGGAGAGGCTCGTTATATACAAACTGTTTTGTTATGTACGACATTAATTTAAAACACACACCCAGGATCGTATAAACTGATTTTAGAGGTGGGTTTAATACCGGTAGCTTGAATTATCCAGTAATCGATAATTTCCAATAAACAAGTTTTAACGTTAATAGGTGGCGCCTTTTTTGCTACGATGCCGCTTAGTCAGTTTCACAGGTACTTACTTACATGATGAAAGAATATGTTTCGTTAACCTATTTTATATAAATATCAATGTAAAGGACGATCAAAGACGGGGAAGGATCGAATCTAGATTTGAAATGTATTAGGTAGTTATAAGATCGAATCAGATTCAAATGTTAACAGGTAGCTAAGATTGTAACAGTTTAAACTTGTAAAGGTCAAAAGAGTGAGATAGCTACATGTAAGTTCCCGTCTAACTTTGCTGGAAACTTCGATGTATTAGGAATTATATAAAACGATTTGTGAATGCGTGAATTACGATCCCCGCACCATGGCTAGGGCGAGGAGTAGATTTGTATAAAGATAGACCGTTTTCAAACAGAAATTTGTTGGACCGGCTCATTCGCCTACCGCGTCCACACAGTTTTTTCGCGCGCGCACGGACCCTCTGCTCCGAACGATCTCGGCAGCGTTTTCTTCTGGAAACGTCTGCCGAGTCCGACCCGCTGTAAAAAGTGTGCGGGGACCGCCTTCCCCCTCGAGTTCCGGACTGCGAGACAGCAGTACCCAGTACCGCGAGCCGCTAAACCCGAACGGGATTACGGTTTCGCGGTGCCGGCGTCGTCTCGCTAGTCCCCGGTCGCGCGAAGGCGAGTGCCGCAACTACGTGTTTCGTGTTTTGTGTAGTTTTGTGCCGTTTAACTCTGTTGGTTCCGTGTTGTGTGTAACCACGCGCGATGTCGGACACTAACGCCCCTTCCGGTGGGCCCGCCCGTGAAGGTCGGAGCTCCCGTAAGGACTCCCTGCTCCCGGAAACCTCCGACACATCCCTGCCCTCGAGTCGCGCGTCCAGCTCGGGCCGCGACAGCTCGGCCTCGCGCTCGCGATCCGAGATCGTAGGGCAGGTGATTGAACGCTTCTTGGAAAAGAAGAGAAAGAAGAAGCCCAGCACCCAAATGCCGCGCCCAGTGCCGGTAGGAACCCCACCCACCTCCGCGGACAAGATGCCTCCGCCAAATCCGCCCAAGCCACAGGTGATGAAGCCTCTGTCGCCCAGATCCGAGATCGACAGAAGCTACATCATCCTGGAAAGGCTAATCGAGGCAAAGTGCCTCCCCACCAAATACCTCAGCGTACTGAGGAGCACTCTTGAGGAGGACGAGAGGAACCTCTCGGCCCCAGCGACGCCCACACCCGAGGAAGCTGCCGCAGTGGAGAGGCACAAAACCCTCGAGATCCCAGACGTCCCGATCCCAGGCCTGCGTAGGAAGCGGGCCGACGACAGCCCATCGGAGGAGGAGGTGAAGCGCAGATGCGCCAAGCCCCACCCCACACCACCACTCCCGCAACGCGAGCCCAGGCCCGAACGCCCGCAGCCACCACCCAAGGACCAACAGCAGCCTTCCACATCAAAGGCTGCCTCCTACGCATCAGCTGCAGGAGCAAAAAAGGTACCTTCACCCACACTACCCACATTATCTGCCACCCCCCCACCCCCTCGGCCTCATAGCCCGGAAGGCGCGTCAAATTCCGACAAGCCGACCGCCGCTATTAAGCCGAGGTACCCCCCACTAGTAGTGGAAGTACTACCCAACTGGGCCACCCACTTTAGAGCGCTTAAGGAGCGCCTAGGCCACCCACCAAATGCCCGCCCGTACGGAAAAGGAGTAAGATTCTCGCCAACGACCGGAGAAGAATACCGCACCGTACAGGCGTACCTGACCACCATAGAGCGTACGGAAAAAGTCGTTTGGTTTTCGTACGCTCTCCCCGAGGAGCTTAATCTAAAGGTGGCAATCCGGGGACTCCCCGCCGACACCCCAACCGAGGAAATAGAGGGCGACCTCCGCCGGTTAGGCTTCGAACCGGAGGCCATACGGGCCGTCCGCCCATCCAAAGGTCGCCCAGGGTGCATATTCTTCGGCACCCTGAAGAAAACCCCCAACCTCACCCCGGACATTTATAATGTGACGGAGCTGCTGAACATGCCCGGGGTGGTAATAGAAAGCTGGAGGGGTAAAAAGGGACCCGCCCAGTGTCACCGCTGCCAAGCCTTCCGGCATAGCAGCCACAATTGCCACCGACCACTCGCCTGTGTACGGTGCGGAGGACCGCACTTCGCGGGCGACTGCCCCCGACCGCGTGAAATGCCCCCAACGTGCATAAACTGCGAGGGGGCGCACACCGCCAACAACAAGACGTGCCCGGTCTATAAAAAGGAGGCGAGGAACAAGAGGGCGGGCACCACGGCCCATACCACCGCATCCGCGGCCCCCCATCGAGGAGGTAGAAGGGAGCGCTCTGCGAACAGCGGAGCTCAAAACCCCGCACTCCCCCAGACCCAAACTCAGACTCGGCCCCCGGCCCCATACACACCCCTCCACCACACGGTGAAGGAGACCGCGGGCCAGTCGCTGATGGCCCCAGCAAATAACCCGCAGACAGGGAAGGCCACCAAAAAGAGGAGGAGGAGGACCAAGCGGGTGAGAGTGACAGAGGACCTCTCATCCTCAGACTCAGACGCTCCCCCATCAGGGCCCCCGCAGCCCCCTCGGACCGATCTGCCAGCGGTGATCGGGAAACGGACTCCCAGGCCAGGAGCCCTCCCGACCCCCGCCCCCCAGGAACAGGAACACCACCCACTGAGCCAGCACTCCAACCCGCAACCACCACCACCGCAACAACCCAAGCGCAGGGGGGGGAAACCGCACAGACCTGCACCCCTACCGCCCAAGACCACTCACCGTTACGACAGCGACCGGTTGGAGCTGCTGGACACGGCCCTACAAATCTTGCAGGAGGTTCTGCAAACCCTACGAACGGGGGGAGACCCGATCCCAATAGTGCTCAGCGGGATCGGGAAACTCTTCAAGGTAGGGAGTTGAGAATCCTGTTCTGGAACGCTCGGGGCCTCATAAGTAAGAGCAAAGGGAACAAAACCTTGCTACTGAGGCCCCTACTGAAAGAGCAGAACATAGACGTGGTTCTCATCAGCGAGACCCTCCTCAAGCCATCAGACAAGCCAAAGTTCCCGGGCTACCACATCTACCGAAGGGACGACCAGAACGCGGAAGGAAGATGCATCAGGGGCCTGCTCGTCCTGGTGAGGAGACGCCTGATACACCAGCCGCTCCCAGAGCTGGATTTGAGGTCCATGAAGGCACTGGGGGTTGAGATCTGCATAGACGGAACACCCATCCAAGTCCACTCCATCTACCACCCCCCAGGAACGCCCCTAGCACATATGGACCTCCAAAAGCTGCTGCCAACCGCACCGGAACGCCCAATCATAGCGGCCGGGGACTGGAACTGCAAGCACAGGAACTGGAACTCGAACACCAGAAACAGAGACGGGGGTATCCTCCAGCAATACACGGATACTCACGGCTACGAGGTCGCAGGCACTGATACGCCTACCCACTATCCAGAGATAGCCAACCAACTCCCAGACGTCATCGACCTCGCAGTCCACGCACAGCTGCCTCAACACCCAAAGCTGGAGGTACTCCTGGACGAACTGCAGTCGGACCACCAACCAATCCTGATGGTTGTGGAAACCAGCCCGGCCGCCCTAAAACCTCCTCCACCAAGACCTGGAATCGACTGGGCCTTGTTCTCAGAAGCCCTACATACCGCAACCCCCACAAGGCCAGTGAAAAACCCCGCAGATGTGGACAAACTGGCCGGGGAGATCACGAGCGCAATCCAAAGGGCACTTTCCGAAGCCTCACTACCACCACGTCAAAACAGACTCACCAAAACACCGGCACACCTGACCAGACTTCTCTCAGAGAAACGTAGGCTGAGGAAAGAGTGGCAGAGAACAAGGGACCCACGTCTGAAAACCAAACTGAACGCCCTCTGCGACGAGGTGAAGGCAGAGCTGCAAGAAGACAAAGCCAAGGAATGGGAGAGAAGGATAGATGACGCCACAGACGACTGGGCATCACTCCACAAACTCTGTCGACAGCTGAGGAACACACCAACCCCGATTCGACCTCTCAGACACCAAGATGGTAACCCCAGATACCGAGCGGAAGACAGAGCGGAAATCTTCGCAGATAGCCTTGAGGCACAGTTCAAAAACAATCCAGACAAAGACCCGGCACACACAATAGAAGTGGAAGCCTTTGTCGAAAACTACCTCAAGGCTGATACCCAGGAGGCAGACACCGCAGAAGGTATTTTCTTCTCTCCCGGGCAAGTCCAACGGGCCATACGTCGGACAAAGCCAAGGAAGGCACCCGGCGAAGACAATATAACGAACGCTGCCATCCGTCACTTCCCCCCCAAAACGATCGCCTCCGTGACCCGGCTCTTCAACGGGATCATGCGAAGCGGTCACTTCCCCTCCCCCTGGAAATCCGGCCGGGTTATCATGATACCGAAACCCGGCAAAAACATCCTGCTCCCAGAGAGCTACCGTCCTATCACCCTCCTTCCCAGCCTATCGAAACTGTTTGAAAAGCTCCTCCTCACCCACATTAATCCCTATATCCCCCCGCGTCCAGAACAATACGGATTTCGGTCTGAACACAGCACGACGCTCCAATTGACTAGGGTACTGCATCACCTCACCACCGCCTACAACAGGCGCGAACACTCAGTCGCAGTATTCCTGGATATGGAAAAAGCGTTCGACCGAGTCTGGCACGCGGGACTCCTCTACAAGATGGCTACCTCACCAATACCGCAGAAGGTGGTGAAGGTAATAGCGTCGTTCCTACATGGCCGCAGCTTCTCAGTGCGCGTGGAGCAAGCGCTCTCCTCCAGACGACCCATCGAGGCGGGAGTACCGCAAGGCAGCTGCCTCTCCCCTGTGTGTTACTCACGATACACTGATGACATTCCCATCACCGAAGACGCTCTGTTGGCCCTTTACGCGGACGACGCAGCATACATCACCAAGTCAATGAACCTAAACCACGCCGCCACCAAAATGCAAAGGGTCCTAACAGAGCTCCCCGCCTGGCTTACTAAATGGAGACTGAGTGTCAACGTGAGTAAAACACAGGCGGTGGCATTCTCGAAGAGGCTCACCCTGCCGCCGAAGCTCACTCTGGAGGATAAACCCGTGGCCTGGTCGCACACGGCGAAATACCTGGGAGTAACACTAGACCGCAACCTCACGATGAGAAAGCACGCAAGGGACGTCCGCGGTCTAGCGAGCGTAACCCGAGCGCTACTCAAGCCCGTCCTGCAGTCCAACATTCCGCTCCGAATGAAGGTTGGATTGTATAAGACGTACGTCCGTCCGCGTCTCACATACGCGGCCCCCGCGTGGTATGCTTTGCTAGCCAAAGGCCACAGAAAGATACTGCGAAGTCAGCAAAGCCTATGCCTCCGGACGATCGTAAACGCGCCACGGTACGTTCGAAACGCCACCATACAGCGGGACCTGAAAATTGAAAGTCTGGATCAATTTATAGGCCGCTTAGCGACCAGGATGTTCGAGCGCCTAGATAACTCCACTTACTCTCATCTGCGAGAACTGGCCCCTCTCGCAGAAAGACCACCGAAGAGTAAGCCGTACCCGCGGGAACTGGCCACAGACACTGACGACGACCAGGCGTCGTCAGATAGGGGTATCCCTCCCTCATCCCTTCCCCCTACCCATCTTCCTTTGAAGGTACCTGCGCGGCGACTGTCCGAAGATCCTCCCTGCGGAGTGAGCATCGGGCGGCCAGTAACGCGTGAGTAGCAAACCTGAGGCTCCGCGAGCCGACCCGATGACCCCCCCGTTGAAACGGGGGGCGGTAAGAACTCCGCAGGAAAGGGCCAAAAAGCCCGGCACTGCATCCCCCACACCGGCTTCGCCGGTGTGTGAGACGAAGACACGTCCAGAAATTTGTGATCATTCAAGAACGCGATTTATACCTTGTAAACTAGCAACTAAGAAGAAAAATAAATACAGTCCACTTTTGCACCGAGTCTATCAATGAAGCCTGGGTAGGACCTCTACAAGTTTTGGTCCTCCGACCCGGATAAGCCGTTCCTGAGACGACCGGACCAGTTGTTCCTGCGGAGCCGACAAGACCCGCTCCACTGGGTTTCAAGAAACAGTTACATCGTATAACCACTGAAGAAACGGCGCGGGCTTGAAGATCACCCAACGGTGCGACGAGCATCGTTGTCAAGACCGGCGCAAGGGCACGGGGTGCCTGAAGATCACCCAACGGTGCGACGTGCGACGTTGTCAAGACCGGCGCAAGGGCACGGGGTGCCTGAAGATAAGCCCGCGTCCGTTGAAGACAATCGAACGAGGACGTCACCCGAAGAGTGAAGACCCCCCGCCCCCTCACGTGGCTGGTCCACGGCCCGTTTATTCCGGCCACCTAACGGTGCCAAACGGTCGGAATAGCGGGTAAACGCCTTAGGGCGGTTTTAGTGTTAGTGTTAGGGACCGCTAGGTAGGTAGGGGCATCAAGTGCTGAAGAAGATGACCACCAGGAGCCCACCAGTGACGAGGGGGAAGAAGGCTGCACTTCGCGTCTACGAAGACTTCCCCGCGTCCCCGTCCGAACCCGCGCTTCCGAATGCTCCCGTTGAGCCGCGACCCGCCGAAGCGGGACCCTCCTCCGCTCGCGTAGCGTCAGAGACGACCGCGCCCGCGCCCGCGACCGAGGTAGCACTGCGAGTGACCACACACGCCGAGCCCGAACGCCGGCGTGCCCCGTCCGTCCGCTCGCAACGCTCCAGCGCCAGCGCGATAGCAAGGATACGGCAAATTGAATTTGAAGCTGAAGAACGACTGGCCGAGATTAAGAGGCAAGAGCTCCATATTCAAGCGGAACTTATAAGAAAGAGGTTGATTGCCGAAGTCGCTACAATACGGGAAGAAGATGAACAAGAAAGCATCCAGGGCACGGGTGCACGGAACGGGGCCCTAGACACAGAACACAGAATAGAGGACTGGCTCCAACGCCATCATAAACGGGGGGAGCCAGAACAAGTGACGGATCAGGATACCAGGTATCTCTCATCGACCACGAGAGAACAGAATACGGAGCGGTATCCTCCGATTACGAACAATCGGGTCACTTTTGAACCACGAACACTGCGAGACAGATCACTCACGCCGGACCGAACGCGAGACAGAGGGATTGATCGATTAACGGAAGCCATAGAGAAGATGGCCCACCGTAGACCACCTCCGAGACAGACGTACGACCTACCTGTATTCGGAGGTGCTGCGGGGGATTGGCTACCGTTCAAGGCAGCCATGAAGGAATCGACGATCATCCACAAGATCTCATCGGCTGAGAATCTAGCGAGGCTTAGAACATGCCTGAAAGGCGAAGCCCGTCAAGCAGTGTCGGCTTTGTTATACACTGCAACCGAACCGGCAGTTATAATGAAGACTTTGGAGCAATGCTACGGTCGCCCAGAGATGATTATAGATAACGCGTTAGAAGAGATTAAGAAGCTACCGCGACTGGGCGCGACCGCAGGCGAATTGAACGCTTTCGCCATCAAACTACAGAACGTAGTAACCGCCATCTCTTGTATGGACCAACGCGGCTACCTGCAGAACCCGATGTTTGCGCGACAGGTAGCCGAGAAGTTGACACCGCACATCCGATCAAAATGGTGCGACTATGCAGAGGAATTCGGCAGCCGAAATGAACCAGAAATATTGACGCTGTCCCAGTTCCTGATGAGAGAGGCAGATCGCGCAATGCGATACGCGTATACAGCTACGCCTTCGCAGAGCACTTCAAAGGCTCGACCCATAGAGCAGCGACCCAGGGTGAACGAACGAAATCGTGGGTCGGTGTACGCTACACAGAACGCAGCAACGGACAAGAACGAGTGCCGTTTCTGCGGGGGCGACCATAGAACCGTCGAGTGTAGAAAGCTCACGGCGATGCCAGTAGACAAGAGATGGGAATGGGCCAAAGAGACAGGCATATGTTTTCGCTGTCTGAGCAGCAAACATAGACGCTTTATGTGCAAGAGCAAGCGATGCGGAGTGGGTGAATGCACACGTCCGCATCACGCACTGTTACATGCGCCGAAAATAAGGAACGAGGGTGCCAGTGAGCAGGGCCAGACCGAAGAATCAGCCATCACTGCATCTGCGCATGTAACAGCAAGGAATCAAGTCCTACTGAAGGTGTGTCCAGTCGTGATTAAGGGCAGTAACGGCATGGAAATAAATACGTATGCGTTACTGGACGAAGGATCAACGATAACTCTGATCGATGAAGAGATCGCCGCGATGATCGGAACGGAAGGCCCGACAAAAGCCTTGAACATCGTGGGGGCTACGACTAGTCAGAGGGAACCCGAGAGCCGGGTAGTGGATATCGTGATCCGAGGACACAAGTCGGACTCACATCGGATCACAGCGCGTACTGTGAAGAACCTGACCTTAGGAAATCAACTCGTCAGTACCGATGTGTTAAAATACGCGCACTTAAGGAAACTCCGTCCAGAAGCCGTGTGCTATGCGTCAGCGAAGCCACGCATACTCATCGGGGCCGACAACTGGCATCTTATTGTGACGAGGAAGCTTCTGACAGGGAAGAGAAACCAGCCAGCTGCATCACTAACGCAGCTGGGATGGGTTATCCATGGATCAATCCCCAGGAGCACAATAAGACAGCAGGAGACGGTACTACACGTCCATACGTGCCAAGGTGTCCAGAACGGACATACTTTGAACGACCAAGACGAGGAATTAAGCAAGCTCGTGAAAGCACACTTTAAGATAGATGCTTTGGGCGTTTCAATTAAAAGAAAGCCAAACGCAAAGGATGAGCGGGCTCAAAGCATTTTCGACAGAACAGCGAGACGAGTGAACGGTCGTTTTGAAGTGGGACTACCTTGGGCCAGCGATGAGGTGAAGATTCCGCCCAGCTACGACATGGCCCTACAACGCTTACATGGGATCGAACGTAAGATGGACAGATCGCCGGAGTTTAGAAGTGCATACACCGCGCAAGTGGAGAAGCTGCTAGAAAAGGGATATGCAGAAAAAAGCGAGGAGGAACAGAGTCAGAACGAACGTCTCTGGTTTCTCCCTCACTTCGCAGTGACAAACCCCAACAAGCCGGGGAAGTTTAGAATGGTTTTCGATGCAGCCGCGCGCGCTAATGGAACATGTCTCAATGACGCGCTGCTGGACGGACCAGATCTACTACAGACATTACATGGCGTCTTGTTTCGCTTCAGAACGAAGCCGATCGCGGTCACTGCGGACATTCGGGACATGTTCCTGAGGGTGACCATACGACAAGAGGACCGTACAGCCCAACACTTTCTATGGCGCGGCGACAACCGAACAGATCCACCGCAGAAGTACACGATGAAGTCCATGATATTCGGAGCGAGAAGTTCTCCATTTCTGGCTCATAGCGTCAGGAACAGGAACGCGAAAGATCACGAGCGGACACACCCGCTAGCGTTTGACGCTATAACTCGGAACCACTACATGGACGACTGGGTGGACAGCTTTGAAACGGAAGAGATAGCCGCCAGAGCTATAGCACAAGTGCAAGAGGTGCATCAACAAGCGGGTTTTGAACTTGCAAGCTGGAGCGCAAACCGTGAAGGCTTACTGGATAGTATTACCCCGGAGAACCGAGCGCATGCACAAAAAGAGCTAGCGGCCAATGTATGTACATGTATATGGAAATCATAAGACTGAGCGGTAGGATCAACGCCGCTACAGTACCGGATCACCTGAAGGATCCACCCATTCTGGACGGAGCGCACCGCTTATCACGTCTACTGATCAGGCGGGAACATGAGAAGAATAAGCACGCGGGCAGAGAACAGATCGTGAACAATCTGCGCCAGCGATTTTGGATACTGCGGTTGCGTCCGGCGGTCAGAACGGTTCTGAACGATTGTACGCTGTGTAAGATAAGGAGAGCGAACCCAAAGAAGCCAGTAAAGGGTGACTTGCCGAGGATGCGCCTAGATATGAACACGAGGCCGTTCACTAACTGCGGCATCGATTGTTTCGGCCCTATGTGGGTGGCGATCGGGCGGCGCCGTGAGAAGCGATGGGGTATGCTCTTTACGTGTCTAGTAACGAGAGCTATACACGTGGAGCTTATAGCGAGTCTCAGCACCGACTCGGCTATTATGGCTATCAGGCGAATGGCTGCCCGACGGGGGACTCCTCGTACAATCGTGTCAGACAATGGAACGAACTTCCACGGATCGGAAGTGGAACTAAGAAAGGCGTACGAAGAATGGCTCCCAGGCCTAAAAGAGTACGCACTCAAACAGCGGATCGAGTGGCGGTACATCGACCCTGGTGCGCCAAACCAGGGGGGAGCCTGGGAGCGAATGATAAAAACGGTGAAGAGAGCCCTAGCCATCACCTTAAATGAACGTGCCCCGCGAGAAGAGGTATTGAATACGCTAATAACAGAAATAGAGCACACCGTAAACTCGCGGCCTTTAACGCATGTACCCGTGGACCCAGAGGAAAAGGAAGCTTTAACGCCGAACCACTTTTTATTGGGGACGGCAGTAGGTTTGCCATATGTGGGAGACTGCGACGTAGCCGACAGAAGAACGTGGCGCGCCGCACAAGCTCTGGCAAACTCTTTTTGGAAGCGCTGGATCGACGAGTACTTGCCTACGTTGGCGCCGCGAGGCGACGTCAGAAGACAGCAAGAGAACGTCAAAGAAGGGGACGTCGTCATAATCGCGGACGGTTTGCTACCTCGGAACGTATGGCCGCGGGGCCAGATCGAGCGCGTGATTACGGGTCCGGACGGAGTAGTTCGGAGCGCTGAGGTGCGGACGCGGGGAGGCGTTTTCCGGAGGCCAGTGAGAAGGTTGATCGTCCTCCCGATTGAATAAGAAGGCTGCGAGGATCTGCGCCGGGGGGAGACTGTAAAGGACGATCAAAGACGGGGAAGGATCGAATCTAGATTTGAAATGTATTAGGTAGTTATAAGATCGAATCAGATTCAAATGTTAACAGGTAGCTAAGATTGTAACAGTTTAAACTTGTAAAGGTCAAAAGAGTGAGATAGCTACATGTAAGTTCCCGTCTAACTTTGCTGGAAACTTCGATGTATTAGGAATTATATAAAACGATTTGTGAATGCGTGAATTACGATCCCCGCACCATGGCTAGGGCGAGGAGTAGATTTGTATAAAGATAGACCGTTTTCAAACAGAAATTTGTGATCATTCAAGAACGCGATTTATACCTTGTAAACTAGCAACTAAGAAGAAAAATAAATACAGTCCACTTTTGCACCGAGTCTATCAATGAAGCCTGGGTAGGACCTCTACAATCAATGAAACAGCCTGTATGGCTGTTTTATTGCTAAGCTATTTGAAAATATAAATTTTCTACGGTAATGAATTTGATAAACAATTTCACAACAATACTAGCCATTATCCCTACCCGTGTTTTCATTTAATGTCGTACATAACAAAAAACGTAGTATTACTTAGTAGTATTTTTTTTTATAAATCGTATCTTATCTATCTTATCTAATAAATGCACATACCTACATTATCGAGCATCGGCCAATATATATGCGGTCGAGCGAAGCGAGATCTCTAAATCAACTGGGGCAAATCGGTGTTGTATGTATGTATGTATGTTTGTTTGTCCGAGGATAACTTTCGAAGCGTTTATCCTATCATCGTGAAATTTGGTATGTAGGTGATGGCACAATTTTGGTGTGACTAAATTACCTAAAAATGTGCTAAATTGTTGAGATATTGGGGTTCAAGAAGGGTAAAAAAAAACAATATGAGACTACCCGGTCAAGTGGCACGTCTAATAAAAGGTCTTTGTAAGTCAAAGTCAAAGTCAAATATTTTTATTCATTAAAATCACAAGGATCACTTTGAAACGTCAATTTTACTGCCTGTTCCTTCGCGACCAAGCCAGGAAAGAAAGGCAAGAAAACCAGGCTGGTTGTTTTTTTTTAATGATCCTTTTACAATAGGTACATAATACAGAAAAGAAATTACGTCTAAATTGTAACATTTTGAACGAGTTGGGGCAGTTTCAATCCCAAGCTTCTCTATCATCTAAATAATCCGATATTTTATAGTAGGCTCTTTTATAAAGATTTTGTTTAATTACGTTTTTAAATTTGTTAATTGTCAATTTTTGTACATCCCTTGGGAGTTTGTTATAAAAGCGCACACCTTGCCCTTTAAACGATTTACTAACTTTATGGAGTCTACATGTGGCAACAGCGAGTTTATCTTTATTTCTAGTATTAAAATTATGATTATCGCTATTTTTCTTAAACAAATTAATATTTTTGTGAACATACATTAGATTTTCATAGATGTATTGACAAGGGAATGTCATAATATCTATTTCTTTAAACTTATTGCGTAATGATTCTCTGGGGCCCATATTATAAATTGCACGAACAGCCCTCTTCTGCAGCGCAAAAACGGTGTTTATATCTGCAGCACTCCCCCACAGCAGTATACCGTATGACATAATGCTGTGGAAGTAGCTGAAGTAAACTAGTCTAGCTGTGTCTACGTCTGTAAAAAGACGGATCTTTTTGACTGCGTATGCCGCAGAACTAAGTCTCTTCGACAACCCATCAATGTGAGGGCCCCATTGAAGCTTATTATCTAGGGTTATACCTAAGAATACGGTGGTGTCCACAAGAGCCAACTCCTCGTCTTTGATTTTTATGTCTGCTTTAACTTGTGTAACATTAGGTAGTATAAATCTAATACATTTTGTTTTCTTTTCATTTAGAAGTAGATTGTTTACATTGAACCATTTTACCACCTTAGAGATTGCATTGTTTACATCGTCAAAATCGGTTTGTCGTCGCTTTAATTTAAATAAAAGTGACGTGTCATCTGCAAACAATACAACCTCATGATCGTCCCGTACTAGATGGGGAAGATCATTAATATATACTAAAAACAAAAATGGTCCCAGAATTGATCCCTGTGGTACACCCATTTTAACCAGAGACCCCGGAGAACGCTTCCCATTCACGTCAACTCTTTGCACTCTGCCACTTAAATAAGAAGTGAGAAAGTCTAGAGCAACGCTCCTAATGCCATAATGGCGTAGTTTCCTGATTAATGTGTCATGGTCTACGCAATCAAATGCCTTGGACAAATCACAAAAAACACCTAAAGCGTCATGAGACTCCTCCCAGGCATCAAATATGTGCGATATTAACTCAATACCAGCATCAGTGGTTGAGCGACCCCTGGTAAATCCGAATTGTTTATGATGCAGTAAATTATGTGAATTGAAATATCTAAGCAGTTGATTTAAAATTAGTTTTTCAAATATTTTACTAAATGTCGGAAGTACTGAGATTGGTCTAAAATTACCAGGATCAGAACTAGTGCCTGATTTGAAAAGTGGAGTTATTTTACTGTGTTTCATTAAATCAGGGAATACACCACAGTCAATACACTCATTGAATATTAAAGCTAGTTCAGGAGCAATTATGTCAATCAATGTTTTTATGATGCTAACAGAGATGCCCCAGAGGTCCGTGGTTTTCTTAACATTTATCAGTTTGAAAGCTTTTATAATGTCATCACTATTTACATAATCAAATTTGAATTGTGATTTGCATTCCGTTAAGTTTGCTTTTAACAAAGACTCTGCGACTATGGGAGAGGAGTTTAAAGATTTTGTGGTAGAGACTGGAATATCGGTAAAAAAGTGTTCGAACGCATTAGCTACATCACCATCCTGATTGATCGTGGCATTGCCAATTTTCAAATTAAACTTATTGTTCTTAGTTGCGACTCTTCCAGTCTCGCTGTTGATTATTTTCCAAGTGGCTTTTACTTTGTTTTGACTAATTTTTATTTTTGAACTCAAATGACGCGCTTTTGCTTCACGACAAACATTTTTAAAAATCTTTGAATATTTTTTGACTTTTTCTTTAAACTCCTCATTAAAATTATATTGTTTTTCAGCATAAAGATCATACAATGTTTTTCTGCTTTTATGTATTCCCACTGTTGCCCAATCACAGAACTTTTGACCATCAGAGACCATGATCGATTTAGGTGTAAAAATTGAATTAAACACATCACAAAATTTCTTAAAAAACGTGTTGTATAAATTATTTGGATTATTATTATTATGTACACATGGAAGTACAGAAGTTAAGTTTAATTTAAGTTTGTCCAATCGATTAATGGTCATAGGTACACAAGTAATTTTACTTTTAACAAGATTTTTTGTTTGAATTTCTATTTTAATTATTTGACCAAGATGATCCGATTTAATATTACTAATTAAACTTCTATTTAAAATTTTTACATTGGCATAAATGTTGTCTATACATGTGGCTGAAGTGTCCGTTATTCGAGTAGGCTCCATAAATTGAGGCTTCAGATCAAATGATTGAAATAAACTAGTTATTCTAGTGTTTAATGAGTTATGTTCTAGCAAATTTATATTGAAGTCTCCGCATGCAATAATGTATTTATTTGATTTTGATAATTTAAACAAAATTTCTTCCATATTTTTTTCAAAAATGTCAAATGTGGCAGATGGTGGTACATTTTGACCCCGTTTTTATTTTTAGTTTAAACTTTGTTGTTTTTCAGTTATTAGCTATAATAAACACAGAACTTTGACAAAATTCACAGGGTACACCAGTGACCCCACAGTGCTCAAATTTGGTATGCGTGTAGCTTTAGTAACACAAATATAGGCAAAAGTCTGAAATCCAGAATAACTGCAATTTATACCCCAACAAAGAGTAACCAATTTACATGAACTCCCGTTACCTGTAATTTGAATGAAACTGTAGGTCAAGTTAGTTTGTTGATATTTCGTGGCATTTGTTTTGATAGTCAAAGATTAGGTATAAATAATATATTTTTTGTTTTAATTGGAGACTCGCGAGATCTCAGTTCGGGGCGAACCACTAGTGTAGTTATTTTCGAGATATAAGCTATTCATTTTGCATGTTGGTATTACCGCGGTATATTAGTTTTTTTCTGAAAATGCACTAATATCAGTAATTTATCCCATCAACATTTAGTTGACTTCTATCGTTTATAAAGATTTATCGGCAATTTGCGCTTTTTTGAGTGCGTGCTGCGTGCCTTGAGCTGCCTCAATGCCATTCAAAATCGCGTGCGGGTTTAAAAATTATCGTAATCTGTTTGAAACATTTCCTATATTTTATATAGATGCTGCCTTACTACAATCATCATCATCATCATCATTCTCAGCCCGTGTCGACCCACTGCTGGGCATATGCCTCTCCTTGTTTCTGCCACTCTTCCCGATCCTGTGCCAGTCTGAACCCCACGTACGACCCACGGTCTTATGGATGTCGTCGACCCATCTCGCTGGTGGACGTCCCCTACTTCGATTTCCAGTTCTCGGCCTCCACTCTGTTAGTGGCTTAGTCCACCTGTCGTCGCTACGTCTGGCCAAGTGTCCTGCCCAACTCCACTTGAGCCCCAAGATTCGCTTGCTGACGTCTTGTCTTACTACAATAACACCATATAAATTACAATGATCATCATAACTCATAAGTAGACTAATAATCGCTAATGAATGCTAATTGTACCGGTCCCGCTTATATGGTAATATTTATTGATTTGAAGGCCTGGGTTATAGAAGTGCAACTGCCTTTGGAATTAGGCCAAAACTAAGGATTAATTGTTATAAAACACTATGGATAGACGACCTGATAAAAGTTGCTGGGAGTCGTTGGGTGCCGCACAAGATTGGTTGCTCTGGAAATATAGAATAAAATAAAAACTTATTTGCAACGTTACAGTAAAAAAAACACAAAAAAAAGAATGAGGTACAAAATATAACTTAAAACTAGACAATCTACAATGAAATACATATAAGTTGCAAAAGGGACCCTAACTCAGTACAATGCGGGTATATAATACAACCCACGCTGGTCTTGCGTTAGGGCCGAATCTGAATTGCGGTCTATAACAGACAATAAAATAAAATTATATAAGTAAAAAAAATACATTGAAAAGCGTGACATAAAATCTATAATAATAAATATGTATTTTGAAAGGTTAAATACATTTTATTACTTATATTTTCATTTATATAGCACTTGTGTCATGTGCATTTTTTTATTCTTTCTTGCTCTCCTGCGTTTTATGCCAGTCAAAAAGATATAATTTAAGTTTTTTCTAAACCCATAACTACTCTGCAGATTCAGATGCAGATCAGATATATGTATGATCGGCATATATCCAGGGTATATGGAGGAGGCCTATGTTCAGCAGTCCTATGGCTGATGATGTTGACTTTAAAACCAGCACAAGATAACTGATTAAAGGAGGTGCGCTGGTCATAATAGCCCGAAGAATTGACGGTCGTTACGATGGATATTATTCATTTAATTTATATCCGACAATGGCGTTTTCCTCTGTTATTGTATTCAAATTATAACCCCTGCCATTTGCATTCGGGATTCCCATGTGTTTGACTAATAAGACAATGAAAATGCACACGTGAACGTAATATCACGTTGAAGTGATTTTTGTGAAAATTATTAAAAACTGCTCTTTGTCTGCCTGCGTATTGGGTTGTCACGCAACATTCTGCATAATGTCACGTGAACGTTTTTCAAACGTTAACCTTCATTAACTCGTTAACCTGTAGTGTAGAGTACCTACGACAAACTTCTTTGGAGTCGATGGTCCACTTTACAATCATATTAGGACGACCTCCGTGTTGCAGTGGGCGAAAGGCCGACTGATACTCAGGAGGTAGCGGGTTCTATTCCCGCCGCGGAACAAATGTTTGCATGATTTACAGATATTTGTTCCGGGTCTGGTTGTTTCTCTATATATTACAAGTATGTATTTACAAAAAAAAATTATATATTTAATCTATCGGTTATATGGTTCCCATAGTACAAGATCTTAGTTTGGGGCTAGATATCACTGTGTGAAATGTCCAGCAATATTTATTTATTTTATTATATTTGACTAAAAATGAGCCACTTATAAACTAAGTTAACTTGTAACTTTATCCTGTAGAGTGGGAACAAATGAACTGGTCTGGCATTAGCCAAGTTTTGTTCCAGTTTTGTACTCGTACCTGTCGCGTTTAGTTCCAAGCTCCTATTTAGTCCAGATGATATTTTACAAACTTTCGTGAAAACTATACATAATTACTGATTTAAATAAAAAAGCTACATACGCGATAAATACCCGTTTAAATCAGTAATTAGTTCAGATTAGTTTTATTTTTTATACTACTTGGAGATAGATGGAACAAGCATATGACCCACCTGATGTTAAGTGATAACCATGGCCTATAATAAAGTATTGCCTCGTAGGTCACGCACCTTAGAAACGTGTCCTACGATGCACTGCCCTGTGTCCATGAACTTGTGGCAAACCGGTATAAAGCCTCAAGTGCCTGTAATTTCATCGGCAACCATACCCTTTAAACCGGAAAAGAAATGCATCTTGGTGGCAGAAATAGTTATGGTAGTAATTCACCGGGTGAGCTCTTTCACAAGATACTCTACTACTTTTAAGATGGCACATTACCTTATTTTATGTCTCGTGGAGGAAATCTCCTTTGAGATTCCCGTTGCATGAGGGTTGCAAGAATGGTTTTGTACGGTTCGATGCACTAAAGCCATCCCCGGTGGCCAATCCTCTGCAAATCATGAGCAGATCGCTTAAAGATCGCACGGGTGGCCACTTGCGTGACTCCCTTTAAAGGACCCATAACTGTGTGGTGGTCACCAGTACCACTTACTAGCTTACTTAAGACTAATTTGACATTATGTGCTTTCTAACCGACACCTGCATCTCTCGAAATGTATCTAATTTCGAGCATTTTCTTTAATTTTCGTTTTAGGATTGGAGCTGATCTGCAGATAAAATATAGACAAATTTCCGGCTAAAGCAATGAAAAATGAAAAAAAATTAAAATTTTCTATTATTTTATTTCGAACAAAATCCACAGCTCTTAGGTGTATATAGGTGTAACTTATGATAAAAGTTACAGCCAAAAAAGGAATTAGATTTTATAATTGAAATACTTAAAGATTAACGACGTAAATCACTTAGAATAATAGAAGACTTTTTGTTCCACAGTGGCACGACGGCATGACGTGCGAAGCGGCCGCCGCGTCAGCATCCTCAGGGGCCGGAGCACCTCTTCTATCAGACTCAGAGCTGATCAAGCTCTGCCCGATGTGTCGGGTGCCTATTGAGAAGGACGAGGGATGCGCGCAGATGATGTGCAAACGGTGCAAGCATGTCTTCTGCTGGTACTGCCTCGCTTCGCTGGATGTAAGTGACTCCAAAGCTCTATGGAATTTGAGTATGGAAGTTGAGTAGCAGAAACGAGACAGTTCGCGGGCCAGTTAGTGGCTTCTGCTTACTCATCACATCATACAGCAGGCATTACATAGACGGCAGACTGACGCCTTTCATGCTTACTATGCAAAGTTACTACGAAAGGTAAATTTTGCTACCTTTGACAACCTTCTAGGGGCATATTTTGTTATTATTTCTTGTACTAGCTTCAGTCCACGCCTTCGCACGTGTGTCAGTAAAAAGTAGACTTTGTTTCAATCCAGGTTATAATCTATCTATATACCAAATTTCATCGAAATCGGCTCAGCCATTACATCATAATTAAGTAACAAACAAACATCTAAACTTTCGCATTGATAATATCAGTATGATGAACACAAACAGATCCCAGGTTTGCGTAAATAAAGATTGTATGCAAATGTGTTCACGTTTTGGAAACAACAGTAGGTATGTATTTTTTCATATTATTTTATTGTATCATAAATTAATTTAACAACTTCTCTATACATTTTAAGAACATAACATGTAGCACCACTGGGGTCCTACAATAAGTACGACAACTTAATAAAGGTTACGAATCTTAAAAATGGATGTACAACAAGGGTCCATCTTAGGGTCCTTGCTATTCATTATATACATAAGTGACCTGGTAATATGCGTAGAAAAGGAAACATACATTGTACGACACTACAGTCGTAGTCAGTGACAAAAATAAAGAAAAGGTATGCATGAAATTCGATAAATTATTGTTTAATATCAATGAATAGTTCAAGGCAAATAATCGTTTACTAAATGTAAATAAGTATGCATGAAATTCGATAAATTATTGTTTAATATCAATGAATAGTTCAAGGCAAATAATCGTTTACTAAATGTAAATAAGACTAAAAGTAGTGAATATAATTGTAAAATTAGAAAATTATTAGTATATAAATCATATTATGGCATAGACGAAGCACTAGCTGATGACTTTAGCTCATACTTTTGTACGTCTGAATAATTATTTGGTTTGTTCCTACTGACATAGAATGATACTTACTTTACAATGTATTCTGCTGAGACTTTTCCTAGTGTACATTTATAGTATCAATAAGGAATAAAAATAAATACAATACAAAAATGGAAGCCGTTAGGTTCAGGCAGGCCGCACAAGATCGGTTGCTCCGGAAATCTATGGCGGAGGCCTATGTTCTGCAGTGGACCTCATCTTGCTGTTATGGTGATGATTACCTTATATTGTTCACTTATTGTAAAGGCAAATAAAGTTGTGTTATTCAATTTCACCGCAACAGTAATGTGAGATTCTAAAGGCTCCCACCACAGAGAAAGTCTAAAGAACAATGCAATGGCAGGACATTGTCTTCCGCGCGGAAGCGTGGCGAACGAATGAGCGTAGCCTAGTGTTACAATGGTAACAAGCTTATTCATGATACTTTTTTAATAAGTGGCTTTGTAGTGGTGACAATTGTTTTAGATCTATATTCCAAAACTGAATTTAGATTTAGGCATAATTTTTTATAAAGTTTAATAATTTTTTTTTCCTACCTGTACTGTCCCACTGCTAGGCAAAGGTCTCCCCCAATTCTTTCCACTCCCCTCGATACCTGACCAACTCTACCCAATCACTGTTGAAGACATCTAGGTTATAGCGCCAGCGCTTTCTCGGGCGACCGCGTCGTCTTCTGCCGTCTACGGGTATCCATCCCGTGATTTCTTAGAGCCATCTATCTTGTTCCATGCGGGTTAATAATAATAATAAATAATAATAATAACTTGTTGGATCTGAGGTGCCATATTATTAATATGTGCCAGAGCCAGTTCTTGAAAATGGCCGTGCCGCGCTCTATTGGGACCGGTCTATCATCACGGACAGGACTATTGTTGCCAATAAGCCAGGTATCGTGCTGGTAGACCGGTCAGAGCGCCGAGCGATACTTGTTGATATTACTATCCCACATGATGCTAATCTCGTGAAGGCCGAGAAGGACAAGCTAAGCAAGTACCTTGACTTGGCTCATGAGATTACCGCCATGTGGGATGTGGAATCAACGATTATCGTTCCGATAGTTGTATCGGTCAACGGACTGATAGCAAAGAGCCTCGACCAATACCTTAAGAGGCTCTCGCTCTCTCTGCAGCCCTAGCTACCGATCGCTTGGGCCTTGCTTCACGTTCGGTGGTTTACCGTTTTTATAAATACATTTTTTACTATGATGTTTGTTTTTTGTAAGATACTTTGTAGTGAAAAATGTATTTTTTATAAACGAGTTTTAAAATAAATGTGTGAATAATAATAAATATTGCTGGACATTTCACACAGCGCTATCTGGCCCCAAACTAAGCAGAGCATGTACTATGAGAACTAGATAACTGATAGAATACTTATATACTTTTTTTTTGTAAATACATACTTATAATATATATAAAAACTCCTAGACACGGAACAAATATATGTACATATATCATGCAAGCATTTGTTCCGTGGCGGGAATCGAACCCGCTACCTCCTGCGTATCAGCCGGCTATACGCCCACTGCGCCACGGAGGTCGTCATTTATAATTTGATTTAATAAATCATTTAATTCAGGCAACATTAAAATAGTTACAGGATAGTAATTAACTTATTCTACGGCCCATAAAGATAAGAACTTAGCCTAAAATACATATTATAATAAAAACTTGTATTTATTTACTACAGAAATACTTTGAGTACTCGGTGCTTGGTATCCGTCCTCGGAAACGACGAAATACGACACCCTTCGGCCAAAAATGCTCCTTCATGAAGGTCGACTGCCTGCCTGTGTGTGTTTGTCTACTATGGCATCGTAACGGATGGACCGATGCGGACGCGGTTTTGTTTAATGGAAAGCTAGTTTAACGATGGTAGTTCTAAGATATGTAAAAGGGGGTAGCGGGTTGTTTTATTTTTAATTTATACTTGTTGACAGTGTTTTCATGAAACCTCTCAAACACTTGTGTACTTCACTTGAAATACTAGATAATTGAAATTAAATTATAAAACCGGCCAAGTGCGAATCGGACTCGCGCACCATTATCCGTACCATTATCTGTAAAAACAGCAAAAAAAATCACGTCTGTTTTATGGGAGCCCCACTTAAATATTTATTTTATTCTGTTTTTAGTATTTGTTGTTATAGCGGCAACACAAATACATCATCTGTGAAAATTTCAACTGTCTACTATCACGGCTCATGAGATACAGCCTGGTGACAGACGGACAGACAGACAGCGGAGTCTTAGTAATAGGGTCCCGTTTTACCTTTGGATACGGAACCCTAAAAGGTAAAAAATTCAAAAAGACAACATAATTTAGGAATTTCCTTTTTTGTAGCCGGTTAAAAATCTAGTCGATCCTTCGCGTGTTCTAGACCGGTCTAAGTAGCTTTCTCTAACCCTTGACTATCATTTATTCTGCGTGATACGCCTCATCTAGTCACGACTCCTACACGTCTTGTAGAGAAAGCCGAACTACTAAGAATCGGTATCATAAAGTTTATTACACTAATCTCAGAGTAGTCGCTGTATAATTTGTGTAGAAAACAGATTGTTTTTATTGTAAACTAGTCAAGTGCTTAGTAGTATAACAGCAGCTGATGAAAGTTCAGAGCAGAGTAAAGCCAATAACATATTAAAACGGGTGCTTTAGAATAATATGTTAGCCAGAAATGGGGTGGGAAAGGGCTGAATGTCAACTGATACCAAGTGAAATATGTCACGTATAGACAGGTGGTTTAGTGGGTGAGTAACTATTATGCTTTGTTTTATCTGCGATCGATGGTATAGTCCCCTGTCTTATGTTGATTTACATTCAGGAGTTTACGAGTCAACACGTCATAATTTTACACAAAAAAGGATATATATCTTGTTACCACAAAAAAGTTAAGCAACTGTTTAACGCGTAACAAATTCATTACCAATTTCTGTATAGAATTTTTTTAAACACGCGCTAAATAGTGATAATTTTTTTGTGGTAAAGACCCGATTACACTAATATTATAAATGCGAAAGTTTAGATGTTTGTTTGTTACTCAATCATGTCGTAACGACTGAACCGATTTCGATGAAATTTGGTATGTACGTAGATTATAACCTGGATTAACACATAGGCTACTTTTTATTGGCAAACCACGCGTGCGAAGCCGCGGGCAGAAGCTAGTACAATATATTTTAAACATGCGAGTGTCTGTCTGGATCTCCGAAGTCGTGTCTCCCGATTTCTTTTTTTTTTTTTGTAGACCATTTCCCGTTATATTTTATTATTTGTTAGTAGCTGACTCGTATACTTCGCACGCATATTTTAGTGTATAAGTAGAGTGAACAGGTTTTTTTGGACTAACATGTTCCAATTTCGACAACACCATCACTTACCATTAGGTGAGGAAGTGGTCGAGCGCAAGATTCAAAAAATTGTACTCGTTAGTGTTAGCGATAGATAGGTCACAAATCCTTTTGGGGGAATATGGTGCAATTAATACAATGAAGTTGTTTATTTTGTGTTTATCTTGGCATGTACCTATGCGTTATAAACCTCGAAACTTCTGTGCGTCATCTGCTGCTGACCTTGATCATAAAATTTAATGAATATTAGGTAGGTACTATAGGTATAGTTTATTAAATCACACGAGCGTCTATTTGAAATGATAAATCACGTTTTTATGACCGTTTTTGGGATGTAATATAAATTGATATGATAATTAACGGTTATTGTTATATCATCATCAACCTACAACAGTCCACTGCTGGACGTGGGTCTCTCCCAGGGTACGGCATTGAGCCAGATCCTCAGCTCCTCTTATCCAATCGTTGCCAGCGACAGCGCGCAATCCATCTGGCCGGAGGGCGTCCTACACTTCTCTTGCTTAGACGTGGTCTCCACCCCAGAACACGTTTACCCCAACAGTTATTGGTTCTGCGGCATATATGGCCGGTCCACTGCCACTTCAGCTTGCTGAGCTATGTCGATCACTTTGATTCTCTGTCGGATAACCTCATTTCGGATTCTATCCTTCAGAGTAATTCCGAGCGTAGCCCTTTCCATAGCTCGCTGAGCGACTTTCAATTTGTGGTCCAATCCCACCGTAAGTATAGAACAGAATATATTTATTTGACACACACAAAGAAACACAGAACGAATCACAAACAAAAAGTGTCCACGTTTGCATAGGTCATCACTGTCATCACATCACACAATATATATGTGTTGTTATATATATTGTGTTATTGTATTATTATAAAACTACGATAAACTAGGGCAGCCATACTCAAAGTGTGCTCCGCGGAGCCCTAGGGTTCCGCAAAGGCTCTGTGGGGGCTCCACGAGAATACTTATAATAGTGAGAAAAAAAGTCAAGAATACTCCAACAACTCTCTTCTATAAACCTGATGTCAACCAATTGATGAAAAATAATAAACAGTTTCATACCTCCCATTAGATGTTTATTTATTATGCAACTGTTACATTTTAAAATTAATGAATGTAAAACACACAAAATGAACACTTTATTGTAAAAGCTCCGTCAAATAAAAGGGTCTTTTCAAAAGGGTCCGTCACCTAAAAAGTTTGAGAATCGCTGAACTAGGGTATTAACAAACTCCGACGAGCTGATCTATGCTATGTTTAATGTATCAAATCATATATTAGCAAGAAGGTTACAATGCTGTTTAACTTAGATTAGATTGGAAAATTCTTAATTGCACTAATACATAGATTATTATTTCCACTAAAATGGGATATTTACCTTGATTTGTGAGGTTTTAAGTGTCCCAATATTTCGACACAGTTGCATGCGCTAGGTAAAAATCTATTTTACCCCTGTGTTAATGTGTGAGTGTGTTAGTGACCATGGCTGACAAATCAAAATCTTTTTATTCATTAATACACAAGGACCACTTTGAAACGTCATTTTGACTGCCTGTTCCTTCGCGACCTAGCCAGGAAAGAAAGGCCAGAAAACAAGGGTGGTTGTTCTTTTTAATGATCCTTTTAGAATACATAACAAAAGAAAATAAATTACGTCTAAATTGTAACATTTTTGAACGAATTGGAGCAATTTCAATCCCAAGCTTCTCTACCATCTAAATAATCCGATATGTTAAAGTATGCTTTTCATAAAGATCATTGTAAATGTCCCGTTGTAAGTGAAAATAAAGTACTGCGATGTTTTTTTAACTAAACGATCAATAACTTGTTTTCATTTACCTTTTCAGGACGATTTCCTTCTCCGACACTACGACAAAGGGCCGTGCAAGAACAAGCTGGGTCATTCACGTGCTTCTGTGCTGTGGCATCGTGCACAGGTAATCTATCTATTAAGGTAATTTTTTTGGGCTGGGCACGTCTGTCGGATGCCAAATGAGCTGTGGGCAAAGGTAGCTACCGAGTGGGTCCCTGAGCCAGCGAGAAGGCGACGCGGCAGACGGAGGTGGAGATGGTGGGACGGATGGGTAAGTTTCTAATAGGCCAGACGTGGCAAAGGATCGTGATATCTAAAAAGAATGAGGGAGGTCTTTGCGCAGCAGTGGGACACACTGCTCGTTTCTAGTGTGCCTGACTTACGAGGCAATACTTTGTTATAGGCGATGGTTACCACGGGCCATATTATTGATTCATTTATTTCAGACTATCTTCCGCCTGCGGCTTCGCTCGCGTGTTTTGACAATATTAAGTAGCATATGTTTTAATCCAGGCTATAGTCTATCTATATACCCAATTTCATCGAAATCGGTTCAGCCGATACCACTTGATTGAGTAACAAACAAAAAACAAATATCCAAACTTACGCATTTATAATTAGTGTGATTTAAAATCCATACAAAATTCTCAAACGCTAATACATACGCATAGAGTATAAAAATTAATAATATAGATAATTGAATAATAATAATAGCTTGTCAATAGTTTGGTAAATTAAATTGAAATAACTAGTGGTTCGCCCTGAACTGAGATCTCGCGAGTCTACCATAAAAACAAAAAAAATATTATTCGTAATCTTTGACTATCAAAATAGTGCCACGAAATAAAAACCACCTTACTTGACCTACAGTTCCATTCAAATTACAGGTAACGGGAGTTCATGTTAATTAGTTACCCGTTTTTGGGGTACAAATTACAGTTATTCTAGATTTCAAACTTTTGCCTATATTTGTAATACATAAGCTACACGCATACCAAATTACAGCACTGTGGGGTGACTGGTGTACCCTGTGAATTTTGTCAAAGTTTAGTTTTTATTATGGCTAATAACTCAAAAACTTAAACAAAAACTTTACTAAAATGTAAAAACGGGGTTGAAATGTAGATGTAATGAAGACCTTTCATTTGACGTCTCACTTGACCTAATAGTCTCATTTTCATTTTTTTTACCCCTCTTGAACCCCAATCTCTCAACAACCCCCCCAAAATTTTTAGCTCATTGAGTGACACCAAAATTGTGCCATCATTACCTACCTACGTATTAGGTTGAGGAAAAAGTTTCTTCGCATTTTTTAAGAAAATTCAAAACATTTTTTAATATAGTTTATTTACTTTTAACTAAAGTATGTAGGTACCATTTTGTTGGATAACTTTTTGCCATCTTGTAGGTAGGGACATGATCCCATTGCTATAGAAATTTTGGGGCTTCTGATCAAAATACCGCGACAATTGGTTTTGGCAGTCCTCTCGTGATGTTAACCTGACACTGCCTAAAGAATTCTGAAGAGACCGAAACAGGTGGAAATCTGAAGGTCAGGACTATACAGCGGATGCATTAACACCTCCCAGCCAAACTCTCTTAATTTTTGCTGATTGGCTAAAGATGTGTGAGGTCTAGCGTTATCATGATGAAAAACCACACCCCTTCTGTTGATTAATTCCGGCCGCTTTCTCTCAACTTCTTGCTTTAATCTCATCAGTTGTTCGCAGTAGAGTTCAGAATCGATGGTCCTGCCTGGTGGTAACAGCTCATAATGAATAATGCCCTTCCAATCCCACCACACACACAGCATCACCTTGTTGCGAGTTAACCCGGGTTTCGCCACAGTCTGTGAAGCCTGACCGGCCTTTGACCACGACCTTTTTCGCACGTTCTTGTCGTACGTGATCCACTTTTCATCACCAGTTATCAGCTTCTTCAAAAATGGTTCGGTTTCATTACGTCGTAATAAAGAATCACAAATGAGTACACGGTGTATTAGGTTTCTTTCAGTGAGCTCGTGGAGTACCCAAATATCGAGCTTTTTTGTGTACCCAGTTTTTTTTAAATGCGCCAAAACGGTTTTGTGGTCAATTCCCAGTTCCTCAGCTACGTCGTAACTACTGGTATGCCGATCTTGCTCCACTTTTTCAAGAATGGCATAAATTTTATCCGTAATAGGGCGATCAGAGCGACGTGTATCTTTGACATTAAAATTTCCGAATTGAAAACGCTTAAACCAAATTTGTGCTACTCTCACAGACACTGCATTAGGTCCATAAACATAGAAAATTTTTTTCGCGGCTTGCGTTGCATTTTTACCTTTTTTGTAGTAAAATTTTAAAATGTATCGAATTTCTTCATTAGATTCACTCATCTTTACAGTACGAAAAACAAATAAAAATCACACATTTTCCTAATTTGAATTTGTAATTATCTTCTTTAAAATTTAAACTTTGAATGATACCAAAACCAGCCAGATACAAATAGTATAGCCAAAGAGATTTTATTACAAGTTCATGCATACTATAATGCGAAAAGTCTTTTTCCCCAATCTATTATATACCAAATTTCACTATGATCGGATAAACGCTTCGAAAGTTATCCACGGACAAACAAACATACATACATACATACATACATACAATGCCGATTTGCCCAAGTTGATTTGGAGATCTCGTTTCGCTCGATCAATTATAAATAATGTAAGTACTTAATTATTACCTAAGAGTATTTGCATCCATTTGTGGCAGATGGGGCAGTTCATACGTGAAACAATCAACAACATCCTGAAGTTATTGTTATATTGAACTCTTAGAGCGCTGGCCACCCGGCGTGTGTTGTTAAGCCAAAAGCTACTCCCGTAGAAGTATCATCTCCTTGTTCCATCTCCAAATTGTATTTAAAACTAGCTGACCCGCCCGCGGCTTCGCACGCTTGAAACTTCCCGTTCCCGTGGGAACTTTGGGATAAAAACTACATAAAACACTTGTCAAAGTGACGCGGCACTCCATGTAAATGACTTCACGTCAATGAATAACGGTTAAATTATATGGATATTGTTTATACAAATATACTAAAATCGCGATTAATAAATGGGGGGGTGGGGGTAGGAGGATGAATAATAGTTTACGACCTATTCTCATACCTACCAAATATCCAAAAAAATCATTACAAGCGGTCAACCCGTTTCGGAGGAGTGCGACAACTAAAACCGTGACATGAGATTTTTATATATTAGAAGAAAAACTTCAAAAATAAACGTATTTTTCAGGTGGTGGGAATATTTGCTGGGTTCGGGCTGCTGCTCCTGGTCGCCAGCCCGCTGCTCCTGCTGGCCGCGCCTTGCATCGTCTGCTGCAAATGCAGGTACTTCGAGTAAATATCCAACCACACTTTTCTACAATCTATAACCACCTCGGTCAAACTATCAATGTATGTCATCACAAGTCCAATGCGTGGTCTCCACTCGAAAACTTTTCTGCCCCAACGGCCGTCAGCCACGTCAGATTGCTAATCCTCTGTACTGTCAGTCCAGTTGACATCCTGTACAATAACAACCTGTCCTTCAAGTAATTTACCATAGGAAAGATGTTATCCTATAAATGCAACGAGCATAATTTTATAGGTACATTTGCATTGCATTTATGCAAATATGTATTTATAAATTACCTAGTTTTATGGATACAGGTATTTAAATACAAGTTATAGCAGTTATAATCCATACTTACTTATATTATAAATGTTTTGTAGAACCGCCTCATCTAATGCTATTGTTGTGTCCAAACACCTGTCTAACATTAGTTTAAATTCTTCTTAGCGTGTCAAGAGTTCTACGTTTCCATTCATAGTATGTTCGACAGGTGTTTGGCCACAGCAATGGCATCAGGCGAGGCGGCCATTACGTCCTCCATCGTGCATGTGTTCGGACATAAAGGGCACATTAGCAAGTGCTGCATTGACTGCGTGGGATCACCGCAGTCACACTGTTAAAAAGTAGTTTAAATTAAAACGTAGAACTCTTGACACGCTGAGAAAAAGAAATTATCAATTCGAAAGTAACTCTGTCCTTCTGTCTACGACTCCCCACTAGAAGGACGACTTGACAAAGGTTGCTGGGAGCCGTTGGGTGCAGGCCAAGATCGGTCGCTCTGGGAATCTATGGGGGAGGCCTATGTTCAGCATTGGACGTCTTGTGGCTGAATTGCTATCATGACATTTGCTATTTTTAATAATTTAAATATTTTATTGTATTTATTCATTTTGTTTTTTTTTCCTGAGTGTGTTTTTTGTATTATATTGTATTTTATCATAACGATAATCTTATTTGAGTTGGGACGCTGGAAATGTAACATGTAATTTTGCCAATAAATTACTTATGACTTATGATGATGATGTTAACTGGAAGGGCTTGTTACGGTCCTTACGAACCTTTGCACACGGCGTAATTTAAACGCGCGTTTCACGAAACTAGTTTACGGCGGCGTCGCGCTTAGGCGTACGAAAGCGCAACTAAATCATAGTTAAGAATCTCATTTGCAGCGCATTAAAAGGATTCTGATGTAACTTGTATTGAAAGCGGACTTCTCATTCCAGGCTCTGCAACCCGAACACGAAGAATCTCGAAGAAGTGGACGAGGCGGACAGCATCACTCCACACGACGAGGACGAGATCACGCGCGACAGACGGCTCTCAGACTGACTCAGCGGACATTAGGCAAGAGACGATGTCAAGGACTATACATATATACCAGGGATGTTGCGAATATTCACATCCGCATCCGCAAATGTGGAGCCTCCGCATCGATTTAAGCATTGCATCAGCATCCGCAATAAACAATGCTGAGGATGTTCATGCGGATGCAAATGAAGCGCAGATCGCGACAAGAAAGAAATTGGGTGGGACTTGCGAGTGGCGCGTACCGTGAGGTGTGCTGATTGACCAATAGGAACAATGATTTCGGTAACAAGATCCGACGCGTTTGTTATATTTTTATCTCGTAAATCAATCATAACGTGTTTACTTGCGCTTATCGTATGAACATTGCAGTTTTTGAGTGTTATTGTGAGTATACAGTGAGTATTGTACGTTAAGCGAGTTTTCTGCAGTTAATAGTTTATATTTTTGTTTTATTTCTGCACCAAAATGAAGTTTCTTAAAAAAATCTTAAGTTCCGCATCCGCGGATGTGAGCCTTCAAAAATTCGCATCCGCATCTGCGGATGTCAAAAAATCTGCATCCGCAACATCCCTGATATATACTTACATTCCTGATATAGACGAAAAACATGGACTACAAAGGAAAAACTATCAGCAGCATCTGAGGCAGAGCAGACACATCGTGAAATTTAAATCAGCGTTTTTCCAGAACAAACGATGTTCAGACCATGGTCTATAACCGGTTTATACGACATTGGTCTTGGAAAAAAAATGCTGTACATTTCACACAACTCAGAAGCACTAGTTAATTCTGGATCAATATTTCGACAAGACGTTATTCCAATGTTATATCATTAGGTTTTACTGTTCGCTGGTAGTATTTTGACACCTGTCAAATCCGACCTATTATTTCCATGAGTAAATTTAGTTAGTCAATAGTGGATGCAAACCATATACAGACAATGGACAGAGCAATTCCAAATAGTTGGTATTATTGGCTCATTTGATTATATTATACAGAATTTTAGTATGGAAAATTCAAGGTGAACTAATTTGCCTCTAATGTATTATGGGTTCTAAAATTGCGGTCGTAGTTTGCAGTCAAAATGGTCTGCAGAAGTTCAGCTAATAGTGTACACACACTGATGCAATATTCAAACCGCTGCAAGCTAATTTCACCCTTAAGATCACTGCAATTATGATTCTGCTGTAGAAAAAATGTCCCTTGATAAAGAAGCGATTTTTCCTTTTCATGAAATGAATGGTACGAGCCGGCACAGTAGATCTAGATAGTTTTGTATGAATATTGATGTGTCGGAGTATTTTTGGAATGTTTAAGTAACATCATATACAAGTAACAAGAATGATTCGAGGTCAGTTCAAAGTGTTTATGGTCACATACAGTCAGAATTCCATTTCGGAAGTTCGAAGGCGGAAAACATCCAACGGAATTCCGACCGTGTGTGACCGGACTAAATAATTTCTGTGAGGTAGCGAAAAATATTTGAATCAATCTATTTATATTATTATATTGATGTCATATTTCTGATATTTCCATAATCTAGGAATATTTATTTAAATGACATTTGTTGTGACTAAAATTATTATTAAAAGATAAATAAGAATTAAAAGTTGTTAATATTCTTAACTTTAAATATGTATTTTCTTAAACAAAAAGGCAAAAAATATGTTTAATTGTCATGTAGCGATTGTAAAAAATGTAAATATGTAGTGGGAGTGATACTTTCTGCTTTGTTCAGTAAATAGTAGATATTTAATAAATAATTTTGTTATTTTTGGCAGACTGAAAAATATATGAATACTTGAATAGACTGATGAATGATATCAATAGATGAGTGAATGATTCTTACTTAAAAATAGAACATTTCAGTGGTGTAAAGTAATTAGTATCTTTTTCTCTTACATTAAGATGTATAATTCAGTGGCATTCACGAACTTGCGTCTGAAGTTAAAAAAAATATACAAACTATTTTAAAGTAGTAGTTTTTTAAATAGTTTCCAATGCACTTTCTATTTTTGAGCCCTGAATCATTATATTTAAATATCAAATGTTCAAACTTTTGACAAAATGCATTTGCTAATGTACTTATTACTTTAAGGTATTTTGCGTTTTAGACAACGAATATTCAAAGACTATTCGTTCATTGCCAATTTTTACCTTACTTATTTTAACTAAGTTAATTTTCAAGACAAAAAGAAATAATATTTCAAACTACCAACATATTAACAGATTTATCGTTGGTGCTTGATGTCGTAAACTTATATAAACGGTTATCAAATGAGAACCTAACGGTTATCAAATGAGAACCTAACGATTATCAAATGAGAACCTAACGGTTATCAAATGAGAACCTAACGATTATCAAATGAGAACCTAACGGTTATCAAATGAGAACCTAACGATTATCAAATGAGAACCTAACGATTATCAAATGAGAACCTAACGGTTATCAAATGAGAATCGAACGGTTATCAAATGAGAACCTAACGGTTATCAAATGAGAACCTAACGATTATCAAATGAGAACCTAACGGTTATCAAATGAGAACCTAACGATTATCAAATGAGAACCTAATGGTTATCAAAAGAAAATAAGGTTTATTATTTATGTATTTGATCCTTAGAGCATAGACGTCTTCTTTCGTAGAACAGACTACAAACTTTCTTGACCTTTCTTAATTAAAACTAGTGCGAATGACTGAATGAATGAAAGTGTAACTGCAATGCAGTGTGAAACAATGCATGTTATCTTAGTAATTATTTTATTTTCCTGTGATGGCTTGATGTAATTAATTATTCAAAATAATAAATAAATAAGGGTAAGCACCTCTTGTGTGAATACAGAGCCTTAACACGTAACTTATTGTAGTAAGTACATATTTATGATTTTAATGTAAATAAGAATTTAATGTTGTACTTAATTTCATGGGTATCGACAATGTACATAGTTATTGGAATTTGAGAACATGCCTTACTACTAAGATATTTGCATTGTACAGGGTGAATTTGTGAACACTTGACAAATTTTGAGGAATGGTTCTGCCCTTGATATAAGGAACAAGATGAGTGACTCATGAATTTATCTGACGCGGACTTACAGATGTACCTATTTAATTATATTTTATTTGTTCTCGATTCGGAAAACTAATCTAAGTTGCAAAACTACCGTTCCATACAAACCGCACCGTCTAAAGACGCCGCAATGTAGCGTGGTTGTCTTCTGCGGTAATCGCAACGTGAAATGCAATGCGCCAATCGCTTTCTAACGCCTAAATGCCTAAAGCTGCCCGAATCTGTTGATATGTCGCCCTTCTATCAGCTTCTATCATTAGCCGCACAGCACTCGCGTTATCTTCAGTGGTCGCCGTAGAAGGCGTCCTTCTCGCGAAGCATCAGTGAGTTTGCCTATTCTAAAAACTTTCAGTGTGATCCCCGTACTGTTACAGCCGTTTATTCCAAATTTATTAACAGTTCAAAAATTCACCTTGTAGCTAGTAATACTAGAACCTAATGTATTTCATTTCTAAATAAAATCAAATAATATTTATTTCATGAATAACATGTATTACAGAGATGTTAGTATTAAGTCTCAATGTATTCTACCGACTAGGGCGTGCAATGTAGGATTACATTATGCCAACAAAAGAGGATAATATCAACGTGATACATAAAAAAATCAAGTTTCACAGTCAAACTCTGAATTCATAAATTTAACGTAAAGCTAAGTTTAAAGATACATTGTCGATCCCGAGTAGCTTGTTTATAGCGAGCTAGATAAAGCATTTGTAGAGTTAAAATATTAGGTGGTAGGTTTAAGTGACTGGTGACCAATTCACTGGCAAGTTTGCTTGTAATGTTAATAAAATATGTTAAGTGAAGAACACGCATTGTTAATTTTGGTGGGGTACATTGCTGATAAAAATGAGTATCTTAACTAGTGGTTCGCCCCGAAACGAGATCTCGCGAGTCTACCATAAAGTCATAGTTGGTTTTCAAAAGTCAAAGTTTAGTTTTTAGTATGGCTAATAACTCAAAAACTACAAAAACTTTACTAAAAGTAAAAACGTGGTCGAAATGTACTAATGAAGACTTTTCATTTGACGTCTCACTTGACCTAATAGTATAATTTTAATTTTTTTTAACCCTCTTGAACCCCAATCTCTCAACAACCCCCCAAAATTTTTAGCTCATTGAGTCACACCAAAATTGTGACATCAATACCTACCTAAATACTAAATTTCACGATGATCGGATAAACGCTTCGAAAGTTATCCTCGGACAAACAAACATACATACAACGCCGATTTGCCCAAGTTGATTTGGAGATCTCGCTTCGCTCTATCAATGAACACTGTCGATTGTAAAGACCTATTCAACGATGGCCAATACAAGACAGTATGGTTTGTTCTTTCAGTAGTACACTTAAGCTTGCTTGTGAATGGTCACTTTTAATTTAATGTTTCTCATTATTATTATGGTAATAACACTGTTTTTGTGAAAGACTTTTATTTTGATATGTTTGTTAGTTTTACGAAAGATGCAAAACATACGTTCTTAAAGTGTCTGGTATAAAAAGAATCAGAACTGTAAATAGTAAATAAAATTATTCTTTGTTATTTGATTGTACTTTATTTTTGTGCGACTAAACTTTCCGTTAATCTAATTAAATAAAGATTTTTTCTGATAAATCTCAATGGGTATTTTATTTTATACCACAACTAGTGATCGGATATTCGGATGCATATTTATCTAAAGTAGATTTTTGGCTAAGAAATTATGGAATGAAAATATGGCTTCTTACAATATTTTTATTAAAAATAAAATCCCAGGATTCCGGGATTGGTTGCAAATTAATTTAACGTTAAATTGCTGACAGTGTAAGTAGGGAAAAGCAACCATATTACATTGTAACAAGGCATTATGTATACCTAATATACCTATGTCCCAAAGTGTGCGTTTTTCATAGAATGTGAATTTCTTTAGACTATATGAGGGATGAATAACACCATAAAACCTATGCAGCTTTAAGGAATGTCTAGGTTAAGTAGATAAATAAATTTAAAAAAAAACACATGATAAATTTGTTGAACCCGGAATCAAGGACTTTTTTCGATAAAAAAGTGCTATCCATACTAGCAAACTTTTAACTTTAAGTAAATATGCATCCGTTTATCCGATCTCTAACCACAACATATAATTTTTAAACAAAAAAATTTAATGGCAATAGCATCTCACAGATTAACCGAATGCCCCACTATCTTAGGGTTGCCATCACTAAATACTGAAATCCAGAATTTGAAGGTAGTAATACGCACTATTGTGTTTGGAATCCTCATAAGAGCTCATTGGAAAAGGTACAGAAAGCTTTCCTCGTGGCTTCTGGGGCCCAGTTATAAAACGATTGGAGACAGTAGTAGCACATGAATTTTAAAACACAGGACCCTATAAAACCCAGGACGCTACCTAAAAACTAACCAGGACACCCCGGACAGGAACAGGAAAAAGCAGGACATGTCCTGGTAAAATAGGACGGTTGGCAACTCTACACTATCTAGACTGAGATAGAAGCGTGCCTCGGCAGATAGAGGCAGCTCGGTCAGTCTGTAAGCAGCTAATGAAATTGAACCAACTCCATTTTCCAGTCAGGGGTCAACCAAATTACTACCAGAGTAAAATTATCATCATTCACAACTCATAATTACACACTGCTGGGTGTAGCTTCCTTTGTTAACTCAACCCTAGGGTAACATGCTTGACTCTGGCATCTCTCTCTGGCCAGCCAACTGCCACTTCAGTTTGTTACTCCGGCTGCGAGTAACATGCTTAGAAATGGTAAATGTCTAATTCTATATCAATCAATCAAATCAAAATCAAAATAGTTTATTTGTTTTATATCAATTTTTACAATTCTGGTTGAAGTCCTGGCTCCTGAACTAGCGTGAGCTGTATGTCAGGAGTCAGTTTCTTCCCACGTTAAATGACAAAATAAAATACATAAGTGGTACAATAGTTACAATGATACATAAATAGTCAATATAATTTAGGTAGATGTATTACTATTCCTGGCTGGTGTATAATTAGGTGTTTATCTATTTATTTCTTTTTAAACTATTAAATGATATAAAATAAAATGTGTTGTGTGCAAGCAAGTAAGGATAAAACTAAAAAATATGACGTATAGATAAATCTATTGTAAGATTGTTAATAAATTTTCTGTTTCAATGTATGTTAATGTACTTAACCATTCTTTAAGTTTAGGTTTTAACTGATAGTTAGATAGGTCTTTTACCTTATATTTAGAATGGAAATATTTATAAAATCTTGGTGCTTGAAAGTTAAAGTGCTGTTGGGCAATCCGGGATTTAACTATGGCAACAGGAAATCGTTCCAGTCTGTTATCTGTGGAGGGGAGGTAGGACACCACAGTTTTATAATACCTTTTTATGCACAGGTGGATATACAATTGACGCACTGAAAGAACATTAGCTATTTCGTATACATAGTAGTTGAGGTTCTAAATGGTAAGTATAACGTGACTTTAAGTAGGGCTCTTTGTGCTCGCGCAAGTTCTAATAAATATGTTTTTCCGGCTGCACCCCACAAGCCTATACAATATGTGATCACACATTCAGCCAGTCTTGTACCTATGTTTGTATTAAAATGATTTTATCGCAGACGGTTCGCAACTCCTTAAAAACATACATTAATTTCCTTAATCTTTTAGCTATCGATGTGATTTGCGGTTTCCAACTAAGATTGTCGTCAATATTTATTCCTAAGTATTTTACAGATTTCAAGTATTGTACAATTACAGGGTGCTATAGAGGTATTAGTTAGCCGATTACATGGGTACGTATGGATACGCAATTTAAATGTTTTAGGTAAAGTAACACTAGTCTTAGAGAAACATAGATATTTGGTTTGGCTAGCGTTAAGCGTTAACAAGCTATCTTCCAACCTTGACGTAACCATACTAAGGCCTATTTCAGCTTGATTATGTACAACTTCCCAGGTTTTTGCATGGAAAAGAATAACAGTATCATCAGCAAACATTTGAATATCAGCACCTCCAGGAATAGTTTTACACAGGCTATTGATGTACGTTAAAAAAAGTGTTGGCCCTAACGTGCTGCCTTGTGGCACCCCATATGTGGTGAAACTTTCATTACTTAGACTGTCCTCGACTTTAACACGTTGGCTCCTACCAGACAGGTAGTCCTGAAACCACAGAAGTGCATTACCCGTTATTCCCGTGTTCTCAAGGCGTCTTAAAAGGATCGGGACTGAAACGGTATCAAACGCTTTCTGTCGGTCTAGATAAGTGTGATATAGATTAAGTGAGGTAGTTACTGCAGCTGCTTCTTGATGGTAGCTCCAATTCTTCAAACTTCAGTCTGCCTGTGACCATGACAGTTGCAACACAGATGAATGTCATTAAAAATAAAATAGAAAATACACATTATTACCCATCTAAAAACAATAATTAGGGTAAATCTTATACGACACAAGCCAAAAAAAACAAAAATATTCTCAGAGACAATAATTTAATACATTTACAGCTATCTTGACAAAACACTTTTCTTACAATTTTCTAGACAGACCTGCGGTACAGTCAAACAACTTAGGGTTTTTAAACTCTCCTCTCATATCCAACATGAAATGCATCATTGTATTCTTAACTTTCAGAGGCAACTGTACTCTCGCAACATTCCTAGATTCCTTACAGCAGATGTTTTCTAAAGGAACTGTCATCATTCGGTTCTTCCCAAATGGTGTGTATGTCACAAACGTGATGTTTCTTCCTCCTTTGTTGAGGACCAGGAATCGAACTGATCGTAGTGTGTACATCCATATCATTGATAGTGAGCCAGTCCCTGTAATTAGAAATAGTTACATGTTAAATGATATAAACCACATCTATTACAGCCTCCAGCACCCACTGCTGGGAAGGCATCTCTAATAAGCCTATCTAAATGATCTTGAGCAAGTCTGATCTATTGCTGTCCAACTTCCGCTAGAAGATTGTCAGACCATTGGGTCTGTCTACAACATACTCGTAGATATACATGACTAATACAGGATCATGGTTGATGGCGCAAACTTAGGTTGGCCCAAACGGTAGGTGAAGTAGTGATGTGAATGGTGAAGTAGCAAATGATATTTAGACATACTTCCGAAAATATTTTAATAATTTATTTCATGAATGCTGAGACAGAGATAGGTAGGTATTAGGTCAAGACTATGGTTTCAGAGTTTCATCAAGTTTTGAAAAGCTACCTATTATAGGCACGAAAATACAAGTATTTTACATACCTATAACAGCGGCCAGAATGCCCAATGTATTCCGGTATTTATTATCTCCAAGATTAATTCTTCTAAACCACGGAGTGTTTTCATCTATTGTCGATTTATCCACCGGCGCATCTTTTAGAGACGAAAACGCAAATATGCCCAAATACATCCAAAAAATGTACTGAACCACAGCGAATATATTCATGTACGTATAGAACTTGGGATTCTCGTATTTATATAGAATAACATCCTTCAAAACTTTTGTATTTACATCGTGAATAGTTTTTGTGGTGACCGAACTAGAACTATATGATGCACTTTTAACGATATTTAAACTGGTTTTGCATTGGAACGGGAAGCGGAGTGCGGCACTTCTCCGTAAAATTGCTGATGCACAGGCTAACAACGACATTTCATTTAGTTCATCAACTATTTTCTTAAAATTTATTTGTTTTTAGTTCAAATAACCTCAAAAGTCAAAACATACATAATCAAGCTGTCTGTCATGTATTGTACGTACAGCTGATTGTCAAATTTTAAATGTGACCATAGACATCTAAGGATTCAATTCCGATCGGTACAGTTTAGCTATCGGTCTGTCTGTACATACAGTACAAAGGGAAGTTGGAGTAATTTTTTTTTACTCACTCACCAGTTTGGTGTACTTATCGTTGAATAAATCTTCTCAAAACGAGAAGGTTTTCTCACTTTTTTGATACAAGAATCCATTTATGAAATATAGAAAAGGAATTAAATAAAATAAGACTTCTAACTTGCCATTTTCGTACCAGTCGTGTGTCCCCCTACTACCAACCAAACCACTATTCTTGTATTGCCAAAACGTACGTATCTATAATAGTAAGACGTAGTTAAAATGTAGTTAGAAGAATTATATAAGTTGAGTAGATTTTAGTCGTTTACGAGGAGTAGTCGACCAACTTATGTCTGTTTTGGTTTGAACTGGTATGCAAACAGTTTATAAAAAATTTAAAATGGATTTACTTTGCGTTTTAATATCACTAATGCTTCATTGTGCATGCTCCGACCCACGCTTGACCAATTATTATAAATTTATTTATTCACCCGTCTCTGTAGAACGGTCGAAGCAATCAGTGGCCCTACAACAGCGCCCCACGCTTCAAGTCTACAGCACTCACGAAGGCACCACACTCGTTCTATTGATAACTTCTGGCACTCGTTTGATTTGGTACGAACCGGCCTCGAACCTTTTTCCGCTGCCTCAGGCACTGAATACTTCTAAAATAGTTGCGCGGCATTACCCAAAACCAGTCATTTTAGAACGGCACAACTTTTCACGAGCTTCTCAATCTCTACCTTTTTCCACACGACGATCGAACAAATAACTCGTTACCCCTTTCCGTTGCAAAGTTAGGCTTTTTGTTTAATTTCTCTTTCATGTATTCCTTTCCTCTCCTGATCCTTTCCTAATTTAGTGTAGGTATCTCCCGGATTTTGTGGTTATTCTGTTTCCGTAATTTTTTTTATTTCCCACCGGCAAATGCACAAAACCGTGCGACGCCAAACAAAAAAAAAGTTATGCTTAATTCTTTGTCACACAAAGTGCATTTCGAGGCTTTTTGGCAAAAAGTGCTAAGATTAAACACAAGAAGGAAAGATCTTGATGCTCAACTATATCCAAAATTAAATGTTACGATGCATGGCTGTCGGTATCAAGCAGTTAAATTATACAACTCTCTACCCATTGACATGAAAATTATAGATAGTCCAACTACATTTAAGATGGCTTAAGAAGCTTTTGCTGGAAGGGTGTTTTTATTAAGTGGATGATTTCAAGTTACAATGCAATCCAAAATAATTTAAGTAATTCTGTTAAATTTATGACATTTTTATTGTTTATTATTATGATTTTTAATTATCTCTGACATTGTTATATAAGTGTTGGTTTTGGTTAGGTTTGTATTTTGAATTGTGTTAGTTTTATTGATTTTTTTTTTTTATTTTGTCATGATTTTAAAAATGTTATTTTATTTTATAAGTATTTTTAGTTACTGTTCTATTTTTGTTAGCCCTTTCTATAAAAAAAAAGTAACTAATTTGGTTGCAAAAACGCCACTTTGGCTATGTTGTTTACTTGGCCAAAACGACCAATAAGAAGAGAATGACACTGTGGATTATGTTGCCTGCTTGGCTTAACCAACCAATAGGAAGAGAACGGCTGTTATCTTGGAAAATGATCGAAGAGTGGGGGAAGCTTCGGTTAGCTCTGGGGAGCTCGCCGGAGCCCAGTGAATCTTCGATCATTCGCCAACAGGTAAAGACTTGTAAGGAGAAACGATTGAAAAATTGTAAACCGTTGAATCAAAAAGAATAAAAATATAATTATACTACCGAACAAAGTAGTTCTTCGTTTTACTTCAGAAGTGGGATAAACCCTAAAGGTACGTAACATTTTTATACTTTGCTTATAATATAGTTTACTGACTTTTCAAATTTGTATTTGTTGGTTTTCTTGTGTTTTATACAATAACGGGGATAATACCACGTGGACCGAACATTTCATGTGCTTCATCAGAGCGCCACTCTGATAGCACATGCCCCATGTAGATGTGTATAAGATTTTGTAACTTGGGTATTTGGCAGGGCCACTCCCTGTATTACCCTTGATGCATTGTTTTGTGCACGTTTTGCTAAGCGTGCTAGATACATGGTCGGGCCACATTCCGATGGTATGTAGCTCGATTCGACTTATTCATGTTTGGTATTATACCTACCCTGCTAAGAATAAGAGGTAGTTTTTTTGTGGATATTTGAAGTTGGTACATTATAGGCGTGGGCCGATCGTGGTGTGTGATTGTCGGGGTAACACTCTGATAATACATGACACGTGTCGTTATGTATAATATTTGTGTGCTTGGAGTGCCTCCTTCCCGTGGTACCTTTTACAATACATTTATTATGCACATGAGATGGACGTGTAGGTGCATAGTCGGAGCCATGCTCCGACGGCTATTGGCACGTACCAACTTGCCCATATACCTACCAGTGTGCGTGCTTTTGATGTGCATCAGAGTATGTCCACGGGTACTCGGCAGGGACTACCCTCCCGCAGAGCTCTCTACATACAGTTGATGCACGTGGGTTGAGCGTGTTTGATGCTTAATCGGAGCTGCCTTCCGATATCATTTAGCATGTGCAACCCCGTCCATATTTTCTCCAATATTTCATCATTTATTTTATAAATTTGTTATTTGAAAAGTCAGTACCATCTTCCTTATAGTGGGTATGTGTATTACTGTAAAAATATAGGTATCTATGTGTTGTACTTAGGTATACAGCCTGTTTTGTTGTGTACGGCGTTAAATTAAAAACGCACCTCCGGAATAATTTTAGAAATTTTGGTCTTGAGTATTTGTCAAGTAATCGATAAACAATTTTTAACGTATATCAGCGGCACCTTTGCGACGATGCCGCTTATTTAGTTTAACAGATATCTACTTACACGATGAGTGAATATGATTTATTTACCTAGTTTAAACAGGCTGTTTCATTGATAATATTTTAGTACTTGATAATAAGGATACTTGCTGTTTTTTTTTTTTTTTTTTCAACAATATCTAGCCATTAGACCTACCCGTGTTTTCAGTTAATGTCGTACATGGCAAAGCAAAAGTAGGTACTCGTTATATTTATTAATATTTTGTATGCGACTCGGATATTACAACTAGTACGTGTAGCTTGATTAGTCGTTTTTAATAAACACCGACACCCACGTTGGTCACTAGCTTATTACTTTGCTTTGTTGCAAATTATCATACAATAGATTAGTATTAATATCTTTAATTTCGGGTGGGGTAAGCTGTAAGCTTTTGGAATAATTGACTTCACCAATATCAGTAGTACATTCGATTTCACCACTGGTTATTGGGAATAAAAAAAAATTATATAATAATTATATAATAAAAATAAAGAAAACTAGCACTGTGAGTTTCGGGCATATGCATAGAAGCGTGCTTCGTCTCCACATGGTTGCCGTAAATATGAAAATATAGATTACTGTGGACTTCACCGATTTCAGTGGTACGTTCGATTTGACCATTGGTTACGGGAAGTCACGTGTTTAGTGAGATTCGGGCATATGCATAGAAGCGTGCTGCTTATCCACATGAATAACATAGACTTGAGATTATTATATTACTGTGTCACTTCTCCGATTTCAGTGGTACGTTCGATTTGACCATTGGTTACGGGAAGTCACGTGTTTAGTGAGATTCGGGCATATGCATAGAAGCGTGCTGCTTATCCACATGAATAACATAGACTTGAGATTATTATATTACTGTGTCACTTCTCCGATTTCAGTGGTACGTTCGATTTGACCATTGGTTACGAGAAGTCACGTGTTTAGTGAGATTCGGGCATATGCATAGAAGCGTGCTGCTTATCCACATAAATAACATAGACTTGAGATTATTATATTACTGTGTCACTTCTCCGATTTCAGTGGTACGTTCGATTTGACCATTGGTTACGAGAAGTCACGTGTTTAGTGAGATTCGGGCATATGCATAGAAGCGTGCTGCTTATCCACATAAATAACATAGACTTGAGATTATTATATTACTGTGTCACTTCTCGGATTTCAGTGGTACGTTCGATTTGACCATTGGTTACGGGAAGTCACGTGTTTAGTGAGATTCGGGCATATGCATAGAAGCGTGCTGCTTATCCACATGAATAACATAGACTTGAGATTGTTATATTACTGTGTCACTTCTCCGATTTCAGTGGTACGTTCGATTTGACCATTGGTTACGGGAAGTCACGTGTTTAGTGAGATTCGGGCATATGCATAGAAGCGTGCTGCTTATCCACATGAATAACATAGACTTGAGATTATTATATTACTGTGTCACTTCTCGGATTTCAGTGGTACGTTCGATTTGACCATTGGTTACGGGAAGTCACGTGTTTAGTGAGATTCGGGCATATGCATAGAAGCGTGCTGCTTATCCACAGGAATAACATAGACTTGAGATTGTTATATTACTGTGTCACTTCTCCGATTTCAGTTACGTTAGATTTGACCATTGGTTACGAGAAGTCACGTGGTTAGTGAGATTCGGGCATATGCAAAGAAGCGTGCTGTGAATACATAATCATAATTACTTTTTCTTTTATCTGGAAACCACGTGGTTATCAGCATATGCATAGAAGCGTGCTTCGTATCCACATGGGTAATATATACTTACGTTCATAAAATTAGAGCGTGCATTTTTTTTTTTTTATTATTATTCTTTTACTTTAGAGTATGTAGACGTTTCATTTAACTACTGATTACTGAGCAATCGCGTAGTATCATATAATACATAAATGTAAATATATGCAGATATAAAAATATTGGTTTATGAATATTGTAGTTATATTTTACTGTGTAGTGTTTTATCCGAGTGGCATAAAAACATATCAACAATTTACTTATTTATATTTATTTTTATTAATACTTGGATTCACGGTTACATTACTAATGAAGATAGTACTGAACCTAAACCAAATTGAATCTACATTATGTAATGCTAAACGTACGTATTTACTGACGTAAGATTGAACTGGATAATTGTACTATCTACATTAGTTTTATTCCTATTTATGGTGCAATTACACATTCTAATCAATACACCAACGACATTTTTATAATGTACTGATTTACAATTACATGACTTTTGTGGCACAGAGGGCAAATAGCCGAATGAGACGTAGGAGATTGCGGGTTCAACTCCCGCTACGAAATAAATATTTGTATGGTCTATAGATATATTTGTTCCGGCTCTGGGTGTGTTTTTGATACACTTTAGGTTATTAAATATGAATACCTAACTATACCTATTATAACAGGTTCCATAGTAAAAGTTTTGCTTAGTTAGAAGTAAGACTAAATAACTCTGTATATATAATACACGGTATTATGTATTTATTAAATAAAACGGCAAACGTATAATTTCTTATTATATTGTTATTCGAAAATAAGCGCTTATACTTTACCTGTATAAGTAGGATAAGATAAAATGAATGGATATTGTCGAAATCATGTTATAAATTTCAGCAGTCATGTCGACTGATGATGAGATCGGCACAACGCCTGGAACACCACCATTACGGCGCCGGAGACGCACACGGCCGAAGAAGAAATCCAAACGGAGGAGTTCGTCCTCGTCTGCCTCTTCGTCCGCATCCTCATCCACCTCTGAGGATGAAGTGCTAAGAAAAACTCGTAAGACACCTACCAGAATTTCTACTAGGGACGTGCTAAAGCTATTGAAGAATTTTAAATCCTACTCTAGTAAGCGATCCTTCGGTAACAATAACTTACAGAATGTTGTTCCAGAATTTGATCCGTCTAATAGGTCTCAAACCATTGAATGCTGGCTGCGAAAAGTCAATGAATGCGCAGCCATATATGAATGGGATGAAAAACAAATAGTCCATTACTCCTTGCAGAAATTGGTAGGGTTAGCAAAGAAATGGTTTGAAGCCTTGCCGACAGTCGTATATAGTTGGGAGGAATGGCAAATAAAACTTAAGAAGGCTTTTCCCGCTGAGGAAAATTATGGCCAGCTTTTACAAGAAATGCTAGGTCGCATTTCACGAAGCGATGAAAGTCTACGTGAATATTATTACGAAAAGTTAAGTCTAGTTAATAGATGTGAAATATCCGGGAAAAAGGCAGTTGACTGTATAATACATGGCATTTGTGATAGATCTATTAGAACCGGAGCTCAGGCACTACGTAGCACGGAACCCGAAGATTTACTAGATTTTATTTGTTCCCAAAAACAACAATCCTTCAACAACAGGTTGCGAGAACATCCCTATCATAGACTGACTAATTCTGACAGCTCTAAGACTCCCACCAACCCTCCACGATCAGACTATACACCTTATTGCTATAATTGCCGTATTAAGGGTCACACTTACAATAAATGTACTAAACCGATAGTACGATGCAAACGGTGCAATAGAGTAGGTCATGAGATTGGTAGCTGTAGGGTCGATCTCAACTCTATACAGTCCACATAGACCATATTGGGCCTTTTGTTAGGAGTAAAGATGGCAATACCCATATTCTCACAGTAGTTGACGCTTTCACCAAATATGTTTTTGTAAGAGCAGTCAGAGATTTAAAAACAAAAACCACTGTTAAAGCTCTCGAGAAAATATTATATGACTTCGGTATCCCTGCTAGGATAGTGTCTGATCGTGGTACTAGTTTTACATCAAATACTTTTAAGATATTTTGTGATTCGCATGGTATCAAACACATTTTAAACGCAGTCGCTTGTCCAAGAGCAAACGGCCAAGCCGAAAGATTTAATCAAACAATTTTAAACTCGTTATCGGCACAAAATGCTTTTGGGCACGAACGGGAATGGGACAAGTGCCTGGGTAAAGTACAATGGGGTATAAATAATACCGTTAATGCATCAACACAAAAAAACCGCGACAGAAGCTATGTTTGGGTTGAAGATGCAAGATGCATTGTCTAATAAACTTGCAACCAATGTCGGTGAAGCCAACACTAACACAAGTATGCAAGAAATTAGGGATAACATCAGTACTAATATAGAAAAACAGCAAGTTAAGCAAAAAAAAAAAACCGTCACGATCACGATAGAATTCCCGCAACCGTGTATGAAATCAGTGATTTAGTTAAGATATCTCGGAACAACTTTGACAATAATAATAAAAGTACAAAGCTTCTGTCTAAATATGTAGGTCCGTACAAAATAACAGAGGTATTAGGAAATGACAGATATAAAATAACTGATATCCCTGGTTTCTCTAAGAAAGGAAAATCTTATAAAACTGTCATAGCTGCCGATAGAATCAGACCATGGATTCACATTAAATCCTTGGAGTTACACCAGTCTGATATGAGTTCATCTAGCGATAGCGATGAGTAATTTAATGGTTTATGTAGATTATAGGTAGATATAATGTTGTGCCTATTGTAAAAACTTGTACATAGAATTTAATTAGTAATAAGAAGGTATACATTTTAGATAGTTAATACAATTAGGTAAGTAGTAGGTACATTATCAATTAATAAATGGTAATAGACAGTCGATATAATTCAATATTGTATAATTTTATAATAGAAAATTTGCCACCACGAAATAGACGAATGTCATGATTCTATTGCAATTCCTACTAAGAATTGCTGTTGCTAGTACCTAAATAGTTCTATCTGATTAGCAATTTTCATGATACATGTATTTTTAATAAGCATTTAATTAAGATTTTTATATTGCTTGTCTGTAATCTATCATTTATTGTGATTTACCTGTCCTAATCAATGTTATTTTTAATGTAACTAAGCTGTTATTTCATTCAGCTAAAGTGAATAATACTACGATCGCTATAAATTATTTAATTAATGCTATTTGTATGCACGTGCTCCGGGAGAAAGCACGTTGTCCGATGGCCGAATGTCATGATTTTAAAAATGTTATTTTATTTTATAAGTATTTTTAGTTACTGTTCTATTTTTGTTAGCACTTTCTATAAAAAAAAAGTAACTAATTTGGTTGCAAAAACGCCACTTTGGCTATGTTGTTTACTTGGCCAAAACGACCAATAAGAAGAGAATGACACTGTGGATTATGTTGCCTGCTTGGCTTAACCAACCAATAGGAAGAGAACGGCTGTTATCTTGGAAAATGATCGAAGAGTGGGGGAAGCTTCGGTTAGCTCTGGGGAGCTCGCCGGAGCCCAGTGAATCTTCGATCATTCGCCAACAGGTAAAGACTTGTAAGGAGAAACGATTGAAAAATTGTAAACCGTTGAATCAAAAAGAATAAAAATATAATTATACTACCGAACAAAGTAGTTCTTCGTTTTAATTTAATGTGTATGATTATTTAATTTAATGTATACGAATGATATTTCAAATACAATTGGGTGATTGTTGTATGAATAAATGAAGTGAAATTAAATTTTTTCAACCCCCTCTCACCACTCAATGTCGTTTACATAGTATTTGTATAAATTCTCTTTGGTCGTTTCATTGCTAACTCTCTGGCGGGACCCTACTATGGAAACCTTTATAACGCCGTTTTCACGTGATGAAATGTCAATAAGTATATGAGATAATGCCAAGGATAATACTCATATGTGAATTATAATAATCATAGAAAACTTACGTGATTTACATATTTCATTCACTAATCATTATTGAATTGGGCGGTCTGTCACAGCCTTTCAAGCAAGCTAACAAGTTGATCGTTCGTTATAATTGTCTATGGTTATTCTTGGCGTCTTCGTAAATTCGTCACTCGTAGTTGTGTTATTTTACAATTTCCAAATTGCAATGCCGTTTTCCGCGAATTTGCAAGATTAATTTGTTTATTCAAACGTTGTTTAGACAAACGGTGCATTGCGTTGATCGCAAACGTTGGTTTAGCACCACCAAGATGGCAGATATAAAGGTGAGCGTGCATTAGCGTTTGGCGGCATTTTGGTCGCAACGTAACGGTCGGTAATTGTTCTAAATAATTCCATTGAAATACCAATGAATACCTCTGTTGATACTATTCACGTAAAGTACAGATGCTAATTGTATAAATCAGTCGTTTCCTGATTGACCTTGCCAAGTTCGTGTTCATTATTTTCATGAATGCCAAGCGTCCCTGTCATACACTCCATGATTTTATAGATGCGTGTTTTTGCTTTAGAAATAATTGATTCTGCATCAATTGCACATTACTTTTTATGTAGTTGTTCGATCCATCCCACGAATTACAATTTTCGAAAACTCAGGCCTAGCTTATAATTTTTTTTAAAATATAAATTAATAATGTGAAGAAAACGTGAAGTTATTACCAATTAGTTTGTTCACCAGTTCACTACTGATCAATTTCTATGCAACAAAATAGTTCTTAACTTGTGAAATCATCTAAATATCTTTAAAAAAATATCATAAGTGGTAGTTCAACAAGTAATTTTCTTATTTGCAGACTATGTTCAACAAAATGAGTGGTGCTACTCAAAATGGCACAGGTGAGGCAGGTCCCCCGACCAAGAAAGGATCTATTGAGAAGATGTATCAGAAGAAATCACAACTGGAGCACATTCTACTAAGACCTGACACTTATATCGGGTCTGTTGAGAGAGCCACAGAAACATTGTGGGTCTTTGACAAGTCTAAGGATAGTATGGTGCAACGAGAGTTGACGTTTGTGCCAGGTGAGGACCTATTATAAACTGAAAAAAATAAAATGGTTTACTGTTACAGATATATTTCGATAGATAAATTGTACCTATGCATTGTTCTCTTTCAGGATTATATAAGATTTTTGATGAAATATTAGTGAACGCTGCTGATAACAAGCAAAGAGACAAAAAGATGGATGTCATCAAAATTGACATCAACCAAGACACAAACACTATATCGGTGTACAACAACGGTTGCGGCATTCCGGTGGTAATGCACAAAGAAGAAAAGATGTATGTCCCTACTATGATCTTTGGACATCTATTAACATCATCAAATTATAATGATGAGGAAGAAAAAGTGACAGGAGGCAGGAATGGCTACGGTGCCAAACTATGCAATATATTCTCAACAAAGTTTACAGTTGAAACTGCTTCAAAACAGTATAAGAAACATTTTAAACAGACCTGGGGATCCAACATGACAAAAGCTTCTGAACCAAAGATTAAAGAATCTGGCAAAGATGATGATTTTACAAAAGTGATATTCAGCCCTGACTTAGCTAAGTTTAAGATGGAAAAGTTGGAAGACGACATAGTGGCAATAATGTCACGCAGAGCTTATGACATCGCCGCCTCTACTCCGGGCGTTAAAGTTTATTTGAACGGTGAACGATTAAAGATAAATAAGTTTAAGGATTATGTAGATTTATACATAAAAGGCAAGGAAGATGAGAACGGGCAGCCATTGAAGGTTGCTTATGAGAAAGTAAATGACCGCTGGGAGGTCGCACTAACTTTATCTGACAGGGGATTCCAACAGGTTTCATTTGTGAACTCTATTGCTACCACAAAAGGCGGTAAACACGTTGACTCAGTATCTGACAGTGTTGTCAAAAGCATTATAGAGGTATTGAAGAAGAAAAACAAGGGTGGTGTTAGCATTAAGCCTTTCCAAGTTAAGAACCACATGTGGGTGTTCATTAACTGTCTGATTGTAAACCCAACCTTTGATTCTCAAACTAAAGAAAACATGACACTTCAAGCCAAAAGCTTCGGATCAAAATGCAGTCTCTCTGAGAAGTTTATAACTGCTGTGACCAAATCTGGCTTAGTTGAATCTGTATTGACATGGGCTAAGTTCAAAGCACAGACAGAGTTAGTGAAGGCATCAGGTAAGAAACAGAGTAAATTGAAGGGTATACCAAAATTGGAAGATGCAAATGACGCAGGTACTAAAAATGCTCATCTTTGCACACTCATCCTCACTGAGGGAGACTCAGCTAAGACATTAGCCGTATCAGGGTTGAGCGTAGTTGGTAGAGACCATTACGGCGTTTTCCCACTTAAGGGTAAACCTCTAAATGTCCGTGATGCTTCACACAAGCAGGTCCTAGAGAATGTAGAAATCAACAATCTCATTAAAATTGTTGGCCTTCAATACAAAAAGAAATATCTGTGTGTTGATGATCTGAAGTCACTGAGATATGGCAAAGTAATGATCATGGCTGATCAGGATCAGGATGGATCGCACATCAAAGGGCTGATCATCAACTTCATCCATCACAACTGGCCGGAGCTAATGAAGTTGCCGTTTTTGGAGGAATTTATCACTCCAATTGTAAAAGCGACCAAAAAAGACAAGGAGGTGTCATTCTACTCACTACCTGAATTTGAAGAATGGAAGAAAGATACGGAGAACCATCATACGTATAATATCAAATACTACAAAGGTTTGGGTACCTCCACATCTAAGGAGGCGAAAGAATACTTTCAGAATATGGAAAGGCATAGAATTAAGTTCAAGTATGGTGGCCCAACCGATGACCATCATATAGAGCTGGCTTTCTCTAAGAAAGGTGCGGATCAGCGTAAAGAATGGCTGACAAATCATATGGACGAAGTTAAGAGAAGGAAGGAGATTGGATTGCCGGAGAGATATTTGTATACAAAGGAAACAAAAGCTGTTACTTATTCGGATTTCGTTAATTTGGAGTTGGTTCTCTTCTCTAACGGTGACAATGTCAGGTGAGATTGTGTACATTCCTTGTTTTTAATAAAAATCAGGTACTCTAACACCGCTAATCTAATCACGCACACATTGATTGACGTGTTCATAATATGTACCTCGAAGAAACAATAACAGTAATGTATAGGGTACTTTGATATTGCTTCTTAAGAGAAAGGTATCTGATATAGGACAATCCAGTGCGAGCCCCCTCATATACCGTGATTTGCTAACACTACACTGAGTAGGAAATATATTGCTCGTAGACTGCGCTCTGGACACATGCCACTAAATAGCTTCAAATAATTATGAAGAGTAATAATGAAGAATATGGATAACCCTGATTGTGATACGTGTGGAGTGACATTATATATACCACCTTATGGTGGAATGTGCCCAGAGTACATCTATGAGAGAGAACTATTTGAAGCATGCAAGTCCAACCGGCTCAATGTGGGTCTATGTCAGAGCATGTTATCTGAACAATCATCAGATGAAGCTAACATGCTCTGCCTGTTCACATCATCATCATCATCGTCAGCCCTTTTTTCCCACTGCTGGGCATAGGCCTCTCTTCGTTGTCGCAGGTTCACATCCGAGCTGCTAAATGAAAGTGCTTAAGATATTGTAATTATATTGTTTTGCGAGTTGGATTTTCAAAAATTCGGAAAAAAAATCATAACTCGAAAACTATAAAAAATCGCGGAACATACATGGGGGTGATTCGGGTACCCCAAGGGGTGTTCTATCTCTGGACTTTCGCTTGACACTATTTTTTGGGACAGCCTGTATAATGCAAGTGCGTTAATTTGTATGAAAACCAAGAGTGTCAAATTTTTGTACCTACTGTGACGTCCCGAGAGCAATTAATTATTAGGACGCCAACACACCGCGCTCAGCCAATTCGAAGGCACCGCGGCGGTGCCTCTGCTACGAGCTGTTGACGTGTTACTGTGAAGCCGGCCAAGTTCGGAATGATTTATGTACCGTAAGAGTTGGAGCTTTGCTCCAACTAAGCTTAAAACAGATCGGTTCCAACAGCCGTTCATATTTTTTTACATCCATGCAAATTCATGCAAAACCAAGTTCTGCAAATATAACTAGGCCTTAAAAGGCACACGCCATTTTCATAGGAACTTATAAAATAAATAATTGTTTGTTTCTACAAATATGTTGATGTTTTCAGATCAATCCCGTCAATGATTGACGGCCTAAAGCCCGGCCAACGTAAGGTGATCTTCACGTGTATTAAGCGTAACGACAAACGAGAGGTCAAAGTAGCCCAGCTGGCTGGCTCTGTAGCGGAACACTCTGCATACCATCACGGTAACAAACTGAACATTGCATTTATACTCAGTTTTGCTTGTATAATTTGATTGGCAGTCATTTTTTTTATTTTTTTTACTAGCTTCCGCCAGCGGCTTCGCACTCGTGGTTTGTCAACAAAAAGTAGCCTATGTGTTATTCCAGGATATAACGCTATCATTAGAAGTCCTGGCAGAAAGGCTTATACATTCTAAGATGTTTATACGTTAGGTGGACATTGCCACCTAAACTACATATAGGGATATATGTAATATTTGTTAAATTTTATTGTGTGCTATGTGTATGGACCTCATGAGTCTGAAATAAAGATTATTTATTTATAATCTTCGTACATATCAAATTTCATCACAATCGGTTCAGCCGTTACGACGTGAAAGAGTAAGAAACATCCACACATACATCCATACAAACTTTTGCGTTTATAAATAAACTACTCAAAACAAAATAGGGCCCACCCAATAAAATATGATTTAAATTAAAATAAAAAAAAAATACGTACAATTTATTTCAAGTTTAATTTTAGAAATAGGTTAACACATTCAGAATCATTAAAAAAAACATTACAATGCCTTATTTTTGCCAAAAAAATCGTCAAGAAATGCGCGTTTTTCACATTAACTTAAAATTACACGGTTTTCCAAAACAACACGTTGAAGACACGAGCACGTTTTTTTTAAACATGTTCTTAGGGTTGCTTCAATGCCTTATGTTTAGTAACGCGTAGGTCCTCCCCTATTGCGCACACACTCTCTGAGTCGGTTTGGAACACTCTCTATAAGGTGGATGACGTTTTCATCTGGAATTTGCTCCCAACACTTTTAAAGCAGTTATAACTCCTGTCGGCTATGAATTTCAGTGTGGTTGTCTTTAAGGCTTCTTTTCAACTGGTCCCAGATATGCTCGATCGGATTCAGGTCCGGACTCATGGCTGGCCAGGGTAGAACTGCGATACCAGCTTCGGAGATTGCACTTTGAGTCACTCAGGCAGTATGAGGGTGAGCGTTGTCTTGCATCAGAATAAAGTTAGGGCCTACTCACTGTGAATATGGGATCACATGAGGTCGGATGACATGCTGAACATAGCTGGCAGCCGTTACATTGCCCTCATCCAAAATCACTAGCTCGGTTTTGCCCATTATGCTAATCCCACCCCATACCATAATACTGGGTCCACCAAAGCGGTCAGTTTCACGAATACATGGTTCTGTAAAACGTTCTTCAGGTCGTCACCAAACTCGTACGCATCTGTCATCATTAAAAAACTTTACTTTAGATTCATCTGTGAAAAGCACTGTCCTCCAATTATTCATGGTCCATTCGAGGTGATCACATGCAAACCTTAATCGCGCTGCACGGTGGGCTCTGGTCAATTTGAGCCGAACAACTGGCATTCTGGAGCGTTGTTGGTCTTCATGAAGTCTGTTGCGAACAGTTTGGTCACTCACTCGCGTTCCAGTGGCGTCACGTAAGCGGTTTCTCAATATGCGTGCAGTTACAGTTCGCTCGCGACGTGCAGAGAGTCGGATGTATCGGTCTTCTTGGGAGGTTGTCGCTCGGGTTCTACCTGAACCGCGCCTCCTACTCACACTACCTGTCTCTTGAAAGCGTTCCCACACATTTCGAATAGCTCGTCTTGATACACCTAAGCTTGAAGCTACCGATCTTTGCGAATTTCCCTGCTGAACCAAAACAAGGCTCTAGTCCCGGATTCCGTGTCCATGTGATGTCGAGAACCAGGCATTGTTTATGCAAACAGTAATGTAATCGATAATTAAAGGTAAGATTACGATAACTTCTTCGTTAGACACTACAAACTCCACTGAGCAACAATGTAATGGCACTCACAGATTCTGCGGTATATCGTAAGATTTTGTTTCTTGTCTACCCACTTAAGAACTACCCTAAACTTGGCGTTTAAGTGTTAATTTATGATCAATAAATATGCCTACTTAACATTTCCATACATCAGTATGCCAACAACTCGCAAAAAAAATGTGTCGGGAAAAATATCGAAATATTTCAAGTGGGCCCTATTTTGTTTTGAGTAGTTTATTAGTGGGGTAGTGGGGTTTAATTTATTTCGGAACAACAAACAGTTACACTATACACGTTAGGTAAGATACAGTATTCATGTTATAGAAGTATTAATAACTAGCTGTTGCCCGCAACTTTATACGCGTTACACTACTAAATGTGTAGGTAACCTAGAAATAAAACTAAACTCGCTGTTGCAGCTTTACTTGACACTGCATTTTAAGGGTTCCGTACCTCAAAAGGTAAAAAAAGGAACCCTTATAAGATCACTCTCTTGTCCCTCTGTCCGTCTGTCCGTGTGTCACCACCGATTTTCTCAGGGACGGACGGGTGGACCTAGCAACTTGAAATTTATACCAGATACTGAGGTCTATAGTCCCTATTAGTTGTATAAAAATCATGGTCCTGAATCAACAAAAAAAAATTACCGTAATTTTGAACTTGTTTTATTTTTCGGAATTTTCCCTTTACTTGTGCTGTACTTTGCTATTTGCCTAATTTCGTGATTTCGTCAACGGGAACTACCATATAGGTTTTCGACCCAAAACCTATAGGGTACTTCCGGTTGACCTAGAATTGTCAATTTTGGTTAAAAGCAAGTTCTTAAAAAAAGTTGAAAATTAAAGGGTATCCCATACATACATAGTTGACGCCAATTAAGATAGTCCTCAGAGTTGTACAATGTAAATCCATTTTCCCTACATTTAGATAGATATAGCATTTACTTGTAACATCAGACATCACATACACACATATTATGAGCGTGCGTGTGCTGTGAGAGTCACAAAAACAATGACACACACAAATCAATCAAAAAAAAAAATCAAATCACAAATCAATGTAATTTTGTGACTTTCACAAAATTTGATTCCAACTTTCACAATTCTTTTATAATGTTCACTAAATCATAAGAACATTAACAAGGACTTCTAACATGTAGACTCTCACACCCATACGCACATTATTACTAACAAAAAGACTCATCAAACAATCAACACAATCACAAACAATTTACAAATTTACAAAATAAGTGCAAAAACAGACAAAAGATACGTAACTAATAACAAGAGAAAAGTAGCAAAAATAACATTAAAATATGTGCATTGCGGTATGACTAAATGACATTTCAATCAAAAACCTTTTATTTATCCACTCCTTTATTGATCGAGCGAAGCGAGATCTCTAAATCAACTTGTGCAAATCGGTGATGTATGTATGTTTGTTTGTCCGAGGATAACTTTCGAAGCGTTTATCCGATCATCGTGAAATTTGGTATATAGGTAGGTTGATGGCACAATTTTGGTGTGACTAAATGAGCCAAAAATAGGAGGGATGGGGGGGGGGTTGTTGGGATATTGGGGTTCAAGAGGGGTAAAAAAACCAAAATGGGACTATCCGGTCAAGTCGCACGTCTAATAAAACGTCTTTGTAAGTACCTACATTTCGACCCCGTATTACTTTTAGCTTTATACCTTGTAGTTTTTAAGTTCTTAGTCATAATAAAAACAGAACAAAAGTCACAGGGTACACCAGTGATCCCACAGTGCTGTAATTTGGTATGCGTGTAGCTTTAGTGACACAAATATCGGTAAAAGTCTGAAATCCAGAATAACTGCAATTTGTACCCCAAAAATGTCCAATTAACATGAACTCCAATTACCTGTAATTTGAATGAAACCGTAGGTCAAGTTATATGGTTGCTCATTTCGTGGCACTATGTTATTAGTCAAAGATTAAGGCTAGCTTGTACAATAATCCCTAAACTTATTTAGCGACTAAACATGTTTAAACTTTACGAATTAGTATGATTTGACAACTCCTTAAATTATATTTAGCCACTAAATACGTTTAGGCGTCGTTGCGCGAATCGCCCTAAGAATATATATTTTATGTGTTTTGGGAGACTCGCGAGATCTCTCAGTTCGGGGCGAACCACTAGTTTATTTTTATTTTATTACGTCGCTGCTGGTCGTACCTTTGCTTCTGGTTTCAGCTGAATATCAGCGTTGGGTGCATCCAACATTATGCTGAGTTGAACGACATTTTGGCGACACATGAGTCGAACTGTCTAATTAATTTCAATTGTACTACTGTTCTTTGTAATTGTTTCATGTGTCATTTTGTGTGTACCAAATAAATGATTATTCTATTCAAAAAAAATATGTTGTCTTCCAGGTGAGCAGTCATTAGCCATGACCATTGTCAACTTAGCGCAGAATTACGTTGGATCTAACAACATCAATCTGCTGGAGCCGCGCGGTCAGTTCGGGACGAGGTTGTGCGGAGGCAAGGACTCTGCGTCTCCTCGTTACATTTTCACCCTTATGTCGCCGCTGACAAGGCTTATATTCCATCCGCACGATGATCCCTTGCTTGTGGTAAGTTGAATCAAATTTTAGTAAGTAAAATATTTGTTTGACATGATAACAGCACAGATAAAATGAATAAATAAATATTGGTGGACATTTCACACAGAGCTATCTAGCTTCAAACTAAGCAGAGCTTGTACTATGGGAACCAGATAACTGATAGAATACTTATATACTTTCTTTTTTGTAAATACATGCATGCTTGTGGAATATTGCACAAACATGCAGATCTGGAACAAATATCTGTAGATCGAACCTGCAACGTCCTGCATCCTGAATGAAATATTAATTTAATTTCCAGCATGAATTCGAAGACAACCAGAAGATTGAGCCGGTGTACTACCTGCCCATCCTCCCGATGGTCCTCGTGAACGGAGCCGAGGGCATCGGTACAGGCTGGTCTACCAAGATTCCGCAGTACAATCCCAGGGACATTGTGCACAATTTACGGTAAAGCGGATAAATAAATAATGCTGGACATTTCACACAACGCTATCTAACCCCAAACTAAGTCAAGCTTATATTATGGTAACCAGATAACCGATACTTATACTTCAATAGTTTTTTTAAAAATACATATAGTATACAAAAAACACCCAGATATAGAGTTAGGGTCTAATCACAAAAAAATAAAGCACTGTTTAGCGCGCGTGTTTAAAAAAATCCTATACTAAAATTGGTAAGGAATTTTTAAAGTCGCGTTAAATAGTTGTTGAACTTATATGTAGTAACAAGGTTAATTTTGATTTCCAGTCGTTTACTAGACGGCGAAGAGCCCAAACCAATGCATCCGTGGTACAAAAACTTCCGCGGTACAGTCGAAGGTTTTGGCGATAAATACGTGATTTCCGGTGAAGCCGCCATCTTGCCCGGCGAAAAGATCGAGATCTCGGAGCTTCCGGTCGGCTCGTGGACGCAGAACTATAAGGAGAATGTGTTGGAACCCCTGCTGGGCACGGATAAAGTGAAGCCGGTCATTTCAGAGTATAGGGTAAGTATAGACTTCTAACAACGAAACAAATCTTAAAAAAAAGGTATGCTTATCTCCATTCTTCCAATACTTCTCTCAGGTCATCGGAAAACTTCTTTTACGGGAAATCATTCACTGTCAAAGCGGTCCGCCTGTGGAATGCTTTGCCGTGGAAATTAGACAGGCTCCCTCACAGCACTCTTTAAAGCAAAGAGCTGTCTTGTCATTTTGAGTCCGATTGGTTCTTTGAGTGGAGACCTCTCTCTGTAAAGCGTAGCGTAGAATGGCTCTCATTAAAGCCAGCCGTTAGGGCTGCACAAGACTCATCTGAAATGAATATCATACAGCCGTGAAGTAGAACTGACGGCCGTTGGGGCAGAAAGATTCTCTAATGGAGACAGACCACACATTGGAAAGCGCAGCATAGAACAGTTCCCCAGTTCTAAAAAAGGGAACTAAGGAAGTTCTAAAAAAATTCTGATGCAATGAAGGAATACGATCTTCCTGTGCGTAGTTTTATCCGCGCTAAACCAAATCATTATTGTTAAAAAAATACTACTTATAAAATAATATGAAAAATAATCCTTATTCCTTATTTATTCCAATAAGCGGAAAATTCACTTAAATAAATAAGTTGTTTTTGTTTATAGGAATACAACACAGACACCACAGTGCGTTTTGTTGTCTCGCTGCTTCCCGGCAAGTTGAGTGAAGTGGAGGCGGAGGGGATTCACAAAGTGTTCAAGCTGCAGACCACCATATCCATGACTTGCATGAACGCCTTCGACCATAACTGCTGCCTGCATAAGTAAGTACTCTTGAATATTACATACATTTTCACCACTCTTAAAAGTTGGTCATTGTTAGCTCTCATCATCAACTTATAATAGTCCACTGCTGGACGTAGTTCTATCCCAGGGTGCGGCATTGAGCCCGATCTTCAGCTCCTCTCATCCAATCCTTGCCAGCCACAGCGCGCAAATCCTCCATTAAGCCGGAGGGTGTCCTACACTTCGCTTGCCTAGATGTGGTCTCCACTTCGGAACATTTACCCCAACGGTTATAGGTTCTGCAGCAGATATGACTGGCTCACTGATACTTCAGCTTACTGTCCCTCTGAGCTATGTCGAATGGTTCTCTGTTGGATAACCGCGTTTCGGATTCTATATTTCAGAGAAATCCCTAGCATAGCCCTTTCCATAGCTTGCTGAGCGACTTTCAACATTGTTAGCTCAATAACTTTTTTTTTTTTTTTTTTATCTAGTTTTTTTAAGGAATACCTGTAAAAACTAATTTTGGAAATAGATCGAGGCTCATTGCATTGCATTCATACAACCTCCATTACAAATCCTTATTTCTATTAAAAAAGGCCATAGTTTAGTAGTGAAAAAGAAAAAGTGGATACCGGGAACACAATTTTTCTCAAAAGTTGTGACATACTCTGGTGTAAGCGATCAATAGCTCCTCCTTTGCCTCGGGCCTTGGGTGCAGGTCACACAAAATTGGTTGCTGAAAATTTTTTGGGGGATGTGGATGTCTTGTGGCTGCTATGATGATGATAATGACCAAGGACATTAATGAGGGAACGTATCCATACTACTTGCCCCATTTTCGTAATTTTTTTACCCCCCTCCCCCCTGAACAAGTCACGTAGTATGGGAACGTTCCCTGAGTTATAACATTAACTTCAGATACGACAAAGTGGAAGAAGTACTCCGTGACTTCTACGACCTTCGTATCAAGTATTACAACCGTCGCAAGGACTACCTCGAGGGGCAGCTGCAGGCCGAGGCCGATCAACTCTCCAACAAAGCGCGGTTCATTCTGGAGAAGTGTGATAAAGGACTTGTGGTCGAGAATAAGAAACGCAAGGCTATGGTGGAAGAACTTATCAAGAGAGGTAAGAAAGATTATGATGTGTTAACAAATATCAATGAAAAAACTATATAATTTCAGAGGTAAAGCATTTATTATGATTGCATTTATTACAGTTGCACGCGCCATGATCACGGGTTAACTGAAGTGTAACCGCTTTTAGTGAAAATAGTGTTCATAACCATGATAGTTTCAAAAGTTATATTGTAAAGTTTGCTGTTTGTATCTTCATAGAGGGTAGTCGGAAACTGCTAAACCGATTCTGAAAACCCATTCATTGATAGAAAGCTATACTATTCCTGAGTGCTAAAGGGTATATTAATTAGTAATTAAGCCCTCTTAACGTTCAGTACACTTAAAAATTTGTCTGTTTTAAACAATGCGAGTGTGCTTTTTGTTGATAAATAAAAAATGTTTAATTTGTATAAAAAAAATGTGTACTACGTGTTTTGTTATATACGACATAAAATGAAAACACGGGTAGGGCCATTAGGCTTGTATTGTTTGAAATTTGTTTAAAACCTATTTCACAAATAGGTTTTTTTCAAATTCATTACCATAGAAAAATTTAAATTTTCATCAACCTTACTATCAAGTCCTAAAATATCAATAAAACAGCCTGTATAAAATAGTAAACAAATCATATTCATTCATCATGTAAGTAGGTACCTGTTAAACTGACTAAGTGGCATCGTCGCAAAGGCGCCGCCAATTTATGTTAAAAATTGTTTATTGGTAATGTATCGATTATTGGATAAATATTGAAGCTACCGGTATTAAACATACCTTTAAAATCAGTTAATACGAATCCAGATGTGAGTTTTAAATTAATGTCGCACATAACAAAACAGTTTGTATACTTTATTTAGATAAAAAAAGAATCACTACATGCTATATCCGTGTCTTTCAGGCTATGCACAGGACCCAATCTCTGAGTGGAAGAAGAAGGCGAGCAAGATACAAGGACTGACCGTAGTGGAGGAAGAAGAACCTGAGTCTGAGGATGAACCGGAACCTCAAAACGATAAGGACAAATCTGGTGATCCAGGTAATTACTGCAGCAGTTTATTTGGGGCCCAATTCTGCTAATTTATAAGAAAAACGACTATGGAGCCATGCCATTATTTAACAATTATAATTGGTGTTCCTATCATCAGTTGCCAAATTTTCAATGGCGTTGTCATAGCAACTGGGGTCATTAAAAAGTTTGTGTTAGTAGAATACCAAAAGGTATCTACAGTGGCTATTTTGCGACGATACAATTGTCATAGTGATGCAATTGGTTTAGTAGAATTGGGCCCCTGGACCTGAAACCATTTGAGGGAGTAATATACAAAAGACATATTACATATTGTGGGTGTGTGCGGAAATCTTTTTAAATAAATGAAAGTCATATTCAGAAGGTCATATTGTAGTTGCCGCCTACGCATGGTTTAAATGTTTTCTTTGTTAATTGGTGATAGTCAAGTGCTTGACCACCTGACAGTAGTGTGGTAAGTGATGGTGTGATTGAAGATGGAGCACACTTGCCTAAAAAGAACTTGTTGACTCTGGACTTGAAGACTCTGTAAATCATATTGTTATAGACAAAACTGACAAATTTACGTGCCTTTTTATTAACCGACTTAAAAAAAAAAGGAGAAGGTTCTCAATAAGCCGAAATCTTTTAAATTTTTTATGTGTTACTCTGTTACTTGAAGACGCCTGCTCCGATTCGAGAAATTCTGTTTTTGTTTAAAAGGTCCCATTGTCCCTTCCAGGTGGTCCTGTCCACCAAGTCAGGATCTGATATTGGGATCCCAAAAAATCGAGGGCAACCCTCAAATTTTAGAGGGACGCAATTCGATTTTATCTTTTTACCTTAGAACTCCGTCATTTATCAACCGATTTGGAAAATTCTTTCATATTGGTCTCATAGAAATTTCATCAAAATCAGGTCAATAGTTTGGTTAAGTCAGTTATATTCTAGTTTTAAAAGTTACTTGTGCATAGAAAGGTCTTGGTTGTAACTGACCACAGGGAATGTTGCCAATGTAATTGAACGACCAAACATAAGTGTTTTTGTTAAATCTTTTCCAGAGTTAATAGTCTTGTATTTCCAGACAAGGCGTTCCAGAACTTAAAAGAAGTGAAGAAGTTCAACTATCTCCTCGGAATGTCGATGTGGATGCTCACCAAGGAGAAGAAGGATGAACTGCTCAAGCAAAGAGACCAGAAGCTATCTGAACTCACTACACTGAAGTAAGTAAATTTTCATGTGAAACATCAATTGGCCTTCCTAAGAGGGGTTTTTTTTAATTGAAAGCTTCTTTAGGCGCGTTGGGCATTTTTCAGATGGGAAAAAACCATTAAACTCGCGATACTGTTACCGACACCTCTGTATATATGTATCTGTAGTGTAGTCTGTTCAAGTTTTCACTTCTGTCGGCACTCCCGGAGTACCACTATTTGTTTTTTACTAGTATTTGCTGCTTTAGTTTCACTGCGGCCAAGAGGCCTATTGTGATCGCCACTTATGGTTATTTCACCCCTAGTTTATGGGGCGTTTAAAGTTCACCACTGAGCCCTACAGCTATTAAAAACTGTAGGATATTCGTAGGGCTAGCTTTATTCTTAGCTGTTAGTTCCTCCGGGCTAAGGATGTGTTTGTCCAGATGAATGCTACGTTTGCGCATTAGTGGACCACACTCGGCTAACAGATGCAGAGGTGATTAAGTGAGGCCCACTCTTATACCAACACGCCGTGACGGCATGCGTCCAATAGAATTAGGCTAGGAATTATTATTTTACTTAAATATGTGTACCAAAATTTTTTTAAATCTGTACGCATTATTTAGATACCTACTTATAGACCAGTCACCTTTAAATAATTACTTAATACAACTAAACATAATTATACTTAACACAATTACAACTGACCTATCCACCCAAATTACCAAATTTTTGATGACCTCCGTGGCGCAGTGGGCTAATAGCCGGCTGAGATGCAGGAGGTAGTGGGTTCGATTCCCGCCGCGGAATAAATGTTTGTATGATCCACAGATATTTGTTCCGAGTCTGGAGGGTTTTCTATAAATTATAAGTTTGTATTTACAAAATAAAGTATATAAGTGTAGTGTTCACCTATCTTAGGGGTAGGTGGTTGGGTAGTTCATGAAATAAAACACAGTTATACTATTACACTGGTAAGGTGCGCGCACGTCTATCCCGCTTGGCGGACCGCAGTCGTCTGACCCGCGGTTTTTTTTTTTTTCTTTTTTTTTTCTGAAGGTCTAACTCGCTGTTGGCCTCTGAGGCCGTGACAGCTTAACCGAACTTTTGGCGAGCGCAGATGGCGCTCAGCCCAGTAAGTTATTTAGGCAACTAGCGCAAGGGCACCACTTAGGTACGAGCCTCGGCTTGGGCTGTTGCCGGGGTGGGGATAGGAGAGAAACGCCCGGGTACATGTTTGTACCTCGTATAGGCGGCGACTGAAGGGATTCGTCGACCTCGCCGGCGAGATCGGTGTTTCTGTGAGGTGTTTGCTCTGTCTGACATAGATGACTCATCTTCCGCATTAGCGGAGGTGATTTCGTCATCCGGGTCTCCGAGAACGTGTCTCGGACGACGGAGGATTTACTGACCCGCGGCAAGCGTTGCTTGCGTATTTATACGAAAACATTTATTCAAATACCACAATAAGTATTCTGTCAGTTATCTGGTTCCCATTGTACAAGCTCTGCTTAGTTTGGGGCTAGATAGCGCTGTATGAAATGCCCAACAATATTTATTAATTGATAATTATACTAAGTGTTTTATTATGTTGTTGTTGATTTAAAACACACATCTAGTATCGTAATAACTGATTTTAGTAGTGGGTTTTATACCGGTAGCTTGAATATTTATCCAGTAATCAATACATTTCCAATAAACATTCGATCGGCGGCGCCTTTGCGACGATGCCGCTTAGTCAGTTTAACAGCTACCTACTTACATGATGAATGAATATGATTTGTTTACCTAGTTTATACAAGCTGTTTCATTGATATTTTAGGACTTGATATTGAGGTTAATGAAAATTTAAAATTTTCTGTGCTAATGAATTTGAAAAAGCTTATATTACAACAATACTATCCATTAGCCCTACCCGTGTTTTCATTTAGTGTCTTACATTAAATTATCTTATTTACTTACAGAGCAAAAACACCAGCGTTACTATGGAGAGAAGATTTGGACGCTTTGCTTATTAAATTGGAAGAAGTGGAGAAGAAGGAAAGAGATGAAGAGAATGCGGTCAATAAGAAGAGTTCCAAGTTCATGGTGAGTTTGAACCCACTACTAACTGCGCCATCAACACAGCCACCACTAAGTATTGGAAGCTGTGACTCCGTTTTCTAATCCTTAGGTTCAAATGCCACGACTAAACTCATAATCTAACCGAGACTTAATATAGGCATTAATATATATATTATATTTGAGAGAAAAGCTACCCTATATTAATCGCTCGCCTGGGAAGTACTACTACCATAACTATTTCTGCTGCCAAGCAGCATTGCTGTGTTTAGGTATGAAGGGTATGGTGGCCGGCGAAATTACAGGCACATGAGGCTTTACACCTGTATGTCTCAAGTTGATGGATGCAAGGCAGTGCATAAGCTGAGTCATAAGCTTTTTCCATCGACATATAGCATAAAAAAAAGAAAATAAAAATATTTTGTAATACGGGGCGCAAAGTAGAAGTTTTTTTATATCTACTTATTCTATGTTTTTATTACATGCTCACCTAGATGGAAAATATGAAGGGAAAGGTACATTTTTTTAATATTTTTATAACCGACGCGGTGTGCGAGTAGCCAGCTGAGTCGCGAGAACTGCGGGTTCGATTACCGCTGTGAGATTTTTGCATGTGCTTCAAATATTAAGTTGTTTGGTCGTAAAGCCTAGTCGGGGGCTCTAAAGCAGTCTAAAAACCATTCCGAAAATAGCCACTTTATATTTCGTAACTTCTTAGTGATTTTAAAATATCTATTAATGATACCCCAAATGATGAGTAAAAAAAATATCCCAACCTACATAATACCCTAAAAAAATGTTTTTAGTTATTATTTCATAGATATAAATACTGTAACCCCGCAACCTTTATAGTATCCATATACAGAAACAATGTTTCATTTAATAATCTTCTCCCTCGAACGTGATCGTCTACTTAGCGAGCTGTTAAACCCGTAGGTTTAAACGGTCCATCTATAAATTCCTGCTTCTTTATTATACCAAAAAAATGAAGTGTTGTTTAATTGTCTGAATGCTTTTGTTAAATTAATTAAGTCTTGTCTAAATTTGCGGTTTCTAGTTTTAGGGTAATTGAGTTTTAATGCATGCTATACTTTTTTATCATATATTTGATTACAATCTAGATATAAAATTGTATGTTTGGTTTAATTAGTGCTAAGTGGATTGTAATCTGTGTGGATTAATAAATAAAATAAATAAAAATAGCTTACTAGGCATCACTGAAATGTAGCATGTATCACCTTTACTGTTCACTCTGGTACACTCTGAAGACTTGGTTCCTACGGAATCCTTAAAAGAAACCGGAGGATTATTTGCTAAATTTAACTTGTTTATCACTTACAGTGATGTTAGGTGTGACATGGACGCGATTGCCTAACAAAGAGGGGATTGGGAGTGGTTGGGGGAGGCCTTTGCCCGCAAATGGAAAAAATACCTATAAAAAATAGATAAATACATAGATAATAATTCTTGTTATCACAAAAAACTTAAACAACTGTTTTAACGCGTGTTGAAAAATTTCTTACCAATTTTTGTATACGATATTTTTCAACACGCACTTAACTGTGTTTATTTAGGCTCTAGAAAGTTCTAGAAGACATGGAATTAATGTAATTAATTTATAAATATATATTATTATTGATGTAAAGTTTTGATTTTTTTTGTGATATAAAAAATTGCTTATTATTATATTGATGTGTTACAGAATGCAAACAAGAACAAGAATCGCAAGTCGTTGTTCGAGATCGTGCCCTCGGGCAGCGGCCGCCGCATCGAGCCGAAGATATCCGAGGACCTCATCAAGCGGATCCAGGCCGCCGAGAAGGCGAAGACGAGGAAAGATCTCAAAAAGGAATATGATCCGGTAAATTAAATGCAATAAACTATGCGCCAAATTACTTTGCGGCTGTGCTCAACTACATTTTAATAGGTTTATGCTACAGATACCAATGTATTTTCACACCACCTGCTCGACAATGTCAAATTATATGTTATGTAAACCTCCCCGAAATCAGTTGATTAAATCCCTACGGCTGAGCCGGGAGGAAAGTTGTACTGAATTTCTAATGTGTGATTTGAATTTGGAACCTCATCTATATTAAAATTTGAACCAAAGAGACCCACACGATAAGATCTTTATCATAAATAGAACTAACCTCTGCACAGAATGCACCAATCTAGAATTGGTTTTTATGGTCTCGCAGAAAGTGTGAACCTCTTGGATAAAGCTGTTTGCATCTTGGGCGTGCTTATATCCCTCTGCACTCAGGATTCTAGAAACTCCGTCGCTCTGGTCGTGGGTTAACTCCTTCGTTACGTTCAGGATTCAATATAGCGCCCGTGACGCAAGACACTGCTTTATCCCCTCGTTTAATAATCTACTATTATTTCATTAACTTGTGTTTACAATAGCTTAGTTGCAATCTTGTAAGTAAATAATACCTGTAATAGGAGATTTCGCTCTTTTATAATATAAATTGCTTAACATAAAAAATAGGCGTCTTTATAAAAAAAACTTATAATAAGTTTTTTACACTACTTAAAGACGGTTCTAGGGTTCTTCACAGTTAAAAAGGTAAGGTAAGGTTATGTTCTTTGTAGTATATTGTACATAGTAAATAAAAAATAAAAACTGACAGCTGTTGGGGCAAAAAAGTATAAAAAAGCGCTGTGTAGGACTACCCTCCACAAGACGGAAAGACAACCTGATAAGGGTTGCTGGGAACTGTTGGGTGAGGTCTAATCGCTTACTACAAGGTGAGATCGTGAATGAATGAATGAAAATGCTTTATTGTACAACATAAAAGAAACAAGATGGAAAGACAACCTGATAAGGGTTGCTGGGAACCGTTGGGTGAGGTCTAATCGCTTACAACAAGGTGGGATCGTGAATGAATGAATGAAAATGCTTTATTGTACAACATAAAAGAAACAAACATAAAAATTAAAATTCACAAAGCAACAAGTACATTGGGCGGTCTTATCGCTTAGAAGCGATTTCTTCCAGACAACCTTTGGATGGAGAGGGTTTTTGTAATCGTGGTTAAACGTGAGCCTGTAACTTTTTTATAATTTCCTATTTAGAAACTACTATTTCCTATTATAATATTTTCAGGAAGATCCGTCTGGCATCAGCCCTTCTAGTCAAGAGAAGAAAGCGAAAGGCCGCGTTAAGAAAGAAAAGGTAGAGAAGCCGGACAAAGCAGATAAGGCTGAGAAAGACAAGGATGGGCTGAAACAGACCAAGCTTACGTTCAAGAAGGAACCTAAAAAGGTAAAATCTGTTAAATATCAAAAATATTGTGAATTTTGGTAGCAAGAGAGCTTCCAGTTTCCCTTTCTGATATTATGAAATTTGATGAAGTAATAGTGCCATACAATATATTTGAATGTTTACGAAACACGATCAATTCTTTTATCCCTGTTGGTTTTTGTACTAATCCATGTTTTAGACCCATCACATAAAAAGTTAGATCTATTGACTGATCACACGTTGATAAAAATTTGTTCAAGATTAATGTTTTAATATTTTTGATGAATTTAACAGAAGAAGATGACGTTTAGCGGTAGCGAGTCTGAGGATCTGTCTAACTCTGACGTCGAGCTCGCAGACGCGCCTGCGCCGAGGCAGCGCGCCTCCGGCTCTAGGAGGGCAGCTACTAAAGTCAGTGGTTTTTCAATAATAATATACCTAACATTTACTTCAGGCAACGATGTGCACATACACGAATCTGAGTACATCATCTCCTGAAGTGCTCGCATCTATTCGGGAGAGGTAGATCTTGATGGTTGGCTCCACTGCATGCAGTGTCATCAATTAAGTCACTGATTAATACTGAAGACCAAGAACTGAAAGGGTCTTACCACAAAAAAAATTAAACACGCTTTATACAGTTGTTTAACTTTTTTGTGGTAACAAGGATATGGGAACAAGTATTTATGTAGTAAATAAATATAAGTTTTTATTATAATATGTATTTTAGGCTAAGGTCTTATCTTTATGGGCCGACGAATAAGTTAATTACAATCCTGTAACTATTTTATTGTTGCCTGAATTAAATGATTTATTATTATATTTTCCAGGTACAGAAATACAAGGACGGTGAATCGGAATCGGAATCAGCGTCCGAGGTGGAGCTGCTGGACAACAAGGTGGAGAGCGATGCCGAGGTGAAGCAGCGCGTGCTCTCGCTCAGCGAGGACGAAGACGACTTCAATGTTAGGAAGAACAACAACAAGAAACTCGCTGAGATGGACTCAGGTGAGATATACTCATGAATCTGCCCAGAATAGATTTTTTTTGACACACAGGAAATGCCACAAAGTACATAGATAACAGAAAAACACAGGTAACACACAATAAATGTACATAGGTATGCGGATAGTAAGAATAATCTTCCGTGCTGGGTGGGACAAACAAGTCCGACTCAGCGTATTGCTGCCATCCGAGGATGGTAAGCGACAATCATGAATCTGAACAGAATAGTATATTGTTATACAAGGGCCGTAAGCGATACCCGAGATATATTCACATACGAGCACGCGAATGCGAGGGAGGACTTTATTGATCGCTTACACCCGATTAGAACACATAACTTTTCATCACGAATTTAGAGAGGAAATTAAAAGTATTTTAGATTATTTTCTTTTAGTTAAAAAAAAAAAGATTTGCGTTCCCGGTGTCCATTGTTTTATAAATTTTTTCACATTGGACTGTGGCCTCTTCAGTTTTTAAATAAAAATAAGGATATTTGTCGCGTAGATTGTATTTCATTTTAACATATTATGAATATAATAAGTGTCAATTTTTTGTATGCTATACTTATTGTCGTGTTATTTTTGTAACTGTGTATGTCTTTGTTTTGTTATGTCTGCAAATAATTGTATTTTCTTTCTTTCTTCTTTCTCATTCGTTTTTAAATTTACTTACGTCCCTAGGGGCATATACGGAGCCGTTATCGAGTTTACAATGACTAACTTTCAGAGCATGAGTGATAAAATAGTACATTGTGTCATAAGGGACCAAAATAATGTATTGAGGGCGAGAGCGAGTACGTCGCCCGAGGTTAAATAATTTTGGTACGGCGTGGCACACTCTGCTTTTCATCACCCTCTGAGAAAAATAAATAAGAGATGCTTTTAGTAGTGATGAATATTTATATTTACATAAGTAAAATACAATATTAATAATAGCTGACCCGGCAAACTTCGTACCGCCTTGACATGCATATGACGCATGTTTATTGATCAAGCGAAGCGAGATCTCCAAATCAATTTTGCAAATCGGCGTTGTATGTATGTATGTTTGTTTGTCCGAGGATAACTTTCGAAGCGTTTTCCGATCATCGTGAAATGATGGCACAATTTTGGTGTGACTCATGAGCTAACAATTTTGGGGGGTTGTCGAGATATTGGGGTTCAAGAGGGGTAAACAAAAATGAAAATGAAATTATTAGGTCAAGAGAGACGCCAAATGAAAGGTTTTCATTAGTACATTTCCACCCCGTTTTTACTTTTAGTAAAGTTTTTGTAGTTTTTGAATTATTAGCCATAATAAAAACTACACTTTGACAAAATTCACAGAGTACACCAGTGAGTCCACAGTGCTGTAATTTAGTATGCGTGTAGCTTATATATCTCAAATATAGGCAAAAGTCTGAAATCTAGAATAACTGCAATTTGTACCCCAAAACCAATTAACATGAACTCCCGTTACCTGTAATTTGAATTAAACTGTAGGTCAAGTTAGTTGGTTTTTATCGTGGCACTATTTTGATAGTCAAAGATTACGAATAAGATTTTTTTTATTTATGGTAGACTCGCGAGATCTCAGTTCGGGGCGAACCACTAGTTATATTAAATTTCATTATATCCATTCAACTGTTTAGTCGTGAAAAGGTAAAGGAAAAGGAAACAAATAAACAGAGTTACTTTTGCATTTATAATATTAGTATGGATTTATATTTTTTTCCAGACTGCCTCTTCGACTCACTAATAGAAGACTCCAAAAAAGAAGTGAAAGCACCGAACAACCACAACGAGTCCATGGTGCTGTCGAGTGATGATGAACCATTGGAGCCCACAGTCAAGTCCCCGCCCAAGAAGAAAGCGGCGCCAAAGAAGAAACTCATGAACGTTGATAAAGAGACCAAGACTAAGAAACGGCCAGCGAAGGTGCTCCTGAGCCAGGATAGCGATGATGATAGCATATTTGATAGTAGAAAGGTTGGTACAATTTTGATATTCTTCATCTTACCCGAGCAGTGTATTTATTGATACTATTTGGCAGTTCACAGTGGTTGAATGTTTTAAGTGAAAGAAATAGTCCTAATTGTAATACTGGGGTAAAAGATGTAGGTATACCACCTTTTAACAGAGTGAACGGAGTAAAATAAGAGAGAAGTTGTACAGAGTGCTAAAAGTCAACCAGGTCGATGCGGGCCTGTTTCAAAGTGTTAGCTGAAAACATCTGACTTGGGTAACATGCTGTACCGGTCCACATACGACCTGCTGAAGAGGATGTTCTGTAGTTATTTCTGTATACAATTATGGAACTGACATCGTCGGAAATAAGTAGTCGTAAGTTCCCTAAAAATTGATTTTAAAAAAACTGGTCGAACTACAAAGGAAATTCTTTTTTTTTAACTTATTTTTCGCATTCACCCCTCACACTGATGCATTCGCATACATGCGAGCATGTGCGCTCTCCGGTAACACATATCTTTGATTGTTTGTTTTTACGTTTTCATGTACTGATTGTAATATTGATTGATGATTGATGATGATTGTAATATTCATACTATGTTCTTCCAGAGAGAACTGTTTCCTAGGCCACAGCTTATGCTTCTGGGAAACGGAGACACAATCTATCTTTGTATCTTTTATAACTTTAATTATGGGCGAATATACAAAAGTTGGGTAACTTTTCAGAATATTTTGATTATGATAGTTTTTTAAATCAAATTCCTTCAAATTCGCATTATAAGATAACTAATCTAATAAATATATTGCTCAGGATAGGGCCAGTCACTTTTTAAAGTAGATGCGGAGATATTACGATTTTTCCGAATTTGCCTGCCAGGGGACTGACGAGGGTGACAAAGTACTGATAAAACACACAACTTCATTAGATATGCAAGAAATTTATTACGATTTAGAAGAAATCTCTCAGAAACTAATAATGTCACATATTTAGAGTCTCACTTTTGATCTAAATTCACTTAAGTAACAATAAAAAATATTTATTTACGTAATAGGAACAACTTTCTCCACCTTTAATGCAGCTTTTTATTAACTTTATTTTACTTAACTACGTTGAAGTAGTTTAACTTAAAAATATACATTTTCTAAGTAATCAACAAACTATTGAAACAAAAATATAACTCTCTCTGCCTTAAAAAGGTACCAATTAACATAATAACAGTTACCAAGTAATATTACCTCAGTCTTCAAAACAGCCTTCTGACATGTTTAATATCGTTATATTCAGCGTCGCAGAAACAACTTAGTGACTTCATTGTAAGATGATTGGAAATGTAAACAGAGCCGGTCATCTGATGTACCAAGAGCATCTCCTTAAAGGCGATCATTTGAGATGACTTGTCGTTAATCAAGGTATTCATCTGCTCGATATCACAGCCTTCAATCACCGTCACTTTTATACCTGGACATCTCTCGCGGATAACAGAAGTAAACTCCGTCAAGTCAGTTATATCACCTCCTGAAGCAATCACTTGATCATCTGTTCGCTTGCATGGGGCCCCTACACCATCAGGTGCCCCCTTCCCGTGTCCGGCTTCATGAAAGTTCCAGGAATATTGCACAATATTAGGGTACATGTCTTGCAGTTTACAGCCCAATACATAAAACATAGATTTGTTCCTATATTGCGTTACAGGACCATCGCTAAGAAAGTGAATCTTTTGAATGTTTGATGGCAGTAATGTCAGCACAGATTTTAGAATAGAATAGAATAATTATTTATTTTAGACAGTGTCCGTTCATACAAAATATCAACAACAGGTTTAGGTTAGGGGTATTCACTGTTGTCAGAATATGTGTCTTTTTTAGAGCAGCAAGTTGAAGGTCCATGTTTTCGTGGACCGTGCAAGCACAAGTATCACGGTTTGATAGTTTAGGGGGAACCATCCAAAATGGTCGGAGTCGGGTAAATAGGGAATAACCCATTTTAAATGGAATGGGTTTTCAAGAACTTCTCATGAAGATTTTTCATACTGTCTTTATCTTTTCTGTTTTTAATTTGTTTACGAGACATAAATTCTTTCTTGCCTGCTGCTTGGCGGCTGTTAGAATCATCTTCTAAAAATTGCTGAACTAGACTTAGCACTTTAACTGTGACTTTTTTTTTTGCTGGTTATATCCTGCTTTTTGTAAGTCACTGCTTTGTTTGGTATTCTCCATATTGTCGTATTTGTCTACCACATTTCCGGATATAGCTTGTTTGAATTTTCTTTTATCTTCATGGCGCTTTATTTTAGTGTAGTTTTCCTCTAATTGAATTTTGATAACTTCTCCGAAAAGGATCTTCTTCGTTATATCTTTGCTCATTCCTTCAATTCTGGTTTTCGGAGTTTTTTCCACAGATTTTACAATTTTCTCTAACTTCCTTTTGAACCTTCTATATTTTTGACACTGATTGTTCAGTTTAGTTTTTAGTTTTGAAACCATTGTTTTCATCTCTTTTAATTGCTTATTTCTGTACTTTCTGTCTTTCACTTCTCCTCTTTGCTTCATTTGCTCTTCGATCACAATGGGCTGTTCACAAACTATTGGTTGCGCTTCATCGTCAGTAGTTGAAGGAGTATTCTGGCGTACAAAATTATCAGTATTATTTTTCATAAGTTGTTTTTTTTTGCCTGTAATTCGATGAATATTTTTTTCCATTCTTTTCTACTTAATCGTTGCTCCCGAGGCGTCATGTCTTTAATATTTTTTCTTTGTCCCTTTTCTTTTTTTAAGTATTGCAACCTTTGTTTCTCTTTGTATTCATCTAACTTAATGGGGTCGCTTTTAATTCTAGCTAAGCGAGCCTTTTCGGCTTATCTATTCTTATTCAATATATCTCTATCCTTAGACTTGTTTTGTTTTTTTTAGGAGCCATGATGTTTTAAACTGAAATAAGTAAATAAATGCTTAGACACGCTCAAAAAGTCAGTACCCTGGAAACACGTCAGTCCTGTGGCGCAATATCAGACAACGGACTGACGCCAACGGACTGACGGAACAACCATGAATTTGAAATTATCTTTAGAACTAACGTTTATTTTGATATTTTCGAATATCAAGAAGCTACATTTTAACAAATCAAAGTTAACTATGTATAAATTAAAATATAACACAGATTTACAAGGAAATAGCGACTCACCATAGGACTGAAATTTTGTCTGGATCGGCACGTGTTCACACGACAAACACAACTCTAGCACTGGCACAGTAATGACGACCAAATAATGGCGCGGTCTGCAGCTAACTTTAGTACCAACCTTGAATTATTACGTGAATTTGAATTTGAGTCACCGGTATTTAGCGGGAAATTCAAATTCGAACACAACACAACGGACTGACGAATAAAACTGAACACAAAGTTTCTTATTGTTTTTACAAAAACGATGAGAATATTATATTATGAAAGTAGTGATTATAATTATTAGATACATCACAGATTATAGTGAAATAGTAAGTTTAATTATATTAAAGGTAATATTTAATACACAGCTATTTGATTGCGCGGTTTTGAGGTTGTGACACGCCAAAGTACTGACTTTTTGAGAATATATTGTGAAGTTTTACAAATTTGTATTTAAAATGAATAGCTGAAATTGGGTGACCAAATAAAAGGCTTTTAATTGTTTTAAAATTAGTCATAAAATATAAATAAAATATAATTATACATCGTTTTATTGACTGATGACATCGAGTTACCCAATTTTTGTACAAACACCCTTATGCCAAATCTCACTTTTCTCCGCGCAATAAGCTTAAAAAGGGGTATTTTCTCTTCACGTGTTAAAATATAGATTAAACGGGTATTTATCGCACATTGATGCAATCGAAACGTCAGGATTAGGTATATAAACGGTAAATACCCGTTAAATATGAATAATTAGTAGAATTTTGTTACGATGCAGCGCCAAAGAAATAAACAGTTCAGTATTGATTCAAAATCGCTTGGCTTCAAAAAATTCGGAAAAAACATTTTTATACCATACATTTTTGTGATTTGGTTTAGCGCGCAGTGTTAGTTTTTTAGTCAAAACTGATCGATGCAGTATCGAAGTTATTAGGAAAAAGTAGATTGTGTGGAACCAAAATAATGTATTGAGGGCGAGAGCGATTGCTCGCGTTGCTCGAGGTTAAATAATTTTGGTACGGTGTGGCACACTTTGCTTTTCATCACCCTCTATGAGAAAAATAAATAAGAGATGCTTTTAGTAGTGACGAATATTTATATTTAAATAACCAAATTACAAATTTATATTAATATTAGATATGTTTTCGCAATTTAGAAAGGTTATTGTAGCTGTTTTGTTGGGAACAGAAAATGTCGTTGATTTATTTATCACTTGAATGTTCGTAATAACTTTAGACTCTGGTTGAGGATCATGTTGTGTATGGTGACATTTCACGCTGTTTTGCAATTTCTGAAAATGCCTACTTCATTTTCATTTTTCCGTGTAATTAAGTTTTTATAGGCTTTTAGATATTTTTCTCTCGATTGGTTGGCTAGTTAATTGTTTATGACAGTTTTTGCGATTAATTTTACCCTTTCAGGGTGATAATATTTCACGTTCACTGCTAAAACTTATCTTTTATTCAATTTCTGTGAATCAAATTCAAATTGTCTATAATATTTTAATAAAAGTAATAAAAAAACGAACGAGAAGTTTCCGCGTATTTTTTTTTAATTTGATTAAACAATGCCGCGTTGGCAGGTGTGCTTATTTTATTACCGTCTAGAACTTATCGAAGCGAATTGCGTTCAAATTTTTTGATTAAATAGTGTTCCAAATTCGAAAGTCATTTCGTCACTGTTATTAAGTGTGCCGAAATGACCCATTTTGCGCGCACTTATCGAGGAACCCTTCGCCTCTTTTCGAATAGATAGGATGAAAAGACTATTTTCATCCAATGTGCCTTTTAGCCTTTTTAGAGACAATATTATGCAAAGTGTAGCCAGCGAGTAATGATTGAACTAACTAAAACCTTCCATTATCCAGGATAAAAAGAAAAAAGCGAACCCTAAAAAAAAGGCCAGGCTGAGCAGCGACTCAGAATCGAACTGTCAAATCGACTCTGACAGTTCCGCCCCGGCGCCCGCCCCCGCCGCCTCGCGGGGGAACGCACGCGCAAGACCACAGAAGAAATATAACTTCAGCGATGGATCTGATAGCGACTAGCGACATATCTGACTACGACTGGTGAACTAACTCTGGTGAGTGAAAATTGTTTTGGCACCACTGGTACCAGCCATAACAATGAGGTTTTCACGGCCATGTTTTTTTACTGCTAACAGATGGCGTTGCTCTGTCATGCTCTGAATAACAAAGGAAAGTGAATTGCCAATGTCAATTGCCGTGTCAATATTATTTTTAGAGGAACTTGAAATAAAAAACAAACATTTGTGTTTGTTTATCTGACGAAGTCAGATTTTTTTAGAAAAATTTTTATATTGCGTCTTTGAGATTTTGGCATATAAACCATATTTATATGTGACGACTTCCGTGGCACAGTGGGCGAATAGCCGGCTGAAACACAGGAGGTAGCGGGTTCGATTCCCGCCGCGGAACAAATGTTTGCATGATCTACAGATATTTGTTCTGGGTCTGGATGTATTTTTATATATTATAAGTATGTATTTACAAAAAAAGTATAAAAGTACAAGCTCTGCTTAGTTTGGGGCTAGATAGTGCTGTGTGAAATGTCCAACAATTATTTATTAATTATTTACATCTCCAGACAGCGCCATCTATTACGCCTGTTAGACTAGTTTTTATTTTTAAATCGATAATGAAAAGCCCTCATTGCAAATCTATTATATTAATTCTGAATTATGTATGACTGATCTTTCATGCGGTCTACTTTATTAAATAGCATGTACACGTCTGCATTTTCCATTGCATTGGATGGAAATGGAAAATGCTGGAGGCCTTTGCCATGAGGCACTCTGAACTTAGAGACTTGTTATAACGAATACAAAGTACAGAAGGAATTCAGTCAGGATACAATAATAAAACGCTTCTGTGCTTCCAAGGACAATTTAGGAAATCGAATGTGGCTATAAATATCACCAAGGCCACTGGCCTATCTTTCCATATTCAAACTCACTCATACCAAAGTCGTATAAAAACGTCGTAGTGTCGCTATATATATGTATGATTATGCATATTTTATTTGTTGTAGGTATATTATTGACAATTTAGGTATATTGTTTTATTTTATTATATGTGATCAGCGCTCTCCTAAAGTTTAATTTTTGTTTTGTTAATGTGGTGTACATAACCCCACCATTATTGTTATATTACAAAAATCCTCTCCATTCAAGGGCTGTCTGTAAGTAATCGCTGCTAAGCGATAAGACCGCCTATTGTACTTGTTGCTTTGTGAATTTTTATTTTATTTTTGTTTCTTTTGTGGTGGTACAATAAAGTGATTTCATTCATTCAAAGTATTTTGCTGCTAACCAATATGGGATGATTTTCAGACGTATAAATAAATAAACATTGCTGAACAGTTCACATAGTGCTATCTAGTCCCAAACTAAGCAAAACTTTTACTATGGGAACCATATATATGGGATAGAATACTTACATATATATATTATTTTGTAGCATCCAGACCTGGAACAAATATCTGTGGATCATGGAAACATTTGTTCCGCTGCGGGAATCGAACCTGTGACCTCCTGCGTCTCAGCCGGCTAAGCGCCCATTGTGGCATTAAAAAAATATGTCAATTAAAAATAATATTTAAAATAATCATTCATATTAGACCATCAAATTATAATTTGAATAGATAAATATATATAAATACAATAGAATATTATATCGAAAGTACAATGGGTTGCCTTATCGCTTATAGCGATCTCTTCTAACCTTTGGATGGAAGGGAACTTAGCCAAACGTAACGTATCTAAAACATTTTTTCTTTCTGCAGATGCAGTATTGGCTACAAATGTTCTGCTGATTGGAACCCCGAAGGCCTAATGTTTTAAATTAAATTCAAATTTTAAATAAAATAGAAAATTATTTTTATACTTACAATTTTAAAAAGTATAAAGTATAAAAAAATTTTGAATATTGTTTGAATAACATGACATGTAAGCAATGTTTTTTGAATAAGCTCTTTTATAAGTAAATGTTGGATGGTGTGTAGATTAGTTAGTATAATGTCCGTCTACGCTCAAATTCAAAATCGTTCAAGTTGAATGAATTTTTATTATAATTATTGTAAATAATCGGTTATGATTTCAATTTCTTTCTTTCTTGTTCTTATTGTCTAACGAATGTTTTTCCGTAATAATTTATTTATGTTGTCAAACTGTTTAATTTAATTCTTATTATTCTCTTCTTTACATTAAATGTATCTCAAACGTGCTATGCAATTGTTCTGAATATTTAACAATTATTTCAATTTCAGTATTTTTAATACTTATTTGTACGATTTACAGCGAATGTTATGTTAATACTGGTTTTTATCGCATTGACAAATTTAAAGCTAATCGTTCCATATACAGGACCGGGTATTCTGGACCGAGCAGGAAAAGCATAAGGCTGGAGAAGCCATTTCGAATGCTTTATCTGTATTTTCCCACGAATGTGTGTTTTTATTGTTTTGGAGGGAAATTTTGTTGGCAAACTAAAACAGCACTAACATTTTTGCCGTCTTTGTTTGCTACGGACAAGAGGGACTGTTATCAAGTGCTATCACCATTACCTCCTCATATCACCTCAGTATAGTTTTCTTTATGCCAACTAAATTGCCCTCAATATCTAGATATAAAATATACGTGTTATGTAATAAATAAAAATCGGCGACTTTGTCGCTTGGTCCAAGCTTCGTTATATTTCACCCTTATCTCTTTTCTTAGTGCCTACATTTTGTAGGCGAGACGCCACTACAAAATATTCTAAATATGTCCATTCCATTTTGTATTATCAAAATGTCAATTATTAAAAGAATCTGTTAATAGTAATTAATTCTGTTGGTCAAGCCTTTAATGTTACTTTATCATAAAACTAGATAGTTGATAATTATTATAGAAACATTTTATAAATAAAGTATGGTCCGAAATACTTCTGTTTTTTTAAGGTCTTTTTAAATCATTTTTTTAAGGTTTTTTTTAAATCTGATAATTTTTTAATCTTCAGACACGCAGATTTCAGATTTCAACACCACTCCACCCCGCACGCGCCACTAGATTTACGCCAAAGCAACAACTAGAGACATCATCACAAATAATGCGGAAACGCGGAACTAAACATACAAAGTACTGTTAGTTGCTCTCTAATATACTAGCGCCATCTGCTTAGGAACGTGGGAACTACGTTTCATTGCAAATAACTCAACGTGATGAAACGCCATTTGGATGTTGCTGGCAGTGTGCCATAGTAAAATAAATGTAGTAAGTCAGAAATTTAGTATTTTCATTGGAGGTGTTATGTGAGACCAAAAATAGAAGGTTAAATTAGTAAAAAATATTGCGACATTAACTTGTATGTTCATAAGCATTTATTTACAGAAAGAATATAATTAATTTGCAAGTCAATACCACAACCATTGCAAGTCGGGCACAATCCCATAAATCAGGTCCCATAGGATAAAAACAGGTTGTCAAGTTGCAACAGCGAGTTTAGGTTTATTTCTAGGTTACCTGACATTTAGTAACGCGTACGAAGACGAGGGCAACACCTAGTAAATTATATTTATCAAAACTTACCGTAGTGTTCGTGCTTCGTAGATTTTCAATGTTTAAGTTTTGTTGGGGTAACGTTTTCAACATTTCTGGATCTCCAAAATAGTTGGGTGCACAATCATGAATTTTGGTAAGCACGAAGGTTAAATAATAATTTTGAAAAACAATATAAAAAAGCGCAAAAAGTTATGTCAGAAGTGGGATTCGAACCCACGCCCTCAGAGAGGACCAGAACGCCCTCTACACCCGCTGAGCGAGCAAGTTGCCTTGAGTCTGGCGCCTTAGACCGCTCGGCCATCCTGACTACGAGCGTACTGTCGAAATATCGCAATACGAATAACAACAAAATAAATTACCTATAATTAATGTTAACTCTTATCGTTTATATTGAATGATGAAACATTATTTCTTCTTCCTGCCCTTCTCCCACATCACGTCGGCACAACATGAATTTTTCTTCCATATTCTATCAGCCGTCATCTCTGTTGTCACTTCCTACCCATTTCCATTCTTCACAGTCCATCCATCTCCATCCATCCACAAGAATGAAATATTATTTATTGCACAACATAAAAATAATCTGTACATCGGCGAACTTAATGCTAGATAGTATTCTCTTCCAGTTAACTTTAGTGTAATGCGGACAAACAGTTATTGTAGGTAGTGCCTATTTGGTAGAGGGAGAGGTATTATTTTAATTCTAAAACACAGATATTACTAAACCTACACAAACATGTATTTCAATAAACCTACTTTCTAATACCGAATTATATATATATTGCATATAATATTATATATATATAAATAAATAAATATTGCTGGACATTTCACACAGCGCTATCTAGCCCCAAACTAAGCATAGCTTGTACTATGAGAACCAGATAACTGATAGAATACTTAAATGCTTTATTTTTGTAAATACATACTTATAATATACTTATAATAGAAACAACCAGACCCGGAACAAATATCTGTAGATCATGCAAACATTTGTTCCGCGGCGGGAATCGAACCTGCTACCTCCTGCGTCTCAGCCGACTATTCTTATTACATAATTATTACTATTATTATTATTATTAATTATACTATTATTATATCATTAATTATTTCCAATTTCCGAATTGGTAGAAAATAAATAAGTTAGTACGGACCAAAATGGTAAAAACAGAACCCAGGGTACGACTTTGCCCGTCTTTACGTTTGTCAGTCCGTCTGTCACAGCTGATAATCTCAGCAACTACTGACACATTGGCTTGAATTTTGAATAGTTATATTGTTATTGTTAAACAGAGCAAAAATTTTAACCTACTAGGTCAAATGCGATATCATATCTTTAGATGAGATAATATTAGTATAGTATAGTAATTTACACATACCTACCAAAATTATTTTTTTGGATAATTTTGGAGTTTTGATGAAAAAAAAGTGCGAGTCGGACTCGCCCACCGAGGATTTCGTACAAATTTGTACCGACAGTTTCGATGATTGATTACGTACTTTAAATAACGACTACATTTTTGATCATTTAATTACAAATGTGTAGTTTTCAGATTTTTCCCTGTACTTGTAGTCTAAGACGATATAACTTGCCAAATTTCATAGTTCTAGGTCAACGGAAAGTACCCTATAAATTTTGATTCCCTTGAGAGTGTCGAAATATACGTTTTTTGCAGCATTAACGGCCGTATCTTTTTCTTACGTTAGACAGACCGACGGACAACAAAGTGATCCTATAAGGGGTCCGTTTTTTCCTTTTGAGGTACGGAACCCTAAAAATGACGATAAATATATGAAAAATATAAAATTAATATGATTGATAGATAATATGCAAAGATTACAGGAAAATTATTACGAAGTCTCTATCTAGAACAGTTTTTTAGATATCTGTCTTAAAAGTTTTCTTGGTTTACCGGTCACATAAATTACACGGTAAATTTTAAAAATGTGTCTTTTCTTGTGTAAAATTACTTATACTGCTCAAAAAAAAATTTATTTTTTTCCTTGTATTTTAGCGGCTACGATAATAATCTAAATAATTTTTGATACCTACTTTAAATCACTCATGAAATACATAAATGGAGGTCGAAAATAAAAATAACTAAATAAGTAAAATAAGACACTTTATTTAAAGTAATTTTGCTCATAACATAATTATTTCAATACATTTTTTATTATGTTAATATTTATTTGTTACAATTAGTTCACTTGATTTATTTAAAACTTTATATTTTGGACTAAAAACTGCAATATGTACTTTATTGTAATTATTACGTACGTAGTATTTTTATGGTGTTATCTGAACACTGAAAATTCCAAGATTTTTAAAGCCATCTCAAAAATTTTCAAGCCTAGACGGGACTTGAACCCGCAACCTTCCTCTTACCAAAAAAAACTATTTGAAATAAGCAACGCGACATCTCTTGTCAATGTACTAAAGCCAACGTTTGACATTGAGCAGCTCAAAAAACTGTCTAAGTTTTCCTGTAGATGGAGCTAATGGCGGTTTAGTCGTAGTCTGAATCATCTCACTAAATTTGACCCTGACGTGACAAGAGCCTGTTGCACAATTGGTAGTGCATCCTCGTATCAAGAGGTTTTGAGATGGTTTTAAAAATCTTATTACGTACCACTTTAAAAAGATCATTACCATTTTACATAATAGCTGCCTTACACAATATCTTGTTAATAATACATTTATTGGATTAAAATACAATTAATAAAGGTAACGTACCTTAGAAATAACAAATTACAACTTAAAAATAAATTAATTTGTAATATGTATGTACCTAAATTAATAATTTTCAAAGTGGACCAACACTCGGTAATTATAAAAAATAATATGGCATTTATATCAGAGTGTGATCATTACAATTATTTACATTAGTTAATCAGGTTACATTAATGTTACTAGTTTAATAGATACATTTTATATCTAATTATTATTTTTTCGTTTCTGTGCCCCATACTAACTTGGTATAATCATAATCACTTCATGCTTTTAACCCCAGAGTTAATCAAAATGTATTTATTCAATGATCGATTTAACGCTCCGTGTGTTCAGTAGTCACAAGATAACAAAAGAAAGTGAATTGTCAGTGTCAATTGCCGTGTCAACATTATTGTTCAAGCTTGACTTGAACGTACCTCGATATGTCAAAAAAATAAGATTCTCGTTTTCCATCTTTTAAATTCAACTTAATTTTAAAAAGCACAAAGTGATACCTCACAAATCACATGATTGACAAAAAATATTCCCTACACAGGTAAAAAATATTAAGGTTAAAATATAATTCAACTTCAAACAATATGTATATTCTTATACCTCATCAAATGTTCAATACCTGCTTAATTTACTTTCCCTATCCGAATATCCCTTTGCAGATTCCCTATCAGAATATTTCCCATTATATTTATTATTGTATCTATCATGTCCGTTCCTGTAGGGTTTTTCACTAGCACTGTAGTGGATCTCCGAAGGTCCAATGGTCTTGGACCAGTGGTGGGTCCAGTAGAAGTCGTCAGGGTACCGGGGATAGGGATTCTCTCTGCATAATACCACGCAGTAGATCAGACTGCCCACGAGTGTGATGAAACCAAATATTAGGAAAACGATTCCTAGTATCCTGGAAAATAAATAAAATTGTAAAGTAATCTGTAGCTCGAAGGACTGACGTTGGAGCGGAAAGGTTCTTGAGTGGAGACCACGAACTGGAAATCGTAGGTCGGGCCCCTACTAAAAGTCGATGATAAAAGTTGAAAATAACTAGTGATTCGCCCCGAACTGAGATCTCACGAGCGTCCGATTAAAACAAAAAAAAAATTTGTAATCTTTGACTATAAAAATAGTGCCACGAAATAAATAACCATCTTACTTGACCTACATATTCATTCAAATTACAGGTAACGGGAGTTCATATAAAGTGGTTACTCTTTTTTGGGGTACAAAATGCAGTTATTCTGGATTTCAGACTTTTGCCTGTATTTGTGTCACTAAAGCTACACGAATACCAAATTTCAGCATTGTGGGGTCACTGGTGTACCCTGTGAATTTTGTCAAAGTTTTATTTTTAATATGGCTAATAACTAAAAAACTACAAAGATTGAACTAAAAATAAAAAAAGAGTTGATATGAACTAATGAAGACATTTCATTTGACGTCCCACTTGACCTTATAGTCACATTTTCATATTTTTTTACCCCTCTTGAACCCTAATATCTCATCAACCCCCCCAACATTATTAAATCATTTAGTCACACCAAAATTGTACCATCTCTACCTATCTATGTATCAAATTTCACGATGATCGGATCAACGCTTCGAAAGTTATCTTCGGACAAACAAACATACATACAACGCTGATTTGCCCAAGTTGATTTGGAGATCTCGCTTCGCTCGATCAATAATATCTTCGCCTATTGTGATGGTCTATTGGATTATATGGCGAGCAATATTTTTTCTTAACATAAATTGTTATATTGGTGACATTGGTCTCAGACACCTTTGATTTCTATTTGTCTCTTATTCTATTAGGTACCTTCCTATTTTTTACCAATGTTGCCTGGGCAAGACCTTTCGAATTTATGTTTTGTGTATAAAATAATTCTCAATAAGCTGGATTTCACCTATGACTTCATTGACCATTCTTATTTTATCGTACGATCCTATTAAAAAAAAACCTAATATGTTACTGTGGTAGACCTCCATGAGAAGTCACAGACACCTAGTAAATTGAAAGCAACAATTAATTTATTCACAGCCTGAATTCAAAAGAAACGATGCGTCCCGTTAACTTGAAAATTATGTTGTAAGCGATTTTTAATGTCCTCCAGTAACAATAGTTGAACCATTGTCATTGTCGCAAAGAATGAGAGATGTTCTGATTTCACGCCATTTGAACTCAAAATTAATATGTCATTTGGAGTGAGATGTAGCAATAATTTATATTTTGGTAAGTGAAAAAGGTGATTCAATAATTAAATTCTTATTCAATGCAGACAAATACTCATAAGCATGGGGTTCATCTATTTTTAATCCAATGTCCTCTACGATTTTCCACATTATCTAAATGACTTGATGACTCTTGATTAAACAGCCAGTCTATTTCGTCATTGCTCTGCTTTGCCGGTGAAATTACAGGCACGAGGCTTTACACTTTTATGCCTCAAGTTGATTGACGCAATATAGGGCACATTTCTAAGGTGCGTGATCTACGAGGCAGTTCTCTGTTATAGGCAATGGTTAGCACTTAACATCAGGTGGGCCTTAAAACAACAAAAACGCGTTCCGAATCGGTCGGACAAAGTTTTACAGAAAGCTAGTTTCACCCTTTCGGCCGCCACGGCAACTGATTAACTGGGGTGGTTCATAGCTATGTCAGTTTAACAGGTTATTTATGTGGCGAGGGGTTTTCAATATGGGTACTTGTTGATACTGGACATCTGACACTGTTGATACAGACTGACCGAGGACATCTAAACAAAACATCTTCACGCCTGCCTACACGTTCATACTGTTCATACTCACCAGACAAACAGTGGCTCGAAGAATTGGAGTACGATGACGAAGCCTAAGGTCACGAGGATCAGCCCCAAGTTTAGCAGCAGCATGAGACAACACATGCCCTTCACGTTGGGGCAGAACGGGTTGGGAGCGGCCATCGCGTCCACTTTTACACCAGCCTGGAATGGGAAACAGTGTTTTGACCAGTTGTCCTTAAGGGCGACTTGTGCAACGATGCCTAAACGTATTTAGTGGCTAAATATGATTTATTGACGGCTTAACAGCGCTTTGAGTCGTAAACTGAATCTTCTCACTAATTTCGACCCTGACGTGACAAGAGCCAGTGCATCCTCGTATTAAGAGGACGGCTGCGGGTTTAAGTCCCGTCCGGCTTGAAAGTTTTTGAGATGGTTTTAATAAATCTTATGATTTATTGAGTTGTCAAATCGTACAAATACGTCAATTTTAAACATGTTTAGTCGCTAAATACTTTTATATAGGGATCGTTGTGCAAGCCGGACTAAAGTCCCTTATGATAATAATAATAAATAAAATTTGCATTTAATCCACAGAGTGTTAGTAAATACTAGTTACAAGTATTATTAATATAAAAAAATAAAAATAAATTTTAGAAAAAAAATTGGCAATGTAGAATAGGTTAGGATTATCTTCAGGTGATGATGAAATAGTAGTTATCATCACTCGAATGCAGTGTCAATGTAAAAGGGGCTTTCCCGTTTATTGGCCACTGTGTTTAGGATGGAGATGGTGCTTACACGCATTCTGCTCATCAGAGACGCGACTGTTTTCAACGCGCGCTTTGGCAATTATCTATGGAGTCCTTATGATCTATGGTGTTGTCTTACCTTTCTAGAGACTTTGGATCTGTGGGTTGACGCGACAGATGGCGCCACTGCACTTCTATACGAGTAGACGCTGCGAGGAGCTCTGGACTGTCGGCTGGAACAAGATACATTCAAAAGTCAATTGTATCCAAGTGATGGATCTTAACCATATACGCACAATATTTTCAGATTAACTGTGTGATTATTCTAGGGATGATGTTAATGATTAATTATATTTACGTTACAAACGCCCAAGTCTTGCTACAATGGTAAACGATAAATCTACGCCACAAATGATTCTGATGAAATTATTCTAAGCCAACCCAATCGCGGACTAATCCACTCGCATTCAAATTAGCTAAACAAATAACTGTTGCGCCAGTCACATTGACGGATGATCATCACAGATTCACCAGGTCACGACTTGATTCACATCATTCAGAGAGAGAACTGTTTCAAGGTCGAAGTGTCACGATTTTGTGTTGTCTTTTGACGGTCACCATGCAATGCATAAAGCACCATCTTCTTTCTTCTCAGCTTCCATACCGGTTCTTATCACACAATGTAGTATTGGCCTATGTAATCAGCTATATCTGGTCTGGGTGATCACACTAATATTATAAATGCGAAAGTTTGGATGTTTGTTTGTTTGTTTGCTACTTAATTACGTAAGTAAGTAACGACTGAACCGATTTCGATGAAATTTAGTATGTACGTAGATTATAACCTGGAACTGAACATAGACTAATTTTTATTCCATAAATCAGGTACCATGGGATAGAAATGGGGTGTCAAATCAAGTTGCAACATCGAGTTTAGCTTTATTTCTAGGTTACCTACACATTTAGTAGTGTAACGCTTACGAAGTCGCGGGCAACAGTTAGTTCTCTATAAGTAATTACAAGTATTTATTTACAAAAAAAATTGGTTATTGAAAATGTATCGATTACTGGATAAATATTCAAGCTACCGGTATTAAACCCACCACTAAAATTAGTTAATACAATTCCGGACGTGTGTTTTAAATGAATGTCGTAAATAATACACTCTACGTTCTAAGTTACCTGTCCATACAAATTGTATTGCCGTTGGTGTCTCTAAATATGTAAATAAACAAAACAAGTTGTATAAGTAGGTATTCTATCGGTTATCTGATTCCTATAGTACTTGCAAGCTTTGCTTGTTTGGGGCTAGATAACGCTGTGTGAAATGTCCAGCATTATTTATTAGATCTGTGCTATTTTTAATTAGATACTATCAACGTATGTAATAGCAATGTAGTAAGTAGATAATAGATCGTTACGCTTTGATGCCTATCCGATCGATATAAAAATGTAGCATACCTACATACCATGATGTCGATTCATTCCCCACATTCATCATGTGGGTGAAGAAAAATATAAGGTTAGGTACTGGAATTTGATTGCCTAAATCCTTCTCTATAAAAGAGAATAAAATATGGGTTAACATGAATGAAGAACTGCTTTAATAAACTAAAGACCGAAGAATTCCTAAGTGGAAAAGTCGCTTGTCATCGAAGTCTCTTAAAGCCCTCAAAATCGACCGTTCTCAAGAGCCGTAATTCGGCATTTACCATGTGAATTGACATTAAAGTGAAAACGATGAAGACGTCTTCATCGTGACACTCGTGATGGCTGATTAGCGTCGTGCCACTGTCTCCGATCTCTAAACCTTATTTTAAATACCACAGAGTTCCAAATCGCGTACTTTCGACACGTTACTTTGTCTCCTCGAAAGGTGAGGAGTTTTAGAGGTAACAAGATAGGGTTGAAAATGGCGTAGTTTAAAAAGCTGTACAGCATGACGAATAACTGTCACGAGCTCCAGATTCCAGGGTCAGGTGCATGAAATTGTGGGATTCTCGTGTTTTACACGATGCGCGACGCGATGGTGTTTAGTTAATAGCGACGTGAAAGTGTTTGTTTTTATAACTCTGCAAACGTGGGAAAGTGAGGTTTTCAACGAGAAATAAAATTGGGCTTTTTAAATAGGTTGTATAGGTAAATAGTGAAGCCTGTTGGCCTAGTGTAATGTTCTTTGACTTTGATCCGGAGGTTGTAGATTCGAATCTCGGCCGTGCAGCATTAATTTAAAAGTATTATGCATCTATCAGGGCCCCAATTCTACTAAACCTATTGTTTCACTATGACAATGGTATCGTCGAAAAATCGCCACTATAGATACCTTTTGGTATTCTACTAACACAATCTTTTTTCAATGACCGCCGTTGCTATGACAACCCCATTGAACATTGGGTAGTTTATGACAGGAATACCAATCATAATCGTTTAACAATGGTATGGCTCAATAATAGTTTTTCTTAAAAATTAGCAGAATTGGGCCCCTGTCCGTTTGTAACGCTTTCACGACTAACCGGCGGAACCGATTTCGATGAAATCTTGATATATAGATAGATTATGACCTGGATTGAGTTATAGGAGTATTTTTATTGACAATCCACGCGCGCAAAGCCGCTATAAGCTAGTTGACTATTATATCCTTCCGTGTCAAGCCAAACCTTAGTCAAGCTAACTGTCCCGCATTCGAAATGGGACTTACAACCTATTGGACTCAGTCAGCCACCTCGCCAAAGAAGTTAAAGGAAAAGGAATAACAAATAAACAATGTTAAAAAAACAAGACATCACAAATCAATCGTAGACATCTTTAAATAAATAGTTAAATCTTGTCTTAGAAAGTTAAAATAATCTTTAAAGGAAGCTAACGAGCCGCGGACCGTTTATTGTAAGCGTTTTATGTTTACCTTTTAAAAATAACTTGTCAAGTTGATCGATAAATAAACAAACAAAAAACTCCTTTTATAAAGGCTCTAGACTCGACCCTACTACGAAAATTGTAAGCGAGTTAAACACGAGTTTGAACTTTAGAGTCGAGAACGAAGTAGGTACTTAAAAACTGTTAGGACTTAGCTAGACCTAACCACCTTATTCCGCCTTTAACAAGATTTTTTGGCGTCGGAGTTCAAACTGACATAGTTAAAAACCACCCCAGTTAAACTAGACTACTAAAAAACTTTCCTAAATCGGTCCAACCGTTTGGGGACTCCGATGACACTCAGACAGACGGGCAGACATATGTACATACAGACAAAAGACGTCAAAATCAACGTTCTTTTTTCATTGGGGGTTAAAAATGTAATATTTACATTTTTAATTAAAAATGTAATATGTACATTTTTAGTTAAAAATGTTTTATGTGTATCTTTTTCCATTTTATGTTAACTATACTATAATATTAATAGTGGTTCGCCCGAACTGAGATCTCTCGAGTCTCCCAAAACAAAAAAAAAAAATATTCATATGCCTAAACATATTTAGTGGCTAAATATGATTTAAGGAGCTGTCAAATAATACAAATACATAAAATTTAAACATGTTTAGTCGCCAAATACGTTCAGAGATCGATGTGCAAGCCGGCCTTAATATTTGACTAATAAAATAGTGCCACGAAATGCACATCCAACAACTTGACCTGTAGTTTCATTCAAATTACAGGTAACGGGAGTTCATGTTTATTGTTTGTTTTGGGGTAGAATTTGCAGTTATTTTGGATTTCAGACGTTTCCCTATATTTGTGTCACTAAAGCTACACGTGTACCAAATTTCAGTACTGTGGGCTCACTAGTGTATTTTGTCAATTTCAGTTTTTATTATGGCTAATAACTTAAAAACTACAAGGTTTAATCGAAATATAAAAATAGGATTACACAAATACACAAATACCTTTTATTAGACGTGCCACTTGACCGGACAGTCTCATTTGTTTTTTTTACCCCTATTGAACCCCAATATCTCAACATCTGACATCTCAACAATGATCTACAGATACTTGTTTCGAGTCTGGTTGTTTCTCAATATATTATAAGTACCTATATATTTACAAAAAAAAGTACGTATATGTATAAATATTCTATCATCTGGTTCCTATAGTACAAGCTTTGCTTAGTTTGGGGCTAGATAGCGCTGTGTGAAATGCCCAGCATTATTTATATTTATTGTTCTGGCAACTCTCCGTTCGTCTGCCTGTCAAAGGCATCTTTTTTAAAAGCATAAAAAAAAACCAAATTATTTTGAACAGCCGTAGCTTTCACTCTATCATAATTTGGAAAGCTCTCTTCCGTGACACTATTAACTTTATTCCATATATAACAAAAACTCCATCAATTCAAATTAAAATCGTCACCGTTTTCTAAAAGGACAATTGCGTCACGTTATTTCGGACAAAGGATAAAATAAGCAATCAAGTGCAAGTCATACTCGAGCACACAGGGTTCCTTTTTACCCGACTGCACAGAAGGTAATGTTTTTAGGGAGAATATATAAAAAAACTTTTAGATTCCGCTATCACAACTCTTGAAAAACTTTGTATGCAATGCAAGATACAAGATATTTATTTGTATAACAAAATATATATTACTAAAACAAGTTAATTAAAAACTATTATTGGTATTATTCAGACACATTTATTTTAAAACTCGTTTATAAAATATACATTTTTCACTACAAAGTATCTTACAAAAAACAAACATTATAGTAATAAATATATTTATAAAAACGGTAAAGTAACGACCGCGAAGCAAGGCCCGCGCGACCTTATTAGTATTATTATTATTATCAGCCCGTAGAGTTCCACTGCAGGGCAAAAGCCTCCCTTCCCTCTTTCCACGAATCCTGGTTATTGGGTAATTGGGGCCACTCTTTATGGTACGCATCCAGTTCATCCCTCCCATCTCCATCTAGGCCTACCACGCGGTGGCCGCCCGTTTGGAACCCATTCTGTAGTGGCTTTAGCCCATAGTTCCTCTGGCATACGACAAACGTGTCCAGCCCAGTCCCACTTTAATTTTGCGGATGTCAGAGCCACGTCAGCTATCTGTGTTTTGGAGCGCAGTGTAGAGTTTCTTGAGTTTATGAGCCTGACTCCGGAGATGCTGCGCTCCATAGCTCGTTGACAAACACCGAGGCGGGACTATTTAATATTCGTGAGGGACTAAGTTTGTGCACCGTATGTGAGAAGAGGTTGGTCAATGAAATACCTCATGGAAGGAAATCTGCCATCTTTAAAACGGAAACTAATGGATATGTGCATTCTCCCCATTCTTACATACGGTAAACAAATATAAAATAATATTAAAAAATACCCCGACAGCAAAACATACTGAAAACATCATTATCAGTATTGTAGTGCGAGGCGAGACGCAGTGCGGAGCGGATCACATTCCCCCTGATGGTGACCCTGAAGGTTCACGAATTGAGGTTAATGATAAATCCCTTATTTGAATAATACTTAATTGAAATAAATCACGAAAGTTTTCTAAGTAAAACTGAAAAGACTTGGTGTAAAAAAATAATTAAAAAACAAGCATATTTTGAATTGCGGTCGGGGACCTTGTTGGTGAAACTTAATTACCTTTGCGAAAGACAGCGTAGGCTTAGGAATAGAGTCCAGTTGACACCCTCCGAATACGGAACTCTAAAAAGGTATCACGGGACCAAATAAAGAAAAAAACAATAATCGTGACAGCGGCAGGTGCCTCAAAGGATTGTTTCCGTCATGCTCAGGAATTGAGTCGTAGATTTGAGACGCACAGGTAAATTAACTTAGGAAACATTAGGGTTGTCACCATTTTCGTCAGCCAATTTACGTACTCGTAATGAAAGTTGCTGGGAGTCGTTCGACGATGGTACTAGCAAGCTGAAGTGATAGTGGGCGGGGCAAATAGCTTGAAGAACTAACGGCCGTTGGGGCAGAAAGTTTCTAGAGTGGAGACCACGCACTGGAAAGCGCAGCGAAGGACGGCCCCTCACTAGATGGAAAGAAGACCTGACAAAGGTTGCTGGGAGCAGTTTGGTGCTGCAAAAAATCGGTCGCTCTGGTAACTCTATGGAGGAGGCCTAGAGCAACAGTGGACATCCTATGACCGATATTATGGTGATGATTTTCATAGAGATCTTCCAGTGTAACATTCCCACTGCTTCATTATGTCAAAAGCAAAACAATCTTAATTCATTGCAACATAAGGATCAGCTTCAAACGCTTTTCTGTAATTTAATGCCTCTTTGTTATCTACCTTCTCTTATAAATATTATGTATTGAGAAGTATGTCAGGATCATAGCAAGTATAGATCCGTGGTCTCTGCCTACCCCTCCGAGATAAAGGCGTGACAGTATGTATGTATGTATGTACATATGTATGTACTTGCATTGCATCGAATCAGAAATGAGGATATTCGTAGACGAACCGCCACTGACATAACACAAAGGATTAGCAAGCTGAAGTGGCAATACTGGCAGTGGGCAGAACATATAGCTTGAAGAACTAACGGCCGTTGGGGCAGAAAGATTTTAGAGTGGAAACCACGCACTGGAAAGCGCAGCGAAGGACGGCCGCCTAGATGGAAGGACAGCTGATAAAGGTTGCTGGGAGCCATTGGGTGGAGGCCGCACAAGATCGGTCGCTCGAGAAATCTATGGGGGAGGCTTATGTTCAGCAGCAGACGTCCTAGGGCTGAAATGAAGATGATGACTTGCATTGGTTTAATTTTAATTTGTCTCTTGTTTTAACAATAAATATCTGTGCTGTTATGTGGGTAATACTTACTTTTGGATGCCGCAGCCCGGTAGTGTATTTTTGACAGCCCTATGGAGACTCGTCACGGTACAACCAAGGACACAAGTAGAAAGCAAACATTTTGTCATGGTCACGGTAAGCCCAGGAGCCATATCTACGTTTTGTAATTCGGCGCTGTAATCCGGCCACTTTAGGTCTGCATAATGGAAAGAATATCTTAAGATATTTTTAAATAATTGACCTACTACCAGTCAAGTACGAGTAGAACTCAAAAAATAAAACTAAATAATATGAAAAAAACAATGTGAAAAAAACCACAAGGTTGATTGTCGATCATAGTTTAAATCTTTTAAACTGCATTAGTTTTTTACCAAATTATTATGATTAAATTTATATTATTGATTCTTTGGACCCTAATTATAATGAATTACGAATTGTACTAACATAGTTTTAAGATTGTATTATTAACTAACAAATTATAGATGCAAAATCTAAGTATTAAATTAATTGAATTGAATAAAAGTAATTGGCAAGCGATAAAAATGTTTGCATAAAATATTAATGTAATAAATTATAATCCTTGCTTCTCCTTATTCCAACATAATATTTTGAATATTTCGGGAGGGGGATGGTTTGAACCAGCAAACTCCCCCTGGCTACGCCCGTGTATCCCACTAAGTATACCACCACGGCTCTCAGTAGTTTTCTTAATCGTCGTATTGTGCCAATTTTCCAAGAGGATATTAATGTCAAGGTTCATATTAAAAGCTATGTACCAATTTACGACCTTTTTGGAGAATACGAAAGCAATAAATATTTTGATTCCTACTTTTATACACATCTGAAGTCATAAACTCAGTTATAAGCGGTATTAGACCGTATACGCTAAGTCTGCATAATGTTTAGACTATTATTTTTAAATGGCAATCTTTTAAATTAGTAGGTATTACAAAAATGACATTATTGTAGTACTGCGCTCAGTTTTATTGTTTAGATTTAGTTAATTAACTAGCTTCCACCCGCAGCTTTACACGCGTTATTTGTCAATAAAAGTAAACTATGTATCATCAGTCCATAATCTGTATATACTAATAATAATCTGTACAAAATACCTAATAATATAATTAAAAAATAATAAGATTATTTTATTGATTAGATAAAATTATTTTATTGTTTTTATATATTTATATTTAATACCTGGGTATTTTATTGCACATAAAATATTTCCAATAAGTGGGCTTAATGCTTACACTTGTTTCTTCGAGCCAAATCCATTATTCAAAATCATAGGATGCCACAGGGTAAACATAATTTAATTTACACAATAAATCTTTAAATCATCGTTAAAATAGTATAAACACTTACATTTTTTACCCATTATGCAGAATTATCGTAGCTAAACCATACCTACAGCTGACAATAACATCGTAAACATGCAATCGTAAATTCCGGCCGCGAATTGAATGCGCAGAGTATAAAGCACTAGATGGGACATTAGTTCGTAGCCACAGAATAACAGCAGTAGGGACATTATGTGAATGAGTCATGCACCGTTGCATCTCTTATGGGTAATTTTCTATCAATCTGACGTTTGGTGCTAAAGGAACTGTTGGTGCAAACGGGCGGGAAATATAACATTGAAACAAGTATTTTAAGTCGAATCTATGATCACTACCTACTTCTCTGTTTATCTCTTACTTTGTTTTTATTTTATGTGTGATATGACTGTTATTGCGTTACAATGTTGTCTGTGGGTACAGATAAATGTATTTTTTTACTTTTTTCTTTCAATTGAGATGCCTGTAGATGCTTCGCTGGTGATAATAATACCGCATCGATGCTGAGCAGACGCTTGCGTAGGCCTCGCGTAGACCCATCGAAATAGCTGTATAGCGACGTAGAAGTATCGTATACGTCATGTAGAAGCGATAGACGGTGAGTAAAACGTAGCGTAGATGTTACCTAGGCGCTTATGGCACACTAGTGTTCGTAGCCAAAGAAGAAGAGATGAGATATTACGTGAATGAGTCACGTACCGTTGCATTTCTTATAGGTAATTTTCTATGGTTCGTGGGCGGAAAGAATGCATTAAGTCTCTTCGCACAAAACTCCAGAAGCGTAAATGCCACGTAGAGCTTGCGTAAACGCCACGTAAAGACCATTAGCTGCGTCTTGTAGTAACCACGTAGATGACTTTGCAGCTGCATAGACTCTTTTAAAAACTGCATAGATGTCGCGTAAATGTTTAAGTATTTACTGTTAAGTCGTATTATAGATACTACGTGATAATAGTCCGATCGGCAATTGTTATTGGCCCTGTATTAGTTTTGCCTATTTTTTTTAATAACTTATATTAGGGAAGAGCGAGGATTCAACTATTAATTAACCTTTTGTAAACACTAGTTATTGAAATAAAAACATTTGTATTTGTCTTTTGCCTGAACAGGTTTGTATAGAGAAATTATATAAATATAGGTATATTTATTAAATACATACACAGACAACCGAAGTCGATTGGTAAGACTATTGAGAGAAAGAACGGAAAACACCTAAGTATCGAGCACTTAACGAATGTCCCAGTGATGATAATGTTACGCCCAAGACTGTTACAGAATAAGTAATAGTTGGATTCTCGAAGTTATACCTACTGTGTCACAGAATAGGTAATACTTGGTATGGTATATACCTACTACGTTTTTAACTACAGTTGCACAGAATAAAAAATAATACTTATGTTGAAATACCTACACAGTTCTAGTTGCTAGCCGAACCTTTGAGAACATTCGCGAAAACGTGCAGTCAGTTTGGATTTGGCTATACGTGCGAATATTTCGGTGACTTTTAGTGGTTTATTGTGCATCAGTGGTGTGAATTAGTGTGTTGTTATTACTTGTGATTAGGATCGTGTATTTATCATTTAAGTGTTGAATAAAAGTGTTATTTTGGCTAGATTGGTTTCCATTATTTTATCCCGAACCCTCAGCTCATAACAATAATGTACTGAGCGGTAAAAACGCAGCGTTTAAAACGCTCGTCTGCCCACAAATCCAGGCCAATCCAGCTTTCATGCGCCGTTGTCTCAAATTAGGGGAAGGACTTAACGGATGTGCACTAAACAACATAACCTTTGGGGCTCCGTTAAATCGAACCATCATCAGTGGTAGGGCTGCTACTAAAGATTTCTGAAAATAGCCGAATGCTAAGGTACCACTAAATTGGTCATTTTGGAAATATGATTCAAGAATCAAAGGTAAGCCGAATACAATTTTCAGGATTTTAATGATGAACATGAAAATACTTAGGAAGATATATCAATGAATGAATGAATGACCGAATGAACATTCTTTATCCTTACAAGCTAGACACAACACAACAGTTAAAAGAAATAAAAATACAAATAAATGTAAACATAATGGGCGGTCTTATCGCTTAACAAAGCGATCTCTTCCAGACAACCTTTGGATGGAGAGGATTATTGTTCAATGGAAGATTGGCCGAGGTGTAAATATAATCAATGTTCTTTTTAAAGATAAAACTTACATGTACCTACTTGACATTTTGTTCCGGATAAATAGATACAATACGATTTAATTTTGCACTTTGGGATATTCGGACAGACTAAATGAAAAAGACTGAAATTAATTGATGTAAAAATGTTCATTCATTCAGAAATTCTTTGATGCCAGTCAGACACCAATTTTACATCAGAATCGACATGCTGAATGAAAGAGTAGAGTAGAGTAGAGTTCCTTGTGAAAGGGCTCGCCCGGAGAAGTACTACCATCATATCTATCTCTACCGCCAAGAAGCATTGCTGTGTTTCGGTTTGAAAGGTATGGTTGCCGGAGAAAATAAATTACAGGCATATGAGGCATTACAGCTGTATGCCTCAAGTTGATGGACGCAGAGCAGTGCGTGATCGTTACCACTTAACATCAGGTGGGTTATCTGCTTGTTCCATTTCTAAGGCATAATATATATCTGTCTGAATTAAGTGCACTGAAATTTAGAAAGTGTTAAGGCCGCTTTCACCATATTCTAAAGTGGCTGAAGCAGCAACCCTATCGGTTCAATTAACGGGTTCCGTGTCAGTTTTACCGTAGAGCGAGATTTAGAGCTTTGTGTGTAGAACTTTGTATTGGAAATGGGCATTAGAGGCGCGGGCAATGTGGGCATATCGTGATAAGAGCGTGAGACAGCCAAAACCCAGGATTCGTTCGGTACGGCACAGGTCTTATTGTAAAGGAGCTATTTGATCGAGCGAAGCAAGATCCTCAAATCAACTTGGGCAAATCGGCGTTGTATGTATGTATGTTTGTTTGTCCGAGAATAACTTTCGAAACGTTGATCCGATCATCGTGAAATTTGATATATTATATGTAGGTAGTGATAGCACAATCCTGGTGTGACCAAATGAACTAAAATATGGGGGGGTAGGGGGGGTTGGTGAGATATTGGGTTTCAAGAGGGGTAAAGAAACCAAAATGGGACGATCAGGGTAAGATAATGAGAAAGTTAATTTTATTCAAAAAAATTTTGCGTTAATATTTCCGATATTTTAATAGTTATTCTGCTATTCGGGGCAGAGTCAAATCCAACAAATCATCTAAATTAGTCCAGCAGTTCTTGAGTTATAAATGGTGTAACTACCCCGACTTTGTTTTATATTTAGATTTAAGTTTTGAAGTAGAGCTAAGTTAGTATAGATAGTTAAGAGTAATTTTATACAACCAAGCGTTAATTTTGCTTTACAAACAATTGTATCTTTAAAAAAAAAAAAATTATGTGGCAGCATTGTATCGGGGATGATGCTGTCTTCTGTAATACAGTTTTTTAAACTAAAACAGAAGACAGAGAACTCTCTCTTCTTTGTTCCCATGTTTTATTTATAATAAAAAGATTTGATTTGATTTGATTTGATACTCGATGCATAAATAGTACTAAAAATTTCGTAGCATTTGTCTCTGTTCGTGGCATCATAGCTCGGTTCCCATCAGATAAATAGATTTCAATATTTGTTGAAAAGGAGATGGTTCTTCCTGTATACGAAAATCTGAAGAAAATTAACATTTAAAAATCAAAGGATCTTTTTGGAAAAATAAGCTTCTTGTATAGATACTACCAAATTTTTTAGTAAGGGATTGTTTTGAACTAGACCTATGTGGCGCAGTGGGTGAATAGGCTGAGACGCAGGAGGTAACAGGTTCGATTCCCGCTGCGGGCAAATGTTTGCATGATCTACAGATCCTGGTTTGGATATTTTTCTATGTATAATTTGAATTTATAATAAGTTTTTTGTTGAAAAATTACTTTTTCAAAACAAATTTGATGAAATTCATAATGGAAATCGCAAGCAGATTCAAATGAGCCCAAACACTAGTAACCTACCATTCAGAAGTTCCGTTGTCTAGCATCCGTCTCCATCATGAGACCACCTCCATAGTACCATATTATTGCATTGTCACCGAAGTTACATATGTCTCAGTTCAACAAATTTCAGCTCAATTGGTTGAGAGGAACGGGTTTAAAATTCAGTTGCAAGATTCCACCCGGACAAACATACACACATTGCAAGTTAATAAAAAGTTTGTAAAAAACAATGCTTTCTATCAGTTAACTGGTTCCTATGGCACAAGCTTCGCTTAGTTTGGGGTTAGATAGCGCTGTATGAAATGTCCAGCATTACTTATTATTATTATTAACTATCTTGGTAAACTGGAAGGATACAGCTAAGTTTAAATTAATATTGAAATCTGTTTCAACTTTCAATGAGCAACATTTGAGTTTCAGTAGCAAAATGGTAGAAACTTGTTCTAGGTAGGAAAACTAGGCTAGCTAGTAGCTGCAGTGATGCTGCCAGTATTTAAATTGAATAGCCATTGGATGGAGACCTTATTTGATGTCGTATTCATTGCATTAATTCCCTCGGTACTTATAATTGGATAAACTTTCTTTTTTAAAGGAAACTGGTTGAATTAAACCTATTTAAATGTGTACCTATATGTAATTCGTAGGGCAAATGGCATGCTTGTAAAAAAAAGATACTAGTGGTTCGCCCCGAACTGAGATCTCGCGAGTCTCCGATTAAAACAAAAAAATATTATTTGTTATGTTTGACGATCATATCAGTGCCACGAAATGCATGTTCAAATTACAAGTAACGGTAAGTAGTAACAGTAAGTACATAGTTCATGTAAATTGGTTACTCTTTTTTGGGGTACAAATGGCAGTTATTTTGGATTTCAGACTTTTTCCTATATTTGTGTTACTTACACTACACGTACATATACCAAATAACAGCACTGTGGGGTCACTAGTGTACCCTGTGATTTTTGTCAAAGTTTAGTTTTTATTATGGCTAATAACTCAAAAACGATAATAATTTTACTAAAAATAAAAACGGAGTCTAAATGTAATAATAAAGACCTTTCATTTGACGTCCCGTTTGACCTAATAGTCTCATTTTCATTTTTTTTTACCCCTTTTGAACCCCAATATCTCAACAACCACCCAACATTTTTAGCTCATTTAGTCACACCAAAATTGTGTCATCACTACCTACCGATGTTTTAAATTTCACGATGATAGGATCAACGCTTCGAAAGTTGTCCTCGGACAAACAAACATACATACATACAACGCCGATTTGCCCAAGTTGATTTAGAGATCTCGCTTCGCTCGATCAATAAATGATTTTGGAATGTTTAAATCAATATCCACGTGACATAGTATACCTATTTTTAAATTTTGACCCTCACCATTTTGGCTCTTTTGGCCATCAAATAAATTTTCATTTTTTTTTAATATTATTATAGTATTATTTATAACTATTCCAAATTTCAAGCCGATAGGTTCAGTAGTTGCTGAGATAATCAGCTGTGACAGACGGACAGACGGACGGACAAAGTAGCACCATAAGGGTTCCGTATTTACTATTTTGGTCCGAGCCCTAACAAGTGTTGTTACTAAACCCTAGCCTAACTTTAAATGTTTAATATCGGATTATTTAGATGATAGAGAAGCTTGGGATTGATACGACTCGGTCAAAAATGTTACAATTTAGACGTAATTTATATGTTTTATTGTTATGTAAAATATTAAAAAGAACAACCAGCCTTGTTTCTTGCCTTTCATTCCTGGCTTGGTCAGGGAGGAACAGGCAGTAAAAGAGGCCCAGGTTGTGGTAGCTAGCTGATAGTAGCTTTATTGTACACCCTAAAAACAAAAAAATTACAAACAACAGAATACACACAGCAAATAGTACAATGGGCGGTCTTATCGCTATCATGATACATAGAATCCAAGAGTCAGACTATGTATTAGAATGTTCGGTGTTTTGTATAAACCTACTAGCTGACCCGCCCGCGGCTTCGCACGCGTGCTTTGTCAATAAAAACATTACCGTCCTGCGCCGTCGGGTAAAAAGTAGCCTTTGTCCCAATCCCGGTCATAATCTATCTGTACTACGTGTTTTTTATGTGCAATATTTAAATGAAAACACGGGTTGGGTTATAAATAGTTTTTTTCCTAATTCACTACCATAAAAAATATTTTCAAACAACAAAATCAGCCTGTATCAAATAGGTAAACAAATCATATTCATTCGTCATGTAAGTAGGTACCTGTTAAACTGACTAAGCGGCATCGTCGCAAAGACGCCACCGATTTACATTAAAAATTCTTTATTGGAAATGTATCAATTGCGGGATACTTAAATATTCAAGCTACCGGTATTAAACCCACCTCTAAAATCAGTTAATACGATTCCGTATGTGTGTTTTAAATTAATGTCGAACATAACAATGCATAACAAAAGGTTGTCTTTAGCGATAAGACCGCCCATTGTACCGTTATTGTTTATTTCCTTTGTTACTGTATTTTTGTTTGGTGTGCAATAACGAGTATATCATTCATTCATAACAAAACAGGTTGTATACCAAATTTCATCGAAATCGGTCCAGCCGTTTAGGCGTGAAAATATAACAAACAGACAGAGAGACAGAGTTACTTTCGAATTTATAATATTAGTTTAGTATACTATACTAACTATAAAATATACAAGTAACTTTTTAACTAAAATATAACCCACTTAACCAAACTAATGAACTAATTTTGATGAAATTTCTATGAGCTTAATATGAAGTATATCCTTTCAAATAAAAAAAAATTCCAAATCAGTTGATAAATGTTTTGAGATAAAAACATAAAACAATTATGCGTCCTTATAAAATTTTGGATCCCATCATCAGATCCTGACTTGATGCCAATGGGACCACCTAGGAAGTATATCCGTTTAAACAAAAAAAGAATTTCTCGAATCGGTCCAGGCGTCTTCGAGTAATCGGGGAATATAGACAAAAAAATAAAAAAAAATAACGACGAATTGAGAACCTTCCCTTTTTTTTGAAGTTGGTTAAAATTATCTATAGATAATTTTGGTGTAAGTTGCTATTGAAAACCTGTTCGTTTTATGGGCCACGTGCGTTTACATTTCCCTATGTCGTTATATGTTCAAGGAATATTGTTTTATGACTAGACGTTACACGTTTGTAGTTTATTTTAATGTTATTTTGAGATATAATTTCAAATAGTGATTCTAGTAACTCCCGTGCATCGTTTCACAAGAACTTATGTTACTATGTACATGCACTGGACTTTTGCATTTGATATTGTATTAATTATAATTTTAGGGAATAAGATGGCTTATTCCAAAAATCCCCTACGCAGGGATTGTCTCAGGGGATTTGTGGAATAAGCCAATGAGATCTGCACAGAATACCAGTTTGTTGGTTTGCCAGAGAGCGATGGAACGCATTTTGGGTAATAAAAGAAGAGACCGAGTTCAAAATACCACAGTGCGCTCGAAGACTGGTATCGCTGATGTAGGTCGCAAGGCAGCCGAGCTGAAATGGGAGTGGGCGGGCCACGTGACCCGCATGGAACAAGATAGATGGACCAAAGAAATCACAGGATATATACCCGTAGACGGCAGAAGACGACGCGCTCGCCCGAGAAAACGCTGACTAGATATCTTTAACAGGGATTGGGTAGAGTTGGCTAGGGATCGAGAGGAGTGGAAGGTATTAGGGGAGACCTTTGCCCAGCAGTGGGTGGGACAGTACAGGTAAGAAAAACAAAAAAAAAGTTCTGCTCTGACGTCTCGCATAGGGGTATATTGTATGTATAATGTTCGGGTTATTCACTAACTCGACACAAGAGACCGTTTCTCCAGTTGGTGAAACTCAAATAGGTAATCAAAAAAAGTAAGATTAGTTAAGTATACTTGTTTTCATAATTAATAAATCATCATATTATTTGTTTTATTTCACAATTTGTCTTATATAGAAGCAAATAAGGATTTACAAGCAAAAAAGTCAGGCAGCTTGTTCATGAAACCCCGTCGTTCATTAATTCAATAAATGAGGCGATTAGTAACCTGACTATACACTTTTTTTTTGCAAAAGAACTGAGTATGTCTAGTTGGCGAAAATATAAAAGTGGTTTAATTTAAGTTTCACTATATGGGCACACGTAAAAATGTTGTGGTGTCCAGATGACGAAATAATAAGTGATACTAATTTTGAGTTTCACCAACTGGGCACAAGTGTGTCCAGTCTCTTGTGTCGAGTTAGTGAATAACCCTAATGTTCAATGTGATATGAAAATTATTAATGAACTTGTCACTCATAACATGGTTTTTGTAATATCTTTTGACACGCCGCCATTAAGAAATATCGCATGCAAGCGGAATGCGCCTGACATAAGTTCACGTGAAGCTAGTCAAGAGAACTACTGGAATCGCCTAGTTTGTTATTGTAAATTGTTTGAAAAAGCTTTAGCTACAGACTAGTTATTAAAGTTTCAATTTTAGTTCCCGCAATGATAATAAATATTGAAAGATTTAATGTGCATTGGTATAGCGGCCATTTTCCTCGGTCTCGTGAGATTTTTTCTTCGAGAATTTGAGAAAAACAGCTTACTAAACAACAAAGTACAAGATAGATCGCTTTGGAAACGTATGCAGCGTATGCTCCACAGATTTGGACGAATAATCGCGTAGGTAAATAATTGAGCGTTAAACACAGCTGTTTATAAGTGGGTAAGTAATATAAATCTATCTATAATAATGTGTGTTTGTTTGAAATTAAATTAAAGTTTAGTTTCTCTACAGTCTGTCACCGCATTCACGACATAAATGTAAAAAAATTATGCAAAATCGTATTAACTGATTTTAGAGATTGATTGAATACCACCACCAGGTGAGTAGTGGTCAAGCACTCGGCTCAACAATAAAAAAAATACCGGTATCTTAAATATTTATTCAGTAATCGATACATTTCCAATAAACAATTTTTAACGTAAATCGGCGGCGCCTTTGCGCCGATGCCGCTTAGTCAGTTTAACAGTACCTACTTACATAATTTTTTTTACTTACATAATTTAGGGTCGCACAGAGAGCCATGGAGCGCGCCACGCATCGCACTACTAGACCGAGTCCCCAATACCGAAATTCGCAAGCGCACTAAAGTTCAAGACGTTAGCAAGCGTATATTGGGACTCAAATGGAGTTGGGCAGGACATGTGGCCAGGCGCGGTGATGACAGGTGAAGCAGGGTGCTGACTGATTGGTGTCCTCGAGATGGAACCAGGAACGCAAGTCGTCCACCGGCAAGATGGCTCAACGACGTTATACAATCGCAGGTCGTATGTGGGTTATGAGAGGCCTATGCTCAGCTGTGTTAAGTAAGGACATACGAACGAATATATAGTTCTATGTACCGAAGGGCTGACGATGATGATGATGACATACTTTTAATATATACACAAATACCCAAACACGGAACACTCTCTGCCGACCATGCAATCCCACAGCGGGAATCGAACCCTCCCGCGTCTCAGCAGGCTATTCGCCCACTACGCCACAGAGGTCGTCAGAGGAGTTGTTGAGTGCCGGCACTAAACCTGCATCTCGCCATTTGATTGCCCATTCACCTATTAATCCAAGGAGTGGAGTGCAGTATGTCAGGCGACATGAACATAAATAACTTTTACTTCGAATACCGTTTATAGGAACCACAGAGAATCACAGAGAGACAAAATTAAACGTGGTTAAATAGGGTTCAAATGTATACAGTATGAACACGTCACGTTTCAAGAACTCAGAGGTTTAAAACAAATAATAATAATTTAACTGCCATATTGATACAACGTGTTTTGTTGTGTACGACATTAAATGAAAACACGGGTAGGGCTAATGGCTAGTATTGTTGTGAAATATGTTTTTTTAAATTTATTACTATAGAACATTTTAAATTTTCAAACAACCTTAATATCAAGCCCTAAAGTATCAATGAAATAGGTTAAACTCGAAATAGGTAAACAAATCATATTAATTCATCTTGTAAGTAGGTAGTAGTAGGTATCTGTTAAACTGACTAAGCGGCATCGTCGTAAAGGCACCGCCGGTTTACGTTAAAAATTGTTTATTAGAAATGATTACTGGATAAATATACAAGCTACCGGTATTAAAGCAACCTCTAAAATCAGTTCCGAATGTGTGTTTAAAATTAATGTCGTACGTAACAAAACAGGTTGTATAGCTTGTATAGTTTAACCGGTCGCTGATAAAGACGGTAATTAATACTAATTTATGAATTCGAAAGTAACTCTTTTTACGTTTTCACGAAGAAACGGCTGGAGTGATATTGATGAAACTTAGTTATTTTTTGTTTGATATGGGTATAAATTGTGATAAACTAATTTAATTTATTTAACAAGAAATTACTGAGAGAGGACATAAAAATTTTTTTTAAAGAAAATTAAGATTTTTTTCCATAAAATATTGAAAATAAATCAACGCAAAAAAATTACAAAATTACTTGCCATCGCATGTACTGACATTTCTAAACGCCATAAAAGATAAAGTCCGATCTTCTGTACTTACATTTCTAATCTCTTATTACTACATAAATGTTACTATAAACGCGTTTATGTAAAGTTTTCCCTCTAGATAGCCTTTCGCCTGCGGGATTCATCGTAAATTGAGGTCCCCAGAACAGATAAGATATTGAAATGTTGGGTTTAGTAAATAATGATGTTTGCATGCTCAGTTTAAAGTAGAGATAGAGTAGTTTGATGGCATATCCAGTAGATAGTAGATATTATCTACTAAGTAGTGGCCATGCATAGTGGTCAAAATTGGACTGTTTTTTAGGGTTCCGTACCTCAAAAGGTAAAAAAAAGAACCCTTATAAGATCACTTTTTTGTCCATCTGTCCGTCTGTCGTGTGTCACCACCGATTTTTTCAAGGACGGGTGGACTTTTTTTTTTCGAGGAGGAAATCTGCATCCAGATACCCGTATTGCATGCAGGGTACAGTACGGGTTATGAGAGGTTGTCGGACTCAACGACCCACTAAAACCTCCCCGGTGGCCGGCCTCAATGCATGTCAAAGGGTTCTGGGATCTCGCAAAAAACGCACCAGAGAGGACGGGTGGACCTAGCAAATTGAAATTTATACCAGATACTGAGGTCTATAGTCCCTATTAGCTGTATAAAAATCAAGGTCCTGAGTCAACACGATAAAAAGATATGGGAAAATTTATGTTTTCGCGAAAACTTGTAAGTACCAAAATTTACCTTCATTTTCAACTTTTTTATTTTTTTGAAATTTTCCCTTGTGCTGTAAGACCTTGCTTTTAACCAAAATTGACAATTCTAGGTCTACCGGATGTACCCTATAGGTTTTGGGTTGAAAACCTATATGGTAGTTCCCGTTGACCTAGAATCACGAAATTTGGCAAAAAGCAAGGTAAGCACAAATAAAGGAAAATTCAAATAAATATATAATTTGTAAATTAAAGGGTGTCCGCATACATACATAGTTGACGCCAATTAAGATAGTCCTCTGAGTTGTATGGGCGCTCATATATTTAGAGGACAATGGGTAGGTACAGAACCCTCGGCGCACGAGTTCGACTCGCACTTGACCGGTTTTAGTTAGCTTTTCGCCCCTCTTTCTCCATAATACATTTTACTATGCCAGATCACACACTCCTCCGTGCGCATAATAAGTTTTTGTGAAAAATAAATAAACATTTTATTTACAGACTAGTGGTTCGCCCCGAACTGAGATCTCGCGAGACTCCCAAAGCATAAAAATATTCTTAGGGCGACTCGCGCAACGATGCCTAAACGTGACTAAACATGATTTAAGGAGTTGTCAAATCATACAAATAAGTAAAATTTAAACATGTTTAGTCGCTAAATACGTTTAGACATCGTTGCACAAGTCGCCCTAAGAGCTATAAAAAAAAAACAACATTCTAAGTCAACGCAACAAAAAATTAGGCCATTTATGCGTCTGTAATGTCCAACTACTGGGGTTTTCGAGTTTTGTTACAATTTTTAAGTAAACTTTGATTATAACTTGACATTAGGAGTTTATTATGCCTAGGTGTTAACCTCACCTGATCTCCGAAGGTGGTCTGTACGCCGCACTAGTCACGTAGACCTCTGATCCGGAGTCGTTCCGAGGGGAGCCGTTCGTGTGATGAGCTCGTCTTCCGTTCCTGTGTTCTCCGTTCCTATGTTCTCCATTCCTGTGTTCTCCGGAAGGCGATCGCGTTCGCTCGTCCATCGTCTGAGGAAATTACTTTAGTTATTATCTTCTTTCTAATATATAAAATTCTCGTGTCACAGTGTTTGTAACAAATCTCCTCCGAAACGGCTTGACCGATTCTTATGAAATTTTTTGTGTACATACGGTAGGTCTGAGAATAGAACGTAAACTATTTTTCATACCCCTATGTGATAAGGGTGGTCCACCCCAACATTTATTTTTTAATTTTATGGGCAACATTTTTTTTTTTTTTTTTTTTATGATTTGGCAATAACAAATACATACAACCATAAATTTCCACCACCAACCCCTATTCTTTAATTGATATATTAGTAGGTACATTAATAATTTTCTACTTTGAATATAGAGATAGTTGATTACAGTGGGTATGTCCACAGAAAAGGACATTGAAAAAAAAATGTATTTAACTCAGCTTAACAACACAAAATTTATTGATTCTAAGGCGGTACGAAGATCGCGGCGTCAGCTAGTACATACATCTTATTGTACTCGTACGTAACCTAAAACCACTACCTAGTTAGTAGTCTTCAAGTCGCGAGTGAACAGGTTTCTTCTAGGCAAGCGTGTACTTAAAATCACTTAGATACTGGAAATTTATTGATCGAGCGAAGCGAGATCTCCAAATCAACTTGGGCAAATCGGCGTTGTATGTATGTATGTATGTTGGTTTGTCCGAGGATAACTTTCGAAGCGTTTATCCGATCATCGTGAAATTTGGTAAAAAGGTAGGTAATGATGGCACAATTTTGGTGTGACTAAATGAGCTAAAAATGTGAGGGGCTTGTTGAGATATTGGGGTTCAAGAGGGGTAAAAAAAAAATGAGGCTATTAGGTCAAATGAGACGTCAAATGAAAGGTCTTTATTAGTACATTTCGACCCCGTTTTTATTTTTAGTAAGCATTTGTAGTTTTTGAGTTATTAACCATAATAAAAACTAAACTATGACAAAATTCACAGGGTACACCAGTAAACCCACAGTGCTGTAATTTGGTATGTGTGTAGCTTAAGTATTACAAATATAGGCAAAAGTCTGAAATCTAGAATAACTGCAATTTGTACCCCAAAAAAGTGGAACCAACAACATGAACTCCCGTTACTTGTAATTTGAATGAAACTTTAGGACAAGTAGGTTGGTTATTTATTTCGGGGCACTATTTTGATAGTCAAAGATTACGAATAATATTTTTTTTGTTTTTATGGTACACTCGCGAGATCTCAGTTCGGGGCGAACCACTAGTTTATTTAAGTCTTAAAAAATGGCAATTTTTCATAAGGTTTTTCACAATTCAAGAATTTTATGACTATTGAATGTCTTGTCTATTGAAGTGAAATTGTTTTAGACAGATTCTGACTTTGTTTCTTTGAAATTTTGGCATATAAACCATATTTTTTGGCGGTGCATCTTCAGACCGCGCCATCTATTACGCTTGTTGGAACTAGTTTTTTCTTTTTAAAAATAAAATGTAAAATTGAGAATACATTTTGGCCAGGAATAAGCTGATCAGAAACACATGTAACTAAGGCGCTTAAGTTTTTTGTTACTCATATTTTTTAATTACTATGTAAGCGCAAAAACTGCTCAGTAACCAAATACTGCTTATTTGGTTGATGAGCAGTTTTTGCACTAAGTTTTTGGCTAAACAGTCCACTTAAATTTCAATTTCAGAACTGTTAAATAGTTTGTTGGTAGGGAATAGTGCCCATAAATCAACCAATAGCGCAACATGAGCAAATAGTAAACATGCCCAGTTATTTCAGAAAACGTTTACGGCCCTTAGTTTTAATTCCTGTTTGACATGTAAATATTGCTCGGGAACCATTGTTTGCATTCCCAGTCACGAATGAAATAGCTAAACTTGATGACTGTTCATCATCATCCTATCAACCTTCCCCATAGATTACCAGAGCAACTGATCTTGTATGTACCGTCTGCACTTAACGGCTCCCAGCAACCTTTATTAGGTTATTAGGATGATTGTTATTAAGTTGTTATTTGATTGTGATTAGTGACATAAATTCAAACTAGATGTTGCTAGTAAAAGGTTCGGGATTCTAGTATAGGCCAGATAGAAGAGGTAAGGCAAAGACGAGGCGAGGACAGGGCGTCTCTACTTTCATAGAAAAAGTATAAATAAAGAAAATTGGGTCCCCACAGGCCGATAGACCATAGAGTAGGTTAAAGTGTAATTTAACTGCAGATATGAAACTAGTAAATTCTAAAATTAGACTTCACTACGCAGTCATGTTACGCTTCCATTTTAATTGATAAACGGAGACGTACCAAGGAAATATTTGATAAATGGCCAAAATAAATCATTGCATCTGTTTCCAGTCTCGCAGATCTGCGTGGGCGCAACTTGTAGCAAACTAAAGCTGAGGATACACGGACCGATTAGATGTCTCCCAGTGACTGCTGACTATAGTTTTTAGTGCTTCGATGGAGTCAGGGTTCCGAAACTACCTTATTTTTATATTAAACTAGTTGGACGCCCGCGACTTCATCCGCAATTTTCTGGATCTTGACAACAGTGCCACCTACCGGGTCTAATTGTGAGTCTAAACTATCCAGGGACCCACACAAACACATACAAAAAAAATCATTCAAATCGGTCCAGCCGTTTAGGAGGAGTTCAGTGACATACACACGTACAGTAAAATTATATATATGAAGAAGATAATATCAAAATATATTTATTAATGTAGGTATATTTTACATTGTATGTTTGGGTATACTTATCAACGTCATTATACTGTTTTTATAACTATTTAAAACGTTATAAAATATATTTATAAATTAATAACTAAATAAATCAAAGTACACAATATCAAAATAAAAAGAATACCATAAAAATTAAAAACAATAATCATTATTAATGTCACACAAAAAGTGGTGATTTTGTCCAGTGCAAAATTTTGAGACTTTAATTGTATCTATGAAGTTTTTCTCAATGTATCTGGTTCTTGAGTGGAATATTGACTGCTTCGCGGTTAGTTTAGAAAGGTGGATCACTTAGTCTAGATGGTCATGCAGTTTTATATAAAGTGATCAGCATCGACTGCATACCGATTGCACCGTCCGTGTATACCCAGCCTAACATGTAGAGAAACTAGGCATCTGCTGAATTATGAGGACGGTTATCTGACGTTTACTAAATTAATAAAACATAATGTGAAGTGAAATAGACTCGAATATGAGTTTGTTTAGATGTAGCTAGTTTAACTACCATCTTTCGTTGCGCACAAAGCAGCCGGGTAATGTTTTTAATAAACAACTTTGTTTTCAAAAACATTACCCGGATGTGTAAAGAAATAAATTAAAACTTGTAGAAGGATAATTCCCAAAAAGTTTTTAACACACGACGTATGTTTAGATAAAATCTATATACCTACCTTGTTACCGCAATAAAAGTTAAACACTGACTAACGCATGTTTAAAAAATTACTTAATTATTTTTGTATAGGATATTTTTTAAACAATGTTTACTGAGTGTTTAACTTTTTTGTGTTAAGACCCTATATTTTTATAAACAATCTTTTTGGAAATCATCCGTCTACAAGTTTTTATTACATGTGGGGGTCACCAGTTAGTAAGTAAGTGAAACTGTCTGTATCTACTACCTACATTAATATGTCGAAACATTATAAAACATATAGGGCATTACCACAAAACAAAATGTTTATCGCGTCTTTAAAAATATTCTATGCAAAAAGTGGTTAAAAAAATTTAAACATGCATTAACAGTTGTTTAATTTTTTGTGGTAACAAGATAAACATTTACCCAAGTAAAAGTATGTGGAAAATATATTAAAAATAAAAAAAAATTAACATTGACTTACCGTATACTCTGACACTGTCCTCTCTGAGGGCGCTCTGTGACTGTCATTCTCATCTCTCGACGAAGCTCTGTGCAAGTAGGCACCAGAGGAAGGCGAGTCTACCCCAGAGCGGTGCGTCGCCACATAATGGTTGTTCTTTACTTTGTGCGCCATTTTACTCTTTGGTACTATGTGACATTTACCATTTTCAAAATTAGAACGTTATAAGCGCGGCGCACGAGTCGTTTTTGTTTTCATTTTCGTTTTGTTATATGCCAGCTCGCTTGATGTTTAGAGTTTTTGTGTGACGTTTTTAGATCTGAAACAAAAAAAGAGGTTGGTTAACATCACACATCTGAAAAACCTCTGCACCAGGGATTCCCAAAGTGGTCGATATCGACCCCTTGCGGTCAAATTCGGTATCCCAGAAGTCAACATTTATTTGTTTATCTTTACTTTGCGATTTTAAAATTTTTTTTAATAATTACCTACTTAAGTATTTTTACGTAATTTGTATTAATAATTATTTAACACTTAATATATACTGAATTCTATGTCTACTTATTTTGTTAAATTTTGATGAAAAAATCATGTCAAGTTTATTCACTTAACCAACCGCAAAGTTTTTAAATTGGTAAGTATTTTATATCAATAGGAAAAAAATCGAGATAGGAATTTTAAAGTAATTTGGCTATAGGGGCTGAGGTATCAGTTCATTTTGGAAAAGGGGTCTCTTGCCCAAAAAAGTTTGGTAGTCCCTGCTCTACACTGTACATAGATAAATATAAGTTTTTATTTAATTATGTATATGTTAGGCTAAGGTATAGGACCGTAGAATTTGTTAATTAGTATCCTGTAACTATTTTATTGTGGTCTGAATTAAATAATAAATATTGCTGGACATGTCACACAGCGCTATCTAGCCCCAAACTAAGCAGAGCTTGTAATATGGGAACCAAATAAATGATAGAATACATAATATACTTTATTTTGTAAATACATACTTATCATATATAGAAAAATATCCAGACCCGGAACAAATATCTGTAGATCATGCAAACATTTGTTCCGCGGCGGGAATCGAACCCGCTACCTCCTGCGTCTCAGCCGGCTATTCGCCCATTGCGCCACGGAGATAGTCAATAATTAAATGATGTATTGTTATTATTATCGATAAAAGTTATTAGATTATAATTATTGTAGGTAGGTTATATATAACAGAAAGAATATACCTACTATATTTACTGGTCTCAAAAGAAACAATTGAATCATCTAAATACCGTTGCTTATTTTATTATTGTAGGAATAAAATAAAATTATAGTAGCCTAAGTATTTTATTTTTGACAAGTTTCAAAGAGTAAAATGTCTAAAATATAAAAAACGACAATCTACGAGCATTCTCCACAAAACTTTTCTCTAACAGTCTTTCAAAGTCAGTTTAGATAAAGATTGGGCGGCAGAATAAAAATAATGTTATCTGTCATCGTTGTATCGATCTAATCGAATCGTTTGTAGAACATTCGAATGATGGGCTCATTCGAATGTTCTACAATCGATTAGTTATAACAATGGCTACTTATTGATATAATCTTGTAAAAGGTCAGTAATTTGTCAATTAACGATTACTTTCGCTGAGATGACCCGAAATAAATCGTTCGATAAAAAATCGATTTTATCTATCGATGCTAAACTTTCATTCGAATTTATTAGTACCGAATCATTCTCGTAAGTCGTATCTTGTCCGGCTTTTGACGCACCATTATACTGATACTACTTATTCAGGTACTTGTTTCCTGATTGATTTTGGTATAGATCCTAAGTTAATTATTTTTACCCCAGTATTTAATCTCGTTTAAACTAATAAACATTTTTCATTTAATTTCATTTTCAAAATGTGTATCAGACATAGATCCACACATAATATGACAAGTATTTAAATGATCACATAAAAGATTCATACAATACTGCGTGTCACCGCATTTACGACATTAATTTAAATCACGGGCTAGTATGATGGCTAGTATTATTGCATCATGTTTTTTTATATTTTCAATATTTCGTAATTTAATGTCCTAAAATATCAATGAAACAACCTGTACAACATAGGTAAACAAATTATATTCATTCATCATGTAAGTAGCCACCTGTTAAACTGACTAAGCGGCATCGGCGCAAAGGCGCCGCCGATTTACGTTAAAAACTGTTCATTGGAAATGTATCGATTACTGGATAAATATTCAAGCTATCGGTATTAAACCAATCTCTAAAATCAGTTAATATCATTCTACATATGCGTTTTAAATTAATGTCGTGAATGCGGTGACAGACTGTTCAAACAAAATATTCATGATATTTTTGAATTAGAATTAAATCAACAACACTAAAAATTAATTATTAAAATAAAATTGTCCAGCATTGGGGTTAATAAATATCGTATTTATAATATTTAAACCACCTACCTATCTAATATTTTACCTAGATAGATAAATGAACATTTTATTGCACTTAGTTACAATACCAATTAAAAAAGACAATACAAAAACAAGATAGGTAGGTACTTTTAAACTAAAAATAAAATAAATTTACGGGCGGTTTTATCGCAGCGATAAAATGTAGACAAGAAATCGGTACAAAGGTTAAAAATTTTAAGAACGATAGAAGTCGAATGTTTGACTGACTTGATCCGAGATCTACATACTCGCGCGTACTTCTGTACCTATCTGCTTTGTGACCTAGATTTACTAGAAATAAATGATTTATGAATTACAAGTAGGTAATCATTTGATAGGTATTGTATAGCCTGGATATGCGAGTTTTGCAGACCAAGAAAAAAAATTAACGGGTTAGACGAATTTTGGGATAGTCCCAAAAGCGTATCCGATTTTTCTCACCTCTATCTAGCCCCAAACTAGGCAAAGCCAGGTAACTGATAGAATACATAAATACATTTTTAATAAATACTTATAATATATAGAAAATACCCAAACCCGGAACAAATATCTGTGGACATGCAAACATTTGTCCCACAGCCGGAATCAAACCAGCAACCTGCTGCGTCTCAACCGGTTATTTGTTTATTTAAAATCTGTAAGTAATATTTATCTACGAGCAATGTTCCTGGTTCTATGATCTACTGGGGATGAGCGATAACACACTAACACCGGCTCCACATGTTGGCCCCAACTGCGCCGGTACCAACGTTGGCTGGTTAATTTTCTAGTCATCCACGTTGGGGCCAGTGCTATTTTCTAGATCCACACGTTGGACGGGTGGCGTTGGGGCCAACGTGTGGAGTCAGTGTAATAGTTACTACGGTGAAAGTTTACAAAGGATACAATGCTCAGCTTTTACCATGGCACGTACAATAAATACATACATGGCTTAGGCTATGTACAACATTAATTTAAAACAAACACCAGGAATCGTATTAACTGATTTTAGTGGTGGGTTTCATATCGGTAGCGGTAGCATGAATATTTATTCAGTAACCAATACTTTTCCAATAAACAATTTTTAACGTAAATCGGCGGTGCCTTTATGACGATGAATGAATATGATTTGTTTACGTATTTTATACAGGCTGTTTTGTTGATATTTATGACTTGATATTAAGGTTGTATGAAAATTAAAAAAAATCCATGGTAATGAATTCGAAAAAACGATTTCACAATAATACTAGTCATTAGCCCTACCCGTGTTTTAATTTAATGTCGTGCATAACAAAACACTTAGTAAACACTAATAAAATAGTATACATACAAACAAACAACAATATCGTAGAAGTTTGTTTTTTGAAATAGAAAACACTCTACAAACCCAAATGTATTCGAAATTATTATTTAAGTGGACTAGGGTTCATGCCAAGGCAACAGACGCATACTGTACAAGGCATCCAGTTAAGCTAATTATAATTTTACTTGCCTAGATAAATGTAAGTAGTGAGTACTTACTCCTAAGTTAGCATTAAGCAAAGATGGCCGGTGTTTTGTAGTTCGAAAGTTACTAACATATTCCTTTAACTGGGTGCTTCAGAATAAATGTATGTTACCCAAGAGAGTTATTGTTTTCACTTGACGACATTCGTGGCGCAGTGGGCGAATACCCGGCTGAGACGCAAGAAGTTGTGGGCTCGATTCCCGCCTGAACTAAAGTTTTTTTGGATCTATAGATATTTGTTCCTGGTCTGGGTATATAAGGTGTTGCAATTAAACTACAAATAATGACGGATTATATTTTTGAGAATATAAATAATAAATAAATAATGATTTTTTAAGTCCAGAAAATTTATTTTTAACTTTTTGTGCCTAACATGTAGGTACTTACTTACCGCTTAGCCGTACGCACCGAACGCGCTCTGTTGACTGGTTAGGTCATCGACCGGACCGGGTTATTGACTGAGCGGGGTCATTGAATGAGCGAGGTCATTGAAAGACTCGTAGTAACTGTTCAGTAACCTGTGGCATCGTACAATACGCTAGCTCTCTAACATTACGTCAAGAAATATTTTATCGATTTTGTCGTGATTTTAATGATAAAACAAGTTTTTTTTATGGATACATGTATTTTTTGTGTAGGAACCGTCCTTTCTCTCTCTCTTCCCAGCTATGTATCCCACATGGTGGTGGGGTCAGCTTTCCTAGTTGTTCTTCTCCACTTCATTCTATCCTCGACGTCGTCATCCTTTCCTGTGTAGGAACCGTCCCTTAAATATAATAAATTTAAATTGCAACACATTTTATATCATATCCGCTCTCAAGAGTCAAGAGACAACCAAGACAACCGAACGAAGGCTCGTTTCCCTTCTGAAGGTAACCAAGAAGTATTTAACAATACCTATAATAACACAATCTTATCCACTTGTACCTAATAGATCAAATGAAATCGAGCAAGTCAAAACGACCTTGGTATCTACGAATGCAAATTAAGATCTAATTTACTGCACTGTAAAGTTTATTTTCGTCTAAAACTAAACGAAATAGCTTTATGCACACGAAACAATGGCATGTCGATCGTTGCCATCGATTAGTGACGTAAACTTGCTAGTACTCGATCACTAGGGAGGGAAAAAGTTGAGAAAATGAAGCAAGGACTTGTGGACTACAAATTAGCAAAATTAAGTAGAGTAGAATAATTATTTGATTCATAAATTACACTAATACTCATTTAATGAAAACCGTGAGTTGGAGGAGTGTTTGATTCATGTTGTCATGTAGTCTACGTCATATCGTATCAATCGTATCAATCATGCTGAGTCGGACACCATTTTGTGACGTCATCATGTGGATAGCACTGAGAGACACTCTATAGTGCGTATATGTAATAATAGTTTTTTTATATAATTTACATCATGTGTTTCTACTTTCTTTTCGTATATTCTGTTTTCCTGTGTTTGTGTCTCGCTTTGTTAACAACTTTTTTTCTTAAAAATCTACAAATATCCAGAAAATAACCAAAAGTACGTACTACTGACATATGAGTACATATTTTTATATATGTATACAACAATATTTTTACAAAAATAGATTTAAGTATTATATTTAAGTAGTACCTATCTATATAAATTACAAGTTATCAGTAGTAGAGTACACCAGAGTTCAATAATAAAAAAAAACTGATTTTACTAACTTTTTGTAACTCCAGGTAGCTAAGATAATATCTGATAAAATCTTAGAAATATCTAGACCAAGATTGATCTTGTGAACAAAATATAATCGATAAATCCCAGCTCTATTAGTTTACGCCCTTCACTAGCTCGTTCGAATAGATTCTATCGAGTCAACCTGCTATTAAACTGCATGTAATGTTTCGGTAATAATTCGAATAAGTAGCTATTATCGATATCTGCAATCAACGTTTTAAAACCACCGTCTGTTACAGTTCTTAACTGGTGCTCTGGCACATCATAGGCTGATTTATTTATTTAGTTTAATGCCCGTCGCTTCGATAAGATACGATAATGAAACCCGTCAAAGTTTGTTCTGTTAATTATCTTTACTGATCTTCTTAGCCACTAACATAACAGAAAAGAACACACAGTGATTGACAAATATACATTACTAGCTTCTGACAGCGGCTTCGCACGCGTGTTTTGTCAACAAAAAGTAGCCTGTGTCAATCGAGGTTATAATCTAAGTTATGTACATAAAAACTTTCATCGAAATCAGTTCAGCCGTTACAACCTGAAAAAGTAACACACATTCACACACATCCATACAAACTTTCGCGTTTACAATATTAGTGGGATTAACCGACTTAAAAAAGGAGGAGGCTCTCGATTGGTTAGTTTTTTTAAGATTGTGGCATTGGGCAGGGCACGTAGCTCGAGGAAATGTTACATAAACTCCGTGCGCACTGCGCAGTATAAGATTTTTATGCTTTCATTCGTCCGTCGTGTATTCACATGTACTCATCTATATCCATATAATATTATTAATACATTCGAAAGTAACCCTGCCCCTCTGTCTATCTGTCTGTTTGTTACGTTTCCACGACTCATTTGGTATATAAATAGATTGGGATTAGGACCTACTTTGTACCAGATTGCAATAGGAGAGTTTGTTTTATACTACTTGGTGGTGGAGGTAACACCAAACCAACAAAGTATTGCCTCGTAGGTCAAGCACCTTAGAAACGTGCCCTACGCTGCACTGCCCTGCGTCCATCAACTTGAGGCATACAGGTGTAGGTAAAGCGTCATGTGCCTGTTTTTTTTTTTTTTTATTAATTGGATAGAACTTCGTTTGACCACAATCTCACCTGATGGTAAGTGATGATGTGGTCTAAGATGTAGTACGAAGAAACCTATTTACTGTCACCTTAAATTTCACTGTAATTTCACCGGCAACCCTTGAACGTAGTACGTCCCCGGTAGAGTAATATATTAATGGTATATTGTACACATATATTATATGGAGTATATTTAATGGTGTGCATTATAGAAATTATGTAATCTAGACAAACCACGCGTGCGAAGCCGCGGGCGGGTCAGCTAGTTTCTTATAGACTTGAAGTAAAAAGGTCGCTGTGACCAAAAAAGTACCGAAGAGTGCAGTTCGGCTGAAATTATTTTGATGACCTATAGTGCCACGGTATCTGCGGGTAACTGTAATCTGCAATCATGACTAAAATCTAACGTCTATCTCCCGATTTCGTTTGAAATTGGGTTAGGCGGACACTTTGCGGCCGTGAACTTTATAACGATAACACTGATATGCAAACAATGGCTGCCATAACAAAACACGTTACTTTTCCCGGATATTATTAATACAGAATTATTATTATCTTGAAACTAAATATATTTTCGATATATATGTTTAAGTCGAAAGGCATTATGTTCGCTTTTTTATTTTTTGTGATTGTGTGAAAATGTTTTTATAGCCTACACTATCGATTCCCTTTATAAAATAATCAACGTTTTTTTTCTAAAAAGCTTAGATTCGATTCTCGAGGCGTATATAACATTTTTCCAAAAGTTAATTTCGAATTTATAATATTGGTATGGTTAATTAAATGTGATAACCATCTCCTATAGAAAAGTATTGTTTAGTAGGTCGCACACCTTAGAAACGTGCCCTGCCCTGCGTCCATCAATTTGAGGCATACAGATGTAAAGTCTCATTTGCGTTTAATTTCACCGGTAACCATACCCGAACCGAAACACAGCAATGCTGCTAGGTGGCAGAAATAGGTATGGTGGAACTTTACTACTCAAAACTTAGCTTCCGCCCGACCCCATCTTGTCAATAAAATAAATGTGGTTTGACAATAAAAAGTAACCTATGTTTCAATCCCGGTCATAATCTATCTATTTACCAAATGTAATCGAAATCAGTTTGGGCGTTACGACGTTATTGAGTAACATGCAAACATCCAAACTTTCGCATTTTATAATATTAGTGTGAAAACTTTCCCATTGACTCAAGGTTGGCGAGAGTGTATCCAATCTACAATGCGGTTTTTTGTCAATTTTCATAGATATTTCACGACATCTTTGGTCCAATCAATTAAAATTAAACTTTTTATTAACATCTTAGTTTTTATTACAAAAGTTTAAACACATATATTATTTCTTATCAAAAGCTAACTTAAGGAATTATGGATTGCCCATAAAAAATTTAAAGCCCTATTTCACCCCCTTCTATGATATATCATATGATATAATATGTATATCAACTTGCAAAATTTCATTACGATCCATTCAGCCGTTTAGTCTTGAAAAGGTAACAAACAATCAAACTAACAAACAAACAGAGTTACTTTCGCATTTATAATATTAGTATGTATGAAACCTGTATCGCTGTTGATTTCCCAATAAATAAATATCAATAAATGTCTGTGTTATTGGCGCCTGTCTGTATCATCGTAGTTCTCAAATGAACGGACTGATTCGGATGGCTTTTTTTAATATTAAGCTAGTTTAACCGGGGTAGTTTTAGCTATGACAGTTTTAAGGATTTTTATAATCTAATTTTAAGCCTACTTGCTTCATAAAAATCTTATAAATTTCAAGCATTTACTCACACCAGTTGCTCTGGAAATCTAAGGGAGGCCTTATGATCAGCAGTGGACGTCCTCTAGCTGATATAAATAAATAAATAAAATAAATATTGCTGGACATTTCACACAGCGCTATCTAGCCCCAAACTAAGCAGAGCTTGTACTATGCGCACCAGATAACTGATAAAATACTTTTTTTTTCAACCTATATCATCCCACTGCTGGGCAAACGTCTCCCCCACTGTCTTCCAGGACTTTCGCTCGCATGCCAAATCCCAACAATCTGCCAGAATACTTATATACATTTTTTTTTGTAAATACATACTTATAATATATAGAGAAACAACCAGACCCGGAACAAATGTCTGTAGATAATGCAAACATTTGTTCCGCGGCAGGAATCGAACCCGCTACCTCCTGCGTCTCAGCCGGCTATTCGCCAACTGCTCCACGGAGGTCGTCATATGCTGATGATGATGATTCACACCAGCAAAGAGGTAAATATTCCACAAATATAAATTAATATACGTAAATATACATGTGTATCCAAAGCGATAACCCATCAAAATCTCATCAGATTTCATTTTGTTTGTCTGACACTCATCAACTTTGTAATATCTAAAGGTGCTACACAAAGATCTAATAAGAAAATAGATCATCGGTGCTACACTTTAATTTAAAAGGGCGAAGTTCATTATAACGATGACTTACCGACAACAACTACTTAAACCTTAGAGCATTAAACACTTAAACCACAGAATAATAAAGAAGTTAAGCTCGATAACAGGCGTACGCACAACGCCAGCCGCGAGTGCCGCGCTATGGCGAGACGTAAATCATGTTTTGTATGACATAGTTTGTTAGCTCGTTGTGAATTTACTTGTGTTTTTACGTGACAATGAATAAACGTTCATATCAAAATTGTTGTGTATTTGGTTGTAGAATATTGTAAAATAATGTAAGAGCTCGAGCGTAGATATTTGAAATCAAAATCAGCCCGAACTTTACTTCTGTGCCTATCTATTTTGTGTTTCAACATAGGTAATAGCTTCACATTGTAAACATCATCGTCATCACTATATCACTGCTGGAAAAAAGGACATACTTCTCCCATACACCTACTTCCAGAGTGACTAATTTTGTGTGACTTGGCATCCAATATAATGTACCCCCAATTTATATTAATTTATCGTGGCTTTGTGTTTGATATTTACGTTTGTTTCTTCAGGTGTACAATAAAGTGTTCTCATTAAATTCTTTTATTTAAATCACCTGGATCATTTTGAACCTAAATATTAGAACATTACAATAAAGAGTTATCTTATTAGTTATGGGCAAAGGTACCCCTCTGTTTTCACTTTCACTTTGGGCCGAGCGATAACCGTGTAAGTCGGTTCAACTTTGCATATAAATATTTTCAGTTAACGCTCAGACAGTGTTTTTCTTTTCTTGTTAAGTTTAGAACTTCGCTGCGAATGCGTTGTAGAAAATAAAACATCACCGCTTGAATATTTCTACTAAAGCTGAGCGGAGAGATGTCGAAATATCGATACGATATTAGTTTTTTTCGTTTGGTATTCTCATCTCTGCAAATCTACGCTTTTATGGATACGGCCTTTATTTTTGAATGTTGATTGCAAGAGTAGGCAGTAAGTTGTATATCGAATTAATCGCCTAAACTTAGTAGATTTTCTTTGAAATTTGATGAACTAGTAGTTTTTTTTTGGAGAAGTCTTTCTTCTATTTAAATAAAATCAATTATTTTTTACTGGTATCCTTTTAAATTTGACTAGGTTCCTGTAATCTATCTTTCGTAGCAGATTTATAATTAAACCACACCCAAATAGTGAAGTGAATGGGGAATCAAGATATCATCATTTATTTAAATTAATCGCTCTTTTAGATACAGCTGTCGAAATTGGAATTGAGTTAAGATCAAAGGGTGATTAGCACCTCATTTAGGGCCCGCCTAAGATTAAGATACAAAGTTAAGGTCGCATTGCAATACATAAAACTAATAAACTACTGACCTTTTAAGATAATACGCACGTTATTAAACTTTTAAATTGAAACCATTTTAACTAGGAAATACATAAACAGGCAATAAAAAAAAGAATTAAGTTTCTTGCGTTGCGTGACACAAGGATAATTTACGGAGATTAAGATTCAAATGCTTCGAGGTAGGCATTAGAAATGGAAATAATTGGTCTTCCAGAGATTGAAATGGGTCACAAATTAGGATAATCAGATCTAAAATGTAGGTGGGTAGAGCTTGCTGTATTTTTATATTATTGTAGGTGGTATTACAGTGGTTTTACTATTGTGAAGTTAATAAATAGTATAATTATTGAAAATAAAATTGTCCCGTCAAACAGTAGTTCTCTGAAAAAATCTTTAGGATATGTGGACATTTTCTTGTCGCAATATTAAGGCGAAACACCGTAAATTTTCCTCGTCCTTTATCTTAAATTAGTTTTAAATTTACAAGAATCAATGAATACACAATTAAAACTATATAAGTTAAATTGAAGATTGAAGGCATTCTTGAAATTCGCCATTAGCGTCAGCCAAAGTAGATTCAAGCACTCATTTTTGAGAGAATTAAACCTTAGCGTTCTTTATACTACGTGTTATGTAATGTACGACATTAAATGAAAACACGGGTAGGACTAATGGCTACGATTATTGTAAAATAGGTTTTTTCTAATTCATAACCATAAAAAATTATTAATTTTCAAACAGCCTAGTCTATCAAGTTCTAAAATATAATGGAACAGTCTGTATAAAATAGGTAAACCTATCATATTCATTCATCATGTCAGTAGGTACCTGTTAATCTGACTAAGCGGCATCGGCGCAAAGGCGTCGCCGATTTACATTAAAAATTGTTTATTGGAAATGTATCGATTACTGAATAAATATTCAAGCTACCAGTATTAAACCCACCTCTAAAATCAGTTAATACGATTCCGGATGTGTGTTTTAAATTAATGTCGTACATAACAAAACAGGTTGTATAACTCTATGGACAGGATATTTCGATACAGTTAATACCACTCAAGGAGACGTTGGTTTCCTATCTGTTCCATGTTCCCTACATCGCCGAAAGCAATGGGAGATTGTTTTAAAACAAAATTAGATGAAACATGATTATATCCTGAGGGATTTCTACTAAGCAATTCATATATTACCAGCTGTCGCCAGTGGCTTCGCACGCGTGGTTTGTAAATAAAAACATTACCCTCCTGTTCAGTCGTGAAAAAATTAGCCTATGCCCCAGTCCATGTCATGATCCATCTGTATACCAAATATCATCGAAATCGATCCAGCCGTTTAGTCATGAAAACTTAACAAACAAACAGACAGAGAGACAGAGTTACTTTAGAATTTATAATATTAGTAAGGATATTAGGATATTTTTAAATGTGGAACTCTTGCTATGTTTTTTTAGTTTTTGTGACTATAATTTATTGTAAAATACGGAGGGCTTAAGCTTTGTTTTTAAACATCAAATCTTTAGAATTTTGTAGTTATATTTTAACATTGCGTAAAACAAAATGGTGCTGTTTTCCATTTTAAATCTTCTTCTTAAAGGTTTGGCATATTTTCATGTTTTTTGGTCCAAAAGATAGAGAAAGATTGAACTACAAAATCATTTTATGGTGTGATAGTTATTTATGTACCAGAAACTTGCTCTAAAACGGCATTGAAAAACTTCTCATTGCCTCGGTAGTCATCATCATCATCATCTGCCATAGAAGGCCCACTACTGAAGATAGGCATATAGGCCTCCTTTATAGATTTCCAGAGCGACCAACCTTTTGCGGCCTGTACCCAACCACTCCCAATTTATGGGGAGTGGCAGGGCATAACAATAAAAATTACTTAGTGACTCTGATAATCATAGAAACACTTGACCTCGCGATTTCTGATCCCAATTTTCAAAGCAGTGTTGAAATAATAGAATTGAATTTCGCAACGAAAAGCTTCGTAATGACCAAGAACGCCCTGTTTGTGCAATAACTATACTTAATCTGGTTTTCAATGAAGCGGCCGCTATGTTACGGTCAAAAAATAGTTGGTTCTGTGTGGCACGCCTGGTTCATCAATAATTAGTATATAATAAATAAATAAGCCGTTTAATCAGATTTTACAATTTGATACTTAGGTATGTACATTGGTAGTTTTTAATTGGTATCATCTGTGTGCCCTTTGGCATAGGCCTCCTCCAATTCCTTCCATTTTTCTCTACAGTTTGTTGTCCTAGTCCATAGTTTTCCTCCCGTATTTTCAATATCGTCTTTCCAGCGTTTGTATTGCCTTCCTCTACTTCTTTTCCCATTTCTTGGGTACCAAACTGTAACTCTCTTACTCCACTTGTCAACAGCTCTTAGTGTGTGTCCTGCCCATCTCCATTTTAGTGTTTTTGTTTTAGTTATCACGTCAGTCACCTTGGTCTCGCTCCGTATGTCTGCGTTTCGCTTTCGGTCTCTCCTCCTGACGCCCCAATTAGTATATATCTAATAATTAATAATGGCCTGCTAGCGGATAACCCACTATACATACCTTCACTAGCAACTATTATACTAAACATATAAATACCCACATTGCCTCAATCTATAATGACTACGACTTATCAACACACATACATATAGATTCAATGTCCCTACATTTCAAATTCTTTAGTTTATATAATTTTGTTTTTTTTAATAAAGTCAGATTATCCGGTACTGAATTTAGGAACTGGCGGAAGACCAGCGCGCTGCGTACTCGTATTACTAGTGCGTGGCGCATAATGCTGAGCCGGATCCTAGTTTGCGGACGCTCATAACCTGGACGTATGTTACCTACCTATGTATATTTTAGGGTTTCTTATTTTATTTCTATTTTTTGTATATTATTCCTATTGTCTTGTTATTTTTGTAACTGTGTATGTGTTTGTTTTGTTATGTCTATAAATAACTGTACTTTCTTTCTTTCTTTCTTCTTTCTAATAATAATACAGGTTGGTAGGTTGGAAGTAGGTAGGTTGGGGTGGGGTATTCAATGTATTTTTAATTTGTAGTATTCAATGTAGGTTTATTTATAATAATTTAGACTCACTTTGTATTCCTAATGTGCTGTTACAAATAAAAAATATATCTTTCTTTTATTTTAAAATAGTCTGTGTTTCAATTTAGGCCATAATCTATCTATGAACCAAATTTCATGAAAATCGGTTCATAAGTTACGACGTAATTGAGTAAACAAACAAAAAAATAAACTTAGGTATTTATAATTTAGGTAACATTAGAAGAGAAACAACGCGACTTTCTTAACAGCAGTTTTTTATATCTCTCTAAAATCATTGCACATTGCTGTGAGGTTTTTGACGTTCACTGCTATTAAGGCCGTCTTATAACGCTTACCGTTTCCTTCCAATTTCATAAGCTGAAGTTTGTACTCGTGGTGCTTACAATCTGTGGCAGGGTGTGCCGATAGCCTGATACAGCCTACGCAGTGTTGAACTTTACTCCACTTGTTCATTAAATGATCTGGTTGGTCTATATTGTTCAAATGTTCATGAATAAACTCAGATGTGTGTCTAACAAATAAATACCAACAGCCAAAATCTAAATGTTTTTATTAATTAAAGTCAAAAGGATCACTTTAAGACGTCAATTTTACTGCCTGTTCCTTCGCGACCAAGCCATGGAAGAAGGGCAATCTAGTGAAAAATCTAGTGTGGCTTACACCCAACGGCTCCTAGAAACATCTATCAGGTCATCTTTCCATCCAGTGGGGGCTGTCTTACGCTGCGTATTCCAGTGCGTGGTGCGTGACTCGAGAACCTTTCTGCCCCAACGGCCGTCAGTTCTTCGAGCTATGTGCCCTGCCTACTACCACTTCAGCTTTCTAATCCTTTGTGCTATGTCAGTAAATTTGGTTTCGAATCTCCTCATTTTTGATTCGATCTCGTAGAGAAACATCAAGCATAGCTTAGCACGCTGACGACCTCGAGCCTTTTTATGTAAGAGATGATTAAAGACAATGCAATACATGAATAACTCCTTCAGTGTCAGCTACTAATCGAAATGCTGAGCCATATTTCATGCGGTTCTAATATCAGTAATTAAAGCCGATATAGCGTTCTGGCATTGATCGATGCAATCAATAAATAGTAATTAACGGTAGCCGACTCATTTAAATATTGCTCTCATTTCTATGGGTATAGCCGCAGACAAAATGATTGAAATACATTTACTAAACGAAATAATTCACAATATACAGGATGAAGCAAGAAACCTTGGAATATTATTTGACAGCTCCCTCCGATTTGAGAGTCATATTTTAGGATTAGTAAAAACTTGTTTTTTTAGGTTAAAGCTGCTGTATAAAGTAAGAAAATTTCTAAGAGAGGAAGTCCGTATCAAATTGTGTGAATCCCTTGTCTTATCGAAGCTGAATTATGGTGATCTGGTGTATGGCCCACGCTTAACAGCAAAAACATCCCGTCTTGTTCAGAGAGTTCAGAATGCTTGTTGCAGATTCTGCTATGACATCCCTCCACGAACACATATCTCACCTTATCTCAATAATTCATCCACTCTCAACATGGCCTCACGGAGGTACTTACACTTGGCCGTACTTGTTCACGGCATCCTAACGTCTGGATCACCAGAATATCTCTTCTCCAAACTGAATCGTCACGAAAGCAAGTACAGCACAAGACCGACAAGGGATTTGTTACACTACTCCAAGCACAAAACGGTAGCGTTTAGGGGCAGCTTCCGATACCAGGCAACCAAGTGTTGGAACAATATTCCCCCACCACTTCGACATTTAAAATCACAGTTTATCTTTAAAAAACGTTTAAAATCCATGATAATTAGTAAACAAAAAATTGGGTTGCCTGGTGCGGGAAGCATTATTGCACCTTTCACGTGCTAGCCGGTTGGGGTATTATTTTGACCAATTTATTATTTTGATTTATATGTATGTATATGTTCTGACTTTATTTATTTTTATTACATAATATACTATTTTGACATTTTAAACTACATCTTATATTATATATAGATTATATTTTGACACAACATGACATAATTACCTACCATGACACATTATATTTTTCATTTGACAACACAATACTCTCAAGGTCTAGTGGCTAAATGGAGCGGTCTCGACAGAATATCAGCGCTTTCCTTTACGGCGGGCATAATGCTGAGTCGAGTCCCATTTACTGCTGTAGCACACAGTATCTACCAGATTCTCCCTTGAGTTTTTGTTTATTTTACGTTTATACTATTTAATTGTTTCTTTGTTTGTATTTTCTCTATTTTAAAATGTAACTGTATTGTATATTGTGTGCTAATGTAGTGAATAAATGATTTCTATGTCTATGTCTATGTCTATGAATTTGTAAACACCAACCAGATAACTGATAAAATACTTATATGCATTTTTTTTTGTAAATACTTATAATAGAGAAACAACCAGACCCGGAACAAATGTCTGTAGATCATGCAAATATTTGTTCCGCGGCGGGAATAGAACCCGCAACCTCCTGCGTCTCTGCCGGCTATTCGGCCACTGCACCCCGAAGGTTGTCTTTCTTAGGCTGCGCTTTCCAGTGGTTTCCACTCAAAACTTTCTGCCCCAGTCGTCAGTTTTTCGAGATATGAGGCCCCGTCCACTGCCACTTCAGCACGCTAATCCTCTTGGCTATATCTGTTACCTCGGTTTGACTACGGATCTCATATAATATACTCATCATAATCTTACATTTATATTTTGATGACCTCCGTGGCGCAGTGGCTGAATCACCAGCAGAGACGCAGGAGGTTGCGGGTTCTATTCCCGCCGCAGAACAAATATTTGCATGATCTACAGATATTTGTTACGGGTCTGGTTGTTTCTCTATTATAAGTATTTACAAAAAAATGCATATAAGTATTTTATCAGTTATCTGGTTCCCATAGTACTTTATAGTACCCATAGTAGCTTTGCTTAGTTTGGGGCTAGATACTGTTGCCGCTGTGTGAAATGTCCAGCACATTTTTTTTATTTATTAAAATACCGTTTCTGATATTAAATACTTATTGACTACCCAAAACAATAATCTGTGGGTATTTATTTAAATCCAATAAAGTTGAATTCCACCTTTCCAGACGTTGCGGCGTGAAATTATATTCTGCGCAATTAAGTAGTTAGTGATAACTAGATTTTTGATTTATGATGGTCCCAACTCTATTAGCGTGGATTGATACTCTATGGTTGAACAGCGCTCATGTCAAAATTCAAGCCTAAGCTTTTACCGCGAAAATTATTTACCAATTGTAATGAATTAAATAGCCTAATTATCTATCTATTTTCACTAAAAACGGAATATTTGCATACGCCGTGATCACGGGTAAGCTAAAATCTTTTGCATCGAAATATCGATATCCTCAAAAATTCACAAATCATGGTAAATATTCCGTTTTTAGTGAAAATAGTATTCCATGATATTTTCAAAAGTTAAATAAGAATATTATCCCGATTAATAGTAGGTATTATTTTATAAACCCTCAGTACTTTTAAGTTTTCTGTGTTATGGTTAATTCATTTATTTACGTGACTGTACTGTAGTTCGTTACTACTTTGAAATAACAAACAGGAAATGGTTATGACAGCATAATTTTACGAATAAGACGTTACTGCAAAGGTTTTAGTGAATTTAGGTGACTATCTACAGATAGGTACCAAAATACTTGCCTTTTGTTAAAAGAAGTGGGTGCATAATAAAGAAAAATGCTTTAGAAAATATAGGTAAATTGACAACCTTTTTTATGCGTCAGAAGTGAAAACTTAAATAATTACGAGATACTTATGTATCAGTGCCGCGAGTTCAATGAATTTTTCCCATCTCAAAAAATGCCTAATGCGTCTAAAGAAGTAAGCCATAATCACCCGGATTAAAAAAAACATAATAAGTTAGGGTAATATATTTGACTTTATTCCTAAAACTTTAGGCCCGTCTGTCGATCAAAGAATGTAACAAGAAAACTAATAACTTTTGACAGTGTCAAAAAGCTAATTGCGGAATTTATGTCATTTAACAATATAAAATAAAATTATAGAGAAATTTATCATTAGTCTTTACTAAATATTTTTTTTTATAAAGTAAATTTTACAAAGTAAAATCTTTACAAAATTATGCAGCGTCTTGTATTGCTCGTACAAGTTATTTATCATAGTGCAGGGTTGCTAACAGCAAAAAAGGTTATTAATTATAGAAAAAACTCCAATAAGCTTTGTAAAACATAATGACCTATTCAATGTGATTTTAAATAACTAATAATGCCTGATTAGATTATCTGCAAAGAAGACAAGGCATAATCAAATTATTATGTTTATTCGTTGTCGCTCACACTTTTGGCCTTAATCATCGTAAAGGCGCATGCGCACTGGGTTATTCTGTAGCCTTTTATTTATGTTATCTGTTTGTGGAGCAACATATGGCCCACCTGAAGTTAAGTGGTAACCATGGCCTAAAACCAAGTATTGCCTGATAGGTCTCGCACTTTAGAAACGTGCCCTACGATGCACTGCCCTGTGCCCATCAATTCGAGGCCTTCAAACCGAAACAGTAATGCTGCTTGGAGGCAGAAAGATAAGAGGCCTGATAATCTGCCACTTAAATTAGATTAGATTAGATAATTCCTATAATAGACACCATTAAATATAATTATAAAAGAAAATACACTTTTGAATCTTAGGTACAATGGCCTTATCGCTACAAGCGATCTATTTCAGGCAACCTTTGGATGGACAGGATTTATGTGAACAAAGAAGGACGACGGTGTAAATCAGATATTATTAGAACAAGTATTATTACAACTTATAAAAAATATAGATAATATTAAACAAAATGCATAATTATAATATAATCATAAAATATATATTGTCACACCTACATATATAAATTATAAAAATGTATAAATTAATAAGTGGCCTAGTGAGCGATGGATGACAATAGTGTTGTCTGATCATGCTTTTAAAGATAGGGAGAGACTTAAATAAACCTACAAAGTAAGTAGATAATAAGTACAAAAAAGTAAGTAAACTGATGAGCTCACGTAGTACGGCTTAACTAGGTTACAAAAAGGGCAGCAAAAAGGCGCTGCATAGCTAAACCGAGCAATCTAGCCAATCTAGTGTTGTTTATTGAATGACAGATAATCATAGGACGCACAAATTGCCGTGTGTCTTCATCTAGCAGTTTGTGTGTTTTATGTTTCGTGTTTTTATACGCTATGAAAATTGCAGTGAAAGTTATGGTTTGACATTGACAGGTCTTTGATAAGAACCGAATGGTCTTTCAAAACGTCGTGTTACAAAAGTCCATAGGCTACGGCAAGGTTTCTTAATCTTTCTATAGTGACGAACCACTAGCAACATTTAGACAATCTGGTAGACCCCTTCCAATCTTTATATTCGATATAAATGGAAAGAAAACAATGAATTTTAAAAAACATAAACTTTTATTATCACACTAATATTATAAATGTGAAAGTTTGGATGTTTGTTTGTTTGTTACTCAATCACGTCGTAACGGGTGAATCGAATCACGTCGTAAAGGTTCTACGTAAGCTACGTAGGTACATACTAAATTGCATCTAAATTGGTGCAATTTAGTATGTACCTACATAGATTATAACCTGGATTAACACATAGCCTACTTTTTGTTGACAAAAAATGTGTGTGGAGCCGCTGGCGGAAGCTAGTTACAAATAAAGTAAAGATGTGCCGCGTGACGGTCAGTGAGATAGTTGATGCTTCTTCTGTTTGATAAGCACGTTTAATTGAGGAATTGTCTTAGACAACGCAAGGCTCATATCATCTTTCACATCTAATCGGTTACGATTTTATTTACACAATATTATTCTAACTGACATGGACCCCCATCACTCATTCCACGGACTCCTTAGTGGTCCATGGACCCCAGGTTAAGAATCCCTGGGCTACGGTAATAGCTTACCACTTGTTTATAATCTATGGTATAAAAAAAACTTTTAAAGCAGTTTTTTTATTTTTATTCTTTTATAGCGTTGGAAGAAGTTTTGTTGAGATCATCCTTTATGCAGATGGTAGGGCACGAGGGACAGGATAGCAGATGGGTCATGTACTGGATGGGTGCTCCGCAGTCGCGTTCAGACTGGGAGGAGTCTCGTATACCTCACTTAAACAGGCTTTGTCTGCAGCGGCTAATTGGGTTAATGGATTTCCAGACTGGCCTCAGTAGGCCATGACCTGGGGAGAAGTGTTCCTACGTAGTAGCTAAATCAAACGGTTGTGGGTCCTTATTGATTGAGCGAAGCGAGATCTCCACATCAAGTTAGGCAAATCGGCATTGTATGTATGTATGTTTGTTTGTCCGAGGATTACTTTCGAAGCGTTTATCCGATCATCGTGAAATTTGGTATATAGGAAGGTAGTCATGGCACAATTTTGGTGTGACTAAATGAGCTAAAAATGTAGGGGGGAAGGTTATGGAGATATTGGGGTTCAAGAGAGTCTTTGTGAGTACATTTCGACCCCGTTTTTATTTTTAGTTTAGACCTTGTAGTTTTTAAGTTATTAGCCATAATAAAAACTAAACTTTGACAAAATTCACAGGGTACACCGGTGACTCCACAGTACTGAAATTTGGTATGCGTGTAGCTTTAGTGACACAAATATAGGTAAAAGTCTGGAATCCAGAATAACTGCAATTTCTACCCCCCAAAAAAGGTAACCAATTAACACGAACCGTTACCTGTAATTTGAATGAAACTGAAAGTCAAATTATTTGGTTATGCATTTCGTGGCACTATTTTGATCGACAAAGACAATTTTTTTTATGGGAGATTTGCGAGATCTCAGTTCGGGGCGAACTACTACTATATTATACGCAACAATTAATAAGTAGTTTTATATTTTTTGGCCTGATTGAATCATTTTGCGCTAAATCTATGTAAGAACCATCTCACAAACACCAGGTTTCAAAGAGAACGAAACCCTAAATTTTTTTAATTCAAATTGATTCGTTTGGCAGCTCTAATTAACAGACAGATTGGCAAGAGTTTCATACATAAAACACTCTGCTGTGCATCAGTGGTTGAAAAGCCACTAGAACCGTAGATAAGGTAGATAACTAGGTAGGTAAATAAACTGCTATAAATTGAAAACGTGCAATCAACCAAAAATGCATCGGAATTCTAATTCAAATATTTGAAAACCACGACCGTGTCTTGTCTATCTCCTTGTTTGCTAAAGAGCATTAAGTAGCCCAGTCTCGATAAATCGATACAATATCGATACACCGAACATGCCTTCCAATTAAAATCGAGAGACACCTGTCTCGCTAATGGCTTATTCAGTTGGCAACACCACCCAGGCCGCGGAAGCTAGCGTTTCATGTTGGCAGCACTTGTTCGAGTTAATTAGTCTCTTATCGGATTGGGCACGAACTGTTATTCCATGTTTAAAAGCGATGTTCCGTTTGCGATTTGAATGGGCGCATCAGTTTCATGGGATTTGTTCCTTTAGTTGGCAGTAAGGTACTTCTACTTGTCTATGCAGTATCCTAATTCTCGTAATTTATTTTGAATTAATTTCCGGGTGCTGTTCGGTCAATCTGTGTACAGTACAAATCACGCAGATTTATCCACGGACTAGTCGCAAGCGATGGGCTCGTATAGTGAATGGGGTAGCCTTAAGAGCCAGCACCAATTTTTAGTTACGTCAAATGTCGCATTCGCTGACATCGAAACCAGAATTTGACTGTATTTAGGTATTTACAGAAAATTGCTCTTTGTTTCAGACATACGCGTGTTAAAGACATACGTCATACATTTGACGACCTCCGTGGCGCAGTGGGCGAATAGTCGGCTGAGTCGCAGTAGTAGCGGGTTCGATTTCCGCCGCGGAACAAGTGTTTGCACGATCTACAGATATTTGTCCGGCTCTGGTTGTTTCTCTATATATTATAAGTATGTTAACAAAAAAAAGTATTTAAGTATTCTATCAGTTATCTGGTTCCCATAGTACAAGCTTAGCTTAGTTTAGGCTAGATAGAGCTGTGTGAAATATCTAGCATTATTTATTTGTTTTATTATACGCTCACTTTTTATACGGTGAGCTGTATTCATAATACAATTCTGCATATATGTATATAAGAAAACTATATTATTATTAGTTATTCTCCTGATCTCATCTTTATGCGCTGGAGGCTTAGGTATTTGAACATTTTAGAATTTAGCCAGACCATAATGTAAAAGAAATATTCTGCTATAAAATATATTCCTGCTTTAAAAAAATATAGAACACCTGCGTCTGAAAGTGCCTTGTTTTATTTGACACCTTTTTTTTTGGCATAACCAGTGAACCGTAGACCACCTAACTTGGCCATATTTCAAAGATGATCTCTCAAATACTCTCAGTGGCATTGTTCTATACGGTCACCGAACCGAAGGGCCAGTTGCACCAAACGGAGCGGAGCGGGATAACGGACCGATGATAAACAGCCCTGCGGTTAACACTGCAATCTACAACTGGGTTTGGCACTGGACGAAATATCTATCGGTATTAAAATCTAAAACCCGCTCTACACTTGGCTAAATTCAGACAGATTAAGTGGAAGTGTCTATAGTGGAAATCTAATAGGTGAGATTTGGCAGGTGTTTGACACCTGCCATCAAACAACAAAACCAAATGATACAACATTGGAAAATCGTCCTCTCAAAATATTGATCTAGGATTATAATTAATCTTAGATCCTAGTATTTCTGAGTGTCATTTTTCAATATAATGTGAAATTATACTCATTGTTATAGATAACATAATGTATATTTGGCATTATGTATTGAATTTTTGATTTCTCATATAGACGTTCGTACAAAGTTATAATGGCATACAAAAATGACGTCAAGTATTTTTACACTTGGCTGAATTTAGAGTCTTTTTGGTTTAGGCCGGTTTGCACAACGATCCCTACAGGTAATTAGCTACTAAACATGTATGATTTGACAACCTAAATCATCTAAATCATATTTAGGTACTAAATACGATTAGGCATCGTTACGCAAGTCGCCATTAATGTACTGAATTTAGCCAAGTGTAAAGCGGGTTTAAGATGTATCACTGGTTTCTAGAGAGCGCTAGCGAATCTGTTGAGGTATCAATGGAGTTCTCTGGAGTATTTATCCCTTCCAGATCAGGTGTCAGGATACTCTATTTTACGTGTGCACTGACCGAAAGGTTGTTTGTAAGTTGTAAGTAAGGATGGGACTAGGGGTGTACCTTAAATCAAACAGATTGAGTGCAAATCTTTCGAACCCTGTGTTTTGATAATAAATTGGAATTCGATTCTCCTTCTCAAATGTTTATTATAGACTATGCCAAATCTCATACTCTACCATGCACGCAATAAGTTTAATGAGGGTTACATGTCTCTTCATGTATATTATTTGGGAGAATACGTGGGGAGGATATTAGACTTATTTTGCCGTAATGCCCGACATTGGCCATACTTCAGGCCACCGGATAAACTTATTAATGTGTTTTTGATGTGTAACATCTTTCCTCTTGGTTTGTGGGAGTGATTTTGGCAAAAGGGACGAAAATGTGTAACAGAAAACCGGAGAAACGCTTTGACCAATGAGTTCGCGCAGTGGTCAGATGTTTTTCACTACGAGACTATATATTATATTAATTCATCATAACCATTTTTATAGTTGCATATTTTATTATAATTAAATTTGTGTTATTATTAGTATTTTAGGTTTATAGTATGTAGGTAAGTTTTTAATTTTATATAGATGCACCGCCGTCATGTGATGTTATAATCCAGTCCATACTAAGGTTGTCTGGAAGAGATCGCTTTTAGCGATAAGACCGCCCATTGTACTAAATCTATTTGTAAAAATGATGTTCTGTATTTTACTTTGGTGTACAATAAAGAGTTATCTTATCTTATCTTATTACATCACATTATCTTATTATATATACGGAGCCGTTGTCGAGTTTTCAATGACCAATTTTCAGAGTGATGAATTCGGTAGATAAGATTACGCGTAAGATTTGTTTCATGTTTTCTATTTTGTTTGCAATTTTTTGTTTATATGGTGTACAATAAAAATGATGTTACACATCATATGCGACTACCATATGGTTCGTATTATTTTTTGTTCTAGTTGTGGATTACGGATCTTGTTTGACTGATATAAATGTATGTTATTTTACTAAAACTTATCAGTTATCACGCCATGTAAAATGATAGGCCTCAAATCCAACCTATCAGATTTCCCTCAGTACAGTGGATATATCCCGCGATATATCGTAGACAGGAGTAATGGTGATTGTAAGCAGGTGTGGAATGTGCGATCATACCTCGATAATACCACGTTTGGTCGCTTCCTAGTTAGCTGAAATTAAGCGTTACCGTTACAACCGCTTACCTGATGGTGGAAAATACAATGCTTTAGTACCATTACTGATCTACGATTGGGAGATTTACAGTCGAGAAATCAGGTGGACTACCATGATATCTTATTGCAATTTAATAATATATTTCTAATAAGCAAATCGGCGTTGTATGTATGTTTGTTTGCCCGAGGATAACTTTCGAAGCGTTCATCCGATCATCGTGAAATTTGATGCATAGGTAGGTAGTAATAGCACAATTTAGGTGTAACTAAATGAGCTAAAAATGTGGGGGGGGGGGGGTTGTAGAAATCTTGGGGTGCAAGTGGTAAAAAAAAATTAGACTATTAGGTCAAGTGGGACGGAAATGAAAGGTCTTCATTAGTACATTTAGACTAAATTTTTATTTTTAGTAATATCTGTATAGTTTTTGAGTTATTAGCCATAATAAAAACTGAACTTTGACTATATTCACAGGGTACACCAGTGACCCCACAGTGCTGAAATTTGGTATGCGTGTAGCTTTAGTGACACAAATATAGGCAAAAGTCTGAAATCCAGAATAGCTGCAATTACCGTTCCCTGTAATTTGAATGAAACTGTTGGTCAAGTTAGTTGGTTATAAGATTACAAATATATTTTTTTGTTATTATGGGAGACTCGCGAGGGGGGGATCTCAGATCGGGGCGAACCACTAGTCTAATGTCTAATCTAACTAGAATTTGTTGCCTAGTTTAAGCCTACGCCTAGTTTTAAGATTTCATTTAATTTATATGTACATTCGTGACATAATAAACGTTTTTTTATCTTTATTTTATCTTCCTGATGATTGGTCGCTCGGAACAGGTAAATTAACCGATGATATTTTTTTTCTTGAGTACTGGCATTTTGAGTATTTTTGTAGTTTTCAGTAGGTGGAAATTTTCAATTTTCGAACAAATCAATTCATCAATTTTCGAAAGTGGACAATGGAACTGTTCGATGGATGGACTGCCAATGCTAGAGCGCATGTGTAGATATTCGGGGACAAGTTTAAGGGACGAAGAAGGGATATTTTAATGGTATTTTTAGCGTTCCAGAGAACCAATACACGCTAAATGTGTAGACAAAAAATAATAATTGACAAGGGATTTATCATCAATGACAAAGAATCTCAAAAAGGTCAAAAAACTCAATTAAAAGTTTAAATTTGAACCTCTATGCGTTAATTGCTGAACCAAACACGATAGGGTTCCGCAAAAACATCAACGAATTCATTAGAGCTTTCATTATGGGCGTTGTGTTAAAACGCCTCCGCATTCCGCTCGTGGGAACTATCTCAGGGTGTGGCTTTTGTAGACAACCGAGCGATTATACCGAGAATAAGCGATTTTTTGGAGGCTGAATGATTTTAGGGACCGAGCGATTATATAATGACAGGAATAATTTAAATAATGCTGTAGCATTAATTAATTAATACGACAGCGCAGTAATAACTTGAGAATTGTTAATTGTTGTTGAACTTGTTAATTTTTTTGTTAATTAGTGATTAGGTCCCTTAAGAGGACCTCGGATGTGACTGTAGGTGCAAAAACTTCATTCATCATCATCAACCTATAGCAGTCCACAGCTAGACGTAGGTCTCTCCCAGGGTGCGCCATTGAGCCCGATCCTCAGCTCGTCTTATCCAATCCTTGCCAGCCACAGCGCGCAAATCGTCACTCCATCTAGCCGAAGGGCGTCCTACACTTCGCTTGGCTAGACGTGGTCTGCACTTCAGAACACGTTTACCCCAATGGTTATCGGTTCTGCGGCAGATATGACCGGCGCACTGCCACTAACTTCATTCATTCAGTGTTATGCCCGGTTTGACCTTTCCTCAATCCTCTGGGCATGACATTATGAGAGAAGACTCGTTTTTCGAATCACTTACTCGAAAACGAGAGTTCAATCAAGTTTATCAACTAATCTACAAAACATTTAGTTGTAGGTAACCGCTGTTTCTCTGCATTAAGCCCACAGCCCTACCATTCTAAAGTCAGCTTACAATATAAATTATCGACTAACGAACGAATCAACGGGACACCGGCACAATTATTCACTGGTTTATATAAAAGGCACGTCTCTGTGACCTATTCCAACTGACAAATAAATCTTAATGGCTGGGCAAGAGCACATTTACATTTTAAAAGCACTTGTTGTCAATATGCTGATAAATATCAGCAGGAATGTCTAATCTAAACACGTATCGAATTATTATGCCTTATAGTCGCAAATCAATTTAATTGCATATTTTCTATACTAATATTATAAAGAGGAAAGATTTGTATGTTTATAACAAATAAACTCAAAAACTACTAGTCTGAATTCAAAAATTCTTTCACCATTAGAATGCTACATTATACCCATTACATTATACATTATTACCCAACTGCGCAGAAGGAGGGTAATGTTATTCAAAAACTAACACGTGTGAAGCAGCGGATTGGTTAGCAATAAGTGAAAATGATGATATTTATATGATTATGATATTAAGATTTTTATATTTAATAATGAAAGTATGTTTAGACATTTTTGCTGTTCAGTTATGTAGTGACTCGGCAGTGAAACACAAACGGTGTAGGAATCGTGGAATGAACCAACTTAATAAACATCTTCTTCCACGCAGACGAGACGCAGTTCACCTTACAGTCATATGAATAGAAATTAGCCACTTCTATTACGCTGTCAATGGTTTGGCTTAGCTCGTCTTTTGTGCAGGCGGACTGGCACATAGGACAGTCGAGCTGTGAGGCATGCTTTGGATGGGTTCCTCGCAGTCAGTATTTGTAATAAGTAACTAATTTAGTTTGTTTTGTAAAATTTGTTAGTTATTATTTTTAAGACTTTTTAGTTTTACCTACTGCGACAAAGATCTTCAAATGTAGGTATACCGACATTCGCAAGACACAGCTTGAGCTGGCTCGGGACCGATCATGAATAATTCGTGATGCCGTTGTATGGAGAAAGCCTAGTCCAGTTGACGTCCTGCTGGACTATTCTGCTAGTTTACAACCTGGAGATGGAGCATATGGCCCACCTGATGTCGAGTGGTAACCATTGCCTATAACAACTCACTGCCTTGTTGGTCCATCAATTTGAGGCATGCAGGGGTAAAGCTGTAGATATCAACTCAGAACGTCAACTGCTGGACTAAATATAGCAGAAACTAGCTAAGCTAGGTATTATTTATTTAGATAAAACGATAAAATTGATATGATTTCGTCTACAAGAGATATTGAGGAACCTTATAATAAGTTATGCCTAAGATATGAAGTCATTTTTACGACTTGTAAAAGGGAAACATTAACATTTCAAAGGTCTGGTAGATAGTATTGAAATCATGGTATCTGTAGCTATAAGTAAGCTGGTTTGAACTGGATTAGAAGAGATACAATTGCTGTGTTTTTATCAACCTCATGTCCCACTGCTAGGCAAAAGTCTCCCCATCTTTCTTTCCTCTCGATCTTCAGCCAACTTTACTGATTCTCTGCTACAAAGATGTAAGGGTAATTCCAGGTCATCGACTATGTATCAGTAATTTCTTGTTTACTTTTTAATCACCTGTTCTGTTTCTGTTATGATTGTCGCGTCGAATTAATGATTTTTATTTAATTCTATTTTTTAAATCATTTTAGAGGAACAACATCCAAGATTGAAGATTGAAAGGTCCAAAGAATACTAAAACCACATATATAATATATCTCAAAACAAGCGATAACAAAGACCCTACTCAAAGAACTACCTCGTCATTTTAATTACTATCTACGTCCATAGACATCCCTTTGTATCGACTATCAAATAACTTCATCATTCAATAAACCAACAAAAACTCTATTACAATCTAATTGACATAACAAAATAAAGAAAACTTGTGAGAGTCGATACGCGTTTCATCGATAATTGCCAGACACAAAAGAAAAATGTAACAACACTATTCACAATAGATGAAAGGGCCTAGTGATGAGCCGCCACAAAAGATATATATCGATGATTTGATCGCTGAGTTGAATTTTACAATTAAGTTATTTTTAATTTAACCATCATTGAGACGTCGAAGTGATGTGGTAAGATATATTTTTATTGGAAATGATGGGTTGAGAATGATATAGATTTATTATTAAAACTTAACATGGGTAGTTGCATCAAAATACTTTCTTTAAGCTTTATTAGCTAATAATCCTTCGTGTACCCTAGTTAAAAATATAAAATAATCATAGAAATATGCAGTATGTTTAAATAAATTTTATGTCAAGCTTTATTAACTTATTTTGTGTGAAAATATTAGGGAACGTGTGACCCATTTTTTACAATTTTTGGTGACCACCTGTAGTTTATGCCAAGACCCAACCCCCTTCTCCCCCTCTAGTTTTCATGTAGTAATTAATAAATATGGTTTTAAATAATTTTTTACAAACAGAAAGATAAATAAATAATAATTTAGTTCATATTTGTCTTTATTAATACAAGTAAAGTTTAAAAAGCTCTAAACGCTGCATACCATATTTGAATATAGCTCGAAAAAGTCTAATTTCCCTAGAGGATATTGACTACGTGACGAAAACCTAAGCCCCCAGCGTGGTATTTTTAAGACCCCCCCCTGAAAGGGTCACGTAGTAGGGGTACGTTTCTTTATATAATTACATTGGTTCTTTACCTTATATCCAGCGGTTGAATGATCTATTTTCAGCAGTCAAATCTGTAACAAAATATTATAAAAATATTTTAGTCATTCAAATTGAATTGTTTTATTTTTAACTTTATAATTATCAAACTCTAAAATATCTCAGTGTCTAAAAGGAAAGTCTTTGATCAGTGTGTTTTACCAGTGATGACTAAGAACGCTAAATGTCACTCAGCGTGCTATGGAGAGGGCTTTGTTTGGTGTATCTCTACGAGATTGAATCAGAAATGAGGAAATTCGTAGACGAACCAAAGTCACCGACATAGCACAAAGGATTAGCAAGCTGAAGTAGCAGTGGGCAAGGCACATAGCTCGAAGAACTGACGGCCGTTGGGGCAGAAAGGTTCTCGAGTGGATGCCACGCACTGAGAAGCGAAGCGCAGGACGGCCCCGACTAAGTGGAAAAACGACCTGATAAAGATTACTAGGAGCCGGTGGGTGCAGGCCGCACAAACTCAGTCAGTCTGGAAATCTATGAGGAAGACCTATGTTCAGCAGTAGACGTCCTATGGCAAATGTGATGATGATGAATTATTAAACTCAAGTTTCGTTCTAATCTCATTACTATCAAATGTTGATGACGTTATTTGCTGAACTTGAAGGAACTCTCTAAGATCGATCAAAAATGCGACCAAAAAGTAGAAATTGCGAGAATTCAGCTACTGGTGTGACCTGTTCATAGTGTCCATAAATTAAATCTTCTTCTTCCTGCCCTTTTCCCACATTACGCGGGATCGGCACAACATGTATTCTTCCTCCACATCTATCTATCAGCCGTCATTTACTTCTACATATATTCATCCACAGTCATCACTTCAAATGCTGTTGGCAGTGACAGTGTCAGTCGGAACATGATTATGCCAATCCTTAATGAAATTGTTTCTATCGTCACCTACACCCTGAATGCCTCAATCGACTCCGGCTCCTTTCCTGACGCCTGGAAAGAAGCACAGGTCATTCCCTTACCTAAAAAACCCAGTCCACCATCCTTTTCCGAATATCGCCCCATATCCATACTTCCCTTCCTATCAAAAGTCCTTGAACGTCTTGTACACCAACAACTCAGTACCTTCCTATCCAATAATATCCTGTTAAATCCTCACCAATCTGGCTTCCGCCCCGGGCATAGCACAGTCACAGCGCTCATCAAGATTACCGATGACATTCGGTCTGGAATGGACAGTGGGAAGGTGACAGTACTGTCACTCCTTGACTTCAGTAATGCTTTTAATAACGTCGATTTCGATATACTTCTCGGTGTATTACACTCTCTTAACATTTCTCCAACGGCTATTGACTGGTTTCGTAGTTACTTGTTTGGACGCCGGCAGCGCATCCGTATTGGAGATACTTATTCTTCATGGTGCAGTCTCTCTGCTGGTGTCCCTCAAGGCGGCGTCTTATCTCCTCTTCTTTTCTCTGTTTTCATTCACTCAATATCTCAAAAAATATCTTCTTCCTACCACCTGTATGCAGATGATTTACAAATTTATACACAAGCTACGGTTGATAACATTAGCGGAGCAATCAGCATAATAAATTCAGATTTGGACCGAATTTGTGATTGGAGCAAATCCTTTGGCCTTACAGTAAACCCACAGAAGACACAAGCTATCATAATTGGTAGCCACAAAATGATTCCCCGGCTAAAGTTTGAGCAACTTCCACCTGTAGTTTTTAATGGGGCTCAGATAGGTATCAGTCAGACGGTGAAAAACTTAGGCATTATTATGGACACCAAGCTATCGTGGGTGCCGTGTATTGCCGAGATCAACCGAAAAATGTTTGCGTCCTCAGCCTCGTTGCGAAGAATTCGCAACTTTTTACCAACCGCCACCAAAATTACGCTTGCACAATCCCTTCTACTCCCTATTTTAGATTACGCCGACGTCAGCTATCTCGACCTTTCTGAAGTCCAATTGAGCAAACTTGAGCGCCTTCAAAATCTTTGTATTCGGTTCGTATTTGGCTTGCGCAAATATGACCATGTTTCAGAATTTCGCGCAAAACTCAAGTGGCTCCCTATCCGTCTTCGCCGGAATGCACATATTCTGTCCCTTCTTTTTAACATTCTTTTCAATCCTTCTTCACCATCCTATCTAAAGGAGCGTTTTGTGTTCTTGCACCAGGCGCATGATCGAAACCTACGCTCATCTGAAGCTCTAAGTCTCCAAACCCCTGTCCACAGTTCTCAATTTTATGGTGACTCCTTTACAGTTCAAGCTGTGCGGCTGTGGAACGCATTACCTTTCTCTATTAGATCATCTAAATCTCTTCCTATCTTCAAAGCTAAGGTATACAACCATTTCCTTTCTTTGTCTACGCACTGCTAGGTTATCGTTATGTTTATCTCCTTTATTGTAGTTTATATATAAGTATATATTATTATATTTGTAAGTATATATATATAGTTTATTAGTAAGTATAGGTAGTTTATGTAAGTTTATGAATATACTCGTATTTACACCGCCGTCTTTTTGATTTTGTTTTGTCCTGTCCATCCAAAGGTTGTCTGGAAGAGATCGCTTTTAGCGATAAGAGCGCCCATTGTACTTACCTTAATTTTTGTGTATTTTTATTGTATTTTTAATTTTGTTGGTGTGCAATAAAGAGTATTCTATTCTATTCTATTCTAACACTCTTCTAGTCACATGATTTTCTTTCCTACACGTGGCATGCCCATACCATTCTGGCCTCTTACTCCTCAATTTTTCTATCACTGGTTCTACTTTTAAACTTCCTTTAATATACTCATTCCTTATCCATTATCGTTATCCCACAAATCCATCTCAACATTCGCATTTCCGACCATACATTACGATAGGTCTTATGATCGTCTTGTAAAATTTCCCTTTAAGTTTAAGGGGTATTCGAGGATCGCACGTTGTTCCTGTAACCTGTCGCCATTTCATCCATCCCGCATTTATTCAATTTAACATCCCGGTCTACGTCGCCCTCGTTTTGGATCAATGACCCAAGGTACCGAGAGTCGGAGTAGACTGGATACACCATCCAAAGCAATACTGGCAAAACTGGAGGGACCACCAAAGTCACAGAACAAATGCTCGGTTTTTGTTCTGCTGATCTTCAATTTGTGTGTTTAGATATACCAACGGTCTTCAAATACATCCTTACGCTTCTACATCTACACACGGCTACACAACAATCTATATATCATCTCCAGTATAAGCTAACTTCTCAGTGTACGGAAAGACTACAAAATGCGAGGTCAGCTTATACTGAAAATGTATAGCGTGATGTATTTGTACTAAAAACGGGATATTTACCATGATTTGTGAGTTCTTGAGTGTCCCGATATTTCGACGCAGTTGCATGCGCCATGATCACGGGTAAACTGAAGTCTTTGCGAGTGGATAGTTATTGGCAGATATAACGATCTACCCTCTTTCTTAGTCTCTTGCTAGGAACGAATTCAGTAATACTATCACTACTACCGGTTTCATTCTCGATCATAACTCTATTCCGACACACAACACTCACGGTATCAGGGCGCGTTATTGACACTACACTTCTTCGGTTCTTACACATTCTCACCACAGGATTCCAGGCTCCAGATAGTTGAAAACCATCTTCACGATTGAAATTCTTGTGTTTGGTCAAATACAATACAAATATAATATATAGTATAATATATAGTATAATATATATTTAAAATATAGTACAAATAGTGTTAATAACCATGATAGTTTCAAAAGTTATATAGCGTGATGTGTTGCCGTGTGCACTAATAGTTGGCATGGGCCAACTATTAGCCCGTGGATGGCCACGGGCTTAATATTAATTCTTTATTCTTTATTGTACACAAGAAAATACATTAAAAAGTACAGAAATAGAGGGCATGTACAAAGGCGAGCTTAACCCTAAGAAGAGTTTTCTTCCAGCAAACCTTTGAGGCTAGAGAGAGAGAGAGAGATGATTTTAAAGGTAGGTGAGTGTACATAATATAACAATCATAAATATGTACAAATATCTTAAACGAATAAAACGAAATATACCTAAAGTAACTAATAATAATATCAATATAATAAATAAAATAAATAAACTAATATATACAAAAAATAATATATACCTACAATAAAATAAAATTAATGTTCGCTTATTACTAAAATTTTTGTACCAGAATACCTAAAAATACATAATGCTTGGTCGTAACGTTGAGTAGCTGTAGGAAAATATATCTAACGAAATGTTAAACTCGAATATGATCAATAACAATACATTTTCATATAAAAAACATCAACGCGCTGACAATTTCATATTTTTCATTTTTGTAATCGAAAATCTCTCTTTTATTATGGGCCCCACACAACGTCAACGATTTCCTTTATTGCAAGCCGTTGTGTAAGGCTTGCGCAAGCCTCTGTGGAAATAATTTGTTCATATTTTTAGGCTTCGCAAAGCTTGCACAAAGAAATCGTTGACGTGTGTGGGCTCTATAACGTGTTTAGGTGGACGTGATAAAAAATTATACAACGTGTTTTGTTATGTACGACATTAAATAATAACACTGGTAGGACTAATAGCTAGTATTATGTAAGTAGGTTTTTTCAAATTCATTGAACATTTTAAATTTTCAAACAACACAATGACTTCGCTTGTGGAATAGAATGCCGAGGTTCTCCCCAGGGACTACTGTATGGGGTTCTTCAAAAAGGGCGCTTAGAAAATTTTAAAGGGTCAGCAACGCGCGAGTGTTAACCTACGGTGTTAACTATAAAATAGGTAAACAAATTATATTCATTCATCATGTAAGTAGGTACCTGTAAAATTAACTAAGCGGCATCGTCGCAAAGGCACCGCCGACTTACGTTAAAAATTGTTTATTGGAAATGAATCGATTACTGAATAAATATTCAAGCTACCAGTATTAAACCCACCTCTAAAATCAGTTAATACGATTCCGGATGTGTGTTTTAAATTAATGTCGTACATAACAAAACAGGTTGTATATCAGATCGTTCGGTTCGAGGATGGCTGGAACGCTGTCGCTACAAAAAGCCCAGCGTAATGATACCACGAGTTGTATTTAGGTATTATAATTAATCCGTTTTAGAACCTTCACCGCCCGGAGATACGATCAATGGGCAGATAAGTAGACCTAGATCTAGGAAGTAGACTAACAACTACCTTTGTAGTGTAGGCAGTGCCACTTCAAGACAGCTTGCGATGTAAAATAAACTGTATCGCGTAGAGCTTAGATTAAAATTAAATAATCTGAAGAATGCTTTTGTTCCTCGACGATTATTTATTTATTTACATTTTTACATAGCCATCACAGTGTAACACCAAAGCGACACTGAAAAACCTTAATATCTAGTACTTATTTACACTTAGACTAGATAGGACTGAGAAAATGCAAGACCGTGTCTGTGAGTTTCGTCAAGGTAATATTGAACATATCAACATCTTCGGCTAGACATACATACATTATTCACATACTTATGCATAAACTTAAGCATACATCATGTAAGCTGTTGACAACCCGAAGACATTTAATATAATATTTTTATTGAGTTTTATTAGTATGGTGATGGAACAAGCATATGGCCTACGTGACGTTAAGTGGTAACCATCGCCTATAACAAAGCATTGCCTGGTCGGTCACGCACTTTAGAAACGTGCCGACGACTGCTCTGCGTTCATTAACTTGAGGCATACAGGTGTAAAGCCTCATGTGCCTGTTATTTCACCGGCAACCTTCAATCCAAAACACAGAAATGCTGCTTGGCGGCAGAAATAAGTAGAGTGATTAATTCTCCGAGCGAGCCTTTTTACAAGGAACTCTACTATTCTTAAAAGAAAATTTGGTTTAGTTAGAGTTGATATTTGACATTATTTGACTTAACATTAACCTACGGTGCTGAGACATAAACACTCACAAAGGACTGCACATGATTAGAGTTGCACAGTGAGCCATGGAGCGTGCCGTCATAATTTTAGACCGACCGAAATTCGCAAACGGACTAATGATCAAGACGTTAGCAAGCTTACATTGGAACATATGCCAAGGCGCGGTGATGACAAGTGGAGTAGGGTGCTGACTGAGTGGTGGCCCCGAGATGGAACCAGGAACGCAGGCGGCAAGATGGGTCGACGACATAATAAATAAGTTTTTTGTTGAAAAATTACTTTTTCAAAACAAGTTTTTATAAAATTCGTAATCGGAACCGCAAGCAGATTCAAATGAACCCAAACACTAGTATCCATTCAGAAGTTCCGTTGACTAGCATCCGTCTCCATCAGGAGACCACCTCCATGGTACCATATTATTCCATTGTCACCGAAGTTACATATGTATTCCAAATTTCAGCTCAATTGGTTGAGAGGAACGGGTTTAAAATTCAGTTGCAAGATTTCACCCGGACAAACATTGCAAGTTAATAAACAGCTTGTAAAATCGCAGGTCGTATGTGGGTTAGAACAGCGCGGGACCGAAGTGAATGGCGACAACGAAGAGGGCTTATGCCTGACGATGATGATGAAAGTTTATATGGAGAAGGAGGTGCGAATCATAAAAGTAAGCTAAAAGTTTTCGTCCAATGTGAACGAGCATCTAGTTATTTTTAAAACTTTAGGAGTGAGACATCTGCAGAGCACTATTATTGATTCTGTTATCCTAGGTAGTCTAGAGGTCTGACGATTGGTATGGCTTGTAATTGCAGGGCTTGTTGGAATTTATTGTCTTGAAGACTTACATTAATTAGATAGAAGTTTATTGTATATGTTAGACGTGATATACCATGCACTAACATTTGTAGACCATTAATTTTACAATTATTGATTTGTTTTAGCAATTAAAAGGATCATTTGAAACGAGTTATGCTGTCTACCAATTTATTAACAGCTATAGGCTCAAGATCAAACGATTTAGAGCGAGTACAAATTAGGCGTTTTGAAGCGCGCGCTTTGGTAACGCGCGTTTTAAGGATAAAGAGGTCGGTTGAGGTTTACACATGCAAGCGCGCGCTTCTGCTCAAGCGCGCGTCAGACACGCACTGTCAGATTTTCGTTCGAACGTGCGTTGCGCGGGCAACAGCTGCGCGCTTGTAGATACATGCACCGCCATTTTGTCGCACATTTGATCGCGCGCTTTCGTGTAGGGTGGACGCATCAATATGGAGATCGAGCACTTTGATGCAGATTTATTTAGCGTGCTAAGCGCGCTGAACGCGTGCCGAACGCAACGCCGAGCACGACTACACATTAAGCGCTCGGCGCGCGTTAGTAGCGTACTTAGAGCGCGCTTAGCACGGAGTTTAACGAGCATTACCAAGGTGTCCATACTACTGGCTCAGTTCGAAAATGGACGTCGAAGAGATTGCCTATGTGTGGCTCCTATACCGTCGCTATAAAAGACGACGGCAAAGGCAAAGAGAACTTTGGGTGCATCCAATATTCCAAATTGTCTTCACAATCACTGAAAATTTCAACTATCTCCTCCCAATGACTTTTTTAAAATAATTTTATTTTTATAATCAAGACTTTCCATGTCCCATATAGCTAGACGCTTTTGAATTTCATCGATAAATAAATCTGTATCGAAGTCCTTGATCTCAATTTTCATACGTCCACCCTACACGAAAGCGCGAGATCAAATGTACGGCAAAATGGCGGCGCATGTATCTACAAGCGCGCAGCTGTTGCCTGCGCAACGCACGTTCGCACGAAAATCTGAAAGCACGCGTCTCACGTGCGCTTGATCAGAATCGCGCTTACATGTGTACATCTCAACCGATCTTCTTATTCATAAAACGCGCGTTACCAAAGCGCACGCTTCAAAACGCCTAATGTGTACTCGCTCTTAAGATCACATATTTTGTATGTTGTGTCTTTTTATTTTGTTGTGTATGTACTTGTGTGTTATAAATAAATATTTTCTATTTCTATAACCTATCGTTTTCTACAAATCGCGCAAATACAAGTTTAATTATATACCTACATTAAAAATAAATAATAAAAGAGATAGAAACTATCCTGTCAGGATATTTGATTACCTTATCTAATATCATCTTATCTTGAGGAAAGTTTTGGGCAATTCCGGATTCCTTATGCCAGGAATCTTCACCGCTTAGAGCTCATAAATCAATTTGAAAAATCAAGCTAAGATTCAAACCCAATCTCCAAATCGGAAGTCAGGGTACATTCCACTTGGCCAGCTCGATTTACAACTATAAATTGTTTATTTTATAGTTAAATCTATGTATAAATAGTGGAAACTGGTAAATTGAGCACATTTCCTTCTCAGGCTGCCGGCAGCCAGGTGTAGTGTCAGGAAACCCCGCTTGTCAAGTTGAAACGGATGGAAGCAAACTGCATTTGTGATTTGACATACATTTAGAACACGGAGATTATTTTACAGTTGCTTTTCTGAAAGGAATTTCATAACACAATCCTTGTCCCTCTTGACTTAACAAGATATAAAAGTTTAAAAACTGAAACTCGACTACATAATGTCTGGTGATGGTAAGCTATGTCCCCCGGACCATATTATCCAATCGATTGAAACCTCATTCATCAAAACCGGGCTTAAACTTTTTGGCTTTGCCGTAGTCAGGTAAAAATTAGTTTAGTTCCACAGTTGTCTATTGGAAGGATATTGGGGTTGCCCCCCTCCCCCTTTCCTAAGCAGCCAAACCGTTAACCTTGTATTCTAAAACTATCCACAATAGAAGTACATACAGGGTGTTTGGTAATATACTGACGATATTCAAGTGACGGTTTCTCAAAACCTAAAAAAGACTTCTCGAAAAAAAAATCTACTAGTTAAATTATCAAATTTTAAAGAAAATGGACTAAGTTTATTCCTAAGGTGATTAATTCGATATAAAACTTACTGCCTACTCTTGCAATCGACATCCAAAAATAAAGGTCGATTTGATATCTCTTTCGGAATTGGCTGCGGGTTTTGGGTTAGAAAGGGACAACAAGAGATATCTCGAAACGTCACCAATACAATGTTTGTGGTTAGATGACAATCATTATGCAATAGCACAACATAAGTTTAATGAAGTGTTTGTTTTTACATGCCAAAATAAATTCACATTTCTATGGTAAACATTTCAAAAATTTATTTATTATGCTCATCAAAATAACCCTTTTATATATTATCAAACAACCTATATACAGTAGTTGTAGTACGAATTATCAAAGCTATGAGTAGACTCTACCTTACGAATAGGTATGTCAATTGTTGAGTTTGTGAACAGTTCAATCAAAATCACCTGCCAAATTACCTTTGTATTTTACTAGTAACGGTAAAAAATATATAACACATACTCACGACAAACAATCATTGAAATCGGTTGACGAAGTAAAAAATTATATATGCTGTGGTGCCGAGTTTGATGAATTTCTCATGGATCCCATCATTCTCATGGATCTAATCCAAATTTATATGGAACTTCCCTCTTTCTAACAAAGAACTAATCAAATTAAATACTGAATTCTTTTACCACATTAATTTACCATCTCTTACACGAACATAGGTACCTCAGCTTAAATTATGCGAGAGGAACCCGTAACACAAATTACCACCGATCAAAAGCCGTAAGCGTAACTTTGCTCTACAGAACCCATTTTCAATTGTAAATTTTCATCAAAGAAAATACGTTATCGTAAGTCCTTTCTTCTACCGACATTCAATCTGCAAGATACCGTTACTTAGACCTAGGACACAGATTAGTGAAGAGTTAATATTGGGGAGCCTAGGACTATTGTGTCCACAGACACGAAATTAGTTACGTTATGACCGTAGTTAGTTAACCAAACATACTGTTTTTTAATTATGTAAATATAATGTGTTATCTAATATGTAATATTTATTTAATTTTTTTTTTGTAATTAATTAATTAGGGTAATTTCTAGTTCTAGTTAAATAAAATAAGTAGATAAAATGACGTGTTTTTATTCTCATTTCATCGATGGATGAAAAAAGAGCACTGCATATTTTCCCTCCTATTCCTCTCTAGTGGTAGGAGAGGGCTGTTTTTGGATAATTTACTTTACAATAACGACTTGCAAATTTATAAGAACATTATAAAAGTTTTTTTAATTTGTTCACGTAAAAACCACACATTCTGGAATGAAATAAAGGTAGAATAACGAGTATTGAGCATTTTTTGAAGAATTTTTGTAGTGAAAATTTTTTAAGGCGCGTCGAACATTTTTTTTATGGGAAAAAACCATTGAAGTCGCGACACTGTTACCGTTAACATTACCGACACCTCTGTATATCAGTAATACCCAAACATTCAGCGCTAAATTCAAATTTTAAACTAAATTTGTTGCACTATAAAATATTTCCTGACGATTCAAAAAATACACACGTAATTCGTCAAGTTTTCACTTCTGTCGGCACTCCCGGAGTGCCACTTTTTTTTTCAAGAACTCATAGCTTTCCAATCAAAACTTGTCTTAGCCTGTTGACTAGCACAGTATTTCTTCTCGCATCTTCAAGCGGACGCCTTCTAGGCAGGTGCATCCTATCATTGCCTATTCATCGATATCACCAATGTATGTATACTAAGCATGTCTGTCGTCCGTCTGTCTGTTGCGACTTTGTGAGGAATTCCATCTATTATTGAGCAGCCGAGCTGATACCGGTTCGATAAACAGTTTAACTGGTCATGGAGTACCAGTTACAATGAGATGGGTAAAATGCAGTTAAGCTAGTGTCCCTGATTTACGTCAGCATGGCAATATTATGTTTTATCCCACTGAGGTACTGAGGAGTCTTTTCTCCTAGTTATAACCAAGTCTTCAAGTCGCGTGTGAATGTTTCATACTACTGATTAAGTAAAGTAAGTAAGATAAAAAGTAAAAAAAATATTTGTGGACATACAGGTGCCACTAGCTTCTCTCATCATATGAATATGTTGAATTATGTCTACCAAAAAGTAAAAAGCTAAAAAGTAAGGGTCTCACTACAAAAAAACATAAACACTGTTTAGCGAGTGTTTAAAAAAATCCTATACAAAAATCGGTAAGGAAGGTTTTAAACAAGTGTTAAACAGTCGTTTAACTTTTATGTGGTAACAAGATAAGTATTCAAAAGATACTTAAGCTCTCTCAAATTCAAGTCTGATACATAGTAGATAACATACTCATGTGTATGTTTTGTTTAGTAATTAGATTATAAAATATATATATATATTGACATTTCATTCTGCATTTGCCATATAAATTATCAAAGAAATCAAATGCAGAATGAAATATCAAAGTAATTATATATTATGCTGGTTGGCGGCAGACATATGTATTATGGCAGTACTTCCCTGGGCAAACACTTTCACAAGGAACATTTTTCTTCTGATGAACATAGGCCATACTCAAGGTATGGACCACTTTACCGTCGTCTGTTTTTCCTGAAGACTTCAATCCGGGTCTCTAAGGTGAATAGCTCTTTTAGATCTTCCTGCTCTATCTTAGAACAGACCATCACTCATTATTAGGTGAGATTGTGGCTAAACGAAAATCTAATTGTGAAAAATAAATACATTTCCATTTATTAATTTATGCCTGACAAAAATTTTACTCTACCATCCTGATTCCTGAACTTAAACACTTCCTTAGATTTGTACCTAAGTAGTAATTATATTATTTCTATGTGCTTAGACTAACAATATCCCATATCAGATTGTTGCGTGATAATCATACTCCTGTATCACGATCGGCATCATTCAAAGTAAAGCATATAAAACTATTTGTTCCCTATCGAGTGATCTTGAACCCCATTGAGTCCTCAGTCTATCTGTCATCACGACACATCTAGCAAGGCTTTATATCGGAGGCAGGATCATGCGTGAGCTAAGCATGTCTTATGTAGAACAAAATATACGAAGCTATGATCGGATGGATATTCAACTTCATCATTATCAAAGCCGGTAGTTAGTCTTATACGTAAGCCAATGAGGACTATTCAATTTAGATTAAAAAAAAGTGTTTTTAATTCTTATTTGCGCATCGAATTATCAAATGGGGCATGGTAACAATTTGACAGGCATTGAGACTAGATCGAAACATGCAGCACATTTTGTGTTTTCGTTTTTTCATTATAACCTATGAGAAGCGAATTGGAGCATAGCACAGCATACCGCAGCAAAGCACAGCATAGTGCAGGCTTGCGCAGTATAGCGCAGCATAGCTTAATGTTGATTAGTCACCCCTAGCCTTCAGATGTAAAAGCATTTTCCTACTGCGAGTAATATTTTAATATCTTATCTAATGGCTTATCGCCGTAGCTCATCTTCTAGTACATAGGACACAATATTATAATACGCGTCCCGTCATAATGACAACGATGGTGATCTCATCGCGTTTTTGCACGATTCACCTGCCCTCTTATCAAACATCAAGAATCTATGTACCTTACCCTCTTCAAAATAAAGTATGATATCCCTTGAAGGTCTTGAATGATTTATCAATGCTAAACTCATATTAACCTTAAGCTCTTAGAAATAAAATAAGTTTTCCTCTGAAGAGTTTGGTTAGGAAAATAGAGTTAAGTATTTAATTTATCTATGTCCACATTTACGGGTTTCTTTGTTTTAGGTAAAGAGCTACGGAATGGTCACGCTCTTAGGTTTATAAACACCTGCCAGGGATTTTTTTACGTAAATCGTGTACAGAAAAGTAAAGAAAAAACCGCCTAAAATAACGAGCATTTTTCGCAATATTTGTACAAAATAGGCTAAATCAAAAACACAAAGACCACAGCATAAATAAATGAAGGCCAGTATCGCAACTTGTAAAAAACAAAGAATCCACGCTACCGACTAGCAGTAGATGACGCGATGATAACTATTGACTACATAGTTATTTTTTTAGCGTTTTTTATAGACACCGTTATGATATATTTTCGTGGGAACATGACTAGGCCTAATAAAGCTGTCGGATATAATAATATCATGTTATTTGGAGTACATTTAATATAATGGAAAATAAGGGCATTTTAAGTGACTTATAGAGTTATAAAATTATAACATTGATATCTACTATTTAAAGAGAATTTGTATCAGTTTTGAATCCCGTATTTATAATAATGATTGATATAAATCACAAAAGTTTTGTTAGAAAAATCATTTTTCATCTTTAAATACACCTTGACCAATCTTCTTTTTATTTACGATCTAATGCATATAATGTATGCCTGGATGAGATCATTTTTAAAGCGATAATATTACACATTTCTTAGTTTATTTTTAAATTTATTGTAGTTAAATTGTATATAGGTTATTAAAAAAAAATATTAATTTAAAAAATTATCATATATATGAAATTTATCATTACCACACATTGCCCAGCAGCGGGTGGGATGATACAACTAAAAAAAAACAATGTAGTTTGCAAAATGTCTGAAAATGCTTTATTACTTTTCATTTTCACGAGACTACAATTCATAAAAACATTGTATCTCTCCACCTAAAGGTTGTCTGGAAAAAAAAAATCAGAATACATAAATCATAATAATTGTTAGTTAATTACTTAAAGACTAGACTAGACAAGACGAATAGATAAGAGATAAGAAGAATAGAATATAATAGAATAATGCTTTATTGTACACCAGGAATATTTAAAAAAACTAATTAATTCTAAATATAGTACAATGGGCGGCCTTATCACTAAAAGAGATTTCTTCCAGGCTAGACTAGAGAAAGACTAGACAGAAGATTAGATGGGATAAGAAATAAGACCATTATACATTACTTGTTTCTCATTTTGTTTATCTAGCGTGTAAAGCATAATAAAGAATATTCATTCATTCATTCATTTATTGCATCGCATGTTGATGCAAGATAGTGACTTTAATTTGCCACTGGGCTGTTAGCAATTTTTGCCGCTGGCCGCTCTTATTTCGCAACTTCAATCGAGTTCCTTATCTTATCATGGGTTGTCCCACTGCACTTTTCATGCTCGGACATGACTTAGACAAGAAGCTAGTGAGGTTTGCTTGCATTATCACACTATCACACTAATATTATAAATGTGAAAGTTTGGATGTTTGTTTATTTATTTGTTTGTTTGTTACTCAATCACGTCGTAACAGTTGAACCGATTTCGATGAAGTTTGGTATGTACGTAGATTATAACCTGCCTGCTAGATATACTAATTACTAATATTAAACGGATATTTATCACGTATTTACATTGTTATTTATGCCTAGCTTCTGCCCGCGGCTTCGCAAGCATGGTTTGCCAGTTCAAAGTATCCTATGTGTTAATCCAGGTTATAATCTATGTATATACCAAATTTCATCGAAAACTGTTCAGCTGTTACGACGTGATTAAGTAACAAACACACAAATAAAATAACAAACAACTAACTTTCACATTTATAATATTAGTGTGATCCCGACGTCTCGACTATGTTGCAACAGCCGTGGTCACGGGCAGACCTAAAAAGGTAAATACCTACGCGATAAACACCCGTTTAATATTAGCAATTATGTACAGTGTTCGCGAAAATTGAAAAAATATTTATACTAGATACTCGTACCTGTTTACTAACTTATATTAAATTACAGAATTTAAACTTCCATATTTGTTTCTTAAAGTTAATATAATTAGAAAGAAAGAAAGAAAAATATTTATTTCGTGTCCATTTTTACATATTATGAATACAACAGTTATACTTATACCTAATACAAGACAACAAAATAGGTCGTCACTCAGCGGTGTGCCACTGTAACATATAGCTACTGTAGCGCTGGTATTATGTGACGCTTTTAGTGCGTGTAATTAATTATAATTCTTAATTACCAAAAAACAACAACAAAAAAACCCAGCACATAGCTTGTTTTATAAAAAAAAATAATATTTTTAAAATTAAAATTTAAGTAGGTACCTACATACTTAACATGTTTTAAAATTTCTGCATTACGAGCACCAATATAAAAAAAACATTTAATCGATAAATATATATTTTAACGAGACCACTCCTAAACAATTCCTTACAGACCAATGAAAAAGTTGCAGAAATTGGACCAATTATTACGAAGTAATCGGTGTATAATATGTATACATTAAAAACATACTTAACTAGCCCCCAAAACCATACCAGTGTATAAATGTATTCTCAAAAACTTACAAATCATCCGTAAATATCCCGTTTTTAGTGAAAATAGTGTGTTTTTATTGTCTTTTTGAAGTTAGTAGTCGATTCTGTTCGTGTCAAATAAATGTATTTATTTCTTTCTTTTCCCTTCTTAAATAATTGAATATGAATGGTCTTTTATAAAATGAGGTAATAAATTCACCAACGACTCTTAATCCACACCCTTCGGCTATGAAAGTCATAAATCTACAATAGACAGAAATGGCTGCAGTGTAAATAATGTAGGATAGCAATTTGCCATACATAATGCGATCGTGAGCGAGGCACGTGACTGGTCAGTTTAGAGGTTGCAAAAATATTGTTGGCAGTGAACTTACTGTTAATGCAATTTATTGTGCTGTTGGCTCGATAGGGGTCCCTAAGATTACAATAGAAATGATTGAATTTTAGAATCCTCACTTGTGTCCCAAAACTCATGGGGATTATATCACAATAACCCGGAATTTAAAGGCACCAAAAATAATAAACCATTGCTTTTCCTACAATTTTTTAATTTAACATGAAACATAGAAGTCACAAAATCCATTGAAAATTCAATTGCAATACTATACAGCAGTGAAATAGAATTTTTATCTTAAATTAATATAATCAATTTAAATTACCTATTTATTTGAAGTCCGTACTGTTCCACTGCAGGGCAATAAACCATAATATTCGAATGAATGCATAAGCTTTGCGTATGCGATGTATATATGTTTTTTTTTTCACTATAATTCCCGTTCATACTTTATGGTGTTACTTACTATACTAATATTATAATGAGGAAAGATTTTTACTTTTGTATATTTGTAACGAATAAACTCAAAAACTACTGGTCCGATTTAAAGCAATATTTCTCCATGAGAATGCTACATTATCCCTGAGTAACATATGCTACTTTTTACCCAACTGCGCAGAGGGAGGGTAATGTTTTTATTGAAAAACTACGCGTGCGAAGCTGTGCATTGGTCAGCTAGTACATTATAAAATTAATACAACTAGACCTAGAGGTTTGTCCAAAACGTAACAAAAAGTATTCCTCTATATTGAAACTAATTGTAAGTTAAGTAAGTTAATTAAGTTAGGTTAGTTAAGTTAAGTATTAAGTTATAAGTATTAAGTTAAGGGCCAATTTTTCAATCCTCAGATAAACAACCAGATGGCATTTATTCGACGAACAGCAATATTCTTGATTTTTCAATGGTCAGATAGTACCTAGTTAACTGTCGAATAAGGCCCCTAACCGAGGAATAAAGTTACCTACTACTTGAAGGGCCGGATAGGGGTTTATATTCCTGATAAGAATGACGTTTTAGGTTATATTTGACTGTTTCGTTGGTTTTGTTTTGTATAATACGACGTACGTCGATTTGTTATGATGAACCGCAAAGGATACTTTTCTATAAATGTTCAAGCTATGTATGTGCAATGCAGATTTACAATTTGTTGACATTGTGGCACGATGGCCAGGTTCAACTCATGACAGTCTAATATGTTCAAATTCAGCTGCCAAATATCTATGTGATAATGGTGATTTTGGTAATGGGATTGTACTTGGTGATACATAGTGGATACTTTTTGAATTTTGTTGACACCACTCAGCCATCCCCAAACACAAGCCGAACAACTGTACAATGAAGCTCATATTAGAACCAGAAATGTCATTAAAAGATGTCATGAAAAGTGTCTGGAAACGAAGATTCCCAGTGCTAAGTATTGGATTGAGGTGTAAGATACCTCTTGTCCATACAAGATACCCTTACAAAATAACACAAATCCAAAATAAATCGTTGAAAATTGTTGCTATTCTTCTCTAACACGTTGAATACCGTATCTGGGCACCTCGCTTGCACACAAGTAGTGTGAAGTTGGCTACCATCAACCACTGATATTTAACCTCTAGTTAATAGACAATTTAAAAATAGAAAATATTTATTCGCCTGCAAACAAATAGATAATTTTACATGCTAGATAGCTATTCGACGACTTATCTAAGGATTGAAAAATCAGCCCTGTTAAGTTTATTTATTGTACTATTTGTTTTGTTACTTTTCCTGAAGATTAAAAAAAAGATGTCTGTAATGACAAAACCTTGTAAATAACTAACACCTTGACAGGAAATCCAAGTGTTAGCTAATGTAATGAACACCGACTGGTCTAGGCGAGTCTAGGTGACTTGAAGCGGCTAGGGCTTGCAACCGCATCCACGACCTTAAACATACTTCCGCTATCACGTTTGTAGGTATGGTATCATCATCATAGGACAGTGCATCTTAGGGCACGTTTCTAAGTTGCGTGACCTACGAGGAAATAATTTACATTTAGACCCATTTCCCCTTTAGATTTGGGCAACCAACTTTTCGGTTTCCATCACACTGTTGAATATTGGATCGAAATCATAATTTGTTTCATTTGATTTTAATTGTATTTTTATGTATAAGTACTCTATTTTAAAATAATAATTGTATTTCTTATGAACTTCCTGTAATAAATTATTAAAACCATAGTTTGTTATGTAGTAATTACCTATGTTTTGACAAATAATTACAGAGGAAGAAAGAAAGAAAGAAAATACATTTATTTGCAGACAAAACAAATACATACACAATATATAGGTTGTTTGATAATTCGAGTATACGCACAAAAATAAAGGGATTATTTTGATGAGCATAATAAATAAGTTTGTGAAATGTTTACCATAGAAATGTGAATTTATTTTGGCATGTAAAAACAAACACTTCATTAAACTTATGTTGTGCTATTGCATAATGCTTGCCATCTAACCACAAACATTATATTGGTGACGTTTCGAGATATCTCTTGTTGTCCCTTTCTAACCCAAAACCCGCAGCCATTTACGAAAGAGATATCAAATCGGCCTTTATTTTTGGATGTCGATTGCAAGAGTAGGCAGTAAGTTTTGTATCGAATTAAATTAATCACCTAAACTAAGTCGAGTTTCTTTAAAATTTGATAATATAACTAGTAGTTTTTTTTGAGAAGTCTTTTTTATGTTTTGTGAAACCATCACTTGAATATCGTCCGTAAATTACCAAAAACCCTGTATATAAAGATAAGTATACAAAGATAGCACGGATAAGAAATTATGATATAGAAAATATAAAATAGTGGCTAACGGGCAGTAATAATTTGTTCTGTCTGCCCCTCTGTCAGTAACGAAGGGACAAATAAAACTTTTTCAAATAATAAAAGTTCTATCTGTCCCCTTTTTTGCAACGGGGAATAAATTGAACTTTTTTCTCCCAACCGTCCCCCTAGGTGGACAGAGCAGGGTGACAGATGGGAATCATTCTAATAAACTAGCGAAAACTATTATTAAAATTATTTTATGGGTATTTTGAAGTTTACTACCTAATCGTGTTAACTCGATGGCTATCACAGAACAATATTAAAAGCACAAATAAACAGCTGTTACGTAAACGGATCGGAAGCGGTGCTTCTTACATTTCCGTAATTTGATTACCACATTCTTGTGTGCGCAGTCTGTTATATTGGTTACGCAAGGTACTGAATGTACTGATGGTTGTCAAAAACTGAGTTTAACAAGTAAATAATATTATAGGGTCGTAGAGGGACAGTGGAATACAAAGTTAGTAGTTTTTTATTTAATATATAAATAAATAAATATCGCTGGACATTTCACACAGCGCTATCAAGCCCCAAACTAAGCAGAGCTTGTACTATGGGAACCAGATAACTGATAGAATACTTATATAATCTTTTTTTTGGAAATACATACATAAAATATATAGAAAAACACCCAGACACGGAACAAATATCTGTAGATCATGCAAACATTTGTTCCGCGGCAGGAATTGAACCCGCTACCTCCTGCGTCTCAGCCGGCTATACTCCCACTGTGCCACGGAGGCAGGATATTTTTTTTTATTTTTTTTTATGTAGTTTACAATAATTAATAAATCTCGGTCTAATAATAACTACATAAAAAAAGTCCGTTGTCCAACACTAAGAAAAAGTTAATTATTTTTGACCGTTTGTCGAATTAGTGGTTAGTTAGTCTAATCTTAGTACTCTACTAATACCTATCGGTTCACTGAAACTTTTTCTAGTTGGGAAAATCGTTGGAAAAAACGGGAACTAAATTGGGTAGTGTTCAAAGAGAATCAGAAATAAAATAAAGATGTATTATTTTTATTTTTTTATACTGGGTATAACTTTGTTTGACCACAATTTGACCTATGGTGCTCAATGTGGTCTAAGATGAAGCACGAAGATATAGAATAAACCTATATAATTTTACCTTAAAGAGGCCCGGATTGTATTCTTTAGGAAAAACAGACGACGGCAAAGTATTCCATGCCTTAGCTGTACGGATCAAGAACGTAGAATCAAAACGGTGTATGAGAATGGGGGGTATATTGACTAGATACAGATGGTACTAAACCGTGCGTCTGCCGTCTCCATTGTCTCTTTCCTTCTTACAAGTTACCAAATTGTTTTAGGTTATCTTCTTATCGTAATTTACAGATCTAATCGCTGTACAAGTCGTACCGTAGCTAATCATCACTGACTCTTAGACCATGTTGCCAAATGTTACTACAGGGTCATCGAGCTGAAGATAATTGATGATAGGATTTCGCTACCAAAAACTTACCCGTCACTTGTTTTAACCTAACATAGTCCTTAAAATCTACAGTATAAGTTCTGATTTCGCAGGGAAGGATAGAAAGTGTAGGTTGGTAGATATTTGAAGTGGCATTGACATGGTACGTGATGAGTAAAGAAACGTGACCTGACTGAATTCATGTTATATCTACTAATATTTTGATGCAAACGCTTGTAAGGATTGTCCTTTTTGTTGGCGACCAAACGTATTTATGATGCCAATAACTACAGACGCAATTTGGATATTAGAAATAGTACCTGCTGAGTTCCTTATACTGAAAACACATGGACTTAATTTTATTGACTCTATACAGGGTGTTTGGTAATATACTGACGATATTCAAGTGACGGTTTCTCAAAACATAAAAAAGACTTCTCGAAAAAAACTACTTGTTATATTATAGAATTTTAAATAAAATCGACTAAGTTGATTAGTTGATTAATTCGATATAAAACTTACTGCCTACTCTTGCAATCGACATCCAAAAATAAAGGCCGATTTGATATCTCTTTCGGAAATGGCTGCGGGTTTTGGGTTAGAAAGGGACAACAAGAGATATCTCGAGACGTCACCAATGCAGTGTCTGTGGTTAGATGGCAAGCATTATGCAATAGCATAACCTAAGTTTAATAAAGTGTTTGTATTTAAATGCCAAAATAAATTTCACATTTCTATGGTAAACATTTCATAAACTTATTTATTATGCTCATCAAAATAACCCTTTCATTTTTGTGCATATATTCTCAAACATCCTAAAACACATTTTCTCTTTTTCCTGCATGGTCCGATTTTCTTGTTCTTCTCAATCTACCTGTGTGAATAAATGTATAACTTTGTCATTTATTTCCTTCTTTTATATAAAACTAGCTGTTGCCCACAATTTCGTACGCGTTACACTACTAAATGTTTAGGTAACCTAGAAATAAAGCTTACGCGCTGTTGCAACTTGACTTGACACCCCGTTTTTATCCTTTGGGACCTGATTTTTGGATTAAAAAGTCCAGGTTAATCCAGGTTATAATCTACGTATATATTTAAAGTTAGGTAAACGTAATCATTTCAGCCGTAACGACGTGATTGAGTAACAAATAAATAAAGAAACATCCAAACTTTCGCATTTATAATTATAGTGTGAAGTGTGATGAGAAGCTTATTGATTTCCTACATTTAACTTTCAATTTCAACCAAAATTGATTTTCAATTGAAATAGCAAGTCCATGATACTTTCTTTCGTATTATTCTGTCGGACAAGGTCCCAAAATCAATTGAGTTTTTGCAATAATCGAGAGTGACCGATCTACGTCTACCGGACATTATGATTTAAAACGATTCTATTATGATTGAGACGTGAGGTTTCAATAAAATAGTGGCACCTAAATTAAATAAGATGATTTGGAAAGTTTTACTGCGTATTTTGTAAATAGTGGTCACTTTTTCTCAAGTGTCGAAGAAAGTTTATGTTTTCCTCGTTTCTATATGTAGAAGTCGTTATAAATACTAATCACCCAAAATTAAATAGCGGGGTGGAGTTAGATTTTCAAGACCTATGATTAGAAGCATGTCGTTTCTGTTGATGAACACAAAAAATCAATATTTATAGTGTCAAAAGAATCTTTGAGTGACATAGGGTGCAAAAAGTGTTAAAAAGTAAAAATGGCAGTCATCTGGTACAATTGTGTAGACAAAACAAAAAAAATTTAAATGACAAAGAAATACACAAAAAGAAAGGTAAGTACAATTGTAGGTCTTATCGCTAAAACCGATCTCTTCCAGACAACCTTTGGACGGACAGGACAAAACAAAATCAAAGAGACGGCGGTGCAGCTATGCTTATTTTATTTATTAACATGAAGCTCAGTGGCGAGTAATTGTAGTTAAAGCTATACCCCTCATAATTTCATCTACGGGCGCTTTTCGATACACGCTTCGTACTAGTCTCCAAACCTGAATACTTGCCGCATAGTTCGATTTTTTTATCTACCTACGAGTATCAATAGTAAAAAACTCACGATTTTACGTTTGGCCAAAAGCCCTCAATAATTTGCTACCCCTTCGTTAAACGAGAGAAATAAATAATAAAAGTCTTAAATAATAATAATAATCAAATCCCACATGATGCTAATCTCGTGAAGGCCGAGAAGGAAAGCTAAGCAAGTACCTTGGCTTGGCTCATGAGATTACCGCCATGTGGGATGTGGAATCAACGATTATCGTTCCGATAGTTGTATCGGTCAACGGACTGATAGCGAAGAGCCTCGACCAATACCTTAAGAGGCTCTCGCTAGGAAGTTGGATCAAGGGTCAGATACAGAAGGCGGTACTCCTGGACTCGGCACGCATAGTCAGGAGGTTCCTCGCTCTGCAGCACTAGCCACCGATCGCTTGAGCCTTGCTTCGCGGTCGGTGGTTTACCGTTTTTATATTTTTTACTATAATGTTTGTTTTTTGTAAGATACTTTGTAGTGAAAAATGTATGTTTCATAAACGAGTTTTAAAATAAATATTTATGAATAATAATAATATAATCTTTATTTCAGGCGACAATGATACAAGATGTTAAAAGTAAATTCTACGGCCCATATAAATATATACCTAAGTGACCAACATTTTTTAATGCTTATGTTTATTTGCTGAAATACGAGTATGCCTAAGAGTCAACACTCTTTGCGACAGGCACATGTCCAGCAATTAACTGTTTTCGACTCGTGATAATTTACAACGCCCTTATTTCCTTCACCGCTTTACCACCTAGTTAAAACGGCACAAGGAAATTCAAATAGAGAAATTAAATTCATGTTTACATTCCTGAATTAATTCTAACGGGCAGTTAATCTCGATGAAATTATTCGCAACAAACAGACAGACAGGCTAACGAGACGAGCCGGCCAGCTTGAATTATGAATGTTAGATAGGGAATGTTGGATTTATGGTATGAACTTCGGAATTCAGGATCCTGGGAATGAGACTATAATTTAATTCGCTCTGTCTTGAGATTGATTTCTTTGGGATTCTGCTTTAGGTTATAAGCTTGCGCTATTGTTGTCCTGAAAGAGACATTTAGACTGATGGCGAAAAACTTCTTTTTATACATTCTTCCGATTTTTTTTTACTACCAGCCCACCTGATGTTAAGTGGCAACCATCGCCTATAACAAAGCATTGTTACGAGCCCTACAATGCACTACCATACGTCCATCAACTTGAGGCATACAGGAGTAAAGTAACATAAATAAACATTACTGGACATTTCACACAGAGCTATCTACCCCCAAACTAAGCAGAGCTTGTACTATGGGAACCAGATAACTGATAGAATACTTACATCCTTTTTTTTTGTAAATACATACTTTATATTATATAGATGAACATCCAGACCCGGAACTTATATCTGTAGATCATGCAAACATTTGTTCCGTAGCGGGAATCGAACCCACTACCTCCTGCGTCTCCGCCGGCTATTCGCTCACTGCGCCACGGAGGTCGTCATATAATTGTGCCTTTAATTTCACCGGCAACCCTACCCTTCAAAGCAAAACACAGCAATGCTGCTCGGTGGCTGAAATAGGTATAGTGTTAATACTTCCCCGAGCGAGCCTTTTTACTAGGAACTCTACACTCTTACTGTGAGACTTTTACGACTTATTTCTTCATTGGATAAAAAAAAACCATTGTGGTCAAATACCGCCACATACGCGTCTTTGGTAAACAATCTTATTTTCTTCCATTTACTCAAGTCAAATGAGACAAAATATTGTATGCCGGCTGCTCATAATTTACTTACAAAAGAAAAAAAGATTAATTTTTTTAATTTTGTTTGTAAAAGATTAATGTTATATCTTAGGGTACGTATATTAAAATAACTCTACTTATAATGTAAAAAAATTTTAATCTACGTGAGTTCCTCTATAATTAGGATGCCACACCCAGCTTTATGGTTTTCTAGAACTCGTTGGGACATGTTTTAGATCCTCTTCATTATTATGTAGAACGTGAGGAATCATACATTTTAGTTTACAAATATTATCAAGCACCATTAAAAAAGCACTTAATTATGCAGCTATTATTTGTCTCAATTTTAATTTATTATTATTATTATCTTGTATGGACTGTATTTTATGTTATTTCAGTTTATTTCATTACAATTACCTGTCTACTAACATAAATCTAATATATTATTCTTTTTTACAAACGAAATCGATGACATGTCTGATAAATAAACAGATTTTATTGAATAATATCGAAGGTAAACTGGAAGAGACTGCTTTTTATTGTAAAGTTCGCCTATGTACAGCTAGAATTATTTTGTGCAATATAGATTTTTCTATCTATCGATCTATTTCAAAACTGTGACGGAGGAGTGTGAGATTTGGCATAGATAAAGTTTATATGGAGGAAAGGCGAATGCTAAAATTAAGTAAATTCAGTTTTTTGTTGAAAAATTCCTTTTTCAAAACAAGCTTTTATAAAATTCTTAATTAGAACAGCAAACAGATTCAAATGAGCCCACTAAAATCTTTTCAGAAGTTCCATTGTCTAGCATCCGCCTCCATCATGAAATCACTTCCTTGGTACTATATTATTGCATTGTCACCAAAGTTAAATATGTATTACAAATTTAAATGCGTATACAATATTTCGTGTCTATGCTGTTGACCGTTGAGGAGTTTCTTCTTCGGAAGCCAACTCTGGGTGCAGCAGCCGTGTCATGGTGGAACTTAGAGCGGGCTATCATAATTGAATGCGTATACTAAATTTAGTTTCTGTACTGTTGACCGTTGAAGAGTTACTTCGACTGGAGCCAATCCAGAAAGTAGAATCAGATCATGCTTACTATAAATATGCATTGTTTTCCAAAATAAGCGTGTATATCAAATTTCAGCTCAATCGGTTGAGAGGAACAGGTTTAAAATTCAGTTGGAAGAGTCTACCTGGATAAACATACATACATTGCAAGTTAATAAAATGGTTGTATATTCTTTCTATTAATAAATGTATTATCCTTTGGATGAACAGGATAATATAAAAAAACATGAGACGTATGGTATACACGTAACTTGTGTATCAAACCATATCATTGCACGAATAGCATCAATGTGTGAAGTGATGTAACAATACAAAGATGAATGCGCGTGCGACTACACACTTACACGTATTTAGACAAGTATGTTACATGCGTGTTACCACATTGATAAAGATGCGTCAATTATAGCCTAGAGCAGTGGTTCCCAAAGTATACGCCTCGGTGCCCTGGTGCGCCGTAGAGAGTAAAGAGGGGCACCGTGAGGCGTTCCTGTTTACTCTTCTCCGGAAACTAAACTTAGGCATTCGCGGTCACAAAATTATCAATCACAGATCAATGTGGAGCAAGATATAAGAGTAGCGGTGTTAAGCATTATACCATGCTTTGAAAATATGTGTGGAAATCATCAAGCTCAAACGTCACATTGACTAAGTTGCCACTGTATTTTATTTCCTGTTTTTCTTAAATAATAAATGTTTTCTTGTATATAAATATAAAAACTCAGCTTCATATTGTGGATGTTTTAATTTTTGTGCCTGTCTACTTAGTATCATTGCATCCTATTTCAACTAGCTAGGGCGCCGAGACAAAATAATAAAACCTGTAAGTGCGCCGCGAACTGAAAAAGTTTGGGAACCCCTTGCCTAGAGCAAAAAGTAGAGCATAATAAAGCGTAAGATTTTCGAAGGAATAGTATTTTTTTTGTTATCTATGAGATAGATCATTCAAATTCAATAATGGGGAAAGATGCTTGAGGTACTATGGACAGAGTTTCGTACCAACCAGTCCAGTCTACAAGAACTCGGCATCAAGCAGCGTCTCTCATGAATCTCGCAACCTAACATTCTTTGGACGCAAGTCTGAAGTCACGCCGTGGAGAACTCTCTATTGAACGCATTGTCACAGCTCTAAATTGTTCTAATATTTTAAAATTCATTATTGCTCCATTATTTGCATAACAGCAGAGTTGCGAACGTCGCGAACACGTTCGCAACTCGCCAGTGTGATAAGGCCCTTAGTGAATATCTACAAACATAAACAACTTAAATATATTTAAAGAAACATTAGAAACGGCAGTTTAACTATTGGTTCTGTTTACGTAATCACGTATAAACATTTTATTGCTGTTAATGAATAAAACTGTATTTTCGTGATCATCTGCGCTTTGTTGCATGTTAGAGAACTATTATCAATCTATTATCACGCGCCGATTCGATACCGTTGCCCGATTATAATAACAAAGGTGTGTAAAATAATTGTTGAATTAGTGCTATTAATAGCGGGAAGTGTAGTTTCTATTGATTTCTAAATATTGTAATAATGCAGGTTCACCATATATAGGGTGTTTGATAATATACGCACAAAAATGAAAGGGGGTATTTTGATGAGCATAATCAATAAGTTTATGAAATGTTTACCATAGAAATGTGAAATATATTTTGGCATGTAAAAACAAACATTTTATTAAACTTATGTTGTGCTATTGCATAATGCTTGTCATCTAACCACAGATACTGTATTGGTGACGTCTCGAGATATATCTTGTTGTCCCTTTCTACCCCAAACCCCTCAGCCATTTCCGAAAGAGATAAAAAATCGGCCTTTATTTTTGGATGTCGATTGCTAGAGCAGGCAGTAAGTTTTATATCGGATTAATCACCTAAACTCAGTCAATTTTCTTTAAAATTCGATAATATAACTACTAGTTTTTTTTTAGTCTTTTTTTATGTTTTGAGAAACCGTCATTCGAATATCGTCAGTATATTACCAAACACCCTGTATTAGTCATCATCATCATTCTCAGCCCGTGTGGAGCCACTGCTGGGCATACGCCTCTCTTTATTCTGTGCCAGTCTGAACCACGTATGACCCACGATCTTATTTATTTTGTCGACCCATCTCGCTGGTGAACGTCCCCTATTGGAATATTATTTGACAGCTCCCTCCGATTTGAGAGTCATATTTTAGGATTAGTAAAAACTTGTTTTTTTAGGTTAAAGCTGCTGTATAAAGTAAGAAAATTTCTAAGAGAGGAAGTCCGTATCAAATTGTGTGAATCCCTTGTCTTATCGAAGCTGAATTATGGTGATCTGGTGTATGGCCCACGCTTAACAGCAAAAACATCCCGTCTTGTTCAGAGAGTTCAGAATGCTTGTTGCAGATTCTGCTATGACATCCCTCCACGAACACATATCTCACCTTATCTCAATAATTCATCCACTCTCAACATGGCCTCACGGAGGTACTTACACTTGGCCGTACTTGTTCACGGCATCCTAACGTCTGGATCACCAGAATATCTCTTCTCCAAACTGAATCGTCACGAGAGCAAGTACAGCACAAGACCGACAAGGGACAAAACACACTACTCTTACTTGTTACACTACTCCAAGCACAAAACGGTAGCGTTTAGGGGCAGCTTCCGATACCAGGCAAGCAAGTGTTGGAACAATATTCCCCCACCACTTCCACATTTAAAATCACAGTTTATCTTTAAAAAACGTTTAAAATCCATGATAATTAGTAAACAAAAAATTGGGTTGCCTGGTGCGGGAAGCATTATTGCACCTTTCACGTGCTAGCCGGTTGGGGTATTATTTTGACCAATTTATTATTTTGATTTATATGTATGTATATGTTCTGACTTTATTTATTTTATTACATAATATACTATTTTGACATTTTAAACTACATCTTATATTATATATAGATTATATTTTGACACAACATGACATAATTACCTACCATGACACATTATATTTTTCATTTGACAACACAATACTCTCAAGGTCTAGTGGCTAAATGGAGCGGTCTCGACAGAATATCAGCGCTTTCCTTTACGGCGGGCATAATGCTGAGTCGAGTCCCATTTACTGCTGTAGCACACAGTATCTACCAGATTCTCCCTTGTGTTTTTGTTTATTTTACGTTTATAAGTACTATTTAATTGTTTCTTTGTTTGTATTTTCTCTGTTTTAAAATATAACTGTATTGTATATTGTGTGCTAATGTAGTGAATAAATGATTTCTATGTCTATGTCTATTTCGATGCCCAGTTTTCGGCCTCCACTCTGTTAGTGCCTTAGCCCACATGTCGTCACTACGTTTAGTCTATATTAATACGTGAAAATAAAACGTACCTCTTTTTAAGCTCATTGCGAGCACAGAGGAAAGTGAGATTTAGCATAGTTAAAGTTTATAGATGGAGGGGTGAAAGCTAAAATTAGGATAAAAAACTGTCGAATTTTGACCACTTTTCACTATTTACTAATCGACAAAGAAACCCATAGTTACAATCTCAAGAAGGACTTAAGGATGAAAATTCTGTTAATTAAAACACGAGTCTTATTAGGTTTACATTATGAGTTTAATTTGCTCGTTTTGTTTTAGTCCGTTTCGACGTTTGAATTTGATTAAAAAAGTTATAACTGGAATATTCCATCTCACTCCCACTAATATTATAAACGCGAAAGTATGTATGGATGTTTGTTACTCTTTCAGGTAAAAACTACTGAATGGATTTTAATGAAACATTACAATAATATAGCTTATGCATCAGAATAACATAAGGCTATAATTTATAAAACTATTGAGTAAATTGGCCAAAATATAACAATAAGTGTCACGTAAGTCGGAAAACATTCTCCTATCTGGGAGCCATTCTGGCATGCGTTGCAAAAACTGTAACAGTTACACGAATATAAAGAAAATAGGCTACTCGAAGTACTAATATGCCTGCGCATACGAAGTTGCGGGCAGAAGCTAGTAAAACAATAAAGTAAAAAAAAAAAAACAAAACACCGTTATCATAAATTACCGGTACCCTAGCATTGATGCGAATAAACTCCTAATGTTAATGGCTTAGCACTTTCTCCCACCTTTGTTAGTTCTTTCCGTTTACCACACACCTGCGTACTTACAAAGAAGCACAATAACTTAGATCTAATCTATGCGTACACGCATCTTTTGTATTTGTGAATTCATGTAGTATTTCCGCCTAATGTACAAACTAGGTATACATGAAAGGAAATATGTATATGTAACATAATTTCTAATATTAGTGCTTAACAATATTTTAGGAGTAACTTTTAATAAAAATACTTCTAAAAATAGTAAATCTAAAAAAAGCAAATGCAATTCCTAAACAAAGAATTATTGTGTTATGTTACCTATACATTTTCTTATTAATTTAGTAAAAATGAAGTAGAATAGTAAATATTTAGATATTTATGAATGATTTTGCGACAATAAAGCAACGTAGGTAATTCGATACGAATATGTTTAGATATTTCTTCTGTTCAGTTATCTAATGAATATCAAATGATTATTTGTATAGGAAATGAACAACCTTAAGTTCTATCTTTGTAATTTTTTTCTGTGCAAATAAAATAATGATCTTTTTATCAGAAATATAATCAACTTCAGAAAAACAAAAGTTAAAATAAAACTTTGACGGAAGTCTAAAATGAAAAGTTAGAGATTAGATAATTTCTCTAGTGGACACTATTAAATATAAACATATAAAAGAAAATACACTTTTAAATCATAGGTACAATGTTCGCTAAGAGCGATCTCTTCCAGGTAACCTTTGGATGGACAGTATTTATGTGAACAAATAAGGACGGCGGCGTATATCAGATATTATTAGAACAACTATAATAAGTATATATTATATTACAATTTATAAAAAAATATCGATAATGTAAAATAAAATGCATAATTATAATATATAATATAATCATAAAATTATATAAATATTAATATTATGATACAGATTCATTAAGTTGTTAATTAAACTTTCTCATAAATTTTAAAGAGCTTTCCAACGATACCATACATACTGAGGTGCAAGCCTCTTCCTCAGTAGATAGTACATTCAAAATTATATTATCTCAATGAAACAAAAATGTCCTCAACACAATCAATTAAAAAAAAGGTTAAAATAATTCGTACACTTTGTAAAAAGAAACGCGTGAACAACTATCATACATTAAAAAAACCGACAAAATGAGCACTTCCTCCTTTTTTTGAAGTCGGTTAAAAATACTTCGTGTTTTGTTATGTACACGTGTTTTCATTTAATATCGTACGATATTAAATGAAAACACGGGTAGGGCTAATGACCAGTATTGTTGTAAAATAGGATTTTTAAAATTCATAGAATTTTTATAATTTTCGAACAGTTTTAATATAAAGTCCTAATATATCAATGAAACAGCCTGTATAAAATAGGTAAACAAATCATATTCATTCATCATGTAAGTAGCTAGGTTAAACTGACTAAGCTGCATCGTGCAAAGGCGCCGCCGATTTACGATAAAAATTGTTTATTGGAAATGTATTGATTACTGGATAAATATTCAAGCTAAGTAACTGTTTTAAGTAACTGTAAGTTAACTGATTTAAAAGGTGGGTTTAACCCACCTCTTAAATAAGTTAATATGATGCCGCATGTGTGTTTTAAATTAATGTCGTACATAACAAAACAGGTTGTTTAAAAACAATATGCATCTACGAGAAAAGCATATTTTACAATTCCTTCTGCGGGTTATACAATAAACTAAGTATGAAGGATGAAACAATATGTCTTACAAAGTATGTCTGTTTGTCACAGTCTATTCAAACGTTTCGTCTGAATTATGTACGCTATTTGTCTGCTTGTTTGTTTGTTGTATTGCGTAATATGAATAATTGAATGGGAAAACCTGTCCTATTGTCACTATCTTAAGGTTTCTGTTTATAAAACATGAATGACATTATGGTATCTGGTTAATAGTTAATTATTTCAACTATCATGTGATTTAGAAACTTTTGAATAAAATTATCATGTGACGTAACATTGTAAAGACGTCCAAAGTTTCTGTGACAAATTACGTACGCAATTTATAATATAGTCTGCACAACGCTGGAGATGGTAAGCATAAAACGATTGTAAACACCGAGAAGTTATAGTAAAACATCACTTAGTAAAGATCTGTGTTGATGTCTTTCACTTGAATACTGTTCAAGATTTTTATACGCTAAATAACATTTATTTAAAAAATGTACTTACACGATTGTTTTGGAGGTACCATTCCTACCATTAACTATATTTTGTGTGGATTACTATGAGTGACATGAGATGTTACTGGAATAGACGGTAAATTGACGTTTCAAAGTGATCCTTGTGATTTCAAGGAAGAAATGAATATTGACTACAGCGACTTAAAACAGAACTGCAAATAATATTTTCACTCTTGCTCGACAATGTCAAATTATATGTCATGTAAACCTCACCGAAAGCAGGTGATTAAATCCCTACGGCTGAGTCGGGAGTAAAGTTGTACAGAATTTCATTATGTCCTCGCGGGTATAATGTGATTTGAATTTGGAACCTCATCTGTATTCAAATTTGAACCAAAGAGACCCACACAATAAGAACTTATTCGTAAATCGAACTAACCTCTGCACAGAATGCACCAACCTAGATTTGGTTTTATTATCTCACTGAAAGTGTGAAAAGTAGAGTATCTTCCTGTCTCCATCTTAGGTGTGCTTATATCACTCAGTACTCAGGATTCTAGTGCAGTGTCTAGTCTTTCTGCTTCTTCTTAACTACCTCGCTCCGCTCGTGGGTTAACTCTAGAATCCTTCGTTACGTTCAGGATTCAATATAGCGCCCGTGACGCAAGACACTGCTTTATCCCCTCTTAATAATCTTCTATTCCATGACAATCTGTTGTGTCAAAATTCCATCATTGTTGTACCTATAATATCTTTAAATAATGCGCAAGTTAAAGTTAAGTAATATACCGGTAAGTTACGTTTAGCTATTAATACGCTGTTTGAGTTAAGTCATTACGTCGCGGCAACTAGTTTTAAGCAGTGCTTATGAGGAAGTTGAAAAACAATAGTATTGACCGGTCATGTAACCGTATTTACACGTCAATGAGCGACCGCATTACAATGATCAGATCACTTTCACTGCTGTGTTTGTTTTTACTTTTGTTATGAGTGTGGTACTGAGAAAATGGTATATGTAAATATCGTTTAGTAAAGTTAACACATGATTTCAAACCTTTGAAATAATTTCATAAGGGGTTTCTTATAATAATTTGACAAGTAAAAACAGTTTCGCTAAGTTAAAACCAGAGTTTGTTTGTACGTTTTGCATTTTTCCTCTGAAACTAACAAGAAACCTTCAAAACACTAGAACCCACATTTCAACAAAGACCCACGTAATGAATATTTTTTTAAAGCTTTAGTTAACTTTGCTTGAAGCACAGTACCTTCCAAGATATAATTTCTCGATTCCGTTTGTTATGTAGTTTTCAATTTTGTCTTTAGAACATAGTGGTAAGTTAAGTTAGAAGGTAAGTTCTCCTCGACATTGCAATATTAACTTGGTCACAGCACCACTTTCGATTTCCACAGCACGCGGGACCGTATCGCATTACCATAACTGCACTCGGGTAAGGGCTTGATCACATCATTACAACGTCACTTCACAGGTAATCGCTTGACCTAATTTTTATACGGGTTTGTGTAGAGCTCCGTAACATGAGTGGGACCTTCGTACATTTATTTAAATATTAATTAGTTGATTATGTAACAACACAAAAAAGAATATATAATTGTTCCCTATATTTTAATTCGACTTTTCACTCTGAATAATCCAGTTTGATGTTTCTAGGTTTCCAATTTTAATCGTTGAGCGGTTTACTGCTAGGCGAGAAGTAAAAAAAATTCACGACGTCATTACAATGTTTTCTCACACATTTTGGTTTTTTTTTTTTTTTTTTTAAATTGGATAGAACTTCGTTTGACCACAATCTCACCTGATGGTAAGTGATGATGTGGTCTAAGATGTAGCACGAAGATCTAGAAGAAACCTATTTACTCTCACCTTAAAGAGGCCCGGATTGTATTCTTTAGGAAAGACAGACGACGGCAAAGTGTTCCATACCTTAGCTGTACGCATCAAGAACGTAGAACCAAAACGGTGTGTGCGAATGGGTGGTATATTGACTAGGTACGGGTGGTACTGAGCCGTGCGCCTGCTTGTCCTTTGATGGAAAGGAGATGGCGGGATCAGATCGTATAGTTCCTGGGCACATTCCCCAAAATGTATTCTGTAAAAGATCGATAGGCTTGCAACTTTACGGCGGTGTTCGAGACTTTGGATCTTAGTCACCGCCATATATTGCTCACCTATAAGCCCTACGTTCTATCGAGTCTAAGGTAGCGAGCTGGTATTTGGCCGAACCATCCCAAAGGTGGCAGCAGTACTCCATACCAGACCGGACTTGAGCTTTATAAAGACTAAGAAGCTGTCCTGGTGTGAAGTATCTCCTGACCTTGTTGAGGATGCCCAGCTTCATGGCAGCTGTTTTAGCCTTAGACTCGATGTATGAGCTAAAGTTGAGAGTAGGCGTGAGCGAAACCCCTAGGAGCTCGAGGTGATCTTTTACAGATAACGGTACATTTTGGAAAATTGGAACTTGGGTAAACTGACTTGGTTGAACTGGTTTGCATAGACTTGTATTGTTTACAGATTTCAGATCAACTGACTTGTATGCAAACAGCTTTATCTAGGCAACGCGTAGGCGGTCTATTACGATGATCTCATTTGTAGCATTGCCTGAATCCGATAATACATGAATTGCCTTGCTTTTTACGTTACTTTTGCAATTCTGATAAGCTGCAGCTCACAAGCGTACGAAATATCTAATATTTAAAATTCTATTGTCACTGTGTTTGTTGCCAAACTCCTCCGAAATGGCTCGACCGATTTTCATGAAATTTTGTTTGCATATCGGGTAGGTCTGAGAATCGGTCAACATCTATTTTTTATACCCCTAAATGTTAAGGGTGGTCCACCCCTTAATTTTTTTTTATTTTATAGACAATTTTTTTTTGTTTAGTTCAGGTGTTCAGAGGCCAGCCGAATTATGTTATTTCTGGTCAAAATGGATGACAGTGACAGATATTTTAATTTTTATGTTAGTGGAGTACTTTTTCCGCATACAAACTCTGCTGCATATGTATTATGCGTGAAAGAGTTGACTATAATGGTTAGCCTTCGCAGGCTTCACAGATTGATCTTGGATTTATTTTTCTTCAGTTTTCTAACGTAATATTTTAAATCTTATTCGCCGCCATTTTACCGTCGTATTATGTCGGTCGACGAAACCAAAGCCGTTTAAGTAAGTGACAGATAAGCTGTGGTAAGTTATGAATATGTAATGCGTCAAGTTATTCGTTAACTTCCGTCTAGTTGCGCTTGCGCAACGCAACGCAAAGCAGCATTATCTAAAGAAAAGCAAGCATTATCTTTCAGTAATTTGTAAACATTGTTATGAAATTTCGCAACATTTTGTTCCTGACTTAGGTAATTTAGTTTACAGGCCTATAGATATTAAAACAATGGAAATAAGACGTCTGATAGCGAGGTGGGTGAACGAAATCCAAATCAAATCAAATAGTTATTTATTTTGACACAACAAAATACAAGTAAGTAGGTACATAGCAAGCTTAAAACTAAAAAAATCGTGCTTTTATCTAGTTCATTTACTACGCTCTTAATTACCTTACAATAGTAGGGTAGGGGTGTGCTAAGAGCTAGACTAGATTGCTGTATCCTAACCCTCCGACAGACGATGTGTGATATGTTGTTATAAGTATAAAATTAAACGTAGGTATACCCGTGCACATGAGTAGTTAGTGAGTGTTTAGTACTAATTGGTGTTTTTGTTAGTGTGTTTTAATTAATGTTTAGTTACTGCTGACATAGTTGGGCCATCGACGTCAGACCAGACTAACGCAGGATCGTGGTAGATGGTACAAACTTAGAGAAACTTAAGGTAGTCCAGTAGTGGGTTGAGACCAGCAGCGGTGCTATTGTAAAACGTCGACAAGCTATCGGAACGGAAACCTCAGTTTTTATCGGATTCGGTTTCGAAACCCCGAGCGCTATTTACATATAAACTATCAACCTTTGAATCCGTGTCGGAAAGTTTTTTGATCTTTATGTCAAATTCGAAATCAGTTTAAAATTACGTCTTGGATTCGATATCAAATCTGACAAGAACTGAGGTTTCAGATCCGACAGCTTTCCGAAGTTTAACTAACTCCGAAAACTTAACTAACTTTAACTAGCATCTAAAAATAATCAAGAATACTTTTTGGTGTCTAGTTCAACCAGAAATCTGCGTAGTAAATATAAGTATATCCCAAGTTAATAATTGCATGTAGCTTTAGTGACACAAGTATAGGCAAAAGTCTGAAATCCAGAATAAATGCAATTTCTACCCCAAAAAATGAAACCAATTAACATGAACTCCCGTTACCTGTAATTTGAATGAAACTGTACGTCAAGTATAGTGGTTATGCATTTAGTGGCACTATTTTGATAGTCAAATATTACGAATAATTTTTTTTTGTTTATATTGGAGACTCGCGAGATCTCAGTTCGTGGCGAACGACTGGTTATATAACGTTTATTTCAGGTTTATTATGTGAATACACAAATGATGACAAGGCCCATGTCTATAAATACCTTAAAGACATAAAACAATAAACTTAAAAACGAACACTTTTATATAATTGGGATATTTTACTTCGTGGTCGTTTCCCTGTAGCGCCTGTAAACGATGCCGACTGCCCAAAAATCCAGATCAAATAGCACATCCATATACTTCGCCAGAATCTGGAGAGAGTCCATAGCTCACTGTCAGCTAATACCGCGTACTATTTACATACATTTGTATCTAAACATGTTGAGGATATAAACGCATGTGTTGTGACAGTGCAGGTTGTGTAAAAGTGCAATTCCCTGGGAATACCGCCGGACGCGAGGCTACATGTTGTGAAAGTGAGCCGCCATCTGATAATCATTGCATTGCCATACCCTACTCAGGAATAACTGGTACACTTCTCATAGCTTAAAGTTTTACATTTTTTGAAAGGATGTCTTAGTTGTAATATTACATAGGTTTTCTGAAAGAAATCGTATGTAAGCGATAAGAGCGCTCTTTGTAAGTTTTGCTGTGTATTTTATATTTATGTTTGTTTCTTTTGGGGTGCGCCATAAAGTGTTTTCATTCAATCAGTGTTTGTATACAAACATTTATGTTCCGCGATCACCGCCTTGAATGAATGAATTAATATATGATCTACAGATATTTGTTCCGGGTCTGGGTGTTTTTCTATACTACGTGTTTTGTTATGTAAGTGTCGAGAATCGACCCCATAACATACTAGTTCTGCGACACACTGCATAGATCGATGGTGGTAGAGGGCAAGCACACTATATTCAAAAACCTTTCCCTGGCTATGTTTATTATTAGGAATAGGCAAACGCGCTTGATCTGCTTCGCCAAGCATGGAATTACTACGTGTTATGTACGTCATTAAATGAAAACACGGGTATAGCTGGAATGGCTAGAATTGTTGTAAAATAGGTTTTTTCCAAGTCATAGATAATTTTAAATTTGTATACAACTTTAATATAAAGTCCTAAAATATCAATGAAACAGCCTTTATAAAATAGATAAACAAATCATATTCATTCATCATGTATGTGAAGTAGGTACATATTAAACTGACTGAGCCGCATCGTCGCAAAGGCGCCGCAGATTTACATTTTTTTTATTGAAAATGTATCGAATTACTCGATAAATATTCTAGCTACCGGTATCAAACCCACCTCTAAAATCTTTAAATACGATTCCGGATGTGTGTTTTAAATTAATATCGTACATTACAAAACAGGTTGTATATTTATAAATAGGTTTAAAAAAAGTAAGTATAAAACTTTTGTATCAGTTATCTGGTTCCCATAATACAAGCTTGACTTAGTTTGGGGCTAGGTAGCGCTGTGTGTAATGGCCAGCATTATTTTACTATTTAGTTTTTATTTAATAGGCGGCCTTATCGCTAAAAGCGATATCTTCCAAATAAAAGCATTTGTAACATATAAGAGAACAAGATTTAACACGTACACTGTATTGTTATAAATTATTAAAAATTCAAGTCTAGTCACCTTAAGATATTGATTTAGAGAGCTGAAATTTTGCACTAATGCCTTAATACGATAAAATATAGGAAAAAGAAAATTTAAATAATGTTTCTTCGCTCCACCCTACTGTACCTAGCTGCGGTAAACATTAGGCTGTGGCATAACGCACTGATTTGCCGTAATGTGCCACTGATCGAGTCATGTAGATTGCTAAATGCACTGTGAAATAGGCTATTCCAGTTTAGAGCCGTTGATATTATCATAACTGGTAGGTATTCTTTTGCATCTTGTGACAAAAAATGCAGACCTTATATTTTACACCGAGCCTAAATCAAGACTTTATGATTGACTAACTCGTTGTTGGCTTCTGAGGCAGATGCGTTTTAACGAAGTTAAGCCGAAGTTTTTATATGGCAATTAGCTCAACGGCATCACTTAGGTACGAGCCTCGGCTTGAGCCGTTGCAGACACTTATCTGAACCTTGTGAAAGCGGCAACTGAAGGGACTCGTTGACCTCGCCGGCGGGGTCGCTGTATCTATATAGTGTTTGCTCTGTCAAACGTAGAAGACTATGAAATCTTCTGATCTTCTTCTTTCTGGTGATCCAGAGATTTCGTTATCAGGATCACCGAGAACATGTCTTGGTCTACGGAGGGTTTTGGCCACGGACGGGTCTATAGGATAGTAATCTATACCATGGTAGGTGGTATATCATGGTGGTTCACCAGTCACCAGTTAATGGGACAGTGTGACTGTTGAGCATGAAGCACAAAAAAATCGGAATTGCACAGAATCCATACTATTATAAATTTGAAAGTAACTATCTATCTGTTTATTACGTTTATACGGCTGGGCCAATTTCTATAAATTTTGGTATATAGATAGGTAGATAATGACCTGAATAAATAAACAATAAATAATGCTGGACATTTCATACAGCGCTATCTAGCCCCAAACTTGTACTATGAGAACCAAATAACGGATAGAATATTTATATACTTTTTTTGTAAATACATACTAATAATATATAGAAAAATACCGAAACCCGGAACAAATATCTGTGGACCATGCAAATATTTGTTCCGCGGAGGGAATCGAACCCGCAACCGACTACGTCTCGGCCGGCTATTCGCCCACTACGCCACAGAGGTCATCAAAAATTAGACATAGGCTACTTTTTGTTGACAAACCACGCGTGCTAAGCCCAGAGCGGAAGCTAGTTGTCTGAATTTCAGAAATACAATAAGGCCTCTAGAGAAGTCTAGACTTTTCCTGTGTTCTTGTGAGTAGCTATATACCCATTGGAATGTGGATGAAATCTCTACTTAATGAAGTCAAAGGTTTTGTAGTAATAAGGACCCAAGGCCATGAGATTAGAAACTATTGTTCCATATTTGGCATCCCGGGCTCATCTCGTGTTGTAATCGTAACGATCTCGACAAAGTCGGGTCGCGCGTGAGGTCGCTCGTCCGATGAAAGTGAGTTAGCGTTCCCAGCACAAAACGGTATCCTAATTCTCGTAATTCTTCAGTTACCTTTCAGTCACATTGTGATCTACAGATCTATCATTACGATATCATCACCGTCAATTATCATCATATCAATTTCGCTAAACTTTTTAAAAACAATTTTTGTACCTCACTTGACGGTTAATTATATTAGAGTCGAAAATTAAACAATGGGGCAGAAAGGACGGTGCCCCACCAGATGGAAAGACGGTTGCTGGAAGCCGTTGAGTGCAGGCCGCAAATGAACGGCCACTCTGGAAATCTATGGGGGAGCTCTATGATCAACAGTGGATGCCCTATGCGTCTTATGATGTCTTAGCGTAGCCAGGTATTACGATTCTACTTGTAATAATAAAAATTAAAGGGAATTGTTTGGTTTGATAACGGACTTACATTATTGGTGCTTAAACCAGGATTCTCATATATATTTCTACCTCCTCGTGCCTATTACCTGAAAAGAAATAATATTTCATTTAATTTTAGCAAGGATAGCATTACTCAGAAAAGAGTAATCAATTCAGCAAACTGAAAAAATATTCATAAAAAATCGATAAGTAAATGCCGATGGACAGTTTAAGAATGAATTTAAATTCTTTATTATACACCATTTAATTTAAAAGGTTACAAGGGTATGGGTGCCGATCAAATTACAGTCATGACTTAACACCTGTCAGCCTCAAATCGATGGTCGCAGGGCAGTGCATCGTAGCCTAGTAGAGCACGTTCCTAAGGTGCGTGATCTACAGGCAATGCTTTGTTATAGGCGATGGTTACCACTTAACATCAGGTGGGCCATTTGCTTGTTCCATCTCCATGTTGTATAAAAAAACAAGTTAAACATTTCCAAAATTCGTCTGGTCGAAGCGACGATTGGAAAGCTGGGGCTTATCTGGGTCAACGCATAAGCATTGCAATTCAGCGGGGCAATGCAGGCAGTCTCTTGGGGACACTTCCACCTGGATTGATCTGGATCAGTTAAGCTATCTATAGATTGTTTGCAACGGTCTTTAGATGAGTGAAATAATTAAATAATCGTTTCTTATGTATTTTTCAAATGAGATATGTAAATAATTATTTTTGGTTATAAATGTTACAATATTTTTTTTGTTTATGGGTGATAGTCAAGCGTTTGACCACTATACTCGATGGTAAGTGATGCGTGATCGAAGATGGAGCACGCTTACCTAGAAAGAACCTATTCACTCTGAACTTTATTTCTGAAAGTGAAAGAGAATTTATTTCACAAAGAGTCGCTATCGCTAATGCGATCTATTCCAGACAACGTTTGTGATAATGATGGATGCGTGTGACTATAAACTCCTACGCATGTAATGATATGTCAGATTATTATCGCATGTCGAATTATACTGTACAGTAGCGATTAAAAGTGTTTACAAACTTTTTTATCATCATTGATCACATCACTATTGAGATATATCTTTTTTATATTACAAATGGAGATGGAGGAAGCTACGACTACCTGATGTTAAGTTGTAACCATCGCCTATAACAGAGAATTACCTCGTAGAACGCGCACCTTATAAATGAGAACTACGATGCCCTGCCCTGCATCCATCAACTTGAGGCATACAGGTGCAAAGCCTCATGTGCCTGTAATTTCACCGGCAACCAGACCCTTCGAACCAAAACACAGTAATGCTGCTTGGCGGCAGAAATAGGACGACCAGGGTGTTAATGGCACTTTTTTTGATGTGAAACATCTATAGCCGCACGTAAAACCGATTTCTGGCGTGGCGACGCATGCCGTGGCGACGCGTCGCCACGACGACGATACTACTTACACTTACACGGCGATATTAATTTTACAAAATAATGTCGATGTTTCACATCTGCCAGGCGTCTCGTGACAGCTCACATTTTTTTGAGTATGACATTAAATGAAACTTATTTAATTAGTAAGCTAAATATTCTAATATGTCCCATAAGCCATGGAAGATAGTTTAAGACGGAAAACAATACATCAATCCACCAGACAAATAATAAAAAAAAATGGTCAAGCGTGTCGGGCGATCCACACGCAGGACAACTACCCGATGGCGCGAGAGTAATAAAAAAACCGAGACGCAAAAAAATTACGTTTGTTGTATGGGAGCCCCCCGTAAATATTTGTTTTATTTTATTTTAATTATTTATTTTAAAGTAAATATATAACTAAATATTCTGTGAATATTTCAAGCGTCTACCTGTTGCCGTTATCATTATCGAGCAAAAACGAGCAAAAAAATCACGTTTTTTTTATAGGAGCCCCTTAAATATTTATTTTAATCTGATTTTAGTATATGTTGTTATAGCGGCAACAGAAATACATCATCTGTGAAAATTTCAACTGTCTAACTATCACGGTTCATGAGATACAGCCTGGTGGCAGACGGACAGACAGATAGACAGCGGAGTCTTAGTAATAGGGTCCCGTTTTACCCTTTGGGTACGGAATCGGCGACCACTCGCTAGAAAGCGCAGCATAGGACAGCCCTCACAAGAGATGGAAAGACGACCTGATAGCTGGAAGCCGATGGGTGCAGGCCGCATAAAATCGGTCACGCTGGAAATCAATAATGATCAGAATTCTTAAATGAATATTTATTTAATTATTATCTATGAGGCGGCTTTTCATCTTGACTGTGTCTATATGAATGAAACACGTCATCTACCAAAGATGGCCTGAGAAGGCCGTTCAAAGCCTTACGTTGCAATTATTATAACCATGCAAATATTGATTTCGTTCTCAATTATACTCCACATGAATGAACCACGTCATGCACCAAAGTTGGCTTCAGAAGGTCGTTTAATGCCGTCAAATTTACATATGTTATTTATAAGACATTAAAATATGTATTTCGATAATTGTATTCTACATAAAGTACTAAACTACTTAAGTATCTTACTTTTAAAACTATCATGGGTTTGAACACTATTTTCAATAAAAATTAGATATTCATGGCGGATGCAACTGTGTTGAAATATCGGGATACTCAAAAACTCGCAAATCATGGTAATATTTAGCCCCCCCCCCCCCCCCCCACTGTACTTTCCGGATACTGGTTCTTTCTCTGCCTCTAGAGCTTCAGGGCCATCTTGCAACAAAAAAAGTATAAAGTTTTTGAGTTTATTCGTTAGAAACATACAAAAATATCTCCTAGGACAAACAAACATACTTACATACAACGCCGGTTTGCCCAAGTTGATTTGGAGATCTCACTTCGCTCGATCAATTAGTATAGATTTGCTGACACGCTCGCGCATGCGTTGTTTGTTATCGTCGCAAAACATTACACTCTAAAAGAAGCCTATAATAATAATGATAATACATCTTTATTTTAGGCAACCATAAAAATGTATAAGATTTTAAAACTTAATTCTACGGCCCATATAAATATATACCTTAGGCAATAACATAAAAAAATATATATATTTCATATCTGTTGTGTTTAGCTTGTAAGGTATAATAAAGAATTTTCATTCATTCATTCATTCATACATATTATATTATAATACTTCAATCCTAATCATAATCTATCTATATACAAAATTTTATCGAAATCGGTCCAGCTGTTTAGTCGTGATAACGTAACAAACAGACAGACAGAGACAGTTACTTTCGAATTTATAATATCAGTATTGATTAGGCGTCACCAAATTGTACTTTCGTGCCTTTCAGCTTAAAACTTTGATCTACGATCTACGAGTAAAATGGCTGTCACTACGGACAGACAGACAGACGAACAGCAAAACTATAAGGGTTCCTAGTCGGACTGCGTAACTCTAAATCAAGAATCAATCATCAAAACCATTCAAAATTGATCATTTATCAAAACGATGCAAAAAAGAAAAATTCGATTTCGTACACCACTGTACTCCACATGAATGAACCACGTCATGCACCAAAGATGGCATCGGAAGGTCGTGTAAAGGTGCCGAGGTCGGCATACCTACTAGTGATTAATGTTTGTTTGTGTGTTCTATGTGTCGTATATGACCTTATTGTTACCGTTGTACAGAAAGATCGTGATTTACGACACATGGATGGGTGACCATTTGTAGAGACTGTCTAGCAAAAGCTTATCACAGAAAGATACTACGAACGCAACGAATCTAAAACAATCATAATCATACTCGAAGGAAAGTCGGATACCCACTTCCAAGCGTGAAGTGATTGTGACTCAATTAGATAATCATTTTAAATTACCGGAAAACATTTACGATTCTCACTTTTGCAGCAACGTAGCGAATGCCGCGTCACAACTGCAGTTCCGGGCACTTTACGAAACATCCAGTAGACGAGGAAACGGTCACCTCCACTTCGAACCACATAAACGTCATAATTCCTTACCGCTTTGTAGCGCTGCTGGCACATTAAGTATAAATAGCGAGTTTAAAAGAAAGTGTTTATAATTTAAAAAAGTTGTCTGGAAGCGATCGCTTTTAGAGATAAGACCACCTATTGTACCGTTATTTATTTTATATTTCCTTTGTTACTGCTAAATCATTTAATTAATAATCCCTCTCAACAATACGTTTACTTAAAAATTATCTGTTTTAAAATTATTAGTCATAAGGTGTGCTTTTTGTTGCTAAATAAAATATTTTTCATTTGTTCATTTTTCATTACTGTATTTTTTGTATTTGTATTTGGTGTGCAATAAGGAGTATATTATCTATACTAATATTATAAATATATATACTTTTAGAGGTGGAAATTGGATGCAGTGATTCTGGATGTCATACTTTTCCTTATAGTGACACAACACTAAAGCTACACGAACACCAAGTTTCAGCACTGTGGGCTCACTGGCGTACGCTGTGAATTTCGTCAAAGTTCAGTTTTTATTATGGCTAATAACTCAAAAACTACAAAGATTAAACTAAAAATAAAAACGGGATCGAAATGTACTATTGAAGACCTTTAATTAAAAGTCCCATTTTACGTAATAGTCTCATTTTTATTTTTTACCCCTCTTGAACCCCAATATCTCAACAACCCCCCCAACATTTTCAGGTCATTTAGTCACACCAAGATTGTGCTATCACTAGCTACCTATATATCCAATTTCAAGATGATCGGATCAACGCTTCGAAAGTTATTCTCGGACAAACATACATACATACAACGACAATTTGCCTAAGTTGATTTGGAGATCTCGCTTCGCTCGATTAATTAAATTTAATGTTTTTGAAATTTGAATACTTAAATAAATATTACTTGAATTTCTTCATTTAATTAAAGAAAAATTGAATTTCTATCAGTTGATGACTATATTTTTTGTTAATAGATAATGTTTATGTTAAGTTTAATGATTTTGACTTGTCAATGTGATGAAAAGTAACGTTCACAAGCCTTAGTTGCTCTCATAGTGTCACCATCCTTAAACTAGGAACCAGCTAATTAATAGTGACTGCGCTCCAACATGCCAGAGGGTATCATTTCCCGGGATCATTACGAGTGTTTAACAGTTATGGGATGGGATGCCTTGTTTTTGTTGTAATTGCTTGATTCTGGCGCTTCTTAGTGCCTGTTGCTAAATGGTAGATTGGAATGTCTGTATGGATTGACGCCATTAGACCATGTGTTGGTCTCAAAAAGGGTGTACGATGGCTTTAAGGAGATTCAAGTTCTAAGACGTCGTTTTGTTTACGTGGCAAAGAACATGTTTTATTTTATGTACGTAATGGTGAACAATCATAGACGATCACCATCGTGTAGAAGGCATAATTGTTTGTAATTGCCCATGATTGGTGACGATCGAGCGTAATTGCCGCTATGTCGGTTTTTCGGACAAATATCAAAGGAGTTTGCGGTAATGATTGTAAGCGTATCCATCCACACGATCGCCGATCACTCGGTTCGTATTTGTTTACGGTACGGTGCGGACGAGTGCGTTATATATAATGTGTTATATAATGGTTATATACACTAAATAAATAAATAGCGGCAGCTGCTACTGTTTCGACGTCTATAATTAATAAATGTAGCTGCGCAATCATGGTGGCAATCATTGCACATACTGTGATTGGCCATCATGGCCCTTCGTGTAGAGGCACTATTAGATTAAAGTATCTATGGGCTTTGCATATTCTTTTTTTTGACGATGTCCGTGGTGAAGAAAAGCCGGCTGAGACGCAGGAGGTTGTGGGTTCGATTACTGCCGCGGAACAAATGTTTGCATGATCTACAGATATTTGTTCCGGATCTGGTTGTTTCTCTATATTATAAGTATGTATTCAAAAAAGTATTTAAGCATTATGTCAGTTCCTTGGTTCCCACAGTACAAACTTTGCTTAGTTTAGGACTAGATGGAGCTCTGTGAAATGTCTAGCATTATTTATTTTAAAAAAATCTTCGTGATGCCCGCACGCAATAAAGTTTACTATTAAAGAAACCTATATTTTTGCTGTAAAACATCTATTTTGCGCGTCTTGTGGTGAGACCGACTCGTTATTATTATTTTATGTAAATTTTTCTGGGTCGTGCCGTGCATTAATAATTTTCAAAAATCAAAAGTTCTGATAATGAGTTGTTTGTCGCCATGCGTATTTATAGTACGTAACATAAGATAATAACGATTTTCTTTAATGATAAATTGTTTCAATAACCATCAATTTAGATGGGTACTTATGCCGGGCGTCATAACCACTTTTGAAGTTAAAAAAATCTAATTTAAAACAGCATAAAACACGAAGAAACTGCAAATCTCGTTAATTATTTCGCTTAAAAGTAAAACTGCATTGCATCACACATTTCGCATGCACATTGCAATCGATCCGGTACTTTCTCCAAAAGTCTAATTTCTCTTTTTACCGTAACACAAGTGCATCACTTTCTTGAATGCAAATTAAAAAGGAAGTTAAAACAATGTGCGCATTTAAGAATACATTTAAACTTCAATTTAGAAATTTAAGGAATACTTTTTTATTTTTTTACAAGTTGAACCGCCCCGCTATAGCTATAGTTATAGGCTAACATACTTACTAGCTTCCGCCAATAAAAAGTAGCCTATGTGTTTATCCAGTTTATAATCTACGTACATACCAAATTCCATAGAAATCGGTTAAGCTGTTCCGACGTGAAAAGTAACAAACATCCATACATACAAACTTTCGCGTTGATAATATTAGAGGGATTAGTGGGATAGCATTTATAGATAATTTAGCGTTCTATCAGTAATTATAAAATATTCAAAATTGGTTTTGTAGTTTTTGAGATTACACCAAATATACAAACTTTACCTCGTTGTAATATTAGTATATATTGGATCATCAACGAAAGATACACATAGAATACACACATTAGTAAAATAAATCATGATATTTTACACAAAAAAACGAAACAAACATCATAAAAACACACAGTTACAAGTACGGCGACATTATCGATTAGGAGCGATATCTTACATAATTTGGATGGAGATGATTTCTACATAATTTTAACACTACAGTAAGATTTTCTTCAACCCAGGTAATCATGTATGTAGTTATGTTTCAATATTTTTAGTACCTCATAGCTAATGTCATCATCATCATTTCAGCGACAGGACATCCACTACTGAATATAAGCCTCCCCCATAGATTTCCAGAGCGACCGATCTTGTGCGGCGTGCACCCAACGGCTCCCATCTAGTGTGCCATCCTACGCTGCGAAGTCTCCACTCGATAACCTTGCAGTCCCAACGGCCGTTAGATTTTCGAGTTATGTGCCCTGCCCACTGCCATTTCACCTTGCTAATCCTTTGTGATATGTGGGTGACCAAGGTCACCGACAGCCGACAGCTTAATGTTTTTGCTGTGTCAATCTGAATAATTCGTCAAGTGACATACAGAGAAACACGTCACGAACATTCGCCAAATCCCGATAATATGGCTAAGGCGGGGTTTCTTCTCACGCGGACCGTCAGCGCGTAACTAGCCGCAACCATCGAGACGTTGAGAGAAGAGAGCACTGACGCTTATCAGCGCAGACCGGTCAGCGTTATTTAGAAACGCTTCAAAGTTATAGACATTTGAACGCTGCCAGTCGACGTAAAAATAAAACCTTTAGTTTGGTATAAAATAAATAATGCTGGACATTTAACACAGCGCCATCTAGCCCCAAACTAAGCAAAACCTATGGGAACCAGATAACTGATAGAATTCATAAAATGTGTTATTTTGTAAATACGTATGTACTTATACTAATTAAAGAAACAACCGGACACGGAACAAATATCTGTAGATCATGCGAACATTTGTTCCGCGGCAGGAATCGAACCCGCAACCTCCTGCGTCTCAGCCAGCTATTCGACCACTGCGCCACTGGTATCTCCCATCGAATTAAATGACACGAAATGTAAGTTTGCGTTTATACGTTTTGTAAATCGAGGGATAAATATGCAGAATAAATACATTATGATTTCCGCTGTAAGGCAACATTCTACCACCTACCTAAAGGTATTAAATACACAGCGAGAGCCGTCAAGGCTGGTGCATCGCCCACTCGGACAAATGTAATATATGCAATCGACAATAACTATAGCTTAGGATGCTGACAGCAAGGTCAGTTCAAACTTGAGTGGCGCTACTATCTTTGAAATGAACATAATAACATTTTGACAGTGTTTTGTTTACAGTTTTGGCTATGTGCTACACTTCAGGCAAGCTTTATGTATGTCATATTAGTTAAAGTCAAAACTTCAATATTTATAATATTAATATTATGCTTTAGTGATTTTCGGATATATGCCGCTGCGCTATTATAATCTAAAAGGGTATGGATGAGGAAGAAAGTTGTCTGCATATTTTATATTTGTAATGTCTTATAAATAATTTACTTTTCCCAAGAACCTAATTCTCTGTGCGATTTGCAGATATGTATTAAAGAAAATTGTATAACTCCAAAAACCTTTTGAGTTTATAAATCCTCGAAGTTGGTTCGTACTCAAACGATAGTTTCCAATTTAAGCTCATTTTTAACTGCGAAATTCACGTTAGTTGTCACCAAGCTTCATGATGTTACAGAACCTTAGCTGTTCAGGTTTTAGCTGTGACTAAAGTCCGGTACCGAACTGTGACGAAAATAATCATGACCATTTTAAACTGGTCCAAGGAGATCGAATCTAAATAAATTATGAGTTATTTTCGCTAAATGTCAAGTTTGTCACATTAGAACTTGCAATGTAACACTTGACACCGTGCCACTCCATAGAAACGAACTGATTTAATTACCTATTACCAGGCGCAGCAGCCTCACGGTTCACTGTAGGGCTAAGACCGTCTAATTTACCTAATTGTTTGTTATATGATGTGCAATACAGTGTTTTTTATTCAATTCTTTGATAAGAAGACGCGAAATGGATAAATGCTATAACACCTTGGCAGCCTGACACGATCTGGACGTCTTTAAGTGGATGGTATCAACAGCTAAGAACAGAGATGACTTGAAGGAAACCCAACCTCTCTATTCAAGAATAATGCTTATTTGCTAGTAGGTTTTAGCGTGAACACGAAATTAACTTTTCACAAATCCTGCTCGACAATGTAAAATTATATGTCATGTAAACCTTACCGTAAGCAGGCGATTAAATCCCTTCGGCTGAACCGGGAGTAAAGTTGTACTGAATTTCATTATACCCTCGAGGGCATAATGTGATTTGAATTTGGAACCCCATCTATATTAAAATTTGAACCAAAGAGACCCGCACAATAAGAACTTATTCGTAAATCGAACTAACCTCTACACAGAATGCACCAACTTAGAATTGGTTTTTATTGTCTAGCAGAAAGTGTGAAAAGTAGTATTTTCCTCTTGGCCAAAGCTGTCTGCATCTTGGGCGTGCTTATTTTATCTCTCACTGCACTCAGGATTCTAGTAACTCCCTCGCTCCGCTCGTAAGTTAACTCTAGAATCCTTCGTTACGTTCGGGATTCAATATAGCGTCCGTAACGCAAGACTGGTTTATCCCATCGTTTAATAATCTGCTATTATTTCTTAAGATTGTGCATAGAATTTTCGAAGAATCATACCCTATTGATGACTCATAGTGACGTCACGGTATGACGTGTCTAGTGTTGTATATATTCACACGTTACTTATCTGCATTATGTACCTACAATGAGTACTCGTAATGATTTACACTCTGCCCTTAATATGATAAGCAGTTTTTGTGTGCACACGGCCCTATAAAAACATTTAAGTATTATTTTTACTTATTTTAGTTTTTCCTGAGATTATGGGATCTATATCCAAGCTTGGCTTAGTTAGGTGTGCGATAGCGATGTATGAAATATCCAGTATTAATTATTTTGTAATGGTGCTTTGGTAATCAGGCACAAAATGAAACAATTTGTTGGATGGTATTTTTACCCAAGATTTTGAGCGGGACGACATCTAGTGGGGACCGTCCTACGCTGCGCTTTCCAGTGCGTGGTCTCCACTATTAAACCTTTATGCCCCAACGGCTCATTTCTTTGAGCTATGTGCCCCGCCCGCTGCCACTTCAGATTGCAAACCCTCATGGCTATGTCTGTAACCTTTATTTGTCTATGATCTCCTCAATTTTGATTCAATCTCGTAGAGAAATACCAACATAGCCCTCTCCATAGCACGCTGAGCGACCTTGATCCTTGTTCATTGATTTTATATCTACATGTTTCGATGCATGTATAACTTGCAGAACAATCCCTAAACGTATTAAACGACTAAAAATGTTTAAATTTGACGTATTTGTTTGATTTGACAGCGCCATAAATCATATTTAGTCACTAAATACGTCTAGGCATCGTAGCGCAAGTCGCCCTAAGTGTGTAAGGTCCCGGTTTCAGCTGAAAATCAGCGTTGGATGCATAACATCCAACATTATGCTGAGCTGAACGCCATTTTGGTACGCAGACACGTGAGTCGAACTGTCTTATTAGATTCAATTGTATCTACTGTTCCTTAAAACAGTTTCATATGTCATTTTGTGTGTACCAAATAAATTATTATTCTATTCTATTGTAAGGTCATAAGGTAAAACATTTATGTTAAAGAAATAGGATAAAGATGAATTATCCCTATTCCACACGGCACTTATCAACAAATAATGATAATGTTATGCACCCGGTTTTACGCCCCGCTTGCATCATCCGCTCGGGCCTCTGCACACGGTTTGCGCACGGCATTAGTTCCATTTGTTATCGTGTGCACACGCCCTAGCAAATTGTATAAAACTGTTGGACACGTTATCAAAGGATATTAGAAGTGAATTGTTATCAGAGCTGAACAGTTTGTGTTGATATTGATGGTAAATACCTACTCAGTGTACGATTGTGGCGTTGTTTTTATAAGGTAAATATTTATGATAGTATTAGAGATTACGATACTTATACGTATAAAATTATTTGGTTTTTTAGGTTTTCGTTTGCGGTTTTTTTCTAGCATGCATAAAATTTAGTTTTATTTGAGAATATTCTAGTATTTATTTTGAATTATGTGGACCTGCAATTATTTGTTCAGAGTATTGGTTACATGGTACGGTAGTTCCTTGCCACACTAACATTGCGTAGTTACGATTATTTTTATAGGAGATCCTAATGTGGAGTGATAATATAAATAAATAATGCTGGATATTTGACACAGCGCTATCTAACCCCAAACTAAGCAGAGCTATGAGAACCAGATAACTGATACTTTGTTTATTTTTTTTATAAATACATACTTTATAATATAAAAAAAATATCCTAGCCCGGAATAAATATCTGTTGACCATGCAAACCTTTGTCCCGCAGCGGGAATCGAACCCGCGACCTTCTGCGTCTCAGCCGGCTATTCACCCACTGCGCCACAGAGGTTGTCATATGTTTTGAGTCTTTGGATGTTATTTATTTAATGGAGCATAGCTAAAATTTTGTGGAGCTGTCCTTGTTAATCCATGCGAAATTACGCTAAGTGCGACAAGGACACGGCTAGTGTAGCTTGTATCCTCAACTATTGCATAATATTTATTACAAAGGAAATAATGCAGTACTATTGATTAAAATATAACTATCTGAGCTCTATGGACCCATAACTTTTGGAAGGATTCTTAGTTTTTAAGCCTACGAGTCGATTAGATAAATATATAATATAATATAATTCTTATAGAATTATTATTTTTAAGCAATTAGTGGAAGTTTTGGTTAATGTATAGTCAGATACATTCTTAAATTATATTTTAAAATAACTTCACAATATGAAATATAAATTTAATCATCCTTTCCCTTTTACTATTTAACGCTTTTGCCATGCAGTGGGCAACATTCGATGTAAAAATAATAAGGAATCTCTTCATTTCAGAAAAATCCAAAATGCCATGCAGCAAAATGTCAATCGCCAAAATCAACAAATGTGACAAGGATGACTGTTTCTGCATCCCAACCAACGGAAAGCCTTGCCTTTGTCTATACGAGAACGAGTCAGGTGACATCACTCGTTGCGACTGCAAAGGAAGCGAGTGTAAGTGCGGAGATAAATGTTTTTGCGTAAACACTGGAGGCTGCACTTGTATCTGTATCTGCCGAGATGAGGAAGGCAAGATCCAAAGGTGTGGAGATTGCTCTTGCGAGGGCAAAAGCGGAAACTGCAGTTGCACCTGTTTATGCAAGGGAGGAGACAAGATGACCAACACCAAGACTTTTCCTTGTTCTTGTACATCCAAGCAAGAAGCTGGGCTAAGTGTAAAATCTGGGAATCCTTGTGAAGTTAACTGCAAATGTGACAATTCCAAATGCATTTCTTTAAGCACAGATGGAAATTCATGCTTCTGCATCCGCAGTGATGAGAAGGGAAACATCAAGACTTGCAAATGTACTTTTAATAAAGCTTTGAGAGAAAGTACCGAAAAAGCTTGCAAGTGTCAGGGAAATGCAAACTCTTGCGTTTGCGTTTGCAATAACAAAGAAGGAGGAACTATTAGCTGTGATGATTGCATGTGTGATGAGAACAACAAATGCAACAAAGAAGAATGCGCTTGCATTTCAAAAGTAGCCAATTCCTGCATTTGCGTATGCGAGAATAAAGAAGGAAAAATGATTTGCTGCGAGGACTGCAAGTGTGATGAAACCAAGATTTGTGATAAGAAGGGCTGCGCTTGTGTTCTCAAAGAGTCTGCTTCTTGCTTCTGCAAGAATAAACAAGGAAAGATAATTTGCTGCGATGATTGCAAGTGCGATGACAACAACAAATGCGACAGGAAAGAATGCGCATGCATTCAAAAAGTAGGCGATTCTTGCATTTGCGTATGCGAGAATAAAGAAGGAAAAATGGTTTGCTGCGAGGACTGCAAGTGTGATGAAACCAAGACTTGTGATAAGAAGGGCTGTGCTTGTGTTCTCAAAGAGTCTGCTTCTTGCTTCTGCAAGAATAAACAAGGAAAGATAATTTGCTGGTCTGATTGCAAGTGCGATGACAACAACAAATGCGACGGGAAAGAATGCGCATGCATTCAAAAAGTAGGCGATTCTTGCATTTGCGTATGCGAGAATAAAGAAGGAAAAATGGTTTGCTGCGAGGACTGCAAGTGTGATGAAACCAAGACTTGTGATAAGAAGGGTTGCGGTTGTGTCTCTAAAGAGCCTGCTTCTTGCGTCTGCAAGAATAAGCAAGGAGAAATCATTTGCTGCGATGATTGTAAGTGCGATGACAACATTAAATGCGACAAGAAAGAATGCACATGTATTCAAAAAGTAGGTGACTCTTGCATTTGCGTATACGAGAATAAAGAAGAAAAAATGGTTTGCTGTGAGTACTGCAAGTGTGATGATACCAAGACTTGTGATAAGATGGGTTGCGCTTGTGTTCTCAAAGAATCTGCTTCTTGCAAGAATAAAGAAGAGGTGGTTTGCTGTAATGATAAAAATTCGTGTGACAAGAAAGATTGCACTTGCATTAGTACAGATTCTGCCACTTGCCAATGTGCCTTTGCTCTCAAAGGATCAACTTGCATCCTGAAAAAGTAACTTACATAATGAGAAATTAAAGCGTAGGGTGTTCTTGGTTTATCTTTAATCAATTTTATAAGCGTATGCAAGATTCTTAGACAAAACTTGCATACAGTTGTATTAATATATTTAATTTTCTTCCAAACTTAAATGTTCCAAATAATATTTCTTTTTGTGACGATCTGTGAGCAGTTAATAGTTGTTTTTGAAATATAGATCTTTTAGATAGTTTTATCAATCGAGATTGTTATTATCTTCAAAATAACCATGAAAATAAATTAATCATAAAAATATATTTTGTATTAATTTTTATCCAATTTAGTTACTTAATAGGGTCCAATTAGTAGGTCCTAGATAAAGGTCACAATCGATATTCATTATTGCATTTATTTAAATCACAAGAATTATTTTGAAATGAAACAAACAATTATTTTACTTGTAATTTAATTTTAGATTAATTAATTTAATTGACATGAAGGCTATTAAATACACATTTTTCTTGTAGACCAAAACTACCGCTTAAACATTCTAATTTAACTAAAGTAAGTTAATTTTAGAAATGTCATGCTCAGGTCTTAAGCGTGAACGAAATAAAAAACACTTACAATTTACGAAATTTTAGTTGACAACAGAATCGCCACTCCATTTTTACATTAGATAGAACTCTCGTGCCAAGATAAATTGTCTTTGATCAAAGGTCTTGCGTTGCAAGCGCGTATAAGCGCGAATCTGTCACTCGTGTTGCTGTCACTCGTATTTTTTTTACATTGTGACACTGTGACATGTACAGTAACTTAGCGGCTAAACTGTTAGTTACAGGCTAAGTAGTGTTTACTTATTTTTTTTTTAGATCTTGTATACGTGGCTAAGTATATGCATAATTAATAATTGTCAAAAAACCACCGAATCGCTGTGTCGCTACACTACCCGACAGGACACGACTTGGTGAGACGGGCACAAAATCGGCCAGGAATGGAGAAGAAGGGTAAGGTCTATATCCGAGATTAGATTACGAAAAAGTCATGATGATCACAATACATGTCTAATTATAATGTAGATTTAATTTGTTTAAAGTTATTTTTTTATGAGATACCTAGCAGTTTAATAATTTAATCAATAAGTTACATAATATGTACTGAGTGTAGTTAAATATTAATCTGTGATGTATTAGAGTGGATTAAAAACAACACGAACGTTAGACAAAAGAGAAGTTAAAACACAACAAAAACAAACAACCGATGCTATTTACAGATAAGCGCTCATTATACCATAAAACGTCATATCATGTCAGCTTGACGACTCTCAGTTGAGTTGTCAAAGTGACAGCTGCCTGGGTGGTATTCTTAGAATACATTTACTTACTTTTTATTTCATGTCTGTGTTGATAGCTTATAAGGGTAATGCTACATGAAATGCTTTAAAAGGTAACATCTAATAATATAATAAGAGATTTATAAAAAAACATAAACCTTAAAGTTAAACAACTGTTTAACATGTCTTAAAAAATACCTAACTATTTTTGTATAGGATTTTTTAAACACGCGCCATTTGTTTTTATTGTGGTAAGACCTAAAGTGTTTTAAACTTTAGGAAACATTATAAATAAATAAATAAAATAAAAAATATGTCCGACTCATGTTCTATAATCTCATTATGCCCCGCAGTTTGCCGAAAAATAACGAAAATGATGTGGATGATGAAATTACTTAATTGTCTATATAATGTAGGTTTTTCTAAGTTAATAGGCACTTAGGCTAGACTTTGTTTTCAGTATAACAAACTAACATGATGTGGATACTAACTACATAATGGATTTTTTTTAATACTATGGAGATGGAACAAGCATCTGGCCCACCTGATGTTAAGTGGTAACCATCGCCTATAACAAAGTTTGCCTCGTAGGTCACACTCCTTAGAAATGTGCCCTTCCCTGCGTCCATCAACTTGAGGCATACAGGTGCAAATCCATGTGCCTGTAATTTCACCGGCAACCATACCCTTCAAACCGAAACACAGCAATGCTGCTTGGCGGTAGAAATAGATATGGTGGTAGCATATATATTGCATTGATCATACAATTCCCGCATTTTGTATGACATTGTTGCATATAATTATTGATTGAAACGGGTATTTATCGCGTATGTACCTGTTTCATTTGTTATCCCGACGTTTCGGCTGTGTTGCAACAGTCGTGGTCACGGGTGGACTGTTGCAACACAGCCGAAACGTCGCGATAACAAATAAAAAGGGTAAATACGCGATAAATACCCGTTTCAATCAATAATTATATACAGTAATCGGAAAGTTTGAAAAATACTATTGTTTCATAGGTATATCTTTAATATCCTCTTTAAAGCCTTATAAAGATAAATTCATATTCATTAACCGCTCTCATGTAGGTACATCGCGTTAATATTTAATTATTTTATTTATTAGGTATATGTATAATTAACAAAGCTACGCAACAAATACCCGTACATTATTATTAATTAAATACGAACGTAATGTACCTATAAGAGAGCAATTAATGAATAGGAATATATCTTTACTAATATTCTTATAAACTAGCTGACACGCCCGCGGCTTCGCACGCGTGGTTTGTCAATAAAAACATTACCCTCCTGCGCAGTCGGGTAAAAAGTAGAATATGCCCCAATTCCGATCACAATCTATCTATATACCAACGGTACATAGGGTGTGCATCTAAAGAATACCTCATAATTGTAACCACTTACTTAATCCCCCACTGCCCATCATTAGGGATGATTTTGCAAAAAAGTTGAAACACGTATTTCTTTATTTCTTACTTAAACTTAATTAAACAAACTAACAAATAAACAGAGTTACTTTCGCATTTATAATATTCGTATGGATAATTAATAACGTAATGTACCTACATAAGAGCGATAAATGAATAGAAATATGTATATCTATACTACATTTATAAAGACGTTTAGTTTGTATTTTTGTAGAGGGTAACCATAGAAACGATTTAACCGATTTCAAAAATTATTTTACTATTACAGCTTTGTATTTGTAACAAGTAACCTTTTAACAAAAATACAACTTAACCAAACTATTGAACTGATTTTGATGAAATTTCTATGAGACCAATACGAGTATGAAAGTATATAATCCTTTCAAAAAAAATCCAAATCAGTGAATAAATGACGGATTTCTGATGTAATAACAAACATGAAACCGAATTGGGTCCCTATACATTTTGAGGGTTGCCTCCTAGTATGCGCATGGTCTTATATGTTAATTAGCGTGTCCAACCATTAAAGAATAATTAAATTCTTTTATTTTGTTGTTCATATTAAATGTTATCTAGCGTCTTCAATAACGGGTTCTAAGATGTAAGTAATATAATTAAAAATTATGGCATCTGACAATGTTTATTTAGTGTTTAATTAATTCTATTTTAGTTATAGACAAGACGGAACGCACGTTTGTAAGGTGCGTGACCTACCAAGCAATACTTTGTTATAGGCGATGACTACCACGTAACATCAGGCGGGTCATATGCTTGCCATCTCCAGGTATATAAAAAAAGTTATTGAAACGGTAAACGGATTTGGATGTATGTATAGGGTTCGATTCCCGCCGTGGAACAAATGTTTGCTTGCTCTACAGATATTTGTTCCGGGTCTGGATGTTTTTTCTATATATTGTAAGTATGCATTTACAAAAAATAATGTATTTAAGTATTCTAGCAGTATCTGGTTCCCATAGTACAAGATCTGCTTAGTTTGGGGCTAGATAGCGCTGTGTGAAATGTCCAGCAATATTTATTTATTTAATCAAGTAAGGCCACAGATACATAGAGTGTTTGATAATATACGCACAACAATGAAAGGGGTTATTTTGATCAGCATAATAAATAAATTTGTGGAATGTTTACCATAGAAATGTGAAATTTATTTTGGCATGTAAAAAAACACTTTATCAAACTTATGTTGAGCAGTATTGCATAATGCTTGCCATCTAACCACAGATTCTTTAGTAATGTCATCTCGAGATATCTCTTGTTGCCCCCTTCTAACCGTTTTGGGTGTGTATAAACATGCCAAAATAAATTTCACATTTCTTTTTGGATGTAAATTGCAAGAGTAGGCAGTAAGTTTTATATCCAATTAATCACCTACACTTTGTCGATTTTCTTTAAAATTTGATAATATAACTAGTAGTTTTTTTTTCGAGAATCTTTTTTTATGTTTTGAGAAACCGTCACTTAAATATCGTCAGTATATTACCAAACAACCTGTATATCTTAGATTAATTTATGAGTCTATAATGACTCATCCAGGTACCAGTAAAACAAAGACGTGTGCTGAAGTTAGTAAATAACACAATGTAGTAAAGCTGAGACAGTCCGTCAGTTCACTCAGTCATGGCCCAGTTAGCAACTGAGTCATAGATCGCGGATAACCGAAATAGTTAAACTTGAACCTCTAGTTAAAGGCCGTGACAGTACATTCCCACAGAACTAACACCATAGGTAAGAGAGAACAGCTAGTATACTCAGCTAAGTGCTAAGGTTTTAACCTCAGGAGAACTCTTATTTAGTCAACAGAAGGTATTTTTTTTACTACCTCTATAGAACAACTAACTACCTATAGAACAAGCATATGGCCCACCTGGTGTTAAGTGGTAACCATCGCCTATAACAAAGTATTGTCTCGTTGGTCACGCATATTACAAACGTTCCCTACGATACACTGTCCTGCGTCCAACAACTTAAGGCATACAAGTGTAAAGTTTCGCCGTCAACCATTACCTTCAAACCGAAACACGTCAATGCTGCTTGGCGGCAGAAATAGGTATGGTAGAATAATGTTATTTTAAAATGAGTATTCAAGCAATTTTAAATTAAATAATATATTAGTGCCTTTAATGTCCCAGAGTCGTCAAATATTATTAGAATAGAATAAAATACAAAAACGTTTATTTTGCATCACAAGTGTACATTACAGCTTAGACATGCATATGAGGCTTTACACCTGTATGCCTCAAGTTGATGGACGCAGGGAAGTGCATCGTAGGGCACATTTCTAAGGAGCGTGACCTACGAGGCAAACTTTGTTATAGGCGATTGTTACCAATTAACATCAGGTGGGCCATAGGCTTGTTCCATCTCCAAAGTATAAAAAAAAACAAATGAGTAGGTATAAATAGTTATTAAATAAATCTCGTTGAATATCTCCCTTTTATCTTGAGTATAAAAAATTGGTACACATATCACTCACATCCGGAGCAAATACATAGTTGTAGATCATGCAAGCAGTTATCCCATAACAGGAAACGAAACCGCAACTTCTGGTGTCTCGGTTGGCTATTCGCCCACCACGCCAACGAGGTCATCAAATAAACAAGCTGCGACTTATGTTATGAGAGATTCTACAACCAGCATTAGGTATTACATTATGGTTTTCTAATTACAAAAACATTTAACGACCTGTGTTTCGCCGTGAGCGAAGAGCCGGCTGAGACGCAGTAGGTTGCGGGCTCGATTCCCGTCACGGAATAAATTGTTTGTATGATCTACAGATCTCTATGTATTTAAAAAAAAAGTATTTAAGTATTGTATCAGTTATCTCGTTCCCATAATATAAGCTTGGCTTAGTTTGGGGTCTGATAGTGCTGTGTGGAATGTCTGGCATTATTTATTTGTTTATTATATTATTATAATTTAAACAAATTAAAAAATTATATATGTAATATAATATAATTAATTACTTATAAATATTTTTGTTCAATTATTTGTGTTACAAATTGTAGAAAATTCACAGTTTACAAGCTGTTTTAGATAGACTGTGCTAAGGCTAACAGTAAAGTGAACAGTGAGTTCTATATTCTTAATTATTGTTATTGCAAATACTTTTGATTATCTTTTTATCAGTTTGATAGATTAGCTCTTTATGGTACAGTAGCTGACACGCCCGGTTTCGCAAGAATTTTATATTATATACCGATAGTCGATCGACTGCCTCCGTGGCGCAGTGGGCGCATAGCCGGCTGAGACGCAGGAGATAGCGGGTTTAATTCCCGCCGCGGAACAAATGTTTGCATGATCTACAGATATTTGTTCCGTGTCTGGGTGTTTTGCTATATATTATAAGTATGTATTTACAAAAAAAAGAAGTATATAAGTATTATATCAGTTATCTGGTTCCCATAGTACAAGCCCTGCTTAGTTTGGGGCTAGATAGCGCTGTGTGAAATGTCCTGCAATATTTATTTATATTTATAGTGTAGTTTTCTATTAGTGAAATAATTTTCAGAATCGAATCAGTATTAAAGTTTCTGCGATTAATTCCTACACACAAACTAACAAACAATAAACGTCACCTCGTTACCAATTGAGGCTTGCATGACTAAGACCGGAATTTTGAAGGCAGCAAATCGATACATTCGAACCCTCAACTTCTGAATCAGAAGTCAGGGACATCTCACTCGGCCACTAGGCTTTTAGGTGAATTACTACTTACATGGAGTAATTTTTTTTTATCATTTTACAATTCAATGGGCAAAATACTTTTAATAATAGACAGAATATAAAATTATTTACAAGACTATAACACACGAGAAACAATTGAATCATCTAAAGACCGTTGCAAACGATCTATAGATAGCTCAACTCCTCCAGGTCCACCAGGCGAAAGTTTCTCCAAGATATTGGAGCATTGCCCCGCTGAATTGCAATGCTTATGCGTTGACCCAAATAAGCGTCAGCTCACGGATTACACGTCGCTACGACCTGACACCCTGAAATAATTTTGAAAACGCGATGGGCCCCGCTACCCCATGGACTTAGGGTCTCGACCCCAAATGGCTCAAATACGTCAACTCTGTCGAGACTTCCATATTTGCGCCACTTGAGATCTTTGGCTGTAATTGCCGCCGCACCGGTCCCAAATGAGATGGCGCAAGGGTATCGACGCACGTGGCGTCCCACACCAAAGGCCTACCCTTCTCCCACGGTACAAGAGTCATACCGTCAGGCCGCTTACCGTCACGAAAAGTGTACGAGAACCTAGTAATATAGCAAGTATAGTTTTTGTAATTTGCAAAATTTTCATACATTGGACTATTTTTTCGGAATCATCTCCATCCAAAGATTGTCTGAAAAATCGGTTCTAAGCGATATGACCGCCTATTGTACTATTTGCTTACGTTTACTTTGTTAGTAAATTTTTATTAATATGTGTGTTTTTATAAATTCATTTTAATTTAGCCTCGCATTCGTGAGTCACATTCACCTACATTCGAAAAACAGCCTTAATGCTAAACCAGGTGTAACAGAGATCTTAGAATGACAGACACTTTCCGTGGTTTGTTTGTCTAAGTACATTCAATGGACACTTTTAGTACGTAGTATTTATAATTATTCGACAAGAGAAATTTAGAAAAATAATATATAATTTCTATGAAAATGACCATGAAAATAAATACGAATTCCATTCGCGTACATGAAAATGAATACAAATTACATTCGTGTCCATGAAAATAAATGCGAATTTCATTCGCGTACATGGAAATGAATATAGGTTATCTTTTAAAACCATTACTAGGTACTTAGCATAATTCGTATAGTTTCTTGAAATCTTAAGAATCGAAGACTTTTTCGAAGAGTTCCAAAAGACAAGAGTTTTAATTAGCAGAGACGACTCAGTAGTGCCCCTTAATGAAATACGATCTGGTTAATGTTGCTGGGAGCCGTTGGGTGCAGATCGCACAAGATTTCTCTGGAAAACTGTAAGGTACATACCTGTTCAGCAGGACGTCGTATACGTCAACATATGCAATCTGGGCTAGGTACTCGCTAGGCATTATGAGTATTGACTTCAAATTTTTACTCAAAGTTGCATTTTAATATAATATATTTTATATCAAATCAAATCAGTATCCACACCTGGAACTTTCTGGAAGTGAGGTACATGTCGAAGTGTGATAACTGATACCTACTTGTAACTCATTTACAGTACACACCCTAGGCGGTAGAATACACTGAAACTCTAACTCTCCGTTAGATATGTGAGATCTCTAACAAGGCGCTGTGAATTGATTTTCATACCACCTGCTTGACAATGTCAAATTACATGTCATGTAAACCTCACCGAAAGCAGGTGATTCAATCCCTACGGCTGAGCCGGGAGTAAAGTTGTACTGAATTTCATTAAATGTGTTGTGATTTGAACATGGAACCTCATCTGTATTAAAATTTAAACCAAAGAGACGATAAGAACTTATTCGTAAATCGAATTAACCTCTGCACAGAATGCACCAACCTAGGTTTGGTTTTTATTGTCTCGCAAAAAGTGTAAAAAGTAAGTATTCTCCTCCTGGATAAAGCTGTCTGCATCTTGGAGTGCTCTCTGCACTCAGGATTCTAGTAAAACCCTCGCTCCGCTCGTGAGTTAACTCTAGAATCCTTCGTTTCGTTCGGGATTCAATATACCGTGATGCAAAACACTGCTTTATTCCCTCGTTTATTAATCTACTATTTTATCCCGAAGTTTCCACGGGATCGGGCAATAGGCTAGTCCGTGTGAAGCCAGAGCATGTTAGCTAGTATTGATACATACCTTCTTGCTCCATTTTAGAAGGTTTAGCTCTAAAACAATACTGAATTCCTTAAGTAATTCAATAGGCAGGTAACGGTGTATTTACATTTAGATCGGTTTTGCATTTACCTATATAGGGCATGGAAGTGCAACTATTTTGCACCTCGAATACCCTTTCTAACCCAGTTATAAGATATACTATATTTGAACAAATATTGCATTTATCTTTACGTAGCCATGGTGGGGCAGGAGTGGCCTTATTTTATTAGCATTTCAAAATATCTCGGGTGCAATTAATCGTTTACACCCGAGTTTAACAACTTTTCATCACGAATGCGAGGATATTAAAAAAGTCTTTAAAACAGTTGCTAATAATAAAATTTGCGTTCCCGGCATCCATTGTTTTTTTTTCACTACTAAACTATGGCATTTTTTATTTAATAGATATAAGGATTTCTCATGGAGGTTGTATTTAATTTCAGCATTTATGAATGTAGCCTCTTTTATTTTAAATATGTATAAATAATGATTTGTAATGGAGGTTATATGTCATTTTAGTATACCTATTAAGGATGCAATGAGCCTCATTCACTAATCCAATGATGCCACTAATCCTGACTACGCCTTTGATATATCTATAATTTAAATCTAATCAAATCACACTAATATTATAAATGCGAAAGTTTGAATGTTTGTTTGTTTGTTACTTAATCAAATTTCATCGTAACGGCAGAACCGATTTCGATGAAATTTGGTATGTACGTAGATTATAACCTGGATTAATACATAGGCTACTCTTTGTTGACAAACAACGCGAGCAAAGCCGCTGGCGGAAGCTAGTTTTCAATAACATTATATTCTCTCTCGATTCTGAAAATTCTTATACTGATACAGAGCTACACTGTCCTTGAGTGATATAGGCTATTTATATTTTGATAAAAATCCGTGCGAAGACGACGCGGGTCAGCTAGTCCTAGATAAAAGTGAATGTGTGATTCTAAGATTCTTTAAATTTCTTAAGTTACATACCGATGGGATCTGAACCCATGACATTTGTACCTAACTATGTGGAAAGCGTGGTTGGAACGTAGGTAAAGTTAAAAATAATAGGGCCTTTTCCCATTATTTCTTGGTGAAAACAAACCATTACCGTGAAGACAACACAATTATTTACCTACTTACGATAATGAGGTGGAGGTTGCAACTTTGTCTACAAAATATAGCTAGAGTCAGCTATGTAGGTACTATCTCTTACATAAGGAACATCACTCGCCATCCTTATCGCAAGCATTCAAGAATTTAAAGCGAGCGGTTTTTAATTTTTTATGAAGATGCTTTTGGGCGACGCAATTTTTAGGCCCAGAAAGAGATAGATAGACGACCTGAATGCATTCAGACCAGATTGGTCAGAATTGGAGGATGGAGGGAGGGGAGATGAGGAGTGCCCATCAGTGCCCTTTGCCCAGCAGTGGGACAACATAGATTAATAAAAAAAAGTTAAAAAAAAAAGATAGACAAGCATATGGCCCACTTGATGTTATGTGATAACCATCGCCTATATTAAAGTATTGCCTAGCAGGCATCTTAGAAACGTGGCCTACGATGCACTGCCCTGCGTCCACCAACTTTAGGCATACTCGTATAGGTGTAAAGCCTCGTACAGAGCGTCTCCGTGCTTGTAAAAATGTCTGCCAACCCAAACATTCATTTGCAAATATTTTTTTTTATCTCGAATAGATCTCCGTTTGACCACGATCTCACTTGATGGTAAGCGATGATGTGATCTAAGATGGTATACGAAAACATAGATCTAGAAGACAACTTCACTCTTCCGAGACATTAGTCTTCAGGAAAATCAGACGACGGTAAAGTATTACATACCTTCGCTATACGCAGAACCAAACAGTGAGTTCGAATCGGGTGGCACTGAGCTGTGCATCAGCTCTTTGATTGAGCGAGCGAAGCGAGCGTAGATTTCAGTGGAGACTAGATTTTGCTTTAGATTTGTATGTATAAAAGAAAGAAAAAAAAAGAAAATACATTTCTTTGACACATTAGATAGTAAATAAATAAATAAATATTGCTGGACATTTCACACAGCGCTATCTAGCCCCAAACTAAGCAGAGCTTGTACTATGGGAACCAGATAACTGATAGAATACTTATATACATTTTTTTTTGTAAATACCTACTTATAACATAGAGAGAAACAATCAGGAGCAAATACCTGAAGATCATGCAAACATTTGTTCCGCGGCAGGAATCGAACCCGCTACCTCCTGCGTCTCAGCCGGCTATTCACCCACTGCACCACGGAGGTCGTCAAATGGAATGGAATAATGGAAAAGTATTTTTTCGTTGAGTGTACATGCTCACCCCACTGGCCCCTTTCTCAATTCACACATTCTAGATCACAGGTACAGGTGTGAACTATTTGCGTCCTTACTTTATACGGTATTTATGTTGGAAACTAATTGCTGGAGGTGTTGCAGTTTTATTGTTTTACTCTAGCATTTCCCTTTAGGATTAAAAGAAAGTCCTATTATAATGATCGATTTTCTCTTTTCTCTACCTTGTGCAATTGCCTCTGTCACTCCATGTGAAAATACGCGAGCAGGACTTATTCGATGCGCGAGAGCGAAAACAAAATAAAATAGAATAATATAATGATGCATAAGAAAAATCGAACACATTAAACTTGCAGGCTGTTTGGTAATATACTGACGATATTCAAGTGACGGTTTCTAAAACATAAAAAAATACTTTTCGAAAACAAAACTACTAGGTATATATATATATATTATCAAATTTTAAAGAATATCGACTAAGTTTAGGTGATTAATTCGACACAAAACTTACTGCCTACTCTTGCAATCGACATCCAAAAATAAAGGCCGATTTCATATCTCTTTTGGAAATGGATGTGGGTTTTGGATAAGAAAGGACAACAAGAGATATCACGAGACGTCACCTCACCACACACTGTGGTTAGATGGCAAGCATTATGCAATAGAACAACATGAGTTTAAAGTATTTGTTGTACATGCCAAAATAAATTACACATTTCTATGGTAAACATTTCACAAATTTATTTATTAAGCTTATAAAAATAACCCCTTTTTTATGAGTATATTACCAAATACCCTAAGATAGATAGATAAATCTTAATTGTTACACCAAATTCCAGTAACTTAATCTAGAAAACTTAAAGACTAATATGTGGTGGTACAATGGGCGGCCTTATCGCTTAAAGCGATCTCTTCCAGGCAACCTTTGGATGGACTGAATTGACAAAACGTGAGAGGAGGCGGTGTTACAATAAATACCTATTTAAGTAGGATGAAACATAAATAAATACCTATACCTACAATATACCTATATATACATACTTAAATAAATATAAAGTACATAAATACTTTTAAAAATATATATCGAATGGAAATACAACGTATATAAATATCAATAACTTTGCAAAATTTCACAATCACAATTATAGTATTGAATACTTAATTTATTGAGTATAAATGATTGGGTCTCGTAACTCGCCAGTGTCAGTGACTTTAATTTATCTACGAATCTCATTTCTGATTCGATCTCGTGGAAGCATATCCCTCTCCATAGCACTGGAAACATGTAGTATAGTTCAATCTATTAAACGGTAAATTAAATGAAAAATATTCTGAGGCTTGGATGGTCAAAAAATAATAAAGAATGAAAGATTCGCTCGCGATTTCCTAGTGAATAGCAACGCTGTAATCCATCTTCGCGACATGCCACAACCGCACATCACGCTGTCAATCTGACGCCTCCGACCGTGTAATATCGGCTAGATTGGTCGTGTGAGCGGACCGTTAGTGGGCTGTGGTGCAAGTTATAATTATTTTATTTATTTTATTTTTATAGTTTGGTACAACAAATAAAAGTATAAGTAATATAGTATTTTTCAAAGTTTCGCGATCACTGTATAACTATAACTGATTTAAACGGGTATTTATCGCGTATATATCGTGGTTGCGAGCAGACTCTCCCCGCGACCAACAAATAAAAATGCTACATACGTGATAAATACCCGTTTAAATTAGTAATTACCTATATAGATAATATGTAAAATGATGTTATAGTACAATATTAAATATGTCATACACTTAAACTGTACACACAATATGTAACGAGATTTGATATTTGGAAAATTACTTTAAAAACCAAAAAGATAAAATAAAAAAGATGTGGACACTAAATTGATTGTTAGTATACATTTATATTACGAAGATCTATTCATGATAAAAAAAATCGCCTAATTGAACATAATAATGAACTAAATATGCCATTATTCGTGCTATGAATTTCTATTTAGTAGACGCACGATACGAATGTGGCCAGTGTATGGCTACTGGCTAACCACGTAAGGTTGCTTGCAGACATAATGTGTCGTCTACCTCGTAGAGGAAGTTCGTCTTTGGGTCGCTGGATGGTTACTGTAATAAGAGCTTTAATCGTTTTATTGCTGTCATGCCATATCCAGAAAGGAAATAGTACTATTATATGCTCTGAAATACCTATAGAAATTCGCAACAGTATATAAATTGCTTCTTTATAATTGTTGATAATCATTAGAAGCTTTTAGTCATATTAAAACTGTTTATAAAAAAAAATTGTGTTCAAAGAGTCCGTAGAGCTTGATACATCGATTTTGTCCAATTCAGTTTAATTTCAAATTTCGTACAAATTGCTAGTCGACCACACGCTTAAACTTAAGCTTGTAAATCGCTATGCTCTTTCACGTGGACCACAAACAACTGATTAAAACGCTGCATCTTCTCTCATAAACCAAACTCTATCGTTTTAAGATCATCCCGGTTACGGTAAGCGTGTAAGTTAAACAAATCGCGACATAACCGGACTAACAGAGGGGTGTTATACCGTTCCGTTATTCGTAAATATAATTATGCGCCATTTTGTACATACAAGTAGAACATTTCTTCAACATAATATTAGTCTTTACTGTTAAGTAGAAATAAAATTATCATCATTATATCAGCTATTAGACGTCCACTGCTGAACATAGGCCTTAACAAGGGTACCGGTTGAACCGATTTCGATGAAATTTGGTATATAGAGTGTTTGATAATATACGCACAAAAATGAAAGGGGTTATTTTGATGAGCATATTAAATAAATTTGTGAAATGTTTACCATAAAAATGTGAAATTCATTTTAGCATGTAAAAACAAACACTTTATGAAACTTATGTTGTGCTATTGCATAATGCTTGCCATCTAACAACAGATTGGTGACGTCTCGAGATATCTCTTGTTGTCCCTTTCTAACCCAAAACCCGCAGCCATATCCGAAAGAGATATCAAATCGTCCATTATTTTTGGATGACAATTGCAAGAGTAGGCAGTAAGTTTTATATTGAATTAATACCTTAAACTTAGTATTTTTTTTAATTTTATTATATAACTAGCAGTTTTTTTTGAGAAGTCTTTTTTATGTTTTGAGAAACCGTCACTTGAATATTGTCAGTATTTTACCAAACACCCTGTATACTACGTGTTTTATTATGTACGACAAAACACGGGTAGGGCTAACTGCTAGTACTGTTGTAAAATAGGTTTCTTTCAAATTCACTTCCATAGAAAATTTTAAAATCTCAAACGACCTTAGTATCAAGGCCTAAATTACTCGTATCAATGAAACAGCCTGTGTAAAATAGGTAAACAAATCGTATTCATTCGTCATGAATGTAGGTACCTGTTAAACGGACTAAGCGGCATCGTCGCAAAGGCGCCGCCGATTTACTTATATTAAAAATTATTTATTGGAAATGTATCGATTACTGGATAAATATTTAAGCTCCCAGTATTAAATCTACCTCTAAAATCAGTTAACACGATTCCGGATGTGTGTTCTAAATTAATGTTGTTATCAAAACTTTGACTGCCTCCGTGGCGCAGTGGGCGTATAGCCGGCTGAGACGCAGGAGGTAGCGGGTTCGATTCCCGCCGCGGAACAAATGTTTGCATGTTCTATAGATATTTGTTCCGTGTCTGGGTGTTTTTCTATATATTATAAGTATGTATTTACAAAAAAAAAGTATATAAGTATTCTATCAGTTATCTGGTTCCCATAGTACAAGCTCTGCTTAGTTTGGGGCTAGATAGCGCTGTGTGAAATGTCCAGCAATATTTATTTATTTATATTTATTTAAAACATATTATAGGTATACATAGATTAAGATTTGCATTAAGACAATGGTTACTTTTTATTGACATACCACAGGAGCGAAACCACGGCCGAAAGCTTGTTAGTGTCTAAATTATAATATTATATATGTATATGAAAAATCTGAAATATTTCAGTTACGATAAGTTTTCTCCTTTGTCTAAGAATACATAAACATGCAAAACAGCTCTAAAACTGGTTTGTTTTATGGATCTAAATAGTTACCTTGGCATTCATTAAACCAGGTAAATCACAATATTATTATAATACCTGACATTTATATTTGTATTCTTTATTTTAATGGGCAAAATGCCTTTAATAACAGAAAGAATGTACAAATATTTACAATAAAATACAGAAGAAACAGTTGAATCATCTAAAGACCGTTGCAAACGATCTATAGATAGCTCAACTGCTCCAGATCACTACCAGGCGGAAGTGTCCCCAAGACACTGGCTGCATTAACCCGCTGAATTGCAATGCTCATGCGTTGACCCAGATAAGCGCCAGCTCTCGGATCACACGTCGCTTCGACCAGACACCCAGAAAGAATTTTGTAAACACTTTATTCTCTTTATTTAAATCAATGATGAGTTAATAAATAAGGCTACCGCCTCACCTTGCGCTATGTTATTTTTAATGGATGTGTGATGATTTTCTACTGTTACAAAAATAGAATTACATAATTTCCCATGTTCAACAAAGGTCCAAACTCGAGGTATGTCAGCGGGCTATGGAGCGCAGTATTTTAGGTGTCCGGTTATCAGACCGAATACAGAACTCTGTACTACGCTCGCAAACAAAGATTACGAATGCCACAAAAAAATCAACACAGCTCAAGTGGGATTGGGCCGGCTACGTCTGCCGCATGCCCGAAGATCTATGGGCAAAGATCACAACTGATTGGGTCCCTAACGCAACACGCCCACGCGGCAGACCACCACGGAGATGGCGTGACGACTTGGATGTGTATTTACCAGACTGGCCCACTACAGCAGGGGACAGAAAAAACTGGAAAGAGGGGAGGGAGGCCTTTGCCCTGCAGTGGGACAACACAGGTTAAAAATAAAATAAATAGATAAATAGAAAATAATTTCCCCATTTACGTAATGGGACTGGGAGGATCATGTCAGTGCACCCTGAAAGGTGGACTACCTACAGGACGACGGCAACGAGGTAGACCACGAAAACGTTGGCATGACGTTTTCGGAGAACGCAAGGAATGGAAGGATATTGGGGAGACCTTGCCCAGCAGTGGGACAGTATAGCTTATTAAAATCCAGAAATTATTTAACAAATTGGCAACTTATAAAACTTGCAACAAAAAAGTTACAAAATATTTATAGCTCTCTTAAAACTGATAGCCGTTGAGTCATTTAGTTACTGGCATTTTCTTAAGGGCATCTCTAAAGGTTAAATTAATCTTCGCGAAGAATGAGACTTGCCCTTTATAGTGTTCTTAATCTTGTCGCCTTAAATGATCTTTCACTCTCGCGTAAAAACGTGCCTTAAAAATAGCGTAAGTGCATTCTTTATTGTGGTTCAAGTGAAAAGAAAGCGCGTTTTGATAATTACCCTGATTTTGAAAAAGCAAATGCAGACAGCTATTTTTTTACATTTTCTGGATGGGGTAATCAGAGAAGATACAAGATATTTATTTGCATAAACATATGTACAATAAGGTCTTTAAAACTGGGTAAAGCTCTTTATACATGAGTTACTAATAGTGTTGATTCGGGTGTAGGTCGTTTGTAGTATATTTTGGAATACGCGCGAGGAATATAATTATCGAAATGGTTTAACAACTATAACTCGATTATCACTGGAGACTACTAAATCTCGCTTACCTACACGTTTTTCTGATCATTCAAAAGCAGTTGTCTAAGTCTCCGTACCTGAAAATAAAACAAAATCATTGTTATTTGTAATGTTGTGCATAAATCATTATTATAAATACGGAATTTATTACGTACCAACTTATCGGTGTTTCGACTGACAATGTTTCCGACAGTGCGAGGCAAGACGTTATTCGGAGCGGATCACACTTACCCTGATGAAGGTTCACGAATTGAACCGAAACATTGTCGGTCGAAACACCGATAAGACGGTACGTGATAAATCCCGTATTTAAAATAATGATTGAAATCAATCACGAAAGTTTAAAGTTGTGCAGAAATGCAATTCTAATTTTAAAATAACAAAAGAAAACCTCTTTTGAGTTCTGTCAGTCATTGCTTCTATTTTGATTTATTATAAGTTTTGCCCCTACCTAATAATAGCCAAAAATTTTAAATAAAATCACTATTTGTAAAAAATCAACCCATTTGCAAGAGGGTTCCATTTTCTTATGTAGCTAAACTGGTGCTGACAAAAAAGAGTTAAGTGCTCCAGTCTGCCCGCGATCACGGCTGTTGCAACACAGTTGAAACGTTGGGATAACAAGTAAAAAAGGTACATACGCGATAAATAACCGTTTAAATCAGTAACTAAAAAAAAAACAAAAATATTTTATTTAGCAACAAAAAGCACACCTTATGATTAATAATTTTAAAACAGATAATTTTTAAGTAAACTTATTGTTGAGAGGGCTTATTAATTAAATGATTTAGTCGGTGGTCTTCACACTAGGCCCAGCCTGTATCCTGAAGACCTTGAAGTACTTATATGGATTATGCAGTTGTTTACACCTCGGACTAGTAAAATAACAATTGAAAACATATAACATAATAATAACCTAAATTTATGAATCTTAAATAAATATACAACATATAATACAAATGTAATAAAATATTAAATATCGATATAAGTATAATAAATATAAATATATAAAAATTATACATAGCATAAATATTTGGGACTTTTAGGTTGTAACACTCAGAATAGTCTCAGTATCAGATTACGTCAGAGTAGTTAGCCACTTTTGTATTATATGTTTTGCTTCTCTTACGGATTTATTTTTTAGATCGCAAAATTTTAAAACATTATTATAAACACATGCTCTTATAAACTGACCAAAACGTTGCGCAAAGGATGTACTAATTGGTGGGGTAGGAATTTTGAAGACTCGTTTGCTTTTCAGCTCCAAATAATTTTCTGATGAAAGTAAATGCTTATGAGCTGATACCGATAATTTCAAAATAAAAAGTTACCGGACACTTAGAACACCACTTTCTTTGTACAATTCTGTAGTTGAATATCTATAAGGTTTCATAAGCATGACTTTGAGTACGGAGCGTTGCGCTCGTTCAACTTGAAAAACTAAAAAAGAGTTAAACGAAAATACAATGCTGCAAAGCTTATCTATATAATAATGTCATCGAATTTCCTAAACATTCATACTTTACTAAATATGCATGCTTACTATTATAAATGAAATATTAGTAATTTTGTTTGTTGGTTGAACCCCAAACCTTCGTAATGGAGCCCGCACACGTTAACGATTAGTTTGCACAAGCCTCACAAAAGCCTAAAAATTTTGATAAATTTGACTTACAAAAGCTTGCAGAAGCCTAGAAATTTGATCAAATTTTTCCCATAAAGGCTTGCTCAAAGAAATCGTTGACGTGTGTATGGAGCCCATAAAATACATCGATAAATCGCTGCTATCTCTACCTTGCACCAGGACCCTCAAACCAGTTCACTAATGTATTCCGTGGTGGAGGTCAACTTGGTAATGTCACCGACCGGTTCACTCAATCAGACGCTCTGTTTGAAGGATCAGGTGTTGCCAGATAAAGCTTTGAGTTAGACTCTTTTAAGGACAGGTCTTTGTGCTTTTGTTTATAATTAAAGACATAATGCAGAATAAGATGAAGAGATAATTTAGCAGAAGGCCTTCTTACAGAAAATGCTTTGCAACGAGGGGTTTTCACGGCCATGAACTAAAATAAAGTTAGGCATATGACTGGAATTCACGTATATAGTTTTTTTTCTGTGCGACTTACTTTCAATTACGCAAGTACAGTGATTATTTCAGGCAATGCTGAAATATAAACATCCTTAATAATATTAACACAAAAAACTGAATATTTACAATGATTTGGGAGATTAGAGAGTCCCGATATTTCGGCACAGTTGCTTCCGCCATGATCACGGGTAAACATTTTTATTTTTTCTATTTTTCGTTTTTAGACGATCTGTGGGCTTAGCCAAGTTACATTCGCTTCGAATCGATTCGTTTTCTACATAGGTTTGTTGTCGATATATCACGTGATATTTCCATAGCATATGTCAATCCCATACATTTTCGGACTTATCGACTAGCGTCATCGCTAATCGAATGTAACTTGGCTAAGCCCTCTAGATGTATTCAAACCAGATTAATCAGAATTGGCTGTAGACCGCGATGGATGGAGGGAAGATGGGGAGCTTTGCCCAGTAGTGGGACAACGTAGGTTACTAAAAATATATTTCACGTCTTGGAGAGGGAAAAAGCATGTGACCCACCTGATGTTAAGGGTAACCATCGCCTATAGCATTGCCTCGCAGCCGCAGGGCAACCCTCTTTCTCATTCTCTTGCTAGGAATAAATGAATGAACACTTTTATATTACACCATAAAATTAATAAGTATTAACAGAATAGAAGACATAAAGCAATGGGCAGTCTTATAGTTATGCATAACTTTAGCTCCAACATAATGAGACACAAGGGTGAAGGTACACAAGCCCACCCAACTTGTAGCGCGGTAGTATCTTTTAAATTTTATTAGTTTTTAATATTTTATTTTTTGTTTTTCCTTAATTATTAATTTTAAATTGTTGATTTGTACTTTGACTTGAATTGTTTATTTAATAATTACTATGAATTATCAACTGCACTAACATAGTTGTAAGATTTCATTTTTTATTAACAAATTATGGATGTAATATCTGGAATAAATAATTTTAATTTTGAAAATAGCTTTGAAAGGATTTCTTACGACTACCTTTGGATGGAATGAACTCAGTGATATTACTTGCAACTAGCAAGATGCAACTGTGCCAAAATTTCACTCAAAAACTCACAAATGATGGGAAACATCCCGTTTTTGGTGAAAATGGTACTCATTACCATGATAGTTCCAAAAGTTTAAATCTCTCAGGAAGTGACGGATCATTTTGGTCAAACTTAGTTTCACAATAGAATTGGGGTCGATTTGGACCATGTATTTGATTAAGTTAGTATTTGCCCTAGTGAGAGTTTCGAACCATATGGTATTACACCATAGTACAGGCCTTAGCACCGAGACAAATTGACAAACGCAAAAAATGCAAATATTGCTAACAACCGGATGTATGGAGTGTTGAATCAGTTAAATAACAAATACTTCAAAAACACTTGAAAAGATGCTCGAAGATATAATTGAAATTTATATTTTTTTTGCGGGACCCAATTGCTTCACTATGACAATGGTGACGACATTCGTGATGCAATGGGTGAATAGCCGGCTATAGCGCAGGAGGGAGCGGGTTCGATTCCCGCCGCGGAATAATTGTTTGCATGATCTATTGATATTTGTTCCGGGTCTGGTTGTTTTTCTATGTATTATAAGTATGTATTTACAAAAAAGTATATAAGTATTCAATTAGTTATCTGGTTCCCATAGTACAAGTTGTGCTTAGTTTGGGGCTAGATAGCGCAGTGTGATATGTCCAGTAATATTTATATTTATTTATTTATTTAATGATAACGTCGTAAAATGCCCACTATATATACATTTTGGTATTCTACTAACAATCTTATTTTGATGACTGCCATTGCAATGTCAACACCTTTAAAAATTTGGCAGCAATCACATACATCATAATGATTAAATAATGGTATGGCACGATGGGTGAACTGGACATCGTTAAAGTCGCGGGCCGTCAATGTTTGAGACAAGCGCGGGACCGTGGTGGATGCCACAAACTTGGGGAGGCCTACACCCAAGGGGGAAGTCAGGCTGTGGATGATGATGGTGATGGCTCCATAATCGTTTTTCTTATAAATTAGCAGATGTGGGCAAACAAAAAAGCCTTCCATGTAAAACAATCAATCATAAAAATATTTCCCTGCCGAGTTCATCCTCAGAGAACGTACACTGAGGATATATTAAATAACTGGACCCTATTAGTAAGATTCCGCTATCTCTCTGTCTGTCTGTCTGTCTGTCTGTATGTCCGTCTGTCACCAGGCTGTATCTCATGAACCGTGATAGTTAGACAGTTGACATTTTCACAGATGATGTATTTCTGTTGCCGCTATAAAAACAAATACTAAAAACAGAATAAAAAACAAATAATAAAAATATAGCCGGACATTTCACACAGCGCTATCTAGCCCCAAACTAAGCAGAGCTTGTACTATGGGAACCAGATAACTGATAGAATACTTATATACAGTTTTTTTTTGTAAATACATATGTACTTATAATATCCAGAAACAACCAGAACCGAACAAATGTCTGTAGATCATGCAATCATTTGTTCCGCGGCGGGTATCGAACCCGCTACCTCCTGCGTCTCAGCCAGCTATTCGCCCACTGCGCCGCGGAGGTCGTCAAATAAATATAAAAATAAATATTTAAGGGGGCTCCCATACGACACACGTGATTTTTTTGCTCGTTTTTGCTCGATATTGATAACGACAACAAGTAGACGCTTGAAATATTCACAGAATATTTACTTATATATTCACTTTAAAAATAAATATATAAATTAAAATAAAACAAATATTTAAGGGGGCTCCCATACAACAGACATGATTTTTTTGCCATTTTGGTACGGAACCCTTCGTGCGCGAGTCTGACTCGCACTTGGCCGGTTTTTTAATTTTATGAGGCGTTGGTTGGCACGAACGGTGTATTTAGTCCATCAGATAAGTCATATGAGTGTTCACCTCACTTGTTTTTTGTGGGGTTTAAATAGAAATACAAAATATTTATTCATGAAACATAAATTATGTGAATCGGCCACCACTCGTCATAATGCTACAGAAGCATAGCTGAGGCAGCGCTGGATTTTATACGACCAGTATAGAACTAGGCTATAGCCACCTGATGTTAGGTGGTAACCAAAAAGGCGCCCTACGATACACTGCTCTGTACCCATCAACTTGAGGCATACTAAAGCCTTATGTGCAACCGAAACACAGCAATGCTGATTGGTGGCATAAATAGGAATGGTGGTTCGTTATGCTTATAGATCGTAATGTGTCCGTAAATTGTCTAAAGTTAGAATTAAGTTAGCAGCATAATGATCGTAATTCTCCGTTACAGTACACGTCACATTCTTTGTCTTTAAATGCCATTCATTTATTTGCTAAAACATGTAAGTAAGGTTTTATTAGTATTCTGGTCACAAGGCTAGAGGTGTGGGTGAACTGCCTTCCTACACATCTGAATAAATACTTACTGTAGGTAGGTAGCAGGTACAGTGCTCACCATTTAGGTATGCGTGTGAGAACCTCGGATCTATAATACCTAATTTGGCAAAAAATAAATAAATAAGTTAGATGCAACAGTTTAAACGTATAGTAATTGTTAGCAACATCCATCCATACTAATATTATAAATACGAAAGTAACTAACTAATGCGAGTTTGTTAGTTTGTTTGTTTGTTACCTTTTCACGACTAAAGGGCTGAACGGATCGTAATGAAATTTGGCAAGAAGATAGATTATATCCTGGGGAAGACTACCTTTTGTTTCGAAAAAATAATCTTGAAGGGGGTGAAATAGGGGTGAAAGTTCCATACAGTTTAACCGTCGTTCATTGACGTGAAGTCATTTACATGAAGTGTCGCGTCACTTCGATATTTCATTTTGCATTTGATTTCTTTGATAATTTATATGGCAGAACAACGTTTGCGGGGTCAGTTAGTTACAAATAAATTGGTGACATTCAAGTGTACTGCGTTTTTGATAAAACTTATAAAGATTGATCGAAAAGCATACAAAAATAACGATGTAACTGATTTTGAGAATCTATTAAAGAATTATTCCCTTCTCAATAGTTTCGTTGAAAAACCATTCCAAACCCTATTGCATACAAATAGTAACAAACTGAGAACAGTGGAAATCATAAATCCTTCTTACTTTACAGCTCCGTTTGAAAATGTAATAATAAAGTGCGCATTCACGTTACGCGTACTGTACTGAACATAATTGAAGGCCCGTCCACAAATGGATCTTTGATCATACTGTGACGTAAGACACGAGTTATGATGTCAAGTTCATACGCTGTGAGACAATGCGTCGAGAATCATTGACCATAAAAGGGAACCGACTATGATTGACTTGTAGAGATCTATGTCATTAAAAGTGGGAAAAAAGGGTTACCAGTAGGTACTTATTACAACTGCATTATCTCGTAGGTATTCGTCCAAATATGTAAAAGTTAGTAAAAGTATGGAGAGGGCTTATTAAGTATGGAGGCTTTGTGTTTATTTACGAGATCGAATAAGAAATGAGGAGATTCGTAGACGAACCAAAGTCACCGACATACCACAAAAGATTAGCAAGCTGAAATGGCAGTAGGCAGGGCACATCGCTTGAAGAACTGACGGCCGTTGAGGCAGAAAGGTTCTCGAGTGGAGACCACGCACAGGAAAAAGTAGGATGGTCCCTCACTAGATGGAAGGAGGACCTGATAAAGATTGCTGGGAGCCATTGGGTGCAGGTCGCACAAGATCGGTCGCTCTGGAAATCTATGGGGGTGGCCTATGTTCAGCAGTGGACGTCCATTGGCTGACCTGATGATGTGAGAGTCTCATGTGGCTGTAATGGTTATTTTTGTTCATAAATAAAGAAGTAAATATTGGCACAAGTCCTATATCACCTGGATGTCTCATGGTGACAGGTAGAATGGTTTTGACAAAGCATCCTATTAAACAAAATGTGGCTGTTACAGGATGCTCGGCAGATTTGTAAATAAATAAATAAATAAATAATGTTAAATACATAAAAATTTATTGAAAAATTATTAAAAATATATGTTACTTCATAATACCTATAATTCCTATTATTTTTTTCCTAATTTATTCAAATATTGTGATTATTTGCAAGAATAAACACACAAAACTGCCAATCTCGCGAGATCTTGAATTGATCTGAGAAATTGATCTCAGATCTCTGAAATAGGCGAAGTCTCGCGGTATTGTTATTCATAAACTCGCGAGATCTTGCCTGAGCCCCAATCTCGCAAGATTGCATTCCCTACACTCAATACATTCATTGATTTCACATAAATATAAATAAATATTGCTGGACATTTCACACATCGCTATCTAGCCCCAAACTAAGCAGAGCTTGTACTATGGGAACCGGATAACTGATAGAATACTTAAATACTTTTTTTTGTAAATACATAGTTACTTATAATATATAGAAAAACATCCAGACCCAGAACAACGATTTGTAGATCATGCAAACATTTGTTCCTCAGCGGGAATCGAACTCAGAATCGTCTCAGCTGGTTATTCGCCCACTGTGCCACGGAGGTCGTCTTATCTTATCATTCGCAATATAAATACGCGTGACAGCAAACAATTGTTTATTCACACTTTTGTCTTTTGGCAATTATTGATACACGACATCTTACCCAAATTCTATTGGACGCATGCCGTCACAGCATGACGCCAATGAGTTTCACATCAAAAACATACGACAAAGAAACAAGTGCTAATGCTATGTGAGTTTTATTCTTACCAATTAAAATTATATAGGCTTACATCAGCGTACAGTAAACCTTGGCATAGTTAAGGCGTCACTCATCCATCGATAGTTGACAATGGGTAGTTAGTCATGTTGAATCGCGGAAATAGCTGTTGCTTGTCATTTTTATTTATGTTGTTCGAAATATTTTCCACCAATCCTTGATCCGTGATCCTACCGTTTTGGAAAATAAGTGTTCTTACGTTTATTCTTTATTGGACGTACACAACAATATTACAGAAACCTTACAAAAAAATCATCCTATGTTTAGTTTTTTAGTGCGTGGTCTCCACTCAAGAATCTTTCGGCCCCAATAGCCATCAGTTCTTCGATCTATGTGCCCCAGCGTCTGCCATTTCAGCTTGCTATTTTTTTGGGTTATATCAGTGACTTTAGTAATGAAGACTTAATTATTAATTAAAACGGGTATTTATCGCGTATATACTGTTTTTATTTGTTATCCCGACGTGTCGGCTGTGTTGCAACAGTCGTGTTCACGGGTGGACTGAGAGTTCACTCATGACCACGACTGGGATAACAAATAAAAAAGGTACTACCCGTTTTAATTAATAATTAAGTAATCGTGAAAGTTTGAAAAATATTATGTAGACTTTTAGTTACGTAGACTTTTAGTTATATAGAATTTTAGTTAAGTTGACTTTTATTTATGTAGACTTTTAGTTACGTTGACTTTTATTTATGTAGACTTTCAGTTATATAGACTTTTAGTTAAGTTGACTTTTATTTATGTAAACTTTTAGTTATGTTGACTTTTATTTATGTAAACTTTTAGTTAAGTTGACTTTTATTTATGTAAACTTTTAGTTATGTTGACATTTATTTATGTAAACTTTTAGTTATGTAGACTTTTAGTTATGTTGACTTTTATTTATGTAAACTTTTAGTTATGTTGACATTTATTTATGTAAACTTTTAGTTATGTAAACTTTTATTTATGTAAACTTTTAGTTATGTAGACTTTTAGTTATGTTGACTTTTATTTATGTAAACTTTTAGTTATGTAGACTTTTAGTTATGTAGACTTTTAGTTATGTAGACTTTTAGTTATGTAGACTTTTAGTTATGTAGACTTTTAGTTATGTTGACTTTTAGTTATGTAGACTTTTAGTTATGTAGATGGTCCGTCAAATACAATTTTAACCCCTTACGGGAAAAGATCGGTGTTATAAGTTTGGCGCCCGTCTGTCTGTCTGGCACCGTAGTTCCCGAACAGATTTGCCGATTCGGACGCAGTTTTTTTAACAGAAAGCTAGTTTAACTGGGGTGGTTCTTAGCTATGTCTGTTTTTAAACCCGGAGACAAAAAGAGGGGGTTTGTTATTTTTTATTTATACTTGTTTGTTGTGAATCTTGAGTAAAATCAGAACGTGCTACAGTATAATCACCACATCATACGTCATCCGAGGTAATTGAACGTAAATTGGTGAAAAATATGTTGCTACAAAAACATGAACAGACGCACAATAAAATCTTAAAATAACTTTAACAACCATAACATTCCTTATCATTGCTAAACAGACGTTAAACCAGCTACAGATCACATGCTTTTATACTACGATTATTATGTTTATAAGTACGAGTATTATTATGGGCAGTAAACTTAGATTGTGTTATGGTGCTCATATTAGGCATACGTCGAATCCAAATTGTTTTAAGTATATATGTATGTATGTACATATATATGTATGTTAGTGACTAAGGTAGTATTAGTATGTATGTACATGTAGTATGTTAGGTACACCATTACACCCCAGGTAATGTCCACACAGTCCATTCCATGCAAAGGTTGTCTGGTAGAGATCGCTATTTAGCGATAAGACCGCCAATTGTATCCATAGATTTACGTAGTTGTTTTTTATATGTATTTGTTTCGTGGTGTGCAATAAAGTATTATCTAATCTAATCTAATCTAATCTAATCTAAGGTAAATATTTATATGTGCCGTAGAATTAAGTTGTAACATCTTATACTTTTCTGTTGTTGCCAGAAATAAAGATTTATTATTATTATATTGTTGACACCCTGGGTCTAAGGGATAACCGGGCCCATCGCGTTTTCAAAATTCTTTCTGGGCCTCTGGTCGAAGCGACGTATGATCCGAGAATTGGCGCTTATCTGATTCAACGCATAAGCATTGCAATTCAGCGGGGCAATTCAGTGTCTTGGGGCACTTCCGCTTGTAGTGATCTGGAGCAGTTGAGCTATCTATAGATCGTTTGCAATGATCTTTAGACGATTCAACTGTTTATTCTGTATTTTATTGTATATCATTTCTCTTACTAAAGGCATTTTGCCACGAAATGCAGTTATTAAATTGTGATTGTGCACAATCAATACTAGTGGAATACCCGTGGCTTTGTTCGTGTAGTTTTCTCATACAAACTTTGTTATTTTTTTATTTTAAATGGAGTTGGAATAAGCATATGACCCACCTGATGTTAAGTAACCATCGCCTATACCAAAGTATTGCTCGGAAGTCATGCACCTTACGTGCCCTACGATGCACTGCCCTGGGTCCATTAACTTGAGGCCTCGTGTGCCTGTAATTTCACCGGCAATCATACCCTTCAAACCGAAATACAGCAATGCTGCTTAGCGGCAGAAATAGGCATTGTCCTCTTTGTCCTAATAGTCTTTTCGAAAATTGTTAAAAAATGGCTTATGTACCTGTTTTAGCCGACGTTTCGGCTGTGTTGAAACAGTCGTGGTCACTGATTGACTCAACCCATGACCAAGACTGTTGCAACACAGTCGAAACGTCGGGATAACAAACAAAAAAGGTGCATACGCGTTAAATACCAAGTTTGAAAAATACTACTGTTAAAAAATATCTATCTAGTTCACAGTAAAATATAAATAATCTGATTGAAAACAATTAATTTGATTTATTATAGCTGTACTTTATTATAACGGGGTTTTTATTACTAGGTTAATAAATAGAGCCGTTTTGAGAGCGAGTTGAAAAGGATATAAAAATAATAGGTCGGTCTCTATACAAAAGACATAAACGCGAGACCGAGAATTTTCCTCTTGTACATAAGGCTGGCTTAAACGATCACAGTTGAAATTCTTTATAAAACCAGCTGTTGCCCGCGACATCGTATGCGTTATACTACTAAATGTGTAGGTAACCTAGAAATAAGGCTAAACTCACTGTTGCAACTTTTGATACCTCCATTTTTAGGGTTCTGTACCTCAAAAGTTAAAAAAGCAATCCTTATAAGATCACTCTCTTGTCCATCTGTCTGTGTGTCACCACCAATTTTCGCAGGAACGGGTGGACCTAGCAAGTTAAAATGTATACCAGATACTAAGGTACCTATATAGCCCCTATTAGGTGTATAAAAATCAAGGTCTTGAATCAACACAATAAAAAGATATGGGCAAATTTAGATTTTCGTGAAAACTTGTAAGCACCAAAATTTACCTTGATTTTCAACTTTTTTATATTTCGGAATTTTCCCTTTACTTGTGCTGTAAGACATTCCTTTTAACCAAAAGGAAGCCTGGTTTACTGAAAGCTGTCGTCCTATTTTTAAGGAACATAAAATCATGCCTATTGCCTGTATGTATATTAATGGTATATGTAACTTAGTTAAAGAAAATTCAGAACGATTTCTAAAACACTCTGACAAAATGCAAAGGCATACAAGGCATCATAATAGACTTTATCTACCACATTGTAAACTTGATATTTATAAAAAGAATGTATATGTAATGGCTGTAAAATTATTTAATAATTTACCAAAGAACATTCAAGAGCTGCCACTTTTTAAATTTAGGCACAAATTAAAATTATGGCTTTTAGATAAGACCTTTTATACAGTAGAGGAATACTTTAATAAATAATGACATGATTAATTTGACAGAGAATAATTATAATTGAATACTAAATGTTTGACATAAATAGTGTAATGTTACTAACAATATATTTATAAGAATACAAATATGAAAGCTTTACAAGCTTATTGCACGCCCCTGAGTGGGGTAGAGTATAGTGAAACTGTTTTATATTAAAGGTTACATCTTTCTGTACAACCTATATTCTGGCAATAAATGATTATGATTATGATTGAAAATTGACAATTCTAGGTCAACCGGAAGTATCCTATAGGTTTTGGGTCGAAAACCTATATAGTAGTTCCCATTGACCTAGAATCACGATATTTGGCAAAAAGCAAGGTCTTACAGCACAAATAAAGGAAACATTCCAAAAAATACGCGATAAATACGCGTTTTAATCAATAATTATGTACAGTGATCGCGTAAGTTTGAAAAATACTAGGTACGGAACCTTCGGTGCACGAGTTCGACTCGCACTTGACCGGTGTTTTATCCTATTACGACGTGATTGAGTAACAAATAAACATCCAAACTTTTGCATTTATAATAACAGTGACGACTTGGACATGGACATGGATTGATGATTTTTTTGAGTAATTGTATTTAATATTTTTAATCTAGGTAATTTTGTATCGAATAATGTCATAACCAATAAATAAATTTTAACTAATAAGCTGCCTTGCTCTCCTCACTATTTTACAAAACCAGGAATTTTGTTGCGTGGGCACTAAAAATGAGACAAACTTTTTACTATCTCATACTAGTCTCATACTCTCTCTATTCTTATCTACTCTTATCTAGTATCTGTCTACCCTAGTTAGTGAAATATATTTACAGGTACTGGTTTAAAGATCTGAATGTTCATCATAATTGATAAAAAGATCGTGAGCATTATACCACAGATAATTAATATACTATTACTATGTTTAATTAGGTATCTACATAGTATTTGCAATAATCAGCAGATTTCCACAAATACATTTGCTTTAAAGCGTAGGTAAGTTCATTCATGTTTCCTCCAACACAAGACAGTTTACGTCATTCAGAACATAATGGAGACAAATTGGACTGTGTCCAAAAGCATTGTTTACATACATACGTATCTACATATTGTATGGAATGGAATTCGCAAACATACCACATGTTTTCTTGAAACAAATATTGAAGCTTTATGTCCTAAACGTGTTTATGTTGATGAATCAACTTCATTGGAAGGAAAATTTTGTTGATGTTTTGTTTACAATAAACATTTTTCTTGAGGAATTAATTTTTTAGTAAAACAAACATACAAAGCGGTAAACCGACTGCTGGTGAGATTTCGACGCCTTTTACTTGTCGTCAGAAGCAGATGTCAACGTCAAGACACAAATGTCAAGACGCTCATGGCACAATAGACTAAACATATGTGAGCTCGTATTTTGAAAGAATGCAAGGAGATCCAAAACCCTTGGATTTTTGCTCTGAGAACTAGCGAGTGAGACGCCGTCATTACGTGACTCATACTTACGCGTTTCTCAAAATGAACATGCAAGTTGCTGGCAATCATTTTGATTGAAACTGACAATAGTTGGTATACTGGTATGTCAGTCTATGCTATGCTACAGGTTTATCCACCCACGATACAGCCACAAAACACTGCCACATGAAGCTGAGTAGCGGAAGCGCGCAACATCCACTTTTTTACCTCTCCTTTATTTTTGGTCGGTGACGGCCACAAAAGCGAGAAGCGGCATCATGTGGCATGTAGACCACTATCGTAAACCGTATGCGGCGAATTCATATAAAATGTATGAGAAATGCATTCCACAGCTCGGGCAGCAGGTAACACAAACTGTCGGCGTAGGTCGTTGTCTTGTCGACGGCTGACGCTTATACCCCGCAATAGTTACCGTCAAACCGCCCGTTGTGAGCGCTCTTTAAAATTCAAATCTTGATTTACAAAATGCACAAAACAAACCACTAAGAACAAGTTCCTTAGATGTCTTAGGTGATGTCATGACGCTAAAATTGGACATGATTTGCATCAAGTCTTAAGCATTTTGGTTATCAAGTTGCGGCCAACTGTTGGACAAGTTTTTGATGCCCTTATATAAATATATATAAGATATAACTTGTTTTATAAAACAAGCTTTGAATAAATTAGTTTACTATGGAATTCTAGGTATATATAACTATATATATTCTAGGTAATAATAAGACTTATAGAAAGGAACACTAAACGTAATTGTTTGTGTATTTGTTATTTGGAAAAATGTCAAATAATGTATACCAAGACTAAATACTACTAGATTTCTTAAGTGCAATGAAACTTCGTTCCATACTTTCATTTTTGTTTTTATTGATGATAGCCAAGCGCTTGACCACTACTTCACTTGATGGTAAGTGATGGTTTGAAGATGAAGCACGCTTGACTAGAAAGAACCTATTCACTCTGGACTTGAAGACTCCGAGATTATACTGGTTCGTAAAAACATACATAACTTACAGAAGCCTAAGTTAGATTCGTCATTTTGCATACGGAACAATAAATACCAACAGTACAGAGTTACAGTTAAGTAACTCTAGTATATCACTATCTTCGTCTAAAAACAGCCTTTCACCAATTGCCGTGGGAATCTTACCCCGATAATACACATTACGTGTCAATGCAACATGTAAACTATATCATTAGACATTAACCTTGAATTTAATTATTACAACCCAGTTCTGAGAGTGTAATGGCAGCAGTGCATATCAACTTAGAATAATTAAGTGTAGATTAAAAGGATTTTAGTCTCATTCACGTAGACTGGGTACTTAGTACCAATTAATTTAAGGGTTTAGTATGTCACGAGGTTCTATCACGGATTAATTGTAGTTAAATTATACATGAACCCGTGTTCATTCGTACAATGGTTCTTGCTTGACCGCCCTGTTATTCATATAAAGCCTTAATAATGTTCACTGCTGAAAATAATTGATCGAGCGAAGTGAGATCTCCAAATCAACTTGGGTAAATCGGCGTTGTATGTATATATGTTTGTTTGTCCAAGGATAATTTTCGTAGCGTTTATCTGATCATCATGCAATTTAGTATATAGGTAGGTAGTGATGGCACAATTTTGGTGTGACTCAATGAGCTAAAAATATTGGGGGGTTGTATGAGATATTGGGGTTCAAGAGGGGTAAAAAAAATGAAAATGAGACTATAAGGTCAAATGAAACGACAAATAAAAGGTCTTTATTAGCACATTTGAACCCCGTTTTTATTTTAGTTTAATTTTTGTAGTTTTTGAGTTATTAGCCATAATAAAAACAAAACTTTGACAAAATTCACAGGGTACACCAGTGACCCAACAAGGCTGAAATTTGGTATTCGTGTAGCTTTAGTGACACACATACAGGCAAAAGTCTGAAATCCAGAATAACTGCAATTGTACCCCAAAAAATATAACCAATTACAAGAACCCCCGTTACATCTAATTTGAATGAAACTGTAGGTCAAGTAGGTTGGTTATGCATTTCGCATCAGACCTCAGGGAATATAAGCATATTATAAATGTGCGAGTGAGATGGCAAATTCTACCTGCTTAATATTTAATGTTAAATTAATATGCATCCAATCCCGGGATCCCGGGATTTTATTTTTAATAAAAAAATTCTAAGAACCGCTTCCATAATTTGAAGCCCAAAATCAACTTTAGGTAAATATGCATCCGAATATCCAATCACTGCAGATAACCCATACTCTATTTCATAAGCATTAACTCTAACAATAGCCTGAACTCTAATCCATGTGTTCCAATAGCCATCTGTCTCACCTCCATCTACAATGTCTGGATTTTTATAAGAACTAAACAAGCCTCTTATTCGTTGGATTTGGCTCCGGTAATGCTTTTGTAAAGGTCCAGGCCTATCTATGACCTGAGTTAAGAAATAAATAAGCATAATAATAATAAATCATTAAATTCAGGAAACAATAAAATAATTACAGGATAGTAATGAACTTATTCTACGGTCCATAAAGATGTATTATAAAGTATCCATAAACATAAAGATACATATTAAATATCTCATAATTAATAATATAGAAAAAATAACATACATATTATAATAAAAAAACTCATATATATAATATTTACTACATAAACATTTTGAGTTCTTGGTGTTCGGTATCCGTCTTCGGAAACGACCAAATAAGACACCCTTTGGCCAAAAATCTTGCATCATGAAGGTAGACAGATGTTGGTAGGACAAAATAGGCCTCTCCATAGATTTCTAGATCACCCGATCTTGTAAGGCCTTCACCCAACGGCGTTATTAGTTTAGGACTTAGGTTGGGACTAGATAGCGTCGTGTGAAATGTCCAGCATTATTTATTAGCTTTACGACGTGAAAAAATGCAAAGTTCTTTAACAAGAGCAATGAAATTATTATCATTTAGCCGAGTTTCAATAACGATGGTATTTATTGTAGTGTGATTGGGGCTTGCGGTAGATTTACTGTTAACGACTGACTAGCTTTTATTTTTATTGACCGCTGTTACAGCTCAGAATAAAAAGCTAGGTAACTCGACATATCCATATTTTAAACTCCTGGGAAAAAACAATATCAAATTAAAACATATGTTTATTAGTACGTACAAAACAAACACAGATTTTTGACAGCTTTTTCATTGAAAACTGCCATAAAATTACGCTTAAAACTCTACTTATGCTTAAGCACTCTTCTAGAATACAGGCAAACAGGTTTACTCCTACTGTTGATATTAAGACGATATGTAAAAAAATTTGAGTCGCTAATTAACTGTCGCATTCAATAACGAAAAATGGTAGGATTGATTTCATATTTAAGCAATATTTACTTGAGGACGCAATTGGTGAAACTTTTCTCGATACAATTATTTGTCAAAATCAGCTCTTCTAAAACACTAATATCGATCATTCTCCGACTCTAGAAAAGATTTAAAGTATTTTTTTACACAATTATGTAGTTAATTACAGTACCTAAATTAATGGAGAAGCTTTTTTTTCATTTGTTGGTTCTCATGCAATTCGAGATTTTATCTTTTGTCGCTTACGCCATTTACTCCTGCGACAGTGCGGCGCGGATATGATATATGATTGTCTCGTTCTTCACCTAAGCAAGTAAATAGCACTGTCACTTTTTTGCATTTCCGGAAGCTCTGCCCAATCGTCACCGAAATTAAAATTGTATATCGCCTTAATTTAATTAAAATAATTTAATTATTATAGCTTTCCGTAATTATTAAGTATCAAAATCATAATTATTGTTATTAAACGGGTATCTATTGCGTATAAACCACGATCATGAATGTTGCAACACAGTCAACACGTTGGAATTATAAATAAACAGGTAAAATTACGAGATAAATAATCGACCGCGTAAGTTTGAAATGAAATGATATCTACATTTTAATAAAACTGCACACCTTTTATTTACTCACTTCTTTATTTATTTTTTATTTTATTTCGTCGCTGCTGCACTACCTTTGCTTCTGGTTTCAGCTGAAAATCAGTGTTGGATGCTTAACATCCAACATTATGCTGGCCTGAACGCCATTTTGGTACGCAGACACATGAGTCAAACTGTCTTATTGGATTCAATTGTATCTACTGTTCCTTATAATTGTTTCATGTGTCATTTTGTGTATACCAAATAAATGATTATTCTATTCTAAACGTATTTTTTTTTATTTGCTAGGACATATATTTGGTCTTACATAAATTATAGGTTTATTATATGAAAAATAATAGTATCAAAACCATCAATACAACCTAGTTTATAAGAAGTGACCCAGCTGTTCCTTAGCTGTGTCTGCACTGAATAACTCTGTGAAATAATTTAATTGGTTATTGTAATAATTGGATCGAGCGGTCGTGACTAGCCAAATCTCAAATTAACACCTGATCGATGGTTTTTGTTTCAATGTGAAATTTATTAATTAAAACCCTCTTTTCCTTAATTACTTATGTAATAGTAGAGTTCCTTGCGAAAGGGCTCGCCCGAGGGAGTACTTCCCCCATACCTATTTCTGCCGCCAAGCAGCATTGTGTTTCGGCTTGAAGGGATATTTGCCGGTGAAATTATAGGCACATGAGGCTAGGTAGGCCTCAAGTTGATGGGACCAGGGCAGTGCATCGTAGGGCACATTTCTAAGGTGGCACCTACGAACCAATTCTCTGCTATAGGCGATGGTAACCACTTAACATCAGATCGGCCGTAAGCCTGTTCCATCTCCATGTAGTACAAAAAAAACGAAAAGAGAGAAAACAGATAAACTATTTGCTATAATTTATTTATGGTACGAGATAAGATCATCCCGTCATCTCATTCTGTGGTTCACGTCACCACCTTGCGTTAGGTGGGGCCTATTTTGTGGTTCTCTTTGGCCACTTAGATACTATCTATCTATCTTTCCAGCCTCTAGCACCCACTGTGGGGTATAGGCCTCTTCTCTATGTCGCCAGTCCAATTGGTCTTAATCAAGTCTCATCCATTGCTGTCCAACTTCCGTTACTAGATCGTCAGACCATCGGGCCGGTGGTTTGTCCTAAGGTCGACTTCCATCTTATATACTGTACTCAGAAATATTTAAAGAAACAAAGAAACATGTTTTTTTTTATCTGTAGCACACACGATACATTGTTCGTGAGATCATGCTAACTATCGAATTACATTGCGTTCGAGATACCATCGATGTCGGGTAATAAGAGAGTTTTTGCATAATGTAGGCTTTGCTGTCCAAAATGACAGTTTGAGATAGAGGCTCGAGTTTCAAACGTAAATTATTTAACGAGTTTCGAAATTAAAAAGTTTTGTATGATTGTATTGAAAACTAAGATTTAATGTATCAAAATAAGCTGCGCTAAGTGCCTATCATGGCTATGTTTCCTCCATTCTCTCTTATGTTTTTATTCTATGGGGAAACTCGACAGACATTAATAAAGCTTTTATAGCACAAAAAAAATGTGTTCGCGCATTATGTGGAGCCTGGTTTACTGAAAGCTGTCGTCCTATTTTTAAGGAAAATAAAATCATGCCTATTGCCTGTATATATATAAATGGTATTTGTAACTTAGTTAAAGAAAATTCAGAACGATTTCTAAAACACACTGACAAAATGCAAAGGCATACAAGGCATCATAATAGACTTTATCTACCACATTATAAACTTGATATTTATAAAAAGAATGTATATGTAATGGCTGTAAAAATATTTAATAATTTACCAAAAAACATTCAAGACCTGCCACTTTTTAAATTTAGGCACAAATTAAAATTATGGCTTATAAGACCCAAGATACATTCGAGGAATACATTAATAAACAATGACATTATTAATTTTACAGACAATAATTATAATTGAATACTAAATGTTTGACATAAATAGTGTAATGCTACTAATAATATCTTTTTATGTGAACAAATATGAAAGCTTTACAAGCTTATTGCACGCCCCTGAGTGGGGTAGAGTATAGTGAAACTATTTTATGTTTTAAATGTGACATCTTTCTGTATAACCTATATTCTGGCAATAAATGATTATGATGATGATTATTGGCTTTATTTATTTTGATGATGTTTTGTCTATTTAAACATATTTAAGGCCCAAGTTTAAAATTAAGAAAGAGTCTCGTTATATTTTGTTTTTTATTAAATGCCTGGTAAACCTATTATATTATTACCTGAAATAAAGGGCTACATCCAGTTTCGTAAACCTCATATCATACCTACCCAAAAGTCTCGTTTCGTACATTTTTCAAATACCTATTACATGTATTGAATCCCGTTTAGTCAACCTTCAACTGAAGTAGGTACAGTCAGGTTAAAAAATAAAAGACAATAATTAATATATATACGATTTATTTTTAATCACAGATCACAGGTACAATAGTCAGATTAATTATTAATACAGACTAGTTGTATGCCCGCGACTTCATCCGCAATTTTCTGGATTTCGACAACAGCGCCACTTACCGGGTCCAATTGTGTTTTTAAACCATCCAAAAACCCATTGAAATATACACACAAAAAGTTTTAGCGAGACTAACGCAAATCAATTGATTTTTATATAAATCACTAAATCAAAGTTATTTTGTTTTTCAATTCAGTTTTTATAAATAAAAAGTTTTTTGGCCGTCTAATATAATTTTGATTCAATCATTCCCTACGTTAAAACGTTTGTCAAGCCATGTCAGAGGCCTTCAGACGACATCAGAGTTGGCCTAACAGAAATTGTAAGTTTTTTAAACTATCATTGCTTACATGAACACTATTTTCTCTAAAACTAGGATATTTACCATGTAAGCTTTTGAGTTCTGTGCATACGCTATGATCAGGGTAATCACGTATCCCGCTTAAAACGCTTATCAGTGATTACAGCGTATACAACTGTGCCGAAATATCAGGACAATTTTTTTTTTATTTTTTGTTTCATGGTGATGTAGCATATGGCCCACCTGATGTTAAGTGGAAACCATCGTATATAACAGAGAATTGCCTCGAAGTCACGCGCAATGTGCCCTACGATGCACTGCCCTACGTCCATCAACTTGAGGAATACAGGTGTAAAGCCTCATGTGCCTGTAATTTCACCAGCTTATACCCTTCAAACCGAAACACAGCAATGATGTTTGGCGGCAGAAATAGATGGTAGTACTTCCCCGGACGAGCCCTTTCACAAGCGAGTACGAGCAACTTGAGAGTTTTTAGTAAAAAAAAAACTGATCATATAAATTTAGCACCCTAACATACATTGTAAGATTCTAAGAAGTCGATGTATCGTTTATGAAAAGATAACCGCTAAACAGTCTGTGAGATACTCTCGTCTAGACAATGAAAAACAAATTGATGTTGATTAGATCGCTGTGGTATTTTTCTACGCATGTGTGAAAATATGCTGGAATTCTCTTTGTTATTTTCATAGACAGTATGACAGACATGGCATTTACGTATATCAAGTTCTTCTGTTGGGTTTTAAATAAAAAAAATCATTAAAATAAACAAGTTTTTTACTGCCCGCGTTTCCTGAGTTGTTAAATCATACAAAGACGTCAAATTTCAACATGTTTAGTCGCTAAATAAATAATAAATAAATAAATCAATATTGCTGGACATTTCACACAGCGCTATCTAGCCCCAAATTAAGCAGAGCTTGTACTATGGGAACCAGATAACTGATAGAATACTTATGTACATTTTTTTTTGTAAATACATACTTATAATATATAGAGAAACAACCGGACCCGGAACAAATATCTGTAGATATGTTTAGGGATTGTTGTGCAAGCCGGCTTAAGTAATGATTTCCAAAATCCTATTATTATATTATCTAGAATAAGTTTTTTGTTGAATGAATACATTTTCAAAACAAGCTTTTATAAAATTATTAATTAGAACCACAAAGAGATTCAAATGAGCCCCAACATTAGTAGCCTACTATAGTCTATTCAGAAGTTCCGTTGTCTAGCATCCGCCTCCATCATGAGACCACCTTTATGTTACCATATTATTGTATGTAACTTTGGTGTTACATATGTATTCCAAATTTCAGCTCAATCGGTTGAGGGGAACAGGTTTAAAATTCAGTTGCAAGATTCCACCCGGACAAACATACATACATTGCAAGTTAATAAAAAGCTTGTAAAAAGTAAAACCATTGGCATTTTCTGTTATAAACTTCAGCAATTTGAACATTAATGGATCTGTCAGAATAGGTTGTCATTTGTCGGCATATGCTAGAGCTGGCTGCTAGAGTGGCTGGTTGTGAATCACCACCACATTTAGCAGTTTACGTTCCGTCAGGTTTGAAGCTGAGCTAGACAGTGTAGGTGTCAAGGAAGTTGAGATTAAGCTGTCGATGGCTGTCAGTCTTTATAAGGTTAGTATTTCATTGTCAGTGGTGACAATTCAGTACAGACCGCGATGCTAACTAGCTTTCTCACAATAATACAAAAATGTTTTCGCGGATCCTTATCGGGTTGAAATTGCAAGAATTGGTACTGATGAGTTTGTCATCATAATAATGTCATCGGAATTTAACGGTATGCAACATTTTAACTAAATTGGATCACGGGAACTGGGTTAAAATCGACCTAAGTACTAAATATGAAACACAAAGGAATGTGAATAAAAAATAAAAAAAATAAAAGCTGCATACACACATTTACCTCATAATCAATAATTTCGCAAATACATTCGGAACTCGATCGAAACCAGTCGAGCCTACCTCTTAATAGGGTTGTCAGTTATCGAATATTTTTTTGTTTCTGCGAATTGGCTAAAATAAGCATTGAATCAAATAAAAATTGCAAATGGTTCTTTTGAGAAGTTCTGTTAAAACTCCTGTTATATTTTTTTTCTGCACGGTGTTTAAAAAATCTTCGAAAACTGATCTGCCTGAGGCTTCACAAGCATGGTTTATAGCCTATGTTTCAACATTACCGGAATCTCTCATCTTTTTATAAATGTACCAAATTTCATCAAATTCAGTTTAGCCGTTACAGCGTGATTGAGTAACAAACAGACATCTAGTGTGACGTGTGAAGTGATGTAAAAACCTATACATAAATATGAGTTGCAACAATAAATATTGACTATTTTGCACATAATTAGCAAAATCGTCTAGTAAAAAAAATCAAAATATTTGTATTCATTCAAATGACAAGGATCACTTATAAACGTCAATTTTACTGTCTGTTCCTTTGAGACCAAGCCAGAAAAGAAAGCCAAGAAACAAGGCTGGTTGTTTTTTTTAATGATCCTATTAGAATACATAACAATAAAGAAAATAAATTGCGTCGAAATTGTAACATTTTTTGAAAGAGTTGAAGCAATTTCAATCCCAAGCTTCTCTATCATCTAAATAATCCGATATTTTATACTAGGTTTTTTTTATAAAGATTTTGTTTAATTACGTTTTTACATTTATTAATTGTAAATTTTTGTACATCACTTGGGAGTTTGTTATAAAAGCGTACACCATGCCCTTTAAACGATTTACTGACTTAATGAAGTCTACAAGTGGCAACAGCGAGATTATCTTTATTTCTAGTATTAAAATTATTATTATCGCTATTTTTCTTAAACAAATTAATATTTTAGTGAACACACATCAGATTTTTACAGGCGTATTGACAAGGGAAAAGGGATCGCAGTAAAAATACGCTAGCTCATAATGTCCAGTCAAACCGGCAGGTGGCGTGGCAACCCTACCACGTAACGCAGCGAAAGTCTTACACAACCGATGAGCTCATACATGACCATACTGAGATGTTATAAAACCTACTGGTTTTACTCATATCTGTAAATCATATTTTAATGTAAAATAAGCTTTATCGCGTCGGTTTTAGATTACATTTCGCTCGGAAATGTCCGACATATCCGAAAACTTGTGTGTTATTGTGTAGAATGGAATATAAACAGTCACTCATTGACTTTAGTATCAATTTTGTATTAATGCATTTCACAGATTCATGCAGCATCTTTGAAGTAAAACATCTCTCAGTTTTAAAGCCTGTTTGCATTTTATAACACTTAAAATATTGAGATTATTGGGACGAGGCGTGGAATCCCTGACATTATGTTATTTTTTAAGTTTTTTAGTGGCATGGCATGGGCGGTGCATTATACCAGCAATTATTGATGGTAATGTAGTGAGTGATACTGAGTGGTGATATTTGATTTTATCAGTCCTCAAGCATTTGTAAAAAAAATGTATTTTAGGTAAAATCTTTTCAAAAGTAAAAGATACGAGCCCTGTTATTAAAGCCATATATCTTAATGGTATACGAATTAATTGCATAATGGAAAGTAGCAAATTTAGCTATCAATGATCCGTCTCGATTTTACTAATAAATTATTGCATAAATTATCATAATCTGCATCTGATAACCACTTCAGTAGGTCAAATTTATTTCTATGCTCAAGATCTTAAGCTGAAGGTTGTAGGTGCAATTTGAAGGTGATGACGTCATCGATGTATTGAGCTTCTAATTTTGCTCACATTTAAGATGATTAATGTATTGGCTGATAAATATTTAGGTTAAATTTGGTTAATGTGTCCGGGTGCAGTGTTGAAATAACAGACACTTGGCCAAGCAAAGCTTGAAATAAATGTCGAGTTTGATATTATATTATGTATATCGACTCCAGAATAAGATCCCATGCGGTCTGTAGTCATTACTTTTACAAGAAATATTTTTTTTTGAGTAGATTATGTAAGTTGATTATATCTTTTTTTAAATTTTTTTTATACGATCTGGAGATGGAACAAGCATATAGCCCACCTGATGTTAAGTAGTAACCATATCCTATAACAAAGTATTACATCGTAGGTCACACACCTTAGGAACGTTCCCTACGATGCATTGCCCTGTGTCCGTCAACTTGATGCATACAGGTGTAATGCCTCATGTGCCTTTAATTTCACCGGCAACCATAACCTTCAAACCGAAACGGCAATGCTGTTTGGCGGCAGAAACAGGTATGGTGGTAGTACTTCCCCGAGCGAGCCCTTTCATAAGAAACTCTTCATATCTAACTTATATTATTATTAATTCGAAATCGATAGTAGCTCTCTGTTTGTTAAGCTTTCACGTCGCGTTTCACCTGCTGAACCAATATCGATATATTTGGGTAAAAGGATAGATTATGAACGGAATAGGCCACTTTTTTTTGACAACTCACGTTTTTGGTGACCAACGATCGTCGCATTCAAAGCCGCGGGTGGAAGCATTATTATTATTCATCCCCACACAGAGCTTTTATGTTTGTTAGTGCTTAGGTAAGATTTTATTGTTGTTAAATTTATTTTTCTTTATTACTGTGTGGTTTTTTTAATAAAATGTTTACTTTCTTTCTTTCTTAATAAATGAATTAAAAGAAAAAATAGGCAAAACTAAATCTTTCTTTTGTTTCTCCTGCCTGTAACGATTACATTAAGGCTTGGCCTAGATGGCATTGCATTGCGGCTTATTCTAAGACATCCATATTAATATTATAAATTGGAAAGTAACTCTGTCTGTTACGTTTTCACGACTAAACAACTGGACCGATTTCGATGAAATTTGGTACACAGATAGATTATGACCAGGATTGCGACATATGCTACTTTCTACCCAGCTGCACAAAAGGAAGGTAATGTTTTTATTGTAAAACTACGCATGGGATGCCGCAGGTGAGTCAGCTAGTACAGGTATAAAGTTGCACCGGCATTAAAACGAAACACAGCAATGCTTGTATTACTGATAGACGGTAGTAGGAAAAGTATGAAAAATCTCAATAAAACAAAAAATAACAGAACGGTAAGACAACGGTGACTTCAGCGTTTCGGGTCGCCGCCTCCCAACGGCCAATCGCCACCTGGTGGTCACCTGCTATCGGCTAGCGGTGGTATTCCTAAACTACTCTAATCTGACTGTCAAACGTAAATAGTTTTTTTAGCTACATTGGACCTGCCATAAATGATAGAACGCCCACCAGGACATACGCACATACCATGGATAATTCGTACACTCGTGTAATATTATAGAACTCATTCATTCATTCATTCAATCTTTAGTGAACAAATTATAGCTAACTCAGAGTATTTAGGCAACATTTTTGGTAGATATTTTTCACAAATTCACAACCATTGTTGTAGATAAGCTACATGCGACTTCGTCAGCGTTTATGAGACGTACATGTTGACAGCTATCCCGCAGCTTAGTAAGCTGTACCTATATGACCATATACTTCATACAGTCCCGGAACTAGTATTTTGTTCTTGAATTTTTTGACTTTAAATCAGCTGTTTCTCAGACTTTGCGTCTTCCCTTCAACCTTATAGGTACAAACGTAATTTTGACATAAAATAGCTGATAAACAGAATTTTAACCGAAATTTTCTGATTTTTTACCGAGTGATGACACTTCAATGAAAATCATCGAATTGACTCAATCACAATAATCATCATTGAATTGAATCCGTGTCTGGGTGTTTTTCTATATATTATAAGTATGTATTTACAAAAAAAAACGTATATAAGTATTCTATCAGTTATCTGGTTCCCATAGCACAAGCTCTGCTTAGTTTGGGGCTAGATAGCGCTGTGTGAAATGTCCAGCGATATTTATTTATTTTATTTATTTATTGACAAAAGTCGTAGTACATATTTTGTTAATTTTGTAAATGTCGACCCCATAACATAGGTACTATAGTTCTACGACACACTGCATACATTGATGGTGGTCGAGGGAAAGCCTGCTATATCCAAAACTCTTTCCCGGGCTATATCTATAGGAACAGGCAAACGCGCCTGACCTACCTCGCCAGGCATGGAATTACTACATATTTTGTTATGTACGACATTAAATGAAAACACAAGTAGGGCTAATAGCTAGTATTGTTATAAAAAAGGTTTATTAAAATTCATTACCATAGAAATCTTATATTTTCAAATAACCTTAATTTAAAGTCCTAAAATATAAATGAAACAGATTGTATAAAATAGGCAAACTAATCATATTTATTCATCATGTAAGTGGGTAAATGTTAAACTGACTAAGCGGCATCGTAGCAAAGGTGGCACTGATTTACGTTAAAATTTGTTTATTGATAAATATTCGAGCTACTGGTATTAAACCCACCTCTAAAATCAGTTAATACGATTCCGGATGTGTGTTTTAAATTAATGTCGTACATAACAAAACAGGCTGTACAACTTTTTTTTGATTTTGAGGAAACACATTTCAACTGTAGCTAAGAACCATCCATGTGACCCCATAATTACAAAAAAACATCTAAATCCACTTGCGGGTCAGCTTGTTGTCTATAGAATCTATAGGTATTTATTGGAAGCTATCCATGACCTAAATAAATTTAATGAGTTCGCTTCATTAAACACCATGAAAGTACTACAATATAACTCGTAAACACCCACGTTCAAACCCATTCTGAAACAATTTACAGCCGCGTAAAGTTTGAACGATAATTTTGAAACATGCCGAACATCAGAAAAACGGTTAGAAGAGATCTTTGATTACAATTATGTTATTTTTAGCAAAAAGTTTCAAGTTGACGAGACTGTAGCAATTGCATGATCGTAATTTTTTTTTAAGAAAATGAAATGATAATGAAAACATTTATTCATTATTTTTATTATTAATAATTCATTAATTTCAGATAAAAATACAATCCATACTGTAACGGTATCATATTAAATTGAAGCTGTTACTATTTTTATTATCACCCTAGCTAAGTAATTCGATGGTAGAATAAGCACGCATTGCCATGCCTATTTTATTTGATAGATTATAAAAATGTTTGTTTGATGGATGTCATTAGACGTAAAAAATAGAGGAGAAGAGTTTTGGAGACTAACGGTTTTTGTATTTAATACTGTGGATTATATAAAACTGATTACAGAGTTATTAAAGTAAGTACCTATCTGGACTTTATCTAACAATACATTACACAATCATTAAAACTAACACAAAATCTCAGGATTTCCTTCCTGGTAAGACACCAAACAATTCTAAAGTAAGAAATTAAGATAACTACACTATTGTTTTAGATTTAACCCTGTAAAATGGATGTAAGTAGAAATAAATAAATACCAAATACTAAAAAAAATTACTAAATACTAAACTCTGACTTAGCTAAAGCCAAAAATCGTTGCAAAAATTTCGCAACAATAAATAAGTAAATTAAATTCAATAAGTATATTAATATATTCAGTGTAATGGTACAATCGAGTTTAACAAACACGCCATAAAAAAAGTTTCAACAGAAAAAGTATCGATAAGTTGCAAAACTCGAATTCCATATAAAAATATCGAGGGAACCAAAGGCTCTAGATAAAAACAAAAGTTTCGCAAATCAATCGGCTCACCTTGATAATCCGTATTTTGACAGCTGCTGCAATCAAACGCAAAAAAACAGCACTAAAAAACTATCGATAACGGTTCATCGATACAAATATGTCACCAAACTTTTCACTGTCGACTTCGGGATTATAAACAAACACAGGGAACTCTTTGGTCCGAACTATTTTGATTTCAAAAGTCGAACGCGTTCGTGCGCTTGCGTTCTTTGCCGCGCATACACTGACAGTTCAAAGGCGGCCATTTTCTTAGCTTGTGGAGGGAGACCAAAATAGGAAATAAAGGAAAGAAGGCTTTGCGGGTGTAGTGTTTATTCTGTGGTTCGGCTAGTTTTGCGAAGGCGAAAATGGGGCAGGCGTGCGTAGGATTGGCGAGGGCGATTGTTGAAGGACTTGCCTAATAATTGCGTAAAATTGGTTGATAAGTGGATTTAATAGAACTTAGAAGCAAATAGAACTTGGATCCAATTTTCTCCAAAGATTTAGGCAAACAATTTTAATAGTGAAATTCTGTACTTCGGGACGATTGTTATCTCAAAGTCTAGAGTGTATCTTAACTGTGTATTAGTGAGTGGTATTATAAAATTGACGACTGCGTCTGTCTGTCTAAGGCATCAGTTCCCAAACGGATGGACCGACTCGGACGCGGTTTTTTTATAGAAAGCTAGTTAACTGAAGTCGTTCTAAGCTATGTGTGATGAAGAATAGGTTAGCCGATCCGAAGATTATCAGCAATTTTCCGTTTTGGAAATAGGATTTCAGTTGTAAAATGGATGGAAGCTTTATATTTATATTTATTTATATAATTAGAACGAGATTATACACCAATTATACTAATCGAGAAGACAACAATATAACACAAAGTCATAAAAATTAAACGAACAAACACACATGAAAGAATAAACAAATCAGTAATATGTATTAGTGGTTCGCCCCGACATGTGATCTCGCGAGTCTTCCATATAAACAAAAATATATTATTCGTAATCTTTTGAGTATCAAAATAGTGCCACGAAATAAACAACCACCTTACTTGACCTACAGTTTCATTCAAATTACAGGTAACGGGAGTTCATGTTAATTGGCTATGTTTTTTGGGATACAAAATGCAGTTATTCTGGATTTCAGACTTTTGCCTATATTTGTGTCACTAAAGCTACACGAATACTAAATTTAAATTAAAAATAAAAACAGGGTTGAAATGTACGAATGAAGCACCTTTCATTTGACGTCCCACTTTACCTAATAGTTTCATTTTATGTTTTTTTACACCTCTTGTACCCCAATATCTCAACAACCCCCCAACATTTTTAGCTCATTTCGTCAGACCAAAATTGTGCCATCACTACCTATGTATCAAATTTCACGATAATCGGATCAACAAAAAGTTAGAAAGTTATCCTCGGACAAACAAACATACATACATGCAACGCCGATTTGCTCAAGTTTATTTGGAGATCTCGCTTCGCTTGATCAATTATACAAATATATTGTGACATAAAAAAGTATATTAACATCACACTAATATTATAAATACGAAAGTTTGGATGTTTGTTTATTCATTTGTTTGTTACTCAATCACGTCGTAACGGCTGAACCAATTTCGTTGAAATTTAGTATATACGTAGATTATAACCTGGATTACCACATAGGCTACGTTTTGTACCATAAATCAGTTCCCATGGGATAAAAATGGGGTGTCAAGTCAAGTTGCAACAGCGAGTTTAGCTTTATTTATAGGTTACCTACACATTTAGTAGTGTAACGCGTACGAAGTCGCAGGCAACAGCTAGTTTTATTAATAAACATGTCAAAAATAATTATAAAAAACTAATAAGATTAAATTAAATAATTATAAATAGTCAAACTCTTTTTCACTGTTTTCCAGATATGCAATTAGGTTCTTTTCCAATGCATCCGCAAACAAAACCACAGTCCGGGTTGGTCTGTAGAAGAGCGTTGAGCGCCGTGAGGGTGCGAGGATAGGATTAGTTAGAGTGATCGACAGTTCTACACAAGGGTACAGCAAATAGTCTATTTTTCCTACTCCGGCAATAGCTGTTTGGCTCGAGCCAGCTTGTTGTGGAGGTCAGGAGCGTCAATCAATCCATGTAGAATTTTACAGACTGTCACAATCTGATCAATCGCCCTTCTTGTCTCGAGTGAGTTAAATTTATCAAAACTTAGTAATTAATAATTGTAGCAATGAAACCGATGAACAGTTACACATATAAAAAAATGTTCCTGAAAACGGAGTCGTCGGCCCATTCCATATTTAAGAACTGCGCTCAAATATCATTCAAGATTCAATCGTAGATATTTAAAGCTTACAATGAAAACAACAATAATTTTTTTTATACATCTAGCATTGCGTTTTACCCCGATCCTGCCTGATGGTAAGCGATGATACAGTCTACGATGGTACACGCTTGCCTAGAAGAAACCTGTTCACTCGCGACTTGAAGACACCCAGGTTGTAATTATCAGGAAACACAGATTCAGGCAAGGCGTTCCACTCTTTAGCAGTGCGCATAAGAAATTTGGATGAGAACCGCTTCGTGCGTATGGGAGTTATTTCAACCATATAGTAGGTAGTGGCGGCGCACCGCAGAGTGTCTGGTTGTCCGATGATAGATTGGGAATAGATGGGATCAAGCTGAAAAGTTCTATGATTTTATATCTTTTCAGATTTTTGTCTTGGCTTAGGTATGCCCTTAAAGTTAAGTACCTATCTACTTTTTAGAAATAGCGCATAAAAATAGCACCTACTAATGCATACCAAACAAAATTACAGTGACAAAGAAATACATAAAAGTAAAGTTAAGCACAATGGGCGGTCATATCGCTAAAAGCGATCTTCCAAATTAAACACAGATTCAAGCTATACAGCGCCATCTATTAGAAATCTTACTAACCAGCATAGAGAGACTGCGTTCTATTCTTTTACCTATAGGAGTTTGGTAGATTTCCAAGAGATGGCGTGCGAGATCCGTACACAACTTAAATCAATTAGAGTAGCCCCTTGCAAATACCTATAAGCTCGAATCTTCAGCGCTTGCTATTAAAATCTAGTAGGGCGTTAGGTTAATAAAATTAAAAGGGAGACCAGATAATCTGGTACTTTTTGTTGGAACATAAAATAACACTGTAGTACGTGTTTGTAATATTTTTTCAAATATTAGGTAGGGACCTAAAGAGTAAGTAACTCCAAGATATAGAGAAAAAGACACATTTTTTAATTCGTTTTTTAACACAAAGCTGTTATTAAAATAGAATCATATATGTATAACTAAATAATTTTTCGAAAAACAATTTAAAACTGCCATCTCATAAGTAACATAATTCCATATTTCATTCTTACACACACTTGGCTGATTTTTTGAATAAAGTAAACAGAAATGTATAGCAAAATAGCTCTTATGTGAACGCTCACAGAATCCTAAATTGCTTGTTTATATTATCCCGGAAGAGATAGTGAGTGAAGACATTCAGTATTTAAATTATTTTCATTGATGACATTTTGTCTAGAAGTTTACCTTCGAATAAAAAGTATTGAAACTTGCTTTTATTTTATTGGTATTTCCTCTTCTTTGTGCCCAGAAATGGAAAGCCTTATCACTGGATTGGCTGGATTAGCAAGCTGGAGTGGCGTGGACGGGCAAAAAGCTCGAGGAATAGATATGTAGTTATTATGTATAAGTAGGTATATTTTGTATAATGTATTATGTTAATCTATAATGTGTTATCTATAGTTTATTGGTTTATATTTAATATGTATAAATATTGTATTTATTATGGTATATAGTATAGATTTATATTATGTATTTATTTATTAGTTTTTTTTACTCCAATGCCCTTTTCTGTCAACGTGCCACCACTACAATCAACTATCTCTATCTTCAAACGTTTGCTTGAAGAAACCTCTAATTAGGGTTTAGCTCGCCTTTGTACATGCCCATTTTGTAAGCTGTTTTGTTTATAATCTATTCGTGTACAATCTTTATCTTTACATAGTATAAAATGAAGTCACTTCCGCTGTTCGCTTTAAACTACTCAACGGATTTAGTTTGTTTGTTTCCTTTTCATTTTCATAACTAAACGGCTGAACGGATTGTAATTAAATTTGGCAAGGATCAGTAGATTACATCCTTGGGTATGACATAGGCTACTTTTTACCCGAATGCGCAGAAAGAGGGTAATGTTTTTATTGAAATACCACGCATGCGCTAGTAAATAATAAAGAAGAACTGACAGCCGTTGGGGCATAAAGGTTCTTGAGTAGAGACTACGCACTGAAAAGCGTAGCGTGACATGGCCCCCACTAGGTGAGGTCAAAGATGACATAATAGTGGTTGCTGAGAGCCGTTGGGGGCAGGACACACAAGATCGTTCGCTCTGGAAAGAAGAAAAACTGATATGATTGATGAAGATGGATTTATTGTTATTGCTAACAATTATTTTCTTTATTTCAATTATTTTCAATTATCTGTCTGGTTCCCTAATAAAAATACAAATAAATACGACGAACTACAACAATTAATATGTTTTGTACCTAGTACTTATCTTAGATGAAGGATAAGTCGAATTCAAAGAAGAATGAAATTGAGCCGTCTAGTGCAGAGTTGCGGACTATAAGTTTCAATGTCATTTGTGCGTTAAATCCGTTATGGTTAAAATTTTTAGTAAACGAGTGAGACGTATCACTATTTGTGGGTTAAATTCGCGAAAGATAAGAAGGACAACAAACTTGTATTGTATGTAACCTTACAATAATGGTCTACGATCCTCCATTGGGGCAATGACATTGAGGCGGTTTGCACGTTTCCCGAAAACGTCAATATAATTGTTCACATCTTTTTTATTTATTAGTAAATTGCGGGAATTTAGAAAATTAAAAAAATCTGTGTTAGTCAGTGTTTTATTGTGGAGATTTTTTGTGAGTATGTTGGTAAAAGTGATTACTGTTTTGTCGTTGTTTTGGTTGGTTGGTATGGTGTCGTCGATGTACAGCTCCAAGGCCTTGGAAGGATACCCTGTGGGTTACCTGAGTGATTGTAAGTATTTTTTTAATGCCCGTATTTTTGGTTGGTATGCGAATTTATATAAACAACATACTTTGAGCAATAAACAATTGACTATTGACCAAAGATGATGATAATTATCGAAATTGCTTGTAACACCGCCTCCTCTCAAGTTTTTTCAATCCAGTCCATCCAATGGATGCATGGAAGTGATCGCTTTAAGAGATAAGGCTGCCCATTCTACCACCGCGTAGTCTAGTTTTCTAGGTTTAAGAATTTATTGTAACTTTAGCATAACAATTAAGAGTTATCCATATTTATATTATAAATGCGAAAGTAACTCTGTTTGTTAGTTTGTTTATGTGTTACCTTTCACGACTAAACGGCTGAACGGATCTTAAAGAAATTTGCCAAGATAGATTATATCCTGGAAAAGGATACCTATAGGTTATCTTTTGTCTCAAAAAAAAATCTTGAAGGGGTGAAATAGGGATTGAAAGTTTGTATCATAATTCTTCAAGTTAAGGTTCTGAAAATTCATATTCAGACCTTTGGTAAGAAATAATAAGGAAATACGCGTTTCAACTTTTTTGAAAAAACCTCCCTAAAGGGGTGGGTAAAGTAAGGGGTTAAAACTATAAGGTATTCTTTAGTTGCACTCCCTATGTACTGTTGGTATATAGGTAGATTGTGACTGGGATTAGAGCATGGCTACTTTTAACCCGACTGCAGAGGAGGGTAATGTTTTATTCAAGATTCATTTATTCAAATAAAAGTAACATTACAGACAAATCCAAATCGTTACCCTAATACACAAGAATTAATAAAATAAACTTAAAATTGACAAACCACGCGTGCGAAGCCGCGGGTGGGTCAATCTATATATCTTTAAGTTATGATATTATTATTTTTATACCTACTTTACTTATTTAACTAATGAAATTACAATCGGCTTGATGTACTAAATAACCTTGCATGAGCTCTTCGTAATTGAATTAAAATCGTCACGTCCTAATCAAACCAAAATATCCTTTAAAATATCTAATAGTGTAAGTAATTTAAGTGGGCATGTATTTAAATGATCGTTTTAATTTTGCAAAAACAGCAAGCAAAAAAATATAAATGCCCTTTTTTTTTAATGATTATATCAAACAAACGATACTTTAATCTGTTGGATGTATGAATGGAACTACGCAAAAAATGTTGTGATGTTGTGAGATGTAGAAATTAAGTTTGATAGATCCATGTTGGGTCCCAAACTAAGAGAAATAAGCAATTAATAATAAAGTTCGATACATTTTTAAAGTTGGCGGCACTTAAAAACCGCCAAATCTGTAGCTGCGTAGTAGTTTTTTGGGGTGGGCTCTCGCCAGAACTCTCACGCGGTCACTCCTGAGTGTCGCATCACCCACACCTTCGCTCCGCTCAGCTTCGCGGGCTTGCTCCACTCAGGACTTTGCCACGCGAGCTTCTAGCTCCGCGCTTTTTTATAACACTCTAGGGGTGTCACGCACAGGACTGCCTAGAGTCGTGGTGCTCAGTGTCGGTTTTCCCACTCATCTAGACGAATTAAAAAAGGGGATCCAATATTATTTTTGAATACCAAATATTTTTTAAAAGTACACAATTACAATAGATGAATTAGATTATTGAGGATCAAATAATATTGTCCCATTTAAGTGTAGGTAAGTGTGTAGTAAATTTGTGAACCCTTTTCGATCCCATGTCCTTGTGATCAGTTATCTTAAAGTGCCCATATCAAATATTTATTCACGATATCGCCTTCCTCCAACCTTGTTGGTGCAAATATTGGATCAAACTTGTAAACTACAATGCGTCATAAAAAGGTTATAGGCCTTTTGTGAAAAGAACGAAGATAATACGACGTGAGCGTTACCCTAGGATTTTGTTACGACAAGAAATCAGTGCATGACCTCTTGTAAATGTGCGCAAATTCTGGTAATTTCTGCATTCAACGTTCATGTTATATACATAGATTTTGCTGGGGTAACGCCGGCTACATCAGGCAATTTTTTTCCTGATAGGGCTCGGTGGGTACAAAATAGACAGAAATATAGATTATATTTGTGCTTATCGAACTCTTTAATATGAATTTGTGCTTCGTAGGATTTCAAAGTTATTCAGTTTTTGCTGGGGGTAACGTTTTCAATTTGTTCGAAGCTTCGACCGACTTGATCCGAGATCCTCGTGCGCGCGAATTTATGTGTGCGTGTGCTTTTCATTGGCATAGTAGTTTTTTGGAAGTCGCAGTGTTAGTAGTAGATACACCAATTCTTAAGATTTTACCTTCCGCCAGAGACGCAAGTAACTTTTTTTCCAACCAATATTACAATTTTTTTATTTTTGTTTACCGCCAACTGATATATAGGTACGATCTGCCTAGAAGTATATTTGGTAAGTCACTCGATTAATTTTAGTGGCGCTCGAAAAAAAACTTTTAACTTCAAATTATGGTCTACTAGCTGCCCGCGGCTTCGCACGGGTGGTTTTTCAATAAAACATTACCCTCATGTTGGCTCATGCACAGTTGGCTAAAAAGTAGTCTATGCCCTTTCCCAGGATATAATCTATATCTTTGCAAAATTTCATTACAATCCGTTCAGCCGTTTAGTCGTGTAAAGGTAACAAACAAACTAACAAAAAAACCAGAGTTATTTATGTATAAACTTTCCTCATGAATCACTCTATCTATTGCTGTAAACTGCATTAAAATCCGTTGTTGTAGTGTTTGAAGATCCAAACGAACAGACAGCAGAAGCGACTTCATTTTATACTAATTTTTTTTGACGACCTCCGTGGTGCAGTGGGCGAATAGCCGGCTGAGACGCAGGAGGTAGCGGGTTCGATTCCCGCCGCGGAACAAATGTTTGCATGATCTACAGATATTTGTTCCGGGTCTGGTTGTTTCTCTATATATTATAAGTATGTATTTACAAAAAAAAATGTATATAAGTATTCTATCAGTTATCTGGTTCCCATAGTACAAGCTCTGCTTAATTTGGGGCTAGATAGCGCTGTGTGAAATGTCCAGCAATATTTATTTTTATTTATTTATTTAAAGATGTTACTCTCGCGGTTCACACGGTTATAACCTTATTTGTCAAAACACAATGCGCCAAGTAGAAATACATACATACACTCTAAAAAATGTACCCTGCTTCTGCGCAGTCGGGTAAGAAATGGTTATGGTTATTTTCATGATTTGACACTTTTTTGTTGTAGGCCCAAGAGCAAATAAACAGCCAATCATCACCAAAAAGTCTCTCAAACTCCTGTCCTTCGCTGTTCAGGGGCCGGGTGGTTACTTCACGGCTAAGAAGAGGAAATACAATTACTTCCAAGTAAGTAAATACTCGGAATTTCGGTGGCCTCGACAAGGGCGCAGAACAGTTGACAGACCACCAGCCAGCCGTCGGACGTCGAGCGAGTTGCGGAAAGGCAATGGCGCATCCATTGCCTTTCCGCAACTCGCTCGACGTCACACACTTGGCACAGGACTGGAGAGAGTGGCGTGATAACGAGGAGGTCTATACAGCAGTGGGTGGATGTGAGCTGAAATTATGATTATGATGAAATAAATTATTATTTAATCAGAAATGAGGAGGTCTATAAATAAGCCAAAGTCAAATGCCAGAGGAATAGCAAGCGTAGGAACTGACGTTCGTTAAGACAAAACGGTTCTTGAGTGTGTAGATCACGTACTCAAAGTGCCCCCCTCTAGATAGAAAAGCTGCTTGTTAAAAGCTGGGAGCCGTTGGGTGCAGGCCACACAGACTGATCATCCTGAAAATCTATAGAGGAGGCCCACTTTAGTGAATGGGTCTGGTCTCTCGTTCTTAAACGTTTGCTAATCTTCTTTTTACAAAATTTAAAAACTTATAGTGGAATATAGTTGCAACACCTTTCACATAATAGAGCTAAAACTATCACGCAATCAAACAAAAATTCATTGAAAACTGTTCATCCTTTTGGAAGCTACAAAGTCAAAGTCAGGCAGATAAAGACTTGGAACACCCCTCTTTGGGGGTGTAAAGATATACCCCATGGTGGGCTTCCTCAAAATGTACTAGATTTTAACCTCATGAAACAAGGCAAGATAGATCCAATTCCAAAATATGTGTTGTGTGGTCGACGTGGTCAACTTGGTTGCTCAAACAACGAGTTAATTCATACAAAATGTACGAAAATCTCGAACACGAATATATTAGTTTTTAATTATTTTCAGATGCAAAAACTTTCAAAAGACTCCAACATAGACTGGGATAAAAAGACGATGTTATATGTCGGTGGGTACCTCGACAGCCCCAATCTCCCCTTGGCCAGGAATCTAGCGCCCATGTACCATAATTTAGGATATAATGTGCTGATTTTGGACACCCTTAGATTTACAACTATGGAGTATCCGCTGTAAGTACTTTCATGACTATGCTTGGAGCGTTGGCTTGGAGTATGTAAACATTATGCCCTAAAAATCAAATTTTAAAATAACAGCGAGCTGATCAAATGGTAAAAATAGATAATAATGACTATTTTGATCAGCTATAAAGTAGACTTACGTGGTGCAGTGGGCGAACCCCACCGCGCGGAACAAATGTTTGCATGATATAAGATATTAGTTCCGGGTCTGACCCGAACCAGAATAATGCTAGAATAATCCCGCCAGACCGGGTCCAGACCAGAATTATTATATTAAATAAATAAATAAATATTGCTGGATACTTCACGCAGCGCTATGGGAACCAGATAAGTGATAGAATACTTATATACTTTTTTTTTGTAAATACATACTTATAATATATATAGAAAAACACCCAGACACGGAACAAATATCTGTAGATCATGCAAACATTTGTTCCGCGGCGGGAATTGAACCCGCTACCTCCTGCATCGCAGCCGGTTATACGCCCACTGCGCCACGTAGTATTCTCTCAGTTATCTAGTTCTCTTAGTACAAGTTTCGCTTAGTTTGGGGCTAGATGGCGCTGTGTGAAATGTTTATTTATTTATCTAAAGTTTGTGTTTTTTCAGAGCTGCACTCTACACACGAACCGTAGGCCAACACACTGCAGAAATGCTGGCAAACCTCACCAGCACAGGATTAGACCCGAAGAAGCTAGAACTGGTAGGTCTCAGTCTCGGAGGCCAAACCATCAGCTTCATCGCGAAGAACTACCGCATTCTCACTGGAATGAACATCTCGCGCCTCACAGGCTTAGATCCTTCAGGACCATGCTTCAGAAACCTGGGCCCTGAAGAAAGGCTAGATCAATCTGACGCTGATTTCGTTGATGTTATTAGTACGAATATAGATGGATATGGCATGGCAGCTCCTGTTGGACACGTTAATTTCTACGTCAATGGTGGAGAGTACCAACCGGGAGACTTGTTTTGGATGCCATGCAATACTTTCTGCAGTCATATCAGATCGTTTACTGTGTGGTTGGCAGCTTTGTTATACCCCAGGTCTTTTATAGGGATACAATGTGATTCAGTCCAAAATGCAAGAGAAAAGAATTGCTATGATAGAACACCTAAAGTGACGAATATCATGGGGCTGAAGACGGATAGAAGTAAAGAAGGTATTTTCTTCCTAGCAACGGATAATAATTTTCCGTATGCTTTGGGAGAGAAAGGGTTGAAGAAGGAGAATGAGTTTTTTTCGTCGATGCTGAAGAAAATTGTAGACTTTAATGACATGCGAATATGATAGAAAGCTTTGTTTATTATTTTACTAATAGTACACATTAATTGAATTTTTGTGGAGTTAGCTTGCCCAAATGGTTTTTTTTTTGAGTTATCCTCATAGATTCCGCTCTGAACCCAGGGAGCGGTATATCGGACTCCTACCGGCTAAACCTTCACGGCATTCCTCCGCTCGCTTTTTACTGGGGACACGGGAACAGAGAACATTCTTCCGCGACAGAACATTCTTCCGCGACTAGCTTGCCCACCTACCATAACCTCAATTGGCAAGACGGTCGTTACGTGCAAAGCTGACTAAATAGTGGGTCTGCCTTCATCACTTTCCTCAGTTTTTATACTGTTTTGAATATGCTAATTAAATGGGTTAAGCTGACCTGATCTGAACCTTGGTTGTTTAGAGTTAATACAATGTTACTATACTGTTTTATATTTTAATATCATTGGCATCTGAACTTAATAATTATAATATGTAGGGGAGACCGGTGCGAAGCCGTCTATCTAAGGATCCAGGCCTGTAGGTCGTTCATTTTTAAACACAAATGTATCAAATCAACATTTTTAATTAGTATATCTATCTAGGTACACAATTACGTACACATATTACTAAAACTAAGGCATAAAAAAATAACATAATAGCAAACTTCTACGATTTACGATTTGGCCCCAACACCTGGGTAAAACCGTATATTTACTATATGCGATATTGCCCCGGAAGTTATCTACATTCTGCAATACATCCTCTGCATATGAAATCATCCAGTTCCTCTGAACTGTAGCCTGTACAGCCCTCATGAGCCCAGCCCTTGCAAGCCATACATTGGACCCAACCTTCATCTATGCGACTTGTACCGTGTTCTTCAAGGCAGTACAAGCATCATTGGTAACTTGATTGGTTTTCTTGGTTTTTCGTTTTATCTTGTTTCTTAAGGTTTCCGGTTTGATAATATGGTGTGAGATATTAGTTAGCTCAATTTTATATGGAGGAATGTAAGGAACTTAAAGTTTCATCAACTCGGGTCAAAATCGTATAGCCGGTTTTACCCCATACGGTTTTGACTCATTGCTATGTTTCTCAACACTTATATTATTTATTTAACAAAATCCACAGCCATTATATAGAAACCAACTATTACTAAGCTTAACTTACGGCCAAAAACGGATTTGTTTTATACAAAAAGAATTTATAAATAGACAATCCAATTAAACTAAAAATACGACTTAAACAAATTACGTGTAAACACAAATAGGTTGATAAAATATATAGAATATATAAATAAATAAATATTGTTGGACATTTCACACGGCGCTATCTAGCCCCAAACTAAGCAAAGCTTGTACTATGCAACCAGATAACTGATAGAATACATCTATACTTTTTTTTTTAAATACATACTTATAATATATAGAAAAACACCCAGACACGGAACAAATATCTGTAGGTCATGCAAACATTTGTTCCGTGGCGGGAATCGAACCCGCTACCTCCTGCGTCTCAGCCGGCTATACGCCCCCTGCGCCACGGAGGCAGTCAAGTATATATACACAAGTAGCTCACACTATTACATATGTATGCAAGGTAAATTCGCCATTACAAGTATCATAAATTACGTATACACCACCTTGAGGATAAATAATGAGCGACTTACCTGCAGTTCATCTAAACTTAACAACAATTGCTTGAATTTTCAAAAAAACTACTTCAGGACCACCAAAAAACAATAAAATCCAATATTTGCCACGGCAAGTGTTTGTTGACAAAACGCTCTGAATGGTAGACTCCAGTGAGCGGAAAATTTGAATGATTGACGAGAATATACCTACTGACGGTTTTACCCCGGTATACGGTATTGTACGGGTCTCCCCTACGTATCCACGAGGAAAATACTAAGTATTGCCTGCGATTTCGTCTCTTTATTAGAAAATATAAATGTAGAGGGCCCACTATATGGAAAGATGACCTATCAAAGGTTGCTAGGAGCCGTTGGGTGCAGGCTAAACATAAGCCTCCCACATATATCAAGTCTATGGGGAAGGCTTATGGACATCCGATGGTTGATATGAAGTAGATGGTTAAAGGCCTGGTGGAAGACGTCATAAGCAATAGTTGATTTCCAGTTGTAAAAAAAGGCATTAAAACAGCTAGATGCCAAAGAGCGTAGCTCTCCAGCATGCCACTGACAGAAACATTTTTCCGGAGTACCTGTTTATCTCGTAGTAGATATTTTTCGCATCCCTGATGAGGTCTTTCAGACCGATGATGACACAGATTTCGTCTATCTCAGTGTGACCTGCTCAATGCAATAGGAGATCACTTCGATAACCGACATAATCAGGCATTTTTTTTTAAATGTGGTGTTTTTAAGCACAGTCAACCCTGAAAGATAAAGCTAGGTAGCATCCAAATACTATTTGTACTAAAAACGGAATATTTACCATGATTTGTGAGTTTTTGAGTATCCCCATATTTCGACGCAGTTCATGATCGTGATCATGGCGTATGCAACTGCGTCGAAATATCAGGATACTCAAAAACTCACAAATCATGGTAAATATCCCGTTTTTAGTACAAATAGTGTTATAACCATGATAGTTTCAAAAGTTATGTCATCCAAATAGTATCCAAATTTTTTTATTGATGATTGTCAAGCGCTTGAACACTACCGCACCTGATGGTAAGTGAAGGTGTGATCGAAGGTGGAGCACGCTTGCCTAGAAAGAACTTATTCACTCTGGACTTGAAGACTCCAAGATTATACTGGTTTGGAAAAACATACACTGGAAGCTTTGACAAAGTCATTGTTCCAATGACTTTAACACTCGGCATGCCTGGTGGGGTCAGTCAGACCTGAACTGAAACATAAACCGTTGCCGATGGCACAGATTTCATATATCTCAGTGTAACCTGCTCAATGCAATATGGAGGTAAATTGCATAACCAACATAATCAGGCATTTTTTTAATGTGGTGTTTTTAATCACATCCAACCTTGAAAGACAAAGCTAGGTCATCCACATAGTAAGTAATAAAATTTACAGCTTTGACAGAGTCATTGAAACAAGTATGAGATATTATGTCTAGCTAGTATAAGGTATTGGCCACACAGACTGACAGCGTCTACTTTATACCAACAGCGCCGGCGCAGTTAATTTTTTTTTTCACCTATAACACAGTATGACAGTTTTGCCTGCGGTGGTATAAAACGATTATAAACTACGGTAACCGCTTACCACTACCATCAACTGGGTAACTTGATGAATATTTTGTAACTAAGATAAAGCACCTATGTTATTAAACTTGATTAATAGTAGATTATTAAACAAGGGGACAAAACAGTGTCTTGCGTCACGGGCGCTATAATGAATCCCGAACGTAACGAAGGATTCTAGAGTTAACTCACGAGCGGAGCGAAGGAGTTACTAGAATCCTGAGTGCAGAGAGAGATATAAGCACGCCCAAGATGCAGACAGCTTTATCCACGAGGAGAATACTCTACTTTTCACACTCTTTCAACACGAGACAATAAAAACCAAATCTAGGTTGGTGCATTATGTGCAGAGGTTAGTTCGATTTACAATAAGTTCTTATTGTGTCGGTCTTTTTGTTCAAATTTTAATACTGATGAGGTTCCAAATTCAAATAATATTACGCACGCGCGGGTATAATGAAATTCAGTACAATTTTACTCCCGGATCAGCTGATTGATTTAATGACCTGCTTTCGGTGAGGTTTACATGACATAGCATTGTCGAGCAGATGGTGTGAAAAAGTAGTTAACTAATCATTAACTGTTAATTTTACTTTTGCCTTGTGATATTAGTAAGGTACTTATGTAATAAGTGCATAATAACATTATTGTAGTACCCCAGCGGGGCTCATGTTTTGAACCAAAATTTTGTAAAAACACCTATTGTAAAAACAAACATGAAACAATAAATAAATATATGAATATGGACCGTATGCTTGTTTAAACTGAAACTCCGTAATAGGGTTTGCAATGTCTGATCTAGGCTTTAGATCTAATTATTGGTGTAGACGGGTCAAAAGAGGTTAGTTTTTTTTTGTTACAATGTACCTACATTAATAAGTTCATATTCCTTGAATTAAAGAAGGCATTGTTGAGCCGTCGTGCAAACCTTTGTAACGTTTTGTTTTAAACATTTCTTTAAATGTGTTTATAATAAATTTAAAGATTTATATTAGTTTAATATTAAAATAATAGCGTTTGCTTATAGTAAACTAGTTACAATGTTCTCAAAAGCACTAGTTTATCTGTTTCTGAGTATATTGTTCAAAATTGTGTTTACAATTGAAACTTTAAGAGAAACGGAAGGTTTTCCATTTGGATACTTGTCTGACTGTAAGTATTTTGACTTCCAGTATCTGAACTACTATGACAATAAGTAAAAAGTACTTACCATTAAAAAACAATACCGGTCAGGTGCGAGTGGTACTCGCGCACGTAGTTTTCCGTGCCTACTTGTATTTATATTAATTAAGCAGCGCCATCTAGATTCGAAAACCAAGACCACCGAGAAGTTTTTCAACATTTTGTGTCATACATAACTACAAAGAGATATAACAGAAATATATAAAAAAATGAGTTTATAATGTGTAAATTAAGTTCTTTTAAATGATACCTACCCCCAATTGGCCTAGTAACCCTATATTTAAATGGTCGTTAACATGTATAATTATTTCAAATTTCATGTCAATAGCTTTAATACTTGCTGAGATGAGCAGCTGTGACAGACGGACGGATAAACTCGCACTTTATGGGTTCCGTTTTTGCCATTTTAGTCCGGTATATAAAAAAAATATCCTTCACCTGACTTGCAGGGCTTTTTGATCGAGCGAAACGAGATCTTTAATGGCGGGTTCCTATACCCGTCGGTAACCAGCTACGACTCGTTTCTCCTTGAAAACGTGTCAAAAGTTTGACACTAGTTTGACACTTTTTCAAGGAGATACGAGTCGTAGGAATATAGGAAATAGGATATATGAACCCACCATAAATCAACTTGGGCAAATTGGCGTTGTCTGTATGTATGTTTTTTTTAATACAAGCTGACGGGCCTCCTGATCTTAAGTGGTCACCGCCTTTAAACTCCTGCAGCACTCGAGGCACTGCAGTCGCGTTGCCTAGCACTTAATACCCTATTTACATCTTGAAGGCGTTTTGTTATGTATTGTTTGTATGTTTGTTTGTGCGAGGATAACTTTCAATTCATTACTACATATCGGCCCCGTTTTTATTTATAGTTTCAACCTAGTACTTTTTAAGTTATTAGCCATAATAAAACTGAACTTTGACAAAATTCACAGGGTACACAACTGACCCCACTGTACTGTTTGGTATGCGTGTAGCTTTAGTAACAAAAATATAGGGAAAAGTCTGGAATCTAGAATAACTGCAATTTCTACCCTAAAAAGGGTTAATTAATATGAACTCCCATACCTGTAATTTGAATGAAACTGTAGGTCAAGTTATTTAGTTATGCATTTCGTGGCACTATTTTGATAGTCAAAGATTAGGTCCTAATCATATTTTTTTGTTTTTATGGGAGACTCTCGAGATCTCATTTCGGGGCGAACCACTAGTTTAAAACATCAGAAAGGTGTCTATATTTTTAAAATATTGCTTTCTGGACTGATAACACTATAAAAGTAGAGTTGCAGGAAGACGGTTGAGGGATTGGCTCAAAACAGTTCATCGTGGAAATATATGGAGGTTCAGCCGTAGAAGCTTGTGATAAAATATACTGATTTGACGCTTGTAAATTATCATTATTATAAATACGGGATTTATCACGTCCCGTTTATCGGCGTTTCGACTGACAAAATACAAAATATATTTAAATTCCTAGGTCCTGGAGTAACAAAAGAAGCCAGTATATCAAAACGAAGTCTTCGAAACCTATATTTCTTCCATCTCCAAGAAGGAAACTTCCTGATTGCCAACCGAACACAATATAACTATTTCCAAATGAAACAACTCGCTAAGAAAATGGACTTCAGCAAGAAAACTCTTGTGTACATGAACGGGTATTTGGACAGTTCCAATATGTTTCTAATTACTCCAGCAATGGGAGGAATGTATACAAGGAGAGGATATAATGTGTTGCTGCTGGAGTATATAGAATTCAGTAGTTATATATATCCAGTGTAAGTAAATGATATATCGATTTAGTTACTACATTTTGGTAAACATAGTTTAAAAAGAGGGAATCATATAAATCACATTTAAACAAATTTAAAATTCTTACCTTTACTGCATTTTATATTAGCAATGTAGCTTTGTTTGTCAAAACTAACCCTGAATTACTTAAGTCGTTTGCAGTTGGAAGCCGTCTAGAAGGCAATTTGCGCAATCTATCATGTCGAACAAAACTATTACGCTCGAGCGTGTTTTGTGTGGCATCCACTAAATACCCTTCCTTTCATTCCTTCATCAGTACGAGCATTCTCAAATTTAAATAAGACAAAACTTCAAAAAGCTACATTGGATGAATTCTTTAGTGACCAAAATGTTATGTGATTTATATTGTACTAGCTGACCCGCCAAACTTCGTACCGCCTTGACATGCATATGACACGGGCTGTCAATGTACGACACCCCGGTAGAATTCATCATTAGCTGCATCTATGTATGAGAAAATGAATTTTCTTCATAATTTCTTCTTGCGTGCATTTTTCCAATATTTTAATAGTTATTCTGCTATTCGAGACAGAGACAAATACAAAAAAATAAAAACCATGAAAATCGGTCCCGCCGTTCTCGAGTTATAAGTGTTCGAACAAACCCGCCTTTTTTATATATATTACTACTCGTAGCTGTCCCGCCGAACTTCGTACCGCCTTGATATGCATATGCCAATGTATACCGTGTACGTCACCCGCTACATCTATGTACGAGAAAATGAGTTTCTTCATTATTTATTTCTGCGTGAATTTTCCCAATATTTTAATAGTTATTCTGCTATTCGGGGCGGAGACAAATTTAACAAATCAAAGATCATGAAAATCGGTCCAGCCGTTCTCGAGTTATAAGTGCTCAAACAAACCCGACTTTGTTTTATATATTAAGAAGATGTAAATCAAATTTTTATTGTTCTGACAATGCAAATGTTTCTCTATACTTAATCTGAATGAATGAATTTCTTTCGTTCTTTATTTCTTATCTTATTTACATTACCCCAGGGCCGCAAGACTCCTTCGTCCAGTAGGGCTACGAACTGCAGAAATGCTGGCTGAACTCACAAAACTAGGCCTCGACCCCAAGAAAATAGAAATCCTTGGGATCAGCCACGGCGGCCAAGGCGTCAGCTTTATCGCAAAAAACTATAGAAGAATCACAGGAAGAAACGTATCCAGAGTCACTGCTTTAGATCCATCAGGACCCTGCTTCCGAAGACTCGGACCAGAGGATAGAATAGACGCCTCAGATGCAGATCTGGTAGATATTATACATACAAATATAGAAGGTTATGGCTTCCCTGGAGCAGCGGGTCACGTAAACTTTTACGCGAACGGAGGAGAGTTCCAAACTGCTGATTTAGAAATGTTGCCTTGCACCAGTATGTGCAGTCACGTAAAATCCTTTCTTCTATGGGTGGCTGCGTTGCAATACCCTAACTCTTTCATTGGTGTCAAATGTGATACAATCCAGGATGCTCGTGATAGGAACTGCTTTGGAAGACCACTGGTTACAAACGTGATGGGACCAAAGACGAATGTAAATACACCAGGAATATTTCACTTATCCACGACAAACTCTTTCCCATATTTTTTGGGAAGGAAAGGTATTAATAAGAATTTTGATTTGAGCAGATCTTTTTTAGCTAACTTAAATAAAGAGGATGTTTTGGTGGTGTAAATATTCTGTGTACTTTGTTTCTTCTCGCCTTTCACAGAGCTAATGTAAAAACTTAGCATCTTTAACCTCAACATCATATTAATGGAAGTCATAGATAAGTTACTAATTATAGTTATACTCGTAGAAATCTTCACGCTGACAACATAATAACAGATTGCACTCAAAGATGTATCTAAAAATGCCATAGGCTGTGCTAAAAATTCGATCAAATATAAGGTGAAAATCTTTACTTGCTCCGTAACTTTAAAATAGCCTTAGTTTGACTATGTTATAGCTACCTACGATGTTACTTCCAAGTTGCTGTAATCGTTGTAGGCCCTCGATGTATAACTGAGGCTTAAGATTTGAATAATGGTGTTAATAAGTTAGTTCTAGGTATTGTGATAATTAATACGTATTTAATGTTACTGGATATAATAGAAGGCATTATATTATATAAAGCTCGATTACCACTCACTGACTGACTGACTGACTGACTCATTGACATGTTTGTTCTCCCAGATGCCACCTCGTAGGGTGAAAATGTTTGGTGGGATCGTATAGAGGGAGTTCCGATGAGTTGGGAATAAATCCTAAAGTACCCCTTTTGTCCCCCATTCGCTCACATCGACCTCGTATCTCGGAAAGTATAGGTCTTAGAGAGTTGGTGCAAAAACTAATGTTGCAGAGGACATTTTTTTATATCCGGTTCCATGAAAAAAAAATTGTCTTTCATACAAAAATAAAATTGTCCCATACAAAATATTTCTGTATGAATACCGTAAACCGTATATTTCGTTTGCCGTAATTTTCATACTGTTTTTGTAGGGAGCCCATGGCTTGTGTGTACTATAAAATTACTGTAAATTTGCTTGATTCTATATAATGGTGGTGGAGGGGCATGAGACAACTTTCATAGTTTTTGCAAAGGTCATCATCATCATTTTGGAACATCCAATTTTTTTTTTTTTTAGTATGCAACGTTCATCATGTTTATTTTGGAACATCCACATTTTTTTAATTATGACTCATCCACAATGATCACTTTGGAACGTCAATTATTTTTTTTTATTATGCAACATCCACTGTGATCATTTTGGTACATCATTTTTTTTAATTATGCCTCATCCACAATGATCACTTTGGAACGTCAATTTTTTTTTTATTATGCATCATCCACTGTGATATTTTGGTACATCATTTTTTTTAATTATGCCTCATCCACAATGATCACTTTGGAACGTCAATTTTTTTTTTTTTATTATGCAAAATACTTTGTGATCATTTTGGAAAATCAATTTTTTTTAAATTATGCCTCATCCACAATGATCATTTTGGAACGTCAATTTTTTTTTTTTTTTTATTATGCAAAATCCACTGTGATCATTTTGGAACATCAATTTTTTTTAATTATGCCTCATCCACAATGATCACTTTTGGAACGTCATTTTTTTTTATTATGCAAAATCCACTGTGATCATTTTGGAACATCAATTTTTTTTAATTATGCCTCATCCACAATGATCATTTTGGAACGTCAATTTTTTTTTTATTATGTAAAATCCTTTGTGATCATTTTGGAAAATCAATTTTTTTTAATTATGCCTCATCCACAATGATCACTTTTGGAACGTCAGTTTTTTTTACTATGCAAAATCCTTTGTGATCATTTTGGAACATCATTTTGTTTTAAATTATGCCTCATCCACAATGATCACTTTTGGAACGTCATTTTTTTTTATTATGCAAAATCCTTTGTGATCATTTTGGAAAATCATTTTTTTTAAATTATGCCTCATCCACAATGATCATTTTGGAACGTCAATTTCTTTTTTTTTATTATGCAACATCCACTGTGATAATTTTGGAACATCAATTTTTTTTAATTATGCCTCATCCGCAATGATCATTTTGGAACGTCAATTTTTTTTTAAATTATGCCTCATCCACAATGATCACTTTTGGAACGTCAATTTTTTTTTATTATGCAACATCCACTGTGATCATTTTGGAACATCAATTTTTTTTTATATATGCCTCATCCACTATGATCATTTTGGAACGTCAATTTTTTTTTATTATGCGACATCCACTATTCGAATATTCTCTTTGATTGCTTGTTACACTTCGTCATCCTCTTTTATTGTTTCTTCCGCCTCCACATCTTCTATTTTTGCATGTTCCACTTCGTTATCCTTTTAAAATGCTTCTTCTACTTCATATCCTCTTTAATTGTTTCAGTTACTTCATTATGCGCTCTACAAAATTGTGGTGTTTCATACAAAACTTCAATCGCTCATATCTTCTAAACGGGAAGAGATAGCCCTAGCAAACTTGTACAAAATATTGGTATAAACTTTTGGTGGAACTGTTTTTTTATTGTCATCCTTGACATCCTTTTTGAATGCTTCTCTCACTTCGTCATCTTCTTTGAATGTTTTTCCACTTCGACATCATCTTTGACTGCTTCTTTAACTTCGATATCCTCTTTGATTGCTTCTCCCACTTCGATATCGTCTTTGACTGATTCTTCCATTTCGATATCGTCTTTGATTGCTTTTTCACTTCGTCATCTTCTTTGAATGCTTCTACCACCTTGGTATCCTCTTTGATTGCTTACTCAACTTCAATTTCCGCTTTGATTGTTTCTGCCACTTCGATATCCTATTTGATTGCTTCTTCCACTTCGATATCCAATCAACAAATTTATGATTTTTCTTACAAAACTTTAATCGCTCGTATCTTCTAAACGGGAAGAGATAGCACTAGCAAACTTTGACAAAATATTAGTACAAATTTTTGATCATTATCATTTTACAACATACATTTATATTATGCAACGTCAATCCTGATCATTTTGGAACGTCCAGATTTTTTTATGCAACGTTCATCATGATCTTTTTTGCAACGTTCAATTTTTTTTATACAACTATTATCATGATCATTTTGGAACATCCAATTTTTTTCTCTTTGATTGCTTGTTCCACTTCGATATCCTCTTTGATTGCTTTTTCCACATTGATATCCTATTTGATTGCTTCTTTAACTTTGATATCCTCTACGACTGCTTGTTCCACTTCGATATCCTCTTTTATTCCTTCTTCATCTTCAATATCCATTGGATTGCTTCTTCATCTTTGATATCCTCTTTGATGGCATTTTCACTTCGGTATCCTCTGTAAGGGCTCCTTCCTCTTTGATTTCCGTTTGATTGCTTCTTGCACTGCAATATTTTCTTTGATTGCGTCTTCATATTCGATATCGTTTTCGATTGCATTTTTACTTCGATATCCTGTGATGGCTTCTTCCACTTTGATATCCTCTTTGATTGCTTCTTCCACTTCGATATCCGCTTTGATTGCTTGTTCCATTTTGATATCGTCGTTGACTATTTCTTTCACTTCGATATCGTCTTTGATTGCTTTTTTCACTTCGTCATCCTCTTTGAATACTTCTACCAACTCGGTATCCTCTTTGATTCCTTAGTCAACTTCAATTTTCTCTTTGATTGTTTTTGCTACTTCGATATCCTATTTGATTGCTTCTCCCACTTCAATATCCTCTTTGTTTACTCCTTCCACTTCGATATCATCTTCGATTTCCTTTTGATTGCTTCTTGCACTGCATTATTCTCTTTGATTGCGTCTTCATCTTCGATATCGTCTTTGATAGCATTTTCACTTCGATATCCTCTGTGATGGCTTCTTCCACTTCGATACCCTCTTTGATTGCTTCTTCCACTTCGATATCCTCTTTGATTGTTTCTTCCGCCTCGACATCTTCTATTTTTGCATGTTCCACTTCGTTATCCCTTTAAAATGCTTCTTCTACTTTCATATCCTCTTTAATTGCTTCAGTTACTTCATTATGCTCTCTATAAAATTGTGGTCTTTCATACAAAACTTCAATCGCTCGTATCTTCTAAACGGGAAGAGATAGCCCTAGCAAACTTGTACAAAATATTGGTATAAATTTTTGGTGCAACTGTTTTTTTATTGTCATCCTTGACATCCTTTTTGAATGCTTCTCTCACTTCGTCATCTTCTTTGAATATTTTTCCACTTCGACATCATCTTTGACTGCTTCTTTAACTTCGATATCCTCTTTGATTGCTTCTCCCACTTCGATATCGTCTTTGACTGATTCTTCCATTTCGATATCGTCTTTGATTGCTTTTTCACTTCGTCATCTTCTTTGAATGCTTCTACCACCTTGGTATCCTCTTTGATTGCTTACTCAACTTCAATTTCCGCTTTGATTGTTTCTGCCACTTCGATATCCTATTTGATTGCTTCTTCCACTTCGATATCCAATCAACAAATTTATGATTTTTCTTACAAAACTTTAATCGCTCGTATCTTCTAAACGGGAAGAGATAGCACTAGCAAACTTTGACAAAATATTAGTACAAATTTTTGATCATTATCATTTTGCAACATACATTTATATTATGCAACGTCAATCATGATCATTTTGGAACGTCCAGATCTTTTTTATGCAACGTTCATCATGATCTTTTTTGCAACGTTCAATTTTTTTTTATACAACCATTATCATGATAATTTTGGAACATCCAATTTTTTTCTCTTTGATTGCTTGTTCCACTTCGATATCCTCTTTGATTGCTTCTTCCACATTGGTATCCTCTTTGATTGCTTCTTTAACTTTGATATCCTCTACGATTGCTTGTTCCGCTTCGATATCCTCTTTTATTCCTTCTTCATCTTCAATATCCATTGGATTGCTTCTTCCACTTCGATATCGTCTTTGATTGCTTTTTTTACTTCGTCATCCTCTTAGAATGCTTCTACCACCTTGGTATCCTCTTTGATTTCTTCCTCAACTTTAATTTCCTCTTTGATTGTTTCTGCTACTTCGATATCCTATTTGATTGCTTCTTTCACTTCAATATCCTCTTTGATTGCTTCTTCCACTTCGATATCATCTTTGATTGCTGCTTCCACTTGGAAATCCTCTTTGATTTGATTGCTTCTTCCATTTCGATATCGTCTTTGACTGCTTCTTACACATGGATATCCTCTTTGATGGCTTTTAACAGCTCGATATCCTCTTTAATTACTTCTTAGACTAAAAGAAAAACACGCGAGCTGCGAGCAGCTCGCGCACAACGCAACCTCTAGTTATATTATATAAAGCTCGATTACCACTCACTGACTGACTGACTGACTGACTCATTGACATGTTTGTTCTCCCAGATGCCACCTCGTAGGGTGAAAATGTTTGGTGGGATCGTATAGAGGGAGTTCCGATGAGTTGGGAATAAATCCTAAAGTACCCCTTTTGTCCCCCATTCGCTCCCATCCACCTCGTATCTCGGAAAGTATAGGTCTTACAGCGCTGGTGCAAAAACTAATGTTGCAGAGGACATTTTTTTATATCCGGTTCCATGAAAAAAAAATTGTCTTTCATACAAAAAAAAAATTGTCCCATACAAAATATTTCTGTATGAATACCGTAAACCGTATATTTCGTTTGCCGTAATTTTCATACTGTTTTTGTAGGGAGCCCACTGCTTGTGTGTACTATAAAATTACTGTAAAATTTGCTTGATTCTATTATAATGGTTGTGGAGGGGCATGAGACAACTTTCATAGTTTTAGCAAAGGTCATCATCATCATTTTGGAACATCCAATTTTTTTTTTTTTTTTTTTTTTAGTATGCAACTTTCATTATGTTTATTTTGGAACATCCACATTTATTTTTAATTATGCCTCATCCACAATGATCACTTTGGAACGTCATTTTTTTTTATTATGCAACGTCCACTGTGATCATTTTGGTACATCATTTTTTTTAATTATGCCTCATCCACAATGATCACTTTGGAACGTCAATTATTATTATTTTTTTTTATTATGCATCATCCACTGTGATCATTTTGGAACATCATTTTTTTTTAATTATGCCTCATCCACAATGATCATTTTGGAACGTCAATTTTTTTTTTACTATGCAAAATCCTTTGTGATCATTTTGGAAAATCAATTTTTTTAAATTATGCCACATCCACAATGATCATTTTGGTACATCATTTTTTTTAATTATGCCTCATCCACAATGATCACTTTGGAACGTCAATTATTTTTTTTTTACTATGCAACATCCACTGTGTTCATTTTGGTACATCATTTTTTTTAATTATGCCTCATCCACAATGATCACTTTGGAATGTCAATTATTTTTTTTTATTATGCATCATCCACTGTGATCATTTTGGAACATCATTTTTTTTCAATTATGCCTCATCCACTATGATCACTTTGGAACGTCAATTTTTTTTTTTATTATGCAACATCCACTGTGATATTTTGGTACATCATTTTTTTAAATTATGCCTCATCCACAATGATCACTTTGGAACGTCAATTTTTTTTTATTTTTATTATGCAACATCCACTGTGATCATTTTGGTACATCATTTTTTTAATTACGCCTCATCCACAATGATCACTTTGGAACGTCAATTATTTTTTATTTTTTTATTATGCATCATCCACTGTGATCATTTTGGAATATCATTTTTTTTAATTATGCCTCATCCACAATAATCATTTTGGAACGTCAATTTTTTTTTGTACTATGCAAAATCCTTTGTGAACATTTTGGAAAATCAATTTTTTTTAAATTATGCCTCATCCACAATGATCATTTTGGAACGTCAATTTTTTTTTTATTATGCAACATCCACTGTGATCATTTTGGTACATCATTTTTTTTAATTATGCCTCATCCACAATGATCACTTTGGAACGTCAATTATTTTTTTTTATTATGCAACATCCACTGTGATCATTTTGGTACATAATTTTTTTTAATTATGCCTCATCCACAATGATCACTTTGGAACGTCAATTATTTTTTTTTTATTATGCAACATCCACTGTGATCATTTTGGTACATAATTTTTTTTAAATATGCCTCATCCACAATGATCACTTTGGAACGTCATTTTTTTTTTTATGCAACATCCACTGTGATCATTTTGGTAAGTACATCATTTTTTTAATAACGCCTCATCCACAATGATCACTTTGGAACGTCAATTTTTTTTTATTATGCATCATCCACTGTGATCATTTTGGAACATCATTTTTTTTAAATTATGCCTCATCCACATGATCATTTTGGAAAATCAATTTTTTTTGTAGCACAAATTTTTGGTGGAATCGTTATTTTACGGTCATCATAGCCCTTGCCATCATTTTGAATTCTTCTCTCACTTCCTTTTCGTTTTCGAATGTTTCTTCCACATTGATATCCTCTTTAATTGTTTCTATAACTTCGAAATCCCCTTTGATGGCATTTTTACTTCAATATACTTTTGAATTGTTTTTTCTATTTTTATATTTTCTTCAATTACGTCTCTTACTTCAATATCGACTCTACAAAATTATGGGTTTAAATACAAATCTTAAATCGCTCGTATCTTCTAAACGGGAAAAGTTACCCCCAGCAAACTTTTACAAAATATTGGTAATAATTTTTGGTGGAATAGTTTTTTTAATACCATCATTGCCCTTGAGATCCTTTTTGAATGCTTCTCTTACTTCGTCTTCCGCTTTGAATGCTTCTTTCACCTCGATATCCTCTATTTTTGCTTCTTCCACTTTGATATCCTTTTTAATTGCTTTTTCTACTTATATATTTTCTTAATTGCTTCTTTTACTACAATTTCCACTCTACAAAATTATGGGTTTTAATACAAATCTTAAATCGCTCGTATCTTCTAAACGGGAACAGTTACGCCTAGCAAACTTTTACAAAATATTGGTACAAATTTTTGGTCGAATATTTTTTTTATAACCATCATTGATCTTGACATCCTTTTTGAATGCTTCATTCACCTCGATATCCTCTATTTTTGCTTCTTCCACTTTGATATCCTTTTTAATTGCTTTTTCTACTTATATATTTTCTTAATTGCTTCTTTTACTACAATTTCCACTCTACAAAATTATGGGTACAAATACAAATCTTAAATCGCTCGTATCTTCTAAACGGGAACAGTTACGCCTAGCAAACTTTTACAAAATATTGGTTCAAATTTTTGGTCGAATAGTTTTTTTATTACCATCATTGCTCTTGACATCCTTTTTGAATGCTTCTCTCACTTGGTCTTCCTCCTTGAATGCTTCTTTCACCTCGATATCCTCTATTTTAGCTTCTTCCACTTTGATATCCTTTTTAATGTCTTTTTCTACTTATATGTCTTCTTTAATTGCTTCTTTTACTTCAATTTCCACTCCACAGAATTATGGGTTTTCATACAAAACTTAAATCGCTCGTATCTTTTAAACGGGAAGAGATAGCTCGAGGAAACTTTTACAAAATATTAGTATAAGTTTTTGGTGAAACCGTTTTTTATTTTTATCCTTGTCCTCGACGTCTTTTACTCAATTTCAATTTCCTCTTTAATTGTTTCTGCTACTTCGATATCCTATTTGATTGCTTCTTTCACTTCAATATCCTCTTTGATTGCTTCTTCCACTTCGATATCATCTTTGATTGCTGCTTCCACTTGGATATGCGCTTTGATTTGATGGCTTCTTCCATTTCGATCGTCTTTGACTGCTTCTTACACATGGATATCCTCTTCGATAACTTTAAACAGCTCGATATCCTCTTTGATTGCTTCTTCCACTTTGATATCCTCTTTTATTGCTTCTACCAATTCGATATCATCTTCGATTTCCTTTTGATTGCTTCTTGCACTGCAATATTCTCTTTGATTGCGTCTTCATCTTCGGTATCGTTTTTGATGGCATTTTCACTTTGATATCCTCTGTGATGGCTTCTTCCACTTCGAAACCCTCTTTGATTGCTTCTTCCACTTCGATATCCTCTTTGATTGCTTCTTCCACTTCGATATCCTCTTTGATTGCTTCTTCCACTTCGATATCGTCATTGACTGTTTCTTCCACTTCGATATCGTCTTTGATTGCTTTTTTCACTTCGTCATCCTCTTAGAACGCTTCTACCACCTCGGTATCCTCTTTGATTGCTTACTCAACTTTAATTTCCTCTTTGATTGTTTCTGCTACTTCGATATCCTATTTGATTGCTTCTTTCACGTCAATATCCTCTTTGATTGCTTCTTCCACTTCGATATCGTTTTTGACTGTTTCTTCCACTTCGATATCGTCTGATTGCTTTTTTCACTTCGTCGTCCTCTTAGAACGCTTCTACCACCTTGGTACCCTCTTTGATTGCTTACTCAACTTTAATTTCCTCTTTGATTGTTTCTGCTACTTCGATATCCTATTTGATTGCTTCTTCCACTTCGATATCGTTTTTGACTGTTTCTTCCACTTCGATATCGTCTTTGATTGCTTTTTTTACTACGTCATCCTCTTAGAATGCTCTTACCACCTCGGTATCCTCTTTGATTGCTTACTCAACTTTAATTTCCTCTTTGATTGTTTCTGCTGCTTCGATATCCTATTTGATTGATTCTTTCACTTCAATATCCTCTTTAATTGCTGCTTCCACTTGGAAATCCTCTTTGATTTGATTACTTCTTCCATTTCGATATCGTCTTTGACTGCTTCTTACACATGGATATCCTCTTTGATGGCTTTTAACAGCTCGATATCCTCTTTAATTACTTCTTCGACTAAAAGAAAAACACGCGAGCTGCGAGCAGCTCGCGCACAACGCAACCTCTAGTTGATATATACGTTCGTAGGTTGTCGTGGAGACTATACTTACATATTGTTCTAAAAAATTAAAACTACTTTAGGAATAATGTTAAACTTAATAATTTAGTTTCATGACTTAGTTTCAATCTCATATTATTCAATTTTTTTCGAAAACTGTTGTCATTGGTAAAATTAAAATGTTCGCAAAGCTCTTAGTGTGTTTATTTCTGGGTGGATTGTTGAAAATTGTGTTAACGATTGAAACATTCAGAGAAACGGAAGGTTATCCAAATGGGTATCTGTCTGACTGTAAGTATTTTTAATTGAAACCGCTGAGCAACTACCCTCATGACGAATTATATAAATACTGCCAAAACACTGCTATATCACCTGGTATACGTCTCTCTCTGTCTGTGCCATTCTACACGGTCCTATGGCAGCCTATTTGAACATGCGAACATCTCGCTGTTGGATAGCCAACATTTTATATACACTGCCCAAGAAAAAAGTTAACGCCGTATTCCAGCTGCCGTTATCTTCATCTCGCCTTGCTATGTGTTCTGCCCAAGTCCACTTAATTTTTGTTTTACAATTCCCAACATCTCTGACTTTTATCTGACTTCGGATCTTCGGTATTGGGAACACTAAATAAACTATTCGTATAATCGTATACCCAGATTTATTTAATTTTATACTAATGGGTACGAGTATTTCAATCCCCAGGTCCAGGAGTAACAAAGGAAGCCAGAATATCGAAACGAAGCCTTCGAAAACTTTACTTCTTACATCTCGAAGAAGGAAACTTCTTGATTGCCAACCGTACCCTATACAACTACTACCAAATGAAACAACTCGCTAAGAAATTGGACTTTAGGAGAAAAACTCTTGTGTATATGAACGGGTATATGGACAGTTCGAATATGTCTCCTCTCACTCCATCAATGGGGGGGATGTATACAAGGAGGGGATATAATGTGCTGCTGATGGAATACATAGAGTTCAGCAGTTATATATTTCCGGTGTAAGTAAACGGTGTTTTTACAAACAAATAGATTAGATTAGATAATTGATCGAGCGAAGCGAGATCTCTAATTCATTGTATGTATGTATGTTTGTTTGTCAGAGGATAGCTTTCGAAGCGCTAATTTGATCCTGGTAAAATTTGATACATGGGTAGGTAGTGATGGTACAATTTTGGTGTAACTAAATGAGCTAAAAATTTTGGGGAATTGTTGAGATATTGGGGTTCAAGAGGGGTAAAAAAAATGAAAATGAGACTATAAGGTCAAATGGGGCATCAAATGAAAGGTCTTTATTAGTAAATTTAAAATCTGTTTTTATTTTTAGTAAAGTTTTAATGGTGTTTGAGTTATTAGCCATAATAAAAACTGAACTTTGACAAAATTCACAGGGTAGGTACACCATTGACCCCACATTGCTTTAATTTGGTATGCGTGTAGCTTAAGTGACACAAATAAAGGAAAAGTTCTGAAATCCAGAATAACGGCAATTTGTACCCCAAAAATATGTAACTACATACACGAACTCCCGTTACCTGTAATTTGAATAAAACTGTAGGTCAAGTTAGTGGGTTATTTATTTCGTGGGTTTTTTTTTGATAGTCAAAGATTACAAATAATATTTTTTCATTTTAATCGTAGACTCGTGAGATCTCCTTTCGGGGCGAACCACTGGTTTTTATTGCATACCATAACATCATCATCATTCTCAGCTCGTGTCGACCTACTGCTGGGCATAGGCCTCTTTTTGTTTCTGCCATTCTTCCCGATTCTGTGCCAGTCTGAACCACATACGACCCACGGTCTTATGGATGTCGTCGACCCATCTCGTCTGTAGTTTATTAATTCTCATTGTAAGTGACAAAATGTTTTATAAATGAGAAATAAAGATTCTTTAAACTGATCTCGCTGGTAGACGTCCCCTATGTATATGCCCAGTTCTCGGTTCCACTCTGTTAGTGCCTTAGTCCACCTGTCGTCACTACGTCTAGCCAAGTGTCCTGCCCAACTCTACTTAAGCCCCAATATTCACTTGCTGACGTCTTATACTTTGGTCTGCTCGCGAATTTCGGTATTGGGAACTCGATCTATGTGTGTGATACCGATCATCGCACGCTCCATGGCTCCTTGTGCTACACTTATTTTGTGCACACCCTTTTTCGTGAGCCTCCATGTCTCGGCGCCATAAGTCATAGTTGGCAGGACACATTGGTTATAGAGTCGTGTTTTAAGACATTGTGAAATACGCGTGGATTTTAGTATGCCATTTAGTTTGCCGAAAGCTGTCCATCCAAGTTGAAAACACCTGGTGACTTCCTTCATCTGATACTTCTTGCCAACAGATAAAACATGGCCAAGATACCGTATGAGTCGGCCATTTCTAGTTTCTCGCTTCCAACAACGACATTTGGGACCGAAACTCCAGAAGTACGAAATACCATAAAATAATACAAGTAATAAGAAAACCGCAAATCTATGGATACAATTACCGGTCAAACACCTAGAAAAAACCTATTTAATAATTAAACAACGATAGTTTCATTTTAATGAAGAAGAATAAAATGTTTTCTTTGTCAAATGGATTTACATAGCACTAAAAATTCTCTATCATGCAGGAGCATGATTTAATAAAAACTTTTTTTTCTATAATTTATCCAGGGCCGCACGACTCCTTCGTCCAGTGGGCAAGCGAACTGCAGAAATGCTGGCAGAACTCACAAAACTGGGCCTTGATCCAAAGAAAATAGAAATCCTTGGGATCAGCCACGGCGGTCAAGGCGTCAGCTTTATCGCAAAAAACTATAGAAGAATCACAGGAAGAAACGTATCCAGAGTCACTGCTTTAGATCCATCAGGACCCTGCTTCCGAAGACTCGGACCAGAGGATAGAATAGACGCCTCAGATGCAGATCTGGTAGATATTATACATACAAATATAGAAGGTTATGGCTTCCCTGGAGCAGCGGGTCACGTAAACTTTTACGCGAACGGAGGAGAGTTCCAAACTGCTGATTTAGAAATGTTGCCTTGCACCAGTATGTGCAGTCACGTAAAATCCTTTCTTCTATGGGTGGCTGCGTTGCAATACCCTAACTCTTTCATTGGTGTCAAATGTGACACAATCCAGGATGCTCGTGATAGGAACTGCTTTGGAAGACCACTGGTTACCAACGTGATGGGGCCAAAGACAGATGTAAATACGCCAGGTATATTTCACTTAACCACGACAAACTTTTTTCCTTATTTTTTGGGGAAGAAAGGTGTAGATAAGAATTTCGACCCGAAAAAAACATTTATAGCTGATTTAAATAAAGAGGAGTTATTGGTGGTATAAATATTCTGAAGCACTTTGTTTTTCTTTGTCCAACATCAGTTAGTGCAACACTTGCTTCTAGGCACTGTCCAAATTATTTTCAATAGTTAGATTTAATTGGGTTCAGGGACACTCATCTGTAAACACAGATTTGTTTACAGATAGTAAACAAATCTGATGCTTACTCAATAGTATAGTAATATTAGGGGCTTAAAGCGATCAATAACCCGAGATGTTTTGGCGTGCGATTGAGGATGCTATGATCGCTCGCACACAAGTTTTCATCACGAATGCGAGGAAATTAAAAAAAACTTTTTAATACCAGCTTGTTGCCAAAAAGAAAATTTGTGTTCCGGCTGTCCCTTGTTTTATTTATTTTCAGAACCAAACTGTCGCCAATGCCATTTTTAAATAGAAAACAGGATTTGTCATGGAGATTGTATTTTATTAAAGCATAATTACGAGTATGAACGTGGCCAGTTTCATTTTTAATAGAAATAAGGATTTGTCATGGGGATTGTATTTCATTATTTCTATCATTTGTGAATATAATTAGCGTTCTATTTTAAATTTACATCGCATTTTCAGAACAGTTTTCGAGTTAACAATGACCTACTTTCAGATCATGACTGATTAAAATAAATTGTACACCAAATTGCTTAAAAACTAATATTTAGTAGGTACATTAATAATATTGTATATTATGTCCGTAGCAAGGAGGATTATAGTTGAAACAGCAATTGCTGTAAATATTAGGTAGTTACCGTTGTATTATGACACTGATATTTTAATGTGTATATAGGTTAGTGATAAACTTAAAACTAGAATGTATACATAAAATTTAAATAAATTTGTACTTAGGTGTGACTCTGACCTCTAACTATGATAATAGTACTTACATAACAGAGGTCAATGAGTTGTTAGTACTTAGCACTGAAGATTTTGATATTATTAAACTATGTGGTACCGGTTGGAAAAAGTAAGATTTATTTATTTTTTTATATTATCGGGAGATGCCACCATCGCCTATAGCAAAGTATTACTTCGTAGGTCACGCACCATATAGGTAAATGTGCCCTGCGTCCATCAACTTGAGCCAAACAGTGAGAACGTAAGAAAATATTGCTTGATTATTGTTGTTTAATACTATAGAATTTAATTATGATTAAGATTAAAACTATAGAAGAATCATAAGAAAAAACTGCTTTAGATCCAGCGGGGTCTTGCTTCCGAAGACTCGGATAGACCAGAGGATCGGATAGACGCCTCAGATGCAGACAAATATTGAAGGTTACAGCTTCGCTGGAGCAGTAGGCCATCTACGTGAACGGAGGGGAGTTCCAATTTTCTGATTTGAATATGCACCACTGTTTGCAATCATGTGAAATCTTTTTTTCTATGGTATCAAATGTGATACAATCTAGGATGCTCGTGATAGGAACTGATTTGGAAGACCACTCATTACCAACGTGATGGGACCAAAGACAGATTTTAACACGCCAGGTATATTTCACTTATTCACAAAGAATTATTTTCATATTTTTTTGGGGAAGAACGGTGTTGATAAGAATTTTGACCCAAACAAATCATTTATGACTTAAATAATGAGAATGATTTCCTTGAAATTATTTAAAGCGACTAGATAACCATTTCAAAGGTACTTCCTCTGATCATGTCTTCCGTTAGACCGAGTTGAAGGATTTAGTATAAAAAAAGTTATCACCACCCATATTAATTAAAAATAGAATCTTTGCCATCTATGAGTGTTATAGTGAAGCATTTTACATGGTAAGTAGGGTTCGCGGTTGTCGTAAGGCAGAAAAATGTATGGTGTCATAATAAATTCGATTGCAAGAGACAGATGGCGCTGTCCAACATTTTACGAACCAACAATTATCTACAACATATTCATATAATTCCTAATTAACCCTTTTTATACCATAACAAAAGTACTTACTTTATTGATTTTTGATTAATACACTAGTGGTTCACACCGAACTGAGATCTCGCGAGTCTCCCATAAAACAAAAAAAAAAATTATTCGTAATCTTTGAATATCAAAATAGTGGTCTGAAAAAATAACCAACTAACTTGCCCTACTGTTTCATTAAAATTACAGGTAACGGGAGTCCATATAATTTGTTTTTTTTTGGGTATAATTTGCAGTTATTCTGGATTTCAGACTTTTGCCTATATGCCTATACCAAATTTCCGAACTGTGAGGTCACTAGTGTACCCTGTGAATTTCGTCAAAGTTCAGTTTTTATTATGACGAATAACTCAAAAACTGCAAGGACTAAAAATAAAACCGATATCAAAATTTACTAATCACCTTTCATTTGACGTCCCATTTGACCGAATAGTCTCAACTTCATTTTTTTTAGCTCATTTACTCACACCAGAATTGTGGCATTACCTATGTATCAAATTTTACGATGATTGGATCAACGATTCGAAAGTTATGCTCGGACAAACAAACATACATACATACAACGCCGATTTTCCAAAGTTGATTTGGAGACCTCACTTCGCTCGATCAATTATTCTGTACCATATCTATTCCTCTGGTGAAAAACTGGCCAAGGTTTGATTATTACGTATGTTTTGGTGAAACGGTTTTTTTACCTAAAAGATGAGAAGAGAGAGAAGTTGCTAAGGTGTTTCGCTTAGCTGATGTTTACCACGTAACATCAGATGGGTCATTTGCTTCTCCATCATCATGCATCTCCATTTCGTTTATGGCAAAATATTTTACAGTTTCGCTATACAATTACACATTATTATAGTGTAAGGGTAATATTTTTCTCAAAGCTGCCAAAGGTAATTTAATAGTAAATTATACCAGCAGCTGTTTACCTGACCAGAGTATTAGAACAAAAGAACTAGCCCTCCGCAAAGGGTCATAACGTGGCCCTTTCATACTGTCCACAATAGATAGGGTAACGGAACCAAATAATCAACATCCTAAATTGAATTTTAAATGAATTGAAATAGGGTTGAGAACCTTGAGTCTGGGTTGAGTTTTTTAAGTCAAATTCAAATATAGGGTCAGTTAATGCTTAAAATTCAATAGTGTATTGATAGTTTTTGTAGAGATTACAATTTGGACACCTGGACCTTGAACTATGCAATTTGAATATGAAGAGATAATTAGCAAAAGTTGTATGAATAGATTACAAACATTTGTGTGTCGGTATTATTTTGCTAGTATGCGCAAAAAATTACTGCTTTTAGCAGGTAGAGATTTTTTTTTTAAATGTATTGGAAGCCAAATCCGACGTAATATGAATTTAAAATATGTACATATGTATATATTAAGGTGCCGGCTGAAAACGGAATCACATATTATAGAGTTTTTGAAAGCAGGTGGAGTATGTGTGATGAACCTAGAATTAGATCATGGATTAATAATTCTGGTAGGTACCTATTATATAAAACGCTGAAAACTTGTTACTTAATATTAATAAAAAAAAAAAAATATATTGCTGGACATTTCACACAGCGCTGTCCAGCCCCAAACTAAGCAGAGCTTGTACTATGGGAACCAGATAACTATATACTTTTTTTTTGTAAATATGTACATATTTATAATATATAGAAAAACACCCAGACACGGAACAAATATCTGTAGATCATGGAAATAATTGTTCCGCGGCGGGAATCGAACCCGCTACCTCCTGCGTCTCAGCCGGCTATACGCCTATTACGCTATATTAATGAATGAATGAATGAAAACACTTATTGTACACCATATAAACAAAACATAAACAAAATAGAAAGCACAAATCAAATCAATGGACGGTCTTATCGCTTAAAAGCGATCTCTTGCTAATATTTATGGGTTCAAACAATACAACAAGTTTACAAAACTAGAACTCAAATTTTCTTTGGGAAAATAAAAATTACGCAGATAAATCTACGATTGAGCGCTTGCGCATCGAATATTATGTATTGAAGTTAATTATTATTGTGTTTTAAATAAATTTTAAGTTTTATAAGAATCTTTGAGCCAGACTAGATTTGAAAATGACGAGCAAATCGGCGCCGTATTTTTTGATGAACTGAAGCTTATTTTTACCCACTTAAATACACTTTTTTTACCAGCCCGTATTGTCCCACTGCTGGGCAAAGGCTTCCCCGTCTGACTTCACTTATCACGGTCTAGAGCCAGATCTTGTCAGTCTCTTTGCGTTCCGTGTTTAGGAATCTATATGGTTGTGACCTTGGCCCACCTATCGGGTTGCATACGGAAGACGTGACCCGCCCTGTCCCATTTCAGCTTTGCAGCCTTGATGCCCCCGTCAGCGATGCTGGTCTTCGAGCGCAGCCAGGAGTTTGGAATCCGGTCAACCCGCTTTGCACCCAAAATGCTGCGCTCCATCGCTCTTTGGAAAACTCCTAGTGTGAACTTCTGAGGCTCGCTCAGTGGCCAAGACTCGTCACTGTAGGTTAGGACAGGTAGAATCCACATGTCAAAGAGTTGGCGTTTTAGCGATAAGGAAAGGAACTTCATAAGTTCCTTCATCATACATACATACGAAATATAATATAATGCTGGATATTTCACACAGCACTATCTAGCCTCAAACTAATCAACGTTTGTATTAGAGAACCAGATAACTGATAGAATACTTATGTACTTTTTAGTATTTTATTTTACATACTTACAAGTAAACATAGAAAATAAACCAGACCCAGAACAAATATCTGTAGATCATGCAAACAGCAAACACTTGTTCCGTGGTGGGAATCGAACCCCTGCGTCTCCGCCGGCTATTCGGCCACTGCGCCACGGAGGTCGTCATTATTTGATATACTAACGAGTATTTGATAACATTAATTTGAACTTGATATCTCGACGCATTCTTGAGAAAAAGGGTCTTGACAGACGGACAACGAAGTGATCCTAGAAAGCCACGTAGAAACAATTATTTATAAACACTGTTTCAGAAACAAAATCTACGTGTTTCTCGGCATGTTTCTGTGGTCGAAGCGGGGAACACAGAAACAAATCAGTATCGCAACAGATGTGTACGAGTGTGGACGCGTGTTTCACTTGTATATGAAACAAGGAGACTCTACGTCTCCATGTCTCCATGGAAGGCGATTTTTTTTATTAATTGAAATATTTGAAACAACCCGCGTATTATGGGGTTGCTCGTCAACAAATTACAAAAATAAAACGCGTGGGAAAACGTTAAACAACTGATGATGTGGACGGCACAGTTTCCGAAACATTGGTCCTGGAAACATCTACATGATGTTTCAGAAACTGTGCATCCGAAACATTGTTTCTCAATGAATACGAGTACTGTTACGAGCTGAGGGTTCGGGATAAAATAATGGGAATCGGTCTGACCAAAATAACACTTTTATTCAGCACTGAACGGTGTATACACGAACTTGGTCACACGTATCACAACACACTAAATGACACCACTGGTGCACCACTTATAGTCACCGAAATGATCGCACGTATAGCTTAATCCAGACTGACTCGGGAGCAACTACTGTTCACGCGAGACCCTTCCCACGTCAGTCCTCCAGGGCCTCGCTGAGACTAACTCACTCAGACTCAGACTGACTGTCCGGCCATCTCTCCGGCCTATTTATATCGCACACATTTCGATTGTTCGAGAACGATGTCGATCCTTCCAGGAAAGGGTCGGTCCCTCGACACAATGGCCACTCACCATTCTGCGAAACCACAAACAATAGCAACAATAACACAGCAAGACAAAAGCGTTCGAGAAGGTTCGATTATTACTCATTGTTTAACAGCCTCGGCGTAACAATACTTAAGGGTTCCCTTTAAGGTACATAACCCTAAAAACCAGTACTTAATACTCGTATAACACGCACGTATTTCTTGTAACTTAATTTTCTCGGAGCTACATTTTATCAAGTACCTACCTACGTTTTTTTGGTAAATTATCCAAGTAGGTACATCAATTATGGTGGAAGTTAAATGTTGCGGTAACAATTACTCGATTTCGCGTAAAGCAGGTGTTACATTACGTCTAGGTGTCGTGAGCTTTTTGCAGCGTTTATGTAAAGTATTTTTTAATTATATACTTTCCATAATTATTCGCTACCAGTTATTTTGAACAAAGAAATGTTATAAATAATGTTATTGACGGTTTAACTATTTCGTGTAATAGTGTTTATCAACTTATTTAAGTGTTTTGGTCACAATATTAACTATAAATAATGCTGGACATTTCACACAGCGCTAGATAGCCATAAACTAAGCAAAGCTTGAAGGGAAATATATAACTGATTTAATACTTATATATTTAATACTTTTCTCGAGAAACACCCAACTCCGTAACAAATATCTGGATATCATGCAAATATTTGTTCCGCGGCGGGAATCGAGTCCGCAACATCCTTCGTCATAGTCTATTTGCCCACTGCACCATGGTTGTACCTATGTGTGTTTATTGTTTATTATCTGATACAAAAAGCTGGATATACGAGTACAATAGTTCTATGATGTTTTAAAAAACCTAACGTTCTCGACAACGTGGGTTCTGGGGCCCAATTCTACTAAACCAATCGCTTCACTATGACAATGGTATCGTCGCAAAATGCCCACTATAGATACTTTTTGGTATTCTACTAACACAATTTGGCAGCTTATGACAGGAACAACAATGATAATCGCTAAATAATCGTATGGCTTCATAATCGTTTTTTCTTATAAATTAGTAGAATTGGGCACCTGGTCAAGACTATGTTAATCTTAAAAATAGACTTTAATTATAATATTTGATGGTGTTATCTAATGGCGTGCAAGTGATGTATGCAAGTGTATAAAATAATTCTTAAAATAACTTTTTATAGATTTTTTTACGCAAGCCTCTGTGGGAAGAATTTCTTCAAATTTCTAGACTTGTGCAGGAATTGCGTAAAGAAACCGTTCGTATGTGGGCTCCATTATGCATTGTACAGTCCGCCAATACACTCCTGAAGTTTTTTAGTCTTCAAGGGTCTCTAAGATACCCTAGGAACCTTTTAAGCGTACTTGTATTGTTAGAGCCCTTGAGTCCTTTGTAATCAGAAGGAACTTGATCACGTCTTCAGATACTTTGATATTTCCAAGGTAATCAGCTTCGAATAACCGCTTCAGTGTTCTGGAGTGGAGACCACGTCTAGGCAAGCGAAGTGTAGGAAGCCCTCCGGCTAGATGGAGTGATTTGCGCGCTGTTGCTGGCAGGGATTGGATGAGAAGAGCCGAGGATCGAGCTCAAGGGCGCACCCTGGGAGAGACCTACGTCCAGCAGTGGACTGTTATATGTTGATGATGATGATGAACCGCTCCAGAATGTCTTTAAAATAGATTAAATCTTTTCAACAATAGTTACCTTGTATTTTTTATCTTTTGCAATAACATTGGCCAATTAGGGTGACTTGCGCAACGATGCCTAACCGTATTTAGTGCATAAATATGTTATGAAATCATATAAACACGTCCAATTTAAACAAGTTTAGCCTCTAAATACATTTAGGGTTCGTTGTGAAAGCCGGGTTTAATATACAATCTATTGTACGTTCATGTAGGGTCGACGACGACGTTAGAGATAAAATACAAAAAAAAGAGCAATCTTAGATCAAGATCCATTTTGTTAGCAAAAAGCTTAAACCTAGGGGCGTTAGTCACTGGTGTGAGAAAAATGAATTGTATCTAAAGTTAGGAAATCGTAAAGTTATGAGTTTTATCCGCGGACACTGACCAACAACTTATGTTAAGGTAAATGGTCAAGTTGGTCAACCAATGTTTGACAGTAAAATATCTTGGTGTCGTATTTGACTCTATGCTCATGTTCCATGATCACATCAGAGCATTTACAACAGACGGTTTTAAATGCTTGGGCTTCTTTACCCGAAATTGTAAGAAGTTCACAGCAAAGGTGTTAGTACTTAAATACTAGTTGTTATTTAGTTATCTGTGTGAGCTTCCGCATCAGGACAATCAAGCTTGTTGGCAATGACGTTCAGGATAGTGTTAGAACAGAGGGCTTAGCCAAGTTACAGTCGATTAGCGATGACGCTAGTCTATACGTCCGAAAATGTATGGGATTTGACACATGCTATAGAAATACCACGTGATTCAGCGACAACAAATGTACGTAGAAATCGAATAGATTCGTGGCGAATGTAATTTGGCTACGGGCCCAGATATATCTTCGTTTGACGACAATCTCACTTGATGGTAAGCGAAGATGTGATCTAAGATGGAGCAAGAAGATCTAAAGACATCTTTTCATTCTTACCTTTAAGAGACCTGGATTGTAGTCTTCTGGATAACCTTAGCTGTACGCATTAAGAGGGAAGAATACCAAACACTTATCTATACCAAAAGCAAAACTGTAAGTGCTAATGGGTGTTATACTAACGAGGTTTAAAACCTACTCAGCAGTTGCCTACATAATCATCATATCAGCATTTGGATCTCCACTGCTGAACATAGGCTTCTCCATATATTTCCAGAGCAACCGATCTTAAGCAGCCTGCACCCAACGGCTTCCAGCTACCTTTATGAGTTCGTCTTTCCTTCTAGTAAGAGCTGTTCTACTGTCCGTTCTCTTCCTCAAGCTCATGCGAGGCACCTGCGTGGCCTGTCATCTTTCTTAGAATTTCATACATTACTATCGCTGCGTACACGGCACACACCCGCAAACTGAATAATATTGAAATCACTGTCTGAAACACGTGTTCTTCACGTCTTAATATGGAAAACGTTATATACCGCTCGCCGTTTCTTAAAAAAACGAGGGCTATAGCTTCGTTATTCGTTGGGTTTACTGCCAAAACGAAACAAGGCAGGTACACAGGGTCTCTGTACTGCGACCCAGGAGTCTTGGAGTTTTGACAATAATGCCACATTTTTTTAGGGTACAACTCAAAAGGAAAAATTAACACTTATAGGGTTTGAAGCCACCTATGCTGAGACAGAGACCATTTTTTCCCCATGCAATTCCATCATTGTCTGTGTGGGTGGGCTGCCTACTTACCCTAAACTGATTGTGTGGGCGGGTAACCTACTGCCATACCTACTCATTAGTTTTTAAATATTTTTTACTATCCTTATTATTGTAAACTTATGTAGGAATATATAATAAATTTTTTTCTTCTTTCTTATAGGCCTTGTGAGGCTGTCCTCTTTAACCTTCTGATACGGCTTGACAGTCAGGAGAACCTTTCTGCCCCAACAGCCATCACTTCTTCGAGCTATGCGCCCACTGCCACTTTAGCTTGCTAATACTTACTTAATTACTCCATTGGCGCAGGGACCTAAAGTGAATCTTCGCCTCCGATACGAGAACTCGCTACTTTCCTCTGTCCATTGCCATCTCTTGCCAGTCGACGGCTCCAAGGTCGTGCAGGTCAGCTTCCATCCTATGGCTCCAGCAATACTTGGGATGAACAACCGGTCGGCGGCCAATCGATCAGCTCAAGTATGCTCTCTTGACGCTTCGATCTTGCTAATCCTTTGAGCTAATTATATTTTGCTTCAAATTTAATATAAGTATCAAGATGCTTCCATCGTAGTATAAGCTGCCATTAAAAGGAAAAGAGTGAGTGCACAAGAATCTTGCACGAGGCCCGAGGGAGGGAACACTCAAATTTTCTTTTTCAATGAGCTTTAGGGGTGGGCGGTGAATGTGCGGCGAGATTTTGACACACCGTTGCAAGATGGGGATGTTTTGAATAAAAGGTTTCTTTACAACATGTACCTTGAAGGAAGGTGTATCTTATCTAGACCAAATTTTCGAATTTTCAATGTTACAAACTCAAATTCAAATTTGTTTATTTACACTTAAATATAACTTTACAGAATGAATATAATACGCTATATCTAAAACAAGAAAAAAATACAAATTATAATTATCCATTAATTTTCAAACTTACATGTGTCAGGTACATATATTTATTAAATATAAAAAGATACTCAAAAAATACAACACATATACAAATACCTTAGGGACTTAAAATAACTAACTTAACATAGGTATGATTAAATACTCTCATAATAACTGAGACACACTCGCTCGATCGTCTTCCAGTCATCCGCAAACACATCAAACTGAGGTTACAGGTATTCATGGATAGAAAACTCTCAGAATTATAAGGAAACATCATTTAAATTGAAATTTAAGAGAGTACCAATTATGTGCTGTATATTGGCATATTCAGAAACCACAGATTCTCGTTGAGGAGACTGGGGACATGCACAAAGTAAATGCAAAGGTGAACTACCTATTCGTATCACTCCAGCAGGGTAACTCGATTGGTTACCTGTCTGATATAACCTTGTCTACTTTACAAGACGGCCAGACTAAATAAGTTATAGCATAATTGGTAAAGTTGACCCTACGGCAAACCAAACACCTTTTGACGTAGTGTAGCTTAAAACAGTATTGCATCTTTAGTTTGGGGAAGCCTACGATATTTATAAACCGTATACTACTCGATTGCATTCTTCATCCAGCTACCGTCTTGCTCGGGGTCCGCGCTGTAATCATTTTCGATGTTAGATGTATTTTTTTATTCGAGTCTAGCGTCTCTTCTTCTTCTCAATCGTAACGCTCTTGACGGATCGATCGTGGTCGCCATGTTGTATCATTATTTTTGGGGGCAGATGTTACACGCCTCATCGTATCTCGCCATGTATATAAGTATTCTATCAGTTATCTGGTTCCCATAGTACAAGCTCTGCTTAGTTTGGGGCTAGGTAGCGCTGTGTGAAATGTCCAGCAATATTTATTTATTTTATTAGCCATTAATCTCTATTGACAGACATTCTCGTGCATTCATGCAGTTTGCCGCCCACTGCAGCTTTTATTTGAGTTTAGCGTATAGTCTTGTTTTTACATATCAGTCAGAAATACAAAACCGCTGCATTTTCGACATGTGGTATAATCGACCGTATACTAGGTGACTATGGTAGAGTATCATATTCATACTATACAATATAAGCTGATCCGACTGCGGCTTCGCAGCGCTTCCTTAATTTTAAAAACTGTCTCAAAAATTTTAAGCCTAGACGGGACTTGAACCCGCAAACTTCCTCTTGATATGAGAACGCACTATCCATTTGTGCCACCAGGCCGTCTCACCTCAGGGTTGAAATTAGTGAGTTGATTCAGATTACGACTAAAGCGCCATTAGCTCCATCTACAGAAAAACTTACAGTTTTTTGACCTGCTCAATGCCAAACGTTGCAGTTTGGTACATTGACAAGAGATGTCGCGTTGCTTATTTCAATGATTTCCGTATGTGTTCGGATAACACTATAAAAATAAAAATACTAATGACCCTCCTTCTTCGCAGCCGGGTAGCCTATGCCCCAATCCCGGTGATTAACTTATTGTAACGGAGTGAAGTACATTTAGGTGATTTTTAACGTCCAACACAAACAAAGGGGTGTTATAAGTTGGCCGTGAGTAAGTGGAGGCCGGATGAACAGATTTTGATTGAGTTTTTTCTTAGATAGATGACTTGATCGAGAGTGTTCTTAGCTATGATTAGTTTAGTTTAGGGCAAGTTTAGTTTACACACGTTACACTACTTTTGCTACGATGCCAAAATGTGATTAGGGTCTGATGATGGAGCTTGAATGAGAAATGAGAAGAAATTGGTGAGGGGTTTTTAAGCCTTAGTTATGTCAGTTTTTAACCCCGATCCAAAAAGTGGGGGCTTTTTTGAAATTTTTTAATAATTATCTTGCGGTACTGATTTTTAGTCACTATGCTGTCATCGTCTGCATGCGGGTAGTAGAAAATTTAATTTTAAACTCCATGTAGGAAAGTTCGTATGTAAGGAACAGATGCAATAATAAATAATAATTAAATTTATACAGGGTGCTCCAAAATATGTATGTTTTCCTGAAACCACTTTTCATATGAATGAAATAAGTAAAATTTCAATATTTTTTCATGAAAAATATTATTTTCCCAGAACATACAATAAACGTACAAAATGTTTGTAAGGTGTACCTGAAACAGCTCATAAACTGATTTTTAAAAGGAGACTCTTCAATAAAAACACCGAATTTCTAGAAGTATTTAAACATTATTAAATTATTAGTCATAAGGTGTACTTTTTGTTGCTATATAAAATATTTTGCATATTATTTTTTTCATATTGTTTTCTGAGTGACGTCGATCATCCCTTTTGGGAATAACATACATATTCATATTCTTTATTGTACACAAATAAATTTACAGACAGAAAAAGCTTACAAAATGGGCATGTACAAAGGCGAGCTTAACTCTAATAAGAGTACATATTTCAGGGCAACATATTTATTTGATCAAGTTACCTACATTTGCAGTTGCATTATGAATAAAAAACTAATAAATAAAATGAAATATTTGTCTCATGTATTCTTGAAAATATTATTTAAAGATATTAAATTATTCTCCCAAATGCAAGACATGGAATTAAAGGTAAAAATATTGTATTCATATAATACACGTTTTTATCTATAAACGGAGTATTTTCAAACACTTAGACACCTCAAAGGGTTGGTCCGTTTGGGTCACCAAGTGGAAACTTTTCTTAAGGACTTAGAGGGGCACAAAGGAGGGTTTTAGGCAAAAGAGGTCTCAAACAACGAGGTTGTAAAATAAACTATACCTTCACACCCAATGAGCAGTTAATGATAAACTTTCAAAAACCTTTGAAATAGAAACCTGAAATAATCAGTAGTTAGAGACAGATTTTGCACAGACAAAATTTATCAAAACGACGCCCAAAAATTATTGGAACAAAACTATTCAACAAACTCCCGGTTAAGGTTAAACTGATAGATAATGATGTATTTTTTTATAGCCGGGTTAAAGCTCTTCTTTTGGATAAAACTCTATACATGTGTGTTCGTGTTCGCGAGTGTCAAAGAATTTTTAGATACCGTCTATTAATCGCTTCGAGACTGATTTTTGAAGTGGAAACTTCTTTAGGCGCGTTGGAGCATTTTTGAGATGCGAAAAATCCATTGAACTTGTGACATTGTTACCGACATAATTTGATTTTTTTTTTTTAGTTTGCGGAAGGGCATAAGACAACTTTCTTAGTAAATTTTCATGTTTATGCGACATCCATCATGATCATTTAGTAACATGCAAAATTTTTTTTAAGCCAAAACTTCTTTGGGTGCATTGGGCATTTTTTGAGATGGTAAAACACCATTGAACTCGCAACACTGTTACCAACACCGTTCCTGACGATTCAAAAAATACACACGTAATTGTTTAAGCTTTCACTACTGTCGGCACTGTTTTTTTTTAGATAGCCAAGAGCTTGACCACTACCTCACCTGATGGTAAGGGATGGTGTGATCGATGATGGAGCACACTTGCCTGGAAAGAACCTATTCACTCTGGACTTGAAGACTCCGAGATTATACTGGTCGGGAAAAACATACGCCGGAAGTGAGTTCCACTCCTTACTTGTGCTAACAAGAAAATTTGAAGCAAATCGTTTGGTACGGCAAGGTGGTATGCTGACCAAAGGTGGTACTTCTCGGTACGTCTGCTTATCCGGTGGTGCAAGGGGTAAGGCGGGATAAGGTCATACATATCTTGCGCACATTCACCAAAATGAAATGAGGGATGAGTGAATGAGTGATATTCAGATCTGAATTGTGTTATTTTGTACTATTTTAGTTTTAAGGAAAAGAGATAAATTTATGATGAATTTTAGATTTAGATAACAAATCACAGCGACCAATAACAGTGGAATTTTATTATAATTTTTTTTCGAACGTTTTTATCCTCGTACATAATGTATTAACCTACTGACACGTCATAGCATTCGCAGGGCCGGATTAACTCTATTGGGGCCCCTAGGCAATGCAATTCTCGGGGCCCCCTTTCCTTTACCCTTTTCTTATTTTTTAAAATATATTTTTTCTATTACAAAAGTCGAGTCGATCAGATCGACTCCTGCTTTTTGCTTTCATTGAAATGATCTTATTGGAGAATGTCAGGAATGAAACGTTTTTTGAAGTGAAAACTTTTTTAGCATCATTGTCATTTGAAAGTTGATGAAACGAAACAGCGACAGTTTAGTTACCATAACACTCTTGTATCATTTATCGAAAATGTAAGCTCTGAGTCTGAATAAATCTATGTAATATGTACGAATAAAATATAAATTAACTATCTAACTTTACATCACTCTGATCATTACTAAAACCTATTATGACACATGAGTCGAACTGTCTTAATGGATTCAGCTGTTCCTTATTATTGTTTCATGTGTCATTTCGTGTGTGCCAAATAAATGATTATTCTATTCTATTCTATTCTATAATTATCATCTTCCCGAAATTTTACATTCGTGTCATTCTCTTGAAACCATAATTTTTGAAGGTTTCACTTCTACCACGTGTGAATTGCACACATGCTTTTTTTCTTGGTACGTGGCCCGCATTGACTAGGCCCCTGTGGGCCCCTAGTCGGTGCGGGGCCCCTAGGCAGTTGCCTAATCCGCCTTATGGATAATCCGGCCCTGATTAATAGCTTAATTTTATACCTTGTATCGAATGTAATGTGCTTTTTCTATGATAATAAAATATACTATTCTATTCATATATTCATTAAAATCACAAGGATCACTTTGAAAAGTCAATTTTACCGCCTGTTCATCCGCGACCAAGCCAGGAAAGAAAGGCAAGAAACAAGGCTGGTTATTTATTTAATTATAATTTACACAAAATAACAATAGGAATAAGTAACTTTTTAAAAAAATATAACCGATTCACGAAACTACTGAACTCATTTTGATGAAATTTATATACGACCAATATAAAAGTTTATCCTAGAGTTTTCCAAATCGGTTGTTAAATGACAGAGTGCTGAGGTAAAAACAAAAACCGAATTGCGTCTCTATAAAATTTGAGGGTTCCCCTCGATTTTTTTGGGATCCCATCATCGATCCAGACTTAGTGCCAATGGGCCTACCTGGGCCTACCCTTTTAAACAAAAAAGAATTTCTTGAATCGGTCCAGGCGTCTTCGAATAATCAGTGAACAAATATTAATAAAAAAAAGATTTCGACGAATTCAGAACCTCCTCCTTTTTTTGAAGTCGGTTAAAAAAGAAGAGTATGCAGGTACTTAATACAAATAATTTGTAAAACAATTTTAATTTTTCGTCAGAAATATGTTTGTTTTCTTTCTTTCTTTCAAAAGTCTCCGTGCCTGTAATTTTAGTAATTAGATATTTCCAAATTGTTTTTCAAACCCTACCATTAATTAATCGTTAATTACAACGAGATCACATACGTACAAAAACTCCCAACTCCTTATAAATTCACCCCAACAAAACCAAGATCATCCCCTACCCCCGTTTTTATTTACTTTTCTAGTATCGAATAAATCGATGGTACTCAATTCTGGGGGTTAACGCGCGTGCGCGAGAAAAATGGCGACCGAAAAAAAGCGGGAAATAAGAGAAAGAAATGGCGGGGGTGTTGCCGTGGTAAGAAGGGCTCGCGGTGACGTCAGCAGCGACTGTTGACTAGTGCACGTAGGTGGGTTTGTTTGGTAAAGAGGCAATACTTTGCTATAGTCGATGGTTACCCACCACTTAACATCAGGGGGGGGGGTTCACATTAGAGAGTAGAAACACGACCATACATAATGTTTTACCTTAAATGTATTTTTTCTCTCATTTAAATATATTTTGCCGTAGCGATAAACTTTTCTAGGGAGGTCCGGCTGGATGTATAAAGTCGAACATTAGGTGAATCATCATATATCATTAGCATCTTTATAATGGTAAATTAATTGATATATTTTTTTATTTATATTATTTATAATAGTATATTTAAGTAGCCTTTGGGGCAATCGTGCTTATTTTGAACGTGTCTAACGTTGGAACTCACGTTGGTTTGACTGATGTCACGCGTGTCAGCGCGATACAAAATGTGCACAATCGTAATCACCCCCCCCCCACACCCCCAGATTTGGCCATATGCTTATTCCATCTCCAAGTAGTATTTATTATCTAGCTTATGCTGACCGCTAAAAGCGATCTCTTCCAAACAACCTTTGAATGGACTAATATAACGAGAAATTAAAAAAAAATTAGGTAAGTATCGTTTGTGAAACGTTTGGCATTAATCGGGTTTTCTAAATAAATGCCTTTAGTTTTTAGGCTTTTATAGGTGCATTATATCTGTGTGTCTTGACTACTTTGTTTTTTATTCGCGTATACTCAGCAGATTCGTTTTTACAAATTGTATTACTGAATATTTTTTGTATCACATTAGCTCCTGAAATTATATATATCCTTAACTACACATCAGTAATAATTGCTTGATAAACTATAAAGACTAACAAAAAACGATCAGTGTAATATAAATCAATTTATAATCATGATAATATTAACTGATATAACAGACATATTAAAATTAATTCACAATGATTTTCAACACTTATTTTATTTTATATCAGACACAATTGAAACACATCACCAAAAATAACATCTAAAATAAATTCACACTAATAAACAATAACTCGTTACAACAAACGTCATCGAACAAACATACGAACAGTCTGTACATTAGCTGCAGTACGTCACCGCGAGCATAGGGGTGTGTCTTCCCCTCTTTCCGCCCTGAGGGGTGCAGTTTGCCCCCGAACTTCACCACGGTCTTGTGCCTCGTTTGTACTTGACTGGCACGAGAGTTAGCGGAGCGAGTAACTTGTTAGATATTGATAATATTTCCATAAAAAGGTGAGTTTGTTATTATGTACGCACGTAAGAAGTTATACTTTTTTTGCGTAACAGAACAAAAATAGCTAAAGATTTCATCCCGTATGACACAACTCTTTGTTTGTAGCTAATTTCATCATGTCGCTTTTTGGCTGTTGGTGTGCACGCGCATGAGACAGTTATCATCTAACATCATCATGTCGCATTTTAGAAGTTGGTGTGCGCGCGCAATGTAAAAAATTTACTCTCTTATTTTTTTCCAAACGCGCCAAAAGAAGTATAACTTCAAAAAATAGAACATAAAACAATGTTTTTAACATGTTTGTTGTTTCCAAAAAAAGTTGGGTTTCTAAAGTGGCATTTCTTAACGTCAAATTGGTTTTTAGTTTTGGGTACTTAAGTACATACTATAGTTTTAAGTATAAGGGTTGGTAAGTAGAATCAAAAAGTATTAACACCTATTATCGCTACAAATATAACAGTACATACCTGCCATAGCCTAATTCTCGTCAATTTGCACTTCATCCACATCATCGCTTACAAACAGGTGAGATTGTGGTCAAGCGCAGATCTATTATTATATAATTTAAACATTAAAATTTCAAAAAAATTATACTTGAAAAAAGACTCTAATTTTCTTGGCTCATTCGTAACATTACTAATCTAAACCATAAATAAAAGTTCTTACCTGGCTCCTACTTACCTACCTACTTACATTTTATATACTTTTTATTGCTTTTATCTTGTTTAACAATTTTCACCATCGTTTAACTAGTCATTTTTACATTATTTTAACATATTTTGATTGACAGTCATCTGTCAAAGTTAAAAAAATACCCAGTGATGTAACGATAACCCCAAGATAGCAACAGCACAAACCTTAGTGGTTTTTAGAGGCTATATTTTTAAACATATCTTGTCACCTTTGTTAAAATAGTAAATCAATAAAAAAAGAAAAATAAGTAAATCTTTTAAGTAGATGCATAATGGTATTGATACTGCCTAAGTCCAACGCTATGGCTTAGCGAATCTGCCATGGCACATGCTGAGTGACACATGCAGAGTGGCTGCCATTTGTATCACAATTATCTCTTTTAAGCCTAGTTTTACGATTCTTTTTACGTATTGGTGACAAAATAAACGCATTTTCACCACAATTTCATCAATTCAATTTCTGATGGTAAGTGATGATGTGGTCTAAGAAGAGGCACAAAGCTCTATTCACAGAAACCCAGATTGTTTACTTTTATTATTAATCATACTTATAGTACATACTTATGAAAAATACACTTAAAAAACCTTAGAAGGTCTGACCTAAGTGTAACACAAAGTATTCCTCTATATTAAACTATTTGTTACTGACGACCTCCGTGGTGCAGTGGGCGAATAGCCGGCTGAGACGCAGGAGGTAGCTAGTTCGATTCCCGCTGCGGAACAAATGTTTGCATGATCTACAGATATTTGTTCGGTTCTTGTTGTTTCTGGATATTATAAGTATGTATTTACAAAAAAAATGTAAGTATTCTATCACTTATCTGGTTCCCATAGTATAAGCTCTGCTTAGTTTTGGGCTAGATAGCGCTGTGTGAAATGTTTAGCAATATTTATTTATTTATTAATCTTTTTGTACGTAATAAATTACCGTAATCATTCCACTCTTTCTTTTGCATTTTTATAATGTACCAACTTACAACTACCGTCAAAACTGACTTCAATCTAAAAACACTATACTATCTAATAAAACATTAAGTAAAGTAATAAAACAAAAATCTCATTGTTACTGACCAGTGGCAAGTCTCGGTCAAGTAACTAGCGGTAGTGTAAATAACCGTCCGTCGTTTTAAGATGGGCCTATGCCATCTGACATTCCTGATAGCAACTAATCGAAGACTTCGAAACTCCGTACGTTTTGTATGGCAAGATTAGCGTACTGGAACATACAGTTACTAAACAGACAACTTGCTTATGCACTAATATAATGTAACTTATACTAATTGGTATTAATATATATTCTAAAAAGTTATTAGGGATTATTGATTTTATTCCTTTTTAAAATTAGTCTTATCTACCACGATTGGAGACCCATTTTAAATTTTTTCTATGGGTCTTTATTTTCTAGAAAAGTATCTATTAATTTAGTATGTCGTTTATTATCTGTAATCAGGAAGATATTGCTTTAAACTATAAAACCACCCATTGTAACTTGATTGCACTTATGATTTTTTTATATTATATTATCTTTTTATATTAAATCAGCCACACTAATTTATAAATTAGAAAATAACTTTGTCTCTGTCTGTTTGTTACGCTTTCGCGACTTAATGGCAGAACCTATTTCGATTAAATTTGGTAAATAGATAGAATATGACCTGAACAAAGACACAAGCTACTTTTTACTGAAAAATCATACGTGCAAAGCCGCGGGTGGAAGCTAGTTAAAGATATAATCCATCTCATGACCATCAATGATCGAATCCGTGGCGCAGTGGGTAAATAGCCGGCTGAGACGCAGGAGGTTGCGGGTTTGATTCCCGTCGCGGAACAAATATTTGCATGATCTACAGATGTATATTCCGCATCTGGTTATTTCTCTGTATATTATAAGCATGTATTTAAAAAAAATACGTCAAAGTCAAAATCAAATATTTTTATTCATTAAAATCAGACATTAAAACACTTTGAAACGTCAATTTTACTGCCTGTTCCTTCGCGACCAAGCCAGGAAAGATGGGCAAGAAACAAGGCTGGTTGTTTTTTTAATGATCCTTTTACAACACATAATACAGAAAATAAAAAATATACGTATACAAGTATTATATCAGTTATCTGGTTCCCATAGTACAAACTTTGCTTAGTTTGGGGCTGGATGGTGCTGTATGAAATGTCCTGCATTATTAATATTACTACGGGATTCTTTCGCTCGAAATATTGATATTTCGGTTTTTATGAAGCTTAAGGACCTTTTTTTTTACTATGGGAAAATGCTTGACGCATGTCCTCCAACTCGGGGAGGGCTGAAGGGGTCTGTCGGACTCTCCGTAGGTTACAACCAACGGCATACCGACTAAAAACCCACCCATATTCCTTCATTCACCTCAGTGCCAGTGCATCATCAAACCGCCCATCGGATGAGCGGGTTGATGCTGCTGTTCAAGGGCCTAACCAAGTGCGAATCATGTTGAGATTGAACGCTTCTTTTAGAAATTTTCTTACTATCTGACAAGTTTTAAGAGTAACAGCTTTCTGCATGTTACATTATACTCTGAGATAATGATGGAGAGATTTCGATATTACTCCAATGCTGGAGAGTGTCAGGGCACAATATACAAAATCAAACTTTTTGTTCATTTAAATCACAAGGATCACTTTGAAACGTTAATTTTACCCTCGTTCCTTCGCGACCAAGCCAGGAAAGAAAGGCAAGAAACAAGGCTGGTTGTTTTTTAACGATCCTTTTAGAATACATAACAATACAGAAAATAAATTACGTCTAAATTGTAACATTTTGAACGAGTTGGAGCAATTTCAATCCCAAGCTTCTCTATCTACTAAATAATCCGATATTATGTTATAATAGGCTTTTTTATAAAGATTTTATTTAATTACGTTTTTAAATTTATTAATTACACTTCCATTAATAATTATCATTAATATTTATAATAATATATTTATTATAATTAAATCATTAATTGTAATTAACAAATTATTATAAATTGCGTATTATTTCTACTTTCAGTTCGGTATATTTATGAATTTATCTGTAATGGTTTTCCGTAAATTATGTGTGTTAGGATCCGCAATATCTATTATTTTTATCTGTCTGTAAAAAGTTTAAATGAAAATTTAACGACCACCTACATAATTACAAGAGAACGCTTGATTTCTCGCTCTCCGAACTTCAAAAAACTCTTAAAACTTCACCCTTTCCAATCCAAAAACTTTTCTCCTTAGATCCCAATTATACATTCAACTTTTAAACAATATACTTGCATTTTTCCCCAAACGGGGGAGGGGGGCAATACAAAAATAGGGTGATAAGAGTAGGCAGCCATCTTTGTCCCTCCCCCAGGCTGTCGATTCGGTGATGAAATGGAAAAAATGATAAAATTATTTTGTTGCGAGGGGAAGCCTGCACTGTGGAGACCACGTGTAATTATGAAGAAGGCAGTAATTTGAGTATAATTATGTGGGGAAAATTGTGGAAGTGTTGTGAAGAAAAGTTGGTAAATGTTGAATGAACTAGCGGGTATAGCGGACTAGTGATACAGGACCATCAAGTAAAATGCTGACTCATCTCATCACACTAATATTATAAATGCAAAGGTTTGGATGTTGGTTTATTTATTTATTTGTGTGTTTGTTACTCAATCACGTCGTAACGGCTGAACCGATTTGGATGTAATTTGGTATATATGTAGATTATAATCTGGATATCGGTCCCATGAGATAAAAATGGGTTGTCAAGTTGCAACAGCGAGTTTAGCTTTATTTCTAGGTTATCTACACATTTAGTAGTGTAACGCATACGAAGTCGCGGGCAACAGCTAGTCTTACATAAGGTGTTGAAATTTAGACTAATTATATTGAAGAGACGGTTTCTATCCAAAAGTAAAAGTACATATCTATAAATGTTCTTGATTTATTTTGAAAATTTCGAGAAAATCGTTAAAGTGCTGCTCGACGAAATGTTAGAGAACTAGCTTATTGTACGATGACACAGATGACTAAAAAGTTACTACGAGCCGTTCAACTACCCCGCTAGTTGATGACCTGGCCCGGTCAGTGTACCCAATCAGTCAACAGTGCGTGTATAGTGCGTACCGCAGGGTGGTAAGTACCTGTTTGGTTAGGCATAAAAACTCGAAAATTATTTATTTATTATATATTGTCTTAAAAGTATACTCTGTCGTTATTTGTAATTTAAATTGCAACACCTTAAATATGAAAAACCGGGCAAGTGAGAGTCTGCGCACCGAGGTTTCCGTAAAAATATTTTTTTATGTGATGTGTATTTTTTATTGTGTTGTGTGTAAGTTTATAAAAAGGTCTTCATCGACAGGGTGAATCGTCAAGTCGCCTGCTTAAAACTCGTCCTAAAATGTGAAAAGTGACAAAAAAAAACATTTACCTACTCGCTTTGTGTCTTAATCAGGGTGTGACTTAGTACAGTGAAAGACAAAATTATTAATTACAAACAACATTATTGCCCAAGGTTCGCTAGAAGAGATCGCTCATAGTTACAAGACCAACAATTGTACTTCGCAATATTGGAGTATTTCTTTATCGTTAATATGTTTGTTTATATGGTTTACAATAAAGTACCATTCTTTTATATTCTATACCTCGCCCATATATTATTAAAAAAAAATATAATATTTTATTTTCACAGTCTGTAATCCCCAAGCGGTTTAATTATCAACCTACACTTTTTCCCTTACCTGTACGTCTTGCTAGGTACTGTTTATGTGGTGTAAAATAAAGTGGTTTTCTGTCCTATTATTTTCTACTAGCAGCCCGTCCCGGATTCACATGGGTGGACATTTTGTTTTTACATTTTTATGGCTAATTTTTTTGTAGTTTTTCATAATTTTTTCTAGTAATAAATATAGACTGTTTTACTCAGGGATAATATAGCATTCTAATGGTGAAAGAATTTTTAAAACGGGCTGGTTGTTTTTGAGTTTATTCATTACAAACATACAAATTTTTCCTCTTCATAATATTATATTTATACTTAATATTATAATAGTTAGAGACAACTCGCCAAAACGTTTTTTTAACAAACCCCCGTAATCCTCAAGCGGACTAATTCTCAACCCACACTTTCCACTCACCTGTACGTCTTGCTATCAACCCACACTTTCCACTCACCTGTACGTCTTGCTATCAACCCACACTTTCCACTCACCTGTACGTCTTGCTATCAACCCACACTTTCCACTCACCTGTACGTCTTGCTATCAACCCACACTTTCCACTCACCTGTACGTCTTGCTATCAACCCACACTTTCCACTCACCTGTACGTCTTGCTATCAACCCACACTTTCCACTCACCTGTACGTCTTGCTATCAACCCACACTTTCCACTCACCTGTACGTCTTGCTATCAACCCACACTTTCCACTCACCTGTACGTCTTGCTAGGTACTGGTAGGTACAGAGGCGTGGCTAATTCCCATTAATTGCTACTTCACTCTATTGGCTAGTGTATGGTAGGCGTTATTGCGTTACTTAAACTCATATTTTTTAAGTTACAGCATAATTATTGAAATGTTAATGGTTTCAGTCATGATACACTGCAGTTGGTTACTGCAGTTATTTAGATTTAAAGCTAAAAATAACTGTTGCAGGTAGGTAGAATTTGTTGTCAATTGCTTATTAAAAATGTATTACTTATATGATCGAAAATGTCAAAACCAAGTAACTAACAAAAAAAATAACCAATGCGTCATTTTTCTCGAATAAGAAAATTAAAAAAAAAACGGAATTGAAAAGTAGTTATTTAAAGCCGAAGATCTTAAGAGGTGCCATTAAGGAAGTCTCGACAGAACTTAGATATTTGAGCTATTTGGGGTCGAGACCCGGGGTCCATGGGGTACCGGGGCCCATCGCGTTTTCTAAAACTTTTTCTGGGCGTCTGGTCGTGTGATCAACGCCTACGCATTGCAATTCAGCGGGGCAATGCAGCCAGTGTCTTGGGGATACTTCCGCCTGGTAGTGATCTGGAGCAGTTGAGCTATCTATAGATCGTTTGCAACGGTCTTTAGATGATCCATTTGTTTCTTCTGTATTTTATTGTAAATAATTGTATATTCTTTCTGTTATTAAAGACATTTTGCCCGTTAATTAAACCTCCACTTACTTAATTTTGAAAGAGCTTCCTAACAATAGATAACAGGGTTTTTTTTAATTTTAAACTTATTAGTAACTTTCTAAGGTAGACTTATTTAACATGTGGTTGATAAAACATCTACTTATTTAATTTTTAAAGAGCTTCCCAACATCACACACTAGGATATTTTTCTATCATTCAATGTAAAGATAATGTATGCTTCTTCCTGCCCCTTTCCCACATTACGCGGGGTCGGCACGTCATCTCCGTTGCCACTTCTTTCTTACCCATATCATTCTTCACACAGTCCATCCATCTCTTCGGTCTTTCTCTACTTTTATATCCACCCACATTCATAATCTAACACTCTTTTAGTTACATGATTTTCTTGCCTCCGCATGACATACCCATACCACGCTAGACTATACTCCTCAACTGTCTCTCGCTAATACCCATTTCTTATCTTATGCATTCTCATGACAGTGGATTGTTTAGTTTTGAGTTATTGTATTATTGTGTAAATTATTGTACCTTTATCTTTTTTTGTGTATTTACTGTGTTGTTGCAAATAATTTTTTATTCTATTCTATGCTATTTTTTCCTGAAATTTTAACAAATTCTTCTCAAAGAAATCGTTGACGTGTGTGGGGCCCATTAGAAACAAACCTCTTGCAACTTCTATCAACAACTTATAAAGCCGACTCAGAAATGATCGCGATTGTCGCAAAATGAAAAGAGACGATAAAAAGATAATTTGCACTTAGGATTATTCTGCGTTCTGAGTGGAAGGTACAGTCAGTGATATAACTTGATAGACATAGAGACATAAATAAATATTGCTAGACATTTCACACAGCGCTATCCAGCCCCAAACTAAGCAGAGCTTGTACTATGGGAACCAGATAACTGATAGAATACTTATATACTTTTTTTTTGTAAATACATACTTATAATATATAGAAAAACACCTAGACACGGAACAAATATCTGTAAGATCATGCAAACATTTGTTCCGCGGCGGGAATCGAACCCGCTACCTCCTGCGTCTCAGCCGGCTATACGCCCACTGCGCCACAGAGGCAGTCAAACACAGACATAAACGTAGACAATCTATTATTCATTACACTAGCGGTTACCTGTGGCTTTGTACGCGTTACACTACTAAATGTGTAGGTATCCTAGAAATAAAGCTAAACTCGCTGTTGCGCTTGACTTGACACCCCATTTTTATCGCATGGGACCTGATTTATGTGATAAAAAGTTAAAATACATACTAAATTTCATCGAAATCGATTCAGCCGTTACGACGTGATTGAGTAACAAACACACAAATAAATAAACAAACATCCAAACTTTCGCATTCATAATGAGTGTGATTAGCACACACTACAGTTACATTTTAAGACAGAGAAAATACAAAAAAAGAAACAATTGGATAGTATAAAAGTAAAACATAAATAAAAACAAGAGAGAACTTGGTAAATACAGTGTGCTACAGTGTACAGGAGTAAATGGGACTCGACTCAACATTATGCAAGCCGTTATGATAAACGCTGATATTCTGTCAATACCGCTCCATTTAGCCACACCCTGTTGATTAACAAATTCAGATAATGTCTCTCTCTCTTCCAAGCTATGTATCCCACATGGTGGTGGGGTCACTTTGCTCCATATCGTGGACATCCTCATTAGAGACTTGGTACGCACTCATGTACTTTAACACTACATCCTTCCACCTTCTCTTGGGTCAACAAATTCAGATAATGTATCTCAGTATATTGGCAAAAAAACACTTATTTTGAAATAACATACCTAATTGTTTTTGAAATATATTAAATATTTCCATGCTATTCTCCTAGAAGTATGTAATATTGTATGTATGTACGTATGGATGTAATTTGTACGAGTGTAACTGTAAGATTCCTAAACTGTCACAGGACTGGGATGAATGGCAATATCAAGGAGAGGCCTATGCCTAAAAGTCGACAAGGGCTGAAAATGATGGTGATGCTTCTCCTAGATAATGGGATTTATCTTTACTAATATTATAAAGAGGATTTGTATGTGTGTAACGAATAAACTCAAAAACTACTGGTCCGATTTCAAAACTTCTTTCACACTTAGAATGACCATTATCCTTAAGTAACATAAGTTAAATTTATTACTAGAAAAAATAGAAATTCCTACTAAAACTTCAATGATGTAACCCAAGGTGTTAAAAATACTTATAAAAAATGTTTGAAAATTAAATTATAAATAGCTCACTGCTCTACAATTATTGGCGGTCTCTTAAGGTAGGAAACCAAATTTTTCGCTTATTCAACTTCACACTATAGCAAAAAAAATTCAATTTCTAAGTTGAAAAGATCTAAATATACCAATTTTAAAAAGATCAATTGAAATAAAAAAATTGATAGATAATAATAAAACTTTATTTTCTCTTTACAATATGAGCATATTATAATAAACAGCATGAAATTGAATATAATTTTAAATTTAAAGATATTTAAATTTATTTTATAAATAAAATTTAATGCTTAAATTGTGATGAGATCTGGATTTTGAGTTTACCTAATTTCGCGTTACAAAAAATGTAATAACAGCTAATTTTGGCACTTACTGTACACTTCTTACATTTTAATCTGTGGCTTAGAGGATAAATGAGAAATTCCCGAGGGTTAAGTGTCTCATTTTGTGTCACAGTTAATATTTAATTTATTATATTAAAAACTTCGTATAATATTCCAAAGTTTTGCCGTGATTTTTACACTTATTTCGTATGTTTGTTATTAAGAATAGAGTAATTATTTATTTGCGTATACATACAATCCTAGCTGTTGCCAGCGGCTTTGCCCGCGTTGTTCTGGGGTGAAAAGTTTATATAGAAACTTTGACATTCAATTTTTATCCAATGGGAACTGATTTATGGGATAAAAGTTAGCTTATGTGGTAATCCAGGTTATAATCTACGTTCATACCAAATTTAATCGCAATCGGTTAAGCCGTTTTGACGTTATTGAGTAACAAACAAACATCCAAACTTTCGCATTTACAATAATGGAGTGAATGAATGAATGAATGAAAATTCTTTATTATACCTTACAAGCTAAACACAACAGATATAAAAATTAAAAATAAATCACATAAATGTAAGCATAATGGGCGGTCTTATCGCTTAACAAAGCGATCTCTTCCAGACAACCTTTGGATGGAGAGGATCATTGCTTAATGGAAGATTGGCTGAGGTGTAAAAAGAATAAACTTAATAATAGCAAAAGAAAAATTACTTAACCTTAAATACATAAATAACAGGTACATAAATAATTTTAAATAAGTAAATATCATATATAAAATAAATAAATATGTACTATATAATAATATGTATAATGTAATAATGTAATATATATAGAGTGATGACACGTGAAGCAATTCCATATGTAATCATATCAGCCACAGGAACACTGCTGAGCACAGGCTTTCCCCATAGATTTCCATAGCGTCTGATCTTATGCGGCCTGCGCCCACAGGTTCCGAGTTTAACTTCTCATTACATTTGTGTAATTGAATGTTGTGTTCGTTGACATTTTATTGTATCCTTTGACATTTTATTTGTATTCTTTAAAATTTTTAATCCAATTACATTTTTAATAATTTACTTTAATAATCATATTATCTATAATTTATATTCTTAATAATGCATGCTTATAAACCGATTATGGAGGATCTGAACTTTATGTTTATTTTATCATCTGCTGCATTTTCACATTGAATAAATGAATTGATTTCTATCCTTTCGGACGGTCACATTGTTACATCAAGAAATTGGGGCAAATTTTACCCGGTCACAAGACGTAAACAACCCATGAATTCGAATGGTAATTTCACTAGCAACAACTTGGTTTTTCGAAAAGAATTTAATTCGTACATAAATATAAATATATATATATTGCTGGACATTTCACACAGCGCTATCTAGCCCCAAACTAAGCAAAGCTATGGGAACCAGATAACTGATAGAATACTTATATATATATATTTTTTTTTTGTAAATACATACTTATAATATATAGAGAAATCACCAGACCCGGAACAAATATCTGTAGATCTTGCAAACATTTGTTCCGCGACGGGGATCGAACCCGCTACCTACTGCGTCTCAGCCGGCTATTCGCCCACTGCACCACGGAGGTCGTCAAAATTGTTTATAGATGTAAAACAATTTCTCACAAAGTAGAGACGTGTTTCTAGTCTACCACAAAAAAATAGCAACTTTAATGGGGCAACCTAAACAAGTAATAATTTCACTACAATATGTAGCCGGCATTATGCAACACCAATAAGGCACACATGCTCAATCTGCTGTATAGTAGTTATAATGTTAAAGGATATCATGTTTTCGTGTAATAACTGATAGGACTAAACTAAATTGTTTGTATGTTGGTTTTGTTCCAAATAAATATGTATATTTTTAAATTATATATTGGTTATTTTTTCGTTATTTAATTTGATTTTTTTTAAATTATGGTTGGTAATTAATTGCTATCTGTTATTGCTCATGATTTGATATTTGATTTTTCAGCATCTTTGTGTCAATATAGCAATATATATATATATTTTTGTAAATCATATTATTATATATGTGTGTATTACAAATGCTGTATCAATATTGTCGAGCATTTCGAACCTATTGCCGTAAGATTGCCAACCGTACCTGCTGGCAACAAATTGCCGTGAAAATGTTGCTCGTTTATGAGCACTTTAATACATAAACCAAAATTTCAATCAAGCTTATGAGCCTGCCCCCAAAAATCAATAATCTGTATATACCAATACAAACGAACTGTAGGGTGATCAAAAAACTCGTGAGGGAGGGTCCCTACCCTAAATTTTTTTCAACATTTCGTTTTTATCCATCAGGGACCCCTAATCAGAGTGACAGCTTAATATATATCTTTTGATATTTATTTTTAGAATTGGTACTCTATAGAGGGTATTTACTGGTGAGGGTTGTTTTGTGGGTAGCTTTGTATATTATGTGAAAGCATAATACATAAAAGATAAGAGATTTAAAAGTAGTAGAGTTCTTTGTGAAAGGGTTCGCCCGAGGAAGTACTACCACCATACCTAACCCTGCCGCCAAGGAGCATCCTCTCTCCAAAATATTGTTGTGCCTAACAGGGTCCTTATTGAACATGTGTCCATAATTACCACCTATTATTACATTGTGGAAAACAATTAACGATTGAGTGTTGAGTATTGCTGTGGTTCTATCTATGTGCCACGTATGTGCATCTTGGGGACACTTCTGCCTGGTAGTGATGTGGAGCAAAAAAAAACAAAAATGTTTCAACCGTTTCTCCTATGTTTTATAGTGTTGTAAATAATTGTATATCCTTTCTGTTAATTAATCTATATAACAAATGGAGTTTGACTCCTGAAGGACGTAACACATTCGACGGCTAGATTATTCTGTAGTGATGATGATTAATGATGCTTCCTGCGACCATTACGTCTGCTAATAACCTAATAGCTAATTATCTCTTAACTATATAGCTCGTGTTGATTGCAAGTGTATATTTTTTTGTGAGAAATAAAATGTTTTTGACTAATAAATAAATCAAATTATTTATTTATTTACTTTTTACTTTACTTTATTTTAAACTAGCTGTTACCCGCGACTTCGTACGCGTTACACTACTAAATGTGTAGGTAACCTAGAAATAAAGGTAAACTCGCCGTTGCAACTTGACTTGACATCCCATTTTTATCTCATGGGACTTGATTTATGTGATACAAAGTAGCCTATGTGGCAATCCAGGTTATAATCTACATAACACCAAATTTTATCGAAATCGGCTCAGCCGTTACGACGTGATTGAGTAACAAACAAATAAACAAACATCCAAACTTTCGCATTTATGATATTAGTGTGATATATTTTTGTGTATATACATAATATATGTAGATACCTACCAACATTCATTGAAATCGGTTCAGTTGTTTAGCCATGAAAACGTAACAGACAGACAAACAGAGCTACTTTCGAATTTATAATATGAGTGAGATTATAAAGTTGAGATTTATTTAATAAATTCAAAACCAAACTAGGAACGGTAAACAATTATGAATGGTCAAAAACTTCACCGCTCAAACTCACTTTAAATCCTGTAAACTTTCCACAGTGCACTAAAATGACTTCTTAATTCACTCCACAGTATTTCACAGCACACCACTCAATCCGATCTCAAAACTAAAATTAAGCTCATTATTCGATAGTTAAAACAAGTTCGCTTAATAATTCTGAACTCCGAACCAGTTTTATTCATCTTTAAGAAAAAAAACCCGGAGCATTGCTTTCGACTGCGGGAACTGTGGAACAAAAACGAAGTGTTTTGAATATATTCCGTTTGAGTTCAGTACAATACAAATCTTGAAATAAAAAAAGGAAATGTTTATTTGATTCGTTTGCATCAACATAAAATGTTGGACCAATGTCTATCAAATTAATAATAATATTAATGGAGATTTGCGCAACGATGCTTAATCGTATTTAGTGCCTAGAGAGTTGTGAAATCATACAAATACGTCAAATTTAAACATGTTTAGTCGATTATTATGTTTACGGATAATTATGCATGGGAGAGATTAGGCAAGCCGAGCATAAAAAAGTAAATGTATTTTTTTATATTATTAATTCAGTAGCACTTAATCAATCGAATGAAATTTGATTTAGTGAAAATATATTATTAATAAATGTATATTTAGTAAATATACAATTACATAAAAACACAAAAAACAATAAAATACACTACACTATTAAATATACATTATACTAATAATATGAATGCGAAAGTTTAGATGTTTGTTTATTTCTTTGTTACCTACTCAATCACGTCGTAAAAGCTGAACTGATTTCGATGAAATTAGGTACGTACGTAGATTATAACCTGGATTAACACGTAGGCTACGTTCTATTGAAAAACCACGCGTACAAAGCCGCGGCCGGAAGCTAGTTTATTAATTAATGTCTGCAAATATTCATTATATTACAATTAATAACATTAGGTACAATTGGCAATAAAAGAGATCTCTTCTAGCCAACCTATGCATTCTAAAATACTGACTTGTACTTCATTTGGGCGCAGTGAGCTGAAAGCCGGCTGAGACGCAGGAGGTAGCGGGTTCGATTCCCGCCGCGGAACAAATGTTTGCATGATCTACAGATATTTGTTCCGGGTCTGGACAAAAAAAAAGTGCATAAGTATTCTTTCAGTTATCTGGTTCCCATAGTACAAGCTCTGCTTAGTTTGGGGCTAGATAGCGCTGCGTGAGATGACCAGCAATATTTATATTTATAATAAGGATTTTGGTTCTAAAACCAAACACTTTGTAAATTACTAAGCAAAATAATTATTTATTAAAGGGAACCATAAAACGGGGTGAAACTTGCAGAAACGCTGCATAATTAATTTAATAAGTTAAAATCCAATTAATACTGGTTTTAATTACTTAGCGTTTTTTTACCGACCAGAAACTTTTAATGAATTGTGTATCGCAAGATTTTATTTTGCTTGCGCGGCGAAAAACACATACAGTGCAGATAATATTTAAAATATATTAATATTTATGAATAAGAATAATTAAGAATAAGCATAGAAGAGTTCCTTGTGAAAGGGCTGCCGGGGAAGAACTACCACCATACCTATTTCTGCCGCCAAGCAGCATTGCTGTGTTTCGATTTGAAGGGTATGTTTGCCGGTAAAAAAATAATAAAATAATAAAAACAAAACTTTGACAAAATTCACAGGGTACACCACTGACACCACAGTGCTGCAATTTGGTATACGTGTAGCCTGAGTGACACAAATATAGGCAATAGTCTGAAATCCAGAATAACTGCAATTTGTACAAAAAAAAATAACCAAATAACGTGAACTCCCGTTACCTGTAATTTGAATGAATCTGTAGGTCAAGTTATTTGGTTATGTATTTCGGGGCATTATTTTGATAGTTAAAGATTACAAATAATATTTTTTTGTTTTAAGCGGAGTCTCGCGAGATCTCAGTTGAACGACTAGTAATCTTAAAATGAGTATAAGGTACTTGTTTTTTTGTATCAGCTTTCGAATTGAAAACATAATCGTAAAATCATCATCATCCTATCAGTTACAGGACGTAAACTGCTGAATAGGCCCCAAGATTTTCAGAGCGACCGATCTTGTGCGGTCTGCACCCAACGGCTCCCAGCTCTCCATCTAGTGGGGGGCCATCCTGCCTTGCATTTTCCAATGCGTGATGGACTTGAGAACCTTCCCAACGGTCGTCAGCTCTTCAAGCTATGTGCCACCCACTGTCAGTTCAGCTTGCTAATCTTTTGCGCTGGTGACTTTGGGACGTCTCCGCATCTCCTCATTTCTGATTCGATTTCGTAGAGACACACCAAGCCTAGCCCTCTCCATAGCACGCTGAGAAACCTTGTTTCAAAGACCAAAAGACCACGTTTCTGTACCCTAAAACCGTAAAATCATATAAAAATTGTACACCTATTTGTGAAACATCCCGGAGGCGTCCAAAAAATATTCGCTTCAACAATTTCAATTCCGTGGATATCTTATTTAAGGGAGACTTATTTTTCACCCCTAAGTAGGTACAAGGCACCCTCACGCTCGCGTGCTTCTGAACTTCAAAAGAGGGGGTTACCCCCCTTGTTAACAAACTTCTACCTATCTGCATTTTTATTTAAGTTTCGTCAAAATTTTGCGCCCCTTAATTCAATTTTTCCCGAAAAATTAATTAGGGAGCACGTTTTGCTGATGTTCTCGTTAATTTGTGAGGATTATTGATGGTGCTGAGAATAGAAGAAATTATTTAACTATTTTTGAATAAATTATTTGGGAAATACCTTTTGGAAGATGACTGATGGGAATTTTTATCACCCGACGATAATTTGTGGTTTTTTAATCATGTAACTGTTAAGAGTTCCTACCCAGGCTTCATATGAAAAGCTCTGTATGTAGCAAAGTGGACTGATTTTTCATCATTCATAAAACGCGCACTCGATGGTAATAATTTTGGCACAAATTTGTGCTAGACTTATACTAAATTTGTTTCTCTCCCTAGCTATACTGCGAGGAGAGTAACTTACAAGTTTATACATTTTCACAAATCAAATTTCTAAGCGTCCGAGTGACCGTTAAATACACACGCCGGCAAAATTAGGGGAACAAAGGTAAAAAATCGAATTTCCCATTTTTTTTTAAATTCTTTTTTATTTGTTGTTTCTTTAATTAAAATTTTGAATATGAGGTATAAAAAAAACATGATTTCAGATTGATTGTCCTTTAATTTAAGGAAAAATTTAATAAAATTAAAGAAATAACACATTTACGAAATTAGGCTTAACAAATTAAATGCAGTTTTTTTTTTCAAAAGTCGTCCATATAAAAAAAATTAATAGCGCGTATTGCTTCCACGGGCTCTTATGAGAGCCTGAATGCGTTTTCCCATTCCTCCAATGATGCCATCAATCATTTCTTGAGACAAATTCTCCCACTCTTCGACAAGGGCCAATTTGAGCTCTTCGACGTTCCTAGGAGCTGGGGTTCTTCCATGTACCCTTCTTCCGAGGACGTCCCAAACATGCTCTATGGGGTTCATGTCTGGAGAACGTGCTGGCCAGTTCATTTGGGTGATGGCAACCTCATTAAGATAATCGCGCACAACGCGCGCTGTGTGGGGCCGAGCGTTATCGTGCATAAACACGAAATTATCGCCAATAAATGGGGCAAATGGCATTACATGGGGCTCTAGGATCTCTGAGATGTAACGCAGTGCAGTTAGGGATCCATTTTCAATGACCACCAGCTCTGTACGGGCTCCAAAAGATATGCCACCCCACACCATAACGCAGCCCCCACCATAAGCCACTGTTTCGGTGAAACTCGTTGGATTATAGCGTTCTCCTCGATACCGCCACATCTTCTCCCTCCCATCAATGAAATTTACACAAAAACGGCTTTCGTCAGTAAATAAAACTCGCCTCCACTCGTCTGTCCAATCACGGTGCTGACGAGCAAATGCCAATCTGGCTACTCGATGGCTCACCTCGAGTTTTGGCGCTTTGGCGGGAACTCGTGACTGCAAACCAACTTCATTTAATCGTCTTCTCACTGTTCGTTCACTTACACGGGTGTTACGGACTTCTTCTAACAAATTTCGTGTCTGAACAGCAGTTTGACGACGGTTTCTCAGAGTTTGCACCCTTATAAAACGGTCATCTAATGCATCAGTTGCCCGATTTCTTCCTTGTCCACGCCGACGCACGTAAGACCCCGTTTGTCTGTACCGTTGAACATTGCGATAGACGACAGATACCGACACACCCAACACTCTACTCACTGAACGGTAGGTGTGACCTTCCTCGATCATTGTTACGGCTCTGGCAACTTCAGGTGCCGGCAAATCACTCATTTTGTATTCAATACAATGTATACTCTTCAAAGATTAACAGTAGAATGAGCTAAAATCAGTTTAAAACACGTTAGCATTTTTTTGATAAATAGCACTTATGACCGTAGAATTGTCAACAAACACTCAAGTGGGTATAATTTAAGTTTTAAACATCGAATAACAGGATTCTTTTTTTGTCCATCATTCCAAAGAGGTTAGGAATACAAAAAAATAATCCACTTACAAAAATACCCAAAAAGTTAAAAAAAAAATAAGGATTCTTGCCTGTTCCCCTAATTTTGCCGGTGTGTGTACTAGACAGAGACATGTATCATGAAATCCGTCACAGTAACCTTAGCAAGTCAAAACATCCGTGTAATTTTAAGATGATAAACAAATGATTTTCTTTGTATGTTCCATACACACTAAAAATAAAATAATTTATTGTATTTTGGTCTGCATGTAAATTTTTGGTCTTCAGATAATATATAAACTAGTAAACTAGTAAAATTGAAGCGGATTTGAAAAAACAGTTCTCATAGCAAAATCACACGTTTTTCTCATCTCAAAAAAATCTATAAAAACGCTAAGTATCAAAAACATCCCATTCAAAATACATCTACCGTGATAGAGTTAAGTGGCAAACATAAAAAAATTACCCCCCCAAATAAAAACGTGCAAAAATAATTAAAATTCCGTTCACATACAGGATCAAGTCAACAAAAAGTGGTAGAAAAAATTTGGGACGCAAAAAATTCAAAGTGTCTTAACCCTTTTGTGACTAAGGGTGTTTTTTTATCTTGGAGTGCTTATAAGATCGAATTGATCAATAGAGGTGTTGATTTAGAAATCGATTTTGGCACGAGCCGATTGTTAAATAATCTTTGTTATGATAAATTTATCATTGATTTGTGATTCTTTTGTAAGAACGATTATCAGTTTTATTTAATACAAATGACTTGATGATAATAAAGTATATTATATTCGATTTCTGATCGTCGTAGGAATGCATATTAATTTTGACAAAAAAGTCTTGACGTACAGAACTTTGTTACAATGTTGTTACTTTGGCAGTTATGACATTTGTAATTTTGAGTTTAATTTTACATTCTCTCGAATTTGAAAAAAAATTGGTTAGACAAAATTCTTACACGATATGTAATCTCAGTTAAGTTTGCTTGGCTTTTCACTGTGGGAATAACAAATTTATTATAACTCTGAGATTGTTTATTTTTGATTGATTTTTATAGTCATCATCATCATCATCTCAGCCCACATCCACCCACTGCTGGGTATAGGCCTCCTCGTTACCACGCCACTCTCTTCGGTCCTGTACCAAGCGCATCCATTGGCTTTCCGCAACTCTCGCGAAGTCGTCCGACCATCTGGCTGGTGCTCTGCCAGCTGGTCTGCGCCCTTCTCGCGGCCACTACTCAGTTGCTGCCCTCATTAATCTTCCGTCTTTCCTCCTTGCCAAGGTTTTTGTAGTAATATATGATATTAAATATCATTGTAAATAGTTCCATTCAATAGAACAATGAGCGATATTAATTTATACCTCAAAATGTAATGTAAATATATATCCCATAATTAAAAGCAAGCCTATACTATGTGTTTTGTTATGTACGACATTAAATGAAAATACAGGTAGGGATAATGGTTTTTTTTCAAATTCATTACTATAGAAAATGTTACATTTTCAAACAACCTAATATCAAATCCTAAAATATCACTGAAATAGCCTTTATAAAATAGGTAAAAAAGTCATAAGGGGCATCGCCACAAAGGCGCCGGCGAGTTACGTAAAAAAATGTTTATTGGAAATGTATCAATTACTGGGTAAACATTCAAGCTACCGGTATTAAACCCTGATTGACGAGTGGAGTGGAGTTGAGACTCCGTGGCGCAGTGGGCGAACAGCCGGCTACGAAGTCGGAGGTTGCGGGTTCGATTCCCGCCGCGGAACAAATGTTTGCATGATCTACAGATATTTATTCGTGGGAAGGGGTGTTTTTCTATATATTATAAGTATGCATTTACAATAAAAAATGTATATAAGTATTCTAGCAGTTATCTGGTTCCCATACCTAGTACAAGCGTCGCGTAGTTTGGGGCTAAATAGCGCTGTGTGAAATGTTTAGAATTATTATTATTTTGTAAACCCACCTCTAAAATCAGGTAATACTATCCCGGATGCGTGTTTTAAATTAATGTCGTACATAACAAAACAGGTTGTGCACCGTATCATTTACTATTGTTTTTTTACTTTACATAGGAAAATACATAGCCGAAATGAAATGTTGAGATGTCACATCTCCCCCAATAAATTTCCATAATTGCAATAGCAAATTGGGAAAAATAATGCTCTTTCTGGGGTCCTAGGGTCGGCTGTTAAGGCAAATAATTCTTGTCTTAAGTAAAGTAGCGTTTGCAAAACAATTTCTTGTATGAGGAGTGATTTTTGATGTGTAACATCTTTCCTTTCGGTTTGTGAGAGTGATTTTGGCAAAAGGGACGGAACTGTGTAACAGGAAATCGGGGATGCACACGCTATTTGATTTGACAAATGAGCGCGCGCAGTGGCTAGATGTTACACAGCATATGCGACTACTATAAGGCACGTAGTTTTTTATATTGGTGCTAGCTGACGCCCGCGGCTTCGCACGAGTGGTTTGTCAATAATAATATTGCCGTTTTGAATATTTGTATGCATAATGATATAGATATAAAAATAGATACAAAATACGCGATAAATACCTGCTTTAATCAATAATTTTGTACAGTGATCGCGAAAGTTTGAAAAATACTATAATGATATAGGTTTATTAGTTAGGTATATCTTAATCTGTCTTTAGGTATTTATTTCTGTATTAGGATTATAAGTATAGTTTTACATTATTATTTTATTTGTCTTCGTTTATAATGATATTCAGTGCACCGCTGTCCTTTATTGCTTCGCTAATTACTTTCATCCAAAGGTTGCCTGAAAAAATCATTTTCAGTGACAAGGCCACCTTTTTTACTACATTTAGCATTAAGTACAACTAGTTTTTAAGTATTGCTGGTGTACAATAAAGCGTTATTCTAGTCTTTCTATTCTATTGCCTTTCTTTTGCAAAGTCGGGTAAATAGTAAGCCTTTGTCCCAAACCCTGTCAAAATCCATCTGTATATATATTTCATCAAAATCGGTCCAGCTGTATAATCGCGAAAACGTAACAAGCAGACAGAGATACGGAGCCCTTTTCAATTTATGACATTAGTATGAATTACTTTTAAACCCACCGCAAAGAGAAGGGTGTTTTAAGTTCGACGTCTATGTCTTCGCGTGTGTCTGTCTGTACGTCTGTGGCATTCTAAATCCCAAAATGGATGGATCGATTTGGACGCATTTTTTTATATAAAGCTAGTTAAACTAGTTCTTAGCTAGTTAGCTTAGTTCTCATACTAATATTATAAATGCGAAAGTTTGGATGTTTGAATGAATGAATAAATGAAATACTCTTTATTGCACGCCAAACAAAAATACAGTAACAAAGGAAATAAACAATAAATAACGGTACAATGGGCGGTCTTATCGCTAAAAGCGATCTCTTCCAGACAACCTTCGGATGGCCAGTATGAAAAAATCAAAAGACGGCGGTGTAAAAGTACCATAAACAGAATCCACAAAATAAAATATACCTGTTGATTATACTAATAAACTTATATACATACAAATAATATATAAATAAACTACACTGCATAAGGAGGGCAAATAACATACACTAACTAGCAGTTACGAGAAAACAAAATGAAATGGTCGTATACCTTGAATTTGAAAATAGGCAGAGATTTGGACGACCTTATGGACAAAGGTAAGGCGTTCCACAGTCGCACAGCTTGTATTGTGAAGGAGTCACCATAAAATTGTGAACTATGGACGGGAGTTCGAAGCTGTAGAGCTGTTTGTTTAATTTTACTCAATCACGTCGTAACGGCTAAACCGATTTCGATGAAATTTGGTATGTACGTAGATTATAACCTGGATTAATACATAGGCTACTTTTTATTGACAAACCACGCGTGCGAAGCCATTGGCTGAAGCTAGTATGTTATAAACTAAAATACATTTTAGTCCTTTAAGGTTGTAATTTACAATCACTGATACCTTCGGAATAAATACATAAATATTGCTGGACATTTCAAGCGCCATCTAGCTCCAAACTAAGAAGGGCTTGTGCTATGGGAATTAGATAACTGATAGAATACTTACATATATATTTTTTTTGTAAATACATTGTTATTATAAATAGAGAAACAACCAGAATAAAGAGTGATGAACACGTATGGACCTGTTGTGTGATCATCTTTATTAGATTTAAGTTGCAAAACCCTAAAAATGCCCACCAAAACAAAATACGGACTTCTACGGTTAAAAAACGATTTTCACGATTAAACGCTCATTACGTTTTTATCTTAATTTGCTGCCTCTACATTTCAATCAGAGGGACCTCGATTTTCCGTTTTTTTTCAAAGCCTCAATATTAAATGCAAATATATCCCAAATGGTACCTCTTTGTGATATTAAAAGCTGATAAAGTACGCCTTTGAGATAAATAAAATATGGCATGTCAGCAGCAAACAGGATTCTTGACTCGCCTGAAATAAAAAAAACACATATAAAAAAAAATATATATTTTTTTATGATTGTGCCATCATTTGAATATAAAATTAGGCTTATGATCATAAGAATTTACGAAGTATAAATTTAGGAATTCACTAAGTTTAAAAATTGTTTCAGATTTTTTTTTCTTCCTGATGATTGCTGGTTTAGTGGTGGATTTGATGAAAAATAATGACCCTCTGCTAGTCCAATACACACACACACATACACGCGTATTTATTTTTTTATATCTATTCATTCACACATAATATTCCAAGACACTCTGTAGACGTATAAGTATGATAGTATCGTAAGATCTCGTTATAAAGCGAAAAATAAACCCATTAAAAACAATTCCTGTCATAAATTTCTCGTTAAATACCAACCACGGGATCTCCTGTCTCTTACAGACGAGCTGATAAAGATTAGAGATAAAAGAAACTCGTAAAACATAATTGTGTGAAGGGGCCTATTTCTTTTGAGTTTCTGTCATTTTCACGTGATTACTGTATGGGGGAAGCAAGCATTTTATTGATTTATCAGCAAAAAATTAAGAAGTCTTTAAATATTAGGCCTAGCTCACACAGCGAAATCTGGCCGCGCGATTTTTGGGTGAAAAAAGGTGTTGAACTTTGTATGATAAAACATTATTCCTTGGGTTAATAAACATAAAACTTTGCATAACTACTTGTCAAGGTACATAATGAAACATGGCATAGTTAACCCCTCGGTTTGAAAAAGGATGTTATAGTTTGTTCTAAAATATTATTAAATATTTTCATAATTATACTTTCGAGATAAAAAATAAGCATTTTATTATGAATTGACCACCAGGGTCTGATGTTGGAGGCAAGGGGGAATCTATAGAACTCCAGGTATAAGAATAGTAGGGTCGTGTTTGGATTTTTTAATATTTTTTGTGAGTCGTTTATCGATCAATTGACCTGAGTCTAAAGACGGGGGAGAAAAGTCATGTTTAGGTTTTTGGTAACACGCCATTATAACGTCCATTTTCGATGCATAAAACAAAGCACAGGGCACCACTTTTTACAAGTAAAACTGTACAGTTTTTAGGTCTACGCGTACGAAGTCGCGGCGGATACATCTAGTTATAATACTAGATTATTAAACGAGGGGATGAAGCGGTGTCTTGCGTCACGGGCGCTATATTGAATCCCGAACGTAACGAAGGATTCTAGAGTTAAATCACGCGCGGAGCGAGGAAGTTACTACAATCCTGAGTGCAGAGAGGGATATAAGCACGCCCAAGTTGCAGACAGCTTTATCCACGAGGAGAATACTATACTTTTCACACTTATTATTAAAATTATTAAAATCTACTATTTTTTATACCTAGTGTACAATTCTAGTATAGTACATTATGATATAAGTGCGGTAAGTTGAAAATTACAGTCGAGGCGATATTGCTAGCCCGAGCCGTAGGCGAGGGCTACAAGAAAGCAGAGGCTGTTATTATCAAAGCGCACGTAATATGTCAAACGACGTTTTATAACATATTTGCGAGGAAATAAATAAAACTAACTTTCTCGGAAAGAAAAAGCGCGAGGAATAATTTTTACTTGTTCACAAATTAGCGATGCGCGCGCATCGGCGCTTTTTTTTTTAAGGCAAAGGCACAAAAACAGCCAGTATCTATTAATAAAGTAAATTAATATTTTTTTGTTTTTGTTATGTACAGATTTTAATTAGATTAAATTAAGATTGTAATTTATTGTCAAAATTAATTAAATTAAACAATTAAATGTTTATTTTTTATATTTTATCTCCCAAAGTTAACTTTATTCATAAAATGTTGACCACTTTTCTGACATAAAAACTCTTAACTAAGATTTAAAAAAGTACCGTTCGTTTTAGATGGAGCATCTTGATAAACCGTAGGTTTTACCTTATTAAAAAGAAACTCGTGCGTTTTACATTACAATAACGCACAAGTACGTAATGACACACATTACGATATTGAAATTGGTGAAATAAGAGACCCTTTACGAGCAAATGTGTTATAAATATTTTTACAATACCTATAGTAAGTCAGACCTAGTTTTTTAAAGAAAATGACTAAGAATGTGTCCAATAGTACTTTTCTTAGTGTCTCTAGTTAAGGGAAAAATACTTTGTTCACGTGTTCTTTATAGTAGCACTAACACTTTCACTACACACACACACTAATAATAACTTACACTACACTAACTCAAAAGGTTTAGTTGTCTTGAGTCTTCATGTCCGTGTTGTCGAGGAGCTGGATAACCTCAACGTTCACATGGTGATGAAGTCTGCTCATGCGCTTCTGAATATAAATAAAATAAATAATCCTGGTCATTTCAATAATGTGCTATCTAGCCCCAAACTAAGCAAAGCTTGTACTATGGGAACCAGATAATTACAAAAAAGTATGTAAGTAATCTATCAGAGCTTACTTACATACTTTTTTGTAAATACATACTTATAATAATTATATAAACAACCAGACCCAAACAAATATCTGTAGACCATGCAAACATTTGTTCCGCAGCAGGAATCGACCCCGCTACCTCCTGCGTCTCAGCCGACTATTCGCCCACTGCGCCACGGAGGTCGCCATATATTTTGATGGTTTTGTTGACGACCTCTATGTTAAGGTCCCCACACCACAACGGCATCCACGGGTATCTTGGAAAGCTGCATCCATCAACCCAAAATTCTGCTCCGTTACTTCAAGGAGCTAGAATGGCTGGGGTCAGGTTAGTAGTAATGCACAATACACCCCAATGCAGGACGTCAGTGCAGATCTTATTCCCCCCATCCTAGAATTAGAATTAGAAGGTCCCGCATGCAGGTCATCATTTCTTGCGTACCAGAGTGCATTAATTATTTCCCTCGGTACTTTATTTTGAAGCGTAAATATAAAGCACTAGCTTCCGCCAGCGGCTTCGCACGTATTGTTTGTCAACAAAAAGTAGCCTGTGGTTGAATCCAAGTCATAATCAACACACCAAGTCATCGAAGTCTGTTAAGCCATTACGACGTGATTGAGTAACACTCTAACATCCAAACATTAACATTTATAATATTAGTGTGATGTTTAAACCAAGTACTTGTAACATACATAAACTACAAGCAGACATTGTTAGGGGGTGTTGCACCCCATTAAAACCAACCCCGCGAGATACCGGCTTTTTGTGACCCCTATCAAATATGGTGGTCGCGGATATTGAGAAAATCGATATTCAAAGCTTGATAGCTCATTAATTATGCCACTGGGTCTGGTTTGGTCAGTGCATTAGATAAAAGTATGATGGCACAGAAAGGCCACTGAGATGAAAAAGGCCCCTGAAGTTCTACAACCTAAAGGTCTTCAAGTCGCGTGTGAATATATTTCTTCCAGGCAAGCGTGTATCATCTTAGACTGCATCATCGCGTACCATCACGCGAGATCATGGTCAAACGCTAGCCTATAATTTATAAAAAAACTCAACGCGACCAAAAAAACGAGTCACCACTACTAACTTAATAACTTATCTAACATGAAGGATTAAACGAGCTATTAGTTCGTCGTATAACTTTAAATTTAATTTAATTAATATAATTTTTATATTTATTTGTATTTTTTTTATTTATTCTAGTAATAACGCCTTTAACTGTTGTGCTATTTCTGGAGTATTAAACGAATTTTTAGTTTTTAATTTTGTCCTGTTGATATTGGTGCTCTAAAAGATTAGCTAAGCAGAAAAAATAATACTTTGTCAAATTGGCGACCTCCGTGGCGCAGTGGGCGAATAGCCGGCTGAGACTCAGGAAGTTGCGGGTTCGATTCCTGCCGCGAAACAAATGTTTGAATGATCTACAGATATTTGTTCCGGGTCTGGTTGTTTCTCTATATATATATTTTGACGACCTCCGTGGCACAGTGGGCGAATAGCCGGCTGAGACGCAGGAGGTGGCGGGTTCGATTCCCGCCGCGGAACAAATGTTTGCATGATCTGCAGACATTTTTCCGGGTCTGGATGTTTTTCTATATATATAATAAGTATGTATTTATAAAAAAAAATTATATACGTATTCTATCAGTTATCTGGTTCCCATAGTACAAGCTTAGTTTGTGGCTAGAGAGCGCTGTGTGAAATGTCCACCAATATTTATTTATTTATATATACATATATATTTTTTACACTATAGGTCTTCGTTTGGGAGAATGGAGGGCGGGAGATGGCGGGATCAGATCGTAAAGTTCCTGGGCACATACCCCAAAATGTAATTGTATTTAATCATCTTATAGTATGTATTTACAAAAAAAATGTTTATAAGTATTCTATCAGTTATCTAGTTCCCATAGTACAAGCTCTGCTTAATTTGGGACTAGATAGCGCTATGTTAAATGTCCAGAAATATTTATTTATTTTATTAATTAAAAGTTGTATCGGGTGACAGTCAACGAGAGATGTTTTCAGGGAAAAAAATATGATAGTGTAGTGATACTACCCAGTCCATCCAAAGGCTGTCTGGAAGAAGTCACTTCTGAACAATAAGGCCACCACGTAATAATCTTTCAGTTTTATAGGATAAGTAATTGTAATTTGATGTAGAAGAATTATCTATCTATGCCATCTGATGGTAACCGTCGCCTATAACCTCATAGGATATCTACGACTTGGCCTACGTGGCATATTGCATTGAGTCCATCACCTTGATAATAATAATTATTAGGTAGTTATAATATTAATGATTATTTGACATACTGTATGTCTGTGTATGTTTGCAATGCATAGGCTGTGTAAACCTGTACCCACCACCAATGTCGTACATAACAAAACATGTAGTAGTAGATGTTTGTTGTACAACAGTTAAACAATAAATAATTTATGATTCTGTTGATTTGTGAAAATTCTCTTGCCTTCTCACACGAACGTAGCCATAGAAAAAAGGTAGTTTAAAAAGAACACCCCAAGCACATTTCGTATATTACTAGTTATGTAAATGCACTCTGCTTCGTATGCGATTTCAAAGAGGGCTGGCAAAGAAAATGAACTTTTCATCAAGACCGATAGGGACGTAACAAGGTACAGACGTTGAGAAAAGTGTTAAGGAATCAAACACTTAATTTCACAAAAAGCATTATATTTACCACTAGCTGTTGCCCGCGACTTCGTACGCGTTACACTACTAAATGTGTAGGTAACCTAGAAATAAAGCTAAACTTGCAACTGGACTTGACTCCCCATTTTTATCCCATTGGAACTGATATAAGGGATAAAAGGTAGCCTATGTAGTAATTCGCGTTATAATCTACGTGTATACCAAATTTCTTCGAAATCGGTTCAGCCGTAAGACGTGATTGAGTAACAAACAAACAAATAAATAAACAAACATCCATACTTTCACATTTATAATATTAGTGTGATGGTATGAAAATAAATTATTTCAATGAACAATTAACGTTTTTCTTACGCAAATTTTTATTATTTTAGCATGCCCGTTTCTCTAGATACGAGCATTGCACGCTCCGTGACGACACCACATTAACATGCCATTCTTGTATGAAACATCGACGTACAAGTTTGAATTTTTGGCGTACAATTACGTAATCTAAGTTTGATAGTAAAATAAAGGCTGTTTCTAAGTGTGGACAAAACAACACACTCTTTATATCGTCTTCTAACCTAAAACGAGCTGACAGACTAACAGATTGTATGATTAACACATTAATATAGGGTATATGATTATAACCCTTTCGCATTAAACTTTATCAAGTGCATGTCAATCTAACATTGTCGGTCGAAACACCGATAAGACGGTACGTGATAAATCCCGTATTTATAATAATGCTTGAAATAAATCACGAAAGTTTTCTAAGTTATATTTGTCGTTACGATGTTATATTTTTCAGATTGAAAGTTATGTACCCTACTGTACAAATAACCACCCCCTCCCTACTCATTGGTTTTTTCTTAAATCAAACTGTACTCCCCTCTGCTTGTTATTAGATTTATTAACATACAAATTCTTTTATGTAATTCTATGTGTTTTTATTTATGTATTACATAGCATGAATTTAGATGTTTACTCAATATTTTTGAGCTAGAAAAAATGACTAGAACTTCGAAAAGAGTCTAGAGAAAGGAGTGTATGTAGGAGTAAAAACCTACTATTAAGATAACAATTTAAAACCCCATAAATTTAACCATTACCTGTTTAATAGGTATCTAATTCAGATAGTTTAACGATCGACGCGGCGACGTTGTAAATAAAATACCTAGCTTCCTACACACTTTACCCAATTTTATAGCTACGACTACAAATGACAAAACAGTAAGCAGAATTGTTTAAAAACCACAAAAAAACTATTTTATCTCAATAAAATCTCAAATTGATGCGTAATAAAACAAGACAATAAAACAGGAAGACAAAACGGCCATCTGTCTCTCCCATAACTAAATCAACCGGTAAAATAAAAACAAAAGTTACTGCCGCACTACGAAAAAAAAAACGTATTCACAATGAAATTCTGACGTCCGAAAAAGGGGTCAGCGATTCCCATGCGCGAACAGTTAAGCACAAAAAACTAATTTTCATATTCCCAACTCATCTGAATATTGCACCTTTCGGGGTTAAGACAATGATAGCGAAACTGGATTCGAAATTCAAATAATAAAAGCTTAACCCTTCCGAAGTTCTCTTTTGTTTATAGTTGCAATGTAATAACAATGGTGCCGTTGACACAATTATATGACCCCAAAAAGTGGAGCTAAAACAAAAAATAAGATTGTGTGGAACAGGTTTGAATTATCATTAGAATGGCGAAGTGAGATGTAAGTGAAGTGTTTCATTCATAGGAAGTAGGGGTGTCAACTTGATGTTTTCTTGAGAAATATAAAAATAATGAACTTTACCTGCACCTTGATACTGGCAACACTCTCAGTGTCAGTGCGTAGATACTATTAGTGTAGTGTATCGTAATATGAACGAGGACATTTCTAATTCTGAAGACCAATTGAGGGTAGTTGCTGCAGCTGCCATCACTTCTCGACGGTAGCTCCAAGTACTCCAGTTTACCCGTGACCACGGGTGTTGCAACACAGCCAAAACATCGCGATAACAAATAAAAAGATACATACTCGATAAATACCCGTTTTAATCAGTAATTATATACAGTGATCGCGAAAGTTTGAAAAATACTAGCAACACTTTTAGTTTAATAAAAATATAAATAACAATTTTCGAATATAAATAGAAATCTACTTTCACTAAAACGGGATATTCACCCTGATTTGTGATCATGACGCATGCTGGGCCGAAATATTGGGACACTTAAAAAGTTACAAATATATAAAGTGGTGCAATTTAATTTACAAGTAAATTTGTGTAGAAACCGCCCCTTCAACATAATTAGTATAGATTGCAATTATATATCCCACTTTTTTTAAATATTGTTCATTATAGTTTCAAAGTTAAATCATATTATCTTAAAATAAATTAAATAATTTCTAACAATAATTTGGAGGCAGCTATTCAATTCAGACAGACATTGCAAAATGAGGCTTTCTACATTTTATTAATCACTAGTTGACCCGCCCGCGGCTTCGCACGCTTGAAATTTCCCGTTCCCGCGGAACTTCGGGATAAAAACTATATAAAACACTCTTGTCAAAGTGACGCGACACTTCATGTAAATGAATTCACGTCAATGAACGACGGTTAAATTATATGGATACATAAAAAGTTTCCGCACACTTCACGAATTAACAAACACAAATTATAAAGAAGATATCCAAGGATTCACCAATATTTGACAACAAACATATGTGTCACGTTTGTCTGTGGTCAAATATTTATAGTGCGTTCAGAAATTAAATAACTAAAATAACGTTTTGATTACAAATGAAATAAACGCATCCAGTTTGACAGGTACGAACAAATTGTATGGGATAATAAAATAGTTACTTACTACTTTTTTTACTACTTTTATTGCAATTTCTTTATTTTTTTCTCACCTTTTAAACCTTCCTTGGACTTCTACAAATATTTCAAAACCAAAATTAGGCAAATCGGTTCAGCCGTTAATGAGTTTTAGTGAGACTAACGAACAGCAATTGATTTTTATATATATAGATAAATACGAAAGTTTGGATGTTTGTTTGTTACTCAATCACGTCGTAACGGCTGAACTGATTCCGATGAAATTTAGTATGTACGTAGATTATAACCTGTAGTAGCACATAAGCTACTTTTTAGTAACAACGTGTGCGAAGGCGCTGGCGGAAGTTTGTCTATCGATAAAATTCAAAATGCTTAATAAAACGCCTGGGAGCAAATTGTAGAACTGGTTGTTGAAATCACGTGCTTTTTGTAGTTGTATTTCAGTGCCACTTTTTGTGCCAACCCTAACAATGCACCACCATTTTAATTATGGCTTCCTCTTCCCTATACTCAAGACATTGTCCCTTATAATTTATTCACATATTGCAATAGAAATTATTCCAACGACATATGCAAATGCCAAATCCAGAGACAATAAAAAAACCTTTTTAATGTCATTGCAGTTCCCACCAAACGAGGAGTTATGATTTTACCATTGGAATAAGGATACAGAACCCTCGTCTTTTTTATGCAGAAATAATTGTTTTGCTAAAAAGAATAGAATTTTTAATAATTCATTTTAAGAGAATGAATAAATGCAAGTTCTAATTTTTTTTGTGTTTTGTTTTAATTATCGTTTATGTTTTGAATATGGGAGAGGCCTATGTTTAGCAGTGGAAATGATGACAATTTTAAAATCATTTTGAAATTTCAAATCTACCGGCTAGCTTCCGCAAACAAGCAATATACAATAATGAAGATTTCATATAGAAAACTGATAAGAAAAGCAATCAAATAAAAAAAAGTGGCGACAGAAGTGAAAACTTGAACAATTACGTGTGTATTTATTGAATCGTCAGGAAATATTTTATTGTGCAGGAAATACTTATAAATGAAGTGTTTTTTTTTCCTTTTACTATAATTATGTTTTAAATTTAGCGCTCAATGTTTGGGTATTCAAAATTTAAAAGCAGACTACACTACGGATACTTATATACAGAGGTGTTGGTAACGGTAATAGTGTCGCGAGTTCAATGGTTTTTTCACATCTCAAAAAATGCCCAACTGCTAAAGAAGTTTTCACTTCAATAATAGGAATTTCGAAGTTTTTGGTTTCATTACGATATTGATGATCCTTCATCGTTATGAGATCCTGTAAATCTGTACATGGCCGGGAATCGAACTCACGACCTCTGAATCGGAAGTCAGGGTACATACTACTAGGCCCCACGGGTCTTTTACGCTTTATAAAATCCTCTGAGCAACATAATGTCAGTGACACTTTTCAGTATTAATTTAATCACCATTTCATAATATTGGTATGTTAAAAATATATTACAAACTAGCTACCGCCTGCGGCTTTGCACACGTGGTTTGTTGATAAAATTAGCCTATATGTTAATCCAGGTTATAATCTACCATACCAAATTTCATCGAAATCGGTTCAGGTGATTGAGTAACAAACAAATAAATGAAGAAACATCCAAACTTTCGCATTTATAATATTAGTGTGATGTCAGTTAAATATAGACATAAACGTGACTTTAGTAGGTCCTCGTATCTTCTCATTTCTGATTCGATCTCATTGAATTTTTAACCATAGCCCTCTTAATAGCACTACTATAATACGTATTTATTTATTTTTATTTAGAGCCTGTAGTGTCCCACTGCAGGGCCACTCCACCTTCCACTCTACTCTATCATGCGCGTGTGTGCTTCAGTCTTTCCTATACGAGTCGAGTTCGTCTTTCACTCGGCGTCGCGGTCTGCCACGTGGTCGTTTTCCGTCTATTGGGATCCACTCGGTGGTGGATTTTGACCCTAACTCCTCCGACATGCGGCTATACTTACTTACTATAAAATAGTTATTATTCAGATTAATCGGTTACCTTCAAACTCGATTAGCTAAGTTAGTGCTAGAAACAGCATTCAAATTAAATGTGAACTGCAGACTCTGCAGTTAATGTCTCAATAAACATTCCTATTGCCCAACAGAACATAAAGCTAGAAACTATCAGACGCGACTTATCGCGAAAATACATATGCCAGTACATGGCATACAAGCTGCAAGCATGCAATCAGCTGGCACGTGTAGCCAGTGATTCTACTAGTGAAGTGCGATTCTTGTTCTACGACTTTTGTGTATTGGGTAAATTGGATATGACTTTTATGAGCACGTTTGTGTAGGTCAGTTCTAGGGAAGGCGCAACGTCTAAAAAATTGCTCATTTAAAGTAAACTAATAAGTTCATGATATTTATTCTAAATAAGTAATGATTCCGGGATATCAAAAGGCATGCCTGTTACAGGCAAGCAAGAATTGGCATGCAATGTGCCGAGGAGGTAGCAGAAGGTAAATGGCAAAAATTGCTAAAATCATTAAGAATACATGCAATTTCAATTGAAAAAGGTATTAACTGCCATTTTATTGCAAGCAGCTATTTACCAATGGCATGTGTATTCTGAGTTTTACAGTCGCTACTGAAGCAACTTCTCCTAGCGCCGTTAGTGCGTCCGAAAAGTCAGATTATTGTCGGACGTCCGAGCGCGATCACGTCACGTCCGCGATTTATTGCTAACAGTTTGACATGATTTTTTTTATTAATTATTTTTGTTCAATTTGTTTATGATTAATTTTGACTCTTTATTCATTTGACAATGCTATTGCAGAACATTTATTGAATGTTGGTAACATTATTATGTGTAGTTTTTTTTGTTTGTAAATTCTAAGTTACGTTCTTACCTGAAATCTTATATTTATTATGTTTAATCTTTTTTGTTTTTATGAGATTGAGTTTTCGGTGTCAAACAAAAGGTAGAACTAGAACTATTTTAATCTAATCTAACCTAAAGAGCCCGCTGGATCCCACTGCAGGGCAAAGGCCTCCCTTCCCTTCTTCCATTCATCCTGGTCTAGGGCTTCTATCGACCAGTATAATTCAAACACCATACTGCGCTCTAAGACAAAAATCACCGAAGTCACGCAAAAGTCAGCTAAATTGAAGTGGGACATGTATGTCGAATGCGCGATGACTTGTGGGCTAAGATAACTTCTGAGTGGGTTCCACAAGGCGCGAGACCGCGTAGCTGGCCCAGGCGGAAATAGCGGGACCAACTTGACGAACATGTGCGAACTGGTCGACAGAACTATTGTAATAGTTAAATTAACATTAATAACTTGTATACTTTGACTCGTCTATGTGCATGTTACCATGTCTAAAGAGGATCAAATGATATGAATAAGTCGTGTCCGTCAGTCGCGACTGTAAGTCGCGTTCGATGGTATGTTTCTAGCTTAACAGTTGCTTGTAAATACAATGTTCTTTGTTATCTGTGGCGAAACCAAAGTTTGGTAACAGAGTATAGAATAGAGTTGAATAGAAATAATTTCAGATAATGTATACAATCATTATAATTTAATGTAAGTACCTATTAGTAAATCGATTACGTTATTTCGTTTATGCATGCGATAAAACTGGTTGAGTTTAATTTGATTGTTCGTGTTTTATATTTTGTTGTTTTTATTAATTTGTTGAGCTTAATTTAGCTTATTAATGGTTGAATTAATTTATATCTAACTATTCATCATTTTCACTTATTTGAAATGTCATTAAAAAGGTGTTTTTTTAATTTATTGTTTATTTATTTATTTAATACTTTATTGCACAAAATACACAATAAATGTACAAAAGGTGGGCTTAATGCTGATAGCATTTTCTACCTGCTTAGCACACGCTGAGTTAACGCCATTGTGCGCGAGTCTGAACTTTGTAATTATGATGGTAGTTGCGTGGGATATTCCTGTATTTTCACTACTTTGTAATCTTCGACTTCTGGCATTTTTGTACCTACTTAGCCATCTATTATATTTACATCATCCCAATACTAAGAGCCATACGAGAACTTTCATTACTTCTATTCCACCATTTTCTTTTGTGTTTTATTTTGTCCATATGTCGTGTCAAATAAATGTTTTCATTTTCATTTTATATACCATATAAATTAAAGTACTAATATCGCTATTAAAAATAGGGGTTGGTGGTAGAAGGGTGAACATTTACGGTTGTATGTATGTTTTATTGCCAAATAATAAAATATAAAAATTTTGGGTTGGACCACCCTTATCACATAGGGGTATTAAAAATAGTTTACGTCCTATTCTCAGACCTACCGAATATACAGGAAAAATTTCATAAGAATCGGTCAAGCACTATGACACGAGAATTTGATATATTAGAAGATTTTAATCATATTTTGACATTGTTTGATATTATCTGATTTATTTTCTATGCAATTGTTCTAATTTAATTATTTTGTACATATATAATTTGAACATTTACATGCCTTATTAGGGTAGAACATGCATGTGCTTAACTTATAGACTAAGACCTACTAATGTATTTACTATGTTCTCGCAAATAAACGTTATCTTATCTTAATATTGAAAAGGATTTTTAAGGTAGGCACAGATGGACAGACAAACTTTTAAACAAACAAGATGGCGTAACAGAATCCAGGTGTCGAAACAACCACGGAAACATAAACTCCAGCGATAAACTCAAAATAAATTTATATTGTGACCATAATTCCCGATTCTCGTTCCTTATTTATGTGAGTTATATCACTTTACCACTAGAGTATTAGCATAACAAGCCACGTCACAGTTTAAAAAGAACAGCAGGCTCATTTGAGTACGTCCACAATGTCACGAATTGTTATGATGACAAGTCTCTGTAGTAAATAAATAAATAATGCTGATAGAATACTTAAACACATATTTTTTTTGTAAATATGTATATTTATAATATGTAGATAAACAGTTAGACTCGGAACAAATAATTGTAGATCATGAAAATATTTGTTTTAAAAATTGGGGTGTTCATTATGAATTTTTTAAATATCACTAAATCCTTTTCTAGGTTTTATTTTGAGCGTAACTTAGCTTTGACGCTTGTCTAAGCAGCAAAACGTCGCATAGTTGCAAAATGTCTACGAAGTCACGGAAACTTTTGACGTTTCTTTTTTATATAAATTATAGGCTAGCGTTTGATCATGACCTCGCCTGATGGTAAGCGATGATGCAGTCTACGATGGTACACGCTCGCCTAGAAGAAACCTATTCACTCGCGACTTGAAGATCCCTAGGTTGTAGTTATCAAGAAACACAGACTTAGGCAAGGCGTTCCACTCCTTGGCGGTGCGCATAATAAAAGTGGAAGAGTACCGTTTTGTGCGTAAGGGAGGTATGTCTACCATGTAGCGGTGGCGCATCGCGGAGCGTCTGGTTGTCCGATGATAGAATGGGGATGGTGGGATCTCAGACACACACAGATTATCGCATCGTTGCGAGGACTAGTCTTGAGACTTCGGGGACGCCCGAGCCCCCCGAGGATGTCTATAGGGTCCTCTCTTTCGGTCGCCAACCACTATGCACTATGGCGCATCTCGGGATTTTTCACTAGTTGGCGAGGCGGCCTTTCACGAGTGGCTTTCTCGCTACTTGGGTCTCCTACTAACTGCGGTCGGCCAGCGGTGCACCGTGCCTCGGATCCTGCTACTCTCCACGACTAGCCTTCCGATACTGTGAGCCCTGATCAATGTGTTTCAGGTCGGTCTGCCAACAATACGACCATCAAATCGATCCGTCCTCTGTAGTGGCTACACCGGCCATCATGCCGGAATGCAGCAAGGCTACTTGGCGACACGACTTTGACCAGTGGGTGATGATCAGCCATGGCCGAAGCCTACCACCGATTTCACCTGATTGGCACCACCCGGGGACTACGTGTATTTGACCACTCGTACGGGTCTGAGGGCCGTTGAGCTGACAGCTGAAGCTGTAACTCCGACGCCGATGACGTATTCTTAGTGCGTCATGGATATAACAAGCGGTTCTCATAGCACTGTGGCGCTAGCTGCGGTGGCTACAAGCAATCATAACGTCAATTTAATGCGATTTATAGTAACGGCTTCGCAATTTTGCCTTGTAATTGCAATGCGACAATCAATACACGTCTCAAATACTTTCAACTAACATTCACAGGCAAAAAAACACACACAGAATCCTACCTTATAGTCTATTGCATAGCGTAGATTTTCTAATACCAAGAAATGGTGGAAATGACCTTGTTTCAAAGTGTTTAGGGTATTAGTAACTGTCAGTGTATTTAGTCTTCGAATATGTTAATCGCTGGAACGATTAGAAATTGAAGCGAATCGTTAATTGGATCGTTTGGTGTCAATAGTTTATAGGCATTCATTAATTTCAAATTTATTTATTACAGTGAACTATTTACATGTATAAAAATTAAACTTTGGAAAATGCATTAGTTAAATACTGTGTCTTAGTTTCCAGTGAATGTCCTTAGAATTAAATAATAAAAATAAATAATAATATTGGACATTTTACACATCACCGTCATAATCATAATAATGCGTATCTTATCAAACACCCTATATAATAAAATATAATATGTAGGATGTTTGATAATATACGCACAAAAACGAAACAGGTTATTTTGATAAGCATAATAAATAAATTTGTGAAATGTGAAATTTATTTTGGCATGTAAAAAAAAACACTTTCTTTAACTTATGTTATATTATTGCATAGTTTGCCACCTAACTAATCTATCTTTAGATAACAAGCTCCAGATCACTACTAAACATGTCCCTAAGACACGGGCTGCATTACAAGCCGTTTTAATCTCTGAGCGTCTTCTCGAAGCTAAAGTTAAAAAAATCTGTGAAAATATAAAAAAAAAACTAGTTCTTTCACAATAATTTGTATAAAAATATATAACAAGCTTTCACCCGCGGCTTCCCACGCTTTGTTTGTCAAGAAAATCCATTGTGCGGATAAAAGTAACCTATGTCTCAATCCTGGTCATATCTATAGACAAAATTTCATCAAAATCGTTCCATCCACGACTAAACGTGGCGCATCAATCAGACAGACAGCGAGACAGACAGAGATACTTTCGAATGTATTATTATAGATAATTTATATTCCTTTGTTTGCGATAGAAAGGGGTTAGAAATATGTCTAGGAAGTTAGAGCAAATGCTAAGCAGATGGTAGTGCAAATGTTAGTTAGATTATAATCGCAAATAGAGGAAGTATCTAATTCACTTCCAACGGGTCTTTGAACCTAAAACGGATGGACTAAGGACTTACAGCTGGGCCCTGAACCGTTCTGTGGTATACCAAAAAGCCTGGCACAAAGAACTCTTATGAACTCCTATTAATCAAAATATATAATTTGGATCAATTCTTCAAGCATAAACCATTCAAAATCACTGATCAAAGCCTTCGATAAATGGTACACAAACCGAATCTTAGCACTAAACAGAAACAATCTTCGCATTATAGTTAGAGCCCTGACTGGACACTGTCGACTTAACAAGCACATGTTCAAGCGAGGGCTATGCGATACACAAACCTGCAGATTCTGTAATGAGGCGGCAGAATCACCTCTACACTGTTAGGCGAATGTGGTCCACTAGCATTCATCTGGGCAACCATATTCTCAGCCTGGAGGAGCTAACAGCTACCACCCCTAAGAACATCATTCAGTTTCTAACAGCTTAGGGCTTACTGGTGAACTATGAACGCCCCCATGAACTGGGGCGGTTTATACCCAAGTGGAATCACAATAGGCCTCAATGGCCGTAGTGATACAAAAACTGCAAAAACTAATAAAAAAAAATAAGGACACGGTATTCAGTATTTTATTGCGTTCATATAAAGTGGATTAAAATATTACAATGTTACATGTTAAATCTTATTGTAAGATAGGTCCAACTTCGAGACGAGGTCAGTTGACGAATCCAACTATTCTCGTCCAAAATATCTCAGTGTCTTTAGGCACGGGACAAATACAAGAGGCGTCGGGCGAAAGCGTTGCGCGGGCGAGGTGCGGGCGCGGCGCTGGTGCAGCGCAGAACAGGCGCGCTAACGGTGTCGGAAAGGCGAGGCGCGGGCGAACCATTAGATCAAATCAAATCAAAAATCAAAATCGTGCATTTGGAGAACTTACAAAATCAGAAGATATGCGGCAAGAATCCCTGTGTGGCAAGCAGGACAGGAGCATGCCACTGCTAACTGCGGGTGCGCCGAGGGCGAAGAAGCGGCGCCCGCGCCTGCCTGCGCTCCGCCGTCTCAGTATGTCTCGCGTCCAAACCGCTTCTATACATTTTACATGAAACATCAAAAAAGTGGCACCGCGCCCGCGCCGCGCCTGCGCCGCGCCCGCGCCTCGCCTCCACCCGACGCTTCTTGTATTTTATCCCGCGCCTAATGACGAAAGTCTTTGATCAGTGTGTGTTACCAGTGTTATGGTATGGTAAAGAAACGCGGTCTTTCACTATGGGGCTCATAAGAAGGCTCAAGTTAGCTCAGCGTGCTATGGAGAGAGCTATGCTTGCTGTTTTTCTACGAGATCGAACCAGAAATGAGATTCGTAGACGAACCAAAGTCACCGACATAGCAAGCTGAAGTAGCAGTGGGCGGAGCACATACCTCGAAGAGCTAACGGCCGTTGGGGCAGAAAGTTTCTCGAGTGGATACCACATACTGGAATTCGCAGCTTATGACGGTTCTCCACCGTGAATATCTGCAATTAATAGGCATCAGAAGGAAATCCAGTAGTCCTTAAGTACGACCACAGGCTATCTATAACTAACCAGTTAACCTAAGTTATTTTTAATATATAACCGTAACACAAGGTGTAGTGCAAATGCGTTTATTTCACTTACCTGTCAATTCATTAGTAGGTTCAGTTTTTGTAAGGGATATTATATAAGTCATTATTATCGATTAGTTTTTTGCAAATTACGAACAAGCTTAGAATAGTTGATGGCTACTGTTTGCATAATGAGGTCCCGTTTAATTGGCTTTACTGATACTAACATGAGATGGGTTTATTCATAGTGTGACTAGCAGGTTAGTGTTTTTTTCTTCTTTCGTTGTTTTTTACCTAATTGAAGAGGTAAGTATGTAATTGTAATAATAATGGAATCTTGCAACTGAATTTTAAACCTGTTCCCTTCAACGGATTGAGCTGAAATTTAGAATACACCCTTATTTTGGAGAACAATGCATAGGTATTTATAGTAAGCATGACCTGATTCTACTCCCTGGATTGGCTCCAGACGAAGGAACTCTTCAACGGTCAACAGCACAGATACGAAATTTTGTGTACCTACGCATTTAATTATAATATCCTGTTCTAAATTCCACCGTGACGTCAATGTTTTTTCCAATCTTTTAGGTCATAGCGGCCCAAGGAGTTCAGTATTGACGCTATTTTAATTATGTCAATTAAAGTCCACGCGAATGAAGTCGCGTATAAACAGCTCGTAATTTATAAAAACTTATTTTTTGCCCCGTTTATTTTCGCACGTTTTCTAAGAAACACCTATTTTTTGCCGCCACTTTATCTCTGCCTGCTATCTAGCTTATGGCCGCAAATGGCTACAAGGCGTACATATGGCCATATTTTTTACGGCAGTATTTATTCGCATTGCGCCTTCTGGTATGGTTATAGCGTAATAGAACCCTCCCCGTTACGTCAGGGCAATGATCAGCTGTGGTAGATGGGGCGAAATGGTGTTACCTACTTTGAACAGCTTAGCACATCATGCACGTGAAGAGCAGCCATGTCGGCTGTCTCGTCAACCTTCAAAGACCGGACCTTGGAAAGATCGTGAGGACTGTGGACCCTGTTCCGTGAACATCTCTACAATATCGGGGCATTTATATATCCACATGCATGGTCTCGCCTTGAGAAACTTAAATAAAAAAAATAGTAGATGTTATTAAAATATACGACTGTAAAAAGACGTTTACCAACTAGCGCTGGTCACTAAACTTCGTATGATTACCATAAAAGAAAACTTGATTCGAGGACCAAACATATTTCCGATTCCGATGGTTTGCACAATTGAATAGGTTGTTCTATGTACATTATGAAGGTAAACGTCACCTTGCAATGTCATTTTAACGCCTTTTCGGTAGGTTTCCTTGATGTCGAAGTAATAATTCTTAAATATATTTAACCTGTACACAGCCTCCTGCGTGAGCGTCCATGTCTCAGCACTGTAGGTCGTGGTGGGCAGAACAAATTGGTCAAATAAGCGGGCCATTGAGCCTACCATGCTCGGCATCAGACTATTAGATCGAGTTCCGAACATCGAAATCCGTAGACAAACGAAGGTGCATGATGTTGGGAATCGATCGACTCAAATAGTCTTGGGCGGGACACATGGCAAGACGTGGTGATGACAGATAGAACAGGGCAGCTACTGAATGATGGCCGAGGAGTGGCTTAAGAAGGGTAGCACGTCCGGCAGCGAGATGGGTGGACGACATCGTTAAAGTCTCGGCCGTCAATCGGTGAGACTAACGCAGGATCGTGGTGGATGGCACAAACTTGGGGAGGCCTATATCCAACAGTGGGTGAAGTCAGGCTGTGGATGATGATGATACAAACACTATAACTATATTATATATGAATGACAGAATCAGGTGGAGCGTATGCTTGTTTGCCTAAGTAGTATAATTAAAAAACTAACCAATTTGTAGGTACATTTATAGGTCAGCGTCAAAGTTCCTATCTACTAAACGACTTGCTTACTCTATGTCCTAGTTCTAAGTTTAGACTTGCCGTTAGAAACCCAGCCTATTTTACGCGGCCGTTACACTTTTTGTACACCCTTTTCATACTTCAAACATACGGTACAACGTTTACATATAAATTACTTAGGTTAATCGATCGAGTTATAATATTAATACAGAAAGGAGATTGATAGTTTAAATAATACTGGCCATTTCACAGAGGTCTATCTAGTCTCAAACTGAATAAAGCTAGCACAGTTAACTGATATAATAACTACTTATATACCAACATATCTTTGAAAATACATAGATACTTGGAATATATAAAGAAACACCCAGCCCTTCTACAAATATCTGTAGATAATGCAAACATTTGTGCCGAGGCGGGAATCAACCCAGCAACCTCTTGCATTTCAGCTGGTTATTCATTCACTACGCCGCGGAAGTCGTCAATGGTCGTATGATGATGATCATGAACGAGTATTTATATTTCTTGTGGTCTTTTTTACAAGCTTTTAATATGTATGTTTGTCCGGGTGGAATCTTGCAACTGAATTTTAAACCTGTTCCCCTCAACCGATTGAACTGAAATTTGGAATACTATGTAACTTTGGTGACAATGCAATAATATGGTACTATGCAGGTGGTCTCATGATGGAGACGGATGCTAGACAACGGAATTTTAGAATGGATTATAGTAGGCTACCAGTGTTTGGGCTCATTTGAATCTGCTTGCGGTTCCCATTATGAATTTTATAAAAGCTGGTGCTCAAAAAGTAATTTACCAACAAAAACTTATTATATGATAACCTTGCTTATCAACTGATTTGCTTGTCAGTATATAAATAAACAGAAAAAATATGTAGGTACTACTTATAAAACGGTAAAAAAACATCGTGAGGAAATGTATGCCTTAGACCATAGCTTGCGTATCCATAGCTTGCGATCTGTCACGTGAATGCTAAATACTATGCAAAAAGTGGGTAAGTAATCATGTTAGGACTTGCCTTTGACTACCCCTAGTTCATACTGAAAACCCTTGAAGTACTGTCGTATCGTCTTGGGTTTGCGTACTGAGAAAGAGATCAAATGGATGACCATCACGAGAAAAATATAGTAAAGTTTTGAGTTAAAAGAAGTTTATTTTCTTTTCCAGTTTTTTACGTTGCATGATCTGATCCCGCCATGTCTTTTCCATCAAAGGACAACTAGGCGCATGGTTCAGTACCATACATACCTCATTCATATACCACCCATTCGCACTCACCGTTTCGATTCAATGCGTACAGCTAAGATATATTTGTGAATCAAACAGTTCTCTTATACTCGTACAGTAACATAACAGCTTAAAATCACACTAATATTATAAATGTGAAAGTTTGGATGCTTGTTGTTTTGTTACTCAATCACGTCGTAACAGCTGAACTGCTTTCCTTGAAATTTTGTATGTGCGTAGATTAGCAGCTATATTACTTTTTATTCCATAAATTAGGTCCCATGGAATACAAATGGGGTGTCAAGTCAAGTTGCAACAGCGAGTTTAGCTTTATTTCTAAGTTACCTACATATTTAGTAGTGTAACGCGTACGAAGTCGCGGACAACAGCTAGTAATATTATAAATTCTAAGTAACTCTGTCTCTCTGTCTGTTTGTTACGTTTTCGCGACTAAACCGTTGGACCGATTTCGTAGAAATTTGGTAGATTGTAGATTATGAACGGGGTTGAGACTAATGTTTTTATGGACAAACCACGCGCGCGAAGCCGCGTGCTGGTCAGCTCGTATTACATAAACCGACAAAGTGTTATCTATTATATAATACAAAAATACAAAAAGAACAGAAACGTTCCTGAGGACCATTTAAAACAATCACAAAAAAAAACTTATGTCATATAAAAAAAGAATTGTAAAACTGCAAAGTTTTTCTCTCATTATTGCTGCGTCAGTTTTTTATACTTCCCATCTCATTCAAACCCAGATAATCAAAACATACCCTTGACAATTTAACAGGACGCCTGTAACTGAGATTTACATTTTAAAAATATAATTTTAAACAGATTTTGATCAGGATACAAAAAACGGCGAAAAAAGTGTTTTGTGCCGTCGAAAATTCGTTACACGCTGCACTTTCATTAGAACAACGGTTCTAAATCAAAATGTATCAAAAGACGGTAGTCGAATTTCAATTGTTTCATGTCAGTGACATTAGAGGGGTCTTATTTTTTATGGCAAGAAACACTAGGGCATTCTGCCAGTGTCAATGAGTTTTTTGTAACATTTGAATTTAAATTAAGAACCCCATTGTCACATTTTTTTATAATTACGATCCGAGTCATTTTTCATGCATCGCTTGCAATCTGATTTACTTGCTATAGTATTTTTGGTTTTTTTCTTAACACAGTTATTTATGCTAAACTATGTTTAAATTAAATATATGTGAAAATAGGTGCCGCGTCCTGTGGAATATAGTAAATATTTATGACTTTTTATGTTTCGGAATAATAAAAAAAACATACATATTTTTATAGTACAAAGGTTTAGCAAGTTAAAGTGGCAGTGGGCCGTTGGGGCAGAAAGGGTCTCGAGTGGAGACCACGTACTGGTAAGCGCAGTGGATTACCCACCAGACGGAAAGACGACCTAATAAAGGTTGATGGGAGCCGTTGGGTGCAAGCCGCACAACATCGGTTGCTCTGGAAATCTATGGGCGAGGCTATGTCCAACAGTGGACGCACTGTGGCTGATATGACGATGATGATGATACATTTTTACTAGAATACAAAAATTTTATTTGTATGTATTTTTGGAAAGTTTTCACGTTATGTAAAAGATTTTTTTTAACTATTACATAAAAATCAATTATAAATTGAAACAGTCTTTTGCAAATAATATAATTTTAACTTACTTAATTGACGCAAAAAAAAATGTTTTTACATAATTACTCAAGTTTGTGCCTACGGCATTTACCGCACGTTAATTTCGTTGACCCGCATTGCTCAAAATAATTATACCTAGTCAGGTCATAAATTCTGTCACATGTTTAATATAAAATAATTGAAAAAAGTTTATTCATTATGTAACCATTTATATACCAAAATGAACTTAACAAAACATAGATTCTTATGACACTAAAGTTTATTCAAAATGACCTCCGAGATTTTGAATACAGGCCTTCAATCTGCGCGGCCAGTCGTCTATCGCAGCACGAACGAGGTCCATGTCAATATCGGCGGCTGCCTTAATCAAGGATGTCTTGAGTGACTCCAAATTGGGATGAGGCTTTGAGCACGCCTTTTCCTCCAAGTGGTGCCATATCTTGTAATCTAACGGATTCAAATCTGGACTGGAGGAGGGCCAGTCTTCGTGCCGGATGAAGTCGATTTCACGAGCCGCCAGCCAGTCTTGTGTGCTCTTCGCTCTATGAGCTGGCGCCGGATCTTGTTGGAATACCCAGTGCCTGATATTGAACATGGTATAAGAAACAGGTTCCACAAGGTTCGTCAGGACTGTATTTTGATACACAACTGCATTCGTTTTTACACCTTTCTCACAAAAATGTACCTCTGTTAAGCCCCAATAAGAAACTCCCAACCATACCATGAGCGAGGATGGAAAATGACCTCGTTGGACACGCGGAATACTGTTGCTCGCTTCTTCACTACTGTGTGCGTACACCTTATCATTTTGTTTGTTGTAGCTCTCTTCTACGGTAAAAATTTTTCATCCGAAAAAAGAATTTCCCGATATTTTTTTCCCGCGTACCGCTTCAACAAAGCGCGGCATCTCTTCAGTCTCAGGTCCATTAGACGAGCATTCAAACGATGTACTGTTTTTCTTCGATATGCCCGAAGCCCTAAGTCTTCATTTAACATCCTTTTCACCGTGGTTCTGCTTAACCCCATCTGAAGGGCCAACAGTTTCTGCTTACGTTTGGGATTTCTTTGAATTCGCGCCTTCACAGCTTTTATCACTGCTGGAGTCCTAACAGACCGAGGGCGACCACTTCTTGACCTGTCATCTACACTAGAGTCTTCATTGTATCGTTTGATGGTGCGATAAACGAATCTTTTGGTTATATTCAAATTTTTCAGTATGTCAAAAATTTGAATTGGCGCGTAACCGCAACGATGCAACGCAATAACTGCAACACGGTCTTCTTTAAGCGTCCACTCCATATTTAAAAATGAGTAAAATTATAAAAAGTAAAGTAAAGTTATTTTCATGAACAATTCGAAATTCGAATTCTATAAACTTTTTTGTGGCCAGCATTCTAAAAGAAAAGTTGACAATACTTATGACCTGACTAGGTAATTATTATGAGACATGGAAAAATGTAATTAATTCGTATATTTTTTAATTAAAATATTAATGTTGTGCGTGAAACCATTTTTTAATGAAATTATCTGAACGTAAATGATGTCCGTTCAAAAAAGGCTGAATCAATTATGTTTGGTCTACATAATGACTAAATTTTGATAATTTATAAATATACATTATTTGGGTAAATTAATTTCAAGTATTATTTTTCTATTTCATAAATCTATTATTTTAGTAATAATAATATAACAATCCGTAATAATTTGTAGGGAAGAAAATCATGTGACTAAAAGAGTGTTAGATTTGAGTGTGGATGGATATAGAAGTAGAGGAAGGCCGAAGAAGAGAGGATGGAATGTCTGAAGAATGATATGGGTAGGAAGGAAGTGACAACGGAGATGACGGCTGATAGAGAGATGTGGAGGAGGAATACATGTCTTGCCGACTCCTCGTAATGTGGAAAAAGGGCAGGAGAAAGATAAATAAATATTGCTGGACATTTCACACAGCGCTATCTAGCCCCAAACTAAGCAGAGCTTGTACAATGGTAACCAGATAACTGATAGAATACTTATATACTTTTTTTTGTAAATGCATACTTATAATATATAGAAAAACTACCAGACCCGGAACAAATATCGAAATGTAGATAACGCAAACATTTGTTTCAAGGGGGGAATCGAACCCACTACCTCCTGCTTCTCAGCCGGCTGTTCGCCCACTGCGCCACGGAGGTCGTCAAGATAAATCCATAAATGATCTGAATAAGTATGATTTTTACCGGTATCTTATTATGCCGGCCAGGCGTGAAATCCACGAGGTACTATTTTTTCTGAAATTGTGGTAGTTCAATCAATTACAACCTAAAAAGATAACACCATCAACTATAAATATAGGACGTCGTAAGTAATGCTTTTTGTAAAAGAGTTCGCCGGAGAAATAGTATTTCTGCCGCCAAGCAGCATTGTATTACAGCAACTATATTTCAAGTCAAGGGTATGGTTGTCAGTGAAGTTACAGGCACATAAGGCTTTACACCTGTATGTCTCAAGTTGGGTAGTGAATCGTAGGGCACGTTCCTAAGGTGTGCGATCTATTAGGCAATGTTTTATTAGCAATGGTTACCACTTAACATTCGGTGGACCATTCGCTTGTCCCGCCACCATGTTATAAATATATATATGTATATATATAATATATATTTCCTGATCGACCGATCTTGTGCTGCCTGCACTTGACGTATCTAACTAAACCATTAGATTTTTAAGTAAGTACAACTAATGTTTAATGCGTATTTTTTTACAAAGTAAGTTCTTCTCTTAAACATGGCGGCCTATTCACGAACATTCTCTTGTTTATAGCTTCAAATTAAAGTGGCTATTATGGTGGTGCCACACAAAAGGACCACGTCTTTGATGTTTTCATCAGGAAGACATTGGAAGCTTGATAAGCAGTTTCAAATTTCACAGACAGTTGTTTTTGTGTAGCTTGTTGTGGATATAAATTGATTTAAAATATTGTTGGAGTTTTTCTTGTTTTTCATCGGTACAATCTTCGGAGATGAGAGGTTCCATTTTTACCATTTTACTTACATCAAATAAATGAATATATTATATTATGATTATTAAATGAATATGTGCATTTAAACATTGATTCGGGTCATTGACGACCTCCGTGGCGCAGTGGGCGAATAGCCGGCTGAGACGCAGGAGGTAGCGGGTTCGATTCCCGCCGTAGAACAAATGTTTGCATGATCTACAGATATTTGTTCCGTGTCTGCGTGTTTTTCTATATATTATAAGTATGTACCTATTTACAAAAAAAAGTATATAAGTATTCTATCCTCTAATCTCAGTTATCTGGTTCCCATAGTACAAGCTCTTCTTAGTTTGGGGCTAGATAGCGCTGTGTGAAATGTCCAGTCATATTTATTTATTGTTTTAGTCTAATTTGTACACCTATTTTGAAATTGAATACCTACTTAGTGGCTTATTCGGTTTTTAATGTGTATATATATATCTACCTACTTCTCTTTATTTGCTACTTACCTACCTAAAACAGTGTTAATCTCCATATCGACAAAATACTAATGGTTCATATACCTATTTTATTTTACTTACTAGCTATTATTTATTAGAATAAATACTTAAATGTCTGAATGGGTTAACCTAAGCACTAATCTTAGCTGGAATAAAATGATATTACCATCAAGTTTGCTTATGTATTGTATGTGTAGAATTTTCTGATTTAAATATTTACGCGATAGGTTTTCAGTATTTGTCTAGTTCTTTCTTCAATTACTACTTGTTAATTTAGTGCATACAGCTGACAGTTCCCGAGAGCCCTATCTGTGGCGGTGGCAGCAGCACATGATTCTGGAAGGCGAGGCTGAAAACCAGCGTAGCTGAGCCCCCGACCTATTCACCACCACCTTCTACCTAGGTGCTACCTACAATAATGTACTAATGTTGCTTCGAATTAGACCTATTGTTAAACTTATCTAGCTTTATTTAGTACTTATTGAACCTACCTACTTCTGTTATGCCTTTTATTTATTTATTTATATATTATTTAATCTTGTAAAAAATAAAAAAGTAAAAAGCCTGAAATGACACCATGCATAAAAACTTTATTTAAAGCAACACTTATTTTATTTTATTTATTTGGGTAAAAAAACAGTCAAACAATAAAAATGTATGATAATTAAGTCTAGTTGATAATTAACAGAGCTGACATAGTCGCAAACGACTCAAAGCCCATAAAAAAATGAATTAAAAAAATTGGCACTTCGGGAGTGCCAACAGAAGTAAAAACTAGAACAATTACAAGATACTTATATACAGAGGTGTCGGTAACGGTAATGGTAACAGCGTCGCGAGTTCAATGGTTTTTTCCCAACTCAAAAAATGTCCAACGTGCCTAAAGAAGTTTTCACTTTATACACAGAGGTGTCGGTAACGGTAATAGTTTCGCGAGTTCAATGGTTTTTTCCCATCTCAAAAAAATTCCCAACGCGCTTAAAGAAGTTATCACTTCAAAAATACTAAAAGGATAATTGCGACACCAGCACCGCTTATCACGGGTTACTTAAATGTTTTTAGGTCATGTAATGAAAAGTAGATATATAGTTAAGTACTTGTTTTTTATACCAAAAGTTCAAGTAATGTTTTTTTGACCTCACCAGCTCGCGTTGCCGCAATGTCTAAGATATTGAAATTATTGATAAACGAATCTATGTATGTACATACCTGCTTACTTAAACAATTTAAAATAGATAAGAGTCAACTAATATGTATTTCTCATTAATATTAGTATGCATAAATCATGTTTATTTCATATAAAAACAAAAATAAATGCATACATTTTCTGCTCGCAGCCCGTCTATAGTAAAAGAAACAAGAAAGAAAAATTAAAAGCTCGCGACCGAACTTTTGAATTTGGAGCGCATTTTCGACACGCACACATACACACGCTTCCGTGTATTGATTAGAGCAAGAGGGAGGAGAGAGATTCCGCTGTGTCGGTAGAGCAGATTCTTTTAGTTCTACTACTCGACGCTAGATGGAAGAAGTGGTATGAATAAATTCATATAAATCTGATCCATCCTGTTTTCACGAAAATAAAAAATACGTAATGATTTGAAACTTACGAAAATATTATTCAGAAATGTTTTTTTCATTACTATTGATAGGATTTTTAATAAATTACAATTTTACGCAAAACATTACCACCAAGTATAAAAACTAGATGGCGTTACTTGTCCTTGTTTCCATAATAATCCATTTTCAGTATAACCTCCCCTGGTACGTGACTTTCCAAGCAAAGTGTCTCATTTTCCCTCCAAATTGCGATCTCACATCTTATTCGGCGCTTTTGAACATTTATACTCATTTCTGTCTCCTTTATGAAGATCTATGAACTTGGTAGAAGTCCAATAAGAAAATATAAAGTAGGTATGGGGTAGATAGATGCCGTCATATTATTAAAATAGAATTCCTGGTTTAAAATATCGTAGAATATTGCCATTTAGTGATAAAGCTAGAACAATAAAAAAAAATGAACTTTAATAATGCAAACATCTTGTAAGTACCTATTTTGAGTAGGTATGGTAAGGTCATATTGGAATTTTAAGATTTTGTAATATCTTATTGGAATTAATCAGTTGGTCTAGTAGAAAAGTATGCTCTACTTGCAAATTTGGAAATTAAAAATCAATAATAATTTAGTTGAGAAGTTTTGCACTAAGGTTGGTAGAGCAATGCTCATTGCAAGATATTTCTACTATGTTATAATGAAATGTAACTTGGATGCCTACAATACTAGCTGAGCCCCGGCTTCACACGTATTTGATATTTGTCAAAATAAAAAATAGCCTATAGCTCTCACGGATAGTGTAGCTTCCTATCAGTGAAATTATTTTAAAAATCGGTTCCGAAGTTCCGGAGATTACCCAGTACATCCATACATCTAAACTAAAAAAAAATTACCATTAAATTTAAGTATAAAAATATTATAACTGAAAATTTAATTATTATTTTATTCAAGTCAAGATTGGCAATCAACACATTTAAATTATTAAAGGCAAAGCACTATCAAATTTATTCGCATAAAAGCATAGAATTTTAGCCTATACAACACAATTTTTTTATACCTTAGTTGACATCAAGTAGATCAAAGTACGCTTACCCATAAAAATAACCACCCGTTCGATAATACAATAAAAATCGAAAATACATCTATCCTGCTCTATCACTAGCAAATCCTTAACTCTACATTTTTTCTCCCTCTTTTAAAAGCCCAACCCCTCAGTTTTTGCAATGGAAGGGATGTTTTTTGCTCGATCGATAGTTTTATTTTAGTTACTAACGGTGCGCAAGAGTTGACAAAGGTCAAAGGAATTCAACTTTTGTTCTTTTTAAAGTACTTTACAATACATGTTTTCAAGTATAGTTATGCCTACTTAAAGGCATATTCTAGAGTGCAATTTTTGACAGATTTTTAATCAAATCTGTCATTTTTCAACGTTTGAGTTTTGATCACGCTTGATAGTTTAAGCCCGGCTTCCACGACGATCTCTAAACGTATTTAGTAACTACACATGTAATTTGACGTATTTGTATGTTTTGATAACTCTCATAAACATTTTTACGTAGAAAAAATTCGTGATAGATTTCAATCATTATTATAAATACGGGATTTATCACGAATTGTACCGAAACATTGTCAGTCGAAACAACGATAAAACGGTACGTATTTATAATAATGATTCTCTAAAACATATTTAACCACTAAATACGTACAGGCCTCGTCGTGTAAGCCGCCCAAGGAGCTTGTAAAAAACAGCGAGATTTTGTGTAGTATATTATTAACACGGGTGATGATGCCGAAGGGCTTTGTAGATGCTGTCGTGGTGATCTCAATACCTAAATTGTCCACACTTTATTTATAAAATAGGCACACGGGCTTTGAACTGGTTTCAAAATAAAATATATTGTTACAATATTAGTATATTCATACAAAAATTCCATAGAAAAAAACACATTCAGTTTTTCGAGAATTTTCCAATTTGTAGGGAAAATTTTCGTAATTTTCTTTCCCTAAACACCTTATTAGAGCCATGAAGAACATTTGAAACAAGCTAAATGTGTCCAACCTATATCAGGTGATGCGCTTACCAACAAACACTCATCATCATCATTCTCAGCCCGTGTCGACTCACTGCTGGGCATAGGCCTCTCTTTGTTTCTACCATTCTTCCCGATCCGATCAGTCTGAACCACGTACGACCCACGGTCTTATTGATGTCGTCGACCCATCTCTCTGGTGGACGTCCCCTATTTCAATGCCCAGTTCTCGGTTCCACTCTGTTAGTGCCTTAGTCCACCTGTCGTCACTACGTCTGGCGAAGTATCCTGCCCAACTCCACTTGAGCCCCAATATTCGCTTGCTGACGTCTTGTACTTTAGTCTGCTTGCGAATTTCGGTATTGGGAACTCGATCTAACAAACACAATTTCAGTTTTATTGATCGAGCGAAGCGAAATCTAAAAATCAACTTGGGTAAATCGACGTTGTATCGGCGTTGATCCGAACATTGTCAAATTTGGTATATAGGTAGGTAGTGATGCCACATACCTGTTTGGAGGTTGTTCAAATATTCGTGTTCAAGAGGGGTAAAAAAAATCTAAATGGGAATATCCGGTCAAGTGGCACGTCTACGTTGAACATCTGAAAGATTTTCATCCATACATTTAGACCCTGTTTTTATTTTTATTTTGAACCCTTAAGTTAAGTTATTAGCCATCATAAAAACTGAACTTTGACGAAATTTACAGGGTAGGTACACCAATGATCCCAAAGTGCTGAAATTCGGTATTAGTGACACAAATATAGGGAAAAGTCTAAAATCCAGAATAACTGCAATTTTTACCCCAAAAAAAAAATAACCAATTTACATGAACTCCCGTTACCTGTAATTTGAATAAAACTGTAGGTCAAGTTCGGTGGATAGTTATTTCGTGGCACTATTTTGATAGGCAAACCATTTTTTTTTGTTTTTGTGGGAGACTCGCGAGATCACAGTTCGGAGGCAACCACTAGTTTATATAGATTCGAAATTAACTCTGTCTCTCTGTTTATTTGTTATATTTTATTTTAAACAAGCTTAAGTACACGGCTTCGCACACATGGTTTGACAATAAGGAGTTTATGTCTTAATCCCAGTCATAATCTATATACCAAATTTAATCAAAAAGGGCGCAGCCGTTTAGTCGTGATAACGTGACAAACAGACAGACAGAGTTGATTTTTAATTTATAAATATGGATTTACTTACCAAACACCATGTAATGTGATAATTTTATAATGATAATTTATTGAAAAGTCTGATAATTTGACCGCATAAGCCTAGCCACAGCCGTAGTACAATTACCTTCAAAATTAACTATACAACCATGGTGACAGTTACTACCTTCACACACAAGTCTTCCAGTTTTTAAAGTAAGTAACTTTTGAAACAACTATGCCTATCACAGTTAACAGCCATATTGACAGTTTTTCGAGATTTACCGGAGTTTTCTGGATATGAGAAACAATAGAATCAAATATATATAAGTAGGTACCTATAGATGTTTTTACGTTTATTTCTTATTATAAAAAAATACACACAATTCGAAAATTCTAAATTATTTATTTGTAACTGATAAAGTAGAACAATAGACAAATGAAAACTTCGACAGCTGCAAAAGTTAAAAAACTGAGTGGCTGTATCAGCGCCCTCTTCAGCATCAATCAGCAACCAATACAACACATTTATTAATTGATTTAAAAATAGCTTTCAGATTTATTTTAATGTGGTACGTCAATATAAAACATATTAAAAATTCAGAACACAAGTTTAAAAAATAAAAAATGCCCATTCTTATGTTCAGGACTCGTTAATGTTGATATTTTAATTGGTCATTAAGCCTGCAGCAGTTGTTCACCCTAGTTGTATAGCTACTTCTGCAAGTGTACATGACCACAATAGGTACAGTTAGCAGAAACCTTTGTCCATACTCGCTACCGTGAAGAGATCGGTATCTGAGAGTACTACTCGCAAAAAAAAACAATTAATATTATTTAATCAACAACTAATAAATGTAATAATCCATATGATAGATATATGGATGTCTTACGAACGAACCCCATGAAGATATCCCATAAGAGGGTAGACAGAGGCAAGTCCATAGATTACGTTTTATATACCTATTTTTTGCATACGTGGTCATGCTATCGTTATAAAGTAGCAACGGTGAAAGAAATGTATTGACCATGTCTTTCCAAAGGTTGTCTGGAAGAGATCGCTTTAAGCGATAAGACCGCCCGTTGTACTAAATCATTTTGTAATAAAGAAATGTGTTTTGTGTTTGATTTTGGTGCATATGAGTTATCTAATCTAATCCTCTAAAATTTTTAAAACCATCTCAGTAACTTTCAAACAGAACGGGACTTGGCAGCGCATCCTCGTATCGAGAGAAGGTTGTGGGTCCAAGTCCCTGCTAGAATTTTCTGTGATTGTCGGATAACACTTTGAAAATAAATTAGTATTAATCTAATCTTATGTTTCCTGTAGTTGTGATGTGATGACGATAATCTGGAAGTCTTCAAATCCAGAGTGAACATGTTCTTTCTAGGCAATCGTGCTCCATCTTCGACCACACCATCACTTACCGTAAGGTGAGGTGTTGGTCAAGCAAAAGACTGAACAAAAAGTATTACGTTACTTCCTACATTATCTATTATTATAAAAGTCCTCTCCATCCACAAGTTATCTGAAAGAAGTCACTTCTAAGCGATAAGACAACCCATTTTACTATTGGCTTTGTATTTTTATATTGGCCATAAATACCTATTTCTGTCGCCAAGCAGCATTGCTGTGCTATGTAAGGGTACCTATGGTTGCCATTGAAATTACAGGTACATAAGGCTTTATACCTGTATGCCTCAAGTTGATGGACGCAGGGCAGTGCATCGTATATGCTTGCTTCATTCATACCTCACAGGTTACATCCAACACTTGATTTTGCATTGTCACCGAAACCCTGCGACATACAGAAGCCTTGCCAGTAATATCACTGCTACCCATACCCTCCGCTAACAAAGAAATGCAAGCATTACTGCAGCAGAAACAAGTGGAGTAATAATTTTACGTAGAAAAACTTCTGTTGAGCATTTTTCTAAGACAAACCATTAATAATATAAAATAAAACCAATATATAAAAAAATGCTGTACATTTCACACCACAACCAGTTATCTGGTAGAATCCGTACTAATAATAATAGATTATTATAAATTCAAAAGTAGTTCCTCTGTCTCTCAGTCTCTGTCTATTTGTTACGTTTTCTTGACTTAAAGGCTTTACTGATTTTGATGAAGTTTGGTATATAAATAGTTTAGGACCGGGTTTGGTACATAAGCTACTTTTTACCCGACTACGCAGGAGGAGGTTTATAGACAAACTACGCAAGCGAAGCCGCGGGCAGGTCAGCTACATTAAAATAGGTACAGACTTGTAATAAAGAGAAAAAGTCCCAGAGGCAAATATCTGTAGATCATGCAAACATTTGTTTCGCGACGGGAATTAATTCCTGCGTCTCAGCCACTGCGCTACGGAGGTCATAAATAATGTATTCTCCAGATTTGTTCCTCATCTTATAGCTAGGTTTTTTCTGCTGTCCGTGAGAGCCTACTTACGCAAGCCTTTTTGTGTTCGAACAATGAGTTAATTGAATGGGTAATCACTACTCTTCTCACTGGGACTACGCCACAGGTAATTAGCAGCTAGGTAACTCTATGCGATCTAATGCCAACGTTTTTGGCCCGCCCGAAAGTCACATGAATTTTCATAGATCCGATATGGCACGGTAGCTCAATTAAATACCCCATCACTAGAGGTTACTACATTGTAGGTGCCCTTCGTGGAAACATTTGCAATAATGTTTAGTATTCCACGAAGAGCACCAACCCAAAATATAAATCGTTGCTCTTCGTGGATTACAATTGATGTACTTAAAATAGGTGCTCTAAAAATTGCTGCTCTTCGTGGAATGCCTCCAATTATAATGTGGTCCCGCAATCTGTTAAGATTTTTGAAGTTCATCTCAAAACAAATGAATAATTATTTATCTAGCAAACTTATGGCCGGTTCTCATAACCGCCAACAACACGTCTCTCTTTAAAAAGTGTCAAAAATATGACAACTTATCAAGGGAAACATATTGTTATCAGTAACCGATGTTTATAGAAACCGGCCATTACACAGCAATTATTATAGCCAGCTTGGATATTGACGTTTTACAGTTTTGGTAATCGAACAAAATGCAGCCAAGTATGTCTTAACGGGTTGTTTTATATATTACTATTTCATCCACCCAAATTGCTACAGTTGATACATGAAATATCTTGTAGGTTTGTATTTAAAGCGATTGATGGTAAGAGTTTCGAAAACACTCATAATAATAATATATTATAAAACAAGCTGACCCTCCCCGGATTCTCACGTATTTGTATTAAGATAAAATAAGGCCTATAGTATTCAGGAGTGAGTTCTTTCACTTATCATTAACACTTATCAGAGTTATCATTTATTATCAGGAAAAAAAGGATTTATGTATGTATACCTAAATCAATTGCAGTGCGTTAATCGATTTAGCTGTTTTTTTTTTGTGTTCGTAATTTACAGGACATGGTTTGAGGGACTGAAAATGTTTGATAAGTTGCCTGTGTAATTTTGAAATTCTGGGAAAACTGAAAGTGCTTTTTTCTATGCGGTTGTATGAACTCAATACCAGTGGGTGATATTTTATTTTGAAATCTGTTTTGAAGTTTGCAATAAAAAAATAATTATATCTAAAGCAATCTTCATTGTAACTCTTTTCCAGTAGCTTAATTGCTTAAGTCTTCACTAAAATGACGTTTTGTCTTATCTGCCGACGACTAAACCAGCTGTTCCTTTAAAAGCTGCGTCGGTAGACTTCTCACCGGGAGTAGTGCCGTTGATGTGTGAATTGTAGTTTAAATTAACATTTACATTACAATGTAGTCATAGATGCAGATAACCAATTTAAATATGTATTATAATAGGTAGGTAGTAGGTGCCTAATATAAATAACCTACCTATTATTTATACTTGAACTTTTCAAACAATTAAATACAATTTTACTCAGTAAATTTTCGTGATTTATTTGAATCACTATTATAAATACGGGATTTATCACGTACCGTTTTATCGAAACACTAAAAAGAAAGAAAGAAGATATTTGACACACACATAGGATAGACCATTCAGAATAGAACAAACCTACCTACTTACATATAGAGTATAAATTATTAAAAGAAAAGAAAAATTATATAAAAACAGGAAAAAACACATGATAAAAATTTAATACATAAATACATATACATTTAATCCTGTATTTATAATATTAATTCAATTCAATGTCTTATATATCACTTTGATCCCTTTTGCCCAGGGAGCTATTAGAACGTAGGAAAGCTATCGGATCGGAAATCCCAGGTTTACAGAACGCTATTTTTTAACCTATTAGGATCTCCCCACAAAAAATATAGGTACACACATTTTGTGTGTTTAAATAATTCCTATATTTACAAAATTGATAAATAAATAATTTTTTTACGCATGAAAACGATTTTTAACTTTTTTTGGTTCAACGTTAACCTTTGAATACGTGTCGGGAAAGCATAGGCTCGGATTATATGGCATCCGGGCTTGTCAGGGACCGTTTTTAAACGGCCTCTTACCAATCCGTCACAAACATTTGAATTTTTCCTGCATCGACTACACACGATCCGAGGCCATTCGACATCGATTTTTACCTGGAAGCAATCGAGACATGCTCCGGATTCGCAAGATCGGGGAGACCCGGATGCTAAAATTCAAAAAATTCAAAATTCAAATATTTTTATTCATTAAAATCACAAGGATCACTTTGAAACGTCAAATAAATAGTCCGAGCCATACTTATGGTCAATCCGAAATAGTTTTAATATGTATAGCATTTTGGATTCAAAATCAACTCCGATAAAAAAAAATAAGAAGTAGTAAACATTCTAAGAAAATAAATCCACGTAAACTTTCTTGATTTATTGTGTCGGAATATTTGTATTCCCATTTCAACACAATTTATTTCTAAATATCTGAATAGATTGTAATATTACATTTCGCACATTTACAAAACGTTCCATCAAACGCGTACAATTTCAAATTCAAATTCGGAATTCCGCGAACCGAATACAAAATGTCTTCAAACGTCAAGTCAAATAAACTTGCATCGTTCACGCAACATGACATACAAATCATACGTAAGAAGTCATTAGGCATTCGCGCGTGTATACGGACCCTAATTTCGAGACCGAATTCGTCTACCGCCGTACTTTCGATATGAAAATCCACATGAATTTTATCTCTAAGTATTTGAACATAAAATCTAAATTTCCTTGGTTATTTTTGGTGACAATCGTTCACATATTCGATACCAAAACCATTCAAAATTCAACACAAACCCTTACGCATAAAGTCTGGTTTAGCCTACAGAGGTACAGTCAACAAAACACACGCGGATCGTGAAAAAATCGGGCATCTTTTTGCGTCCCCTCGCCCCCTAAGCTGGGGGTGGTTGGGGTGAAGAAAAATCCCCAAGGGGGGGTGTTGCCCCCTTAGTAGTTTTTCGTTGGCATCACACGCTTGCGACACGCTTCGTATTGATTTTCCACCACACACTCGCAGGTGGCTTGCATTTTTTAAGACTCGTTACGTTTATTCGCTGGCCTTTGTATCCTTTTACCTCTGTAATATTCGGTGCAGCGTTTTGTTCTGTAGATGCCTACTCAGGTTTTTGCCTTAGTTTTGTTCGTCTTTCTCGCCTTTCTTTCCTGGCTTGGTCGCGGAGGAACAGCCAGTAAAATTTACGTTTCAAAGTAATCCTTGTGATTTTCATGAATAATAAAAAATGATTTTAATCCGGGAATTTAGCTTTCGGTTTTTATTTACAATGTGATCTTGCAATCGGAATTTGACGCAGTGTCTAATGAGGAGTTTTACGGTTGTCTCGAATCAAGCATTCTGTGTTTAAGATACGCGTAGATGACATCGCACTATGTTAAACTGTCGAAAGATTATGTCTGCGTTTTTTATGTTTTAAAATTGTTGTTAAAAAAATATAAAGCTAAGATAACTTGTGGCTAGATCCTAGATTATTCTTTAAACTACTAAAGCTAAATGATCTTAATTAAAACCAATGCACTTACCTCTTTATTTATTAAAAACGCGATCTAATAAAAGATCACAAAGTATTTAGCTAACAAAATATTACTTAGCGATAAGACCATCAATTGTAAACATTTAAATTATGTTAACTTTAATTGTTTTGTCGTATATGGTGCAATAACTATTACCTACCTATTTCTCTATTAACAATAGCGCATTCGTGATTTAGCCGCGCTATGTTTGATAAATACTTAATAATTTTTTGAGTTACATCGTCTAAAATATAAAAGCCAAACATTAATAATTAGCATGCGTCGGTTAAACACACCGGTCCGAACCGAATCGCGAACAAACATCGAGTGTTCGGAACCAATCGCCGAATCACAATAAGATGCTAATCTTTCGCACCTTTTACTAATTACCATAATATTCGCATAACGTGTGAACTCCGCTTAATCCGCTGTCTGTATTTGTGCCTGACTTTGCTTATGTACGACATTTTAGATGTAAACGTCCGTTAGGACAAAACGGTCTAAAACTAAATATTAAATATTGCTGGACATTTCACACAACGCTATCTAGTCCCAAACTAAGCAAAGCTTGTACTATAGGAACCAGGTAACTGATAGAATACTTATATACTTTTTTTTTGTAAATACTTACTTATAATACATAGAAAAACATCCAGACCTGGAACAAATATCTGTAGATCATTGTATCACACAAACATTTGTTCCGCGGCGGGAATTGAACCCGCTACCTCCTGCGTCTCAGCCGGCTATTCGCTCATTGCGCCACGGAGGTCGTCCAAACTAAACTATTTATTACTACGGTTACATATGTAGGTATTCATTATATTTACTAACTGTATTACAGTTAGAAAAAAACATAACTAGAATAAGATTTATGTAGTTACGTTGGAAATTCAACAACGAAAGCTCGAATGCTGTTCTTAGTCCCAATCAGACAAATTTAAATTTTGACAAAATCGCGTCGACGCAACGTTTGTTGTAGCTAAAAAGTAATGGTGCCAATTGTAGGTATAATAATGGAACGTTATTAGACCGAAAGTTTACTAAAGTTATAATTTTTTTTAATTTAATTGACACAAATTCATTGATACATGCATTCAGGTAGATTATTAACAGTAATGATATATATGATTATGAGAAGATTGGGAAGATATCTCTTAAATGCGAAAACATTAAAGTAGTTATTAGTGTCTAAAGTTCTTTCATAATAGATTTAAGTACTTTTTGTATTCCGAATAAAATAATATATGTTATGTAATTAGAGTAGGTACTCTAGAATGAAAAACAGAATTTCGGTATAAAATATTTTATTACTCATATCTACACTGTTATTTGACATATTTTACATGAGACAATGAATTAACGAATTAATAACATTAATTCTGTACACAAAAGTTTAAGCTTTGACTTAGTCTTGCCAATGCAATGAACTGAAAATAAATTTGTCAATGGTTTAATACCTAGATCGTAATGCGACTGAAAGTTGACGGTAGTTATAATTAAGTATGAGAAGTTGGGTAGTTAATATGTACCTACTCTAGAATGAAAAATATACTAAGAACTTATGTATAAAAACTTTTACCCTTTAACTAAGTACTTAGGTTAGGTACAAGGGTTATTTTGCAATGAGACAATGAATTTACGAATTAATAATATGAATTCTGTGCTAACACACGTAGTTTTAAATTCTCTCAAAACCAGTTCAAAATGAATAAAATTTTCATAAGATTGTCATACGAACCCGGCACTCTAAAATGTTATTACTAACTTCCACAATTGTCTCAAAACAGACGATTTTAACCCTAAGACTCATTATAATACAGTCTAAAACGTGTCACCTCAGTGAAAACATAGGACTTGAACACAAAAAGGTGCACTTTTGTTTCGCCCAACGATTTTGTTTTCAATTTAAATATTTTATACCATTTGACAATAGACAAAAACCGGTACTTGTTACTGTAAAAAATTAAATATAAAAATTATGACGGTTTGTCTTTTGTCTCGTAATTTATGCTAATTTGGTTCGGATGTGTCATGGCGGAAGTATGAGCTTGATTTTTGTTTCGTGTTTCTGCCATTGTTTGCTTTAGGAGATTGGAAGCGGATGGGTTGAAACAAAAAGTGTAGAAAGCGAGGATTTTTTATCGTATTTGTAGATTGGTACGACTGATAAAGATATTTAAATGTTACGAATACATGGTGACTAGTTTTTCAAACAAAAAATAGGGTAAGTGCTATTTTCTGATGTTGAATTTTATGTAATTTGTATATGTTTATGAGTGGAAATGATATTTCTAATATAACATACTGATCATGTAAAGTAGAATAATACAAATAAAAATATGACGTTGACGTAGCTCACGCATAGGACTAAATCGCAATTGGTAAATAACTTATAATTATCTACTTACTCTCCTAGATTTAAGCTTTTTACTAACAACATAGGTCTTAGTACATAAATAAATAATTATTATAAGAACCTACTGCTAGTAATGTCACTGTCATCTCTCACGGTATAATACACAAGACACGCCATGCCAATCATTACTTTTTAAAACTAATCTGAAAGCAACGCTCACAATCAATATTCTACTTAGTATTTTATTGAGATAAAGAAAGAAACAAGTTATAACAAGAACGAACGAAACTCAGACAATATTTCAGCACTTATTCACGAACGATTAACCTGCGTTACAATGTCGCAAGACAATTTATTCTTAGCTGCTTCAGGATAAAGACTTAAGAATAAAGGAAGGTAAGTATTTAGTAAAAGATTTTGTTCGTTCTTTTTGACTGCTTTATATCCTCTGTTATTGAAACGAAAGGACTCATTTTTTATGTTCGATATTTGATAACGAAAACCATATCAGATACTATTTTTAAATTAAATTAGTACACAATGTTACGTTGTAATATCGAAAGTTTGTATAATATGCTTGTCCTTTACTTAGTACTAACTTAATCTAGCCGTATTTTCTAGAATATTGAAATATAATATATTTTATATAAAATATAATTTGAGAGAATTGCTTAAAAAAATACTTCATATTCTATACTTTTCAGGGACCAGCTTTTTTCATAATTTTATGTATTTCTATTTTTATGACATTGCAATTATACTGGGAACTATGGATATAATACTCTTTATTCTTCACTGTACGCAAAAAGATTATAAAAATAAAGCTTACAAAAAGGCATGGTCAAAGGTGAGCCTAACCCTAATAACAGTTACCTTCCTGCAAACCTTTGCATAAATATCATTATTTCACAAGAAACAAAAATAAAATAGCAAAGAAATACAACAACTTAAAGCGATCTCTTCCAGATAACCTTTACTTTCACCCTTTAGTAATAGTACCAACCTAGAAACTTCATTAAAATTCGTGCACTCTATAAAAATCACAGCAGTCAATAAAGCAACTTTCACACAATCAATAATTATTCAATAGTGGCAAAATAATAGAATTAATTTATTCAAACCCTATTTTATTATCTGTGAATGTAAAAGATGACTATTGTTTATTTATTTTCAACTTTATCATTCTCTATTGATATTGTAATTAAACAATTAATCTTCTGTTTTTTAATGTTATCTACAATAACAAAGTGTTTGAGAGGTTTTTATATAGGTACATATTTTTTATAAACATAAATTTAGTAATAAGTGGTAAGTATATCTTAATCATGTGTTTAGTCTGTATTTTAATACAAATGTTTGCATGATATTTTGCAATTCTTACAAATATTTGTCCCGGCAGTGTGAATAGAACTCGCCAACATCTTGCCTCTCAATTCGTTACTTATCTACCACGCAAAAAGAGGTATTTAAAAAAATTACTCGTTTAAGTAGGTACCAACTTTAAATATTTGAACTTTGTTAGATAGAACGAATTATTACTGAAACAGAAATATCCCAAACATCTATCACTTCTCCACAAATAGAAGAATACATTACGCAACCATAAAACTCCAAATATGACAACCGAACGAAAATATTTGATCTCATTATGCATACAACTCATCGAGACGGCAAAATAACTAACAAAACCAGCTTTGTCCCACTGTGCGAAAAGTTAAAAAATTCTCAACCCTACAATGCTCCCTAGAAAACTGATCATAGACATGCAAAATAGATCCCATGCGTCTTCGATATTCAAATCAGACTCGGCCGGAACAGGAAGAGCAATTTTGACACTTGGAAGAATAGTCCACCCCTTCGTATTCAAATTCCGTGCGTTTACGGCCAGTGTCTAGTTTAATAGATTTTTTTTAATGAGATGAGATATTCATTTTCTAGCCGTGAGAAAAGTTTGTGAGAATCTTGTCTTTGATCGAGGGGGTTGTGTGTTATGGAAAGCTGTGTCAACATCGGCAGTTATATGTAAATTTATTGATCTGCGATAAAGTTGATTCTGATAGGAATGTTTTATTGCTTGTTGACTTTGTAGCAATATTACATCGTCGGGTGGTCTATTTCATAGCGTCTGGTAAATTCTGGGGATGGAAAATTATTATGTGATCTGTCTGAGTGTAATACATAGTAACTTTAACAGTAACTAGTTATTTGTCATTTCAAAGGAAAAATCAGTGATGGGAAAATAGTATAAAAAAAACAGTTTTGTAAAATACTTATTTGATTTAAGCGGATTTTTTATTCTACTTATATAATAATAAATAAATAAATATTGCTGGACATTTCACACAGCGCTATCTAGCTCCAAACTAAGCTGAGCTTGTACTATGGGAACCAGATAACTGATAGAATACTTATATACCTTTTTTTTGTAAATACATACTTATAATATATGGAAATACATCCAGACCTAAAACAAATGTCTGTAGCTCAGGCAAACATTTGTTCCGCGGCGGGAATCGAACCCGCTACCCCCTGCGTCTCAGCCGGCTATTCGCCCACTGCACCACGGAGGTCGTCTTAAAAATATTATGTTCAAAATAACAAATACCAAATTTTAAATTTCGTATCCATTCCATTACCAATTATTCCGTATTTAAAAAAGGTCTTGTCTTATTTATACAAACAGCGTTCTTCAAGATGCAAAAGTTCAACCCTTCCGAGCGGGCTATTCAAATTCAAATGTCCCTGCGCAGACAGGTGCTCTTTGTATGAACTTCCGCCTGTTTGAGGAAGCGAGGAGGAAGTAGACAAAAAGTAATTATTGTACTCTATGCTCTTTGAGACTTGATGATTTGAACTTCGAACTCGGCGACGAAAATAAACATTTCAATATACTATTTTACATTTTTAAATAGTATTTTTATTTATAGTGTTATCCGAACACATACGGAAAATTCCACGATTTTTAAAATCATCACAAAAATTTCTAGTCGGACTTGAACCCGCAACCTTCCTCTTGATACGAGGAAATTAGGTTCCGTTTAGGTTTGAAATTTTTGTAATGATTTTAAAAATCTTGAAATTTTACATTTTTGTTTCAAAACTCTCATATTTAAATTTAGTCAGGATTTTTTTTTAAAGTATGTTGGAGCTATGTCTTGTTGAATAAAAGCTTATGAATATTTTTTTTAATTTTGATATTAAAAGACCAAAACTATTTCTAGTTAAATAAACTAGAAATAGCAATCGGTAGTTACCGCTCCTACCTCTATCTCGTTTTATCAAAAAAGGTTGCATAACTTTATGAACAGTTTGAAAAAAAGGGACTGAAACTCTTCTCTGCATGGCAAAGGTGACAAAATTATTCAACCGAATTTTAATTCCCACGTCTCGAATAGTTTTAAAATAATACACACCTGGGTCTTTTAGACCGGTCGCGATCACATCCCGCTAATTTGCATCCGAATTTCGAAGGGATAAATCTTCGTGATTATTTGAGCTCACGCATATTTTTAATTATTCAAGGGTTAATGTATTCATTTTTAAATGCAGAACGTTGCGAATGTGTTCTTTTTCGGGGATCCAGTTTGAATTTGGAACCCGTTGAGAGTGCGTGTAAATCTGTGATTAGAAAAGCGATAATAATGAGTTCTAAATTCGTTTTCAAAATGAAGAAGATTTAACTGGTAAACCTCTATTAAGTATTGAAAGATAAAAACAGCAAAGTTTTGTACCAAAATCTACGTCTTGCAGTAATAAAATGACGACGAGGCTTCTTGAATCATTTGGAAGAAAATGGTATGTATTGTTCATTGTATTTGGTAGCAGTAGTCCGTCTCTGCCGTAAGTAATGTTCGCATCGCTGTTCTCCGGGTACGAGCGCCGGTGAATTTTTAGGCAACATAGACTTTTCACCTGAATTTATCACTGTATCAAGCTTACATCACGCGAGTGATGCCTTTATTGTAACAAACGTCCAAAGACTTCGGTAATTAACATCAAGTGGGCCGTATGCCTCCGTGGCGCAGTGGGCGTATAGCCGGCTGAGACGCAGGAGGTAGCGGGTTCGACTCCCGCCGCGGAACAAATGTTTGCATGATCTACAGATATTTGTTCCGTGTCTGGGTGTTTTTCTATATATTATAAGTATGTATTTACAAAAAAAAAGTATATAAGTATTCTATCAGTTACCTGGTTCCCATAGTACAAGTTTTGCTTAGTTTGGGGCTAGATAGCGTTGTGTGAATGTGCAGTAATATTTATTTATTTATTTAATATGCCTTTTTTTTATAAATTCTTATTCTCATATCATTTATTTATCTTTTGACATGGTAACATGCACTTAGTCGAGTTCTACCTTCCGATATACCGACTCACATGTCTTTTAGTTTGACACTAAATTCTAAAATAGACAACTCAATCAAATAAAAACAAAACTTAATATATAAAACAAAGTCGGGTTTGTTCGAACACTTATAACTCGAAAACGGCGGGACCAATTTTGATGATTTTTTTTTGTTGTATTTGTCTCCGTCCCGAATAGCAGAATAACTATTAAAATATCGGAAAAATCACGCAAAAAGAAATTATGAAGAAAAATCATTTTCTCATACATAGATGCAGCTAATGATGGCTGATTGACAATTCTACCGGGGCGACGTACATTGGCAGCCCGCATCATATGCATGTCAAGGCGGTACGAAGTTCGGCGGGTCAGCTAGTAGTTAATAAACAACACAAAATACGATTTCAGATTAGAATCTACAAACAAACTACACAAAATAAAGTTATAAAAACTATAGAAAATCAATAAACAATTAATTTAAAATATGAAAATGTCAATAATTAACATGAATGTGTCTTGCTCATCTTAGTTCAGACTCAAACATTACATGCAAAATAGATTTCCTAGCTAAAATCTCCCCAAAACCCCCAATCCCGAAAACTAATTCCCCAAATTCGATACCCGCTAGTGATGTACCAGCAATGCATCACAGATAATGATTGGATTTGCCCCGCCTACGTCATCAATCACAGAACGAGTGACGTGGGTGGCTACGATAACCACTCTGTACAGACCTCTGACTTTTCACTACTTTTCTTTTGATGAAAATTGGGAGATGGGTCAGGGTTTTTTGGTTTTGCACGCTAGGGTGGTACGCTATTTCGCATAGCCTTTGTGTCTTGTTAGAGCCATAATGTCTTGGATGTAAGTAAATTATGTTTTTTTGTGGGGTTTCTTCGGGAAATGGGTCTTTGGGAAGCTATTTTCTATATCCGTTGTTATTATAACACGGAAGACTTCTTGTAATAAAGTAGGGTAAATATATATTTTTTTTAACTATGTTTTAAGTCAAGGGTACCTATGGTTGCCGGTGAAATTACAGGCTAATGCGGCTTTACACCTGTATGGATCAAGTTGATGGACGCAGGGCAGTACGTCGTAGGGCACGTATTATTTATGAGGTGGGCCATTATAAGATTGTTCCGTATCCAAGCCATATAAAAAACCAGATGTTGGGAGTCTACAATTAAGTAGATATTTGACTATATTTTGTTAAAAATAAGAAACTGGATAACACATAACTTTTCATCTCGAATGCGAGGAAATTAAAAAAGTAATTTTATAACAAAATATTGCTAAACAGAAAATTAGCGTTCCCGGTATCCATTGTTTTTTCACTATTAGACTATCCTAGAAATAAGGACTTGTTATGGAGGTTGTATTTCATTTTAGCATGTTATGAATGTGGCCTCGTTAATTTTGATATAAATAAAAATGTGGATTTGTCATGGATATTGTATTTCTTACACGCAATGAGCCTCAATAGATTTTCACGCTCACGAAGCAAAGACATGTGCTCCTCACTTATACATAACACTACAATGCTACCGTGTTTTAGCAAATAAACTGATTTCATTTCATTCTATTTTCACATTCCATTATGGAGATAACAATGACCAACTTTCAGAGCATAAGTGATAACAAATATATCAATCATTCGATCGTGTATAGGTTTATAGTATGTAATTTCGTACTTGATTTGTTTATCTAAAGTACTCTTTTCTACATCGATTTGGAATTTCCAATTAAAAAAATACTTTTCTATGTGTATTTTTATGTTAAAGTACTAAAATTAATTTATATAACTAGTCGTCTATTTTTTAACAAAATATATGAAATATACGGTGTAGGGGTAGTAATCCCGGGGGAGGGGGTAGGCAGTAAGAAGATTACCTACAAAGTTATGAGATGACCGAAGATTTTATTTCGACTTTTGGAATATTGCGGTTCTTACGTTTTTCATAATTAACTGTATTTTTTTATAATTAACACACAATGATGATGCTATAATATTTTATGATATGATAAAATATCGCTCACCATGCAATCCAATAGACCATCACTCACGGCGAAGATAAATATAGATATATTTTTATCTAACATTTGATTAAGTATAAGGCGAGCGATATTTATATTAAAATAAAATATTAAAATCTCTTCATCTTTTGTGACATCGATCAACTGTAGGTACTATTTAGATGGCATCGATCAACTGAAGGTACTATTTAGATGGCATCGATCGATTGTAGGTGCTATTTAGATGGCATCGATTAACTGAAGGTACTATTTAGATGGCATCGATCGAATGTAGGTGCTATTTAGATGGCATCGATCAACTGAAGGTCCTAGTTAGATGGCATCGATCCAATTTAGGTACTATTTAGATGGCATTGATCGACTAAAGGTACTATTTAGATGGTATCGATCAACTGAAGGTACTATTAAGATGGCATCGATCAAGTGAAGGTACTATTTAGACGGCATCGATCAACTGAAGGCACTATTTGGCTTGATATCATCATTACATCAGCCATAGGACGTCTACTGCTAAACCTCGGTACCATAGATTTTCAGAGCGATCGATCTTGTGAGGCCTGCACCCAATGGCGCCCAACACCTAATAGGTACCAAACTTTTTCAAATGCCAAGTTTCAAACGATAGTCGAAACGAGTTACAACTTAGAGTAGGATTTGCACGATTATTGTCCCGGTATTATCGTTTATCGCTTTGCAGAGTAGAGGCCCTGTATAGTAATGTCGATATCGTATTTTTATTTTTAGCACGTGTCAATATAAATCTAGTCCAAATATTGTCTGATTATATCAAAAATAAACAACTATAATGTAAACATCTCTCCGAAAAGCAATATCTTGAAGATTTTTTACGTAATCCGAGTTTCTGAGCACCTGACGTGTATTTATGTATAGGTTAGATTGTAAGGCTGCGTCTAAACCAGTTTAAGAATATTTGTTTCTCATTTATAAAACATACCTTGTTGAGTAGGCAGTAACTTTTATATCGAATTAATCACCTAAACTTAGACGATTTTCTTTAAAATTTTATAATATAACTATGTAGTAGTTTTTTATCGTGAAGTCTTTTTTATGTTTTGAGAAACTGTCACTTTAATATCGTCAGTATATTACCAAACACCCTATATTTTATTTTTTTGTACGCATCTACCTACCTATTTTGATTTGCTATTTTATTATATGTAGGATATGGACTTGGACACTGTACCTATCTACCTATCTTCCTAACTGTATGTTAATTTATTACCCTATCCTTCTTACCTAATGTAAATCTGTATTTAACTTCTCTAATGGTAACTTTAGACGACAAAAAACGTTACCTAGTTTATAAATTCTCATTGTGACTAAGAATACCACAAAAAAGTTAAACAACTGTTTAACGTGTGTTTAAAAAACAAGCAATTTTTGTCTAGGATTTTTTTAAACACACGATTAAAAGTGTTTAATTTTTTTTGTGGTCCCCTTAGTCACAATGAGAATTTATAAACTAGGTAACGTTTTTTGTCGTCTAAAGTTACCATTAGAGAAGTAGGTAGGTTAAATACAGATTTACATTAGGTAAGAAGGATAGAGTAATAAATTAAAATAAAGTTAGAAAGATTGGTAGATAGGTACAGTGTCCAAGTCCATATCCTACATATAATAAATAGCAAATCAAAATAGGTAGGTAGATGCGTACACAAAAATAAAATATAGGGTGTTTGGTAATATACTGACGATATTCAAGTGACGGGTTCACAAAACATAAAAAAAGACTTCACGATAAAAAAACTACTATGTAGTTATAATATACAATTTTAAAGAAAATCGTCTAAGTTTAGATGATTAATTCGATATAAAACTTACTGCCTACAATCTTGCAATCGACATCCAAAAATAAAGGCCGTAATCCACAAAAGCGTAATAAGTTAAAAATAGTTTCATACAGGTTTAAAACTAAGTTCGTACATTAGATATGGTTGTCTCGATAACTTGCACCACTAATAAAAATAAAAAAACAATAAAATAAAATAATGAAAAAATAAATGCTTCATTATCATCAGCCGAAAACGTCCACTACTGAACATAGGCCTCCCCATAGATTTCCAGAGCAACCGATCTTGCACAACCTGCACCCAACGGCTCCCAGCAACCTTTACTAGGTCTTCTATCCATTTAGTGGGGGCTTTCCAGTACGTGGTCTCCACTTAAGAATCATTCTGCTCCAATGGGCGTCAGTTCTTCTAGCTATGTGCCCCAGCCACTGAAACTTCAGCTTGCTGATCCTCTGAGAAAACTCTTATACCTATACATAGGTGTATTTATCTATAAGTGAAAAAGAACCAAAATGACCTGAATGGCGTCTACGAACTGGGTACCGGAACGTTGGTCGTCCAGCAGCGAGATGGGCAGACGATGTAACAAACATCGCGGGTCGAACCTGGATGAGGCTGGCACAGGACCTTGGATAATGACATAGGCGAAGAGAGGCCTACACCCAGCAGTAGGTGAAGTCAGGCTGCGGATGATGATGATAATGATGAAAAAGAACAATGAAAAATATTGTTACTTTTAATCTGTTAGTTGTTCTTTTTTGGTAAGTTTTTAATTGTTCCTAATGTGTCTTCTTTTTGGATATTAACCCTGTTACATTTTGCCTGGAGTCATTCATTTGTGCAGGCCGTACATATTCGGTTGCTCTGGAGCCATAGGAACGCCTATCTTTAGACATCCTATGGCTGATACAATGTAATGATAAAATTTAATGATTAATACATATTAATATTATAAATTCGAAAGTAATTCTGTTTGTCTGTTCGTTACGTTTTCACGACCGGCTGGACCGATTTCCATGAAATTTGGTATGCAGATAGAATATAACCGGGATTGGGACATACCTTTTACTGCGACTGCGCAGAAGGGTACTGTTTTTATTGACAAATCACGCGTGCGAAGCCGCGGGCGTGTCCAGCTAGTATTAAATAGATTTCAGTCTTTTTTATGTAAATCTATTTTTTTTCTTGAAAGTATGTGCAATGGACTGTTACTTGAGGTATGATGATGATGATGACTCCTCCATTTTAAACAGAGCCTTATTCTTGGCGAGCTAAGCCTCCATTTACATACATATGAGGCAGACGCGGGCCCAAACCTTTGCGCCCCTCTTTGTTGCCGCGTCTTCAATACTCGAGGTTTTACGTAGGTTCGTGCTAAAAGTTTTTTCATCACTCATGCTTTGAAAGTTGGTCATTGTTAGCTCGATACCTGATGCGTAAATGCGATTTACGCCCGTAGGGCCGTAAGTAAATTTGATAAATAGAATGAGGCTCATTGCCTTCATAATTTGACAACCTCCGTGGCGCAGTGGGCGTATAGGCGGCTGTGACGCAGGAGGTAGCGGGTTTGATTCTCGCCGCGGGATAAATGTTTGCATAATCTACAAATATTTGTTCCAGGTCTGGATGTTTTTCTATATAATATTGTAAGTATGTATTTACAAAAAAATAAGCACATAACTATTCTATCAGTCATCTGGTTCCCATAATACAAGCTCTGTTTAGTTTGGGGCTAGATAGGGCTGAGTGAAATGTCCACAAATATATTTATTTATTTATATTTATAGTCAAATGAAATAAAACCTCAATGACAAATCCTTATTTCTATTTAAAAATGAAAGATGCCCCGTTCATACAAGCTTTAATGAAATACAACCTCCATGATAAATAATAATTCTTACAAAAATATATTGTATAACAATGTACTATTGTTTGACCAAATGTATTTTGATATGTATTTCGGATAGTGATTTTTTTTTAATCTTAATCATTCGTTCTCATAATTATAAACATTCGTTAACAGCCAATATTTGACAACCTATATAAGTTATAACTAACGCCAAGCAGCATTGCTGTGTTTCGGTTTGAAGGGTATGGTTGCCGGTGAAATTACAGACACATGATGCTTTACACCTGTATGCCTCAAGTTGCTGGACACAGGGCAGTGCATCGTAAGGCACATATCTAAAGTGCGTGACTTACGAGGCAATTCTCTGTTGTAGGCGATGGTTACCACTTAACATCAGGTGGGCCATAAGCTTGCCCACCTCCATGTAGTATAAAAAAAACCTATATTTTATAAGAACTCCAAATGTAATTACTGATTTAAACGGGTATTTAACGCGTATGTACCTTTTTACTTTTTACTTGTTATGCCGACTTTTTGATAGTGTTTCACTAAATAAAAAAGGTACATACGCGATAAATACCCGTTTATATCAGTAATTATGTACAGTGATCTCGAAACTTTGAAAAATACAACTGCAAATGTATTTTTTTGAAAGTTTTCCTTCCAAAAAACAGCATAAATTGATATAATAAGCCGAAAGCCAATATATCACGCCGTCACGGGCATGTGGCTGACACGAAAATATTGCGATGCATCAAACTGCCAAGGAGCGGGAGAACGAACTTGGATCCTTGCTCTGTACCCCAAGTTGTAAGCGATTTGCGTGATCATAATTATTTGCAACACAAAAATAATAAAAATAAGATAAGATAGCTCTTTATTGTAATTACTTCACCAGAACAATATAACACTAAAATAAAACTAAAAAGGCGATACAATGGGCGATATCGCTGAGAACTATCTCTACCAGACAACCTTTGGATGGAAAGAAATTAGTGTAGTTATAATAAGTTACACTAACAATTCACACGTGGTAGAAGTGAAACCTTCAAATACCACGCGCATGCTTGGGATCTACCGACTCACTCTCTTTCTCTCTCCTACTTTCTACCTTTGTGTATCTTTCTTTCTCTCTCCCTCTTGCGTTGGAATATTGGACCTACTCGTTGCTAACGCTCGCACTGGCCTGTAACAGGTATACTACGCGCATGCGTTCGAGTGCCTCGCATTGCCTCTCGCTCTGTCCCTTTCTATTCCCCCTCCATGGTAGCGTTAAACGTTTAACGCAACCTTGTTGGAAGTCGCATTAGAAGTTTCACTTCAAAAAGATTTTGTCGCTGAGAGCATTACAAAATATAACTTTTGGGACTACCATAATATTGTTACGCCGAGGCTGTTAAACAATGAGTAATAATCGAACCTTCTCGAACGCTTTTGTCTTGCTGTGTTATTGTTGCTATTGTTTGTGGTTTCGCAGAATGGGGAGTGGCCATTGTGTCGAGGGACCGACCCTTTCCTGGAAGGATCGACATCGTTCTCGAACAATCGAAATGTGTGCGATATAAATAGGCCGGAGAGATGGTCGGTCAGTCTGAGTCAGTCTGAGTGAGTGAGTCTCAGCGAGGCCCTGGAGGACTGACGTGGGAAGGGTCTCGCGTGAACAGTAGTTGCTCCCGAGTCAGTCTGGATTCAGCTATACGTGTGAACATTTCGGTGACTTTAAGTGGTGCAACAGTGGTGTGAATTAGTGTGTTGTGATTACGTGTGACCAAGTTCGTGTATTCATCGTTTAGTGCTGAATAAAAGTGTTATTTTGGTTGGATCGATTCCCATTATTTTATCCCGAACCCTCAGCTCGTAACAATATGAACACTATTTTCATTAAAAACGGGATATTTTCCATGATTTATGTGTTTTTGACGTATGCAACGTGTCGAAATATCGGGATACTCAAAAACTCAATCAGCTTCACTTGGGCTTCAACCCAAATTCGCACGTCAATGTTTTAATCAGCACTGAGTACCTACCTAATGTTTATATATTATTCGGTACAATATTACAAATTAAAATTCGTTACAAAAAATATTCATTGTAGGATTTAAGTTAGGTGCCACCGCAAATTTCGTCTATCATCGAAAATCACACTAATATTATAAATGTGAAAGTTTGGATGTTTGTTTGTTTATTACTCAATCACGTCGTAACGGCTGAATCAATTTCGATAAAATTTGATATTTAGGTACATTATAACCTGGATCACATATAGGCTACCTTTTATCCCATAAATTAGTTCCCATGGGATAAAAATGGGATATCAAGTCAAGTTGCAACAGTGATTTTAGCTTTATTTCTAGGTTACCTACACTTTTAGGAGTGTAACGCATACGAAGTCGCGGGCAACAGCTAGTATGGAATATATCGGAATCTAATGTATCTAATAATATAATCTCCATACAGTTAGTAAATCGTTTAAAGGGCAAGGGTGTACGCATTTATAACAAACTCCCAAATGATGTATAAAAATTTACAATTAACAAATTTAAAAACTCTTTATAAAAAAGCCTACTCTAAAATATCAGATTATTTCGATTATAGAGAAGCATGGAATTGAAATTGCTCCAACTCGTTCAAAAATGTTACAATTTAGACGTATTTTATTTTCTTTATTGTTATGTATTCTAAAAGGAAATATGAAATAAAAATAAATCATATAAATAAGATTCTTTAACTCGAGCCAAACATTAATACGTTCAGAAAAGCGGGGGAGGATTGTGTCTTGAAAAATGCTTCTCCTCTGTGGTACATCTTGCGATATATCTCACTGATATAACTGTTTTGTTGTAAATTTTATTAAGGTCCGCTATTTATACGAAATGAAATTACTCGTTTAAAAAAAACTAGTTGAATGCCCGCGATTTCATCCGCAATTTTCTCGCCACCAGCCACAGCGCGCTAAGAACCACCAGGTGATTTTATTTAATAAATCTTTCAATCAACTCATTTATTGCGAAAAAGGGTTAGTTACTGATGGTTGGTCATACAGCTAGAGTTCGTCCATAACTGTAGTTATTTATTAGTTTTTACTACAATGTACTTTTTCTGTGCACGTAACAGTGACATCCCGTTTTTTGCGTTTTTTACAAACGGGATGTTGCCGTGGGAAAGGGATGTAACGTACTCACCACTAATAAGCAACTATCTCTATCTTCAAAGGTTTCCTGGAAGAATACTCGTATTAGGGTTAAGCTTGCCTTTGTACATATCCATTTTGTAAGCTGTTTTTGTCTGTGATCTATTTGTGTACAATCACACTAATATTATAAATGAGAATGTTTGTTTATTTATTTATTTGTTTGTTTGTTTGCTACTCAATCACGACGTAACGGCTTAACCGATTTCGATGAAATTTAGTATGTACGTAGATTATAACCTGGATTAACACATAGGCTACTTTTTATCCCATAAATCAGGTCCGATGAGATATAAATGGGGTGTCAAGTCTACTCGTAGTTGCAACAGCGAGTTTAGCTTTACTTCTAGGTTACCTACACATATAGTAGTGTAACGCGTACGAGGTCGCGGGAAATAGCTAGTAAAGAATAAAGAATAAATAAAATTATTCAAGCTCTCATCTAAATACCTTTAGGGATTGTTGCGGAAGCCGTTCCACAACGATCCCTAAAGGTATTTAGTGGGTAAAAAAATTATACTAGTACGTTAATTTTAAACATGTTTAGTCGCTAAATACGTTTAGGGATCGTTGTGCAACTCGAGCTTAGTTTTTCTTAAACACATTGAGAAATCAAATCGGTCAAGCCGTTTAGTAGGAGAAGTACGAACAAATGCACACTGGAATTTTATATATATAAAGATCATGCGTTGGAAACGATCTATAGATATACTATACGACAACTTTAAAGTTACAAAATTTTCCGCAGTAGTCTTAAAAACCTAAGCATTTACTCAAACTAAAACGCCGGAACAAATCTCAAAACAAAAAACCTTTTATTTGTTCTACGCTACACCTGTCTGCCTTTTAAACCGTACGGGAGACTCAAACATCTATTGAAAACCCGAAACAGGGGGTGTGTTACCCCCAACCCCCCCTTTCTTTCCACTAACTTCGCATCGTCATCCGTATTACTTTTCCTTAACTTATGTGAGTATGCTAGGGTGTAGCTCCAAAGAAATTTGAACCAGATCCTCTAAAAAATTTAGTCGAATTTCCCTTACAACGAAAAACCAATTTACAAGGGTGGGTGTTACGGAAATTTCTGCTTAGTATCTATAAGTATAGGGTAGGTTTTTGCGTGGGAAGTAGCAGATCAATTTTGAGATAGTAGTACTGATTCCTTCACATTACTTTTTCCTCCTTTGTGGATGTATTTTATGTGAGTTTAAAGGTCTTATGTGGATAGAAGGTTGCTTGGCTTTAGCACGAAATTACATTTACAATGTTAACGCAAAGAAAAAAACATTATATATATTTTCCCAAACATTTTCTCGTATAATTTCATTTATCATATCAGCCACAAGACATCCGCTGCTGAACATAGGCCTCTCCCATAGATTTCCAGAGCGACCGATATAGAGTACCCAACGTCTCCCAGAAACATAACAGTTCGTCTTTCCATCTAATGGGGCTTGTCCTACGCTGCGCTTAGTTTCCACTCGAGAACCTTTCAGCCCCAACGGCCGGCAGTTCTTAGAGCTATGTGCCCAGCCCACTGCCACACGGAGGACAGAGGTCGTCTTGTAGTTCAATGATGATGATAACACTGTTTTAAAGCTCCTTTGTAGACCAAAAGAATTAGCCCCTCGTCAATATTAGCTATTGCCTTAGAATAATTACACATAGAACAGAAGTCACAGAAAAATATCCGCTCAAAACGTAGGCCATAAAACAACGAAAATGTGCGTGAATGCCATTTTTTAAAACTTTTTTTAATTTTTAAATTCGTCGACATGCAATCAAGCGCCCGAATAATGCAGTCCGACGGACATTTTCAACTAACAAACCGTAATTTTTAGTTTTCCCGACTCAATACCACCTAGCTTATAAAACCCACAGCGTGGACGTCGTTTGGAGCCATATATGGCTCCTATTTAATGGCCTATTTGTCACACGTGTACTTTTTTATGTGTAGTCATTCTATTGCATTGTTTAAAATTCCTTCTTATCCTGCCTGAACAATGATATGACGTATAATGACGTCATTAAGCTGTAGCATCTTTTTCTTCCTATACATTAGACCCAGATATTTTAATGTAATTTGTGTCGTAATCCACCTATTTAGGGTGTATTTTGGTCTGTGTTTTCGTCTCATTTACATTATCCTCAGATACCCTCAGTTATTTGTCATGGCCACTAATTGCCTGTTATATTGCTAAGAAAAGGAATTAGAATAAGCTTTTGTACAGAAATGTACGTCTGACAGAACACAAATAGGTATTGCAATGAAAAATTTATAAATCAAAGCAATTTTATATGTTATAGAAAGCTTTAATTTTCGCTTTGATAAGATAATATATTAGTATAAGAGAACACTTAGCTTTTTTAGTGTGTTTCAAACATACAAGCATGCGTTAGACTTATTAAATAAATAAATATTGCTGGATATTTCACACAACGCTATCTGGCCCTAAACTAAGCAAAGCTTGCACTATGGGAATGAGATATACATTTTTTTAGATACTTACATACTTATAATATATAGAAAAACATCCAGACCCGAACTAACCAGAACTAATATCTGTAGATCATGCAATAATCTTTCCGCGGTGGTAATAGAACCCGCAACCTTCTCCGTCTCAGCCGACTATTCACCCACTGCGCCACTGAGGTCGTATTTATGCCTTATAAAGTGATACGTTTTCTGCCTAAGACGAGAGACGAGCTATTAAACGCCTTAACATACAAAATGATATACAACACTCAATATTTATCTTATCTTGGTGTTTTTTATCCAGATTCCAACGTTCTTATCCTCACTAATATTATTAATTTGAAAGTAGCTCTGTCCTTCTGACTGTCTATCTATCTGGCTGCGTTTTCATGACTAAACGGCTGGACCGATTTCGATGAAATTTGGTACGTACCTATATGGTTAGATTATGACCGGGATTAAGACAGGCAATTTTTTATCCAATTGCGCAGATGAAGGGTAATGTTTTCATTGACAAACCACGCGTGCGAAGCAGAGGGCTGGTCAGTTAGTTGTTACTAGATTTATAGCCAGTTATTTATCAACTAAAAACTATAGCAAAGGCATTTTTTTATGCTCTCGACCTGTAGATGTAACAAACATATGGCCCACCTGATGTTAAGTGGTAACCATCGCCTATAAAAAAGTATTGCCTAACTGTAACAAGGTCACGCACCTTAGAAACGTGCTCTACGACGCACTGTCCTGCGTCCATCAACTTGAGTCATTCAGGTATAAAGCCTCATTTGTCCAGCCTTTTAAATTTTAAGCAAGAGTCGAATTTCCATCAGGTTTCCTTTTGAGATCTGGAGCTTATACTGCAAAGATCATTTTGTTGCATTTATCAATACCTGAGCAGGTTGACAATGAAAGTTCTTTGTAATTATGTAAATTGGAATGCTACCGTGAAGATTCCGGCGGGACCTGTACGAGGGGTTTTGAATTCTGTGCTTTTTGCGGTACGCTGTCAAGTTCCGTGATGGAATAAACATGGTGGTTTTGTGTAGTCTAAATTCAGTTTGACTAGGAGACAAAATTCGGGGGCCATCAGTGAGTAGATAGATCATCATCATCATCGTCATCATCAACCTATAACAGTCCACTGCTGGACGTAGGCCTCTCCCAGGGTGCGCCATTGAGCCCTATCCTCAGCTCTTCTCATCCAATCCTTGCTGGCCACGGCGCGGAAATCGTCTCTAGCCTAGCCGTTGGGCGTCCTACACTTCGCTTGCCTAGACGGGGTCTCCAGTCCAGAACACGTTTACCCCCACGGATGTCAGTTCTGGGGCAGATATGACCGGCCCACTGCACTTCAGCTAGACCCTCTGAGCTATGTCGATCGCCTTGGTTCTCTGTCGGATAACCAGATAGATACAGTCTGATAATTCTGAAATTTGTAATGCTTCCTCATTAATGAGCACTATCTTTCTCTATAATTTTATATTCTTATTGGTATATATTTATATATTATATATATATATATATACATATATATTATTCTATATAATGTATTAATTATAATTATAATATTATTATAACGTATTTTAGGTATATGTCATATTAGTTTTGTGTATATAAATATTTATTTATGGTCTCGTACACTCACCTACATTTAAAATCATCTCTCTCTCTAGCCTCAAAGGTTTGTTGGAAGAAAACTCTTGTTAGGGTTAAGCTAGTCTTAGTACATGTCCTATATTTCTGTATTTTTAGGGTTCCGTATCCAAAGGATAAAACGGGACTCTATTACTAAGACTCCGCTATCTGTCTGTCTGTCTGTCACCAGGCTGTATCTCATGAACCGTGATAGTTAGATAGTTGAAATTTTCACAAATGATTTATTTATGTTGCCGCTATAACAACAAATACTAAAAACAGAATAAAATAAATATTTAAGTGGGCTCCCATACAACAAACGTGATTCTTTTGGTCGTTTTTGTTCGATATTGAGAACGGCATCAGGTAGACGCTTGAAATATTTACAGAATATTTAGTTATATATTGGCTTTAAAAATAAATAATTAAATTATAATAGGGCTCCCATACACCAAACGGAACCCTTCGTGCGCGAGTCAGACTCGCACTTGGCCGGTTTTATTTATAAGTATATATTTTCTTGTGTACAAAATATAAATATATAAAATAAAGTCGGCTTAGTTACACCATTTATAACTCAAGAACGGGCCCACCGATTTCTATGAAATTTGATTTATAGATAGATTATGACTGGGATTGAAACAAAACGGGCTACTTTTTACACGACTGCGAAGAAGCAGTGTAATGTGTTTATGGACAAACCACGCGTGCGAAGCCGCAGGCGGTTCAGCTAGTAAAGAATAAAGAAGATTCACGAATTGAACTAAAACATTAACACACACATTACATTAATTCGTAACACATTAATCCCGTAGGGATTAATGAAAATTTTCATCAAATTTCATTGAAATCGATCTAGCCGTTTCGTCGTGAAAACGTACGAACAGACAGAGAGAGACTTACTTTCGAATTTATAATATTATTACGATTATAGATTTTCCGAGGAAATCATATTCTTTAGTAAAAGTAAAAAAAACTGTTATAGCTCCGTCTAAGTTTATAAATATTACATCTCCTAATCTCAACCGAAGACCCTTGCTTAGTTAACTGTGCAAATTAAGGGGCGGATCTACCCGCGCTAAATACAAATTGTAAATCGAAGAATCGATCGTGAGGAAATTTTGACATCGTGACACATATTTGTAGATTAGGGTTGTCATGTCACCTAATTTTAGTTTTGAAATTATTTTTCACTAGCTGACCAATCTGCAGCTTCGCACGCGTAGATTTTCAATAAAAATATTACTCTTCTTCTGCGCAGTTGGGTAAAAAGTAGCCTATGTCACCCGGCGATAGTGTAGCTCAACGGTGAAAGATTTTTTAATTCGGTCCAGTAGTTTCGGAGCCTATTCAATGCAAACAAACAAACAATCAAATCTTTCGTCTTTATAATATTAGTATAGATTCATTAAAAATCAATCGATTTAATCGATTAGAAAACGACGAGAATTACCTTGAAGAGAATGCTTTCTTGCAATAAGTTCGCCTATTTACAAATTGATTTTTGTGGAACACAGTAAAAAAAATGTTGCAATATGACCGGCGACCGCCATTTGTACTTACATTTCTGTGGTTGTTTTTAAGTATTTTGTTTTATTGTATTTTGTTATGCAATTGAAGTAATGTACAATACAGATACATTAATTAGTCTATCTATATTTCTTTAGAATCTTTTATATAAACTTTCCTTCAAGATATCAGTTTCAAATGTCACAATCAATTTTAATATCACGCAACATTCTTGCAAAATCTTCGAATATGCTCGTAAAGCCCCATGCGAGGGTGGTTATTATTCATTTTTCAAAAACCCAGTGTAGGGTTCACTAATGTGCCACTTCAGAATCAACCCCTGCCTACCCCTACGATTTTCGCGACCATGTTTTTTCCTGCGCATTTTTTGTTTGTCATCCCTCTCGTTTTAACCTTGGGGTTTACGTATTTTTTGTCCCGTTCGCTCTATCGCGTGTATCGTAGGGTGGTAACAGAAAATATGATGCGTTTTTTAAGGATAAATTGATTTTTCGAAATGTGTGGTAGCCATTTTATGGGTGGTTGGCCTATGGTGATTTTGCAGACTTTCTTAATAGATTTTGAATCAGATCATGCTATACATTTGATTCTTATAAGAATGAGTTATGTGTGTTTGGACGTCAAGAATGTTTACTGTACCTAATTATATTGAATTTTTCATACATATACCTACACTAGCTGTGATATGACTACTAAATGTGTAGGTAAGCTAGAAATAAAGTTAAAATCGATGTTGCAACTTGACTTGACCCCCCCATTTTTATCCCATGGGAACTGATTTATGCGATAAAAAGTAGCCTATGTAGTAATCCAGGTTATAATCTACGTATATACAAAATTTCATCGAAATCGGTTAAGCCGTTACGTCGTGATTGAGTAACAAACAAACAAACATCCAAACTTTCACATTTATAATTTATATATATTGACATTCTTAGTAATTTCTATACATAATAACATGGCCAGCCCCGATATCTGTCTGTTACAGCCATATACTCGTACACCAGAAACATAATGTAATGTTTTTGATATATTTTGCTTCTGACATAACTCACACTAAAATAACTCATACGTTTGATTTGATTTCTATAATTTATGCCGAGCATCCATTTGCATGCGGTGATAATTTTAATCGAACGCAAGAAATCGAAAAATCAACCACATAATGCTACTAATTAATATGTTATCCATATAAAATATACATTAGACCAGGGGTCGGCAACCGGCGGCCCGCGGGCCGCATGCGGCCCGTAGACTATCTCGGTGCGGCCCGCAACCCTGAGGTCCGTAAGAAAAAAATACCGAAGCAAAAGGCCATATAAATTCACTAGAATTTATACGGCCATGCTGCTGGGCCATGAGAGTATTCTTGAAAGCTCGCTCCCACGCGGGGTGATAAAAATGTACCTCTATTTCATTTCTTAAGAACTGTTTATCAAGACTGTGATGTTATGTATTGTTTCTACCGAAAATAAATATTTGCTGTACTTATTCAATTCTTGGCAATTTCTTTTGCGTTTATCCGCCGCACGTGCGGCGGCGGGCGGCTCCTTTGAGACAATAGGCGGGGCGGCAGTCTTTGATTAGACGCAGGTGTGCGGCGGCGAAAAAATTCAAAGCGACCGGTTTTAGTTAAAATCACAGCCGCGCGCAGCTCTCGCCACATTCGGTTGTGGAAATTCGCCGGAAACTCACGTCTCATCTGGTTGCTAGCTACGCGTTTCGTTTCACCTTTCTTCCCTTCGCTGATAGCTTCTCACGCACGACGTATGAGGTAAGTTGTATGCACTCGCGAGCATTTTGTTTTATTTTATTTACTGCTTGTTAATGTGAACCTTCAGATTGATGGGTAAATGTTATAAGGACGGGGATAGTAGTTACATGACATGAAGTTAGTTACGAGTGTGTCATGTTTTAATTATTATTTGAATGTGGAGTTGAATTTGTAGGTGCTAACTGGAACATATAATTTTACAACGAATTTAATTTTTTTCATTATTGTTACAGAATAATTATATAAACATGGCTTCAAGAAAAAGGAAGATAGAAGAAGAAAAAAGAGTTTTTAACGAATTATGGACAGAATTATACTTTTTTATCGAGTTTAAAGGAAAACCGTTATGCTTGATTTGTCAAAAGAGTATTTCTGTAGTAAAGGAATATAACCTGAAGCGACATTACGACACCAAGCACAAAGCTAAATTTGACTGTCTTGAAGGAGAAATACGGAAAAGGAAAATTTCCACTTTGAAATCGTCATTACAAAATCAACAAAACATATTTAAGGTTGTGGCAGACAACAGCGAATCGAATGTTCGGGCCAGTTACAGGGTAGCAGAGATTCTTGCAAAAAGTGGACGTCCGTTTACCGATAGTGAATTAGTAAAAGAGTGTGTCTTAGCTATCGCAGAAGAAATATGCCCAGAGCAGAAAAAAATGTTTGAAAGTCTTAGTCTCTCTGCAAGAACTTGCACCCGACGTACTGAAGACTTGGGTGCTAATTTGTGTGAACAACTCAGGGATAAGGCGCAGTCTTTCGACTGCTTCTCTTTAGCGATGGATGAAAGTACGGACGTGTCGGATACAGCACAGTTACTCATATTTGTACGCGGCATTGACGAAAACTTTACTGTTTACGAAGAGCTTGTGAAAATGTGCAGTTTGAAAGGTACAACTACGGGAGAAGATTTATTTCACCATGTGGAACAAGCTCTGGATTCATTGCAATTAAGCTGGGAAAAGTTAACAAGTGTCACTACCGATGGAGGCAAGAACATGAGCGGTCAAAACAAAGGTGTTGTTGGGAGAATCATCAGCAAAGTGAAAGATTCTGGATCTACTGTGCCATTGATTTTTCACTGTATTGTCCATCAAGAGGCATTGTGCTCCAAAGTTATATCCTGGAAAGAAATAATGGATACTGTAACATCCACTGTTAATTTTATAAGAAGAAATGGGCTCACACACCGTCAGTTCCAAAAGTTTTTGGAAGATCTGGAAGCTGAACATGGTGACGTGGTTTACTACTGTGAAGTGAGGTGGCTCAGTCGAGGTGCCGTTTTGGAACGGTTTTTTGATTTGAGGAAAGAAATTGGCAACTTCATGGAGATGAAAGGAAAGCCAGTAGAAGAGCTTACTAACAAACAGTGGATTATCGATCTTGGTTTTTTGACTGATTTGACTAAGGACCTGAATCAGCTCAACAAACGCTTGCAGGGAAAAAATAAATTGATTTGCGATATGTATACAGATGTAAAGTCATTTGAAATGAAACTGAAACTGTTTATCAAGCATATTGATGAAAAAAAGCTTGACCATTTTCCTAATTGCAAGAAAGCCGTGGAAGAAGCTGGAGATAATTTTGTGTGGCAAAATATTACAATGAGAAACGTGTTAACACAACTACAAACTGAGTTTGTAAATCGATTCACCGACTTTAAAAAGAGCTCCCTTAACATGGAAATATTCCAAAACCCTTTTGCAATTGATATTAGTGAGATACCAAGCAATTTGCAAATGAACATAGTAGATTTGCAAAGTAATAGCACACTTAAAACGGCATTTAAGGAAAGCACTGACTTGATACAGTTCTACGGAGGTTTGAGTTCTGAAAACTTCAAAGAATTGAAAAAGTTTGCTCAGCAGATAATAACTATGTTTGGTAGTACATATTTGTGTGAGCAGACTTTTTCAATTCTCAACTACCGCAAAAATAAGAATTGTTCGCGGTTAACGGATGAACATTTAGACGCGATACTGCGCGTGTCTACTACTAAAATGAAAGCAGACGTTAAAAAACTTGCAAGTCAAATGCAGCCTCAAAAATCTCACTAGTTCTTACTTTTATGTTAGTATAGTAGTTCAATTAAAAAAGAGATAATTGTATGAATATATATGCGTTTTATTTCAAATATTAAAAATACATGCCCGAACATATAAATATAAGTGCGGCCCGCACTGATACTCTGGCAACATATGTGGCCCGGCTATAGCATAAGGTTGCCGACCCCTGCATTAGACGATCTCCGTGGCGCAGTGGGCGAATAGCCGGCTGAGACGCAGGAGTGTGTCCGATTCCCGCCGCGGAACAAACTTTTGCATGATCTACAGATATTTATTCCGGGTCTGAATGTTTTTCTAACTATTATAAGTATGTATTTACAAAAAAAAGTATATAGGGTGTTTGGTAATATACGCACAATAATGAAAGGGGTTATTTTAATTAGTACAATAAATAAATATGTGAAATGATTACCATAGAAATGTGAAATTTATTTTGGCATGTAAAAACAAACACTTTATTAAACTTATGTTGTGCTATTGCATAATCTATCTAACCTTAGCTACTGTATTGGTGACGTCTCGAGATATCTCTTGTTGTCCCTTTCTAACCCAAAACTCGCAGCCATTTCCGAAAGAGATATCAAATCGGCCTTTATTTTTGGACTTCGATTGCAAGAGTAGGCAGTAAGTTATATATATCGAATTAATCACTTAAACTTAGTCGATTTTCTTTAAAATTTGATAATATAACTAGTAGTTTTTTTTTCGGGAAGTTTTTTTTTATGTTTTGCGAAACCGTCACTTGAATATCGTCAGTATATTACCAAACACCCTGTATAAGTATTCTATCAGTTATCTGGTCCCCATAATACAAGCTCTAATTAGTTTGGGGCTAGATAGCGCTGTGCGAAACGTCCAGCAATATTTATATTTATTTATATAAACACTATAACAATCAGTTATTATTAATCACTCAGAAACACATAATCCTGGATCAATATTTCGACACGACGTTGTTCAAATGTTCTATCATTTAGTTTTGTTGATAAATCATATAACTCAGACTAGCAAGTCAATAAACTCCTCGCGTTTTGGTCTTATTATTTTATGTCGGTTTTCCCAGAATTTTATCAACTTCCATGCTTTTCAGCCATAAATGTCACAAATTAATCATACACCAATAAAACTATCGAATAATGTCATATTTTATACTCGTAAAATTACGTGGTCAAAAATAATTGGTCTGATACATCTATTATAAAATATCGTGTCCCATTTATAATTACTTGGAAAGCCATCAAACACTCGTAAAACGAGGGACGTAAAAATTAATTATAACTAATTATGGGCGAATTATTGTTTTTATTACTACGTTAGCAGGTTTTTCAATCTATAAATCATAGTAATTATAAACAACGCAATTATATATTTTATTAAAAAAATGTACACACGCCTACACCTCAAGCTATAATTTCCAGTATAAGCTGACCTCGCACTGTGTAGGTTTTCCATACAATGAGAGGTCAGCATAGACTGGAAAATATAGCTTGATGTGTAGCCGTGTGTACACGTGTTAAAATATCATCATCATCATTATATCAGCCATAAAACGTCCCCACGTACTGAACATAGGCTTCCCTCACATGCGGCCTGCACTCAACAGCTCCCAGCAACCTTTATGACCTTTATCGTATTTCCATCTAGTGGGGAACCATCCTAAGCTGCCCTTTCCAGTGCGTGGACTCCACTAGAGAACCCTTCTGCCCCAACGGCCGTCAGTTCTTCGAGCTATGTGCCCCTTGAACTTGCTAATCCTTTGTGCTGTCAGTGATAAAATATAACAAGTTGAAATTGGACACAAATTTATGACACTGTTTCCGTAATTATTTTAGAAGTCCAAATGAATTTATGTCGAGTGTTTACGTTCATAATAAAAAATCTGGATCGCACTTATCCAGAGTTTTTAGTCAGGTTCGAGCACCGAGGGCGAATAGACTACAAATTAACAATTTTAGGAGTTTGTCCTTAACCTCTGAATGTTTAAAATTTACGTATTTGTATGATTTGACAACTCTCTTAAATATATTTAGGCACTAAATACGACTAGCCATCGTTGCGCAAGTCGCCCTAAGTAATTGAATAGATAATGGAATTATCATAAGCATGGTAATCGCATACCACCAGGCGGCTTATGGTACCATGTCAAATATCTTAAACAATATTGTAATAAAAACATGACTGCAATACAAACTGATAAGAGGTAAACAAGCTTGCACAGTTTTATCATCGTAATATCCGTCATTCTTATGATTGAAATGATTAAAATTATACCTCATTTGTTAAAATCAGTTAAGCCGCTTAGCCTAAAGGATGTGGTAAATGAACAGACATACCCTAGAAACATTACCCTCGTTCTGCGCAGTCGGGTAAAAGTATATGTTGTATTTACTTTCTTCAACTTCAATACGTATTATTCTGGTAAGTATGAGTACATAACCAGCATACAGCATACAGCATACAATTATTAACAAGTACAAGTATTGCGGCGATTTCACATTCTGATTGTAGTAACGAAATAATTGATGGTCAAAAAGCAGACACATTATAAAATTATCTACCCAAAAATGTAAGCGTGGTTTACATTACGCACTGAGTACAAGTTTTTAATAAAATTATAACCGTCTTCATAAAAAGAAAGTGTAAAAAAACAACGGAACTCCAAAATGAAAAGTGGTTAATGAAACGTCTATTTATTTTTAAAGCTTTCGTACAATACCACACACACTCGGATGCAAACAAAATTTTATTTTCATCCCCTCTTTAATGGAAAGTATCCTGGAACTATACTGAACCCAACGAAAAAATAAACATTCAAATCAGTTCATAAAAAAAATATACAAAAAAACCACCAACTGAGAACGTCCTCCTTTTTCTGAAGTCGGTTTTAAAGCAAGTGTTGTGAATCAGAAATAAGAAGATTCGTAGACGTACCATAGTCACATAGCCCAGAGGATTAGCAAGATGAACTGGCAGTGGGCGGGGCAAATAGCTCAAAGAACTGACGGCCGTTGGGGTAGAATGGTTCTCGAGAGAATACGCACTGGACAGCGCAGTTCTACGGCCTTCCGATGGAAATGATGACTGATGGGCGGTTGAGCAGTGGTGGATTTACCAGCAGGCTGAGTAGGCTGGAGCCTAGGGCGGCAGATTTTAGGGGTGGCAAATTTGGGGCAAAAGTCAAAGTCACCCACTGTTTTACCCACATTTGACCGGTTTTGTTGAATCACTCAAATTTATTAAAGACCAGGGTTGCCAAATTTTTTTTACGTGTAAAGAGCTCGCGAATTAAAAAGGTTGAAAAACACTGAACTAGGGTATCAAATTGTAGAGGTCGGTAGAGGCGGCAAAATTCGAATAGCCTACTGGAGGTAAATGTTTTAATCCGCCACTGCGGTTAGGTTCAGGCGACCAGGTTTGGTCGCTCTGAAAGTCTTCGGTCTTCCTCTCGCTGATATAAGTAAAGTCGAAGAAAAAGATTTCCTATTGAAAAAAAGCCTATGGCCCACCGTGGTACTTTTAGAAAATAAATGATTAAAAAACTTTATTTACTTAAAATTCAATTTGTACAAATAAATAGAGTAACATAAAAAGTACTTTTACAAGCAACAAAAACCTAATGATCTACTGTCTGCCACTGTTGATAGCAGGAGGTCGATAGGTTAATTTTATTTCGGCATAGTACCTTAAATGGATTTTCCTGAAACAACGGCAAAAAAAATCCATCATCAACGGAACTAACTAATTACCACGGTAAAGGAATGGATCTACACGGCAATGGATTTGTTTTAAAACTTTGCAAGTATGTACACTCAACTTTAGAATAATGGCGTGCGTACACAGTTAGCCAATCAGATAAATACAACGGTTAACAATCAGCCGAGCTCACAATTACCAGTGCCGATGGCAGATAACCGAAAATGTAAATTAAACGAAAAACACATTCTGTTAGTAACTAGTTAGTTTGAGGTTAGGAGGGTCGGGGCACAGTCTAGAAACATGACAGCTGTTTCAAAAATATATATGCGATTCGGTACAATATACCACCCATTCGCACACACCGTTTTGGTTCTACGTTCTTGATGCGTACAGCTAAGGTATGGAACACTTTGCCGTCGTCTGTGTTTCCTAAAGAATACAATCCGGCCCTCTTTAAGGTAAGAGTGAATAGGTTTCTTCTAGATCTTCGTGCTTCATTTTAGACCACATCATCGCTTACCATCAGGTGAGATTGTGGTCAAACGAAGATCTACTCAGTTAAAAAAAAATAGCGTAAAAATCTGATAAAATCGTGTTTGATGTTATTAATGTTGGCTGGTACAACCATAGCATATCAAACGCATTCCAAAACTGATATGTCAACCCATTTTGATTCTGTGTTCGTCTTCACATACTGTTGCATACTGTTTCCATCATCATCATCACATCAGCGATAGTACGTCCACTGCTGCATATAAGCCGTCATTTCAGAGGCGATTCCTAAAGCGACATCTTATGCGACCTGCACCCAACGACTCCCAGCAACCTTTACCAGGTCATCTTTCCATCTAGTGGTCCGTCCTACGCTGCGCTTTGCAGTAGTTGGTCTCCACTCGAGATCCTTTCTGCCACAACGTCCGTCAGTTCTTTGAGCTATGTATCCTGCCCACCGCCACTTTATCGTATCTCTGGGCTATGCTATGGCTGTTTCCATGGAGCATAGGTATGGTAGATAACATTATAGAGCTCTTCCAGTGAGTTATTCTGCTGTTCGACCGACTTGATCCGAGATCCTCGTACGCGCACGCCTGCGTCTGCGTGTGCCTACCAGAGGGTTTAGCCAAGTTACGTTCGATTAGCGATGACGCTAGTCGATAAGTCCGAAAATGCATGGGCTTTGACACATGCTATGAAAATACCACGTGATCTATCGATAACGAACATACATAGAAATCGAATCGATTCGAAGCGAATGTGACTTGGCTAAGCCCACTGTTATTGCACGTTGTTTTAAGCTTGGCTTCTGTAATTTTCTGTGCACAAAAAGTGTTTTTTACTCTTTTGAAGTTCAAATATGTTTCTTTAGATTGCAAGCTCTAATACTTCGTTACACCAAAACCTAACAGCCTTTATTCATTGCTTCAATAAAGATCAGTTTAAAACGCCTTCCGTTAGTCAATTTCAAGTTTATGTGGTAGAAGATCAAATATTCATAGATCTTGCCATCATCCTGTCAAATTGATGCCTCTTTCATCTCAGTAACTCGTCACCGCGCAGAATTCAATCAGATGATTTACTGGTTGCACCAGCTGTTTCATTGTATCTATGGTGCCGTGGAAAATAAGTAATGCGTGTAATTTAGTGCTGGGAAAGAATTTATAGGTGTAAAATCGTGTCGTTTCTAACCGTTGTCGTTAAAAATTATATTAAACTTATTTTGGTTGTTTTTTGGGTATAATTAATTACTACGCGAACAATGTAGTTTCTATAGCCAGCTGTAGTAATCAAAGTTTGGTGTAGAAATCTATATTAATATTATAAATTCGAAACTAACTCTGTGTCTATTTGATACGTTTTCACGACTAAAAGGCTGAACCGATTTCGATGAATTTTGGTATCCAGATAGATTATGGATTCCAAATTTCCATAATCTTTACCAGCAGCTAAGATGCTGGTCAAACGAAGACATACTCGTGTTGAAAAAAAACTAATGCGATAGTAAACTCAGAATACCGGTACATCATTTTTATAATTCGTAACACATTTTCTTTTGTTACAGAACCATTGAAGCCTATCACTACATTGGCTCTTACCACCGATCACAAGGCTAGAACTACCATGAGAAAGGTCAATTCCGTAAATCTAGACACATTCTAGTTCGATCTTATCTCGATACCGCAATGCAACGTTTGGAGTACTGAAAGATGCTATCTCTAAATCTTAATGCAAACGAAAGCTTACTGAAAAATACGAGGATACTGATCCAAAGCAGATTAACCAAGAAATAATCAATACATCATTGTCATCAACATATCCTTAATATATCTATAATCTATCTATGAATAGTAGAATATACAACCTGTTTTAATACGTACGACATTAATTTAAAACACACATCCGGAATCGTATTAACTTATTTTAGAGGTGGGTTTAATACCGGTAGCTTCTATATTTATCCAGTAATCGATACATTTCCAATAAAAAAAATTAACGTAAATTGGCGGCGCCTTTGCGGCAATACCGCTTAGTCAGTTTAACAGGTACCTACTTACCTGATGAATTAATACAACAATAGGTAAACAAAGCATTGTTTACCTATTGTATACAGACTGTTTCGTTGATATTTTAGGACTTGATATTAAGGCTCAAAATTAAAAATTACAAATTAATTAATTCATTTTCAGATTTCCAGAGTGACTGACGTGCGTCCTGGACCCAACGACTCCCAGCAACGTTTATGTCATCTTTCCATCTAGTTTGATTTTACAGTGTGGTCTCCACTCAATAACTTTTCTGCCCCATCGGCCGTCCTTAGCCCCGTCAACTGCCAACTGAATGATATGAAGTGATTGAAAAGGCTAACCAGCTCGTTTTAATAAATTTGACCCTACATTTAAGTATCATTGTCATAACAAACTGTAATAGTTTAGACCCTAAATTGGCCCTAAATTAGCATTGATTGACTGTTACTTTGAAAATCGTTTAAATGTATAATTTGTGTTATCATAACATAGTTCAAAATGTTGTTTTATTTTCATCATCATCATATTAGTCACTGGGGGGGGGGGGGGGGGGGGGGGCGTTTTATTGTTACAAATTGCACGGTGGTCGAAACTCGACTTTTTTAACTTTATTTTAGCCCTCCTTCTCCATATTAACTTTAACTATGCCAAATTTCACTTCCTGCGTGCGACCAAAAAAGGGGTACAAAATGAAAAGGGGTATTTATACGTTGCTGATCCGCCTGCGGCTTCGCATGCATGTTTGTCCTTAAAAACATTATCCTCCGCGCAGTCGGGTGAAAAGTAGCCTATGTCCCAATCTCGGTTATAATTTATCTGTATAACAAATTTCATCGATATCGGTCTAGCCGTTTAGTCGCGAAAACGAAACAAACAGAAATACAAAGTTTCTATAGAATTTATTATATGGTTTTATAGATATTATTTTACTAGGTGTACTCTGAGGTAATTCCAAATATATGAAATTAAATTAAAAATAATATATATTTTGTAAGCATTACGCTTAAGGACAACCCATTTAAGCCAATGTAATTCCCCTAAATTGATAAGTAATCATCATCACTAACGCAGGTGTAACCTTACAACTTTAAAATAAGCCAAACTCAAGTTAACGCTTTCACTATGAATAAATTATCATAATATCTGTACTGCCTTTACATTCAAACTGCCCGTTATTTTCATAGTTTTAAAGGTGATTTTTGTTTGTATTGGACTTTTTTGGTGGGTTGCATTATAAATATTTATGCTTAAAATGTAATTAATGGACATGGAACAATCATGTTTTGGTGAAAATGGACAATCGTAATCGATCTCCTTTTGTGATTACGTTTATAATGTTGCATACATAATGTGATTCAAAACATGTAGTATTACCAATTATATTTATATGAAAGAAAGAAATATAAATGAAAGAAAATACGTTTAGTTGCTCCTACAGAAAGTTTACAATAATACGGCAATAATATTATGTATAAGGCAAGTTAATTAAACTTTAGTGGCTCGCCCCCGAACTGAGATCTCGCGAGTCTCCCATAACAACAAAAAAATATTATTTGTAATCTTTGACTATAAAAATAGTGCCAAGAAATTTATAACCAACTAACTTGACCTACAGTTTTATTCAAATTACAGGTAACGGGATTTCATGTTAATTGGTTACTCTTTTTTGGGGTAGATATTGCAGTCAATCTGGATTTTAGACTTTTCCTTATATTTGTGTCACTAAAGCTACACGCATACCAAATTTAAACACTGTGGGGTCACTGGTGTACCCTGTGAATTTTGTCAAAGTTCAGTTTATTTGGGCTAATAACTTAAAAACAACAAGGTTTAAACTAAACATAAAACGGGTTGAAATGTACTCATAAAGACCTTTTATTAGATGTGCCACTTGACCGGTTAGTCTCATTTTTGTTTTTTTTTACCCTTGTAACCCCAATATCTCAACAACCCGCCCACATTTTTAGCTCATTTAGTGACACCAAAATTATGCCATGATTACCTCTCTGTATATTAAATTTCACGATGATCGGATAACCGCTTCGAAAGTTATCCTCGGACAAACAAACATACATACATATATACATACATACGCCGATTTGCGCAAGTTGATTTAGAGATCTCGCTTCGCTCGATCAATAAAAAACGAATTACTAAGTATGTAGGTAGGTTACCCGCTCATACAAACAGTTTAGGGTAAGCAAGAAACCCACCCACACAGACAAAAATGGTGTTGCGTGGGGATAAAATGGTCCCTGTCTCAGCAGGTGTATTTTTTACTCGAAAATTGTTAAAGTTAAAGGTCTACATGATAAATAAATAAATACAGTTTAGATTCCAAATCTTCCTAAGTTACGGTGTTTTAGTATTTAAGTTTATATAATATTTTAGACAAGCTTTTTGTTTTGTTTGTATATTTTTTCTTGTAGGTTCACCCCTATGTATTATTTTTAAGTGCTATTAAGAGATATTTAATCTAATATATTTTATCCTCCTATCGTTTAATTATGAACTTTTTATAAGCAATAATTACTGAGACACAAAGTAAATGTTTTATTGTTATTTTCGTATTACTACACGTTTTTGAATCAAGATGAAGTATTTATTTGTAAGAATTACGGGTGCATAGCAGATAACTAACTAACTAATTAAGATACTATCAGTCAGTTAAAACGCCGTAAAACTTTTTGGAATTATGCATTTGGTTTTTTAATTCGTATTCTTATCCTTTTATTTAGGAGGCAGCTTTTTGTTGTAAACTAGTTGTATGCCCGCGACCTCATCACACACATCACACGTCTTCGGAGTGTTATTTTTTGCTCGCCTGTTTTTTTGCACGTGTCTAGTTTAGGGTTGCCATACGCCCGGAATTTTCCGGACATGTCCGGTAATATCGGTCTTTATCCGGAATGCTGGGGGAATCCTAAACCGTCCGAATTTCTACAATTTAAGTAGGTAACGAGTAAAATAAAACATAAAATAAACCTAATATTTTGATTACAAATAAATTAACAATCAACATTACTTATGTTATTTGTCTTTTTGATCATTACTGATATTTATTGCTCATATCGAAAATTCGAGAATTTGCTTCGTTCATTCACATGCACGATGCTAAGGACATTAATGTTATATTTACAAGAAAGTCAGGAATTTTCATCAAATGTCAGGAATTTACTCCGGATTTTTTTTAAATCTGGGAACCCTAGTCTAGTTTGTAGTATCTTAAGCAATTAGCGTAAAATGTATTATGCTTTGTACAAATTCGGTTTCTTTCCATTCCGCGGTAATGTAAATTGAGCCTAAAATTAAAAAAAAACAGAAATACCCGATTTTACCATGTACCATGAAAAACATCGAATTTGGAAAAGTCATAGCACAAATTATTTTCAGCTAGGATAATGGCTCCCTTTAAGAAACCTATTCAGATACAGCCTGTATACGACAAGGTGACCAGTGAAACTACAACAAACTTCGAAAATACTTGAAAAATAAATATTGTATTTGTAATTAATTAAATAAAAAATTAAAATGTTCAACGACAAAGAAAGGCTAGTGATGGATGCCTGACATGATATGACCACAGATAATATTGATAACCGCCTCAGTAATGTTTCACATTGTTAATTATCAGTAATTACTGGACATGACGATAAAACAAGTGAGTCTCTACTAATAAAAGTGAAGATATGTTTGTATATTTATTTATTTTTAATATAACAGGCACAGGCCTCATGTTGATGGACGCAGGACAGTGCATCGTATATAATGCTCCTAGGGTGCGTGACCTTCGAGGCTTTGTTATAGGCGATGGTTACCACTTAACATCAGGTGGGCCGCAAGCTTGTTCTACCTCGGTCTTATAAAAAATACTTGACTTACTTGAATCATTAGATAACATAAATCTAGTTAAGTCTAAGTCTAGTAGGTAGCTAGCCCGCTCACCTGTATAAAATATGTAGCTGTAGGTCATCATCATATCGCGATGTTGATTTGACGACCTCCATGGCGCAGTGTCACCCACTGCGCCATGCCAGCTTAAGACACAGGAGATAGCGGCTTCGATTCCCGCCGCAAAACAAATGTTTGCAGGATTATACAGATATTTGTTCCGCTAGCTGTTGCCCGCGACTTTGTACGCGTTATATTACTAAATGTGTAGGTAACCTAGAAATAAAGCTAAACTCGCGGTTGCAACTTGACTTATCACCCCATTTTTATCCCATGGCACCTGATATAAGGGATAAAAAATAGCCTATGGGTAATCCAGGTTATAATCTTATGCTGTACATACAAAATTTCATCAAAATCGTTTAAGGCGTTACAACACGATTGAGTAACAAACAAACAAATAAACAAACATATAAACTTTCGCATTTGTAACATTAGTGTGTTAAGTATTTATTTACAAAAAAAAAGTATTTAAGTATTCTCTCAGTTATCTGGTTCCCATAATAGTACAAGCTCTGCTTAGTTTGGGGGTATAGATAGCACTGTGTGAAATGTCCAGCAGTATTTATTTATGCATCCAACGGCTCCCAACAACCCTATCAGGTCGTCTTTCCATCTAGTGGGGGCCGTTCTATGCTGCGCTTTCAAATGCGTGGTCTCTACTCGCGAACCTTTCTGTTCCAATGTCTGTCAGTTCTTCGAGCTATATGCCCTGCCCACTGCCACTTCAACTTGCTAATCCTTTGTGCTATGTCGGTGACTTCAGTTCGTCTACGAATCTCCTCATTTCTGATTCGATCTCGTAGAGAAACAACAAGAACCTTCTCCATAGCACGCTGAGCGACCTTGAGCCTTCTTATGAGGTCCATAGTGATAGATCACGTTTCTATCTTCTGCTTCATCACTGGTAACATACACTGATCAAGGTATTTTGGACGGGAACGTCACGAACGCACTGGAAAGCGCAGAGTAGGACGCCCTCCTCCTATATGGAAAGACGACCTGATATTGATCTATGATCTCCAATTGTAACTAAATATTAAAAACGCGAGTAAATCCTTGCGCGTGCGCTAGTTATCTATAATTACTAAACGTGTACCTAATGATAAAACAAGTGAAGGCTTAATGTGACAACATAATTGTACCAAAATGTCATTTGAATGAAAAAGCGGTGACACGCGATGCTTTTTTATATATTTTTCACTTCTTTGTTTTTCCAAAAGTTAGACTAGCTTTTGTTTGTGGTTCTGCTCGCTTGTTATAAAGACTACTGCTAATAATCATAGTGATGTTGACATGGAGTAAGTCCCATAATCTACTTAAGGAATTCCCCTAAAGGGGGATATTGAAACTTTTGGTCTCATATTCCACCATGCGACCGAAAATCTGGTTTTAATGGGATTTTGATGGTCCCTGAAAAGTCTGACGTAAAGTCCTGTTGACCTAGAATCATGAAAGGCAAGAAGCAAGGTCTCAGAGCACAAGTTAAGGAAAAAATCCGAAAAAGGTTAATTTGTAGTAAAAAACACATTCAGCACTTTTCACATTTCTCAAAATCGGTGCAGCCTTTTAGTCGCGAAAACTTAACAAACAGACAGAGCAACTTTCAAATTTATAATATTAGTATAAATTATTGTTTTTGTGTTGGGCGTTTTTTGAGATTTCAATTTATACATATTTTAATACATACAAGTAAAGTCCTGTGTTAATTAGCCAAAATCTAGTAAAAAAGAGAAAAAAGTTAATTGTTAAAATGTAATAAAATGTTACAAAGTGTTTGAAAAAGCAGTTAATTTCAAGTTTACAAAAAAAAAATGCACTTAGACCATTATACTGTACACATCGTTAAATTGATTAACATCGAGTCTCATTTGAACACATTATTTTAGCATCAATGTCACCCATAAAAAGTTATAGGTCTTATTAGTCTAAAACCGTCAACTTTGTGAAAATATTAATTCAGATCGACCCTGTAACAACGTGACGTAATTACTGTAATAAATTTAAATACAATATGGCGGAAATAGAGTTGGGACAACGCCGGATGTGAAAATGGCAGGAAACTTTGTATGTATATTGCTTAATTTATATAATTTCTGCTTAAAGATGATAGAACAAAACGCTTTCTTGATAATGCCAGACCCTCTTCTTATTATTAAATAAATATTCCTGACATTTCACACAGCGCTATCTAGCCCCAAACTAAGCAGAACTTGAACTATGGGTACCAGATAACTGATAGAATACTTATGTATTTTTTTTGTAAATATATTACTTACATCCATATAGAAATACATCCAGACGCGGAAAAAAATTCTGTAGATCATCCAAAAACATTTGTTCCGCGGCGAAAATCGAATCCGCTACCTCCTGCGTCTCAGCCGGCTATTCGCCCACTGCGCTACGAAGGTCGTTGGTAATAATGCTGAATTTATCCTTTACTTGTGCTGTAAGACGTTGCTTCTTGCCAAATTTCATGATTCTATAACTGGAAGTACCTTAGAGGTGTTGATTGATTTGCAAGCATAATATACGGCATAAATGACCGATTTCTCTATTTCGTTGACTTAAAAGCTTGATTTTTTATAGCTCTAAGGGACCGTAGAATTACGTATTTTATATTAATTTCAACGTGTACCTTCACGTGTTCCTGAGAAAAAGGGTCTTGACAGACAGACAGACAGGCAGCGTTCTACAAGGACTCCTTTTTTATTTTTGAGGTTCAAAACCATATAAAGGTTAAATACTTTTTCCTATTAATGGAGCCCACATACGCCTAGAAATTTGAACCAATTCTTCCCACAGAAGTGTGTAGAACGCTTCCGGAATGAAATCGTTAACGTGTGGCCCATCAAAGAGTTTCGTAGTTCCGTCTAGTTTTGACTAACACGGAACGAAAGATTTGTACTCTTCCGTATAAGTTTGACAACTCTAGTAAGATGGCGGACGCGATAGCCGATCGCAACGAGCAATAAACTGTATTTAATGACCGCAAGCACCTGCCTCAAATTTGTCTCCAACTCATTGTCCAGCCTTTATTTTGTGTAATAACATGTATTGAGAAAGTCTGTTAATTTATAAAATGCTTGCATCTGCCATGTTTGCGACTTAGTCAGTTTATTGACGGCCTTTATCGATTGGCGATTGGCTGACAACGATTAGGGCGACTTGCGCAGCGATGTCTAACGAGTAGCTAAATATGATTTAAGGAGTTGTCAAATCATACAAATACGTCAAATTTAAACATTTTTAGTCGCTAAATACGTTTATCGCCATAGACGCAGGATTCGATTCCAACTGTTAATTTGTTAGTTACCTCGTAGAAGCTATGTTAGAGATTAAATAGATTAAATTAGCACACAATTAAATTAGAACAAAGAAACATTATACAAAAAGTGACACTCGGGGACTGCCGACAGAAGTGAAAACTTGAGCAATTACGAGATACTCATACACAGAGGTGTTGGTAACGGTAACGGTGTCACAAGTTCCATGGGTATTTCCCATCTCAAGAAATGCCTAACGCGCCTAAAGAACTTTTCACTTCAAAAATATCATTGGGCCTATCAATGAGAGTGATTTTTTCCAGGAAACCTTTGGATCTAACAAAATAACTGAAGCTATAACTGAGTGTGGTATACTAACAAAGTAGGTATTGTTATAGTACGTATATATTTTTAGGTAATTCTATATTTCAAATATTTAGAGTACGTACCTACATATTTTTTCTAGAGAAGTAGAGTTTCTTGTGTAAGGGCTCGCATGGAGAAGTCATGCCTATTTCAGCAGCCAAGCAGCATTGCTTTGTTTCGGTTGGAAGGGTATGGTTGCCGGTGAAATTACAGAAACATTAGGCTTTACACCTATATGCCTTAAGTTGATGAACGCAGGAGATTGCATCGTAGGGCACTTTTCTAGGATGCATGACCTACGAGGTAATACTTTGTTATAGGCGATGATGGTTACCACTTAACATCAGGTGGGCTATAATCGTCTTCAATTTTGAGATCATATACTCATAAATATACTGAAATGCATCTATTTACATTTGGTTAACGCACTCTCGTATCAAGAGATGGGTTGCTGGTTCAACTCCAGTCTTGCTTGAAAATGTTTGAAATGGCTTTAAAAATCTTAATGTACAACACAAGGATAAATAATTCTGACTTCCTCTTCGCATTGCAGTTGTTTTGCAATCTCACGGAACCCTAAAAAGGCGGGTTATTGAATTAATTAGCACCTCAACAGGTGTCTAAGATTCCCTCCAGACTTTAATAATTCCATTACTTACGGGAGAGTTTTAACGATTTCACTCATGGAGCTCAGAAGTGTTTGATGTGGTATTTTTTCTTCTTTCTTGATACAATGTTGGTTATGTTGGTGGGCTCCCTTTTCCGCATTCGAACTTTGTATGTGGTCCATTATGCGTGAGAGAGTTGACTATATGGATAGTTAGTCTAACTCCGACCAGAAGCACAGAAGTTTCCTGGGGTCTTCGCAGGCTTCACGGAGTGACCTTGGATTGTCCAGGATTTCTGCATATTGTGCTGTTACCCCCATGCATTCCAGGACTACGTGGGCAGCTGATTCTTCTTTGGTGAGACATGCCCTGCAGAGTGGGCCGTCTGTTGCTCCGATGATGTCGAGGTGTTTGTTCAGGGGGCCATGTCCTGTAAGGGTCCTCACGATGATTCGAAGGTCCAGTCTTTGAAGGTTGAGCAGTCGACTTTCTTTTTCTTGATACAATCACGAGTTATTTTTCTTTTGTTGGGGTTAGTCAGGCGCTAAACCGCTAGCTCATATCATATCAGCCATATGATGCCCACACTGTTGCACATAAATAAATAACTATTCATTTCACACACCGCTATCTAGCCCCAAACTAAGCAGAGCACTACGTAGCTGTACTATGGTAAGCAGATAACTGATATAATACTTAAATTCTTTTTTTTTGTAAATACATACTATTATAATATAATTATAGAAAAACATCCAGACCCGGAACAAATATCTGTAGATCATGCAAACATTTGTTCTGCAACGGGAATCGAACCCGCTACCTCCTGCGTCTCAGCAGACTATTTACCCACTACGCCATGAAAGTCGTCAGATATGCCTCCCCCGTAGATTTCAAGAGCAACTGATCTTGTACGGCCTGCACCCAACGGCTCCTAGCAATCTTTAACAGTTCGTCTTTCCCCCCAAATTCCTGTCTCTAAATAAGTCACATCTCTGTTCGTAGGTCATACGTCATTTGCCTGCTCCATTGTATTTTTTTGCACATCATCAAGCATTTAAACGCCTTGAGCATTCCTTTTTGTTCCAATTTACTTAAAGATTGCATTTTGTCTTCTCCATAATTACTGATTAGTCTGTTTTTGATTACCGCTAATGGGCCGAGTCGCCGGTTCGTCCCACACGTAGCTCAAAGCTAAAATAACTAGATCATTCACAATTCACATAGTATATCGAAGTAAAATATGATCTTTAGGTAATAATTAGTATTGTCTACAGTCAAAATTCTTAGTAGGTCAAAAATACCTGCTTATAACAAAAAAATTGTCCAAATCAGTTTTAACCGATATTTCAGTGAAACCTAATTTTGACAGACGTTTCACACTATTCAGTACCAGTAGTTACATGAAACAAGTGACACAAATATTTTGGGTCCAAAAATCCTATTACTGTCATAGCTGAATAGCTAAAAAAAATCTTAACGACCTACTAACAGCTTTTAAAAATGCTGTGTATAAACACTAATGTTATAAATGCGAAAATTTGGATGTTTAAAATAAAAAAATAAAATAAAAAATAAAATTTGTTTATTTATTTGTTTGTTTGTTGCATAATCACGTCGTAACGGCTTAACCGATTTCGATGAAACTTGGTATGTATGTAGATTATAATCCGGATGGACCTGATTTAGGTGCTACACATTTAGTAGTGTAACGCGTACGAAGTCGCGGGCAACAGCTAGTAGTAAATATAGTATAAGTTTTTAATATAAAATTAACTACTAAAACATAATAAAAGTTTAAATAAAACTACTTGTGACTGTTCGTTGCAGTACTATTTTTTTAATTTAATTTTACTGTTTTAATCCTTTATAATTCTTATTTTATACTCGTATATTGTGAGTAGCAAAAAAATGCTAGTCTATGTATAAACCTGCACCAGCTGTTATGTTACCACTGTGCCCTAGGCGAGAGATTCAAACAATTTACTTCAATTTATTTTCTTTGTTAATGTTATCAAACGCAAAGTTTGATCAATTAGATATTGTTATTGGAGGCTGTGGGGCTGTTTCAAGGCTTTATAAGTTGTTAATATTGGATACAACTATTTATATCATTTGATGGACATTAAAGCGAAACTATAAGAGTTCCTACACTAAGGCCGGCTTGTACAACGATCGCTAAACGTATTTAGCGACTAAACATGTTTCAAATTTGACGTATTTGCATGATTTGACCACTCCTTAAATCATATTTAGTCACTAAATACGTTTAGGCATAATTATGCAAGTCGCTCTAAAGGTCCGATATGACGTCCATCATTTTTATGGCTTGATAACTTGGTACGAACGTATATACAAGAAAAACAATAAATCAACCACATAATGCCAAATAATCAGGAATGTACAAGATACCCTACACAAAGTATCTGGAATACAAAATGCAAGATTTCAAATTATGTTTTTCATATACCAGGTACAAATAACTTTCTGCAATGGTATCTGAAATACTAGATACAAAATACGACAAATACTTACTTTTTAAAGATAAAATACTTTTGTAAGAAAACAAAATTTTATTGAATGTGTGTTTATTTTTTTACGCGATATTGTCACAAAAATACGGAATAATTATAAATGACGAGTCAGGTGGGGGAGGGGGGACTTCATAGCCGATGACTTTGTAGAACGAAAGTATCGCCATCTATCAATTTGGTCCTAGACTAAAGTTTCAACGGTGCACCCAGTTTTATCTATGGTGGCATTGACATTTAAAATCAATGTCACATTTTGTGATTAAATGCATAGATGACTATCAATAAAAGTATTTTAGCTAACATAGTATGTACAAAATACAATAAAATACCAAACGAAAGTATTTAAATATCTTCTTCTTAGTCGTAGCACTCTTGGCAGAGTGGTCGTGGTCGTCGTGTCAGGGTTGTGGCGTACTTAACTACGTTTCGCCACTCCTCTCGCACCGGTATTTAAATACAAGATACAAAATTAATTAATAAAAGTATTTTAGATACAAGATGGAAATACGTATCTTGTATCTGTATTTCAAATACATGTTTCTTAAATAAGTCACATCTCTGCAAATAATTATTATGTTATCTACTATTATAGCACTGAGTAGGTTAATTAATATGCACAAAGCTTCACTTTGTATTGAAAAATTACACTGAGAAATACTAGTTAATCCTGGATTAATATTTCGACACGACGTTATTCCAATGTTGTATCTTTTGGATCAGTTGTTCGCTGGTAGGTAGTATTTTGAAATGATTTTTTTTTCTTCCAATTGGGGATCTCATAATCAAGAATCAAGTAAACAACTAAATCTTGTGACCATTTCCAAAAGCCATTTAACTAACTCAATTACATTTTTTTGACTAATTAGTAATTACAATGATTTAAAATTCCAATACAAATGTTTTTATTTAATTACCTTGTGTTTACAATTACGTTAGTAATTACTCACCTATTTAAAAAAATTTAAACAGTGGGTACTTGTAAAATACTAAACATTATGTAAAACCGCTCGGTTGACTCCAACAAGCCCTTGTACAGGCAATAAAACTGATTCATGTGACGTCATGACGTGTCCTTCGGGCGGGTACTTCCGGTCGCCATCCGGTGCTGCGTTTCCGGCGTTTTCCTCCTCACGGAACCAAGTATTTTTTAACGTACTAAAAGAAGCATGTTTTGAATATGTGTTTTACGTACTTTCTATATTACAAAGTGCTATGGTATATGTGTGTTATCCGGCAAGTGGTCATTGACTTACTAATGCGAAGAATGTTTGTTCAACAACGAGAATATGAGCTACATGGAGATGGAACAATAGTATTATTTAAACTTTCACTGTACATAATTGATAATATTAAACGGGTATAATATATAAAAAGGTACGCAATAAATACCCGTTTAATTGAGATGGAACAAGCTTATGAACCACCTGATGTTAAGTGGTAACCATCGCCTATAACAGAGAATTGCCTCGTAGGTCACGCACGTTAGAAATGTGCAAGGTGAATTCCAGGAGGTTAATAAATGTTCTAAAGTCGTGGAAGTAAATTGCACACACATGGATGCAGATGCTAGAACGTCTAGCTTTAAGAGATGACATGGTCAAAATTGAGAGAAATTGGAACGGAGAATGTGCTGTGGAGCTTTTCAACTTGATCCCACCATCCCCATTCTGTCATCAGACCAGATGCTCTGCGGTGCGTCACCGCTATATGGTAGACATACCTCCCATACGCACGAAGCGATACTCTTCCACCTTTATTATGCGCACCGCCAAGGAGTGGAACGCCTTGCCTGAGTCTGTATTTCCTGATAACTACAACCTAGGGATCTTCAAGTCGCGAGTGAATAGGCTTCTTCTAGGCAAGCGTGTACCATCGTAGACTGCATCATCGCTTACCATCAGGTGAGATCGTGGTCAAACGCTGGCCTATAAGCAATAACAAATAAAAATAAATCGCCCGTTCAGATTGACGCGTACACGCTTCCTCATCCAAGGCTTTGTTGCAAGGTGAGGGGCGCGGGTCGCGCGCTTTCCACCGTTGATAGTATCCGTGGTGATTTACCAACTACCCTCAATTCACACCAGAAACCGAACAAGCCTCATTATGTAAACCAGTCACTGTCGTCGGCTGTCGTTCGGCCTTTCACACTTATAGAGCATATCTTACGTGTCTAAGGGGTCGACCCTTGACCCGAATGACAGCAACTGGCTTACATAATAACACTACAGAAGTGATGTTTTATCTTCGTTTAACCACAATCTCATCTGATGGTAAGTGATGGTGTGGTCTAAGATGCAGCACGAAGATCTAGAAGACCTGACTACCTCCGTGGCGCAGTGGGCAAATAGCCGGCTGAGATGCAGGAGGTAGCGGGTTCGATTCCCGCCGCGGAACAAATGTTTGCATGATCTATAGATATTTGTTCCGGGTCTGGATGTTTTTCTATATATTATAAGTATGTATTTACAAAAAAAAGGTATATAAGTATTCTCTCAGTTATCTGGTTCCCATAGTATAAGCGCTGCTTAGTTTGGGGCTAGATAGCGCTGTGTGACATGTCCAGCAATATTTAATATTTATATTTATTTTATTCAGGAAAAATAGAGGACGGTAGTGTTCCATACTTTAGCTGTACGTAGAACCAAAACGGTCGGTGCAAATGTGTGGTATACTCGTATTTCCGAGGTATGGATGGTACTGAGTCGTGTATCTGATTGTCTATGATGGAAAGGAGATGGCGGGATCAGATCATGTAGTTCCTGGGCACATTACCCAAAAAGTATTCTGTAAAAGATTGATAAGCATGCAACCTTACGGCGGTGTTCGAGACTTTTGGATCTTGACTTTGGCCTCTGCCATAATTATGTAATTTACCCAAGCCTGAAAGCCCTACGTTCGATCCAGTCTACGGTAGCCTCGTATACATTTACGGGTAAGTTAAGTTTATGGAACTGCCAAAAAAAATGGAAAGACGACCAAATAGATTTTGCTGGGAGCGTGGAGCGTAGACCGTACAATATCGATTGCCCTTAAAGTCTATGGGGAGACCTACATTCAGCAGTTCCTTTACCTGATACGATGATGACATATAAACACTAAAAACATTACCCTCCCTCAGAAGTCGGACACAAATAAAACAGACGTACTCTTTACCATAAACTAAGCTCTAAGAACATTATCTCAACAGGAGGTGAAGGACTCAAGGGGTAGCTACCACTCTCCCCTCATTTCACCCGTCATCTTCCTTTGGCAATAAATTGTACAAATTCGAATCATAAATATTGTCACCCACTAATGTGCGCAATGCTCTAAGGAAAACGTGTTTTAGAAGGTTGTATTTTTTCGCAACAGAATTTTCTTTGACGTATTTTGTTTTTTATTTAGTAGCTATGTAAATATATAATAAAGCTATGTAAAGCGTATGACGCCCCCCCCCCCCCCATTTAGATGGAAAGATGTTTATGTGAGATGTTGGGCGCAGACCGCACAAGACTGGTATTTTCCGCTGAAATTAAAATAGTAACCGCATGAAACATAAGAATCTTAAGGTAATTTTTGTTGTTATTTTAAATAAATAATCAATAAATATTGTTGGGCATTTCACACAGCGCTATCTAGCCCCAAACTAAGCAGAGCTCATGAACCAGAAAACTGAAAACTTATAATACATAGAAAAACATCCAGACCCAGACCAAATACATATATGTAGATCATGCAAACATTCGTTCCGCGGTGGGAATCCAACCCGCTACCTCCTGCGTCTTAGACGGCTATTCGGCCACTGCGCCACGGAGGTCGCCACATTTTGTGTTGTTTCACCCCATTTTTTGTTCTGTACAATTATTAACTTTTAACATCATCGGAATCATTAATCTTTTTAAAACAAGTCTCTTAACATCATAAATGACTTTCTTATCAGAACAAATAGGACCGTAAGGCACATGATATAAAATCAATTTTCCCGTAATGACATTATCTTGTAGGGAGAATTGTATTTTACTGGAAACGTCTCAATATCGATGTAAAGAGGGTAGTAATATATCTGTATACCTCCAGACGTAAAACTCCTTTGTGGAGAAAGGTGGGTGTGTAGTGAAAGCGATCATATGCGATAGAGATGCTATCTTAAGATATAAAATTCATTTTTCATATGCATGTTACCATTTCAAAATAAATAAATAAATAAATATTGCTGGACATTTCACACAACGCTGTCTAGCCCTACTAAACTACTACTAACTACTATGGGAACCAGATAACTGATAAAATACTTATATACTTTTTTATTGTAAATACATGCTTATAATATATAGAAAAACATCCAGACATGGAACGTATCTGTAGATCATGCAAACATTTGTTCCGCGGCAGGAATCGAACCCACTACCTCCTGCGTCTCAGCCAGCTATACGCCCACTGCGCCACGGAGGTCATCAAAAATATGAATAAATGATAAAAAGGATTGTGTGGTTTTATGAAACCACGGTAAAAGTGAAACTTTGTTTCACATTATAGACATTTAACTAAAAATTTTCGTTGGCACAAATGAGTAATAGTCTATACACTACACGGTCAGCTGATGCGAACTATAGGCGCCGCCATATTGGCCTCGGCTGCTCTGATGAGCGCCTTTCACTTTATCCCTACTCCGCGGCCGACCGTCACGCGACATGCAACACACAGACGAAAAAGTTTGAGACGAATAATATAGAATATCATGAGATCACAATAGTGAGAGAAAACTTTGGAAAAAAAAACATTGTGTCATTAGCGCAATACTTCGTTATAGGCGATTGCTACTACCATATACTCCCAGCTCAAGGCCGTATAGTATATATATTTTTTTAAATAATTTGTGCGTAATTTTTAAGTAGTAAAATTAATTGTTTTTTTTTCTATTTTATCTGCTTTATTTATTTATTTTTGAAGATTTTCTGTAGCTAAAAATTTTAGAGATATCTTCCTACGACGCTACGAGGCAATTTTTCGTTATAGACGATGGCTAATACCATATGGTTGATCCAGCTCCGGGCCATGTAGTTTTTTTTAAATATTTTTTTAGATTTTAAAAATTAAAACTAAATTGCTTTTTATTTTATTTTATTGATTGATTTAATGTAAATTTCTCCGTTGCTAAAAACTGTTGAGATATACAACCGGTTTTGTTATGTACGACATTAATTAAAACACACACCTGGAATCGTATAAACTGATTTTAGAGGTGGGTTTAATACCGGTAGCTTGAATATTTATCCAGTAATCGATACATTTCCAATGCACATTTTTTAACGAAAATCGTTTACGTGTTTACCTATATGTACAAGCGGTTTCATTGATATTTTAGGACTTGATATTAAGCTAGTCTGAAAATATAAAATTTTCTTTGGTAATATATTTGAAAAAACCTATTTAACAACAATAGTAGCCATTAGCCCTACTCGTGTTTTCTAGTATACGTATACCGTGTTACATAGTATATCTTGCAGTGGTAAACAAGGATTATAAGAGAATGTGCCCCATCCTTTGTCTCGCTAGATACAGTGGCGTTCACACACGAATGCCTCCCTTTTTAATCCAGTGGGTATTTCTTTGGACGAGAAATAACGCTCCTCTCTTTAAGGTGCCGTGTGTCTTGGGTTTTACATCATAGTTTGTTTTTGACCACTCACGCAAAAAGAGGGTTTTAAAACATAGACAATCATTAATTCACTACATTAGCACACAATACGCCGTTAGAAGTACTACCACCGCACAGTGCAATGCAATTACCAGCATATGAGGCTTTACATATGTATGCCTAAAATTGATGGACGCAGGACAGTGCGTCGTAGGGCACGATCCTCAGTTACATGACCTACGAGGCAATGCTTGATAAAGGCTATGGACACCACTTACCATCAAGTGAACCATTTGATTGTTCAAGTTTTATGTAATGAATAACATCCAAGGCACTGATTTAAAAAAATAAACAAAGTTTCAGGTTTATAAACCTACGGGTTTAGTATACGTAAAAACAGACGAAAATTTCGAAAAATCCGCTTTCTGTACACATTTAAGCTAAAAATATACACTCAAAATTTCAAGTCAGTAGGACGCGTTAGGCTAGGTGCTGGTTGCTGGGAGCCGTTGGGTACAGGCCGTACAAGATTGGACGCTCTAGAAATCTATGAGAGAGGCCTATGTTCAGCGGACGTCATGTTGCTGATATGATGATGATGACATTTACGGATTTTAAAGTTTTAAAAGGGGGCAAAATGCCTTTAATAACATAACGAATATATCTACAATTATTCTTCTTAGTCGTAGCACTCTTGGCAGAGTGGTCGTGGTCGTCATGTCAGGGTTGTGGCGCGCTTAACTAACCTTCGCCACTCCTCTCGCACCGCTGCTCTTCTGGCACATTCGTTCATAGAAACATCTCATCATCATAGAACATTTGATCCGTCCATCTCATAGACGATCTGCCACGCGCTCTTTTGCAATTATAATATTTATACAATTATTAATATGACTAAAATACAGAAGAAACAGTTGAATAATCTAAAGACACTGGCTGAAGATTAGGATTAAGATGTTTATTAAGATTTTTAAAAACATTTGAAAAAATTACATTTTACCATCTTGACCTTTTGGGGTTGAAACGAGACCCTGGGTTCATGGGGTACCGGTTCAATCGCGTTTTCAAAACGTGCGTTCTTGATTTCTGCGGGCATCTGGTCGAAGCAACGTGTGATCCGAGAGCTGGCGCTTATCTGGGTCAACGCATAAGCATTGCAATTCAGCGGGTTAATGCAGCCAGTGTCTTGGGGACACTTCCGCCTGGTAGTGATCTGGAGCAGTTGAGCTATCTATAGATTGTTTGCAACGGTCTTCAACTGTTTCATCGGTCTATTTTATAGTCTTGTAAATATTTGTATATTATTTTTGTTAATAAATGTACATACATATATCAAAATCTTTAAAAATCTTGAGTAAAGATATTTAAGCAAATGCTTCGCCTTAACTGCCTTCTCTTTTTTCTTGTTACGAAGAACACGCTGCCTTGCCTCCTATATTAATGCTCCTTTAACGCATCGGAAATAGGTGTTCCGTACGTTTTATTTTATTTTACGCTGGATTTTTAGTTAGTATGGAAAAGTATTGGAAATTGTGTTTCGTTCAGATTAGAGTTAGGGTAAATTTAATTCGGTATTTAATTTTTTTTAAGCAGATCCTTTTTGAAAGATATAAAATATAAGAAAAAAAAACAACTAAAACTATCTGAACCGTCTGCAACAGACGAACAGGCTAATGATGATAATCATGAAAAAACAAGAAGGTCTATCTATCTATCTACTAGTAACAAACTACTTGCCAATTCCTAAGCTTTTTTTTTTAAACCATCTCAAAAAAATTCCAGGCCCGACGGGACTTGAACCCGCGACCTTTTTCCAGATATACGAGAATGCGCTGACCCCATCCGCCACAGGGTCCCTTCTCGTCAGATGTCAAATTAGGTGTATAGTTCAATTTCGTCCGACTCGGAGTTTTTTAGAGATGGTTTAAAAAAACATATAGTAGATTTGTGAATTTTTGAGTAATAATAATAATAATCCTGGACATTTCACACAGTGCTATCTAGCTCCAAACTAAGCCAAGCTTGTACCATCATAGCTGCAACTACTACTCTAGCCGGCTATTCGTCCACTGCGCCACAGAGGTCGTCAAGTGAAGTCTCGAAATTTCGACGCAGTCATGATTATAGCGCATCATGGCGTATCCAACTGCGTGGAAATATCGGGATACTCAAAAACTCACAAATCATGGCAAATATCCCGTTTTTAGTGAAAATAGTGCACATATCCACGATATTTTCAAGAGTTAAGTATATCTTCTAGTACTAGGTTCTAATATGTAAGTAGGTATGTCTACAAATGTCTGATACTCGTACTCGTATAAGTTCATCCGTGAGTCAGATAATAACTTTTAACAGAGTGACGACGCCAAATTGAAATAATATCAAATACGTAGGTCTATGATGACGACCTCCGTGATGCAGGGGGCAAATAGCCGGCTGCGACGCAGGAGGTAGCGGGTTCGATTCCCGCCGCGGAACAAATGTTTGCATGATCTGAAGATATTTGTTCCGGGTTTAGACGTTTTTCTATGTATTTTAAGTATGTATTTACGAAAAAAATGTATATAAGTATTCTATCTAAGTATCTGGTTCTCATAGTACAAGCTCTGCTTAGTTTGGGGCTAGATAGCGCTGTGTGAAATGTACAGCAATATTTATTATTATTTCATTATTTATTTATGTTGTATACCTTGCAAATAAATCAAAACCATAAAATAAATCAGCAAATAAAGCAACTAAATCAGAATCATGAACTTTGGCAAGAAGCAAGGTCTCACAGCTCAAGTGAAGAAAACATCTGAAAAAGGATAATTTCTAGTTAGATATATCACATAAAAAATGTATTTTATCTATGGAACCCTCGGTGTGCCCTTAGAATCGCACTTGTCCGGTATTTTTATTGTATACCTGTAAGTAGTATTCTGGTACTTCGGTACGTATGTTTACAATACAATAATTCTCAATATGAACATGAAATAAATTTCGTAAAAAAAAGGTCGTATTCCTAACAACATTTTTAAAGAAAACAATCAAGAGCGTTCCACATACTTACGAACTGGTTAGATTTTTTCCCAATAGAATACGAATGCTTAAATGCCAATGGACACACATAGACAACGAAAATAGACATCGCAAAATAAATGAAGTAAACGTGTGCCACAAAGTAATTGGGTCAAAAAATGGCAAATAACCAGCGAATAGTGACATCAAAGGGACCGACGAAACGGCGCGGCGAGATCAAAGAGCCGACGGCGGCGGCGCCACTTTGAACTTTCCCGACGGTAATGCACTGCTTCAATGCTCTTTCTTTTTAGATCTATTTTGCGGTTTTATTGTGCACATAATGTAACACCGGGCGTGTCTAGATTGTAATGTCCTATTTACACTGATCTGGAGCAATGCTGGACATTTCACACAGCGCTCTCTAGCCCCAAATCAAGCAGGGCCGAGCTGTGGGAACCACATAACTAATAATAATAAAAATAATAAAACTTATTTAATGATCTAGACTTAAAATAAAAGGAATTGTTACAGGCTACATACAACAAAATAAAATAAAAAAAATAACTACCCATTATACAAAAAATTAATAATGTGCGGTTTTATCGCTAAAGAAAGTGGTCTCTTCTAGAGAACCTTTGATTGGACAAGATGAAAATTGATTTCTAGTGATGCAGTGGATCTATTACGAGTAATAATCCATTACAAATGGTCATCAGAAAGTACTGTGAATAGATAACTGTTATGGAACACAAGTTAATTTTTATAAATTTTGCGGTAGAGCTTAGAACCACCCTAGTTATACTAGCTTTCTGTTAAAAAACCATGTCTCAATGGGTCCATCCGTTTGGTTGGGAGCTTTGATGCCACAGATAGACGTCAAACATAGGCTAAAGAAAGAAAACAAAATATCTAATAAGAACTTAAAAAAAAAGAGAACACTTGAAACTTTTAAGTTACTTCTTTAAGTTAACTTAGTTCTTACAATATAATTCAAAAGAGTGATAACTAAAATTTTCTTCATGCGACAAATCACAATATCTGTAAAAACCTGTGAATGTCTACCACATTCTTTTTCGTTCATTTCAAAACTGCGATAAGATACAATATGTTCGAATTCTGTTCGGAAAGCGAATTTGCATCAAGCCAATTCACAGAAGTGTTTTAGCCCTGAAATCAGAAATCATAACGTTTATTTGCCTGAATATCTATAGGTACTTACCTAAATTACATAAATTTCGATGCTTCATTTTGTTGATCTTTATGGTAAACGGTAACTGCAACCTATGGACGTTTGTAACACAAAGGTATCACTCGCGCTTACTTAAATGGGTCATTTAAGTACTCCTCGACTGAACCCTATCCCCAGTTCCATTGACCCAGGCTTGGAACTGGGTGAGAGTTCGCAGCTGGTCAAGGTAAGCGCCATTAACGTCTGCACTTAGAACAACTCTGGCGGGCGCCATCTTAGGATTTGCGCTGGGTGTGAGTGCTTTTGATACTTGAATTTTATATTGTTTTAGCCACCTTTAATTCTGTATTATATTTGTACAATACTACCTCCGAGGCAATTAATTCTCTGTTATAGGCGATGGTTATCACTTAACATCAGGTGGGCCATAAGCTAGTTCCATCTCCTAGTAATATAAAAAAAAATTAAAAAAACAATACAGAGACATTATTGTAAGTGTACAGATAAACGTTTTTTAAGAAAGTGCTTTTAGTGAAATTGTTGAACAAGGCTATCTAAAATTCTGTCTGAGGCACTAAAGCAGATAAAAGCAGCTGGTCTTATTAGTCAGAAAACGTGATTTATTTCAATTATTATTATAAATACCGTGCTTTTAATGTGCATTTATCTTATATTTTAAAACATTAATAATAACAATTCTAAAGATCGCGAAAGTATCAAAAATTAGGCGTCGGAGTCTACGAAGTTGGCTAAGTAATAAGATAATGAAGAACGGCGGGGCTGGGCGGGCTACGAATTAAAACTACCATAGCGCACCATTTAGCAGAGAGGCAAGTGTGTATAAAAAAGGGGTAATAAGCCTTTGTCTGTACGAGGCTTCGTAGATCCTAGACAGATAGATCGATTTCAGTAAAGTGGCCAGAGCAGTGGCTGGACCGTAATTCTTTTTTTAAATTAAATAACTTTTTTTATACCTAATTTTAGCATTCGCCCTCGCCCCCTCGCCCTTCTGTTCTATTATATACTTTTCCTTGCTTGAAAAGGGTTATAAAGTTTTCTCTTCACGTAAATATTAATTTATAAATACATTTAAAACAAATAATTCACATTCACACTCTCATGATGTTAATCTTACTTCCACATTAATGATGATTATTTAACTATTCTTATTTTATTCATTAATTTAATTTGGGTACCCATCTTTGGGTACAGGCCTCCTCCATCCATCGCCATAGACCTATCTGCGGTATATCTCGTCCAGGTGGAACTGGCGATATCAACAATGTCATATCGATTTCAATGCAACTCATTATTTATTTTTCGAACGTGTGTTTTTGCGAGATAGTTTTTAATTATGTTTAGTGGAAACTGATAAAGCCTTTAAAAAACAGTCTTGGAATGTGTTTGTATAAGCCCTTTCATATGATACCCCACATGTCTTATTAACCCTATTTCAGCCCCTTTGGCAATCAAAATGACAATTTTTATTGTTATACTTGCAAAAGAGACCAATTACTATTTTTAACTATTTTAAATTCCAAGTCGGACGAACAGACGGACAAAATCACATTTTTGTTACGTTTGTACCTTATGGTCCGGAATCCTAAAAACACACATATTAATAATATTATTATTCATTTATAGAATAAATATTCTGTTTCCTAGAGTAGATTTTTAACTCGAAGCTTTTATAATTCTTACAAGTAAGGAAGTGGTCCTACTGAAAGACTTTACACTTTGTTTATTTAATGAGTGAATCGGAGACGATTTCGTTATGACGTCACACTAGACGGAGATAGAAGAGTTTTCCAATTAGATTTGTCGAGAGTGAGAGGGGGATGGAGTATATGAATGAATTTTCTTAAGAGGTCACCGTCTAATGAAATTGAAATCATGACGTGTCAATGGAAAGTTTGAACTTTTCAAGGTTTTAAGGAGTTCATTTTGAAGGTTTTTGTTCTTGAAAAGAGGTGGTTTATTTTTAGGATTTCGTATCTCAAAAAGAAAAAAGGAACCCTTGTGGGATCACTTCGTTGTCTGTCTGTCTGTTCGTCTGTCAAGACCCGTTTTCTCAGACACGCGTGAAATACGAAAAAGGTTAATTAGTAGTTATATCAGATATAAAAAAAATGTACGAAACCCTCAGTGCGCGAGTCAGACTGGGACTTGTCCGTTTTTATTAATGTAAAGTTGTTACGCCTTTGGTTACCTTACCTAATGGTAAGAAATAGTATGGTCAGGAGATCTTAAATGACCACATTGCGTATTTTATAGTAGTTCTAATTTATTTGTATTTGTCCTTTAAACACTTTCAAAATGGTCATATTACGTATTAGTATTATAAATGCGAAGTGAGTTTGTTTGTTTCGCTTCCTCGTCGTAACTTCCGATTTCGATGAAATTTAGTGTGAAGCTAGTTTATAACCAGTGATGGCTAATTTTTATGGGCAAACCACTCAGCTTTTACTGATTTAAACGGGTATTTATCGCGTATGTACCTTTTGTATTTGTTATCCCGATAAATCAGTAATTATGTACAGTGATCGCGAAAGTTTGAAAAATACCACTGAGCTTTTAGCTGGTGTCCAACTATAGACCTATGAAACGCCCAATTGAAAAAGTTATAATCGGTCACCTATCCAGAAGTGGCCGCTAGAACATCGCTCTTATTAGAACGACTATATGTCATTTCGGAAATAAATTTTACACTGTACTAAACGAGATACAAACAAATGTTTTTAAACTGGTGTTTAGGAGATTAGTTTAAGGCAATGGATACCCAAAGCGTTACAGTAAATACTTAAACAGCCTTAACAGCTTAAATATGGTTGTAAATACTTACAACCATACTTAACGGTTAGTAAAATAAATATTTCAAAGTGAGTAGTACCCCAGTACTATGCCAAATTTTCAAATGACAAAAACTCATTGAAGTCGATGTATTTGAATAAAAATAATATTAGGTGAGCAGGAGCATGGCAAGGCAATACATTACAAGTGGACTACGAGACAAAAAGTTTGGAGACCTCTGGTTTAGTTTGTGGAGAGTTTAATTATTTCTTAAATTAAAGGTCTCATAACTTAAATTCAAATTTTCATATGCTTTATTTACAATGTTAGGACACAGAAGGCTTTTTTTTTATTTTGTCCAAATTTATGTTGATTTCGTTACCAACGTAAACCCATTTCACGATTTCTTTTTACATTCGCCGAGTTCGATGCCGTATCTATAGTCTGTTATTTGTGCTGTCTTTTTATTGCACCGTTATTATAAGGAATGAATGAATGAATTAAAATTATTTATTGCACAAATTAAATAGGCGTACTTAATGCTAATTTTTTTTTAATAACCTAGTGTTTGACCACGATCTCGCCTGATGGTTGGCGATGATGCAGTCTACGATGATACACGCTTGCCTAGAAGAAACCTATTCACTCGCGACTTGAAAATTCCTAGGTTGTAGTTATCAGGAAACACAGACTCAGGTAAGGCGTTCCACAACTTGGCGGTGCGCATAATAAAGGTGGAAGAGTACCGCTTTGTGCGTATGAGAGGTATATCTACCATGAAGCGGTGACGCATCGCGGGGCGTCTGGTTGTGCGATGATAGAATGGGGATGGTGGGATCAGGTTGAAAAGCTCCGCAGCATACTCTCCGAAATGTATCCGATAAAAAACCTAGAGGCTTGCAACCTTTCGACGATGCTAAACAGCATTCTCTTTCAGTTAACCTTTGTATAATGTGGTCAAACAGTTGTTAGTGCATATTTGGTACAGGGAGAGGTTCAATTTAAATTCCAATACACATAGATCTAATTAAACCTAGATATTTATATTAGTCTTACTAGAATTTTTTTTTCTACGCAATGTATAGAAGAGCGATGGAGCATAGCATTTTAGGTGTTAAGCGAACCGATAGAATCCGCAACACTACTCTACGCTCTATGACCGGAAGCATCGACGTGGGGTACAAGGCTGCAAGACTCAAATGGGACTGGGCGGGTCATGTCACTCGAATGCACCCTGAAAGGTGGACTAAGATCTTCACCGACTGGCAACCTACAGGACGACGGCAACGAGGCAGACCACGAAAACGTTGGCGCGACAATCTGGATGGGTTCCACTGTGACTGGCAGGAGATTTCTGGAGAACGCAAGGAATGGAAGGAAATGGGGGAGACCTTTGCCCAGCAGTGGGACAGTATAGGTTATTAAAAAAAATTGTATAGAAAATCTAGCTATAAGGTCACGGTAATGAAATTACGCGACTCCATTTGCGGGCAAATAAAATAACTAATAATAATAATGCTGGACATTTCACACAGCGCTATCTAGCCCCAAAATAAGGAGAGCTTGTACTATGGGAAGCAGATAAATGATATAATACTTCTTTCTTAGACAAATACCCAAACCAGGAACAAATATCTGTAGATCATGCAAACATTTCTTCCGCAACTTCCTGCGTCTCAATCGGCTATTCACCAACTGCGAAACGGAGGTTGTACTATCGGGAATGTATTAGTAAACACAGAACTTTTGATTTTGATTTTGGTACCAAACGTCCATCAGTAGACATCGACTGATGATAATGATGTTAAAGTCAATGTAAAGGCCAGTTCCCATCTATAAATAAGACGCAAGCGTTTTTCATTAGGCTACGATCACATTAGGCGGCGGACAGACGGCCGGATTATTGGATCCGACGGACGAAAAGTCTTCGATCCGTGCCTTTTTCCTTTTTCCCGCCTTTTTTTCTCCTCCAGTCTGGAAAGCCTTTTCCTCTTATTTATTGCTTATACGAAGCCCAAATTGGATATTTGTGAGAGGTTCAGTTATTTGCCAATGGGAAAATAGGTTTTTATTTTTTTAAGATGTCTGCATCTTGTTTGATTTTGCTCTTATTGGAGCGGATGTTTTGAGCTGTGTTTATTGGTGTATGTTAATTATAAAAATTTCATAAAAATATAAACAAAACAACTGTTTATTAAAAAATATTCGCATACAATTCACTGTAGGTAGACTTAGCCCGGCTTGCAAACCGATCCCTAAATGTATTTAACGACTAAACTATTTGTATGATTTGGCAACTTAATCATATTTAGTCACTAAATACGTTTAGGCATCGTTACGCAAGTTGCCCTTACATAGAGGGTAAATAAACAAAAGCTAAGGAGTGTCGTAACTTTTAACCTTGTATTTTTTATATACATATATACTTACTTCTTTATTTAAAATTCTTAATTATGAATACCTATTAATCTGAGTGACCAAAAAACAGCCAATGTCACGGTAACCCGACAGGTCAGGTAGAAACAACTGAATTTATTTATATTCACAAAATATATCCTAGTTTTACCTACAGTATTTTCTAATAAACCTGTCGAAAAAAAAATGTAAGCATACAGCTCAATACCCAGACGATTTAAGGGGTTGTCTCATTAGCGAAGGGATGAAATGAAACCCCTTGAGTGAGTCGCTAATTAGAAGATTTTTTGATGAGTAAAGTCATAATATTCGCGCGACGCAAGTGTGGATGCAGTTGCGTTTTTATCTAGTTTGTGTGTATAGCTTTAGTAGTTTTTTTAACGGAGGTACATTTAAATAATTTTTCTAATTAGAATTATCGAAGATTTAACGTACAGTCAATCCCAAAATTTTATGAATCATTATTGGTACTTTATCAATAACGTTTTTGATTCTGAAATCTGTCAGACTGAATCTTCGTAAATGATTTAAAATTTAAGAGCTATGTTAATGTACCCTCAGAAATGAAGCCTTAAATTGACATCAGCATCACTCCCACCTAATTTAAAAACTCGGAAAATACATTACACGCAGGGAATTTCCCCAAAACTTATCAGCGTAAGCCTCAGCACAATCCATCATCATTATGCCAAAACTCGCCAAAATTCAATAAAAAAACAAAGTTTCCTACACCCCCATCTAGCGGCGGGGACGCGAACTCGCAACCTCCACTCGTGGGGGGGTAGCCATTCCATCATATCCCTTTTTTTCTTCCCTCCACACCCTTATCCGTACCTGAGCTTCTTTATCCGACAGAACTTTTTATTTAAACCCCTCTCTTTCTAACTCGTCAACATAAAACGTAGTATGTACAGTTACGTCTCTTTCACTCGCAAAGAAAAAAATCTGTTTATAAAATGAAAGCGTGGATGTTTGGGGTAGGGCGGGGAGTAATGTCTCATACGTAGGGTGTTTTTTGTGTACGAAAAAATGCACCCCAACCGAACTTCTTTAGGTACGGATATACGTTTTCCAATTCCGATAACAAAGCTTATATTCCAGGCGCTTTTCTTTTGAACATTCCGTTTTGAAATAATTGTGCGGGTTTCTGGCTAATTTTCTTTTTTGTAAGGTGAAGCCTATCTTTGACCCCTGGGGTCTGGGGGTCGTGTGCTCACATGCTTGGGTTGGTTCGTAAAGGAATTATGAGTGATTTTTTATTAAAAGAGAAATATTATAATTGATGAGTGGAGTGGAAGGTTTCTTTGAGCTTGTGTCTGGGATGTCGCTTATATATTTAATTTGAAAATTACATTATTATTATTTTTTTAATTTCACCTTAATATTATTGTTGATTGCATTTTGCTGTTATGATGTGGTATACGGATACAGTCGTCTATTTTTTTAATAATACATATATCAAAAATATTAAGTGCATATTTTAATTATGTATGTTTATTTAGTAGATACGCTCGCAAACTATCAGTATATTGTTGTAATTCTTTGGTTTTTTAAATACCGAAATTTATTATTCATTTGAGAGTATATAGGTACAGTTTTTTAAACCGTATTAAAAGGCTGACAGTTCATATTATGTTAGTGATAATTCAAAGAAAATGCGCAGAAAAATAAATCAAAATACATATTTAACTATCTGCGATTGTGAAATTTTAATAAATTTTCATTACTTGCAGGTAGTAATTTTTTTCTTTAGATGTATAAAATTAATTTGAACTTTATATAAATTTCGATAAAGAGTTGATTGCTTTAATATAAATAAATAAATAAATATTGGTGGACATTTCACACAGCACTATTTAGCCCCAAACTAAGCAGAGCTTGCACTATGGGAACAAGCTAACTGATAGAATACTTAAATATATTTTTTTGTAAATACATACCCATGATATATATATAAACATCCAGACCCGGGACAAATATTTGTAGTACATGCAAACATTTGTTCCGCGGCGGGAATCAAACCCGCTACCGCCTACGTCTCAGCCGGCTATACACCCACTATGCCATGTAGGTCGTCAATAAGTTATAAATCTAAGTTATAAATAAATATAAGATAAAATGATTAAAAACGGTTTTTTTAAATATGAATTCATTCATTTTAGATGTTTCACATTAGCCGGACGTCCCGTGACGGCCATATTTCTTTTAATATTAATTCTTTTTGTACTCATTTTGGCACATTTTTATTACATTTTAAATTATTTTCAGCTAATTATTTAAAACTAGCTGACCCTCCGGCGGCTTCGCACGCGTGGATGGTCAGTAAAACCCCTAAATAATTACCCTCCTGCTCAGTCGAGTAAAAAGTAGCCTATGCCCCAATCCCGGTCCTAATCTATCTGTGTATGTACCAAATTTCATCGAAATCAGTCAAGCAGTCGTGTTACGTTACAAACGTTACAAACACACAGAGAGACAGAAACAGAGTTACTTTCGAATTTATAATAAATTTCTGCAGCGCATGCGATGAAAGACATTTTATGGCTAATTTTTTTACTCCTTGGGTTAGATTATTGAAGTTTTAGTAGCGATCCCTAATTTTGTCTAATAATAAATATAGCCTTTGTTACTTCTAATTCTAATGGTGAAAGAAATTTTAAAATCGAACCAGTAGTTTGAGTTTATTCATTACGAACATGAAAAATACAAAATCTTTCCTCTCTAAAATATTAGCATACTTTCTGTATTGTGTTTTCTGTATGTTCGGTAAAGATGTGACGTCGTCTAAGTGTTCACCTTTGAGCGAATCTGGCTTTTGCTGGAAGGGTGTTTTTATTCAGTGGATGATTTCAAGTTACAATGCAATTCAAAATTATTTAATTCTATTAATTTATGACATTTTTTTATTACTATCTCTTTGACATTTAATGTAAGTGTTGTTTTTTGTTATAAATATATTAGTATAAATAAAGGTTTGTATTTTGAATTGTTTGAGTTTTATTGATTATTTTTGTATTTATTGTTTATGATTATTTCGATTACTTAATTCATAGTTTCAAATACACTTGGTTAATGGTTTTATGAATAAATAAATGAAATGAAATGAAGCCACAAACGCGATATTATAAGATAAGATAAAATATCGCTCGCACTACAATCCAATGTTGAATTTTTATTGAATTACCACACAAACAGAAATAATACAAAAACAAGTACTAGGCTAGAATAAATAAGACAATACAATGGGCGGCCTTATCGCTGAAAGCGATCTCTTCCAGGCAACCTTTGGACGGAGCGAAACTTACGAAGATACGGAGGGCGGTGTAATTTGGAGGATATATTTACATATTCTTAGGTATAAAAATAAGATTAAGTTTGAATACTAGTACTTAAAATACTTATAAAATAGACAAATACAAACCTAGGTAATATATGTATTAGCAAACTATACTAACAGATAAATACTTAAATTGTAAATAAATAAAGCTAATGTTGTTTCAGTTTCAACTTGAAGGTGTCTAAGGAGGATGACCGTCTTATTTCTACGGGCAGAGCATTCCACGGCCGAACAGCTTGGACAGTAAAAAAACGCTGGTAAAGGAAGTGCTGTGCACCGGAGTTTTGAGCATCAAGTTTTCTGACCTAAGAGTATAGTTGTAAAATGTAAGATGAAAATGTATAATGTATTAACTTCGCTATGTGTGATCCATTGGGTTACATGACGAGCTATACATCAAATATTTTTCACACCATCTGCTCGACAAAGTCAAATTATATATGTAGTACTGAATTTAATTATGATTTGGATTTAGAACCTCATCTGTATTAAAATATGAACCAAAGAGGCCCACACAATAAGAACTTATTTGTAAATCGAACTGACCTCTGCACAGAATGCAGTAACCTAGATTTGGTTTTTATTGTTTCGCAGAAAGTGTGAAAAGTAGAGTATTTTCCTCGTGGACAAAGCTGTCTGCATCTTGGGCGTGCTTACGCGCTCCGCTCGTGAGTTAACTCTAGAATCCTTCGCTACGTTTGGAATTCAATATAGCGCCCGTGACGCAAGACACTGCTTTATCCCCTCGTTTAATAATCTACTAATACTTACCTACCATTTTTATCATGTGTGACGCGCTTAAAATGACATAAACCGATAAATTTTCTTTGTAACACGCGCCACTGTTATAAAATTAAAATGTTAATATACTTTATAATATCGCCATAAATTTTTATTCAGAATAATTGTAACTAAGTTTCTTTATCGCAAGCAGGTGGACTTACCTATGGTAGAAATATATTTAAGTAAAAAACGCTCCATTACGTTGGTAATGTCACTATCAAAAAAGTAGGTACTGTCTAATTAAAAAAATTGTTTCTGGGCGTCTTGTCGAAGCGATGTGAGATCCGAGAGCCGTCAGTTCTTCAAGCTATGTGCCCAGCCCACTACCACTTCAGCTTGAAAGAAAGAAAGAAAACACGTTTATTTGTCAAATTGTCACACACAGGAACGACCACAAAGTATATAGATAACAGAAAACAAAGGTAACACACAATACAAGAAAGAAAAAGTACATAGGTAGGCGAGTAGATAGATAGATACATTTATTTAGACACAAGTAACAAATACACAGAAACTATATACGGTGGATAATAAAATACAGATGATTAAAAACATGTTAACTTAATCAAAAATAAAACCGGCCAAGTGCGAGTCGGACTCGCGCACGAAGGGTTCCATATCATTATTTATAAAAACGGCAAAAATAAACATGTTTGTTGTATGGGAGCCCCCGTTAAGTATTTATTTTATTCTGTTTTTAGTATTGTCATAGCGGCAACAAAAATACATCATCTGTGAACATTTCAACTGTCTAACTATCACGGTTCATGAGATACAGCCTGGTGACAGACAGACAGACAGACCCCTGTGCCCCTGTTCTGTGCATATGACCCCTGTGTCGAAAAAGGAGTATGACTCAGCATTGTGTCCCATTGTCTCCAAGTAAGAGTCTGATGATGGGATCCCAATAAAATCGAGGGCAACCCTCAAATTTGATAGGGACGCATAATGTGTGTTATATATTTTCTACTAAAAAAAACTATTCAAGTATCTGAGCCTGGTACTGATCATCTCATGTTGCTGAGCTGATGATCGAAAAAGTTAGTGGATAATTCTTTAAATATTATAGGCTTATGATAGAAGGTACAACTCTTTGTTTATTTGAAACGATATACTTTCAGATTGGTCCCATAGAAATTTCATCAAAATCATTAACTATGATAAAACTGAGTATGTACCTACTTGGATAAATAAGTATTGATTTTAATTGTTCAATTACCAAAGGAAGATATATTTTAGTTTATTTAACTTTTTAATAAAGAGATCTTTAAAATGTAAGGTGTATTTTATTGAAAATTCTAAAAATCCTGAGATTTCATGAGATTTGCAAAATCCAGCCGCAATCCTGAGAAGAGTCCAAAAATCCTGAAATCTCAGGACTAACCCTAATCGCATGCAGATATCCGCATCCTAATCGCACACATAATATCCGCCCAAGATCGCTTGCTCTGTCATTCTATGGGGAGGCCTGTTCAGCAGTGTACGTCGTGATACTGACATGAAGATGATGAATTAGTGATAATCATTGTAAAATTTCTAAATACAAACCAATCGACATCAATTTATAAATCATCAAGTCAAAATAGCACAAGTTTATTTAACGCCTCTATACTATTGTGAATCGATTACATACAATAGAATCGATATTACAATACGATTGAAGGGAGGTGCCGAATCGATTCTAAACACGAGTCAAGTGGTTTTATTCATTCGATATTAGCGTATCGATCTATTGTGGGGCTGGATTAGGGTTGTCATTTATATTAGTTATTTTTGTATAGTTATTGTGAATGGTAACAGGTCGATAATTTTTGAAACCAAAAAACAATAATAGTAGGATGAAACCCATTGGAAAAGGAAGAGAATATAACAAAAATTAAAGGTAAAATTATTTACGGGCGATCTGAGGTCGGGAAGTGGAAGGTTGTGGAAGGTGAGTTTATAAGGATAAAAAACGGTTTATCTCAATATCCGGAAAAACTACAACCATCCAATTGTTCGTTACTGTTCTTCCATACAGCTAGTATATAACTTCATATAACACGATAACATTCGGTAACATTTGTCAAGAATATACAATTATTTACAAGACTATAAAATACAGAAGACACAGTTGAATCATCTAAAGACCATTGCAAACGATCTAAAGAAAGATCAACTAATCCAAAAAAAATAATCATATTTGTCTAAATGTATGGGATAATATGTTAAACAACACGTGTTATAACTGCTGTTTGGGAGCACCTTAAGTTCTATCCAAATTGGTTCAGCAGTTCTCAAGTGATGCGCTTATATACCAACGAACAGCATTTCATTTTTATTTTTATAAAACTTCTATTAATTGTATTGTAAGATTAAATTCTTAATAGATCCTAATTACCACCCCACTCAACCCTAATTAGCCCTGTGGGACAAAAACCCGTCCAACATTTTCACGATATTAATAGACTGGTGTCGCTTATTCTGTGTAAAGCAGGGTTTCTTGAGGTCCATGGACCCCTAAAGGGTAAAAAAAACTAAACATTAAACTGCAAAGGCACAAAAAATGAAAACATTCATTTGACAGGACATATGAAAACAAAAGAAGATGGTGAAATAGAGGTAATGAAAGAATGAATGAAAACACTTTATGGTACACCTTAAAAAATAAATATTACAGACAAAGCAATAGTACTTACAATGGGCGATCTTAACTTCTAGCTCTAAGCAGTAGGTAGATGTAAATAGATGGATAAATAAGTACGAAAATACAAGAAGTCGATAATTACAACGTAATAAAAATGTATCCCACGCAACTCCCATCATAGGCATAAAGTTGAGAAATATGAGGAGAGTGAAGATAGTGTGTGTAATACCTACCTGTGTCAAATATGAGGTGTAATCTAAATAATATCTCAGCTTGCATTTCCTAAATAATCACAATATGAACGTGGGAAGCACCACCTCGGGCTATCTTCTCATGAAATTTAATCAGCCGCCGTGACTAAATTAATAAATTACCATAAAACTACACGACATTTTAACAAAATGTAATTTTATGCAATATTATAACGAACGCACTTTATTAAGAACTAGTTTTATAAAAAAACTTCTTAAATTTCACTTCCTTATAAATATTTATTCGTCAAATAATATGCAAAACTGTAATTATAGGGCAACTCAAGAAATGGGTTAGCTATTTTGCATAAACGACGTAATTTATAAAGGACGTAACTGCAGAATGTGTCAAGAGTAAATTCTGTGTAATTCCGGATGCAATAAGTTGAAAATCGTTTTTAGTTTCCGAACGCATTTGAAGTCTTCTTTTTTTTAATTGCAAATTTCACACCTTGAGGTTGGGGCGACAGGTTTTTAAACTCTTTGTAAGCGAGGCGCGACTTGCACATTCTGCCAAAAGACGTAAAATAATGCTTCGCCGTGTGACGCACATTTATATTAGTGAATAGTAATTTTGTTAAATTTATGCACATTGCACACTTGTTAGACAATTAGGCGGCAGATGTCTTGGAAATTTATTTCGCTACTGGTTCTTTTGGTGAGAAATGGGGCGACTTCCTTCGTATAAGTGACAAATTATGCAACTCCATTATTTTGCAAAATAATGATAGAGTTAATTTGGTGACAGTTCTCCGTTTTAAATTTGCTCACAGCGATCTTCGTGATTCAGTAATTAAAAAAAGATTTTATTGTTTTATCTTAATAGCAATAATAATAAATCATTTAATTCAGGCAACAATAGATTAGCTGTTATGATAATAGGTAGAGGTCAAACGCATGACTAGTCCGAATAAAAAAAATATTCAAACATTTTATGTGAGTATTATCCAAAACTTTATAAAAAGTAGTAGGCAACATGTTTAAAAAATAGAGCCACAGAACTCTGATTTATTTGTTTATTATTAAAATCACAATTATTATTCAGGATTTACCTTTTGACTCCGCAGTCAAAAACGCAGTAAAAATGTTATTTCTACAAAAAATACAACAAAAAACGTTCCAGCTGCGTTCCAATTTCAAAACTACAACTAATGATTTACTATTATTCATATCCTTACCGGTTTTATAAAAAAAAAACATCAAAAGGGCATTAATGATATGCGTGTCCCACTTTTAAAAGTTTGAGACAAAAAAAACAACCAAATTGTCTATGAATGGCGAGCTTTTCAACTGATTTGAATATGGAACGCTCTCAGGGATATCGGTTACTCGTTTGAATGAAGAGATAACCCTATATAGTATAACCCTTCGAAGACAAACGTATGTTAAGTAATGTGCTATTATTTTGTGTTATCTTAAAATCATCAACGTTCTTTTTGTTAAGAAAATAGCTAACAATCCAGATTCTCATAGACAAGTAGCGGTAAGTTCTTCTATCATAATAATGAAATATACAGAAAAAAAATTAGATAACTTTTGAGTAAATAAGACTTTTGGACAGTTCGTGAAATAACCAATGTGATGAAAAGTGCTTTGTAGATTTCTTTTAAGAAATATAAACAAGCTAAAATTACACTTTCTTGCACCGCAGCGTCTATCTAAAGTTTCCTCACAGAAACACTTCAAAACTTTCGATAGGATTGCAATAATTCATGAAAGATTTCTTCCTTAAAGTCACATGCCAAACTACTTTTAAGCACACCTTCCACTGGAACATTTAAAAAGTTTTCATTAAAAAGACGCGTCTTTTTGATTACAATACCTACCTTAAATAACATGTAACTTCCGTCCAAACACGTTATCGTTTTGCAATAAACCTTTGCAGCTACTGTCGATCAACATTTGTTTTTAATTAAACATAATAAGTAAAAATGGGCATCAATTTCAAAAGCGAAAAACAGTGACTCACAACACCTTGACCAACTGCAAAAAGGACCTCATTATCTGTACTTGTATATTTTGCCAAAACACAATTAAGGAAGGGCTGATTCGTCCACTTTGCATCTGTCAAAATATTCACACAAATGTAAAAATAATTGCAATTGAAACAAAAACTTGATTCGACACGGTTTTAACCCTTTTATACCACTGCGAAATTACTAAATGATTTGCATATTTTTTCTTACGTTTTTCTTTTGTCGTTTTGTTTGATGCCGTGATTCTTTTATACACAATGAAGAATTATAACAGTAACTGCGTTGAGATGTTAATAGGTTTTTTGTAGCGTTTTGTTTGTGCAGATCCCTTGAACATTCAGAACAGATGTTTCTTAATACTGTTTCCTGTAATATTATGACTATAATGTATCGTTAACCAAAATGTAATCACGATAAAAGTCTTGCTCAGCCATAAAAGCTTTGCACGGCTTGACGATTTTAATGGACAGGACTGACATCTTATATTGCCTTACAAAAGACAGAAGTTACTCAGAGTAGGAGTAATGCTTTCAGGAGCCAAATTCTACTAAAGCAATCGCCTCACTATGACAATGGTATCGTCGCATAATCGCCTTTTGGTATTCTACTAACACAATATTTCTTCAATGACCGCCGTTGCTATGACAATTCCATTGAAAATTTGCCAATTAATCGTTAAATAATGGTATGGCTTCATAATCGTTTTTCTTATAAATTAGCAGAATTAGGCCCCACGGCAGGTATTACAAAATTCAGGACATCTCCATTTTACCATTACAATAAACATTTACTAATTACATTTTTTAGTTCAACCCGACAAGGATCACGGCGCCAATACACTTGGTTCTCGTGCTTGACCAATAACGTACGTTATTTTAAGACAAGCTACGCGTAAGAACCTTATTTAAAAACTAGCTGATGCCTGCGACTTTGTACGCGTTACACTACTAAATGTGTAGGTAACCTAGAAATAAAGCTAAACTTGCTGTTGTAACTTTTGAGACTCCATTTTTATCCCATGGGAATAGGACCTGATATAAGGGATAAAAAGTAACCTATATGATAATCCAGGTTATAATCTACGAGTACATACATACTAAATTTCATCGACATCGGTTGTGCCGTGACGACGTGCTTGAGTAACAAACAAACATAAAAACTTTCGCATTTATAATATTAGTGTGAAAACTTAGATAATACCTACTATAAATTGCAAAATAAAGCAAGATACACATACCTTCACTATGGGCCTAAGAAAGCTCAAGGCTATGGAGAGGGCTATGGTTGGTGTTTTTCTACGAGATCGAATCAGAAATGAGGAGATTCGTAGACGAACCAAAGTCATCAATATAGCACAAAAGATTAACGAGCTGAAGTGGATGAAGCAAGTCGAAGAACCGACGGCCGTTGGGGCAGAAAGGTTCTCGACGGCCCCCCATCCTACGCTACGCTTTCCAGTGCGTGGTCTCTAGATGGAAAGAGGACCTGATAAAGGTTGCTGGGAGCCTTTGGGTGCAGACCGCACAAGATCGGTCGCTCTGGAAATCTATGGGGGAGGCCTATGTTCAGCAGTGGACGTTCTTTTGGCTGATATGATGATGATGATAATGACATACCTAGTTACAAAACTGCTCTCTTCCACCTTTATCATGCGCATCGCCAAAGAGTGGAACGCCTTGCCTGAGTCTGTGTTTCCTGATAACTACAACCTGGGTATCTTCAAGCGAGTGAACAGGCAAGCGTGGTCTATTGTAAACTACATCATCACTTACCATCAGGCGATATCGTGGTCAAATGCGAGCCTATAAATGAATACCTATAAAAAAGTTTTAAATTTTAACTTCTTCAGTCTAAAATAAAACAAGCAAATAAAATTACCTAATTACATTAGCCATATGTGAGTTGTTCTGAATTAAAATGGCTTTGACAAAAACGTTAATTGAATACGCTTTTGAAAACGAGTCGGCATGGTCCTCTTCCAAATTCGGAAAAGAAAACTTGAATGAGTTGAGAAACTGGCCATAATTTCTAAATCTTTTTTCATGTAATTAACAATTTTATATTAAAACAAAAACGTAAATTATTATAACGTATAATATTATGTAAATTATCTTCAAAACGAAATTAAAACTACTTACAACTGCATTAACTTAACTCGTAGAAATATACCTAATTATTTACTAAATCCCAAAATAATAAGAATTTAGTGGATTTTAATTTGGTCAAACAATAAAAACCTGTCTAAATTCACAAATCACAAACAGAAACTCATTTGCAAAACTAAAAATAAAGCTCGTCTGCCCGCTTCTAATAAAATAAAAAAGTTTTGGAATCGCAATCGTTAACCCTTTATTTAACCGCCGGAATATTTATAAAGAGACGCTCAGCCGTCTGCAATTTGTCCAGGACAACAGTAATACGCACAAAAACAGGAATTTATTATGCCAGGAATCAAGAAAAAAACAAAATAGCCTTTGCCGTGAAGGGTTACCCGCATTTAGTGACAGATAGTGATTTGTGGAAGACGTGCTAGTGTTCGAAAATTAAACTTTTATAAATTAGTGTTCGATTGGGCCAGCCAGTGATGCTGAACTTTTTTGTTGAAAAATAATTACTTTCGGAAGTCGAGGACAATATAAGCTCCGCCCAATTCCGTGGTCTCAACCCTATGGTACTTTTTACTGTTGAAAGCAAGGATTCCATAACAATGAACTGAATGTAAAGAAAATTTTGCAATCATTTTCTTAAAATGAAATATAGTGAGGATTTCAAAAGCACGTTTTAGTCGTCCTGGGTTTGGTGAGAATCGATTTTTGCTTATACATATATGTAATTTCAAATACGGAGAGCCTGTTCTGAGATTATAAATAAACATTTTAATATTTTATTTAGCCATACATCTCTTCGTGTCATATAATCTATTATAGTCTAAATCAAATTAAATCAAAATCTTTTGACTGAATTGTGTGTGTATATAATAATTGTCCATTTCATGTATGTAGTTTCTGTGTCATTGTTACTTGTGTTGATAAAGAATATTATTTAAAAAAGCTTAAAATAAGAATATTTTTTTAAATATTGTTCGATTCAGTGGCTGGCTGTATAGAAAGGACGATCGTGTGCAAACGTTAGCGCGATCGTTTAAAAAGTTTGCTTTGAAGCTAATCCAGTAAACACTACGGGAAGCGTTTTTATTCTATATTCAAATAAAGACAGGCTTGTTATTTCTGTTTGAGTAAGAATCCTAAAGCTGTGTACACACGGTACGGTACGTAAGTGGGTATATAGAGTAGATAGGGCCCGCATATAAAATTGAACGCATTTTTAGTAAACAGGGAGGGCGAGGGTTGGAGTAATGGCTGCCGAATGTCGCGAATCCATTTTGTTCCTCCCGCCCCCTGTTTGGTGGTAAAGTCGCGTTACGTGATAGGATATGCGAGATTTTCAGATCATTTCACTGGTTTATAAAAATAATAATTGGGTAGGTACTTATAATGTTGTTCTTTATAATTGTAGTGTTTTACTATGTGCATTAAAGAATTAACTATCTATCCACTTAAATAAAAAAATTGTACAAACTAAGGCCCATAGAAGTCCTATTTACCAATGGAAAGTCCATAATTCTTCGTTTTGATACTTCCTCTAACATTAACAATTGTTTATTCTGTGTCATTTTAATTTTCAATTGTTTTATATGTTTAATTCTTATATCAAAATGTTTTATTTCTCTAACAGGTAACATTTAACCTTTTTTTATATAAAAACTACGTCTTATAGAACCCTGCTCTTCCATAAGTTAAAAGCTAAACACGAAACAATTTTATAGAGACTGCAAGTCATTAATTTGAATAATAAACAGTGAATTTATCACGGTTAAATCATATTATCTAAGTATTAATAAATAAATTAAATTAAATTATACGATTGACGAAGCAGATGCTGATGATCTTAGTACACTGTGAATTTATTTTATTTATTTCTATAATTTTATTAAATTATTTGTTATTGCTATTCCTTGAAATGTAAATTTAGGGTAAATTTGTACGATCTACTCAACGTTTAATGTTAGTACAAATTAGTAAATTTATTTTATTCCTGTATATTGTAATAATATAAAATATTGACTTTTCCAAGTGTACTGTGGTATCTGTGTGGAATAAATGAATGTGAATCTGTACCTTTATCGGTGTTACGATAACAGTGCTTCGGTTAAATTCGGGAACCTTAATCATGGTGGAGTGCGATGCGCTCCGAAACGGGGTCTCGCCTCGCACTATTCCGCCGTGTTTATGATTGAAATAAATCACGAAAGTTTTTTAAGTCTTTAATTTGTCTATTATTTTTCTATGTACTGTGGAAGTCGTTGCGCTAAGTATTGGATACGTGCTAACTGCCACACCGGGGGTAGCCGGATAGAAATGATTTTTAGTTTTCTTACCACTCGCGTCACTTCCCCTACCTACTTTATGATCGATACCTCACGTGAATGCAATAAGGGCTTTTCTTTACAATTTAACAATTATACTTAAATGAATTCAAATTCATCAATGGATAAACTGACAAAATTGTTGAACTTCTCGAATTAACCGACACGTGGGAGTAAACGATTTTATCAAATTCGTCAAGTTCAGTTCTTGCAATGCTGGTTTGATTGATAGGGTTAACTTTCATTGACTCTCAAACATTGTTATTGTTGTCAAAGTCGAATATTACTTTCTTTTCACAGATTATCACAGTGCAACGTCATCTATTCTCACACAGAAAGGTGATCGTGAAAACCCCTCATTCGAATTTCAAAATAACTTCGAACGGATTGTGCATTTTACGCGAGTATAAACTGTTCTTAGTTTAAATGAGTATGCTGCAATTCGAAACATGAATTAATTAACAGATTTTTTCACAAAAAGTTTGTTAGAAAGAATGTGTTTATTTTCATCCGCGTTGCATAGGCTAGTTTTCTTTTTATTGGATGAATAATGAAACTTTTTAGAAAATGGATTTGTGTGGAGCTAATAATAAAGTCCACTGAAAGTACTCGTGAAACAGTTTTCATGAGCGTAATAGCATAAACATTAATCCTTGCATATAGTTTTGGAAATTTATGAAATCACAGAGATACAGTAATCAATTTTAATGAGGATTCCTTCAATAATACGAATTGTATCCCAAAATTAAATATTAAATTCGTAATAGACTCTAATTACAGAACTCACCCCTAATTAGCACTGCGGGACAAAAAAATCTGTCCATCATATTCACACTTTAAAAATTCTAAAACAGAGCTGTCAAAATTAATACACTCATTAAGTAACCGAACTGTCAAATTAAAATTACCCCAGAGCCATTCCCGCCCTATCATCGCATTAGAAAATACCCTTAGTCGATTAGACCCAATTAAGATTGTACGTAATTTAGCCCATTATTGTTGGAACTTGGAAGATACATTTTTGTTGTTTCGAAGGGAGGCTTGGCAGTGACATCTTATTATAATTTAGCCTAGGGCCTGTTTCGGCTTTCCTCGGCGTACAGTTTCGGCCGATGTTATTTTGTTCTTTTTAATTATAAACCTTTGAGTATTCTCGTCAAAAATACCTGTCTTAAGACGAAAGTCTTTGACCAGTGATGGCATATGGTATGGCGTGATCTTTCACTATGACCCTCATAAGAAAGCTGAAGTGGCAGTGGGCGGGACACGTAGCTGTAAAAACTGACTGCAATTTTGGCAGAAAGGTTCTCTTGTGGAGACCACGCAGTGGAAAGCGCAGCGTAGGACGGCCCCCACTAGATGTAAACACGGCCCGATAAAGATTGCTGGGAGCCGTTGGTTGCAGATCGCACAAGATCAATGGGACGAGAAATCTATGAAAAAAAGAAAGAAAGAAAACATTTTGTTCAAAAAACCACACAGTAATAAAGAAAAATAAACACAAGAATAATATAATCTAACCTAAGCAATAACAAACTAAAAATCTCTGTGTGGGGATGAATTGGTACTCAGCTCAGCATGATGCTACGGCATGTTAATATGCCATAGCGCTGGTCTTCCGCTGAGTCCAGTTTAGATTACCTCACGTACATCTTGATGAAAGGTAGATTTTATAAGAAAACACAACTTTTGTTAAATTTAAACCAAACCTTATTAAATACATACATAACACAGTTAAATACCTACTATTTTTATCCAATAAAACTATCACTACTAAATATCACACTTAAGAACATTTCATTGGTATATTTTAGACACGGAGACCAGGAAAAGAGAGAGAGAGCTTCAGCTATTGCCACTACTGTTGGTTTAGCTGCGCTGGCAGAATATCAGCATTGAGTCTTAATCTAAACAAATGAACTGTACTAACATTACATAGAGGTGGAGAGATATTGTTCCAACACTTCGTAGCGCAATAGCTAAAGCTGCCACGAAAAGCTGCGGTGTTATGTGCAAGCGTCACTAGAAGAGACTCTGTAGCTCTGGTATTATATTTATTATAATTGCGGAACCAGGTTAATTTGTTTAATTGGCCAAGGTTTAATTTGGTTCAACCAGGTTTAATTTGGCTCTTGACGATACCAAACAGAAGAATAACAAAATGGAGATGTCTTCTGGAGGACATTTTCAGAAGTTTTGCTCTATTTATAAAAGGTTACATGTGCCCTAGCTGGGATTGAAAAACAAAACCTAGCACAAGCGTTCTGTACACGTTGAATTAACTTCTCAGTCCGAGCCAATGATCTAGGACCATAGACTGTATCCACGTAATTAAGAGTGGAAAGGACTAAAGATTCACATAACCGCACACGTAGATCAACATTGAGACATTCACGAATACGGTATAGAACCTATAGAAACAATTTCGCACGGATTCTGTTATATGTTTCTCATAGCGCAGTTCACTATCAGTTAGTAGTCCCAAATTTCGAGCTTCATTTGTAAAGTCAATGGATTCTCCCAAGATACTCACACTAGGTGTTTCAAGTTCAATGGCATTGATCTGGTGTCGGGATCCTAGAATTAAAAACTTAGATTTTCCCGGGTCTAAGGAATTTTGTGTTGACCATAGCGCAATGCTATCAAGATCGTCATTAATTTTTGCAACAGCTTGAGACGTTTCACTCGGTTATGAATATGCCTATGTTAAGCAGTTTTTTTAACTGCTCTCCAGCATATCTGCTTGACTACAATCTCACCTGATGGTAAGCGATGATGTGGGCTGAGATGAAGCACGAAGATCTAAAAGAAACCTATTCACTCTTACCTTAAAGAGGCCCAGATTGTATTTTTTAGGAAAAGTAGGGTTTAGGTAGTGGGCGTCATGTGGCTGATATGAGGATGATCTGTAAAAATATACACCATCTGCGCATATGTGTATAATATATAATGACAAAAAGTTTATGTGAAGATTGAAAAATCGGCCCTAAGTAATTCAACCTATTTTATATGTAAATCATGACTAAACAAAATAAATAACCAGGCATAAACAAAAAAAATCCAGCTATGCTATAAACTTTTTGTGACAAGTTTCAAAACGCCATCGCGTGTTTAGTTCCTCTAATTACGAACTTGTCAACTTCAAAATTGGAACGAGGCGAGGGATCGGTAAATGTGAACCATTTTTTATGACCGACACTGTAACACGTCACCTTTTAGACCAATTTCGAAAATTCTTCTTTTTATTTCATTTCAATAATACGCAATGTTGATGAGTAGTCAGTTGGAATTATTTTTTGTTTCTTAAAAATACTTCTAAGCTGAAATAGTCCTTTGTGTTTGACGATAAGGGTTGTTATTCTTTGGCAAGAAGGAATTGTATTAAATATTTTCCTAATAACGTAGCGGGGTGAGCCGGGCGAAATTGGTTGTTATTCGAAATAAATTTTATATGAGACGTAACAGCCCCCTCGAACTTCCACGTATTTTCATTTCGCTGGCCCAGAAGGTACCTACTTAGGTATAAGTACTTTTTAATAATTTTATTGCAAAATAAATCTAAATTTGTTGGTTGGTAAAATTGACGCAAGAATTCCAATAATTGAAAACGTTGAGTTGAAGTAACTACAGTAATTTCAATGTGGCGATAGAGATACTAAATTTAAATTTACAATTGAAAGTAATTAATAAAACTTGTGTTTCTTTAAAATAACATCCATTGTGTTCGATACTAAAACTTTATAAATCGCGCTGAAAAAATTAAATAAATGATGTTCCATATTCAAAATATTATTTCTAAAATCAAAAGTTCTGCGTTATTATTTGGTCAAATCTATAGTCCAACCAAAGAGCTTCTAAACAATAATCAAATTATCGAGTGTGCTAGGTTTCAGCTCATATTTTTCATCTACTACTCACTCGGCCGGCTTACACAACGATCCCTTGATCAATCGTGACTAAACATGTTTATATTTCACGTATTTGTTTTATTTGACAACTCTTTAACTCATATTTAGCCACTAATCACGTTTAGGCAACGTTGCGCAAGCCGCCCTTAGCCTTATTTAAATTATATTTCAGCCTACACATCTTTATCATTGTCATTGTTTCTCCCCTAACCACCAATCTCTCAATAACTAGGTAGGCATTAGTGTTGCCAGGTCCGGTGTGGCAAATTTCGGAACGTAAGGTTAAAATAATCTGGATATTGATTTTCAAATCGGGCCTGCTGTAATAGCTAAGAAAAACAGGTTTTTGTGAATCCTCATTTATTTTTAGCGGGTGTTAGTTTTTTAAAAGACGTCAATAATTGTATATTATTTATGATATGTATCCCATATAAAAAGTAGGTATTTATTCCCCCTACCCACCTCCCACCCACCCACAGATCTATTCAACAAATGACCGAAAAATATTTAAAAATTTTGTTTTTTTATTTAAATCTCGACTGCACTTACGTATTTGAGCCATTTGGTGTTGAGACCCTGGGTCCATGGAGTACCGGAGCCCATCGTGTTTTCAAAATTCTTTCTGGGCGTCTGGTCGAAGCGACGAGAGCTGGCGCTTTTCTGGGTCAACGCATAAGCATTGAAATTCAGCGGGGCAATGCAGCCAGTGTCTTAGGGACACTTACGCCTGGTAGTGATCTGGATTAGTTGAGCTATCTATAGGTCGTTTGCAACGGTCTTTAGATGATTCAACTGTTTCTTCTGTATTTTATTGTAAATAATTGTGCATTCTTTCTGTTATTAAAGGCATTTCGCACAATTTAGTTAGGTACCTAGAATAAATACAGACTAAAGAGGTCAGTGAAAAATCAGTAGGGCATTCGGCGTCCCGATCAAAGGTGAATCGGGACGTGTCACCAGACCCCTGAAAATCGGGACGTCCCTCACAAATCGGGACACTTGGCAACACTAGGCAATACTTACTTTTCAATAGCGAAAAAGCTTCTTATCTGAATTCTCCGACAATGCATCCAACACATGGAGGGAGGCAAAATACCATTAATAACAGGATTAGGGCGAGGAAAAGAATAAATTGCAAGGAAACCGCTGGAGGGGCAGGATTTATCATGTACTTAGCATAAGTTTGAGTTTGATGTGGTTTTCATTAATTTTTCATTGGTTGTCTGTTGCTGCCATTTTGTGGAGTATGATAGATTTACATAAAATATTAAAATAATGGCTTACTTAAGTAAAATACAGAGAGAAAATATTGAAAATAGGTTGTATATATAATTGTTATGAAAAATGTAAGAAGTTTGACTAATACTTTGGTTTTGTATGAATCCGTGATACTTAGTTAGAATACTTAATTGAAAGGTTTGTTTTGTTCTAATAAACAGGCATGGTTATCTTATTGTTCTTATTCTTAGTTATTGTTCTTGCCATATCATAAACACAGCCGTAAAGTTGCAAACTTATCGATCTTTTACAGAATACATTTTGGAGAATGCCCAGGAACTTTACGATCTGATCCTGCCATCTCCTTTCCATCAAGCAGGCGCACTGCTCAGTACGAGTACCATCCGTACCTAGTTAATATATTCGTATACACACCGTCTTGGTTCTACGTTCTTGATGCGTACAGTATGTAACACTTTGCCGTCGTCTGTTTTTCCTAAAGAATACAATCCGAGCCATAGATTTCTTCTAGATCTTCGTGCTTCATCTTAGACCACATCATGGCTTACCATCAGGTGAGATTCTGGTCAAACGAAGATCTATCAAGTAAAAAATATATAGAAGTTTTTTTACGAAATTACCTGTATACGCTGAAGTTGATGGTAGATGTCCGTTCTCTTTCAAATTTCGGTCAATGATTTCAATTCAAGAAACATTTTTAAACGTCTTGAGTGCGCAATTTTCGATTCAAAGATGTTTACTAATTCTGAAATACTAGCTGACGCCCGCAACTTCGCACGCGAGGTTTGTCAGTAAAAACAATAACCTCCTTCTGCGTTTTCAAGTAAAAAGTAGCCTATGTCTCAATCCCGGTCATAATCTATTTAAATACCAAATTTCATCAAAATCAGTTCAGCCGTTTGGTCATGAAAATGTAACAAACAGACAGAGAGACAAAAGTAGCCTGTATCCCAATCCCGGTCATAATCTATCTTTTTCTTCTTCTTCCTGCCCTTTCCCTACATTATGTGAAGTCGGCAAAACATGTATTTTTCTTCCATACCTCTCCAACAGCCACCATCTATCTATAAACCAAATTTCATCAAAATCAGTTCAGCCGTTTAGTCGTGAAAACGTAACAAAAAGACAGATGGAGACACAGAGTTACTTTCGAATTTATAATATTACTAGCTTCCGTCAGCGGCTTCGCACGCGTTGTTTGTCAACAAAAAGTAGCCTGTGTTAATCTACGTACATACCAAATTTTATCGAAATCGGTTCAGCCGTTACGAAGTGATTGAGTAACTAAAAACATCCAATCATTTGCATTTCTATTATTAGTGTGATGGAAATGTGTAATGTAGAAATCCTTTTGAATAAATAAATATAACTATTACTGTATTGGGGTGCTTCCTACTGTCATTTTTCTTTTTATTCTATCTTTTTAATCATATAAATTATAAAAAAGATCATAAAATTTAAATCAAAATATTTTTACATTCAAATATTAGTTACCTGCTGATAAATGGTTTACCGCGAGCGCCCCGGGCCCACGGGAGATCTCGGGCTAATGCTGGCCAATTATCAATTAGCGTGCGAATCGCTTTTGTCTTTCAAATATGTATACAGAGCAGATAAAACCACTGAAATCATATCACACTAATCACACTAATGTTTTAAATGCGAAAGTTTGGATGTTTGTTTATTTATTTGTTACTCAATCACGTCGTAACGGCTTAACCGATTTGAATGAAATTTAGTGTGTACGTAGATTATAACCTGGATTAACACATAGGCTACTTTTTATACCATAAATCAGGTTACATGGGATAAAAATGGGGTGTCAAGTCAAGTTGTAACAGCTAATTTAGCTTTATTTCTAGGTTACCTACACATTTAGCTGTGTAACGCATACGAAGTTGCAGGCAACAGCTAGTAATTAATAAAAATAGACGTACTTTTACAAAAAAAAAAATCCCCGACAGTCGAAAACGGCTGTACCAATTTACAGCAAACTTAGATAACTAGATACAAAAACTTTTGATAACACTCCTCCTTTGGCCATTAATAAAAAAACGACAATGAAAATTAAATCATTTATTTGAAACGACACTTGGACAAAATAAAACACGAAATGGTGACTTAAAAGTAATGACAGATCTTGACTTCTGGCTCTAAGAAGTAAGTAGGTGTAAATAGAAGAAAGGATAAGTAGGTACAAAAATACCAGAAGTCGAAGATTACAGGTTAATAAAAAATATACAGGAATATCCGACGCAACTTCCACCATTATCACTAAGTTAAGTCATGCCAAAATGGCGTCAATGTGCTAAGTAGATAAGCTAGAACCTAGCTACTTAACGCTGGTATTCTGCTGACCTCAAATAGAGTCGTCACGGACGTCAGGAACTTGCACTGCTCTCGGGGATTGAGTGAAGGTAGGTATGTGTTGTGTAGCACCTTCCTACATAACCATAACAGTTTCAAAAATTATACTCCTTTTTTCAAGATTCAAGATTCAAGGTTTTTATTTGCACGAAACACAGGTAAATTGTACAGACAGATGGTGTAATTTTTGGTTCAGTTACCTACTAACCTAACCATTAGCAAGAAGCGATTAAAAAACAGAACGTAACGTTTTATTGGCGTTACGATCAACATTTTAACTTTCAATGTTGTTCGAATTAATCACGAGTTTTTTCTTAGTATACTGTAAAACTTGTTAAGGTCTTTTAGAGAAGCGAAACGAGTCAGATTATTTTAAATAAAACTATACGTTGTGTCAGCTCTCTACGCATTTATCCCAACGGTTTGATTAATGCTAATAATTCGCGGCGAGCGTGATCGAGAATTATTTTAAATTATTTGATTTCGCCAATCATTGCGAAAAGATTTATTTGGTATCGAGCGATTGGTTCATTTATATTTCGAACGAAGATTTTTAAACTAGTTTGCACTAGGTACTGTGTTAGAGCCTTCTATAGCTTTCTCACTTACACGTGTTAGTGAGAAAGCTATAGATACGGATGATTTGTCTAAAGTTTGTTGCAAAATTAGAAAATGACAACTAAAACTAAGTATTCGATTTTCTGTAAATAATTGTAATTATCTCCTGAATTAATCATAAATCTAATCAAATTTAAGATACGTTAATAATAATTATTGATGCCTCAGTCAATGCAACAGACTATTTTTATTTATTATTAAAAGATGAAGATTAAAAATAACTGAAAAAACAAGTGTTCTTTACAGACTATCTCCATGGCGCAGTGAGCAAATAGCCGACAGAGACGCAGAAGGTTGCGGGTTCGTTTCCCGTCGCGGAACATGTGTTTGTATGATCTAAGCTCCTAGTCTAGATGTTTTTCTTTATATTATAAGTACTTATGTATTAACAACACTAAATGTACTAAACACTTGCACCTATAAGATATATATGATCTAGGATATAATATAAGATAAGATATGTGATAACTCTTTATTGTAATAACAACACAGAAACAATACAATACTAAAATAAAAGTATAAAAGCAATAAAATGGGCGAGCTTATTGGTGAGAGCGATCTCTTCCGGGCAACCTGTGGATGGAAAGAAATTATTGAAGTTTTAACGGAGTGCGGTGTACTACAGATTATTTATAAAGATTAGGTATATAATTTACAATTCAAATACATAAATAGTTATAAAATAAACGAATACATACCTAAACTAACAAGTATAATACATATATAATAAATTATAAATGCGAAAGTTTGGATGTTTGTTTATTTATTTGTTTGTTTGTTTGTTACTCAATCACGTCGAAACGGCTAAATCAATTTCGACGAAATTTGGTACGTATGTAGATCATAATCTGGATTACCATATAAGCTACGTTTTATTCCATATATCAGTTCCCATGGGATAAAAATGGGATGTCAAAGTATATACTTTTGCACCCCATATTAATGCGGGCGAAGCTGCTGGCAACAGCAAGTACATAATAAATTGATAAACTGTTTAAACAATTTGACTTAGAAAACTTTCGTGATTTATTTCAATTACTTACTATTATAAATACGAGATTCATCACGTACCATCTTATCGGCGTTTCGACCGACAATGCTTCGGTTCAATTCGTGAACCTTCATCAGGGTGAGTGCGATCCGCTCTGAACAACATATCGCCTCGCACTTCGTTCAACATGGTCGAAACAGCTCTAACGGTGCGTGATAAATCCCGTATTTGTAATTACGATGTATGCAATTGTTAAAACACGTTACAGGGGTGATATTGATAAGGAAAGCTGGTTCACCTTCAGCTTAAAAGTGTAATGATCGCCTTATAACGAAAGCAGTGCATTATGAACCCTGAGGGCTTAGCCAAGTTACAGTCGATTAGCGATGACGCTAGTCGATAAGTCCGAAAATGTATGGGATTTGACACATGCTATAGAAATATAATAGAATAGAAAACTTTTACTGTGTACCACACTTAAATTAACAAATCATATATAAAACAATTAAAACTAGACACGTGATAGTACAATGGGCGGTTTATCGCTAAAAGCGATCTCTTCTAGGCAACCTTTGGATTGACTGTTTGTTTTTTGTTTTTAAAAGGTCTTTATTAAACATAAATTGTATGAGTTTATTACAGCTAAACACAGTGTAGTATAATAATATTTTGTATTTAGAATTACTCAGCAGGCTATAGCACCTTCATAAGTTTTTTGATAAAATTACCATTTATAATAGAGTTGCACTTTGTAAATCAATTTTCTTAATTTTATGTATCAAACATAATACAGAAAAACTTATTAAAATTTTATATGAGCACTTTGTATTGCGCGCATTTTTAATGTCAAGAAATCAAGCTTAATCTACCTGTTCACAAGTAATAGTCCTAACTATTTTTAGGTAGACAAAGCTACCATGCTTTGCTTTGCTGCTTTGGATGGACTGAATTTTACGAGAACGTTAATGGACGGTAGCTTTACAATTTAAGCTTTTTATTTAACTCTGTACTTACATAAGCAAAACAAAATAAATAGATACCAAGGTAGATAATATTAATATAAATGTAATACATGAACATTCCATAATATTAAAATACTAATATTAAATAAAATACAATTATAATCGACAACAAACCTATGTCGAAATCGAATCGATTCGAAGCTAATGTAACTTGGCTACGGGCCCTGGTCGGGTATAGCAACAGGAAGGCAGACCATGTTTTCCTATCTAAATAGGTAGGCATGTTGTTTCATCATCAACATCATCGCCAGCACTTCTCATCCCACTGCTGGGCATAGGTCTCTCTTCGTTGTCGCCATTCGCCTCTGTCCTGCGCTGTTATAAACCACATACGACCTGCAATCGTTAATATTAGAGGTTATGTCGTCGACCCATCTTGCCGGCGGATGACATGCGTTCCTGGTTCCATCTCCGGGCCACCACTCACTCAGCACCCTGCTCCATATGTCATCACCGCGCCTGGCAACATGTCCTGCCCAACTCTATTTGAGCCCCAATATACGTATTGAACTTTAGTCTGCTTGCGAATTGTTGTTTACACTTTACAATTAAAATTTATTTGTTACTAGCTGTTGCCTGCAACTTCATACGCGTTACACTACTAAAAGTGTAGGTAATCTAGAAATAAAGCTAAACTCACTGTTGCAACTTGACTTGACACCCCATTTTTATTCCATGGGATAAAAAGTAGCATATGTGTTAATCCAGGGTATAATCTACGTACATACTAAATTTCATTGAAATCGGTTCCGCCGAAGTGATTGAGTAACAATCAAATAAATAAATAATGTGACTAGCTGACCCGCATTTATACATGCAAAATGAATTATCTTTATAAATTTTTTTTACGTGAATTTTTCCGATATTTTAATAGTTACTCTGCTATTCGGGGCGATGACAAATCCAGCAAATCATTGATCATCAAAATCGGTCCAGCCGTTCTAAATAGTTATAAACATCATAAATGGTGTAACTAACCCGACTTTGTTTTATATATTAAGATTATATTTCGATTCTTACCCTTAAGGCGTGCAAAAATTCAATATGCATTGAATTTTTGCTTTGAGTATTTATAACTCAAAGCACATAAGAAATCGGCAATCTCTTTCGATTAACCATGACTGCGTCCCCTATATTTTAATATCCAGGGAGGCGATGGGGGGGGGGTGCTTTTTCATTTTCATCATGACAAAACGCCATATTTTCTATTTAATCAAAATCATATCAGGCACGCGATACAGAAATGTGATAGTAATGTTAGATTTATGCTTTCGTACACTGAACCTTAGTAAATCGTATGAGGTTTTTAGAAGTATTTATTTAATATTTTTAATTTTTACTGTGTTTATTCTAGTAACGCAATACTTATCATATGAATAACCTATCACATGAACCTATTATACTCGTAAACACACAATTATAACCTATAATAAGAAGGAACGCGCTGGCTCTCAGTTTTATATAACTTTTGCAGTTGCCTCAATTTTCAACATAATATATATCGTGTTCGTAAAAATAAATGATTATTTGAATTTGAATTTTGAACAATGTTTGTTTAGATCGAATCTTGCAACTGAATTTTAAACCAGTTCCCCCAAGCACCAACCGATTGAGCTGAAAAGACAATGGGAAAATTTTAATGGAGCTCAGGTCTCGAGTTTTTACGTCCTGCAGTAATTAAACTTGTTTAATTACATAGTATTTACGGTCTAGATTCCAAATAATATCTGTACGACTATCTTCTAAATCACGATGTAGCGGGAGTAATAAGATATTAATCGTTAAAGTATAAAAACAGACAACATTATCGGTCATCAGATTCGGAAACTGAACACTGTAAACCTAGTTGGAATATATCACGTATATACAATCACTGCTTACATAAAACGGTATCCAAGTCACTATTTTCACTGAAACCGGGGTATTTACCATAATTTGAGTGTTTATATCTGCCAATAACCATCCACTCGCAAAGACTTCAGCTTACCCGTGATCACGGCGCATGCAACGGCGTGGAAATATCGGGATACTCAAAAACTCACAAATCATGGTAAATAACCCGTTTTTAGTACAAATAATGTTCATAACGCACAATAAAGCTGGGACGCAGGAGGTAGCGGGTTCGATTCCCGCCGCGGAATAAATGTTTGCATGATCTACAGATATTACTTCCGGGTCTGTATGTTTTTCTATGTAATAAAAGAATGTATTTAAAAAAAGTATATTACGTATTCTATCAGTTATCTAGTTCCCATAGTACAAGCTCTGCTTAGTTTGGGGCTAGATAGTGCTGTGTGAAATGTCCAGCAATATTTATTATAACCATCATAGTTTCAAAAGTGGTATCCAAGTCTTAATAATATCGACAATTCTGTCCCTTAACAAAAACTCTGAACTCTTTCACCTAACGGTACAGTGCAATTGGCAGATCACTTTGTTGCATTTTAAAAATATCAAATACAACTAAATAAACTTATATTTTAGTATTTTTTCTTAAAAAACACACCGATAAACACAAGAGTAGTAGAGTTCCTTGTGAAAGGGCTCGCCCAGAGAAGTACTACCACCATATCTATTTCTGCCGCCAAGCAGCATTGCTGTGTTTCGGTTTGAAAGGTATGGTTGCCGGTAAAATTACGGGCACATGAGGAAAATTTGATGTAACAAATATAATATGTGAGTATAATGTCAAAATAAGCTAAGTTTTATTTATTGAAAGAAGAATAGCATTCATTTTGTTATATTCATTAATTCATTTAAATTATAGAAAGCATTTCTTGAAAAGAAGTGTCAAATTTTTCATTTGAAGTTAGAAGTTGGTTCCAGGTTTGTAAACAAAAATCAAACTACAATTTATAATTTTAGCAGTTTTTATAATAACTGCTACGCCGAGAGCTTTTATGGCTTTATCTACTACTTACAATTGACGATAGCAATTGATAAACACATTAAAAAGCTGCAGGTTTCAATAACACAGACCTGCGTTGCCCGGATTCTTTGGAATACATATAGGTATGTTATTTTTTTATGTTTTTTGTACTACCTGGAGATGGAATAAGCTTACGACCCACCTGATGTTAAGTGGTAACCATCGCCTATAACAAAGTATTGCCTCGTAAGTCACGGATCTTAGATACACTGCCCTGCGTCCATCAACTTGAGGCATACAGGTGTAAAGCCTCATGTGGCTGTAATTTCACCGGCAACCATACCCTTCATACCAAAACACAGCAATGGTGGCAGAAATAGGTATGGTGGTAGTACTTCCCCGGGCGAGCCCTTTCACAACGAACTTTAACTTAACTTCGGTGACAATGCATTAATATGGTACCATGGAGGTGGTCTCATGATGGAGACGGATGCTACACAATGAAACTTTTGAATGGATTATAGTAGGCTACTAGTGTTTGGGCTCATTTGAACCTATGTGGTTCCGATCAGGAATTTTATAAAATCTTCTGTTAAAATTTTTTTTTCTATAATAAAACTTATTCTATATAAAGTAAAATTCACACCTCCCTTCTAGGATCAGGTCAATACATTTTTGTATGGTTGTAGTGCCTAAACGATTACTAGAAATAAAAGACCAACATTAACTTAAGACATACAAAAGAAAAGTCAAAGTCAAATATTTTTATTCATTAAAATCACAGGGATCACTTTGAAACGTCAATTTTACTGCCTGTTTTTACTGTCTTAAGCCAGGAAAGAAAGGCAAGAAACAAGGCTGGTGGTTTTTTTTAATGATCCTTTTACAATACATAATACAGAAAATAAATTACGTCTAAATTGTAACATTTTGAACGAGTTGGAGCAATTTCAATCCCAAGCTTCTCTATCATCTAAATAATCCGATATTTTATAGTAGGCTCTTTTATAAAGATTTTGTTTAATTGCGTTTTTAAATTTGTTAATTGTCAATTTTTGTACATCCCTTGGGAGTTTGTTATAAAAGCGTACACCTTGCCCTTTAAACGATTTACTAACTTTATGGAGTCTACAGGCAACAGCGAGTTCATATATATTAGAGAAATACCTAGTTGAGTTACTGGTACTAAAGATTAGTAGAGTTTCTTGTGAAAGGGCTCGCTCGACGACTGGCAATGGACAGAGGAAAGTAGAGAGTTCTCATATCGGAGGCCAAGACTCACTTTAGGTCCCTGCGCCAATGGAGTAAGTAAAAATAATAATACACAGTGACTAAAACTTCTTAATTAAGTTACTTAGATAGGTACCTACTTTAACTTAGATAATATAATTATTTATTTACTTTAATTATTATACTTATCTACTGAAGTTATAGGTACTTCTTTTGGCGCGTTGTGAAAAAAATATGAGACTAATTTTTTTACGATGCGCGCGCACACCAACAGCCAAAAAGCGACATGATGAAGTTAGCTGATAACTGTCCCTCAAGTTTCCTTGAAAACTCATAACTATATTTATTAATTTATCGTTCCTTTTACAAACAAAGAGTTGTGGCATACGGGATGAAATCTTCAGCTATTTTAAATAAATAAATAAATATTGCTGGACATTTCACACAGCGCTATCCAGCCCCAAACTAAGCAGAGCTTGTACTATGGAACCATTTTGTTCTGTAGGTAACTCTTAAGAGGATAAGTTATTTGGACACAGATATTTAGTAAATCAATATAAGTAGGTTCATTATAGTGTGATTTTGTTTCCTTTGTTTATTGTGATGGATATGTGTTCTCTTTCTTCTTTCTTTCTTTACATTAAATATTGAATTATTTGATAATTTATGATGTTTGTTATATTTTTATAAATTACTATTAATAGTTAATATTTCATGGAACGGAACACATTTTGAGGTTTTGGACTCACGCTTGACTTTTTATTTGTCTTGCTAAGATTAACAAAATAAAAATTTCGTCATGCCTACTCTTTACTTGCAAACTCCTTTCGTTTTTACAAGAAGTTTTTGAACTTACAAAAAGTTTTCCGACTTCATCGAGTCAAACTTCATCGAGTTTGGGACGTGCTGCTTTACCGACATCGCTATTCTTAGTAACTGTTTGCTAATCAGTACAGCTTTCGTGTGTCTACTCGACACTAGATGGCGCTACTAGTCCTATAAGAATTAGTAGAGATAAAAAAAGTTTGTCTTGTTAACAGTGCGTCTAAGAAAAAGTACATGATTAAATTTTAAAAATTAACCAAAGCATTATACGTAATTTAAATTCTTTAAATTACATGTAATTTTCCCGCCACTATGGCTGAATATGGTGAAACTATGTACCTATATATTTTTGTAACATCTATACATTCCTACCCATCATCTGGCCAAAAAACAAATCTTTTATATTTTAATCTTTAAAACCTAATCTAAGTTTTATTAAGTTATGGATACCTATTGTTATTTGTGTTTTTGTTGCTCTAAGATATTATTGACGTTTTATATAAAAATATGAATAAAGTTCTAGTAATAATAATATCTACTTTAAACTAGTTATATAAAATATTTTCCAATTATTGCCTAAGTATTTTAAGGGTTTATATGAAAAGTTAAATTATAAAATCTAAATAAAAATCTAGTCTAGTTGGAAATATTTCAATTTAACCATCCCTCTAACAGATGGCGCTAGTAGTAACAAAATCATATTACTAAAACAACCCTTAGAGATTTTAAATAATTCTTAAGTAAATACTAGATGTCGCTAATAGTTATTTTCCAAAAGAATAAATTTAGTAGTCTTAAAATTATTCTTCTATACAATTAAATTATGTTTTGTAGATTTCTATCTGTACTAATTCTATAAATTCGAAGTATTTGTTACGTTTTTACATAACGACTGGACCAATTTTGATGAAATTTGGTACCTATAGAGATCTGGATTGAAATATAGACAAATTTTTATTGACGAACCACACGTGCAAAGCCGTTGGCAGAAACTAGTAACAAGAATCATTTTTTTTTAATGACTTGAAGATTTAACAAGCATAATTATGGCCCACCTGGTGTTAAGTGGTAACCAACGCCTGCAACAAAGTATTACCTCGTAGGCCACTGACCTTAGAAACGTGCCCTATCGCACTGCCCTGCGTCCATCAACTTGAGGCATACAGGTGTAAAGTGCATGTAATGACCTTTTCAACTGCAGTATTTCATCTCTTAAAAACAGAATTAATAATATCTTCTTTGATCGATTTAGGACATGTGTGACTGAGTGAGGGTGAGTTTTTGATAACTAGTTTTGTAATATATCTACTTGTAAATTGAGTGAATGGCACCTGATTTGGTATCGTGAACGTGAGTGACCCGTACAGTGTTCGGTTAGATTTTGTCTTTTGTTATTTTGTTGTTGCTTGTTAGTATAATGTGATTCTATCAGTGGAGACCTTTAAATGGCCTGTTTATTACTATTCACTGTAACTATTGTGTTTAATATGTGCTGATGGTTTTCCTAAAATAAATATATAAAAATAAAAAAAAAGTAATTACACCAGCCATACCCTTTAAACCGAAGCAGAGTAATGCTGCTTGGTGGCAGAAATAGGTTTGGTGGTAGTACTCCCCCGGGCGAGTCCTATCCTCCTTTGCATTTGCAAATAAGAAATAAGAAAATAAGGTTTGGAAATAAGGTGTATTTGATGTTTATCTTGCTACAATTTTAAAAATCTCATTACCTATCATATCTCATACTTACCTAGCAAATGTATTTACTCATTAAAATCACAAAGATCAATTTAAAACGTCAATATTCCCGCCTGTTCCTCTGCTACCAAGCCAGGAAAGAATCTGACTGTATGCCTGAAGTTATAGACGCAGGACATCGTAGAACACGTATATAAGGTGCGTGACCTACGAGGCAATACTTTGATAAAGGCGATGGTTACCATTTAACATCAGGTAGGTCATAGGCTTATTCCATCTCAGGGTGTTATATAAAAAAAACTATAATTAAGGCTGGTTATTCTGTTTGACGAATACAGGTTTACTGATAATTAAAGCAGTTCGTTTAAAAACTGATTCATTCTGCATTAAATGTAAAGAATGTAGTTTACCGTCATGCATGTCGCTCGCCGTTTCTAGCGAGATTTACATAAATCTCGGGTACTGGCGGGTATAACAGTGTTTCATCAATTTTAATTGTTTTTTTTATATAAAATTGATAAATTCCAGCATTTCTTATCTGAGAACTGCCAAACAAATAGATAAATATAAAAGTTAGAAAATTAAGTGAAGTGTTTTATTGAATTAATAAATCATCATCCACAGCCTGACTGACATTGTTTGGTATAGGCCTCCCCAAGTTTGTGCCATCCGCCACGATCCTGCCCTAGTCTCACCCACTGACGGCCCGCGACCTTTACGATGTCGTCCACCCATCTCGCTGCTGGACGTTCTACCCTGCTATTCCCGCTCCCCTTTTTAATTAATAAACAATATCTAATTAATAAAGGATTTTTTGTTTATTTTATTAAATATATTTAGAACTAGCTGTTGGCGGCTTGGCCCGCGTTCGAATGCAAAATAACATGCAGAAACTTTGACATCCCATTTTTATCCCATGGGAACTGATTTTTGGAATAAAAAGTAGCCTATGTGTTATCCAGGTACTAAATTTCATCGAAATCGGTTCAGCCATTTCGACGTGATGGAGTAACAAATAAATAAATAAACAAACATCCAAATTTTCGCATTTATAATATGAGTGTGACAGTCATATAGACTGTCATCATTAGTGTATTTTTATACTTTTTTGTTTATTTTCCTTATCCCACTAATTCCTGTCTAAATTTACTAGTTGTTACTTTTTGATCGTTACTATACAGTCTGTCACCGCATTCACGACTTTAATTTAAAACACATATGCAGAATCGTATTACCTGATTTGAGATATGGGTTTAATACCGGTAGCTTCAATATTTATCCAGTAATCGATACATTTTCCAATAAACAATTTTTACGTATATCGGCGGTGCCTTTTCCTCGATGCCGTTTAGTCAGTCTAACTGGTACATAAATGATGAATCAATATGATTTGTTTACCTATTTTATACAGGCTCATTGATGTTTTAGGACTTGAAATTTAGGTTGATTGAAAATTTTATTTTCTATGGTAATGAATTTGGGAAAACCCTATTTTACAACAATACTTGGCATTCGCCCTACCCGTGTTTTCATTTAATGTCGTACATAACAAAACACATAGTATATAGATCCTATTGATTTTAATGAATAAAGCCATATTGAATTTTAGATTTCTTACTCAGAAAGCGGACCCGTGAAGAAATCCCACAAGTTAGAATTATATGGTAACTTTTTGCATAGAAGCATTAGTACTATTTTATCTCATTAGATTTTTATTTGTTTTTCTTACAAGAGAGTAGGTGGGCTTAAGTTAAAATCTTTTAATACATTAGGGGGGTGTGGCTTAATTTTCTAATACAACATCCCATTTGTATAAGACTTTATGCAGTGTCAGTTAAACTGTCACTCTCAGCGCGAAGACCTTTCGTCCTTTCGTTTGGAACTTGTATTTTAATTTTATTTGATTTTTATGTTGATCCTACTAATCTAGTCTATAAGAAATTAACTAACAATGTATGGATTTGTACAATCTGATTTTTTTTATAACTACTAAACATAATCTATAAGATGTTGAGAGAAAATTAGCTTTATGATGGACTAGCTGTTGCCCGCTACTTCGTACTCGTACACTACTAAATGTGTAGGAAACCTAGAAATAAAGATAAGCTCGCTGTTGCAACTTGACTTGACACCCGATTTTTATCCCATGGGACCTGATTTATGGGATAAAAAGTAGACTATGTGGTAATCCAGGGTATAATTCTACGTACATACTAAATTTCCTTGAAATCGGTTCAGCCGTTACGACGTGATTGAATAACAAAAAAAATAAAAATAAACAAACACGTTTCTGTGCCAATATATGATATGCTATGGTGTTTCTCTACGAGATCGAATCAGAAATGAGGAGATCCGTTGACAAACCAACGTCACTGACATAACACAAAGGATTAGCAAGCTGAAGTGGCTGTGGACAGGACACATAGCTCGAAGAACTGACGGCCGTTGGGGCAGAAAACTTCTCGAGGAGACTACGCACTGGAAAGTGGAGCGTAGGACGGCCCCCACTAGATGGAAAGATGACCTGATAAAGGTGAAATCTATGGGGGCGGTCTTTGTTCAACAGTGGTCGTCCTATGGCTGATACGATTATGATGATGCAGACTTATCGTATGCGGACTATTAGCACCAGTGTGTTTTAAAACATAACACACATCTAAAATAAATGTATCATTAATTCACTTTACGTAGCGACTGTACCATAAGATAGGGTAGCCTTCTATGCTCAGAGTAATATTTAACTCAGCTATAAATCCTTACTATTGTATGAACCATAGGTAAGTCTAAACTGCTGACGGAGAGCGCCGGATCCTTACAATTTTGACTAAAATATTGTCCTTTACTTTTGAAAAGTCTCAATAAGTATATCATGTAATTACAGGTTTAATAATGTAAATAGTCCATTAATTTTAAAGAACGGCTCTGGCCGTAATTAAGAACAAAAATTAAGTTTATTTAAATCAAATATTGCATAGAAAATGCACCGTTCCATACAAACCTTACTGACATTAAGCTGTAATATACGAGGTGTATTTTTAACTTTATTAGTGAGTACAGGTTTTTGTTTTAGATTACGGATATAGCCGTTCTTTAAAATTTGCCGAATACCAATTAATCCTGTATATTAAATATGATATTTTTATTACGTTACATGTACACACATACATATTAGATGTTGTTTATGTAATGCCTATATTTATTTGTGTAAGTATTAAATAGGTATTTAATGTCCTATCATCCTATCCAGCCACATCCTATCATGTTTTCTCAATCCAGTCCATCCAAAGGTTGTCTGGAAGAGGTCGCTTTAAGCGATAAGGCCATCCATTGTACCAGCACATATTATTCTTCAAATTTTCTAGGATAAGTTATTGTAATTTGGTGTAACAATATAGACTTATCTATCTATCTATCTACACTCGGTCTTTAGATAATCAGAAATGAGGAGATCCGTACTGACATTACCACAATGGATTAGCAAGCTGAAGCAGCAGTGGGTACAGCACATAGCTCGAAGAACTGACGGCCATTGGGGTGGAAAGGTTCACGAGTGGAGACCACGCACTGAGCGGCGCAGCGTTGGACGGACGGCCCCCTTATTTTAATTCTAGAGGGGGGGGGGGTATAAGATCTGCACTGACGTCCCGCATTGGGGTGTATTGTGTATTACCCCCTTTCTAATCTGATCCCAGCCATCCTAACTCCTTGAAGGACGGCTCCCCGCTAGATGGAAGGATGAGCTAATAAAAAGGTTGCTGGGAGCTGTTGAGTGCAGACCGCACAAGATCAGTTGTTTTTGAAATCTATGGAGGCCTATGTTCAGCAGCTGACGTCCTAGGGCTTATATGATGATGATGATGATAGCTACTAAGCCTTTTCAAACGTAAGTGCTACCATTTCCTAGTCAAATGTGAAGGGTTTCTGCGATGTTCGTCAAAAGTTCAGACTTATCTATTGTTCATACCACAGTGAAGCCCTATAGCTAAGTTAAATACTATTCCGAGCAAAGAATACGCTAGATCACTACACAAACAGAGCCAGTTTTTCCTCAAATTTCGAGCCCGCTACCTCTTGCGTCGCAGCCGGCTATTTGACGACTGCGCCACAGAGGTCACCATTAAAACATAGATAACTAACAGTTGCCCGCGGCTTCGCACGCGTGGTTTGACAGTAAAAAGAAAGGTTGCAAGCCTCTCGGGTTTTTACATTTTGAAGAGTGTGCTGCAGAGCTTTTCAACCTGATCCCACCATCCCGATTCTATCATCGGACAATCAGACGCTCCGCGATACGCCACCGCTACATGGTAGGTAGACATACGTAGGTACTCGTACCTCCCATACGCACAAAGCGGTACTCTTCCACCTTTATTATGCGCACCGCCAAGGAGTGGAACGCCTTGCCTGAGTCTGTGTTTCCTGATATCTACAACCTAGGGATCTTCAAGTCGCAAGTGAATAGGTTTCTTCTAGGCAAGCGTGTACCATCGTAGACTGCATCATCGCTTACAATCAGGCGAGATAGTGGTCAAACGCTAGCCAAAAATTTATAAAAAAAAATATCCTTCTGCGCAGTCGAGTAAAAAGCAGCATATATCCCAATCCTGTTCAAAATCTATTTGTTAACCATATTTCATCGAAACCAGTTCAGCCGTTTACTCGTGTAATATAAAATTTTAACCACCTTTAATAAAAGGGGAGGCTATAAGAGCCATAACCCTAATACCATTAGCCACTAGATAAATTCATATATTTCCATAATTATCTAGACTTAGAGCTTCTAATTAGCAAAACTACCATTTACAAAGACTCCACACAAAGAACCTTACACCTGGCTGTATATATTTAAATACCTTTGCCAATTCTACCTCACTTTAAAACAACTTCCATTACAATGAACTTTACATGGACTTAAGCCTCAATCATCATCATCACAGGGCATCCACTGCTGAACATAGACCTCCCCCATAGATTTCCAGAGCAACCGATCTGATGCAGCCTCCACCCAACGGCTCCCAGCAACCTTCATCAGGCTGTTTTTCTAACTATGTAAAAATTTCTTAATTTTGTGGTTTGTTGAAAAATTTATTATGATTAGGTAAGAATGAAATACTACAAGTATAGTAATACAAATAAACTCCTCTATAAGGGGGATTGTGGAATTTTTCAAAATCTCCTTTCACCTTATTTTTGAATGCAAGTTGGAAAATGAGACCAAAAGTTGCATTATCCCCATTAAAGAGAATCCAAGGAAGATGAATGAATGAAAATGAATAAATGAAGATGAATGAATGAAAATTCATTTTGCACAAAATAAAAGAAATCTGTACATAAGCGAACTTAATGCTAGATAGCATTCTCTTCTAGTTAAAATTTATGTGATATTGATGAGACTAACATCCCCACCTATGCTTTGTGTTCTGATAATGAAACTTTATAATTATCTTCTACTTGAATACTTACTATAACTGCATCTGTGTCTACCCTTCGGCAATATCCAAGTTTATTCACTAAAACGGTGTAAAAACGTTGAAAATACATCATATCAGCAAATAACCATCTAATTTAACACCTCCGATGCAGTGGTCGTTTGGACCCCGAGGCATATTTATTGCGAAGATAACAGCTACGGCATTAAAGGGTTAGCCTACGGTATTAGAAATAAAACAACTCACCGTTTCAACTTTTTATTTTTATCGCATCATAGTGAATCTTATAAATAAAAATACACGACTCACAAATTAATTTCAACCTTATTTTTATAGGAATATAATAAATTTTCCTGTATTGGAAATTTAACCCGTTGGGCGCTCGGTAACTTCCGATGATAATTCAGTCGTGAAGGGTATAATTGTCCATAATGATATATTACGATTTTATCTGTCCATCTATCTGTACGCATATCCGTGGCGATAATATCTAACAGCTACGACATGTTTTAATTTATTATTATATTATTAAGTATTATGTTGCGGTGTTTTTCGTTGTGATGTAGTCACCTTAAGGATGATACTTATTATATTTTTTTAAACAATTTTAAAGTGAGGTTTTCTTAGCTATTTTATTTTATTAAGTTGTGCATGCGGGCAGAAACAAACACAGGTAGGTTTTTGTTAATTTTATTTACATTTATTTATTTCAGTAAGGAGAATATATGTATTAATAATGCTGGACATTTAATGCAGAGCTATCTAGCCCCAAACCAATCAATGCGTGTACTATGGGAACCAGTTAACTTATAGAACTATAATTTTTTTTTAATTATTTCTTCCTTATAATTTATAGAGGAACACACAGATTTGGAACAAATATCTGTACATCATGCAAACATTCGTTTCGTGGCGGGAATCGAACCACAACATCTTGCTTAAACAGCCTTATATTCGCCCACTGCCAGGACCTCATACACTTTAACTATTTGGAATAGGTATCGTTCATATTGGAATACTCGTATCGTCGAAATATTGATCCAGGATTAACTAGTTTTTCTGGGTATAAATTTTCAATATAAAGTGAAACTTAGGGCTAATTAGTTATACTCATGGTTATAGTGTATGGATAATATAATATTTATTAGGCATTGTGTGGTTTATTTTTCGATTTCTTGTGTAGACAAAATGCAAAATGATGGACATCACATCAGACTTTACTTTAGATTTCCTTTAGTGTGATATATTTCTACACTTTCCAGACTTGCAATATAATCAAACAAAATCTATTTTACGACGACCCCTGCGGTGCAGTGGGTGAATAGCCGTCTGAGACGCAGGAGGTTGCGGGTTCGATTTTACCGCGGAACAAATTTTTGCATGATCTACAGATATTTGTTCGGGTCTGGTTGTTTCTCTATATATTATAAGTATACACCTTACATATGTATGCCTCAAGTTGATGGACGCAGGGCAGTGCATCGTAGGGCATGTTTCTAAGGTGCGTGACCTTCGAGGCAAAACTATGTTACAAGCGACGGTTACCACTTAACATCAGGTGGGCCTAATGCTTGTTCCATCAACAAGTAACATAATTAAAAAAGTATTTATTAACGAAAAATTAGTTATCCAGTTCCTATAGTACAAGCTTTGCTTAGTACAAGCTAGGCTAGATAGAGCTGTGTGAAATGTCTAGCGTTATTGATTTATTTTATTAATTTGTATGCTATTACTTGTATCATAAAGGCTATTTTTCTATGACGTTATCAATTCGTTGAAGCAGGAAACGGAACTAACGACAGATGTTTGCGTGATTTTTTCTTTTTAAAAGTCTATGCAAATGTCACATTCATTTGCATAATAGAAAAAGTGTTCGTTTTCATCCATCAAGCAAAAAGTTAACCCTTCACAGATCTTTTTATAATTTTTTATTTCTTTTTTATAAAACCGTTGTAATGCATAATTAGAATATTGTGCTTTGTATGTCATTTTTTGTCGCACAGATGTGTTCCGGTATAACTCAGGAAATAGAAAAAGTTGAGATCGAAAGTGGAGGGTTAAATAAAAAAAAGTGAAAACGGTCAATAATGTCCCGTGTTTAGTTGGCTGTGGTGCCTATGTGTGGCTTATAATTACAGATAATGTTTCCTGTTATAAGTAGTTTTTAATATTTAATTGAATAAATACATAAATGGTAAATACGTCCCTTTAATGTTTATAATACGAGTATTGTACAATAATATACAGTATATACACATATATACAATAGTAATATACAATAAACCATTGGTATAAAAAAATCCCAAAAAAATATTTTTGGCTGACAGTATTTATAGTCACTTTTTTAAACGGGTATTTATTGCGTATGTACCTTTTTTATTAGATTAATACTTTTTTAAAAAGGTACATACGCGGTAAATACCCGTTTAAATCAGTAATTATGTACAGTGATCGCGAAAGTTTGAAAAACTACTATTATTTACAAAATCTTCAATTAAACTGCTTTTATGTTTCACTGGTAAATCTGAAAAAAATGAGATTCGATTATGCCAGAGCCAGTTAAAAGTAAGAAAAAAAATTAAGAGCTGATAATCTTCGGATAGGCTGACGTGATCTTAATCACACATAGGTAAAAACCACTCTAGTCACAATATTTTGTATAATGCATCACTACTCCTTTTCTTTTGATGTGTAACATCATTCCTTTTAGGTAGTTTAGGTTTTATTTAGGTTGTCTGGAAGAAATCGCTTCTAAGCGATAAGACCGCCCATTGTACTTGTTGCTTTGTGAATTTTTATATTTTTTGTTTGTTTCTTGTGTGGTGTACAATAAAGTATTTTCATTCATTCATTCATCCTTTCTCTTTGTGGGAGTAATTTTGGCAAAAGGGACGGAAATGTGTAACAGGAAACCGGGGAAGCGCTCGTTATTTGATTTGACCAAGGTAGTCAGATGTTACACATATGCGACTACTGTAAGGTTCGTAGCTTTTTGTTTAATTAGTATTATTGCATTGTATCGTAGTAAAAAATCTGGACAGCAGAAGTTGGTCAAATTAAAAAAAAAACTGTTCATACAATGCTATCAAGCGAGTTATCCAAGCTCGCTTGATAGTAATTAAAAAAAACAGGAATTAGTAAATTCTTAAATAAACCAAAGTTTGTTTCGACACAGTGCACTAGCAACTAAGTATTTGTTATTTGTTAAGAATCAAATTTCGACAATTACTTTTATCTGTCAAGACTCCATTCTCAACGCTACCTGCAGAAAGGGGTCACAAATTTACAATCACAAAAGATGACTCAAATGTATCGAGTTCCTTGGGAACACATTTGAATATGCATTGTTATACTAATTTATTCAAATAACTTCACAATAGAAGTTGTAATTTAATAATTTTATTTCTTTTCTTCTTTGTCGGTTTGCATGTGGTTATTATTTATTAAAAGATTTCTTGGTGAGAACCGTTTGGTGTAACCAATTAATTTCAAAAAATACATTCGATTTGCATACGGTTTTTATGAGCTGATACTTATTTGTTGAGGTGTTCCTGAAACAAAGAAAAAACCTCATTATTTAATGATATAAATAAATATGTAGGTCCCGACAGAAAACAATTTAGACCTAAATTAAAAAAACCACGTTTTGTTTTCGTCTGCAGCATAAACGGGTTAAAATTTACAGCTAAATATTTTGTTTATTTTCGTGTATTCACATTTACTACATCTCACATCTACATTTCACTTGTCAAATAGGTAACTGGAAGATATATACGTGGTAGGGGTTACAAGCATTCCGAATTTCTGTACCTACCAAGAAAAAACATCTATTTTATGAGAAAAACTCTATCATAGGTTTAATTTTGTCTACATTACCTTTATTCACAATTACTCACGTAAAAACTTTTGAATGTAAATTTTTCACAAAATTGGTCGTATATCTGCCGCCGGAACGAAAAACTGAACAAAAATGGCGCGATCGACTCCCGTCCGCCATGTTTGAAATGCGCAAAACTGATGCGCAGTCGACCAAAAACTAACAACCCCATTCGGACACTATTGTTGCCACGCGAATTCACCCACGCGATCCACCGAATTTAATATTAAAAGTACTCCAAAACCAACCTAAACTGCTTGCACCAAGTTTCATTTTTCTTTGAATTAGTGTTGGGAAAATTTTATCGACAAAACTTAAAAAGGGCGAATACGCCTTGTATTCTAAAAATGAGCTTTTCCCACGCAGCGCAAGGTTTATTCCGAGTATAAATTTTCCGAATTGTTTCTCTTCCAAGTTAAACATTGAGTTCTATCGCAATAGCAATAAAGTTGGAGATTGTGTTGCGAATTGCTACAAAAGTGTACATTTGTGTTAGTTCGTGTCGCGACGCAAGGAAATCTTGTTATATGCGTACGTGTGCAAGTATTTGATAAAGAAAGGGTAACGTCATATCTAGATGTTGAATTTTTACCTATGAATGTGACATTCGACGGAATAAGCACAAGTTTGCGTGTGTGAGTTAGAATGGGATGGGGTAATATTGATAACATATCGATAATGTTACTAACTAGTATCTAGTTATGTTTACGTGCAATATCTCTATAGCTAAGATCTCTTTTAAAATTTGATGCGAATCTGATCAAAACTTCAATTTGCACTCAAATTGAGTTGATTAATTGATATTTTATTTTGTTGGCACTGAGAATTGGTTTTAATATTTTTATACGTTACAACTTACAACTAAAGTGACATTACAAATGAATGATTATATTTCCGAAATATTTGAACTAAAAATACTTTAGACACACGGTTAACTGAGCCAAGTGTTAAGTCAACCACACAGTTACAAACACCATAATGTTTATTTAATTGGGCTTATTGATCGAGCGAAGCAAGATCTCTAAATCAACTTGGGCAAATCAGTGGTTTATGTATGTATGTATGTATGTACGTTTGTTTGTCCGAGGATAACTTTCGAATCGTTGATCCGATCATCGTGAAATTTGATACATAGGTAGGTAGTGATGGCACAATTTTGGTGTGACCATTTGAGCTATAAATGTTGGGGGATTGTTGAGATATTGGGGGTCAAGAGGGGTAAAAAAAATGAAAATGAGACTATTAGGTCAACTGGGACGTGAAATAAAAAGTGTTCATGATACATTTAGACTTCGTTTTTAGTTTTAGTAAAGTCCTTATAGTTTCAGAGTTATTAGCCATAATAAAACCGGAACTTTGACAAAATTCACAGGGGACACCAGTGACCCCACAGTGCTGTAATTTGGTATGCGTGTAGGTTAAGTGACACAAATATAGGCAAAAGTCTGAAATCCAGAATAACTGCATAACATGAACTCCCGTTACCTATAATTTGATTGAAACTGCAGGTCAAGTGGTTGGTTATTTATTTCATGGCACTATTTTGATAGTCAAAGATTACAAATTATAGTTTTAATCGGAGACTTGCGCGATCTTAGTTCGGGGTGAACCACTAGTTATTTTTATCGATATCGATGGCTACGAGGCGCACATCACTAGATGTAAACTCGACTGTATGCCGGCGTATTTTAATAATATTCATTTTTCCATGTCACTGCTTGCCGTATTCTATGAAATTCCCTACGTAGGTATATCTTAATAAAACGTACAAAATGAGAAATACTCACAAGTGCCTTCAAATTCTAAGATTTCTTAGGTTATTCGATGGGCTTTAGAAGTACCCTCGATTTTCAATAACCCAGATTTCGGGTTAAATTGGTATAATGGTAGCCTAATACTTATTATGTTTTGGGTTAAGCTTGTACAAAATTGTATGGTAATAAGTATGTTGGGTAAATTACAAAAGGTGAAATGGTAAATTGGTTGGTAATGAGATTCTTTTGTGTAACCTTATTGAGATGGACCCTACTTAGTTAGGTGTGTTAGGGGCTGACATATTGCTGTAATAGGATTTTGACATTCAACTCAAACAATCAGAAACTGGGTCAAATTGCAAAAAAAATATAATAGTTTTCATGAAGATTTTACAGAACATAGCTTGAAGAACTGGTGGCAAAATGGCCTGATAAAGGTTGCTGGGAGCCGTTGGGTGCACGCCACACAAGATCGGTCGTCAGAGGCCTATGTTCAACAGTGGAGGTCTTATGACTGATATGATGATGAAGAATTGGGAATTTGAAGTGGAGACCACGACTTGGCAACCATAGTGTAAGACGCCCCCGGGGTAGATGGAACAACGTAGGTAATGATGATGATAATAAAAATGGTTTAATTAGGTATATGTGCTTTGGAATACGTTTATCAATCGTTGAAAAGTTGAAAGGGGGTTATTGGAAAACCGAAACTGAAAAACTTCCATAAAAACAACGTTGATTGACAACTCCCGTAGCGTAGTGGGCGAATAACCAGCTGAGACGCAGGAGAATGCTGCTTCAACTTCCGCCGCTGAATAAATCAAGTCAAGTCTATTCAAATATTTTTGTTCATTAAAATCACAAGGATCACTTTGAAACGTCAATTTTACTGCCTGTTTCTTCCCGACCAAATATTTGCATGATCTACAGATATATGTTCCGGGTAGATATGAGTATTTATCCATACTATCATTATATGTATACCTATTTATCGTATTTGGTCTTATAAAATTAAATAAATAAATATTGCAGGACATTTCACACAGTGCTTTCTAGCCCCAAACTAAGCAGAGCTTGTACTATGGAAACCAGGTAACTGATAGAATACTTATATACTTTTTTTTTTAAATACATACTTATAATATATAGAAAAACATCCAGACCCAAAACAAATATCTGTAGATCATGCCAACATTTGTTCCGTCGCGGGAATCGAACCCGCTACCTCCTGTTTCTCAGCTGGCTATTCGCACACTGCGCCACGGAAGTTGTCAACAAGGATATAATGTTTTAGTGTTTTACTGATAGGACTAAACTAAATAGTTTCATTTTATTATTTTTCAAACTTTAGCGATACACACATAATTACTGATTAAAACGGGTATTTATCGCGTATGTACCTTTTTTATTTGTTATCCCGACGTTTCGACAGTGTTGCAACAGCCGTGGTCGCATTTTGCGACAGCCTTGTTCATATTACGACACACTACACTAACCGTATCTACGCACTGAGACGACCGAGCACGACGCGCACACCTAGCAATCACCGGGTCCAGGACGCTGAGAGTCTATAGCCGTTTCCCCGATTCAAATTTGGAAATGTCTTGATTTTAATCGCTTCACTAACCATTCTCTTGTAATAATGGCGTTCACTAGAGAGAACCTTAGGATCATGAAGTTCAATCCAATCATTTGGTTCAGAGTCTATCAGATGCTTTGCTATCGCTGACTTGTTTACGTGGCAATTTTTGACAGCTGCGATAAGATTGTTTGATTTTGTTGCAAATACATTTTTTTTTAATTCTTACTTATTTTTTAATAATTAATTCGAAAGTAACTCTGTCTCTCATCTAGCCGGAGGGGCGTCCTACACTATTATTGTAGGTACCCACAATAAACTAACTGAGAAAACTTCCAATGTTTTTACTTCGGCCCAGCCCCATCACTCATCTTAACCAAATCCAGTAGTCTTGTAAGTAACCCCTATCTAAGTGCAAGTCATAAATAAGAACAAATGGCTTGTTCCATTCGTGGCAAGTAATTGATGGTGGCCCGTCAGAAACAAAACTGTACACATTTATAGTGGCCCTGAATTCTTCGCTTCAACGCGATCCTGTTCCGCGTAGAGATGGGGCTATTAAAGGATGCAGTACTATCGATTTTTTATCGATATCCTGCCCGTTCAGGCTGAAAATACTAAGTATTTCTCTGTATAGGTGTCATGCTGAGAGCTAAGCTTGTAACTAACTAGGCATCTAGCGAAGTACCTCGCTTGCATTGCGGCTGACTGCGATAGTTGTCGATACGTCTTTCACTAGGGTTATGGATGGGTATTAAGATGTTATGCTATGTTATGTTATGTTAATGCTAATTTGTAATGTAGTTAATGATAGATACAAAATATGTCAGGCTGTCCGAAAAGTCAACACTGACCTCAGCAGAATACCAGTGGTGTCGAAAGGGTTTGCGAAATGCATACCCTTTCGACACCACACTAAGCAGTTAGTTGTACTAAGACTAGAAAAAAATAAGTACTTTCACTTATTCCATACAAAACGGTAATTTCATAGGTAAAAAAATTATACATAGGTAGGTAGTGTTGACATAATTTGTTGAGTTGTTGAGATATTGGGGTTTAAGAAGGGTAAAAAAATATGTTATTATTAGGTCAAATGGGACGTCAAATGAAAGGTATTTGTTAGTACATGTCGACTCTGTTTTTATTTTTAGTAATGTATTAGTTGTTTTTGAGTTTTTAGCCATAATAAAAACTCAACTTTGACAAAATTCACAGGGTACACCAGTGACCTCGTAGTGTTGAAATTTGGTATGCGTCGTGTAGCGTTAATGACACAAATATAGGCAACAGTCTGAAATCCAGAATAACTGCAATTTCTACCCCTAAAAAAACCAAATTACATGAACTCCCGTTACCTATAATTTAATTGAAACTGTAGGTCAAGTTAAATAGTTATCCATTTAATGGCACTTTTTTGATAGTCAAAGATTACAAATATATTTTTTTTGTCTTTATGGTAGACTCGCGAGTCTTAATGTATAATTTATACAATATTTATTATAATATATATATAATTTAATATTTTATTTATATATAATTTATATGATTTATATATATATATATATATAGCATAACATCAAATAGTTATAGTTTTCCATAAAAACTATCAATAGTTAAGATCGTAAAGCCATAACTTTTTATATTAGTGAATAGACTAGACGTCGGCGTCGTTTGATTTATATCACGGTATTAGATGATCGATTTTAACATACGAGAACGAACAACAGTGGCATTGTAAAAACTTTCGTTCACTTCACGTGTGCATAAGCCCTTCTATTCAGAGTTGCGCACGTGAACCTTTGCGATTTACGCAGTGGTTTTTGACGTGTAACATCTTTCCTCTCGGTTTGTGGGAGTGATTTTGGCAAAAGGGACGGAAATGTGTAACAGAAAACTGGGGAAGCGTGCGCTATTTGATTTGACCAATGAGCGTGTGCGGTGGTCAGATGTTACACATCATATGCGTCTATTGTAAGGCTCGTAGTTTTTTTATTTGTTAAAGATCGTTTGTCTACTGCCCCACCTGATTGTGATGGTGTGGTTGAAGAGAAACCAGAGAATGAATCTGTTTACTGTAATCATCAAGTGTATATTTAAATGAATACATTAACTGTTCATTTTACACTCAGACAACCATTTAGACAATCATTTATTCACTACATTAGCACGCAATATACAACACAGGTACATTTTAAGATAGAGGAAATCCAAAGAATTAAACAATTAAATATGTAGTATAAACACATAAACAAAAAAAAAGGAGAACTTGTTAGATATTGTGTGCTACAGCAGTAAATGGGACTCGACTCAGCATTATGGTAAGCGCTGATATTCTTTCGAGACCGCTCCATTTAGCCACTATACCTTGAGAGTACCTAGTTTGTTGTCAAGTGAGAATATTATGTGTCATGGTAGATATGTCATGTTGTGTCATTTTCTCATCTGCATGAGTAGTATCTGCTGTAACCAATTGTTTTTTCCAATGCTCTGTATAAATGTAATTTGTTTATTATTATTTATTTCTATTATTATCTGACATCACACTAATATTAAAAATGCATAAGTTTGGATATTTGTTTATTTATTTGTTTGTTTGTTACTCAATTACGTCGTAACGGATGAACCGGTGAAATTTAGTATGTAGATAGATTATAACCTGGATTATCACATAAGCTACTTTTTATCTCATAAATCAGGTGATGAAAATGAGGTGTCATTCAAGTTTCAAGGTTATCTACACATTTAGTAGCGTAACGCGAACGAAGTCGCGGGCAACAGCTAGTTTGTAATATATTTTTGGCATACCAATATTATGCAATGTACTGAATACATTTTTTTTTAATTTATATACTACAATTTATGTATATATAACCTTAATATTATAACTAACCTAACCTTAATATTATAATATTATAAAAAAACGTGCAAGGTTTGTCTGGGTACTCACATTCGTCGATATTATACGTATACATTTTACACATTACACAAGACAGTACTAACTCACACAACGAAGACAACACAGTACTCAAACCACTTGTGACACCTGCTATGCTTAATAGCATTAAACGCTACAAAATACATTATAAAGTTGTATGAATTAACAGCGGCTCATCACCCGTTAACCATCTCAATCGTGCAACGGTGTTACGACGGCAATGTTTCGGTTCAATTCGTGAACCATCAAGGTGAGTGCGATCCACTCCGCACTGCATCTCGCCTCGCACACTACACACTTCGATGGAACGGTACGTGACAAATCCTGTATTTATAATAACGATTAATACAAAAAAAATATTATATGGAATCTTTGACTATCAAAATAGTGCCACGAAATAAATAACCAAATTACTTGACCTACACTTTTATTCAAATTACAGGTAACGGGAGTTCATGTTATGTGGTTAATACTTTTTTGGGGTACAAATTGCAGTTATTCCAGATTTCAGATTTTTGCCTATATTTGTGTCACTTAAGCTACACGCATACCAAATTTCAGCACTGTGGGGTCATTAGTGTACCCTGTGAATTTTGTCAAAGTTCAGTTTTTATTAAGACTGTACTAAAAATAAAAACGGAGTCGAAATGTCGAAATGTACTAATGAAGACATTATTTGACGCCCTATTTGGCCTAATAATCTCATTTTCAACCCCCCCCCCCCCCATTTTTAGCTCATTTAGTCACACCAAAATTGTGCCATCAGTACCTACCTATCTATTAAATTTCATGATGATCGGATTAACGCTTCGAAAGTTATCCTTGGACAAACAAACATACATACATACAACGCCGATTTGCCCGAGTTGGTTTAGAGATGTCCCTTCGCTCGATCAATTATAAAGTTGTATGAATTAACAGCGGCTCATCACCCGTTAACCATCTCAATCGTGCAACGGTGTTACGACGGCAATGTTTCGGTTCAATTCGTGAACTATCAAGGTGAGTGCGATCCGCTCCGCACTGCATCTCGCCTGCGGTGTGATAAATCCCGTATTTATAATAATGATAATGACATAAGTTTATGTGAAGTGAGTCACGGTACCGTGATGGTATCGTATCATAGTAGGTACTCAGTCTACTATCATTATCATAGAAAAGCTAACCGATGCTAATCAGTGAATTTATGAGCAATGGCTCTCTTTGTTTTAGTGTGGTTATTATTTTTACAATCCACGTTCAGCGATGCAAACGCAGAAAATGCAGTTATATTTTTTTAAATTCCCCGCTGGGAAAGAAATCGTAAAATTACCAATGATACTTTTATTTTAATTGGGTGTGTGGATCGTAAAATATGGTAAATAAGTGCTCGTTAATACTGAAAACACTAAAAAATACACTTGTTTTCACGCTCTAACGGAAAACGGATTAAGACTTTTTTGTAAAGTTTAGCTGTTTTGAAATAATAACCAATACTTAATTGATCGGATCTTGGAAAGATCGATTAAATCTCGGTTTTGATAATTTGTTAACAAACATCGATTTTAGAATCCTACAGTAATATGGTTTTATATTTCAATTCAATTTATTTATTCCTTGTAAATCTAGGTACAATGTTAGGTGGTAGGAGTTTTATACAAGCGCTAGATTTTGCATTGCGGCGTACAAGTATTTTATGATTAATAATTAACTTAACATGCAAACACATAAGTATTAAAAAAGACATAATTACTTAAATTCAGAAAAATAAATGTCAAGAAATAATAATTTGGATACTAAAATGTCAAAAATAGTAATTATGATTTAAATTAGAAATGTGCCCCACGATGCACTGCTCTACATCCATCAACTTGAGGCATACAGGTGTAAAGCCTCATGTGCCTGTAATTTCATCGGCAACTATACTCTTTAAACCGAAACACAGCAATGCTGCTTGGCGGCAGAAATAGGTATAGTGGCAGAATTTCCCCGGACGAGCCCTTCACAAGAAACTCTACTACTCTACAATCTTTTTTAACAGCTCACTCCTTCGAAACAATACACAGGTATCTATAAGCCAAATCTTGGATATAATCTCAGAAATATTTATTAACAAAAAGTATTAAATCGATAACAATTTTAATGAAAACATGTACAAAAACAATTTAATCGATAAAAAGCTGTACTTTCCCATCCCTATGCAAAGTAACGGATACAGAGCATTTGTTTCAGTCGCGACTCGATTCCACTCTTTTTCGCAGCACAGAATGCATAAGTCTATCAGCAGTAGCGATACCGCGTTAATTCCATCCTGAATAGTTATTGTACCAGTGGACCATTGTATTTTTAACAGACTTTAAAAAAGAAGGAGGTTCTCAATTCAGTCTCTATTTTTTAATTTACGTTTGTTATCTCAGGCCTCAGTCATTTATTAACCGATTTTGAATATTTTGTTTTTATTTGAAAGGATATAACGGTAATATTTCTGTTAAAAGTTATTTATTTATTTAATACTTCCACACGTACCAGAATAGTGCTAGGAGGACTTAATGTTAGTTAGGTACTTGTTTACAAACGAAATTGTTGCTGATTTCTATTTGAGTTGATTTTAGTGTCGTAATTTTTGTGTTGTTAAAGTAAATTATAATTTAAGTTAAACGAGCAACTCGTAAAGTTGACTTTACGAGTTGCTCGTTTAACTTTCTGTAATAAAATCTAGTCAAAGTCATAATCCCAACCTGCCCGTCAATGCAATGTTTGACGTTAATGAAAGGTAATGTGACTTTAATTACATTTTAAATGATAGTTTACTGCAAGAACCACGTGAATTTGAAAACAAATGCTAGTCCTAGGACTTAATAATAAACTTACGGAATTCTGTAAACGATTATTGCCAGATTTGCAATTTTCTATGGTTTCTAAAATGATTACGACGCCCTCCATGGTACAGTGGGCGAATAGCTGACTGAGACGCAGGAGGTAGCGGGTTCGATTCCCACCGCGGAACAAATGTTTGTATGACCTGACAGATATTTGTTCCGGGTCTGGATGTTTTTCTATATATTATAAGTATGTATTTTCAAAAAAAAAAGTATATAAATATTCTATCAGTTATCTGGTTCCCATAGTACAAGCTATGCTTAGTTTGGGGCTAGAGAGCGCTGTGTGAAATGTCCAGCCAATATTTATTTATTTATTTATTACAGCTACTCCCTCCATTTTCTCTGGGTGCATTCATTAAGCCATGATGAAGACCATAAAACAACCTATTTAGATAACAGTCTTGGATAGGGTTGCCATACGTCCCGAATTTTCCGGACTTGTTCGTTAATATAAGCCTTTGTCCGGAATTCAGGGGGAATCCTAAACCGTCCAGAATTTCTACAATTTAAGTTTTAAGTAAGTAAGTATTTAAGGTAACGAGTAAAATAAAACATAAAATAAACCAAATATTTTTATTACAAATTAATTAATAATCAACATTAGGTACTTATGTTATTTATTATTTTGAACATTACTGATATTTATTGCTCCCAAAATTCGATAATTTGCTTCGTTCATTCACATGCACGGTGCTAACGACATTAATGTTATATTTACAAGAAAGTCCGGAATTTTCATCAAATGTCAGGAATTTTCTCCGGAATTTAGATTTTTTAATCTGGCAACCCTAGTCTTGGATCATACGAATCAATTCAAGCGTCGCAACAGCTATGAACGGATAAAACAATAATAAATAACAGTAACTAAGTTAAAGAAGGTTAAGTAATTTGATGATAACTTTATTAATGTGAGTTAAATTAGCTATGTAAAAAAAATAACTATAAGATTGCATCATCGCTTACCATCAGGTGAGATCGTGGTCAACACAAGCCTACAAAGTATAAAAAAGTAGATACCTTGGCCTTCCTCCGGATTTTTTTCCGGTGGGCTTCAAAATGAACGCCTTTAAGATAGGGTATTAAGTGCTAGGCAACGCGACTGCAGTACCTACCTCGAGTGCTGCAGTTTATAGGCGGCGGTAACCACTTATCATCAGGAGGCCAGTCAGCTTGTGTGTCTACAAGTTTAATATTAAAAAAAACCAATACCTAATATTGTAATAGATAAATTAACTATTAATTTTACTTGATATTAGTATAAGTACCTATATAGTAATAAGTGCATAATAATATCATTGTATTGGAGTACTCCAGCGGGGCTCATGTTCTGGACCAAAAACTTTGTACTAAACATCTATTGTAAAAACCAACATGAAACAATAAATATCTATGCCTATGATATTAAATTTTTATATCTAGTGTCTGTACTGCCAGTGAAGATTCTTTTCTGTGACGCGGGCTACCCGAAAATAAGCGTTGTGCTAAATCGACAGACAAATTACTTTTTACTATACACAGTTCTAAAGTTTATTGGCCGTGTGAGAGCAATGATTGGATAGAAAATATGTAATTGACGTTTTTCAAAGAATATTGAATTGTGAGTAAGTTTAATACTCCTAAAAATATATATGTCGTATAGTATTTTTCACCCCCCCCCCCCCCTTTTTAAATCGCGATTTTAGAGTATTTTTAGAACTTTAGAAGAACAATATCCATATAATTATAAGCCGGTATTTGATATTACTTTCAACTTGATACCTTCACGCGTTCCTGAGAACAAGGAGAAAAAGCTTGACAGACAGACATACGGACAACAAGGTGATATTATAAGGATTTATTTTCAGGTAAAAATTAGAGTACTAAAACGTGTTATTTATTAGGGTATAAAAGTTTTAAAAACTTGATAAATAAAACCAAAACATAACGAGAGAACTTGACACGACAATGCAATTTTAGTTTTCAATCCCTAATTGCTAGTGCACTGAAACTTTCCAGGTTTCAAAGCTATTATTATAACGTAATCCTAAAGGTTTCAGTAAATAATAATTCCACATTCGCATACGATCGTGGCTGCATATTGTCGTCTAACAAGCGACCCTTGAGAGGTCGATAGGGGAGGCAGGCTCTAGGGGTAAAGGGTGCGATGCATTTTACTATTTTGTAAATTTAGTAGAGTTCATCAACATCATATCAGCTATAAGACGTCCACTGCTGAACCTAGAACTGCCCCATTGATTTCCAGAGCGACCGATTTTGTGAGAACTGCAACCATTGGCTCCCAGCAACTTTTATCAGGTTGCCTTTCCATCTAGTCCTATGCTGCGCTTTCCCGCGTGGATCCACTCGAAAATCTTTCTGCCCAACGGCCGTCAGTACTTCGAGCTATGTGTCCTGCCAATATCTGTGACTTTGGTACGTCGATGAATCTTCTCATTTCTGATTTGATCTCGTAGAAAAAACACCAAACATAGCCCATTTATGAATTGGTAGAGTTATTCTCATTGCTGTTCCAGTTTGAAGGTGAAGGCAGTTTTTTATTTATGAATGAATTTTCGTTTGACCACTATCTCACCTAATGGAAAGCGATGATGTGTTCTAAGATGGAGCACGAAGATCTAGAAGACAGCATCACTATTGCCTTAAAGAAGCCTGGATTGTAATCTTCAGGGAAGACAGAAGAGGTAAAGATACATATTTGTAAAGAGAAGTATTTAAGTTCTTCTTCATCTTGTTCCATAACCTTAGCTGTACGCACGTAGGTCTGTGACGGTGAAATTACAGGCATAGCATATTTTTCAGTTGTTTTTCTTGGGGTTGGAGCATCTGATAAAATAAGTTCAGTATTACAATACCGAGTAGGCCAAAATACTTGTGACTTTGTGTTTATTCAGATATCTTTTTTTAGTTTGCATTAAAGTATTTTAAATAAGTATTTTTATGTTTACGGAAAATTCTAAGATTTTTAAAACCATCTCAAAAACTTTCAAGCCGGACTGGACTTGAACCCGCAGCCTTCCTCTTGATACGAGGATGCACTGCCAATTGTGCTACAGGCTCTTGTCACAATAGGGTCGAAATTAGTAAGATGATTCAGTTTACGACTCGAAGCTGCATAAATTCCATCTACATGAAAAGTTTTTACAGTTTTTGGCCTACTCAATGCCAAACGTTGCAGTTCAGGATATTGACAAGAGACCCTGACGTGACAAGAGCCTGTAGCACAATTGGAAGTGCATCCTTATATCAAGAGGAAGGTTGCGGGTTCAAGAGCCATCCGGCTTGAAAGTTTTTAAAATGTTCTTAAAATCTTATTTTCTTGCATTCGTATTTCGACTTACACCCTTATTTTTCTAGCCTGAGTCGCTTGTCAAAACGAATGGGAAATATGCGAGAAAGAGTGACTGGATAACAAGCACACACACACATACATATACATACCACATGGGGTTCAGGCCGCCATCTTGGAAAGTCACTATCGGAAAATTTAGTTTAGTTCATAGGTATTGAAGACAAAATTGATGTGAATGTGCCTATTTTGTAGTCCTTTGTGGTGCAGTGGGCGATTAGCCAGCCGAGATGAAGGAGGTTGCGGGTTCAATTCCCGCTGTGGAACAAATGTTTGCATTATCTATAATGTTCTCTATTTGTTCCGTGTACTAACAAAATCCATACTAATATTATTCTCCATAAACTATGTTTGGACAATAAAAAAATGTAAGTACATAAGTAAATATTCTATCAGTAATCTAGTTTGCTTAGTTTTGGGGCTAGATAGCGCTGTGTGAAATGTCCAGCATTCTTTGTTTATGTAATCAGTCTTGTATTGAATATTTTGATATTTTCAAGTTGATGGACGTAGGGTAATGCACGTTTTAAGGTGCGTGACCTACGAGGCAATGCTTTGTTATAGGCGATGGTTACCACTTAACATCAGGTGGTCCATAGCATGTTCCATCTCCAGGTGGTATAAAAAAAGGATAATATAACTTCAAAAGAATATTACAAGGCAAACATAAAATTCTTTGCAGACGAAACACCGTGCATTTTCTTCAGCTAACCGCATTTTTGACACGTGTCGTGCCTTTGGATCAGAAAGGGTGACATCCCCACTCTCATCCCTTGTCAAAGGCTTTTCTTGGATACCCGACTGCGTAAGAAGTTATGATTTAAAAACGTTGAGAATAGCGTCCTAAAAGTAGTTTTTTTGTGTAAATAAATGATAAGGAATTATAAAAGAGACATTCTTCAAAATATTGTTATCAATTTAAATATATTCTAAAAGCCTGGAAAAATTTAGCACAGAATTTGCTCAGAAGTGGGACTGCATAGGCTAGTTAAAAAAATATTGGAATTTGGAAGTGATACATATTTTATATCGTTTTTAAATCTCATTTCACTATTAAAATGGTCATGAAAGGAATATCTAATTACATGATACCTTAATCCTTTTTTATGTAACATATCTAGTACCTACCTACTCGCTGTTTATTTTATGGTCAAAGTCTTTTTAGTGCCATTATTTTTCATTATCATCTAGGTATTAAGATTTTTTCTTAGTCATGCATCAAGATAAAAACAATTTTTAAACGAAACTGACCTCGTCTTGCATTCACTCAATGTCATTCACTCCCTATCTTTATCTAAATGAGAGAAATCTACAAAATCATTCGCAGAAATAAATTAAAACTAATTTCGCACCCCAAATCAACCCCTAAAGTAACAGTTAACCCAGTAACCCACTAATAAAGTACCGCGCCAATTTAACCTTGACACAGCCCTAGTTAGTATGCAAAGGCTTTCTTTTAAAATCTGATGTATTAATTTGTGATCTAAACTTACAAAGAGAAACCATCCTTATTGTACAAAACATAAGAATGAAAATAGTTCCCGCAAACAGAGCAACCGAGTCGTTTTTCAAAAATGAAAAATTTTAAGATAATATTTCTTGGTGCTCCCCATCTCCCAAATTAAACTTTATATTTACAACATAGAGATCAAAGTCGCGATGCTTAGATTTAGTAGTTGGGTCGTTCGGAAACTAGTAAACTTATTTAGCACGTGGTTTTCACGACGTTCGCAATTTGAGTATAAATTAGAACACTTATCTCGTCGCGGTCCTATATATCCCATCCCTTTCACACTCCTACTGTTACATGTAGCTCTTTCCTCTTCGTGTCACATCAAAAGTAGCGTAGGGGTGCACCATTCTATTCTATCGATATTTCGAGATAACTCATAGCGCTCTTGAGGGAGGCGCGCTTATAAATAGTAAAATGATATATGTGCACAATTTTCGATATTGACTCTTCAATATCAAAATGAAATGGGGAAAATAGATGAGATACAAAGGGCGTCTTTGCTTTGTATGAAGTTTACTTTTGATACATTAGGGTACTTAACAATTTAGTGATGAAGAAGAAAAGCACTTAGAATAAACTAAGGGAAATCTAATAGGTGACCGTGAGTCCGCCCATGACCACGGCTGTTGCAACACAGTCGAAACACCGAGATAACAAAAAACAATACGAGCCTTATAGTAGTCGCATACATATGTGTGTAACATCATTTTTATTGTACACCATATAAACAAAAAAATTACAAAAGAAATAGAAAACAGAAAGCAGATCTTAATCTTATCCACCGAATTTATCACTCTGAAAGTTCGTCATTGAAAACTCGATAACGGCTCCGTAAATGCGATTAACCGTAAGTAAATTTAAAAATAGAATGCTCATTGTATTCATATAATGATATGATGAAATACAACCTCTATAACAAATCCTTATTTCTAATTCTTATCTTCTCCTCCTCCTATCCTTATGCAAGAGGCCATAATATAGTCTCGTAGTGAAAAACATCTGACCACCGCGCGCGCTCATCGGTCAAAGCGCTTCCCCGGTTTCCTGTTACACATTTCCGTCCCTTTTGCCAAAATCACTCCCACAAACCGAGCTAAAAGATGTGACACATCAATAAACACCAAGTTTAACGTTATATTGAAAAAATATACTCAGAATATATCAAAGTTGAGTTACATAGTTACATTAGTTAATCCAGAATCAATATTTCGACAGGACGATATTCCAATGTTATATCATTTGGTTTTGTTGTTCGTCAATAGTATTTCGGCATCTTTCAAATCCGACCTATTAATTTCCACAACTATAGCGATGAATAAGAAAAGTATTAAAAGTATTAATCTAATCTAGATTAAGATTGGGAAAAAAGTATCGATAGTCGATGAAGTTTCAACCAGCTCTTGTATTTAATTTAGCTGCGGAAGCAACAGGTTATTAGCACGGAGCTTTCCCGCCTAACTTTCCGGGCGCTCGCTTTTTAAATTCCTCTCTTTCCCTTTCTAATTGGATTGCCCTCTCCCTTGCCCATGAATGAATGGAACTTGTTGCTTGCTGAATCATTTCGCATTTATTTTAAGACGTTCGAATTATAAAATGAATTCGAACGTCTTAAAATAAATGCATTCTTATCGAGCCGCCGAACTCTAAAATCGCTACTCGATCTGATTTTCCGATGGTGTCACTTTGAACCGAATTTTCCTATCCCCATTATCGCTTAACCGTAAAACTTATTTCAGCGGATAATTTTACACAAGAGCGGCTACGCTTTGGGTGTAAAAATTAACACGTTGGCTGGTTAATAATTTTCCGCCCATTAGTTCTATTGAACTTTGAGAAGACCTTTATCACAATATTCGTTTTCGATATAATTTTGCCAAAGGGTTTTCAAGGAAAAATTTGTCTAAATTGCGTTATCCGATACGATATTTCATATTGTGACAAATTGCGAACGTATAAACGTATCAAAATTCATATTTCAGGCGCAGCACGTATCTACACTGGCATATATACATATACGTTCTACAGTCATACGTGAAACGAAGCCCACACCATATCTTACTCTCGAACACACGAATCTACATACATAAATATATTCCTACTCACCACCCAATACATTTTATCTATGTTACCGTTGCCTGACTAGAAATATCGACAAAACTAAAACGTCCCATCCGTATGTTATCCCCATTCGTATTTTTGTCATATTCCAATTGGAATAAAATTGAAAATGGACCGAACGCGGTGTGGGCGGTTACGGTTGTCGTTCGGAAGACGCGCGATCGAGTCTCACGAGGTATTCTCAAGGGGTGAGCGTAGTTCTTGCGCTTAGATATAAAGAAAGGTAGATACTTATGAAATTCGAAGGAAAACCCACCCTTCCCTATACTTACCCAGCGCAGTAGATTCGGTTTTCGCGGAGGAAATTGTAGCGTAGTTTGAGCGGGACATTCGTTCGCCGTACGTCGCATGGAGATGACGATTTTCTCGATTTTCCTTCGGGACCCGTCTCCGTATTCCAAATTTGAATTTTATTTCTTTTTTTGCTGGTAGTCGAAATTGGTTGGCGGGTTTTAGTTATTTTTTATAAGCCGTTCTCTTTACCTTTTGTTTAGTGATAAAATATCATTTTATTCGCGTCGCGGTAAACGAACTTCGAAACTTTAGCTGAGACGGTGAAAGGTAAGATTAATTGTAATTAATTTAGGAGCTTTCAGATTATGCCTCATTTCCTTATTCTCACATATTGTGAGACGTCTCAAAGTGAAACTTTTAATGTTTTACGCAATCGTTCATCAGCTTTCGGCACAGCTACCAACTTATTATTAATTATGACAGCAAGGCGTGGAGGCTGTCAGAGTTGTCATAATTGTCAGGAACTGGTTGATACGAATGTCAATGGACTGTCAGTGGGCGGAATACGGTGGCGGGACATTGTCATTTAAAACTGGTTTTAAAATTAGATTCGTACTTTGTGATTTTAATTGAAAGGTTACTTCCGGTCTTTTAAATACAATTTTTTAGATTTTTATTTTGGGTAATTTAGTAAAGCGTTTCAAGACATTTTTAAACCATTATTACTTACATAATCAATTAAATAAAATACTTCTATCAACTAAGAATGTATTGAAATTCTTGTTGTTGGATGCAGGCCGCGCAAGATCGGCCGATCTCGAAATCTATGGGGGAGGCCTATGTCCAGCAGTGGACGTTCTGTATGATGATGATGATGATCTAGTAAGAAGTTTTAGCTAGAAGATTCAAGAATGAAACATTGTATCAGACTTTATTTTTGTAGATCTTCATATTCCACATGCATTAACTTACAAAATCACAGACTTTCGAATTTATAGTATTGATAGGATGATAGGGAATGGCATGGGGTTAACTTTAGGGTCCTGGTGGAAGGCTCATAATCAGCCAGCACCATGCTAAGCTAGGGTGCTTTTTGCGACCTCGTATCTCTCCTTTTATTAGATTTCTTCTTAATTTTTTGTGTGGCTGATAAAATAATCTACTTATAAATACGCGAAGAGAAAACATTGCACACCTTTTTCAGTTTATTGCGCGTACAGAAAGTTTATATAGGGAAGAAGGGACGAATGCTAAAAATAAACTAAAAAAAAATAATTACGGCCGTATTTTGACCACATTGCACCGGCAACATTTATCTATTTTAATCTGGCTTGAAGATTATATATCACTAGCCGTTGCCCGTGACTCTGTACTCATTACACTACTAAATAAAGCTAACACCAGTTTAGCTTGACACCCATTTTTATCCCATGGGAACTGATTTATGGGATAAAAGGTGCCCTTTTATCCGCCTATGTGGTAATCTAGGTTATTCTATACATATGTACCAAATTTCATCGAAAATGGTTCAGTCGTTACGACGTTATTGAGTAACAAACAAACATCCAAACTTTTACATTTATAATATTATTGTGATAACTTATCCTACTAGTCTTCCTTGAATTAATGTAATTGATTAAAACACGACATAACATATCGTACACTATAGTACATTAGGCTAGTAATAGTGATGTAGTAGTAATAGTGTAGTAATAGTAATAGTGATGGAACAAGCCTATGGCCCACCTGATGTTAAGTGGTAACCATTGCCTATAGCAAAGTTTGCCTCGTAGGTCACGCTCCTTAGAAATGTGCCCTACGATGCACTTCCCTGCGTCCATCAACTTGAAGCATACAGGTGTAAAGCCTCATGTGCCTGTAATTTCACCGGCAACCATTCCCTTCAAACCGAAACACAGCAATGCTGCTTGGCGGTAGAAATAGATATGGTGGTAGCACTTCCCCGGGCGAGCCCTTTCACAAGAAACTCTACTACTCTTAAAAGTAGTTTCTGTTTGCATGCCGAGTTAAAAGGTGAAGTTAGTGAAACACATCAATCTTAACTGTATTTAATTCCTGTATACAACCATGCTTCCAGCAAAATAAATCATTTCATTTACAATTGGCGGTCTTATCGCTTTGAAGTTATTTCCTTGTACATGGTTATAAAACAACTGTTTAAAAATTTCCTATCTAATTTTTGGATAGGATTGGATTTTATTTGTGGCAAGACCCTACCTATTTGATTCCATCATCACGCAACCAAAATCGATACCCACCTGTAAAACCAATTTTACTATAACATAAAATTTCCAACGTAAAAGCCATCACAAAATAATACGAATCTCCATACATTATAGTATTGATGGGGTGAATGACATTATGTACCTATACTATACGATAGTTGGTACCACCCTACCTTGGATCCCTCCAGCGCATGTGAATGTGTGGGTGACGTAGGGTTGAGACAAATCGATATACCTCCGTTAAACCAGCGATGGTTTCGTGATTTTTGATTTTCTGTAAGATGCGCACCAAATGTTTGCATGCTCTACAGATATTTGAATGAATGAAAACACTTTATTGTACACCACAAAAGAAATAAACATGAAAATAAAAATTTACAGAGCAACAAGTACAATAGGCGGTCTTATTGCTTAGAAGCGATTTCTTTCCGACCACCGAGAGGAGAGAAGATTTTTGTAATATTACAATATTGGAGGGGGGAGTAAATTTTAGGAGAGTGCTGATCATTTACCATAAACCAAAAACATAAGTAAATATACCTAATTTAGATAGATAGATAGATATAGACATTTATTTCGACAAAAGTAACAAACACACAGAAACTACATACAGTAGATAAGTAAAGACAGACAATTAAATAAAGACAATAAAATACAGACAATTAAAAACACGTTACTTAAACAAAAAATAATAATAATAATACGTACCCAGTCACTATGAGCCCTGTGCCGAATTTGACTATAACATACTTACAACAATTATTAATAAAATAAAATAAAAACATACATAAACATACATATATATCTACAGCGATAGGTACTACGATGTTTGTGGACGTTTCACGATATTTGTTCCGGGTCCGGTTGTTTCTCTATTTATACAAGAAAAAATATTTATGTAATATATCAGTTACCTGGTTCTCATCTTGTAAGTTTTGGGCTAGATGACGTAGTTTGAAACGTCCAGCATTATTTATTACATTATATTTTTATCGCAAAAAAACAGAACAGTTCTAAAACAGTTATATAGCAGTTTTAAGGCTTTTATGAGACAAATTATGAAAGTAATAAAACATACAAAAAACTACATTTAACTTCGTGATGTTAGATTTTTTGAATGGTGCCCTTTTACACGAAAAACGGTAAGAGATGCTTGGAGAAAGCTTTTTTTAAGAATAAAAAAGGTGGTATTTTAAGTTTAAGTTTTAGAAAAATAACAGTGCAATATACCAACATAATAATAATTAACGGAATCCAATAATACAACCTGAAACTTGATATTAAACAACAATGACTCAATTACTTTTAATAATGTAATCATCTTTTATGAGCATCGATTGTTAATAATAAAAGTACTCAAAAGCCATTTATTAAAACAATGCATAATTAATATGAAGTTACATAATTTCGAATAACACGATCCTATAACTAGTGATAATTGAATTCTACCAAAACAAAAAAACATCGATCCATGCCAAACTAATTAATGGAAACATTTTAAATTAATAGTTTTATTTCCAGCAAAAATCCATACTAATTGTTATATACAAATTATTTTAACATTTTGTAGGACGCGACAATTAGTCGCTATAAAAGGGGTTTTATTTATTGTTTTTTGGAGAAAATGTACTTATTGAATGAATGAATGATTGAAATACTCTTTATTGCACACCAAACAAAAATACGGAAATAAACAATAAATAACGGTATAATGGGCGGCGATAGATATGCGGTCTTATTTTGTATGTCAAATGATTATCGAATGCCTTTTCCAATCATTATTTCATTTTGAACACTGAGGGCGACTTGCACAACGAAGCCTAAACGAGTTTAGTGGCTAAATATAATTTAAGGAATGGTCAAATCATACAAATACGTCAAATTTAAAGATGTTTAGTCGATAAATTGCCCATAATTACAGAAAGAATATACAATTATTTACAATATAATACAGAAAAAACAGCTGAGTCATCTAAAGACCGTTCCAAACGATCTATAGATAGCTCAACTGCTCCAGATCACTGCCAGGCGGAAGTGTCCCCAAGACACTGGCTGCATTGCCCCGCTGAATTGCAATGCTTAAGCGTTGACCCAGATAAGCGCCAGCTCTCGGATCACACGTTGTTTCGACCAGACGCCCAGAAAGAATTTTAAAAATCGTACCGGGCCCGGTACCTCAAGGACCCAGGGTCTCGACCTCAAATGACTCAAATACGTAAGCTCTGCTTGAGCCACTTGAGATCTTCAGCTGAATTTGCCGCCGCACCGGCTCCCAACTGCTGTGCCAGACAGATGAGATGGCGCAAGGGTATCGACGCACGTGGCGTCCCACACCAAAGGTCTAACCTTCTCCCAAGGTACAAAAGTCATACCGTCAGGCCTCTTACCATCGTCACATATCAGACCGTTCAGTTCGAGAACGGCTGGAACGTTGACGCTGCAAAAATCCCGAAGTAAATACGTTGTGGGATCGCCGGGCCCAATCTAACATACAATTAATTGTACCCATAGATTACACATTCAGTCACAAGCGGCTAAAAGTCGCGTCCTGTAATATTTCTATCTCTACCTAAACGCAGGTGATAATAGCCCTTCCGACTTCGTGATAAGAGTTGGTTAATTTTTAAAGCCTTCTTGATTTTTTACACGTTTCTTAGTTAATTTATGGCACGACCAAATGGGGATGCGTAGCCGTAGCTATTTATTTAACGGTTGGTCGTAAAATTTTATTTCGCTGTTTGTATTTAAAAGATACCTAATAAAGAACTCGATTTTAATCGGCTATGATCGCTATTCTGGCGACCGACCTCATTTTTCTTTTTTTGAATAATTCGATTTTCAAAAGATAGAATATATCGACGGTTGCGCTTTTTCGTAAATTGCCATTTTCAAACAAAAAAACATAAACAAATAAATTAATATCACATAAAAGCAGCAACTAGTAGTTTTCGCATATTTTCTCATTTGCAAAAGCATAAAATAAATTCAGATTGTAGTACATAGTACATATATAAATATAACAGTGTTTGATTTTTACGAGCGATGAATAATAATTGTCTATGGTTACCGAGGTTATTAGTCCAAATTACTCCATTAATTTCGAATTTCGAATCTTTTGTTTCGTAATTGTGGGCTCGTTAATTTTATGGATATTTATGGTTCAATAGAAACGTTTTGGTTTCACGTGATTTTGGGTCATTTGTCTTTTGGCAGTAAATTGTATGGAAATGTTACACGATAGAACTCACCTAGAATTAGATCTGATTAGTTTATTTCTTTGATTTATTTCTTAAACATTCAAAACTTGTTTAAGGTTTTTGTAAAGTTGTCTACTTTTTTTACATTGTCCCACTGTTGGGTAAAGGTCTCCCTGAAGTCCTTGAGAATAGAGGGACTTTTCCTCATCCTTGATTGTAAAAAAGTATCGATTTATTCATCGTTTTGGATTTTGAATCTTATAAGTAACAATTGAACTGAATTTTTTACATCTGTATCTATGTTCCAATTTCAAAAATGTAAAAAAGTGTTATTTTCTCTTTTATGTTTCTATTTTTGAATTCAAATTTCGTTCAATAGTCTGATCTAATTTATTCGGGATTTTTTTAATTAACTATGTTCTTATTTACGTTTTATAACTCATTTCAATTTATTTGTAATAAAAAAAAATGTTATATTTTTGCCGCAAGCACCATTTTGTATCATTTAAAAAAATGCTGGACATTTCACACAGCGCTATCTAGCCCCAAACTAAGCAGAGCTTGTATTATCGGAACCAGATAACTGATAGAATACTTATATACTTTTTTGTAAATACATACTTATAATATATAGAAAAACATCCAGACCCGGAACAAATATCTGTAGGTCATGCAAACATTTGTTCCACGGCGGGAATCGAACCCGCTACCTCCTGCGTCTCAGACGGCTATTCATTCACTGCGCCACGGAGGTTACAAGGTTCAATGTTTTTACTTATACCAGTAATATAAATTATATTACTACTTTATATTACTGGTATCTGCTTATACTAAGTAATATACTAAAATACTTTGAAATAGGATTCGAGGGTAATATTATTACCAAACTCCCACCCCCAACATGTCAATCGATCAAACATAGCAAACAGTGTAGGGACAGTTTTTCAGAAAAAACCAACGTAACTCGCTCAACTCGATATCTAAAAAACTACTGTATTTTTTAAACGGTAGAGTCGGTTTTTCTGTCGAGTTTTTTGTTGGTGTGTTAGTATTTTTGCAATTTGGACATATTTTTGTACATAAGAGTCATAGAGCGATGGAAATGTATTGACAAATATATCCAGTTTCATTTTTCCATTAGGTTATTGTTTATTTAAATTTATCGAGTAGGGTTTTCGGAGAGACTGGTTTTTCTTATAAGAATTTCTGAGTCGCATCTGAATTGTTTTAAAAATAATATGACAAAGTCTCAAGTGATGTACGAAAATTGACAATTATCTAAAAATGTAACTAAACAAAAACATTTTAATTTATAATATATCGGATACTTTAGATGATAAAAAAGTTTAGGATTGAAGTTGCTCTATATCAATCGAAAGTATTAACATTAAATAATAATAAATAATGCTGAACACTTCACACAGCACTATCTAGCCCCAAACTAAGCAACGCTTGTACTAAGGCAACCAGATAAATGATACATACATATATTTTTTTGTAAATATGTACTTACTTATAATATAAAAAATTAACTAAGAGGCCATAACATCCGAAATAAAAAGGAAAAATGGTCTAGGCACGTAACAGAATGGTATCCTAGGAAAGGAAAGACAAAAAAGGAGAAGACCATTTTGAAGATGGGAAGAGGACTTAAGAGCTACAGCAGGTGCGATGTGGAGGAGGACAGCTCAAGATCGTGAATTATGGAATACACGAGGGGAGACCTATGCTGAAAAACAAAACAACCTTGAAAAAACCAATATCTAATTTAGATTATTTGAACAATTTTAGTGTAACACTAGTAGTAAAATTGTTAATAAAGGCTATTTGAAATTAAAATTGCATATAGAAAATTACCCGAACCCGAAAATATGTAACCATACATACATTTGTCCGCATACATACCGCATGCATACATGTGTCGAACCCGTAACCTCCTTCGTCTCAGCCAGCTATTCGTCCACATTCACGTGAATTCATTATTCTGAGAACTTACTTTCTAATAAAGAAGATGGTCTTTGACACTATCAATCATAATTTTGTTATGTAGGTAAAAACTCGCCCTAATTACTACCATTTTATTTAATCTAGAACACAGTAAAACTAGACGTACCATTTTTGAACACCAAAAACACTTTTACTTATCAAAACATCACTAGCACGACCATACACACTAGAAGTTAAATTTTGAATGAGGCCAAACATGTTATGTGACCTATTTTTTGAATATATTACTTTTAACCCTCATCGGTAAAGGGTTATTCTATAGAAACTTATGGGTTCGTGAATTTGCATATAATTTTTAGTTTATTATTTATGTTTGAAGGGGACGATCTATTGTTATGCTAACGACTTCAGAGCTGATGAATTGGTCTTATTAATAAGGATTATGTAGGTTTGCAACGTGTTGAATAGTAGAATAGATCTTAGTTTGCAGCTGGAGCAGCAGTAGTTTAAAAAAACTGGCCAAGTGCGAGTCGGACTCGCGCACGCAGGGTTCCGTACCATTATCTATAAAAACGGCAAAAAAATCATGTCTGTTGTATGAGATCCCCACTTAAATATTTGTTTTATTATAATTTAATTATTTATTTTTAAAGTGAAAATATAACGAAATATTCTGTAAATATTTCAAGCGTATTTTAAGTTGCCGTTATCAAAAACGAGTAAAAAAATCACGTTTATCGTATGAAAGCCTCCCTTAATATTTATTTTATTCTGTTTTTAGTATTTATTGTTATAGCGGCAACAGAAATACATCATCTGTGAAAATTTCAATTGTCTAACTATCACGGTTCATAAGATACAGCCTTGTGACAGTCGGACAGACAGACTGACAGACAGATAGTGGAATCTTAGTAATAGGGTTCCGTTTTACCCTTTGGGTACGGAACCCTAAAAAAACGAAGTTGTAAACTTTTCGGAAGATGAACTTCGATTTTCAAATTATGTTGCTTGATAAAGGAAAAGAGGATAGGGTTGCAGACTTGCAGTATGTAGCTTGAAACTATGGTTTGGCTATGATATCATGTTTGTTTTTGTTTTAGGGTTCCGTACCTTAAAAAGAAAAAGGAACCCATGTTTTTTTTATACGACCCAAGGTTATAGCTCACCTGATGTTAATTGGTAATCATCGCCTATAACAAAGTATTGCCTCGTAAGCACCTTAGAAACGTGCGTAACACTGCTCTGCGTCCATCAACTTGAGGCATACAAGTGTAAAGCCTCATGTGCCTGTAATTTCACCGGCAACCATACCCTTCAAACAGAAACACAGCAATGCTGCTTGGTGGCAGAAATAGGGTGGTAGTACTTCCCCGACCGAACCCTTTCACAAGAAACTCTACTACTCTTTAGCACCTAGTAGGATCACTTCCTTGTTCTTCTGTCTGAATTTGCCATATATTTCTCGAATGGGATGAAATGAGTTATTAACGCGAGCAAAGCCGAGGGTAGGAGCTCTTATAAATTAAAAAAAAACTATTTACGATAGACCTTCCATTTTCAAAGTTGTGTGTTGATTTCCATGTTATTCAACCCGCTCATTAACCGAATTCATAAAATTCTAACATCAGAAACTCCGATAAAAATCAAAAGATGTTATTTTTATTAGTATCATATAGTAATAAATATCATAAACGCCTCACAAAAACATATAAATATATTAATGACTTTTATGATAAGTGACTGACCAAAAACTTTACGATTCTCACAAGTACACGTATAAAAAGGTGATAAATTAAAAAAGCTATTACAAAAACTATTCTAAGATCACATCAAAAGGTACAAATAACCCGTGAGACGCCGGGGTCAAAATGAATGGGTCCAAATGGCCCCTCATTCAAGTTTTTTTTACTTAGGTACCGGAAGGGTTGTCTATTACAAAAGATGAGACTTCCGGTTCGTTGGTCGCATTGTGGTTGAATATTAATAACTATTGATAGTAAGAAACGTGATCGTATCTGTTTTATTATTAATAATTTTAGCATATGCCATAGATGTTGGGAAGTATGTTAGTTTACTGTATTTAGGACTAGCTAGTTTATAGAAAGAATGAATGAATGAACATAAAAAAAAATCACAATGCAACAAGTACAAAGGGCGGTCTTATCGCTAAATTGAAATAATGTTAGTTAAAAAATAAAGTAGCTGGTTAAACTTTTACTAAAAAACAAGATGATTAAAGAAAATAAAAGAACAACTTGACTCAATCCAACATTTTGTCACAACATGATAATACAAATAAAACTCCGTGACAAAAAAACTACCAAAGACCATACAAGTTTCTTCAAATATTTACAATACTCACTTTACACACAAATCTATTATTAAAATCATCGGTGTATCGATCAAATATCACAAAAAAAGTTGGCAAAAAACCACTACACGCTACCAACAAAACAAACATTTCACGGGTTATGCCAACAAAAAAAACTCTTGTCTATTCACAAACGGGCGAATCGTGCGATCCCATTGTATCGGGACAATTTTGAATTTGACTAACTATTGTTTAAAATGCTGATTTATAGGCTATTAAACCCTTTCTATTAGTGTATGGATAGATAAATTTATGCGTATTATTTCGATGTTTAAAAATGTCGGTTATATTTTATGGTGGCATAGACAAAGAATGTTTTTTTATCGCCAGGGGATCGCGCGTTGGCGATGTACGACATGTATCGAGAATCTATATTTTTATGGTGATGAAGACAATTATACAGGGTCTTATCATGTCATAAAGATATTGTGTTTGTTATTATAAAAGCTGCCTTTTAAATATTGTTTTAAGTTTTACGCAACACGTACGTTATCAAGATCTTGGCGTATGTTTTTAAAATAGTACTTCATGTTTTATGTTCTTTTTTATAGACTTTCAGATATGACACCTTTTAAACAATAAAATAAAATGAAAAACAGACTAAAGAAAGATGTTGGAATTGCACAAAAACGTTCTTTAGACAAAAGAGGATAAATATAATGTCAAAAAAAGTGGCACTCCGGGAGTGCCGACAGAAGTGAAAACTTGAACAATTACGATATACTTATACACAGAGGTGCCGGTAACGGTAACGGTAACAGTGTCGCGAGCTCGATGGTTTTTTCCCATCTCAAAAAATGTCCAACGTGCCTAAAGAAGTTTTCACTTCATATACAGAGGTGTCGGTAACTGTAACGGTAACAGTGTCGCAAATTCAATGGTTTTTTGCCATCTCAAAAATTACCAACGCGGCTAAAGACGTTTTCACTTCAAAATATTTTTAATAAATCATTGCATTATTGGTTTCATCTCGATATTCTTAAAAAGTTAGTTTAAGATTAGTTTACTAGAGAGCTAAACAAAACGCCCCACTTGAAAACTCCGTCGACTTTCACCTATTCTTAACAAAACTAACGTCCCTGAACTGTGTAAATGGTGGAAGAAAAAAGTAATTTTCATTCATAAAGCCATTTTCTTAGAAACTGTAGAGAAAGACAGCGCGCTAGGAAATCCTAGCTCTATCTCTCTCTAGCTCACTCATTTTTAATGCACTTTCCCTGAAGTGGTTCTTTTTTACGTTCATTTTATCTTTTAAGGTTCGCAAGCTACGTGTTTTTCTTAAGTTTTTCTTGCGATGTGGAACATTTTCACTTTCTACTCGGTTTTGTTACTTTGAAGTTTTTAACGTTGTGTTAAGATTAAGGTTTAAAAATAGGTTAACATTTTTACAGAATGCTTTGTACTAAGTTTAACTTTGCTCTTCTGTTAACTTACTCTTCTGTAAATTCACGAAATGCATGGCAATATATAAAAAAACTTTTGTCTATGATTTTATTTGGAAATGGAATGCGACATGCTTTAAAATGGCTACCATAAATCCTCACAGGTCATTAGCCACATCGAGCCAATAAAGTGCTATTTAAATAAACCAATCAATTGTAACGATTTTGAATATAGATCGAACTAATCCTTTGAGTGGCACTACATTTTGAAAAGGATAGCACGGCCGTTTGAAAAGGATGCCACTGTTTCTTTTGTCCTGATAATTTATTGTCAATGGTTCTGTTTGACATTCAAAAATGTTCTACATTTAAAAATGTGTTACTGGGTCACTATTGTTGAATGGTCTTAACAAGGTGTGGAACTGTGTTAAATATTTTATAGGTAGTAATAAAAAATATCTAACGATCGACGTTGACGATGAAAAAACACATTTAGTGGTTTAAACATGTGAATTATAAGAGAGCACACACAATTTCTGCTTTTCACACATTCCCCTACATTTATTCAAAACTCGAACTAACAGACAAAGTTTGAAAAGTTTGGTTATAAATAAAAATAAAATGTTCGTTGGATGCTCAACTTATGACAGGGAAGTTCTGAAACCACTCCAAGAAGCTAAGAAGTTTCACCGACAATATATTTGTCTGGTCTACTGTATGAGTTTGTGGGATGGGGCATAAGCGTACCGGGCGGCGTGTTATAAATATTAAAAATAGCGGGATTTTTAATATTAGATTAACGGTCCGCATAAACTTTAGGGATTTTACCACAAACAAATTTAAACTCTGTTTAGTGTGTGTTTAAAAACTCTTATATGAAAGTTGGTAAGGAATTTCTTTTAATTAAACACGCGTTAAACAGTTATGTAACTTTTTTTGTGGTAACAAGATAGTACTTTCAGCAATCCTAAACATTTTAAATATAATAATGAAAAACAAATAAAGTTTGCTGTATTTTTTATCTATAAAATCAAGGAGTCTAGATAAATATTGAAGACCTACAAATTACCAATACAAAAAAATAACATTGAGAATTAATAAAAATCGACTAAAATTATTATTTCTCCAGACGCAAAATTAACAATGGATGAGCTAAGTTTAACCCAATAATGCTACGTAGGTGTTTCTTTGAATCTTTTTAAAATATGAAACATGTAAAAACCTCCCGCTGTTTCCACCAAAGCAAAATATCACAAAAAAAACAAATTAACTACAAACAATGAGGCCACAATAAAAAGTTTACATAACATCTCGAAAATAATATTCTTGGCTAAAACGTCTGAAAAAATTGGAATCCTTATGTAGGGGAAAATAGTCTAAATAAAAGTGCTTTTTCCTCCTCGCGTAGCGTTTGACAAAACAGGTTTCGGCATATGCGAGTAACACATTATCTATCATGAAATAAGATACAAGGAATAGAGCTGACGTGTTTATATAAGACTTGAGAATAGATCAAATTTTATTTTAGTAGATCTCTAGACAGGATACCACGCTTAGAGAAGTATAGTGTATAGCCATTGGTCAGATCTAGTAAGGACGGATAAAAAGATCTGAATATCGGGCTCCGGAGCTCAGAAGATATTGTATGTATGTTAAAGTCGCGAGTGAATAGGTTTCTTCTAGGCAAGCGTGATCCATCGTAGACTGCATCATCGCTTACCATCAGGGGAGATCGTGGTCAAACGCAAGCATATACCTAAAGTAGGTATAATGAAAACCAGATGATGTAAAGTTTTTTTGGCCAACTAACAGCTAGTAGCGGATACTAAATGAAGCTGGCACATGATTATGGGAAATGGCGCAGGCAATGAGAAACCTAGGTACACAAGCTCAGCAGTGGGTGAAGTCAGGCTGAGGATAATTATTTCGTTGTAATGTGCGACGCCGAGTTTCGTGCTCAGTAGTTGGAAGACCTATTATGATTAGGATAGGACAAAATATTTAGCTGATGATGATTTCTTAAGTATCTTTTTAATCCTAGAAATTACGGCTTATTCTCGAAATCCCCACCGCTACGTCCCCACCAGGGCATAGAGGCCTTACTGGACAATTACACTCACATACATACTTTAACATGGGCAATTTGTTTTCATATAATTGAATAAGAAATTGCGCGTGTTAAAGCATGTATGTTTGTTGTCATTACTAGGTTACAAGGCCTCTACGAATCGGTGGAGACGTAGTCTGTGGGGATTTCGGGAATATACCGAAATTACAACGGCTTTATAATTGAAAGACTGATGACGGACGACCTCAGGATTAAAAACTCTATGAGAATATGTGTATTATAATTATTTATAAAATAAATATTAGTTAAATACGTCTCCTTATATTCCCTGTCCACAACAGCGCCATATATGACACATGTGTGGCATAAAGCGAAGTATTGATCTAGTGTCGACTCTTTTCCTTTGTAACTTACTACCGTATGTAGAGTTTCGAGTTTTGTTTACTTCTTAGAAATATTGCGAAGACATTTGTTTCAATTACTGTTAACGGTTCGACACCAATCATTTTGGTTTTATGTGATGCCGGGAAAAAGTGTACTCGAAGAAATCAATTCAGTCGTAACGGTGTCTTTGAGAAACAAAGATCTTAGAATGTAACATATTTATTTTTAGTAGAAATATCTATTTTTATCACAATATTTGCTGATGCTTAGCGATATGTTTGGATGGAACATGAAGCTCTAGAAGGTACCTATGAATTTTTACCTTAAAGAGACCTAGATTTTACTTTTCAGGAAGGGCAGACGACGGTAGAAATGTTTATGGCCTTCTTAAGACAAGTTTCAAACCCAGATTTACTTGATATTATGTCGGAAAATTATATTAGGACGGACAAAAATAAATTGATAAAACTAATTAACCCTCCTGAGAATGTAATTGTAATTTTTAACCAAGTAAGTATGTAAAAGTAAGTAGGTAGGTATTATTAAACCCAGATAGACAAAAACAATTTTCCTAGCTTTATCTTTATCACAGAAAAGAAAACATCAACCATGCCAAAACAAACAGTTATTACCATGCACTTGCATAGAAAAATATGGTCTAGGAAATAACGCGTCGGTCGTGCCAAGAAAAATAACATCAATGTTGGCGAGCGCTGGTCACACATTGCGGTGAAACCAATAAACGCTTGTCATCCCGCTCTGATTGATCTTTATTTTATGCGCCAACTATCTATCTATCCCGCTCGCACTGGAGTGCTGCCAGAATGTATGAGTACTCGTGTGGTGGAAAATGTGGCGTTTCCGCTTTTGAATAAAGAATGGTAGTAATGATAATGACGGTTGGTTTTATAATGGTGGTGGAATGAGTGGGGGATTTAATTACAGGTTTAGTTCGCCTTATCGTTTTAAACAAAGAATTTAAAATGAATGTTCTAAAGTTTTAATTTTTATTTTACAGGTGGCTTTGTGAAACATGACTTGATAAAATGTTACCATGCGTCAACAGATGTAAACAGATAGATCCTTTTCAGTGATATCACATCTTGGATCTATACATACATATCCCGATTCCCGTATATTAAACTTCACTCTTCTTCACTAAATTGATGTTTCAAAGTGATCCTTGTGATTTTTATTAAAAAAAGATTTTGATTTTGACTCAACATTTGTACGCATTACGACATAAAGGGCGACTTGCGCAACAATTCCTAGTCGTATTTAGTTGAAACCCGGCTTGCATAACGATCCATAAACGTATTTAGCGACTAATTATGTTTAAATTTGCCGTATTTGTATGATTTATGGTCATATTTAGGCACTAAATAGGATTAAGCTTCGCTGCGTTAGTCGCCCTTAATTTTATAAGCAAGCACCTTACAGTAAGGTCAAAAGTGGCATTGTTAGGTAATTTTATTTCGATTTGAAAGATACTTATTTCAGAAGTGGCACAGAGTGACCATGAAAGAACCAGTAAAACAGTATTTAAAACTATACAAGCAGAATCAAGCTGATCTCTAGATTGTAAAGGTGCGCGCACATTAGAATATTAAAACGCATTATTGTTAGGCAAATTAGGGCAGATGCAATCGCAGTGCCTGCGCGGTAGGCACGCATCTAATTGGGGCATTACCATGATAATGGGGCAATTGGTACTTACCTCTGGACATAGAATAAGTAGTAGTATTATATGCGTACAGGCCGTGTCTATCTATTCGATTTTTAAAATATTAATAGGGCGTAAAGAGAATAGAAAAAGAGATAAGACCGTCCATTATATAATAATCATAATCATTTATTGCCAGAATATAGGTTATACATAAAGATGTCACATTTAATTTAAATTAATTTCACTGTATTCTACCCAATTCAGGGGCGTGCAATAAGCTTGTAAAGCTTTCATATTTGTTCACTTATAAAGATATTGTTAGTCACATTACACATTTATATCAAATATTTAGTATTCAATTATAATGTCAGACGACCTCCGTGGTGCAGTGGGCGAATAGCTGGCTGAGACTCAGTTGGTAGCGGGTTCGATTCCCGCCGCGGAACAAATTTTTGCATGATCTGCAGATATTTGTTCCGGGTTTGGTTGTTTCTCTATATTATAAGTATGTATTTACAAAAAAAAAATATATAAGTATTCTATCAGTTAACTGGTTCCCATAGTACAAGCTCTGCTTAGTTTGGGGCTAAATAGCGCTGTGTGAAATGTCCAGCAATATTTATTTATTATTTATTAATTATTCTCTGTCAAATTAATCATGCCATTATTTATTAAAGTATTCTTCTAATGTCTTAACTAAAAACCATAATTTTAATTTGTGCCTGAATAAGAAGTGGCAGTTCTTGAATGTCCTTTAGTAAATTATTAAATATTTTCACAGCCATTACCTTTATAAAATTTAATATGAAGTTTGCAATGTGGTAGATAAAGTCTCTTATGATGCATTGTATACCTTTAAACTATCTGCTTTGTGTTTTTTCTTTTCTTTTATAAACAGTTTTAATTCATTCATACGTTCTTTTATAAACAGACATACTTCAGTTTGTGTTTTTGAAAGTGTTTGAATTTATGACACAATAGTAAGTAACCTTCCCTATTGCAAGTGTTCGCGTTCATAAATCGCTAACGCGGCTGTCACCCGCACGCCTAGTGAGCGCCGTACGTTATAGGGGGCGGTTTCTGTTAAATTTTATATGTTTGTAGCTATGGGATTAGAATGGGTATTTTGAGGTACTATCTTTTTAACCAACTTCAAAAAAAGAAGGTTTGTTACCTCAGACCTCCATCATTTTATTCATAATGTAAATAGATTCTAAGTTTTGTTAATTTGAGTATTCATAAGTTACCCCTGTCTAGGCTTTTTCACCTGAGATAAAGGTTCTCCTAGTTCTTATAAAGTGTTACCTAGAAGTAAAAATTAATCCCTAATGTTAATCTTAGCAATATGAAAAATTAATTAAGATTTATTTATTTATTTATCAACCGATCTGGAAAATCTTTTTTAATTTGAAAGAATATACTTTCAGATTAGTCTCATAGAAATCCTTCAAAAACGGTTCAGTAGTTTGGTTTATAAATTAAAATAACTGTTTTAGATTTTCTGTTTTCTGAAGTTACATTTTGTTAAAAAGTTACTTGTCTACCACGAATTCCAAAATTGAACTCAAACTAGATTGCATTTGAACTTTTTTAAAGGTCGTTTATTAAAAGTTGTCTTAAAAACTATGTAATTATTGATTAAAACGGGTATTTATCGCGTATGTACCTTTTTTATTTAGCCCGACGTTGTCAACCCGTGACCACGACTGTTGCAATACCGCTGAAACGTCGAGTTAACAAATAAAAAAGGTACATACGCAATAAATACCCGTTTTAATCAATAATTACGAGTATGTGCAGTGATCGCGAGAGTTTGAAAAATTACTATTAAAAACTATGTTTGAGTTATGATTTATGCTTGAGTTCTAAAACAATATCGAATGGTCTAAAACAATATCAAATATCAAACGGCGACCACCGAAGACCAGCGCTATGGCTGAGCGAATCTGACATTAACTGGATGTGAATGCTATCCACCAGGATAGCATTCACTTCCAGTTAACATTTGTGTAATGCGGAAAAACAGTTATTGTAAGTAGTGCATATTTGGTACGAAGAAGTTTAATTAAATTCCAAGACTAAACGGATATAACTAAACCGAGCCAAACACATGGTATACTTACTTTCTAATACTTAAATATCAAAAGATAATCATAATTAATCGTAAACATCACACAGATTAATCAGATAATTAATTTGTTTATGTAACTTTTGTAGCGACTGAATGGTGGCCGAGGAATGGCTGTAGAAGGGTAGGACGTCCGGCAGCGAGATGGGTGGACGACATCGTTAAAGTCGCGAGCCGTCAGTGGGTGAAACTAGCGCAGGATCTTGGCGGATGGCACAAACTTGGGGAAGCCTATATCCAACAGTGTATGCAGTCGGCCTGTGGATGATGATGATGTAACTTTTGACATTTAAATCTATATTATTTTAACTAAAATCACTGTTTTATCTCAGTCTAATCACTGTTGATTTTTTATTTTTACTATTTTTTGTTTCGTTTTGTTTTGTAAAGTAGAACATGGCTGTGCTCGCTTTATACCTTTTTGTTATGTATGTTGTTTTTTGTATGTTTCGCAAAATAAAATATTATGAATTATTAAAAGATTAGTCTAGTACAGCAGTTGGGGCCGGTGCGGCGGGAAATTCAGCCGAAGATCTCAAGCGGCGCAAATATGGAAGTCTCGACAGAGCTTACGTATTTGAGTCATCTGGGGTCGAGACCCTGGGTACGTAGGGTACCAGGGCCCATCGCGTTTTCTAAATTCTTTCTGAGCGTCTGGTCGAAGCGACGTGTGATCCGAGAGCTGGCGCTTATCTGGGTCAACGCATAAACATTGCAATTCAACACAATGCAGCCAGTGTCTTGGGGATATTTCTGCTGGGTAGTGATCCGGAGCAGTGAACGGTCTTTAGATGACTCAACTGTTTCTTCTGTCTTATAAATATTCATTGTATGTTCTTTCTGTTAAAGATTACAAGTTCAATAACCCATAACAAAACCCTTCAGATACGTCCACATCATTTTGTCATCTAGATAAGTTTATATCATTTTTTGATCATAAACATAAAGGCGGGCGCATACCGGCGCTAAGCTCTGGTAAGATAAGCATTATAGAGCTATTTCCTACAAAATATCGCGCAAAATGGCGGTCGATGGTAAACGACAAACTAAGATAGCTGTTTGAGATTAGATGTGCGGTTTACGCTGTTTCGATGCTGTGTTACGGTGAATATTAGCATCAAAATATATCGTAGGTTTTTTCATTACCTTCGTAGCTGACACATGTTTACATAGTCTGCAAATACAGTTAAGTTTCTGATAACCAAGATACAGGGAATTTAAGTATGGATACCATTGTAACTATTGGATGTTAGTTATCTGTTTTTGTCTAGATTACAAATTAATTTCTAGAAGGTAGAAAATAAATATAAATTAAAAACCTAAGAAAAGAGTCATGTCTTCTCGTTCTCTACCTCAATGCCTAAAATCTAAAGTCTACAACCAGTGCGTCGTACCTGTGATGACCTATGCAGCTGAAATGTGGACCCATACGGTGAGACTGGTCACTGAAAACGGGTCTGCAATCATCGAATCTTTACTCTCCACCAGCACCGCTACTATATCAACACCTACGGGGATCCTGGAAAGCTGCCGCCATCAACCCAAAGCCTTACTCCATTACTTCAAGGAGTTAGGATGGCTGGGGTCAGGTTAGAAGGGGGTAATGCACAATACACCCCAATGCAGGACTTCAGTGCTTATTCCTCCCACCCTAGAATTAGAATTAGGTGAGACTGGCCCATTGAAAGTAGATTTGCGAGCAATTGAAAGGGCTGTGCTTAATTTATCTGAAGGAAAGAATCCAAAACGGGGTTATCTGACAGAGAACCAAGGTGGTCGACGTAGCTCAGAGGGTCAGCAAGCTAAAGTTGCTACAGAACCGTTATTTTAAACAAAAGGTGTCAATCATTAATTTTTATTCATTTTTGCTATGAATCATTATGCTCTAGGATGTCATCATCATCATCATCATACCAGCCAAAAGACGTCAACTGCTGTACACAGGCCTCCCCCATAGATTTCCAGAGCGACCGATCTTGTGCTGCCTGCACCCAACGGCTCCCAGCAACCTTTACTAGATATTATTTCTATCTAGTGGGGGGCCGTCCGACGCTGCGCTTTCCAGTGCGTGGTCTACACTTGAGAACCTTTCTGTCCCAACGGCCATCAGCTATAGCTATAAGACGTACACAGCCGAAATATATACCAAAAGCGATCGTTATTGTGCGGCCTGCACACCCCCGGAAATCGTTATCATATCTTTCAATCTAGTGGGTCCTTAGGAAAAATTTAACGAATTGACTGATTCATCAATGAGCTAACTGGGATTATTAAAAAATTCGTTCAATTACCTTGGTCACTAAAATAACTCTAAAAAGGGTATGCTTCTTTTAAATGGACAATTAACAAATTTAAAAAGGTAATTAAACAAAATCCTTACAAAATAATTCGATATCTAAATTTATATGATAGAGAAGTTTAGGATTAAAATCAGTCCAAAATGTTACAATTTAGATGTGATTTTAATAATTAAAAACAATTTAGTTTGTTATTATCGTGTTAATTATCGTTATCAGGTTCAGAGATGTTATCATTGCTATCAATGATAATCATCTTGTTATCATCAAGCCATTGCTCTCCCAAAACCTTGCAAACGAAACTATACCCTTTTGCAGATAATGTATGATAATGCGAGTTGGGTAGTTACCCATCTTATTATACAAAGAATTCCTGAAAATTGACTCTTCCCAAAAAAATGTAACAAAATCTCAAAAAGCCCGCACATTCCAATAATCCTTTCCTTCAGCTCGACGTCGCAAGATTAAATTCCTCACAATATAACTAGTATTCTGAAAATGCCGCGGTCTTTTTTAATATCGTATGTTATGGCAGCTTTTTTATACCGAATATAAAATATACAATTTCACCAAGCAGTGACATTGTGTATACCATCCATCTTTTGGGGTTTATCTGTCCTTTTCTAGCGTGTAGGTGCGTCTCGCTCTAGCGGATTTGTAGTGTCTCCCCTTGGGTTGGAATGGAGTAGGCAAAGTCAACTCTTTGCGCATTTTTCATCGGAATACAACGGATATGAAGAAATGTATCGTGTGCTCAGGCGTGTTATGATTTTTTTCTTGTTCTATTTTTGAGTGCGGTATATGAAATGCTAAGAAGGAGATTATTGAAGGCTGCTTAGGTTTATGTATGGTTCATTTCATTTATTTGCTTCTTTACACGTTTTAGGAAAAATCCAAATTAAATATTTGACTAGGTCAAAAGTGAGTTATTAATTCAAAAAGAAAATGTTCTTCATCATCACAGGACGTTCATCACTGCTGAACTTAGGCCTCCCCCATAGATTTCCAGAGCGCCTGATTTTTTTTTATAAATAAATATTGCTGGACATTTCATACAGCGCTATCTAGCCTAAAACTAAGCAGAGCTTGTACTATGGGAACCAGATAACTGACAGAATATATATTTTTTTGTAAATACATACATATAATATATAGAAAAACAACCAGACCCGGAACAAATATCTGTAGATCAAGCAAACATTTGTTCCGTGGCGGGAATCGAACCCGCTACCTCCTGCGTCTCAGCCGGCTATTCGCCCACTGCACCACGGAGGTCGTTTCGATTGTGTGCGACCTGCACCCAATGGCTCCCAGAAATCTTTGTCAGGTCATCTTTCCATCTGGTGGGGTCGACCGTACAATATCGGTAAATTGTCAACATTAGTAAATTGAAAAAAAAGACAGATTATTTTTCTGAATCACCGCAATAAACGTGTCTCAAAATTCTTTGATTTTTCAAAAATTCACCCTGTATAGCTAAATATACCCGAGAAGAATAAATTCCCGAACCGAACATCAACCGAGTAAAACGTTAGCAAAATTCCTTATTCCAACTACATACCCCACCAACAATTCCCTTATTCCTGTCACAATCCTGTTATATTTGCTAAAGAGTAGGATCTAGAGAGGTTTAAAACTCCCTTCGATTTGGGATTCCGATCACGTGACTCGGTGGTACGTGACACGCCATCTAGCGAGCCAGCTAGTACTATGTAGTTAGGTTTGAGTCTGGAACGTTTTACTTAGCTTTGTAGGCGCGTCTTGTGCTGTGAGAGATGTAATCAGGTGGTAAGAGCGTGTTAGTTGAGTATGAACTGATAGGGTAAGCAAATTGAAGAAATCAAACATTTGTTGGGTATAAAGGTATAAATTTTGCGTAAGCAAATGCAGGAAACCAATTAGTATTTCTGCGGATGCTTGACATTTGGTAAACTTTTATAGTTACTAGAGTATGGGGCTCTTCAAAAAGATCGTTTTACAATTTTTAAAGGGTCGGTAACGCGCGTGTTTTACAAACTTCACTTGCGGTTGTTAGCCTTCTACTAATATAATAAAAAGTGGCATTCCGGGAGTGCCGACAAAAGTAAAAACTTGAATTAAATCAGATATATCTACTGATAAATCTAATAATCTACAGATACTTATATACAGAGGTGTCGGTAAAGGTAACTGTGTTTCGAGTTCAATGATTTTTTTCAATCTCAAAAAATGCCCCACGCGCCTAATGACGTTTTCACTTCAAAAATTGTACAGAAGATTCCTGTACTTATGGCTAAATCATTTTCGATATAATTATGTTAGTAATTAACTTCATTATGAGTTCAGAAAGACTACCGTGTTCTATTATTCTCACAAGAAAATTCTTTATCTGCAAATTTCATGGTAAATTTGAGAGCCGTAGCGGTTTTCGTATGTTATGTTTTGATACATAAAGTGCAATTAACAATGTGTACTTAGAAAAACTAAAAAAAAGATTATGACACACTAACGTACAGAGCTTAGTTGTAAGCTCTTCAGCAAACTTAAAGTGGTATTTAGCCAGTAATGTGGACATGCCTTGCGTGAATAATCATGCTGCATGATGGACAGTCCTGGATTAACTGTTTAAGCAATTGCTTAGGGCATCCCGTCTAGGGGGGCACCAGAGATGACCGAAAAAAAACGAGCACACGAAAATAAAAGCAATTTCAAAATCAGTGCGTTTTAAATTGTCGTTGACGTTCGGTCGCAGTCATGACCTCACTTCCGCTCGCTCGCTCGTACGTATGTAGTTTCCTACTACCACCCATTTTTTTAATTAGTTCTTTGTAGTTCACTTGAGGATAGGGGGGCCCACAGAGGAAGTTACCTTAATACTTAGGGCATCAAGTTACCTTAATCCGGCACTGATGATGAATCTTCATGCTATGCCACCATTCATTTTATCGCACTTCAGGGCTGTCCAGCATACATGAAGCCTCTGCGGACAAAAATTGTTTTTGTTTGAGCTGTTGCATGATATGCCAATCGAAAGACGATCATTCGTGCATGTCAATCATAGCTTGCAGGATGGAATTAAATTATTTCTTAATCAAGTGGCAACACGTATTTTGCTTGTTTGATCATGCATGCGTGTCCGAGCATGCTTTAAAGTTCATACTCTGTGGTTGCTTACGTGCTTTGAAATTAGCCATGCATGATTCATGGCTAGCTGACGTAATGCTAAAATGATATTACAATAAACAGAGTATTTATATTCAAAAAGGTGGCGTTCGGGAAACGATGAATCGATCTGCCAACTATCGAGTTGTTTGTCCAATCATTGATGTTGGACAAGGCTAGGTTGAGTTGGCACACTTGCAGTTTATCACGATAAGTTATATTGATCGTAAATGTATTGCTACATGTGCTACATGATCTACATGATCGTTCAACCCTCATGTGATGTTGGACTGATCTCCGCTGAACTTGACGAGTGATTTGCAATTTCCCGCGATGTGATAATTAAATCTTACTATAATTCGTCGAGCCGTGTGGAAGGTCTTCGAGCGGTATAAATACTCTTCAAACCAAATAAGGTTGGCTGCTAGCAACAGTTGATCAGTTATTTAAACCTACCAACTCATTGCTTTAAGTAAACTTGATAACTAATTAAGACATGATGAACAATTTAAAAATAAGTTTGATTATACGTTTGAAGGTGTTGGAGGGTTGGATGTTTGTATAGAAGCAGTATGTAAAGCAGCTGTTTCATAGGCGTTCTGAATTTAAATTACAACTTCATTCAATTCACACCTCATTCATAAAACAGCGGCTGTTTTAAATGTGCGTGGAACCCTTCGGTTAACAATGAATGATATGATATAAGCATGTTGTCTGATGAAGCGTTGATGGACGACCAAAAGTTTCAATCTTCTTAGTCACAGTCGCTTCACTCATGGCAGAGTGGTTGTGGTCGGCTACGGGGGTAGTGGCGCGCTTGATAATCCTTCGCCACTCCTCTTTCTGGTGCACTCGTGTAGGGGGCCGTCAAGTACTGCTTTGTTTTGGTCCGTCATCAAACGTCCATTAGGCTAAGGTAACCGCTTACCATCAGGTGGGCCGTATGCTTGTTTGCTGCCTTAGTAGTATAAAAAAGAATCTCATGGACAATACCATGATCAATCATAGTCAGAGTTTTGGTCATATGCTTATTAGTATAGACAAAGACGGGGTTCGAGTCCGCTAGATAGAATACCATTTTAAGTAGCATTTTAATTGGATGATTCAGTAAGAAAAATGCTATTGGGCACATTCTCAGTTTATAATTATACTAAAAACTAGCTCAAAATGAAATTACTAAGCTAATGAGCTTAAATATTTTATTTTAATATTTTAGAAAATTTTAATTTAAAACGATATAAATAAAAACACAGCTACAGTGTCACGAAATGGAAGAAACTAATCATCGTTTGGCCAGGAATTTTTATGTCAACCCATTTGCGATATATTTTTTAACATACTAAATTTGATATAAAATACTTTTCATCAATTAAACAGATGGGTGAAGGTCGTTCTTAATCGTATCCTCTACTATTTGTTGGTAGATTAATTGTCAGAGAATAATTTAAAAGCGAGGCGCTTGCTCGAATATAAATGCGTTCTGCATGTGATTGGTTTTAACTAACGGAAAGTGTAAGATTTGCGGTATGACTCTGTAAGTGCGTAATCCCAGTAGCTCCAGGCTCCAGTAACTCAAAGCAGTCAACCCTGCCATTTTCAATGCTATGAAGATACGCCAAATCGGAAATGTTACATGGCTAGAGTGTAATATAAATATTATTACTAGGGTTAAATAACCAGGAATGAAAAAAGAAATGTTTAGCTTAAGTTGGTGGACTAATGTCGAAAGGGATATTAAATCCCTTGACATTGACCAAACCGGTGTCAAATATCATGCCGTGACGTACAAGGTTGGGCAATCCTAAATTCGGAAGTGGTTAGGAGAAATGCGTCAGAGCTAAGTTTAAACTTATCGATGGACACGTTTGCGCAGTAGGTATTTAATTACTGGTTTTTGCTTTATATATCACTAGCTGATCAGGCAAACTTCGTACCTCCTTGACATGCATATGACGCGGGCTGCCAATGTACGTCGCCGGTAGAATTGTCAATCGGCCATCATTAGCTGCATCTATGTATGAGAAAATGAATTTTCCTCTTATTTTTTTTTTGCGTATATTTTCCGATTATATTATATTATAGACATAGACTTATAGCCGATAGGTATAATTTTATATTCTGCGGTGGAAGTAAAAACCGAAGTAGGTAAGTGTTTTCATGTACACCAAAAATTACAAATAAATATTATATTACCTTACAATATATTTCTGTGAAAGAAAAATATAATGATACACTTTACATGAAACCCGATACCGCAAAAATGTTCGCCTACCCACGTCTCAGACAAAAAATTCACGGAAAACATGAATTCATCTTCGTATGAGTTCTATGTAAATCCACCCTTAACCAAATATATATAACCTTATACAAAGGTCGCTGTGGAATAGGTAATGTAAGAAAGCAGAATTACCATGAGGTCTATCTACATGCCTGGCAGGCCGATGCAGGGTCGTAGGAAGAGGGGTTCTTGCCCCGTTTGCCCCTTCTAAAGATTAGGTGTAGCAGAGAAGTTTGGATGACAGAAGTTTACTCAATCTACTTTTTTAGTTTGGGAGTAAGGGTAGAGGGAATGGTAGATGAACTTTAAGCGTATTAGCTTCAATGCTTTAATTGCTAAATTTACGCTTACGCTTATTCAATAGCTTGATTTTCACAGAATGCCACGTAAGTATGGCATTGATAGTGACACAAACTGGCATTGATAGTGACTGTTATTTAATCTTTTCCGATATCATATTAACGTCCATATCTGTAGATAGATTTTTAAAATCATCTCAAAAATGTTCAAGCCTAGACGGGACTTGAACCCGCAACCTTCCTCTCCTCTAAAAATCTTGGAATTTTCCGTAAGTGTTCGGTTAACACTATAATAATAAAAAATACTATCTGTAGGTAGAGTTCTTAATAAATTTATCTATTTGATAAATATTCAGCTTTTACCAGTTTTTGTATCTAAATACCTTCCAAAACCTTAATTACAATTATCAATTACGTAGATTTGCCTCTGTTTTTCCAAAATGTTAGCCCTAGCACCGCCTCTGCTTCGTCGCGTTCGTTATGTATTCGATTTTGGTATGGAAATACAGTTTTGTGTTTGTAAGGATTGATTGGCTTGCCATGTGAAGATAAGCCTGCACACGTGTAGCCTTCATAGTCTTTGATTTGCCATTTTTTAAAGCTAAAACATATTTAAACAAAAATAACATAACTCGTATATCATAATATTATTTTAAAATGAATTGTTGGTGCATTGTACAATTTACTAAAAATTCTGACCTTTGCAAGCCCAAACCGGCAGATAACATCTATATGCACTTTCATATTTAATTTAGACCTTACTAGCTGACCCACCCGCTGCTTCGCACGCGTGGTTTGTCAGTAAAAATATTACCCTCCTTCTGTGCAGTCGGGTAAATAGTAGCCTATGACTCAATCCCAATCATAATCTATCTATATACTAAATTTCATAGAAATTGGTCCAGTATGGTGTAACTAACCCGACTTTGTTTTTTTATATTGTTTATTTAGATTTTGTAACATATTATAAGCAATAAGTAAATAACTATTGACTTAAGAAGTACAGTTTTCTACATTGTGTGTTTCGTTGTTCCAAATAATTCTAAAAACTCAAACCTTCTTGCGCAAAATTGAGTTCCAAATTTGAATCCAAACTTCATTACAGCATCATTTCCCCCGCGGAAAATAATGGAACGTTTTTGAAATATGAACTACGCACTACCCACCCGTTCGTTCGCATCCCCCAAAACCGTTTCCGAGAAAAGCGAATCCCATCCATCAACAAAGAAAATAGCGATCCGCCGTGCCCGGGACAAATGATTGACAGCCTGAAAAAAAAGAATAAAAAGAAAAAGAAATGATGCTTCAAATTTTCGTGGCGTTCGATTTTTCCTTTGTCGTTTTCTGTTTCGATTTGTAATTTGACGGTTTGTTCGGAAGCGTTGTCGAAGCGTAAAAGTCTTTTGGCAAGTTTTTTTATTGGTTTATTATAGGACGCGGGTTCATTTGAGAAAAAATGGGACAAAGGGACGACGGAGGCTGGATACTTGAATTGCTGATTATGTTGATTAAGAAGACTGTAACTTTTGTAAAAGGAACTTACAAGTTGAAATAAAACGGAATGAGGACGTTTATTTAGTCAAGCTGTGCTTTTTCTTAACATGAAATTTGCTTTTGAAGTCGTAACTATTTAAAATGATTGACTAAGCATAATGACTTGTTTTTAAATGATTCAACTCAAATAGTATACAACTTGCCTTACATTTTCTACTATAATTCTTTTATTTTTTCAAATGGGTTTAGATAAAACTTGGCTCCTGAAAAAAGTCTACGACAGCAAAATGGCTGCTGCCGCATCGCAGCCCGCAGCGTCTAGTATTTATAGAGCCGATAATACTTACTTGCCACTTTTACTTTAATCTTTCAAAAAATGAACAAACAATAAAACATCAACGTTTCAGAATCAGCTGTAACCCAAAAACGTTCGCAATTTAAACTCAGTGACCTTGTTAAAGCTTTAATTCGCGCCCCACACCCCCACATAATTTGCGTTTACAAACTGATTACGTAGCAGACGATTCCGTCTCTCTCATATTCGTTCCCTCTCGCTTCCTTCCATTCATGAAGCGTTTAATTATACCGCCTTGGATGGCGTTATACGATAGTGAAAGCGTCGGGAAAGTTTGATTGGACTTTCCCGGGATAGTTGTTGTTTGGACTTGTTCGCGAACTGGGACAGTTATTTTAGTTGGGTTTTGATGTCATTGAATTGGAGGCCAAACTATCTGATAAAGACTTTTGATTTTGACAATTTTAACTATTAATATTTTTTTTATAATTATTAATGTATAACATCTTTTGTTTAACTTTTTGTTTGCATTGTGAGTTAAACGGGGAAATTAGTGAAACTAATCTATCATATCATATATTTTAGGTTTTTTGGAAGTCGTTCGGGGCGAACCACTAATATTACTAACGTGCAAAGTATTGTCATGATAATCTGTTGCTACTTGGTATCATGTGTATAATTTACGATTTACCTACAAAAATAAATCTAATCTAACAAATGTACTGTTCCAGAAATTCCTAAGTAATAAAATCACACGTTTGACCATTACCTCGCTGGTAAGTGATGGAGTGGTGATGGCAAGATGAACTACGAGTGCTTATTTATAATTTATTTATAACAACAACATAATAACATGCAAACAAAACAAATGACTAAATAATGAAAAACAATAAAAAACTATGAGCCTTACAGTAGTCGCATATGATGTGTAACATCATTTTATTGTACATCATATAAACGAAAAAATACAAATGAAATAAACAAATCTTAATCTTATCTACCGAATTCATCACTCTGAAAGTTGGTCATTGAAAACTCGATAACGGCTCCGTAAATGCGATTAATCGTGAGTAAATTTAAACATATAATGAGGCTCATTGTATTCATAATATGCTATGATGAAATACAACAGTAATGACAAATCCTTATTCCCATTAAATGAAAGAGGCCATAATATAGTCTCGTAGTGAAAAACATCTGATCACTGCTCATTGGTCAAAGAGCTTCACTGGTTTCCTGTTACACATTTCCGTCCCTTTTGCCAAATCAATCCCACAAACTGAGCGGAAAGATGGTACACACCAAAAAATCCTTAGCTGCTGTACTAGGTCGAACCTGTATTACGGACTGATAAAATCTTGTTCGTTCTAGACTTACTCTGAGATTTTGTTGGTCCGGTAACAACAAACCCCGCTCTTTACGCTATACTTTGAAGACATAAATATGACTGTTTTGGACAATGTCATAAAATATCGATAAAAAAAGTTTGATAAGAAAATCTACTGCATGAACCCATCCATGGTAACTTAACCGCCTTCGTCTCAGACTTTTTAACGCACCCTGCTTCTCAAACACTCATTTATTTTCCCGCCTTGTCTTGCCCTTAATTTGGGGTAGGTCGGGTCTATTAGCCCCTGGCGTAATGAGGGGGTAGGAACGAGGTTACCGTGTCACTTGTTGGTAATTGTCTTAAGATGAGGTGTTGAGTTCATTGTCTCTTCAAGACAAAAGAAACGACCGTACCAGTTTCATTTTTTTTTTACATATAATTATGTATCCCAAATTTATTAATAGCCTGTTTTAAGGTTCGATTCCTATACAAACGATCAGTAGATATTCACTTAACTGAATAGTATACATATGTCTAAATATATGCTTAGTAGAGATAGTTACGTCATATTATTTATAATTACATTTGTGTTATTATTATTATTTTAGGTTTATAGTATGTAGGTATGTTTTTAATATTATATAGATGCACCGCCGTCATGTGATCAATTATTATCCTGTCCATACAAAGGTTGTCTGGAAGAGATCGCTTTTAGCGATAAGACCGCCCATTGTACTAAGTCTATTTGTAAAAATTATGTTCTGTATTTTACTTTGGTATACAATATAGAGTTATCTTATCTTATCTCATTCGTAAAAGACATAAATCATCATCGCTCTTAAAAATCATCGTAGAAGCTTTTCTAGTCACAGACACCAACTTTTAATTCGTAGACAAATCAATGTCACTGACATAGCAAACTGAAGTGGGAGTAGACGTGGCCCATAGTTCGAAGAAGCGGCCGTTAGGGCAAAGGTTCTTATGTGGAGACCACGCACTAGAAAGCTCACAAATGGAAATATACCTAATAAAGATTAATGGGAGCCGTTTCGGTACAGGCCACACTAGCACAAGTTACTCTGGGAATTGATGGATGAGGCGTATAGGCCTATTGTTCAGCAGTGGACGTTCTAAAGCCGATATGATGATGATGATGGCGTACCTTATAGTGCCTTAACTTCCAATAGAAATGGAATGACAATAAAAACAGTCGATATCCCGCATTATTGCTGTTTTACATTATTGGCTCGCAATAAATGGATATTAACAATGATATTACGATTCGAACCAAATTGCCGGCAGTAATGGCAGTTAATGTGAGAGCTGCCGTTTTCAATTCATCGTTTCAGCTTTAGTAGTTTTTGGATATCTGGTTAGAAGTCTAAAGTTTATGTGTTCTGGATTTAAATTCTTGCTTTGATTGCGAGCAAGGTGTAAATTATCCATTCAAATTCAAATTTGTTCTAGATAAATATTTTCATTGAACGATAATGTTTTGATTTTCGAACACTTTATTAGAATTATCGAATAAAATTTCAAATATACTTTCATGTGCTTTCATGCTTTTCTGGCGCCATAGAGACTAGTTAATTTACACCGTTTGAGCTTTAAAGATACCTGCTTAGTAGAAATAATTTCGTGGGTGACTTGCACGGACTGAAATATTTATACTCTACTTCGAGTCTATCCATTGTTTCCCAGCTTAGTTGACTAACAATGTCATTCGACCATCGCGTGGGCATCCCTTAGGCACCGATCTGTTATCGACTTCGTCCAACATCCATCATCCCTTCTAGCCAAGTCTCCCGCCCATAAGATTAAAAGTGGTAAAATTCCTTGTGAAAGAGCTTGCCCGGGGAAGTACCGCCATACCTATTTCTGCCGCCAAGCAGCAATGCTGTGTTTCGGTTTGAAGGGTATTGTTGCAGGGAAATTACAGACACATGCCCCTCGCATCAAGTTGATGGCTGCAGGGCAGTGCATCGTAGGTAGGGTTGCCATACGTCCGGAATTTTCCGGGCATGTCCGGTAATATAGGTCTTTGTCCGGAATGCTGGGGGAATCCTAAACCGTCCGGAATTTCTACAATTATAAAAACATAAAATAAACCAAATATTTTTTTTCGTTCATTCTCATCCACGGTGCTAACGACATTAATGTTATATTTAAAAGAAAGTCAGGAATTTTTATCAAATGTCCGGAATTTACTCCGGAATTTCGATTTATTAATCTGGAAACCCTAATCGTAGGGCACTTTTCAAGGTCCGATTCCTATGAGGCAATACTTTGTTATAGTATACGATGGCGATGGTTGCCACTTAACATCAGGTGGGCCGAGTAGGGCTGCCAACCCTCCGGGTTTGACTCGGAGACTCCGGGTTTGAACGGAGCATCTCCGGGCTCCGGGTTGATATCGTATATCTGCGGGATAGTCGGGATAGGAGCGATGACGTGGAAAACCTGACAAGATCAATGAGTTGAAGAAGGTATTGAAGAATACAAATTTTACAGAACTACCGAATATATTTGGAATTTTTTTCTTCATATCTCCGGTTCTGTGATTTTTTGTGTGATAAGTTGACAGCCCTAGCCTGTTCCATCTCAAGGTCGTATAAAAAACACTTCGGCTTCTTGGTGCAACGTTGAATTTCGACGTTGGATATGTTCCGAGCATAAAACACTTCATTGCCCGTTGTGCTACTCACATTTCATATTCATATTAATTTATTCTGCTTACATGTACTTACATATTTCATTACAATACCTATCAGGTTTAATATGATTATTTACTCATTTATTTATATAGATAAGTATGCTTAAGTTGGCTAAGTTAGTGGCTAAGTTATTTAGTATTCGAAATTATAGTAGACATCCTATTTTTAGTGAAAATAATGTTTTTTAGCAGCGTGTTCATCAAAAGCACGTAAACCAAACATAAAAAAAGAACGCTACTCGTAACCAAACCGGATAACAGCACCCTTTACACTGAACACGAGATAATCCTTCAAAAAATCTCTTGTACGCAAACAATGACCTTATTTGAGTCTTCAAAGACGACGTACATGTTTATATAGGGTGTCCCTTAAACCTTTCTTAAAGGGGTTGTTCCCAAGTCAAGTTTCACGGTCCGGGGACGTTTTTTCTTATTCGACATAAAGTCAAAGTCAAATATTTTTATTCAGTAAAATTACAAGGATCACTTTGAAACGTCAATTTTACTGCCTATTCCTTCGCGACCAAGCCAGGAAAGAAAGGCAAGAAACAAGGCTGGTTGTTTTTTTAATGATCCTTTTACAATACATAATACAGAAAATAAATTACGTCTAAATTGTAACATTTTGAACGAGTTGGAGCAATTTCAATCCCAAGCTTCTCTATCATCTAAATAATCCGATATTTTATAGTAGGCTCTTTTATAAAGATTTTGTTTAATTACGTTTTTAAATTTGTTAATTGTCCATTTTTGTACATCCCTTGGGAGTATGTTATAAAAGCGTACACCTTGCCCTTTAAACGATTTACTAACTTTATGGAGTCTACAAGTGGCAACAGCAAGTTTATCTTTATTGTTGTATTAAAACTATGATTATCGCTATTTTTCTTAAACAAATTAATATTCTTGTGAACATACATCAGATTTTCATAGATGTATTGACAAGGGAATGTCATAACATTTATTTCTTTAAAGATAGAGAGATGGAACAAGCATATGGCCCACCTAATGTTAAGTGGTAACCATCGCCTAGGTCAGAGATTTGCTTCGTAGGTCACCTTAGAAACGTACCCTGCGTCAAACAACTTGAAGCATACAGTTACCTTATGTACCTGTAATTTCACCGGTAACCATACCCTTCAAACCGAAGTACAGCAATGTTGCTGGCTGCAGAATAGGTATGGTGTTAGTACTTCCCCGGGCGAGCCCTTTTACAAGGAACTTTAGTACTACCTCCAGTTGTTATTGCGTTCTATGAAATAAATGTGCAAATCTATTTTAGAATGAAACTCTGTCTAGTTAATTTCTTCGTCAGTCTCAGAATTTCTAATGACAACTTAATGTAAATATAAATATAAAAAACATTAAAAAAATTACAAAATTGATATTTAGATCATCCATAGTTAAAAAATTAGAAACAATTCCATAGAAAAAGCATTTGTGCAATTCACACGTGGTAGAAGTGAAACCTTCAAAAATTTTGGTTTCAAGATAATGAGACGAATGTAAAATTTCGGGAAGATGATAATTGT